>JAWDJE010000005.1:161612500-164012500 GCA_035047345.1 Bradypodion ventrale | reverse complement strand
TGTATGTCTCAATAGACCAAAAACTATAATTTCCATATGTTTGAATAGTCCTGATGTGCACATTATCTAGAAATGTTAAATCATAAACAACTGGGATTTTATAAAATAGAAGGTTTTGTTATAACATTGGTCCACTATTTTTAAAACGCTCCACACATTTTTCTCCTGATAATACACTATAGAAATCAGTTTTTGTTTTCCCTCTGCAGGTGCTTTCTACACAGGAGGTAGTTATAGTGCAAAGCCAGCAACAGGAGGTGGTAACAGAAAAAGCAGAATAAGACCAACTCGCTCAGTAGGGGTAAGTAGAGACAAGGTGACAGTTATGCTTATAATTACTGCAATATTGGTAAACATGCAACTTTACAGAATAAAAAAAACAGATCTCTGCCCATAGGATCTTGCAATCTAAACAAATGAGGGTTAGTTGAGAGAAGGAAGGAGAAAACTAGGGAAGTGGTGGAGGGAGGAGAAGAATGGGAGAAGCAAGTTAACTGGTGGACTGGTTTCATTTGTGCATGGATATTGAAGGGGCAAGTTGAGTCCATCATGGGGGGTGGGAATGGGGCATAATCTGGGATTTGAAAGAAAATACCAATGTTGGCATGTAGGTGTCCTAGGATGGAACACAACACCTAATGCAGGGGTTCTCAACCTGTAGGCCAGATCCAGCCCACTGTACCAAATAATCCCACCCTCACTCCAGCCGCTGCCGCCGGAATTAGCTGCAGATTCATTTACAGCCATAAATGAGTCCATGGCCATCGTAAATGCGTTTATGACAGCCACTGACTCATTTACGGCAGCCGTATATGGTGAGGGGGACAACCAGTCTAGCCTCCTCAATTGTTTGAGGGAGCGTGACCCAGCCCCTGACTTGAAAAGGTTGAGAACCCCTGATGTAATGTGACCACAGAAGGAAACTGAAAGAAGCTGTTTAAGAGCAAGAGACCTGTGGGTAGTGAAGAGACGTAGAGCTAAAGAAATAAAGGCAAAGCTTGGAAAATTTACTTTTTTTGGAATGTGTCCTGTGACTACTGGTGAAGGTTAGGGTCAGAGAATTTTCTGAGAATAGGAGGTAGAGAAATAATTGTGTCTGTCATGGAGAACTTTGAAGCAGAAGGCTAGGATTTGCTGCATACAGAAGCGGATAGGAAAAAGTGGAGGAAAGTCATCGAGTCAAAACTGGACATGTTTTGAGCTAAAGCAAAGCACTGCAATGAGGTTTCTAGTTTCAAAAAGATAAATTTTGTTGTACTTGATCATCAGTAGACCAACTTCTACCATTAATATTTTCTGAGGTTTGGCCCTATTGTATACATCTCTTTTACTATGTCCATACACCCATCCCTGACTACTGAAGATATTGCCAGATGTTTCTGACAAAATTGTGATCTTGCCCACAAAAGCATATGTCATAATTGTTGGATCGGGGCCGCGAAGCGGCTGTTGGGTCCCAGAGGAGACTGGTCAAGCAATGACATGAAGCAAGATGGAGCGAAGACCAGTAGTTTAATGAGGGAAAAGCATCTGTATTTATCATGTGCAGGCTGCATGCAAAGACTGCGATCTGACAGTATCCATATGCCACGTTTACACGAGTTAATCGGGAAACTCTCCAGGGAAGTTAATTAACTAAATCAAACAATGACAGGGGAACTCCATTGTTCCAAACTATCTTGGGGCAAACATGTGGCTGATGTTGGTTTTAGGACTTAGAGTAATCCACAGATGTGCGATTACCTATTACATGACTAGCGAGTTAGTCATTAGCTTCCTGTTGTCTGAGCTGCCTGTCAGGTAAGCTGTAGGTGGATTAAACCCTATGTAATATTCCGCTGCCCCAATTTCTGTCCCCTCAGGAACCCCTGGCAATGAGGTGATCGCCCATCACCAGGGTTCTGTCAGGGCCATTATGCCAGTTGTGTCCACGGATGCCACACTAATAAATGTATTGGACTTTAAATCCTTCTTTCCTTCCTTCCAAAACATTGACCTTTAACTCCCGAATTACAAATCAGTAAAATCCATTTAAAAAGTACTGTATCACTTATTGTAGCTAAACTAGTCTATAACTGTGAACCTATAATTCCAGAGTTTTGCATACAAATACTCTTTAGGGACCATTTACTCACAATGTTAAATGGAACTAACCAATCCACTCAGCTGGCTTTCTAACATATGAGCGGAGCATGTGGATGTTAGGCAGAGTAGTCACCTAAGAGATCAAGAGCAGCAAAATCACCTGCCCTAGGAAGTCACTGCTACTCTAAAACTCTGCCGTTCATCTGTACAGCTTTCTATATTCATATGCTTCCTAGAAGAGGGGATTGTTTAAGTGCAGATCATGTCTGACTGTCACAGCAGCTACTTTTGCTTCCTCCCAGAGTTTACAAGTTGTCGTCCTGTGCTTTGCGATTAGTTTTCAGGATATGATACTGTATGTTCTTCCTTTGCTAACCTGATTTCTCAGAAAGAAAAGGCTGCCTCAGTCATATCTCTTGAATACTAATGTGGTTTCTGGTCTAATGGTGGATTGTATGTATTGCAGCATTTTCCCTGAGGGGTGCTCAGAGCCAAGCATGGCAGATCTGGAAAAATATTTGAGCTATGAGCCTTCCAAGTTAGGCATTTCGGAAGTAGATACCTCTCTAGAGCCACACAAGCCACTTTTTTTGCAGAGTGGGGAGCAATCTCACAAAATCTTTGTGAAAAAGATTCACCTGAGATATAGTCTCCCTGCGGGCAAGGCGGAGCGGCCCCCGCAGTGTCGGAAGCTGGGTTATTCTTACATTGTATTTTGCTTTTGTTATATTGTGTCTCTGTTCTTCGCTATATTGCATTTTTACTGATATGTTGTGAGCTGCCTTGAGTTGGCTAGTGCCGAGTAGGGCGGGATAGAAATCAAATAAATAATAATAATAATAGTTATTTCTTGATTTAAATAGAGTTTGTGGCGAAGCAAGAGTTTGAAGTCATGTTTCCCTAGTCCTTTCCAGAGCCCAACTAGGAGAGCTCTGATAAGAGTCTCAAAGTGATAGTATAATTATTTCTGTGTTCTAAGAAAAACATTCTTTCTCCTTTTCCTCCACCCCAACCTATTACAAGTTGCTGTTGCCTGCAGTACTGTACAGAACATAATTGTTCAAGGCTCACAAGTAGCTCTTGTATAATGGCTACATTATATGGTTGGTTGGGGATGCTGAAAACATTTCTCCTCATTGGATGCTAGGGAATTGAATCCCTACAATTATTGTCAATGCATCATATAATAGTTCCATGTGTACATGGTATATTGCATAAAATACAGGTGAAACTCGGAAAATTAGAATATCGTGCAAATGGTAATTCATTTCACTTAAAAGGTGAAACAAATATATGAGATAGACTCACTACATGCAAAGCGAGAGATGTCATGCCTTAATTCGTTATAATTGTGATGATCATGGCATACAGCGTACATGAGATTATGTGATGATTATGGGGTACATGAGATTGGGGGAGTGGGGTATTTATAAGCTGTAAGCCATTAAGCATCAATATTATAACAAAGTAAGGCTTGAACTATCTCGCTTTGCATGTAATGTGTCTATCTCATATATTTGTTTCACCTTTTACATTGCATTACTGAACTGAATGAACATTTGCACGATATTCTAATTTTCCGAGTTTCGCCTGTATATTCAGACAGATGCATAAGATAAAACCAAAAACAGTCTTGAGTTCATGCTAACAGCCATATCACACCTCCCTTCTTGACACACCATGATAAACCCAAACTGTTAAGAACAGTGACACATTTCATCCAAACTGGGAAATTATGCTTTCTACATCTGGAGCAAGCCTGATTATCAAAGAATGGTTTGGGCAAAATGGGAATCTGTAGTTCACTGATGACTTCTTGGTTTATCACAGAACACAGAAGGGGAGAGAGAGAGACCCCAAGCATTGGGGATAGAGGCAGGAAAAAATCCATTTCATGGCTTCTTAAAGTATAACAGAGAGAAAGAGAATCCAACACTTTTTTGTGTTTCAGAGTTTGACAGTGTTTGAGGTATCACTGCTCTCTTAGATGACTGACAGGCTGGCCCTCCTGGCAAATAAAAACCAATCAGCCCCTTTTTCTGTGCAACTGGCCATGACTGGTAGTGATACATTTCCCTTATCAAAGCCTGACTTCTTCTGGGAAAGTGGAAATATTTAAAATCTTCTGGCTCCAGGAGGGAACAATTTGCTGGCAGTTGCCAGACAAATTGCAACTTGCATACATTACCCAAAGATAGAGTAGAAGAAGCTATTCAGTGGGGAATAGTACTCTAGCCAATCTATGTGTTGGCAATGTTATATAATTTAAGAGCACTAAGATAAGAAAGAGTTTCTCTGGGGCAATAAAACTTCATTAAGACTCAGTTAGTGACTGAATATGTGAATGGTGCTTATTATTTTAATTAAGCCAAGCAGCTTTTTTTACATACACTTCCCTCTTCAAGCACTTAATTAGACATGTGTGCAGAGATCAGTATAGATATCAAATCTGAAACAGAGGAATAACAGAAGAGTAGACACATCCTTTTTACAAGCTGATTACAGTTATGAATGCCTTGTATGTTATCTTTTCTGGTACTAGTAATAGGGTTGCACATGTTTTGCTACTGACCCAGGTGGGAAGATGAGAACCACAGTCTTTGGCAGTGGTTCCTTCCAACCCCGGCATGGAGAGAAGGTGGGGGAAAAGGAGGAGGTGACTGATGGTGAGTTCACCATTGCCCTGCTTCATCATTGTCATCATTGTCATTTACCACCTTCTCATTACCTGACACTGAAGGAGTCCTCAGGGCAGTGGTGGCTAACCTTTTAGAGTGCCCAAACTGCAACCCAAAACCCACTAATTTATCGCAAAGTGCCAAAACAGCAACAGTGGAGGAAGGAAACGCTCCCATTGGGCTGTTGGGCAGAGGGGTGGGCCAAGCTCTGTGCTGGGGGGACTGCACGGGTGCCCACAGAGGGCTCCAAGTGCTATCTCTGGCACGTGTCCCATAGGTTCGCCACCACTGCCTCAGGGACAAGGTTTTGTAGGAACGCTAGCCAAAATATTCCCTGCATAGATACTGTTTGAGGCTACCTCCCTCACAATGCCTTTGCCCTGGGGACTACCTCAGAGATAGGCTTTATTCAAACAGCTGGCTGGGAAGTGGCCATATTGTGGAAGTGATTCAGCAAAGCAAAGCTCAGATGATGGTCAGGAAGCAGTACCTGGGGAAGGGTGAGGCTCCTTCACTGCCCTCATATTTCTGTGGCTGAAGATGACCATCTCTCCTCTAATTCATGGGTAGGCAATCCATGGCTAAGACTATTGTGCTGACAGCAAGGCTAGGACTTAGGAGAGGGAGGTGTGTAGCGATCAGTGGACTGCTCCAAAGCTCCTTTAGCATGCACACTCCTGACTGCAGTCTTTTCTGTCACCTCCACAATCCAGAACCATAGCCTGCTGAGCAGATTCCACTCCTTTTTAACTCCAAGAGTATGCGATCTTTTATGTGGTAGCGCACAAAGCAGAGAGCTTATGGAAAAACCTGGTGTTGTGTTCTATGACTGTACCTTTTACAATGTATCCATTCACGTGTATTCAATGTAACCATGCTTGTGTAACATTATAACCAGCAGCTGCTTAACTGTAGCCCTTGCAATAGGACGCGAGCTAATGACCACCTGGTGGCAATAGCGAGCGTTCAAGCTCTCCTGGCCCAGACTCACCAGCAAACAACAGCGCGGGAAGATTCCCGCCATCACCTACACCTGTACAAGAAGGGCGTGACCGTTCGTGACGTCACGCGGACAGTAACCAATAGACTGTCGAGGAGCCACATTCAAATGTATAGCCACTGTATATATTGAGCTACCCATCCGCCATTACCTCATGTTCCCCCTGGATCATCATGCAATAAACCTGTGTTAAGCCAACCTTTCGGCTGTTCATTGTCTTTGGTCCCATACACTAAATTGGCGTCGAAAGTGGGATATGGCTGCCCACGGGACCAAGACATGCGCCGGTTTCGAAATCAGGAGACCGGCAGACTGGGACATCTTCGAGATGGACTTCCAGGGAGCCCTGGTGGAATCCAAAGTCACGGATGAGGCAAAGAAACGGGCCATCTTCACTCGGATGCTGGGGCCAGACACCAAGAGAGTTTTGGTGGACCTGATCGCGCCGAGGAGGACGAGTGAATTCAAGGTGAAGGAGCTCATGCACATGCTGCGTGAGTACTTCCGGCCCACGACGGCGATGTTCCCCGCTCGGAGCGCATTTTGGAGGCGAGTCCAAGCGCCCGGGGAAACGGTCGCCGACTTCGCAGCGGCCCTGCGACTGGCGGCCGGCCCATGCAAATGGGAGAACGTAGAGATCACGCTGAGAGACTGTGTGCTGTGCGGCCTGAGGGATGCCGAAACTCAGCGCACATTGATGAACCGCGAGCCACCCCCCCACATTGCAGGAGGTCCTGAAGGAGGCACAAGCCGCGGAAGCTACGAAGGCCGGGGTCCAGGAGCTCCAGGACTGGCGGCCAAAGACGGGCAAGGCAGAGACTTCGGTGCACGTTTCGGTGCACGCGGCCCGGCGAGTTTCGAAGTCGTCCGCGGAGAACAGCGACGACGAGGACGTCCGGAAGGTACGGAAGGAAGGCCGGCGTTGCGACGGCTGCAGAGCGAACCACGACCGCGCCAAATGTCCCTTCAGAAAGGCCGAGTGTCACAACTGCGGCCGCCGCGGGCACATCGCCAAGGTCTGCAGGAAACGGCGCGAGGCCCGGAAGAGCTCAAGAGACCGCGCGACAAGACCCAAGGACGGCACCCTGGCCACGAGGAAGCGAGACGGCATGGGCCGCATCGCCGACGACAGCGAGGACGACGCACCGGTGTTCAGCGTGTCCGCGGGACACCCCCGTTACTTTGTTGAGGTACTAGTACAAGGGGCCCCCATTAGGATGGAAATTGACTCGGGGTCCTCATATTCCATCATTCCCCAGAAGGAGTTTCTGAGAAGTGCCCCCCACGTGCGGCCCAAACTCAAAGCTTTGAGGTCTACGCTTCGGGACGTGCAAGGGAACTGCATTCCGGTGTTGGGGGTGGGGAATTTTCGGGTCCAATTTAAGAAACACGCCGCGACTCTCCCCCTAGTTGTTCTCAAAGGGGGGAATTGCAGCCTCCTCGGGACTCAATGGTTCCAGCCCCTGGGTTTGTTCATTGGGGGGGTGCACGCCGTTGCCGTTGGGACTGACCCGATTCAGGAGGTGTGCGACGCGCACCCCGAAGTCTTCAAAAAGGGACTTGGGAAATATAAGGGACCCCCAGTAGCATTCGACCTAGACCCTGAGGTCCGCCCAATAAGACTCAAACCGCGCCGGGTGCCATTCGCACTCAAGGACAAAATAGAGGCGGAACTGGACAAATTGGTGGGCCAGGGGATTCTTGTTCCTGTTGATTCTGCGGAGTGGGAAACTCCAATTGTAACAGCACTAAAGGCCAACGGGGAGGTGCGCATATGCGCTGATTACAAGTGCACCATCAACAAGGCCATTTGCCCTAATGCGTATCCGGTGCCGGTAGTCAGCCATTTGCTGGCCAAGTTACATGGGGGAAAGTGTTTCGCTAAGCTCGACTTAGCACAAGCCTACCAGCAGCTCTCGGTGACCCCAGCTGCCGCTGCTGCGCAAACTATAGTCACCCATAAGGGGGCGTTCCAGGTGACGCGCCTTCAATTCGGCGTAAACTCGGCGCCTGGAAGTTTCCAGTCACTCGTGGACCGCCTCCTGAAGGGGCTCGAGGGGGTGTTGCCTTATTTTGATGACGTGTTGATAACGGGGGGAGTCAGGCCGAATTGGCAAAGAGGTTGGGCAAGGTCCTGGCGATATTCGAAAAGGCGGGGTTGAGACTGCGAAAAGACAAATGCGTCTTCTTCGCGACCGAGGTCGAATTCCTAGGGTTCCGTGTCACTCCTGAGGAAATAAGGCCGTCCAAGTCTAAGGTAGCCGCCATCAAGCAAGCCCCTCGCCCCACCTCCAAGCCCGAGTTGCAGTCGTTCCTAGGGCTGCTGAACTTTTATCACTCCTTCCTTCCCCGGAAAGCAGCCGTGGCCGAGCCGTTGCACAGGCTACTTAAAAAGGACGAGGCATGGAAGTGGGGCGACCAGCAAGAGAGGGCATTCAGTGAGCTAAAGCAGCTTCTGGCGTCTGACGCCATCCTCACCCATTTCAACCCCAAGCGGCCGGTGGTCCTGATCTGTGATGCATCCCCGGTGGGGGTGGGGGCGGTGCTGTGCCACGTGCTGGAAAACGGGAGGGAGGCCCCGATAGCGTTCTATTCCAGGTCCCTGTCCCAAGCGGAGAGAAACTATGCCCAGACAGACAGGGAAGCATTAGCGATAATTGCGGGAACAAAAAAGTTCCACGACTTCCTGTATGGCCGCCCCTTCACAATCGTAACCGATCACAAGCCCCTGCTAGGCATCTTTACCGCAGATAAGCCCACGCCACAGCTCCTGTCCCCTAGGATGCTTAGGTGGGCCATTTTTCTCAACGCGTATCAGCACGCGTTATGTACAGGCCTGGGAGGGAGATCAGCCATGCGGACACTCTATCGAGGTCCCCCCTTCCCCAAGAGAACAGCCACGTGGGCGGGGCGGAGCCAGACCATCAGGTGCTGATGATAGAAGTCCTCGACTCGCCCCCAATACTGCCCGCCGACATCGCCAAGGCGACCGACAAGGACAACATTTTAGCAAGGGTTAGCTCCTGGGTGCAGAAAGGGTGGCCAGCGTCCTCCCCGGCAGCGGAGTTCGACCCATTTTTCCGAAAGAAGTTAGAGTTGTCCCTTGAGAGGGGGTGCCTTCTGTGGGGCCAGCGAGTAGTGATCCCGGCGTCCTTACGGCCGAGGGTACTCAAACTCCTGCACGTCAGTCACCCTGGGATTGTGCGCTCCAAAGCCCTGGCACGGAGCTATTTCTGGTGGCCCCAGCTAGACGCCGACATCGAGCACATGGTCGGCACTTGTGAGCCCTGCCAAAGTTCCAGGCCAGAAGAAGCCCGCCTGCCTCACAGGGAGTGGGACGCGGCGAAGGTGCCGTGGTCCCGAGTTCATGTAGACTTTGCTGGCCCGTTCCGTGGGACGCTATTTCTCCTTGTGGTGGATGCCTTCTCCAAGTGGTTGGAGGTCATTCCGGTTACAAGCACGTCCACAGCCACAACCATAAAGCATTTGCGGAGGGTCTTTTCCACGTTCGGTTTACCCGACACCCTCGTAAGCGACAACGCAAGTTGCTTCGCGTCCTCAGAGTTCAGGGCATTCACTGAAATCAACGCCATTCGGCACATCACCTCCGCTCCTTTTCACCCTGCCACAAACGGCCAAGTAGAGCGCCTTGTGCGTACCACCAAGGACGCGCTGCGGCGCATGGGGCCCGGGGACCTAAACCATCAAGTGTGCCAGTTTCTGCTAGGCTACCGAGTGACTCCCCTAGCGTCAGGATACTCCCCCGCAGAGCTGCTGATGCGCAGGAAGCTGACCACCATACTAACTAGGCTAGACCCCATGAGAGTAGAGGAAAAGGGGAGGAACATTGGGATAGAGGACACAAAGAGTTTCTACGTGGGTGCCCCCGTGTATTGCAGGAATTATGCCAGCGCGGGTCCGGCCTGGGTACCGGGCGTCATCCTAGAGCGGACCGGCCCCGTCTCGTACCGCGTCGAGACCGACACAGGTCTACTCTGGAGGCGGCACACAGACCAGCTCCGGCGCAGGATCCCCGGCGAACAGGACACGGACCGCGGGACACAAGACTCAGCGTTAGGGTTCTCCCCCACCCGTTCAGCCCAAGGGGGAGGAAAGGGGGGCCATGGGTCCCCACCAAGGGGGGAGGAAAGGGAATCTGTCCTCGTAGATATCTTGCGGGATCGGTCAGCAGAGAGAAGGGAAGCCGATCTCATAGATATCCCGCGGGATCTCCCCACTAATACGGCCACTAATACGGATACCCCAACAGAGTTAGATTTTGATTTTCAGGACCGGGGAAGTTTTGCGGAGTGGTCCCCCACCCGTCCAAGCGAGAAGAGGGGTTTTTCGTTAGCCCCGAGTGTCTCCGGTCTGCCCACAATGGAGTTTTTCCCTTCCCCCAAAACTGCCAAACCACAGCAAGCCTCTAACAAGTCTCCCTCTCCCGTTTCAGGACAAGGGACCAGGGAACGAGGAAGCAGTAGCGCCCCTGGGGCGGGTCAGCCCACATCGCGGCCCAAACGCGTTTGCAATAAGCCATCTTGGCTGAGGGACTTCGTCCCATCCTAGGGGGGAGGGATGTTGTGTTCTATGACTGTACCTTTTACAATGTATCCATTCACGTGTATTCAATGTAACCATGCTTGTGTAACATTATAACCAGCAGCTGCTTAACTGTAGCCCTTGCAATAGGACGCGAGCTAATGACCACCTGGTGGCAATAGCGAGCGTTCAAGCTCTCCTGGCCCAGACTCACCAGCAAACAACAGCGCGGGAAGATTCCCGCCATCACCTACACCTGGACAAGAAGGGCGTGACCGTTCGTGACGTCACGCGGACAGTAACCAATAGACTGTCGAGGAGCCACATTCAAATGTATAGCCACTGTATATATTGAGCTACCCATCCGCCATTACCTCATGTTCCCCCTGGATCATCATGCAATAAACCTGTGTTAAGCCAACCTTTCGGCTGTTCATTGTCTTTGGTCCCATACACTAAACCTGGGTTAGCCTGATTAACTTGACATCCACTCAATAAATCCTTTAGTTGCATTTTATTAAGTACAGTATATGAAAAAGAACAAAGACAGAATACAGTTAGTTAGATTCTCCCTTTGGCAGAGCCTCAGGCAAGGCTTGCTCCGTAGATGTTTTATCTCTTCTCAGAGATCGGGGCAACGTGCCAGTGAAACTATTTAGTCTCGAGCTGGGGAGCCCAAAGAATAACCAATGAAAGTAAACTACTCATTCCCCCTCCCAAGTAGGTGAAGAAAGGGTCAGAGTGTCATGTGCAGAGATAGGGAAAGGGAGGAGCTGAGTCTGCTTGACCTGTTTTTGCCTAGTAAAGCCTGAAAAGCCTGAAAATGAGGCCTAAAAAGCAAGATCTTGACAATGACATCATGTAATGTCAGTTTCCCTATGTTTACAATTTCATTTTTAATTGTTTCTTATAATACAATTTGGCACATAAAACGCCTCCGTGCTTTTGAAAAGCTATAACATCTGGTGATAAATAAGTGTCAGTGCTATGCCAGTTTGAAAAGTGAGAGAACCCAACACTTTTTAATATAAAAAATCAAAATGGAGAGAGGTATTTGATTATCTCTCTTTAAACTGGCATAGCACTGAAATAGAAAGATGGCTCCAATGACAATCAGGGTGTCAGAAGGGAAAAAGGGAAGGAAAGTAGGGGAAAGCCCATGACAGCTTGATGGCTGTCCCATTTGGTGATTTTTTCCAGATGCTAAGAAAGAGTATATCATATGTTGGAAAGAGGGTGTGTGCCTAATTTTGGCTTAATTTTTGACTGTTTGCTCTCCTTTCTCCTTGAGTTCAGCCAATAGTTAAGCCATGTTGTTGTTGTTGTTGTTGTTGTTGTTGTTGTTGTTGTTGTTGTTGTTGTTGTTGTTGTTGTTATTGGTTTATTTATATCCTGCCTTTCTGGCGCTAGTGCCACCTAGAGCGGCATTACAACATAAGAAAAGAAAGCTTTGTGCAACAAAAGAAAGCTGTCTCACAATACATAGTGTATAGCCAAGTACCACAATGTCAACTGACTTGGAATGTATTAATTTGACTAAGGAGGAGAAAGAATTATTAGAAATAATGCTTACATTGGGGAGACAATGTATTGCTAGAAATTGGAAAAACGATGTATTTAAACAAATTGAAGATTGGTATAAAGAAATGTAGAATTTAGCTTTGAATGATAAATTGACCTGGGAGATAAAGAAAAAAAGGGGAAGTTTGAAAGAAAATAAATTTTGGAATACTTGGAAACCATTTGTGGATCACTCCCTTATGGAAGAGGAAAGAAATAGACCTGTACCTGTACAAAGGGTTTTTTGGAAGTAAAACAATGGGCTATTCTGAGCTCTACAGGGCAATGTAAATATACACTGGGTGAATTATAATGTGTAACTACTACTGCTCTTTCCCTAACCTAGATAGTAATGAATTGTAATTTGGAAAACTCTAGTTACTGTCAAAGATTAAATATAAAGTAACAATTAAGTGTTATTATTATTAAACAGAGGTTTAGTGGTATTGGAATTATGAATAGAGTAATGAAATGGTATTAGGTTAGGGGACGTTTTATTCTGTTTAAAAAGGAAAAATTTTGTATTG
Organism: Bradypodion ventrale; assembly: GCA_035047345.1. NCBI lineage: Eukaryota > Metazoa > Chordata > Lepidosauria > Squamata > Chamaeleonidae > Bradypodion > Bradypodion ventrale. The sequence continues at coordinate 164,000,108 of JAWDJE010000005.1, read as the reverse complement.
AGTGCTTATTTTGTATTTTATTTTGTCATGTGTTATGTATTGTATTGTAACCATTTTTTTCTTTTGGAAAATTTACTGGAAATAAAAATTTATTTAAAAAAACAATACATAGTGTATAATACAATATCATAAACACACCCACAAGAACAATACAATGGAAGACAGTTACAATAAAATACAGAGAGTAACAAGGTATCACTTAGTAATAAAGTTAAGTAGTCAGTACAGGTGTGGGCAATTGAACTTGCCAGCCACCAGGCGAGCAAGGCAGGCTCCAGCTGGGAAGGTGGGCAGGAGCAGCATTCACTGCCCCGACGAGCCGCAGCTGAGGGTCTGATCATCCTCTTTGGCCCCGGGCGGTGATGAGGCCAGGGGTGAGCGGGCATGAGCGCTCACCGCCTTTTATCCTTCCCAGGCGGGCAAGGCTCGAGAAGGTGGGCAGGAGCATCGTTCACTGCCCCGACAAGCCACAGCTGAGGATCCGGTCATCCTCTTCGGCCCCCGGTGGTGCCGAGGCCAGGGGTGAGCAGGCAGGAGCGCTCACCGCCTTTTATCCTTCCCGGGCAGGCAAGGCTCGGGAAGGTGAGCAGGAGCATCGTTCACCGCCCCAATGAGCTGCAGCGATGGTCCAGTCATCTTCTTCGGCCCCTGGCAGTGATGAGGCCAGGGGTCATTGCTTCTCTCTGTAAAACATTGCAAAAATATAGGTTCTTCCTCTCTTTCCAGCCCTTCAACAAAACCTTTAGCCCACTCCTATTCATCTCTTACATAAAGTACAGTAATGTAAACTTCTCATTGTTGGTTTCTCACCTCCCCTCCCCTTCTGTCTAGCACTCTAATTTCCTCTTCTGTTCTTCTGATCATGTGATAGCTTTCAATTCCATTCTTCTGCACTCCTTGATTGAGCACAAGCTCTTTGGGCTTATCTTCAAAACCCTGCAAGAACTTTCTAGTGCTAATCTCGCCACTCTTTCATCTCTATAGGTTGTTATCTGTAGTCTTTGCTCTTATGGTTCCATCATGCTCAGCTACCAGGAGATCTTCTGTTACTTTAAAAGTCTACCCCTTGCTGACCCACATTTTAGCATCTGCTTCACAGAATATCTATGTGGTGCTATCTCTCTTACTTTGCAGGCGCACCCCCCAAAGAAAGACTCAGACACCGGTATATGGATAAAGGCATTGGGCCACTTTTATTGAATAATGCCCTAGTCCGAATTATAACTTTCAATTGGTGTATTCATCCAATTGTAATTCTTAAGGCAAGCAGGCCGCAGTAACACTGGTAAGGTTCCTCCCAAAATTGCCAATGGCAATTGGCTACAATGTATCCATTTGTATCAATTTGTTTGTTGACACAAACAAATTGTTGACCGGAGTCAATAAACTATCTACTGACCCCACCCCATGACGTGTATCCGTCAAATCACGGGGTGATGCATGCTGAAAAGCTCCTGCCATCACCCCTTGCCTGGTTCGTCGTTGACCGGTCAAAGCTATTACACCTGTACCTGTCTAAGTGTTGGCCAGTCAATTGCGAACCTGCCGGATACCTATGGGTCATAAATCTTTACCTTACCAGTGCTACCCGCCTAAAGTGACCAAAGTCAAAGAAAAACCCCTTTGCTCAAACACTAGCAACAGTGTGGGATGGGCAAAAAAGCCAGAAACCAAGGACCAATTGTGGTTCAGGCCAAAAATTCTCACCCGGCCCCTAAGCGACCAAAATATCACACTGTTCACTAGGGAGGGGGTGGAGGGAAAAACTTCTCCTCTCCGTCGCTATTTCTAAAATGGCAGCTCGTCTGCCTCGTGGCCACCCCTTTTATAGAGGGGTGGCCACGCCCCCTAACTCACCCGGATGTCTGAGTCCGGGTGGGAGGGGGCCGCAAAGAGCACGGCGGCCATTTTGGCACCGCGCTTTCATTGCAGGCGCACCCCCCAAAGAAAGACTCAGACACCGGTATATGGATAAAGGCATTGGGCCACTTTTATTGAATAATGCCCTAGTCCGAATTATAACTTTCAATTGGTGTATTCATCTAATTGTAATTCTTAAGGCAAGTAGGCCGCAGTAACACTGGTAAGGTTCCTCCCAAAATTGCCAATGGCAATTGGCTACAATGTATCCATTTGTATCAATTTGTTTGTTGACACAAACAAATTGTTGACCGGAGTCAATAAACTATCTACTAACCCTACCCTATGACGTGTATCCGTCAAATCACGGGGTGATGCATGCTGAAAAGCTCCTGCCATCACCCCTTGCCTGGTTCGTCGTTGACCGGTCAAAGCTATTACACCTGTACCTGTCTAAGTGTTGGCCAGTCAATTGCGAACCTGCCGGATACCTATGGGTCATAAATCTTTACCTTACCAGTGCTACCCGCAACACGGGGAGGCGTCTATGAAGACTCACCGCCCCCCCCCAGACCGTCAGCTCGGTCAACAGGCCTGCTTGCAAATCTTCCAAAAAGAGGTTCATACCTCTAGCCGACAGGTGGATCCCATCCCCTGCATAAAGATCATAATTTTGTAAACTAATCGTGGGGTGTCGGATGACCATCCCCAAACCCTTGTCTGCCAAGAACCGGGCAACAGCCCTGTTCACCAAGCGGCGAGCGCGGTCAAGGGCACGGAGGTCAATACCTCCTCTGTATGAATGACGCGGTACGATGTCCGACCATAGCAGCCTTGTGTACAGCCACTCATAATGCAAATAACCTAGGTCACTGCAAATCGTGAATTTTAAGGAGAGGCCAGTGACCTGGGCGAGGTCATTGCCCCCGAGGTGCAGTACAAGGACATCAGGCGGTTCAGTATCCCTGATGGAAAATAGGAATGGCAACAGTTCCCGCCATCTCATTCCGTGCTTACCGTACCAACGTATGCGTGCAGTTGCACGCAGTCCAAGCTGGGGTCCCCACTCTGTCGCCGCAGCATACTGCGCTGCCCAGTGCACGTAACTGTGGCCCACCAGCCATACTGCCACCGGTGTGCGGGGACACACAGGGTCTGTAAAAGAAGAAAAGAGAACAATGACTTAACTGGTACTCATACCTGAAGAGGGCAAACATACAATGCAAAACGCATCTTCCCATCTGGCGTATATCAGCCTCAGAGTACCCAAATGCAGACACAGTGGATGCAGCACCTATCCTAAATGAATGGGTGCCGTAACGAGCCCCGGGGAGGCCAACACTGGATAGTGCCATACCGGTCACCTTCCAAAATTGAAATTTAGTAAGGGGAGACCCATCCTGGTGGCAGAAAAACGGGCCAGGGTGCGTGCCACGCACTGCCAAGAACTCCTGTAGGGCACCAACCGGACAGATGTCCGCAATGGAACATCGTAGCAGTCTAACTCCACTGCCTACGCCGTGCTGATCAACCTTTGAGGACTGTATCCTCAACTGAGCCCACTCATTAGTGACATAGACATCGTCGAGTTCCAGTGCCCTACGAGTCGCATCCGCCTTAGACAGTAGTACCAACTCACTGATGCAGAGCGCTCCAAAGAAGGCCACCGTGGTAGCCGCGTGAAAAAGAGCCACTTCATACTTATCATAACACAGATTATGCCAGCCTCGTGCAAGGTGGGTCAGTACCTCTGGTGAAATTGGGTGGCGAGTGTCCGGGCGGCGGCCACGTTCCCGTGTCCACCCCTCCAAAACATGTCGTATGTGGAAATCATTCACGCAGTCAGCAAAACCCCTCACTTTGGCCATAAATGCCAGTGCCGACAGCCTGGATGCTATAGTGCGAGGAGCCAAACCCTGACTGTGTAAATAAACCATAAATTGTAAAACTTGTTCCACTGGAATGGGCCACACTTCGGGCAACTGAAGTTGCACACAAAAGGTTCTAAATTGAACGAAAACATGTTGATACGCCTTACGCGTGCGAGGTGCCAAAGACATGCCGATCGCCCGGTTCACCTCTCCTCGCCAAATGTCCAAATCTCGGCCGGGAGTGGCGAGGGGAATTCCTCTGCTTCCGGAGCCAAGGCATGGAACCGGGGATCTGCAGGCGGGATAAAGCATCAGCAATATCATTATTAATGCCTGGTACATGTCTGGCCTTAAAAAGCACATTCAGGCGTAGGCTTCGTAACACAAACTGACGAACCAACGCCATCACCCTGGGTGATTTAGACGTCTGAGCGTTGACAATGTGCACTACCGCCGCATTGTCACACCAAAAATGGACCACTGAGTCGGCCCACTCCTCGCCCCATAGCATCAAAGCTCCCAGGATTGGAAGGAACTCAAGGAATGTAAGATCGTGGAGGCGATCCGTGCCCCGCCATGCTGGAGGCCATTGGCCATAAGCCCACCTCCCCTCAAAATAAATCCCATATCCCAGGGAGCCGGAGGCATCCGACTGTACTTGGAATCTAGGGGAAACCAAAAGGTCGGATCTCCAGAAAGAGACCCCATTAAATTCCCGCAGGAATGTAAGCCAAACCAAAAGGTCAGCCCGCATGCCCCTGGTCAGTCGGACCCTGTGGTGGCGCTTTAACAGGCCAGACATGCCGTCACATAGGAGCCGCGCAAATGCTCTGCCGGGTGTCACCACCCTGCAGGCAAAGTTAAGATGGCCATGAAGTACCTGAAGCTCACGAAGTGACACCTTTCGTTTGGCCAGCAAGGCCAAAATCATCGCGGAGATCCGGGTGACCTTCTCAATGAGTAACCAGGATGCCTGTGCGACCGTGTCAATTTCAATACCCAGAAATGTGAGCGTAGTAGATGGGCCCTCGGTCTTTTCGGGCGCTAAAGGGACACCCAGTTCCCGCATTAGCATCTGAAATGTAGTGAGGAGACGCGTGCACGTGTCCGAGCCCCGTTCACCCCCAAACAAAAAATCGTCGAGGTAATGGGCTACAGACCGAGACCCGGACCTGCGAACAAAGGCCCACTGAAGGAAAGTGCTGAAAACGTTCGAATGCCGAACACGAAATAGAGCAGCCAAAAGGCATGGCCTTGTCTACATAGAACTTCCCTTGGAATCTAAAACCCAATAGCTCAAAGTCCCCTGGGTGCACTGGCAGTAATCGGAATGCCGATTTAATGTCACATTTTGCCAGGAAGGCACCAGGACCACAAGAGCGCACCATCCGTAGGGCTTGGTCAAACGATGTATACCTGACCGAACAAAGGTCATCAGGAATAGCATCATTGACAGAGTAACCCGCCGGGTACGATAGATGGTGGATTAAACGGAATTCACCCAGGGTCTTTTTAGGTACTAGCCCCAGAGGGGAGACCTTCAGGTTAGGAAAAGGTGGTTCGGAAAAGGGGCCTGCTACCCTCCTAGCCTCTACTTCTTTGGCAATACTCAGGGCAGCTACCTCCTCCTTACCCTTCAGGGAAATTAAATTGGGGGCATCTTGGGGTCCCCGCACCCCTTTGAATGGGATACGAAAGCCCCACTGGAAACCCTCCAGGAGGTACCTCGCGTCCTCCCTCCTTGGATAAGTTGAGAGCCATCGCTCCAACATATACACGTTAACTGGGGAGGGGGCCTTTTGACTGGCTAGCTCCATCAGCAGAAGCTCTGCTCGCTCCCTGTCCACCTCTACCTCTGCCCCGTGACCCACCAGCCCGCGGGTATGCGGAGGCGGCGTGGGGGCCAGCACAAGAGGGACACTCATGTTTATATCGGCACTGTCACTTATTGCACACGCCATTAGCTGAGAAGCTCCAACACAGCAAGCAGGCTGGAACCCCCTGCCCCGCCGGCTGGCGGGGAGCCTGTGTTGGAGCAGCTCACTGCACAGCATGGCCACAATGGTACCTATCCCCAGGCGCCGGACGCATGGGGGTCATGTACAAGAGCCACAATTTTTGACAGGGCTCATCCCATCTCATCTCCGGGTGTAGGGCCACCCTCATTCTAAATTCCTCATCGTAAGCCAACCACGACGGGCCAGGGAAATCCACCATCGCCCTGTAAATATTGTCCAAGTATTGGACTATAGGAATGGCCAGATCAGGCCGGGCCCTAAGGTATACCGCCATATAAATAAGATATGCCAGCAACCAGTTGGCCCAGGTGTGCAGTGGCTTACGACAACGAGACAGTTCCTTGTCTCTGTCATCCTGTCCCTCTCTCTCTTCCTTAGTGGGCTCACGGTTCAATAGGGAGAATATATCCACATACTCCCCCCGCCAAATCTTCTCCCTCGTGACCTGGGACAAATGATCACCAAGGGGCAAGGAATAACCAGCCGTCGGCAAAGCCGTCACCGGCACATTATGTATAGAGGGCATACACAGCGGGACCTGGATAGCTCCTGCGATGCTCGGCACTGCCCCAGGGGCGGAAACCCCCGCCCTCAATGAGGTGCCATTTTGAAACCATGGGGCACTGGGATAGACTGGTAACTGATGCCCACTCACCTCAACTTGACGAGGCCAGGGCCACTGAACCCCACCACTGGAAGTGGGCTGTGATGTAGGTGCACTAAATTGAACCTGATACTCACTAGGTGCACCCCCGTGAGCTGCCCCCACTGGGGGTTCCGGCCCATGGCGGGCGTCGGAGCTCGCGACCGGAATCGAGCTCTGGGGCCACACCTGATTACTCCCAGTCTGCAGATATGGACGAACAGGGAGCTGCGAGACACTGGCTGGCGCCGGCCGGAGCATCTCAAGCAGCTCAACCCGGCTGGCCGCCCATTGCAGCGTGGTGGCCGTCGAGGTAGCCGGTGCAAACGAAGGGGCCCTGGCAGAAAGAGAAGCGCCCCCCTCCACAGGAGGCTGTGCAATACCAAAGGATGCTTCCAGCACTGCTAAACGTGCTAGTAGAGCATCCACTGCCACAGAGCCCCCAGCATAAGGCGGGCCGGGTTGGCCGGACAACCCACTAGGCAGTTGGAACGGTACACCGAAAGGAGAGCCTGGGCCAGAATAGGGCAATGCCCAAAACTCTGGCCCATGAGGGGCCGGAGGAGGAACGGGTTGTATGACCACACCAGGCCCTCCCCCACGGCCCTGACCCATGGCCGGTAATGGCGGGCCGAGGGCCGAAGCCCCTGAGGGGCCAGCCTGTGGCTGGCCAGCCAAGCCCGGCTGCCAAGTGCCAGCCTGAGTAGCCCCACCGGTATCGGTGGGCAAGGCTGGCACAGCGCCCTGTTGCGGGGGCGCAGCCCTGGTCCTCCGACCCGATGGCTGTCCCCCGTCCTGCGCGGGGCCAGTAAAAGTCCTCCCCCTTGGCCGCGGCTTCATCGCCGGGGCCTTCCGTTTGGGAGGCATGTCTTCCGAGAAAGTAGAAGTAGGATCCCTTTCCAGGGATCGAAAACCTAGCACCAAAGCACGCAGTAGCCAAGCGAACTAAGGCTCTGCGTGCGCTAATCCTCCTTTCCCAGCCGGGAAAGGACCAAGGGCTAAACAGCCGAAGACTACAGGACAAACAGCGATGGAGAAAACTTCTCCTCTCCGTCGCTATTTCTAAAATGGCAGCTTGTCTGCCTCATGGCCACCCCTTTTATAGAGGGGTGGCCATGCCCCCTAACTCACCCGGATGTCTGAGTCTGGGTGGGGTGGGGGGGCCGCAAAGAGTGCGGTGGCCATTTTGGCGCCGCGCTTTCATTCTCAGTTATCATCTGAATACCTTTCTTTTCCAAGAGGTCTCTGGTTCAGTTCCCCGGGTTTTTTGTCCTCTTGTGACTAAGCCCATAACTAAATGTAAAATGTGTGATAGAAACAATCCTGTATTCTTTCTTCCTTACTCCTCTTCTTCCCTGCCTTCCCTTGTTTGCTCCCCTGTATTGGATTTTAGATTGTAAGCTTCTTGGGGCAGGGATTTGTTTTCTTTTAAACTGCAAAGCTCTATAACCGCTGACAGCATGCTCCTTATATAAATTGAATGTAATTGATAATAATAAAAATAGAATCTTTTCTTTTGCTCCTATGGCTCAAAGCAAGACATAAAACTCCTCTACCTCCACATCTCACCAAAATACTGGTCCAAGTCTATATCAGAAGAATGATGATGGAATAAACCATTTGTTGTCTTTAATTCAGTTTTGCTCAACAGGATCGCCATCTCTTAGCCAACTCTTCAGTTTATTGCAGTTCTTATTTTAATGTGTGGAGCCCTTTATCTTCTCAAAAGACTGAACAAAAATGATTAAGAAGGGACAAGCCCATGTACAGCCAAACCCATTGAGAATTCATTAATTTAAGAATAAGACCATGTTTATACATTGTCAGGAGCAGTATATTCATTGTCAAACTGTTGTGCCTTTACTGCTAATATCATGACAGATCCTGATGTGGTTATGGTGGATTAGTACCACTATTAGGAGCAGTGTGGTTAGTAAAGGTCTGGGCCTGGAAAAGTAGAAATTTGGTCTATATCTCCTAGATAAACATCCATCATAGGAAGAATATACAGTAGTTCTCTTTTTCGTGTGTCGCTAAAAAGGAGCACAGCTCATAAAAGTTACTCTTTGAACCATTTGGAGAGCTACAATCCATAAAGTGATTTTCCTATAAGATTAGGTGCAGAATGTACAAATATTATCTTTATGAGCAACTCCAGGATGGATGGATGTTAGCCATGTTAGTATATGTGAATATATCAGATAAGAAACAAAACAAAACAAAAAATTAAAGAAGACAAAAACATTGTGGCACCTTAAAGATGATAAATTTTAATGTGAGCTTTCATGGATCAAGTTCACTTCCTCAGGCATAAGAGTGAGACTACATGGTAGTCATTTATACATGACCTCAAGATAAAGAGACAATGATTGGTTATGCATGGGTTGCAAATTGTGTGAGTCAATGGAGAATTTCCCACTTATGACTTGTGACATATAAACAGGCCCTCTGATTGCCCATTTCGCCTTTTTAAAACAGTCACCCCAAAAAGGAAACCTCTTTCTGCCTTTCTCCTACTTTTTAATGAGCTGCTCACATTTGTGTTGCAATTTTACTTTTCTTTAGGCGGCGAAAAGACTAATCTTATGACCTGTGGGAGGTGGTCCCAATTGAGACATCCAGTCTTCTGCCCTTTAGAACATGCAAAGACAGAAAGCAACTTTGTAAGGCAGCTTTTTGGTGGTAAAAACATTCCTTAAACAAGAGCTGAGTTCATTAAACTTTGACATCTGCAAATGAAGTATTGTTCTGAGTCGAGCATTTATAGTTAAACAAGTAGAGTCAGTCTTCAAATAGAGTCAGTCAGGCACACAAGCCAAGCATGCATGCTTCCATTTGTCACCTAAATAAATACATAAACAGTTTTCTGTCTTTTTAATCATGTTGCTCAGTGGTATTTCATCCTCTTCATTTGTTTATGAGAACATGGTGCTGATACAGGAAATTCAAGGCACTTTTTTCAAACTACCATCTCACTCACAACACGCCCCAATCCAGGCTGGAAAAAGTTTATTTCTCATAGTGGAATTTAATTGCCTTCAATCAGTACAGCGTAAAATGAGGAAATTTAGCTTATAGCCAGCGATGCTGTTATTTTCTTCATGACATAATAATTATGTTTGAAAATCTGAAGAGTAGCTGTTGGGCAGAAGATGGAACAGGTTTCTTCTCTGCCACTCTAAGAGACAAGATGAGGACCAACAGATGGAGAAACTTCAGGGAAACAGGTTTTGTGTAGATATTAGGTGAAACCTCTTCATGGCAAAAGCTGTTGGACACTTGAACAAAGTACTATGGAAGATGGTAAATTCTACATTACTGGAGGCCTTTAATCTGAAACTGGACATTTCTCAAGGTCTCACTAGAGTAGATATTGACTGCATATATAGAAACAGTGCACACTTATGAAGAAAATTGTAATATAATTATATGCCATCAAATCAATTCTGGTTTATTGTAACCCTTTCCAAGTTTTTTTTTTAAAAGTAGAGAGTACTCAGAAGTGGTTTACCATTATCTTCTTCTGAGGACATCCTTGGGAACTTGCCCAAGGCTACAAAGCCTGGCTCTTCTAGGATACACAGTGGGAACTTGAACTTGGGCTCTGCAGACAGATACTGTGGAACCCCACTTTACGGATGGCTCGCTTAAGGGAAAACTCACTTCACAGAAAGAAATCCTGAGAAAATGGTGCCCCGCTTAATGGGGGAAAATTGCTATATGGACAGGAGGGGTTTTTTTGGGGGGTGTTCCAATGTTTCCCATGGTGGGGAGGGTGTTTGGAGCATTTCTGTTCCATTTTTTATTTTTGTCACATTATGGCAACTCCAGAAGCATTCCCCACAACCAGGAAGTTCTGGAAATTCCCCTGTCCCCTCATCAGCTATTCGGTGGGGACTTTCCCTGCAATTGCCAGGGCTGGCCACTAGATGGTGGTGTCAAAAATGTACCAAATATGCATTGAAAATCAAAACAATCAGCTCCAGAGCTCACTAAAAAGCAAAAAACCAAAAGTCTTTCATCCTCCAATACTCCTTCCAAAGTGTACTTTGGAATTTTTCCCTGGTCGCAACTTACTTTCCATTCCTTTCGCTCTTCTTCTCCAGGTCCGACCAAAACTTTTCATGATTGGGTCTTCCTGTTTTTTTTGGGGGGGGGCTGTCAAGGGGTCTTTTTACTCTTCTATGATACCACTCAGTGACTGCTGCTGTCCAACACCAGTCTGTCATTTGAGAGACATGTCCAGCCCAGCACAATTTCCATTTATGATATTTGACTACAACTTCATTGATCCTGCTTTGCTTTATCTGGGCATTGGGGTTGTGGTCGTGAAGGGATACCTTTAGCATTGATCTTTCCATAGCTCTTACTGCTCTTGATAGTTCTTCTTCCTCGGCCATTGTTAATGACCATGTTTCACTCCCATAGAGGACTGCAGGTAGTAGTGTTGAATTTAAAAGGTTGGAGCACTGTTTCTTGTTGAGTTTCTCATTCAGCAAGATTTCTTTGATGGAGTTCAATGCCACCCTTTTACTAATTCAGAATCCCTGCTCTTCTTATATGTTCTAATTGATTACAGACAGCTCTTGTGACACTATTGGATAAAAAAAAACTGATCAGTTTGACAGGCAAAAGGTGAAAAGAGACTAAAAGGGAACACCAAAAAATGAAAGAGACACAGAGATGTGTTCCATATAGTCAAGATTTTCCCTATAAGCATTCTCAGTTCTCACAGTTTTATTTCTGATCCCCTGAACAGGGCATGATAAAATGATCAGAACTTTCTATTTTGTAAAGCAAGAAATTGATACTATATTTTTTAAATTTTAAATTTCTTCAAATATAAAAGAATCTGGAACTGTAAGGTTTGTTTATTTTACCTTTGAGTGTTTAACTCTTAAACATTTCAATTTGAATCTTTGTGTGCCCATCCATACTGAATTAGGGTGGCCATCTCTTTTTTTGTGAGAGAGACTCCCCATCTTTAATACCAAAATGGCAGCAGGTACAACATAGACTTTTTGAGAGTGGGAATAAGTTCAGTTCATTGCAAATGGGAAAGGACGTATTTCAGATCTTGTTGAAGAATTACCACCACTTGGAAAATTTTCATATTCAAGATGGAAAGAATGGTGTGACAACACATATTGCTAAGGTGAAATTGGATGGGAACTACGGTAGCACCACTTATGTAAAATGGACAGTAGGCACTTGTTCTCTACCTTAAAAACTAGATTCTATGTTCCAAAATTTTCAAAGAATACATCCTTTTTACAATTATAAACATAGCAAAGTAAAGGTAAAGGTAAAAGTTTCCCTTGCTCAAAAGCCATTTGTATCCGACTCTAGGGTTTAGTGCTCATCTCTGTTTCAAAGCCAAAGAGCCAGCATTGTCTACTTCTGCAGACGTTTCCGTGGTCATGTGGCAGGCATGACTAGACACCAGAGCACATGGAACGCTGTTACCTTTCCACCAAAGTGGTCCCTATTTATCTACTTGCAATTTCTTGCTTTCGAACTGCTAGGTTGGCAGGAGCTGGGACAAAGATGGGAGCTCATTCTGTCCTGCAGTACTCGGGAATTGAACTGCTGACCTTCCGCCTCCCAGTCAGTGTCTTAGCCACTTGGTTCCTTTTAAACATTTATTTAACACAAGTATATATGGCATAACTAATTATTTCAAACAAAGGTTTCATATAAATGACAAATAACAATTTTATAAAGTACTTTTTACTTACATTACTTGTAGTATTAGAAATACCATGATAACCTGTGTAAAAGTAACACTTAACACTTTTATATTATTGCAAGGATATATGGATATATTGTATAATTACTAAACTCACATAAGTGTAACAAAATGGCTTAACATACAAAATAGCATTGGTAAAGTACATAGTAACAAAGTAACAATGGAAATCTAATTTCTGCAATGCAGTGTGTTGAGGCAAACTTCAACGTTACAAAATTAATCAGAAGAAAAAATAAAACAAGCTGTCTACAATGGACAACAATATTGCTTACTACGTATGACTTATGTTAATAACTCAGAGAGAAATAACATATCATTTGAGGTTAATATGACATATCAAATTCATCAATACATCCATACTGAAGCACACTAGATTTTTTATGTTAACAACAGAAGGAGAGAGAGGAAACAGGAAAATAATATGACACCTTAAATACATCACTATTAAAACCTGGAATCTCAGGTATACAGTTAAGAAAGAGTTAATACAGCTTCTAGTCAAAACAAGTTAACTATGTGTTTAAAATTAAAAGCAAAACTAGAAGAAAGAAAGAGCATTCCCAATTGAACAGTAAATTCAATTAGAGTAAGAGACTTAATATTTCGAACACTTAAACTATAAAGAAAACATTTGGCTTATTTTAATTAAAACAGAATGTGTCAATATTGTAAAATGCAAGAGAAAACTGAGAGAATTAGGTGAATTAAAAGTAATGCCTTCTCTGTTTTCAGTGAGACCCCTTATGTAAAAAAAAGAGTGTTTTGGAACACATTGTCAAAACACTGCTAACAAGCACAAACATACCCTTTCTTGGTCAAGTGCTCAGATAATCTAGGTCTGTAAACAGGAAATCAGGTCTTCGAGTGACACTGACAGAAGCCAGTCACTTTACAGAGGCTTGTATTTACACTTTGAGGGATTGATGTATTTCACCCCCATCCCCTTATCAGGCTACCTGGCTGGGCATAGCTTGGCAAGGTAAGCATTGCTTGGCAGGGCTTTTTGGGCTTGTGTGGGCTGCCTCAGCCCCTCACTTCATCTAACAGCCCTGTGTTTTTTTCTAAGTGCCTTGCTGAGCAGTTTTCTTTTCTGCTTTAGCTGACTTATGTAAGTTCATAAAGCCTCAAACATTACTTTTTAAAAAATAAATGTTTTAATGCCACTTTTTATTAATTTATGCAACTCTGACAATAGGAAGTTTTTTTAAAAAAAAAACCTGAATGTTGGAGAAGGTGGTCCGATATATTTCTCCCACTTTTCCTACTAGTGTGTTTTATTATTATCAGTTCTTGTGGGCTCATGACACAGACACAGAGAACCCCTTCTCCCAAATGTTTATTTTCAAAAGATGACAAGCATGCATTTTAGCCAAATGAAATGCCTGAAGTTGGACAGCCTTTGTATTGTAAGTATATTTGGGAGATTACAGAGAACATGATCCAACTATCAATCTGTCATTACATTTCTCTTTGAAATGAATGTAATGTAATGGATGGATCGTGACCCTTCTTTCTAAAGATTTTCCTTCTCGTGTAAATCATAAATATTCTTCTCCCAACTCCCCTTTCCTTGCTTTGCCAAAGTTCAAGATTGTTTTTAATGTGATGGTGGCCAGATAAAAGCTTCTAAGAATTATACACTGAATGGAGCTTTGGCAATTTTTATGGCATTAAATCAATGTGAACAATCTACAAATGAGGTCTGTATACCAGAAGGAGCACCTACTGGGAGCATTTGCAGTCTATTGTATTGTAGCACATTGAATATGATTGTTTAAAAATATTTGATTAAAAGGGGACCAGGACATCACATATATTTCAAGTTAAAACCCACCTTATGTGGTTTGCAACAAAACAGGCTAATGAGAAATTTTTATGTATGAAAAACTGCTTGGCTGTTATAGTGACCAAATAGAAATGATTATGCTTCCTAATGATGATTGAATAAATTGCAAGCAGCTGTTTCTTTGGCCCATGCAATTGCAAAAAAAGCTTGAGTTGGGAGACAAACATGGCCAACTGCAAGATAAAATATTCACATCACAAAACAGAAACGCACCTTGAAAAGGTTCTTCATAAATTATTATGAATTGATTTATCTGAGGAATTTTTTAAACCTTCCATTCTCAGTGTTTCTGAGCTCAGGTGCAAATTTATTAAAAGAGATCCCGAACACAGCAGTTCACAGACAATAGATATTTTTATACAGACTGCTTGCTATTGCTGCTCTTAAATTTTTGCAACTACTTACCTTCAGTTTGGAGGCTTTGCTTCTTCCCATTATTAACATTGTCAAATTGCACATGTAATCTTGCTGCAATAAAACTTTGTAGCTTTCCACTTGGCTAACCACCAGGAAGTCTGCACATTTCTGCTTGATTATTATGGGGGCGGGGAATATCTCATCAATATAATTCACTGAGTATCAGTTCACATAACTGACACATTACAGAGGCAGAATGCTGTAAATAATTGCAATGATTGCTCCAAAATGAGTGAAATAACAATTTATCTGCAAAAATCCATATACCCACAGCACTGTTTGTGGCAAGTAATAAATAATACTAGAAGTCACTTGCAAAAGTCTGGGGGAAAATGTTACCTTGATCAATAGTAACTAATAGGCCAAGAGTGCAACAAAACTATCTACAGGCTTGAGGGGGGGAATTCTTGTCCCCAGGCCCAAATAGGAACATGTGAGTCCAAAAATGGGAACTTAAGAAAAACTGGAAGAGGCCAGATGAGCACTTCATTTTCTGTTCTTGTATGTTGTATGAATGGGCATAATCTCCCCACTTCAAGACTCTAGCAGTGATGGCAAACCTTGGCACTCCAGCTGTTCTTGGACTTCAATTCCCAGAAGCCCTGATCAGCAGGAGTGCTGACTTGGACTTCTGGTAATTGAAGTCCAAGAACACCTGGAGTGTCAAGGTTCACCATCACAGCTCTAGGGAGAAAGCCAATCCTCACAGAAGTCTCCAGGTATGGAAACAAGCCCCATTTTGTTCAACTCCTTTTCTTTTTTTTTAAGACTGTGGGGTGTCTTTGTGAAGTTCAGAAGTGTCCTAGGAAACATATGTAGCCCATTGACTGCTTTTTGCCCGTGACTATAATAGACACTATTATCCCATTTATCCGCTTTTGGTAAAAGGAGAGAAATGTTGGGCTAAATCCAGTGGTGGGCATCAGCAGGTTTGCACCAGTTCACCAGAACTGGTAGCAGAAATTCTGGCTGGCCCCGCCCATCCAAGTTTTGAAATAAAGTAGTCCTAATTCGGGTGCAATGCAGGGCTTTCCCCCTGGTCAAGCCCATCATACCATGGCCACAGTGTGGTAGTAAAAAATTTTGGAGCCCACCTGTGGGATCCGCGCACACAATTGGTATACTGGCCCTGACAGAACCCCGGTGATGGGCGATCACCTCGTTGCCAGGGGTTCCTGAAGGGACAGAAATTGGGGGAGTGGAATATTAGATCGGGTTTAATTCACCTACAGCTGACCTGACAAGTAGCTCGGACAATAGGAAGCTAATGACTAACTCGCTAGTCATGTAATAGGTAATCTCGCATCTGCGGATTACTCTAAGTCCTAAAACCAATACCAGCCACATGTTTACCCCAGATAGCTTGGAACAATGGGGTCATTGTTTAAGTTAGTTAATTAACTCCCCTGAAGAGTTTCCCAATTAACTTGTGTAAACATGGCATGTGGATCCTGTCAGATCGCAGTTCTTTTGCATGCAGCCTGTACATGATAAATACTGATGATTTTCCCTCATTAAATCACTGGTCTTCGCTCCATCTTGCCTCGTGTCTCATTGCTAGACCAGTCTCCTCCGGGATCCAACAGCCACTTCGCGGCCCCGATCCAACACCCACCACTGGCTAAATCCAGTCCTTAGTCCCACCATGATGTGTCCCTTGTTACATCCAGTTTGGATTACTATTACAAGCTCTACATGGGGCTGCCTCTACATGGAAAGTGTTTGAAAACGTCACCAAGTCCAAGATGCTGCGAGTAAATGCTTGACTGGAGGCGTTCTATTGCTGTTATTTATTTACTCTTATATTCCACTTTTCTTCTGGAAGCATACATGACTCTATTCATTTCCCCCCACCCACCCTCTCCATCCTGGCAGCAGCAGCAGCCCTGTCATGTTGTTCAGGGAGACAGAGAGAGAGAGAGACTGGCCTAAAATCAGCCATGGCAAGTCCAATTCAATGATGCAAACTGCAGTTGTGAATTGCCACTGGCTAAGAAGTCAACATTTGTGTTGTTTGGTGAATGACAAGGAATATAAAGAATGCAGAGAGAGCAGAAAACCCTTGTCACAACTGCTCCACAGGCTACCAGCCCTTTTCCAGACCCAACGCAAAGTGCTCGTCTTAACTTCTAATGCTCTAAACAACTTGGGTCCAGGCTATTTCAAATACCATACTGTTCCTTAACAGCCCGTGCAAGTTTAAGGTCTTCCAAAGGGAGGTGGTGTTTTTTTCCTATCTCACCTCCCTCAAAGGGATACTTGGTGCAAACACTGGGAGATAGTCTTTCTGTGTAGACTCTTGCTGAGAATGACGAATTGAGAACTGACCCATCAGTTACATTGTCTACACAGAAAGACTGTCCCTGGTACTGCATGACAGATTGAGCACCCGTCTCTGTCCCAGTTCTTGGGGACATGAGGGGAGCCTCATTCAGGCGTTGTTTGAGTGGAGTTTCTCCAGAAAAAAATCCTTTCAACCTAGAATAATTTCTGATATATTATTATTATTATTATTATTATTATTATTATTATTATTATTATTATTATTATTATTATTATTATTATTATTATAGGAAGAGTCCAAGGAGACCTTTGTAACAATACATTACCATGTTTGAGACATATATGCCAAGCATGAGAGTCGCCACCCTGAAGACACTGCAGATAGTGGTTTCTTGTTTGCACAGCTAATATATTAACCAAGATTACATAACCAAAATCAAAAAGCAAGACTAAAGTTGAGGAGATCTGGGTCTGAATCTCTGCTTGACCATGGAAACTCACTGGTAGCACTAATAAAACAGTTCCTTAGAAACCCTATTAGGATCATTGTAAGTTGCATGCAGTTTGAGGGCATATAACAGAGACATAGTCATGAACTAGACATTACCTGCAATATATTTTCTTCCTGCTAATAACTGCTCATTACTCCCTGTAAGTAATTTTGAAGTCTTTTTAAAAACGTTTTCATACTTATACAGCCATTTTTCTTGATGAAAAACTAACCAAATGTAAATCAGGAGTAATGATTAATATAAAATACAGTACTGCTCTTCAAATGTCTACAAAAAAGGGGTTTTTTTAGTGTGACATATAATGAGCAACAAATTACAGTCACACACCAAACTCTGACTCCAGATGAATATCATTTCCAGATAAAAGAAGATAAATAGCTCTAATTTGAGGTTTTAAAATAATAGGCAATGTTTTTAATTGGCTGCCAACTGGTTTGTCTGCCACAGGCAGAGGCTCACCTTTGTCTCATACCCTTAATCAGGGATTCTCAAACTGTCGCCCACAGGCCGGATGCGGCCCACAGTGCCATTTCATGTGGCCACACCAGGAAGTGTATAGCTGTCAAGTATCCCTTATTGGCCGGGAAAACCCCTTATTTTACCATCTTTCCTGCCAGCATCCCTTATTTATTAGACTGCAATGCCCTATTGCCGCCATTGGAGGGCAGCACAGGATAGACATAGCTGTCAAGTATCCCATATTTGCCAGGAAATTTCCCTTATTTCCAAATCCAAAACTTGACAGGTATGCAGGAAGTGCCATGTAGTGGAGGAAGAGCAAAATGGCCACTTGGCCCCAAAACTGTCTGAGGGAGCGTGACCCGACCTCTGGCTTTAAAAGGTTGAGAACTCCTGCCCTACATGCTTGCCCAAGCCAGCAGAGATGGTCTTTGAAGTGATCCAGATGTTTGTTAGGTTGAATTGGCCAACATGATAGGTATTTAACTGATCTGATGATTTATCTTGCCAAGAAATTGTGGGTATATTGTGTGAACAGCAGAAGGGAAAGGGGCTGAATTTCCTCTCTTGGCAGATAGAAGTACTGTACTAATAGTCTGTATATCTCAGAGACAGAAAGCAGGATACTAAGAATGAGGTAAAATTAACTTTCAACCAGTAAATGAGTGACACGTTTCTGTAAAAAAAAATCAAATGTAAATTCTGGAATAGTTGTTGTTCGTGCTGTGGCTGCTGCTTTTAGCCCCTCCTTCCCATGTCATTGTTTCTTTATCTTGTTCAGAATGTTTGTTTTGATTTAAAAGAGAGGATGTGGAAGAACATATTACAACAATATTTATTCAGAGTCTTACTTTTGGAAAGATCTGGAGCCGACCACATCATTTGTGCATTTTATACAATGATGAACAGGGACCTTGTGCCATATGTAACTGTGACACAAATTATGGGCCAACTTGGGGACTTTAAAGCCGGAGTTCTCAACCTTTTATGCTGGGGGCCTGGTCTCGCTCCCTCAGACAGCGTTGTTGGCCCAATGGCTATTTTGCCCTTCCTCCACCACAGGGCACTTCCTGGTGTGGTGGAGGCGGGGGGAGCACATGAAATGGTGCCATGGGCTGCATCCGGCCGAATGGCCATAGGTTGAGAATCCCTGCTCTAAAGTATCAAAGGGCTATCTGTGTCATTGTTGTTGCCAACATATGCATGCCAATGATTGACAGAATTAGATCATCAAACAAGAAACTAGACCCACAGATATATATAATTTGCAATCACATGTGAACCTCATGCGAAGTATGGATGTACAGAAGGAACAACTGCTGTGTCTGTCACATATCCAGTTTTTAAAAGAAAGCACAAGATTTCCAGATATTCCACTGGCAATCCCAGCTCCTGCCAACCTAGCAGTTCGAAAGCAAGAAATTGCAAGTAGATTAAATAGGGATCACTTCGGTGGGAAGGTAACAGCGTTCCGTGCGCTCCGGTGTCTAGTCATGCCTGCCACATGACCACGGAAATGTCTGCAGAAGCAGACAGCGCTGGCTCTTCGGCTTAGAAACAGAGATGAGCACTGCACCCTAGAGTCGGATACGACTGGCTTTCGAGCAAGGGAAACCTTTACCTTTACCTTAAACAGCGGGAATTCTTCCAGCTAATAGCAAAAACAACAACATAAACCTATTTCAATTTGAAATAACTAACTTTAGCTATAATTTTATTAATTGCTTGTTTGCTATGTTTAATTAGTTCTGTGCATTATGAAATCAGATTTGAACTCTAAGGTTACTTTTCTTAAAAATCCACTCAAGGGAAACTGTTTTTCGTTTTTAGTAGTTGATTTAATGCAGGGGTTGGCAACCTATGGCCCATGGGCCAGATGCGGCTCATGTCACCAAATCATTTGGCCCACTGCCTTCGCTCCCACCACTGCCACTGCTGCCGCCGCCGCCAGCACCAGAAGCGGCAGAAACAGCCATAAACATGTTTACGACTATCGTGGATGTGTTTTATGGCAGAGTTTACAGCGGGGGGACCACCAGTATGGCCCCCTGACTTTAAAAGGTTGCCGATTTAAAAGGTTGATTTAATGTCAGGTAGTCTTTGTGCCTGTATGTGCATATCTTCATTGGACAACTTTTAGTTTGGTTGCAAGATGTATGGCAGGAGTTCTCAACCTTTTTAAGCCGGGGGATGGGTCACGCTCCCTCAGACAGCTTCAGGGGCCAGATGGCACTACACATTTTTCCTACACCACATGGCACTTCCTGGCATGGTAGAGGCAGGGGGCACATGAAATGGTGCTGTGGCCCTCAGGCCACAGGTTGAGAATCCCTGATATATGGTATATATCGGTCCAGGAGACTTATGGGATTTCAAATTGCTGCATTTATAAGTGAATTATCACTTCAGGGCTCTGATTTTTTCCCTCCCTCATCATGTTGAAGAGCATGTTTTTTTATCTGTATGGCCCATTGTGTTGTGATTTGCCATTGAGTAGAGAATTCTTTACCACTCACCTAAATCACCTTTTAAATATTTTTAATATTTAAATTACAGATTACAGTTTTTAGCATTTAAATGTTGAAACAGATTTTTTAAAATTATAAATTCAGATTTCAGGGTATCCTACTGTCCAAAACACATTATTTGGCCTCCGAAAACTTAACAAACCCCAGAAACACACCATGATACATGATGATAATAAGCTGCTAAATGCACCCCATTGAGCACTGCCAAAATACATTCATGTTGATCTCAGAATTTTTGACCTTCTTCTCTCAAGAGCTGAAACATGCTTAGAAATGAAAGTTATGGCTCAATCAACCTTAGTAGTCCCATTCATTCATTCTGAAACCGTGAAGAGTATACATAAGGAAGGAAGAGTGGTGGTTCTGACCCATCCATTTTGGTTTAATCATAAAAAGTGTTGATTGGAAGCTAGGAAGCCTGCTCTTTCAAACAACACCATCTTACTGGCAGAAAGCAGCAATTACTTGAAATAACTTTTAGTCAAAGTAAAAGAAGAAAGTGCCAAAGCAGGGCAGCAGTTGAACATTAGTAAGGCAAAAATCATGACTACATAAGAAATATACAACTTTAATGTTGACAGTGGGGGAAAACAAAAAGTGAAAGATTTTTAGTTCAGGGGTTCTCATCTTTTTCAAACTGTGGGCTGGACCATGCCCCTTCAGACAGCTGAATGGGCCAGACTGGTGTGTCCCCCCCTCCCCATCGTGAATGCTGCCATAAAACACACATTTATGAAAGCCACAAGTGCATTTATGGCTGTCATAAACTAGTTTATGACACCCATGGGTGTATTTATGGCTGTCATAAACATATCTGCTTCCACTTCCAGTGGCGGTGGTAGCGGCAACGTGGGCTACATGAAATGGGTCCGGCCCATGGGCCGTAGGTTCAGAACCTCAGTCATCTATCCAAATTGGAACTATAGAGGGTGGGGGTGGGTGTTGTCATTTTAGACCTGTATGTATTTTAACTGCCATGTAAGCCGCCTTGGGTCATCCATGGATGAGGAAGGTGGGGTAGAAACTTTTAAAATAAATAAATAAATATAGCCAAGAGATCAGAAGCTTGAACTCAGAAGGTCAACAATGAAGGAATTAGAAAAAATCATCAAATGTAAAGATGTGTCACTGGAGACCAAGATTAAGATTATCCACATCTTTCATTCCAATCACTATGAATATGAATGTATGAATGTAAAAGCTGGATGATAAAGCTGACAGAGGGCGGGATACATTTTAAATATGGTGCCAAAAAGATGAGCAAGTGGGTCCTAGGGCAAATTAAGTTTGAACTAACTCTGGAGGCAAAATGATGAAGTTAGGCTTGTCCTACTTTGGACACATCATGAGAAGACAAGATTTTCTGGACAAGACATAAATGCTGGGAAAGTTTGAAGGCAACAGGAAAAGACAAACACCAACTATGACATGGATTGGCCCTCTAAAGGAAGCTACAGTCTTGATTTTGCAAGAACTAAGCAGGGCTGTTGAAGACAAGAGATTTTTCATTCGAGGAATAAGTTGCAGATGACTTGACAGCACATCACAACAATAACATGTAATTATGAATACACGTCTCGGAGCATTTAGTGGAGGAGCAACACACATATAACAAATAACGTATCTTTAAAATGATTGATGTGAAATTTGCTCACACTTTTGTTAAGGTAAAAAGGTATAGATTTTATTTTACTGATGTCTTTTATTCATGAAAAAGAGATGCCTTTTTGTCCTTACTTCACTTCAAATCCCCTGTTTTGCTTTCCCCAAAAACCTTCTTCAATTTCTTATTTTGAAAAGCACTTATTTCTCCTTTTCCCTCTTCTTCAAAATTAGGCCAATTAAAATGATTCTACACCTCTTTAGTCACAAGCAACAAACAAAACAGTTGAGTTATTTATGGTTTGGAAGTGACATTGCCTATCACCTCCTTCCAGAGACATGGACTATATTCTTTCTATTCTGCTTGTCATCTAAACAGCAGAAGGTAGCACCAAACTAAAATCTGGGTTGGCTCTAGGCCTCATTAGTGGGGCCTACTATTTGATTAGCATGTGAATCAGGCATTTATAGTCCTTGTATAAATCAATAGGGCACTGAGCCCATTTCTGTGTCATAGATGATTCCATATATATCTTCTGCCAGATAGGCAATAAACAAAAACTATGAATATTCACAACCAGATGGAATAAAACTGTATTGAAACTTAAGACCAAAAAAATAACATAAAATAAAATTGGACTAATGATACTAAACAGTAGCTTGATTAGTTGATTTGCCTCAGCAATAATATGAGATCCTTCATTCACCATTCTACAGCCCCAGTGATGGATGCAACCAGAAAGTGGGTCACCTCTGCTAGAAAACTTTGCTATCTCTGGGGAAATTTCTGCATGGTCCTGATTTTGCACTGGTCTCTTGCATGCATCCCAGCACCAATACAGGACACATACTTAAGACACATTGGGAAGCATTTGTCAAGAGGGCAGTCTTCTGAACTAAGCAACTGTCCATGGAGAACTGGCCAACCACAGCACCATTTCATGTAGCCCACCACCACCTCCACCACACCAGGAAGTCCCATGTGGTGGAGGAAGGGCAAAATGGCCATCTGGCCCCCAAAGCTGTCTGAGGGAGCATGACCCAGCCTCCATCTTAAAAAATTTGAGAACTCCAGATCTAGACAGTTGCTTAAAGATGTTTTCATATTTGATTAAAAGTGGGGAAGGTAACAGGATAACAGACAAAACAAATTACAAAATATTACAAAACTGATTTACAGTAAATGGTTCTTGGAGCAAAACACAGAGATGGTGATGGTGATGGTGATGGTGATGGTGATGGTGATGGTGATGGTGATGAGAAGAAGAAGAAGAAGAAGAAGAAGAAGAAGAAGAACTGTCTAAATAATAACCGTCTTTGTAATGAAAAGAATGAAACAGTAGATCATCTGATCAGCGGATGCAGCAAAAATTTCACAGACTGATTATTTGCAATGCCATAACAGGGTTGCAAAAATTATCTATTGGAAACTTTGCCAGAAGTTTGGATTTGAATGCAGTAAAGTCCTGTGGGACTTTAAAATTCAAACAGATAGACACCTGCCTCACAACACACCTGATATAGCTGTTGTGGAGAAGGAGAAAGTCTGGTTTATTGACATTGCTATACCAAGAGATGCACAAATCGAAGACAAACAACTGGAGAAAATCACAAAATATCGTGATTTGCAAATTGAAGTCAAGTGTCGATGGCAGAAGAAATCTGTTGTTGTTCCCATAGTGACCAGATCCCTTGGAGCAGTACCTAAAAGACTCCCTAGATATTTAGAAATTTTGGACTCATCTGATTTGAACATCATTTTGTTGTTCAGTCATACAGTCGATTCCAACCCTTTGTGACCCCATGGACCATTTTCCTCCAGGCACCTCTGTCCTCCACCATCCTCCTCAGCCCGCCCAGCTCTGTGCCCATTGCGTCCACAATACCATCTATCCATCTCATCTTTGGATGCCCCCTTCTTCTCTTGCCCTCCACCTTTCCCAGCATCAAGGCCTTTTCAAGTGAGCCCTCCCTTCTCATTTGATGTCCAAAGTACTTTAGCTTCATCTTCACTATCTGTCCCACCAATGAACAGTCAGGGTTGATTTCTTCTAATATTGACCTATATGTTCTCTTTGCTGTCCAGGGGACTCTCAGGACTCTCCTCCAACACCACATTTCAAAGGCATCTATTCTTCTGCACTCAGCTTTCCTAATGGTCCAGCTCTCACATCCATACATTACCACCGGGAATACCATTGCTTTGACTATGCAAATTTTTGTTTTCAGGGTGATGTCTCTGCTTTTCACTATACAGTATTCCCCAGGTTTCTCATAGCTTGTCACCCCATAATCAGTCGTCTTTTTATTTCATAGCTACAGTCGCCATCTGCAGTGATCTTAGATCCTAGGAAAGTAAAATCTGTCACTGCACTACTTCTTCCCCATCTATTTTCCAGGGACTGATTGGACCTGTTGCCATTATCTTGGTTTTCTTGATATTGAGTCGCAAGCCAGGTTTTTGCACTCTCCTCCTTCAATCAAATCAAGAGGTTCTTTAGGACTTCATCACTTTCTGCCATTAGGGTGGTATCGTCTGCATATCTCAAATTGTTGATGTTTCTCCCAGATCCCTTATTGTGATTCCTCCATCCCTGCATTGTGCATTATGTGCTCTGTGTATAGATTGAATAAGCAGGGTGATAAAATGCAGCCTAGTCTTACTCCTTTTCCTGTCATTCCGTGTTCTGTCGTAACTGTTGCTTCTTGGTTCGTGTACAGATTTCTCATGAGGCATATAAGGTGTTCTTGTATTCCCATCTCCCTAGTCACTTGCCACATCTTGTTGTGGTCCACACAGTCAAAAGCCTTGGTGTAATCAATAAAACAGAAGTAGACGTTTCTGGTATTCCTTTGTTTTCTCCATGATCCAACGGATGTTGACAATGTGGTCTCTAGACCCCCTGCGTCTTCTGAAACCAGCCTGCATCTCTGGTAGTTCTCTCTCCACATGTTACTGAAGTCTATCCTGTATTATCTTGAGCATCACCTTGCTGGCATGTGGGATGAGCGCAATTGTTCGATAATTTGAGCATTCTTTGCCATTGCCTTTTTTGGGATTGGAACGTACACTGATCTTTTCCAATCCTGTGGCCACTGTTTTGTTTTCCAAATTTGCTGGCATATTGAATGCAGTAGTTTTATTCCATCATCTTTTAGGGATTTGAAAAATTCAACTGGGATACCATCATTTCCACTAGCTTTATTGTTTGCAGTGCTTTTTAGGGCCTTTCTGACTTCACTCTCCAGAATGTCTGGTTAAAGTTCAAATTTCTCATTATTGTTATTATTAGGAGTGTTGAGGTCCTTTTTGTAGAGTTCCTCTGTGTACTCTTGCCATCTTTTTTTTGATCCCTTCTGCATCAGCTAACTCCTTTCCATCTTTGTCCCTTATCATGGCTATTTTTGCTTTAAATGTTCCCCTGATTTCCCTAATTTTTTTGAAAAGATCTCTAGTCCTGCCTCTTTTGTTGTTTTCCTCCATTTCTTTGCACTGTTCATTCAGGTAGCTTTCCTTATCTCTCCTTGCTTTTCTTTGAAATTCTGTAAAATTTCTGCAAAGCAAGACTTTGAGGAGCGTATAGCTAAAAACACTCAGAGAAACAACAAAGAGTTCTTTAAATACATTAGAAGTAAAAACCCAACTAGGAAGGCCATTGGACCATTAGACAACAATGGAAGGCAAGAGGTTATTAAAGAGGAAACAGAGATTGCAGAGAGACTCAATGAATTCTTTGCTTCAGTATTCACTAAAGAAGGCACAGACCACATGCCCAAAACAGAGCCTATCTTTATAGGGAGGGAAACCAAAGAATTAAGCCAGATAGAAATAACCAGGGAGGAGGTCCTTGCATGTCTTGTTAAAGTAAATGCTAACAAATCACCAGGACCAGATGGCATCCATCCGCGAGTTCTCAGGGAACTTAAAGATGAAATTGCTGATCTCCTAGCCAAAATATATAATCTTTCCCTCAATGACTGGAAGGTAGCGAATGTAACACCAATTTTCAAAAATGAATCCAGGGGTGATCCAGGAAATTACTGACCGGTCAGTTTGACATGTGTCCCAGGTAAAGTGATGGAAACCATCCTAAAGGATAGAATTAATAGGCACATAGAAAAGAAGGTGTTGCTAAAGGAGAGCCAACATGGCTTTTGCAAGGGCAAATCATGCCTCACTAAGCTGTTGGAATTTTTAAAGAGTGTCAACAAGCATGTGGATAAGGGGGATCAAGTTCACATTGTTTATCTGGTCTTTCAGAAGGCTTTAGACAAGGTCCCTCACCAAAGGAATAAAGGGACAGGTCTTGTCCTGGATCAGCAACTGGCTAAGGGACAGGAAATAGAGGACACTTGTCCAAGTGGACACTTCTCCAAGTGGAGGGAAGTAAAGAGTGAGGTCCCCCAAGGTTCAGTACTGGGACCCCTGCTTTTCAACCTCTTCATAAATGATCTAGAAGTAGGAGTAAATAGCAAGGTAGTCAAATTTGCTGATGACACTAAATTATACAGGGTAGTGAAAACTGAGAGAGATTGTGAGGAGCTCCAGAGGGATCTCTTGACACTGGGGGAGTGGGCAAAACAGTGGCAAATTAGCTTCAACACTAGTAAGTGCAGAGTGATGCACGTTGGAGCGGAAAAAAACAAATACATTTATAAACTGATGGGGTCTGAACTCTCTGCGACAAACCAGGAAAGGGACCTTGGTGTCCTGGTGGACAGCTCAATGAAGGTGTCAACCCATTGTGTCTCAGCAGTGAAAAAAGCAAACTCAATGCTAGGGATCATTAGGAAGGGTATAGAAAATAAGTCAGCAAGTGTCAATTTACCTCTTTATAAATCTATGGTGAGGCCCCATCTGGAATACTGTGTACAGTTCTGGTCACCATACCTCCAGAAGGATATTATGGAGCTGGAAAAAGTACAGAGGAGGGCAACCAGAATGATTAGGGGACTGGAACACCTTCCTTACCATCTGAGGCTGCAACGGTTGGGCCTCTTCACTCTTGAACAACGGCGTCTAAGAGGTGACCTGATTGAAGTTTATAAAATCATGCACGGTGTGGACAAAGTAGATAAGGAAAAACTGTTTTCCCTATCACACAACACTTGAACTAGGGGGCATTCCAGGAAGCTTTTGGGTACTAGTTCTCAAACAAATAAGAGAAAGTACTTTTTCACCCAGAGGATCACTGGTCTATGGAACTCACTGCCAGAAGAAGTGGTGACAGCTGTCAGCTTTAAGAAAGGATTAGACAAGTTCATGGAGGACAAGGGTATCAATGGCTATAATTATGAATACTTAAGGACAACCTCCGGGTTGGAGAGATAGGCAGGATATCTCTCAATGCCATTTCCAGGGAATCCTAAACAGGTGAAGGCATCTGCTTGGGAATACCCTGAAGCAAATGATGAGCCACTGTGTGAGACAGAATGCTGGACTGGATGGGCTGTGGCCTGTTCCAGCAAGGCTATTCTTATGTATTCAGGTGACTGTATTTTTTTCTTTCTCCTTGGACTTTTGCATTCCTTCTTTCCTCTGCTATTTTAAGGTCCTCATCAGACAACCACTTTGCTTTCTTACATTTCTTTTCTTTTGGTATGATTTCTCTTGCTGCCTCCTCCATGATGTTCCCCGTCTCTATTCATAATTCTTCTTAACTCTCAAAAAAAAAAAAAACCTCTACTGCGGACTGCATATATACTGTACTCAGAGATGTTCTGCGTCTCTATCCATAATTCTCCTTAACTCTCAAAAAAAAAAATCTACTGTGGACTGCATATATACTGTACTCAGACATTACCTTAACAGCTCTTAGGTCCTTTGTTAGGGCTTGAACTGTTAATTTTATTCCAGTCCTTGACTGTGAACCAAATGGTTGATTTGTATAATAATAATAATTTCGTGTCAGAAATTATTGTGGGTTGAAATGAATCAGTGGTGGGCTCAAAAAACATTTACTATGACACTGTTGACATGGTATGGTGGGCGTGGCCAGGGGGAAGCCCTGAGTTGCACCCAAATTAGGACTACTTTATTTCAAAACCTGGGTGGGCAGGGCCAGCCAGAATTTCTACTACCGGTTCTGGTGAACTGGTGCGTACCTGCTGATACCCACCACTGAAAAGAATCTAAGGCTAAGCAATTCAAGAGAAAAACACTAAAAACAACAAAGCTAAAACATATCTACCCGGAGCTCTGAGACATACAAAAAGCAGGAGAGCAGCTGGTCAAAGTCTACACTCCTTAGAGGTAGATTAAGCTGTAGGATAGCATTTAAACAAAGCCATGCTCCTTAGAGATGGACTGAGCCCTTGAAACAAAGTTCATAACCCCTTTATTCCTTAAGCAATGCATCTAATTAACATTCAAATCCACTTTGAATGTTTATGAAGACAAAAGGCACTTTCTACCTTTCCTTTAACACAACTTTTAATCCTTCACTCTTACATGTCTCCAGAACATGAAACAGAGTGTGCTTTTGTTGTTCCATCCTGATAAAATACATATTGGAGGCATGAATTCCCAGTTTGGCTTTTCTTTGATGTCCTCTGTAACAGGAGGTTAATTGAGAGTGATAATTTTCCCTTTTTTTCTGGACACACACTGGCTCCCACCTTCTCAGCCAGCTTCCCAGTCACTTCTTGAAAAAGCTCAAAATTTCTAGATTAAAGTTATATTCTATGTTCCCCATTTTCTGAACTTCTTTACAGGTGGAAACACAAGTTTTGCACCATTAAAGCCACCTGTGCCTGCAGTGACAATACTGGTGTGCCTGATGCTCCCCTCTGGTGGATTACTATTCGGTGGTCCTATAAACATTTTGGCAATTATGCCTGTCCATTAGACAATATTTGCCACTTAAAATGTATGCTTAAACTTTCCCTGAAGTGAAAGAGCAGAGGGGTGCACTCTAAAGCAAGGATATAACCTAATTCTATAGAGTCCATCATATATTGTCATGTTCAATCTGGATAAAGTTACTGTTTTGAACTACAACTTTCAAAATCCCAAAGTCTGCAGGATATTGGATATGGAACTATTCCTTTATTGGGTTTGAGGGGAAGCCTCTGTGATAGATGCATATATTTGGTTATACCTTGAATTTGGCTTTGGGTTAGTTTCTGTTGCTTGTGGATCCAACCTCAACCAGAGCTATTCTAGCGTATCCCTAGAATTGAACACACAAAAATTATCTCATAAAGTATACTCTGGAAGAAAGAGAGGCTGTCTACAGGAAATTAAATTTCAGAATTTCCTTTTTTTTTTCATTTTGTCTAACCAATGAAAAATTTGAGGCATGTCACTGGTTTCAGAGTACATTCTACCTATACTATGACAGTAAGTTTTCTAAAGTAAATAGAAATAGATCTCCATACCAGTACAGGACAACAACTCTTGCAAATTATTGAAGCTGGATCAGGTTACAGTAGCTGGGGCTCTGAAGCTACGTTCTGTGCTGTTACTATTCATCATCACTTCAGAAATTATTTTTGGACAGTATTTGATTCCTCAGTGACCAGTTCAAAGTTTTTTTATCCTTTGAAATGTACATGTAAATGCAATATAATAATAAGATAAGGGAATAGGCAAAGTGAGAAAAGTTGGCTGAAATCAAGGCTGAAAGGACTTTATGAATAAGCAAGAATTTACAGAATTAAGTCAAATTGTTTTCTGAAGAAGATTACTCGAAAAAGTTCCAAATCCGGAGGACTTTTAAAACTTATTCTTCAAAATATCTTATCTACTTTGCATAAAATTGAAAGAACTTATTCTTCAAAAAAATTCAATTTACTTTGCATTAAATTGAACAAGGAAACAATCAATCATTCAATTTAATATCACCTTATCAAGACTTTTATTCAACATACATTGCCACAAGCAGTTTTCTTGCTTATTCGTGTTGTACACCATTTGGCCAATTCTCTCTCATTGAAAGTACTTTATGGCAAAAGGCAATTGTGTGTTGAGATTTTAGATATTCTTGTCAGGACGAAGGAAAAACTAACTTAATCAAGCTGGTGAATAAATACCAAAGGCCAAATACTGGCCAATTCTTCTATGAAATTATTTTGCTTTTCAAGCATCTGTGCCTAAAGAAAAATAAATAAATAAATTTGTGATGTTATGAACCTACAACATTGCTAGAGAAGCAGTCCATTAACAACAGCAACAACAACAACAATGAAGCTAGCTGTATACATTTTATGCTTTTGCAGGTACCATGTTACAGGTTGTACCTTTCTATTTTATTTACTATAGTGAATCATTTAAGATGCACTGATAGAAGCAGGACTATAGGGGCTTTCAGCTATGTTTTTCCAGGTTAATTTGGTGTTACTGCCTCTGATGCCAGTTGAGCTGAGCCACTGAATATTTCATCAGATACATACAAGGTTCTTCTCCACTCTGCAAAAAAGAAGAGAGAGAAGAAAGCTCACTTAGAACCACGCTAGCTTGTTGTCAGTGTCTCGAGTGGGGTACACAGAAAGAGCCTCCTCGAAGATTGTGGTATTTTTGAACCATAGTTGGGTGTTCCAGGGCAACAGCCAGCTTGTACTGGCTAATCTTTCTTACACTAGGTCAGGTGAAAGAAACTACAGAATAAACTCCCCAAAGGTGGCTTCATTTTGGAAGTTTCACTTCTGGCCTAGACAAAGAAGAAGAAGAGGAAGAAGAAGAAGAAGAAGAAGAAGTAGTAGTAGTAGTAGTAGTAGTAGTAGTAGTAGTAGTAGTAGTGTCATGAGCTTTCTGTGAGCCATCTGTCCTGACAATTTGTGGTTCCAGGAAATTGTCAAGAACACATTGGAGAAAATGCATTTGTCCAAGCCAGAGGGAGGGTAGAGATAGCACAGGAGAAGTAACCATAAATCTGACTTGTTGTTGAAGATCCAAGGGCAACATTTCCCAACTTGGTGTCACCCAGGTGTGTGGACTACAACTCTGTTGTGGAGAGTACTGGGTTCAAAAGGCTACCCTAGGTTAAGATAGATCAGGAGTTCTCAACATTTTTAAGCTGGGAGCTGGGTCATGCTCCTTCAGACAGCATCAGGG
Source organism: Bradypodion ventrale (assembly GCA_035047345.1). Taxonomy (NCBI): domain Eukaryota; kingdom Metazoa; phylum Chordata; class Lepidosauria; order Squamata; family Chamaeleonidae; genus Bradypodion; species Bradypodion ventrale. The sequence goes on along the minus strand of JAWDJE010000005.1, from coordinate 163,969,262 downwards.
GCCAGACAGCCATTTTGCTCTTCCTCCACCACATGGCACTTCCAGGTGTGGTGGAGGTGGTGGGGAGCCACATGAAATGGCACTGCAGGCAGCATCCAGTCCATGGGCCGCAGGTTGAGAATCCCTGAGATAGATACTCAGCTGTTGGATCGGGGCTGCGAAGCAGCCATTGGGTCCCGGAGGAGACTGGTCAAGCAATGAGACACGAGGCAAGATGGAGCGAAGACCAGTGATTTAATGAGGGGAAAACATCAGTATATATCATGCCATGTTTACACGAGTTAATTGGGAAACTCTTCAGGGGAAGTTAATTAACCAACCTAATCAAGGACAGGGGAAATCCATTGTTCCAAACTATCTTGGGGTAAACATGTGGCTGTTATTGGTTCAGGATTTAGGGTAATCCGCGGGTGCGATATTACCTATTACATGACTAGTGAGTTAGTCATTCAGCTTCCTATTGTCCGAGCTGCTTGTCAGGTCAGCTGTAGGTGAATTAAACCCTATCTAATATTCCACTCCCCCAATTCCTGTCCCTTCGGAACCAAGGCTCAAGGGAGCGTTCTCCCAAACCGTGGTTCTGTCAGGGACAGTATGTCAATTGTGTCCGCGGATACCACACTCAGCATCAACATTGTATTATATTATATGAGATTTTCATCCTGAATTTGTGCATGGAAGGCTGCCTTTAAAAACAATTTTTAAAAGAAATATAAAACTTAGTCTAAAAAAATCCCAGAGCTATTAACAAGTGTGCTGTTACATCTATGCTTCTTTATGCTGCATTTCTATTTCTCTTGTTGCAGTTTATAACATAATAGAATATTTCTGCTTCCTCAGAGAATATATCTTCATAACTATTGGGTATGAATGCTATGTAATGAAGCTTGGGAATCATTGGGCATATCTTTAAAAAAAAGTAGGAAAGTAGTTTTCCACTGGAACTTGGGAAATTATATGTTTGGCATATCGAAGGCATTTAAACCACCAGGTACTAGAGCAAGTCCTTCATTACAGCTACTTAGGAGTGATATTTCAGGCTAATGGGTGCAGGAAGTTACATACAATGTATTTAGCTTCTAAAGCAAAAAAAAGTGCAGCCGCTATATAAAACTTCCTTCGGAGGAAAGGTGGGCATAATGTAGTTGCAGCCCTTAGACTCTTTTCAGCAAAGTCACTTGCCCTAATGTTGTATGGATCCCCTCTGTATTTTGACTCAAACATAAATCCGCTTGAGGTCACGCAATCAAAGTTTCTTAGGACAATTTTACAGTCCCCTTGCAGTATTTCCAACACGGCTTTGAGATTAGAAACTGGAATGTATACAGTGCGAGCGAGACTGTTAGTAAACGTGGCTAATTATTGGATAAGAATTCTGTTTGCCCCATCTGGCTTACTCAAACTAGTGATGTCAGACCCTTGGATGCCACCATGGATTAGCTCTCTTGAAAGGACACTAACCACTTATGGCATTTCAAAACCTTATGTTCTTTCCTTAGGATCTATTCATGCTAGAGAGTTAATAAAACAAAGAATTCTCGATATACATCGCCAAAATGATTTAAGTAAACTAGTCTCCCCATTGTTTGATAGATCAACTTTCAATGTTGCTAAGCCCTTAGCATACTTGTCTTTAATAAGAAATCCCGATCATAGACGTTCCTTCACACTTATTCGGTATAACATGCTTCCCTCCTCCTACAGGGAGGATTTCTTTAAGAAAGGCCTAGCACTCGAGCGTTTATGCCCATGTCAGCTAAATACGATAGAAACCTCTGAGCATATTCTGCTAGAGTGTCCCCTATATAATAAACACAGGAGAGACCTTTTTAGTGTTTTCCCGAACTTGAAGTCTAACAATAAAGTCAGGACATTGAATATTCTTTTATCAGGTGAAGGGCAAGATATGACGATAGCGGTCGCTAGATTCGCATGGTATGTAACTTGCATTCGTAAAGGCAAGATAAAATCAAAGGAATAAGGAAAATGCTTCCAGATTACAACTTGACTGTCATAGAATATGACTGCAGGACATAGAAATAACATCCCTTGTAATTCTGGTTGTATGTTGCTATTGTATATATAATCTGGTGTCCATGATTTTGTGACAGTTTTATTAGGTTGCCTCACTTGTGTCAAGCAGCTTGATTTTGTGATATTGTAACACTGGCCTTGGGCTGTAATAAAGAATTTGTTGTTGTATGTTTGGACTACATCTCCCAGAATTCCTCACAGTATGTAGACTTTCCAAGGCTACAGAAAAGTTATGTCCTCTGCCCAGGACATGTATTTTATGTTGGTTATTTGAATGGTTTTAGAAATGCCATTTTACCATTTTCTTCAACTCCAAGTACTTACTGTCTAGGGATGGACAACAACTCTATTTCAGGCCCATATCATTTTTGTATGCACCCCTCTGATTTTGCATGTTTTTATTTCTGCTTTTCATTTTAAAAAAAATTATCCCTGTAATTATCTTTCTCACAATATAAATGTCTAACTGTATTTTATCCCAACATATGCATTTTTCTGGCACTTATTAATATAGAGCTTTTGTGAATTTATCAGAACTGCATCAGAATATTCAAATGTTTGAAAATTGATAAATAATCAAAGTACTGTACCCATCTGAAGATTAGTTTGTCGAATTGGGATTAGGACTATTTGTACAAGAATTTCCCGAGATCAGATTCTCCAAGCTTCTAACCTGGAACTTTGGAGTAACTAGTTTCAAGCTACATAGTTACATATACAATACAGGTAGTTGCCACTCTGAAGTTAAAAGATTGTAACTTCAAAAGTAGTACAATGAATAGTTAGTTATTGTTAGTGTAGCAAATCACATTTTCTAGTTTCAAAAGTTGCTTTTGAGAGTTTCTTGAAGTATTTTTCAGGCATTTCACAATTATCCTAAGGGGCCACTGTTGAGGGGAGAATGTCTGGTTATTATTGCTGCTTATATTTTCAAGATGTAGTATCTTAAGTGTTTTTACAGATGTTAATATGGCTACTACTCAAGTCTGTCTACACAAGAAAAGTGCTAACTGTGATTGCCTCTCCACCTTGGGGAGCCCTTTAAACTTAGTCTTGCATGTAGAGAGGCTGAATATAGTTACCTGAAGGCAAGGACAAGATGTTCTTTATATGCTCAGAGGCACTCCCATTTACAGGAGCTGAATACAATGATCTGAAATAGTTAGGGCAGTGATGGCAAACCTTTTAGAGACCGAGTGCAACCCCAAACTGACTTATTTATCACAAAGTGCCAACACAGCAACAAGGGTGGGAGGAAATGCTCCCTTTAGACTGCTGGGCAGAGGGACGGGGTGAACTCTGTGCTGGGGGGAGGGAGGAAGAACCCCCATTGGGCTGCTGGGCAGAAGGGTGGGGCAAACTCTGTGCTGGAGTGACTACATGAGTGCCCACAGAGAGGGCTCTGGGTGCCACCTCTGGCATGCATGCCTTAGGTTTGCCACCACTGCATAAGGATAAGCATTTACCCACCCACCCCAAATTAACGTGATGGCAATCTAAGTGCCCCTATGAGCATACCTGTAAACAGGGGAAGCTGAACTCTGCTGTAGCAAGAGACACATCAGAAGTGACATTTCAAAAGTCCAAGAAAAGAAACTTTCCCAAGCTACTTCTGGCAAGCCAGCTACTCCTCACTACTGATCATGTTATATTTGTATATTTATGCAACAGGCTAAGGCAGGAGGCCTAAGGATCCTCCTGCCAGGGACCTTCCTCCCACTGCGTGATCAGCACCGACTCGGCCTTCAGATCTTACAGTCTTCTCAGAATCTGTCCTTCTATCCCCCAGCACCACGGCCGCCACCTTTTGCAGCATGGTGACATTAACAGAAAGGTCAGACGGCTTCAGGCACTTCTCTGGTATGGCACTGCAGGGTCCAGATTGGCCCTGGTATTAGACTGTGGAAGGGATGCCTTGTTCTATCTTTACAATACTCCATTAGGGCCAGTTTAAGCACAGAGTGACTGAAAGCAGATTCTCTCACAGCAACAGCTACCATTAGAGAAGTTCATCCAATGAATTCTACTCTTCCCCTTTCCTGACCACCCCTTCTCTCATTTATGTTTTCTCCCTTTATGAGGGCTTTCATTAGGTATACAGCAGGGCTGATCTGTGAAATAAGCAGAGCTGGAAACATTTGCATTGTTGCTAACTGATTGGTGGAGTGAACAAGTGCATTTGAACAGCTTTGTCATACTAGCTTGAGTGCCTGGCTCTGCCCAGGCGATTTTTTTTTGGGGGGGGTGGTTGGGGGCTCCGCCCTAACTCCCAGTGCCTGTCGGGGGTGGGGGTGGCAGGTTCGATTTCCCTCCTGTGGGGTTGTTGGGCTGAGGGAAGAGGTGTAAGGTTGGCCCACCAGGAAGTCATGGGAAGGAGGAAGGATGGAGGATGGGGGACAACAGGTAGAAGTGAGAGAAAGAAAGGATGGAGGGAAGGGGTGAAGGAAGGAAGAAGTGAGAATTAGAAAGGAAGGAGGGAAAGGGGAAGGAAGGTGGGAAGGGGAGAAGGAAGGAAGAAGGGAGGGAAAGAAGAAGGGAAAGAAGGGAGGGAGGGAGGGGGAGAAAGAAGGGAGGGGAAGAAGGAGGGAGTTAAGGAAATAAGGCTAACAGGACTATCTGGAGTAGTTGTCACCCGAGGCTCCTGACTTGCACGGACGCTGTGTCATCCACCTCTCCAAAGGGCATCCTTGAGGGACACCGAGGAGGAGATGGAAGGCTGTGCGGCACCCTTTTGGCAGGCCAGCCTCTGGCTGCGCGTCATCGGTTCTTCCAGGGCAGCGGCTCACCTTTCCCCCACCCTACCCCTGCAGAAAGGGGGCAAAGGAGGAAGGATGTGACAGGTTCCAGCCTTGGTGAGGGGGGAGTGCATTTCCAGCCAGTCTGTGAATGCCCTAAATGTTGTACCTTTCAGGCCAGGTTGTCCCAGTCAGTGGAGGAGGAGGGGCAACAGCCATTGTTGTGCCGGCCGGGCAGCCATTACCCCACCTCTTCTGCTGTTGGTTCAGCCTCCCCGATTGACCAATGGTAGTTTTAGTCTGGCTGCGTGGCCGTTGCCCCACCTCTCTCGCTGTTGGCCTGGCCTCCTGGCCCTGTGGCCTTGCCCATCTGCAACCATGCTTAGCCTGTCCCAGCCCTTCCAGTGCCCAGGAGGAGGCTTATCCAGAGACCGCCGGGTGCACCTCGCCGTGAGGGTGGAAGCCATGGCAGCGGCTCTTGCTGCGACAGGCCTCCTGGGCCTTGGCACAAGGGAGGCAGCCACAGCAGTGAGGATGGCCATGGCAGGCCTCCCGGCGCAGCAGCAAGCTCACCTGCGCTGATGGCCATGGTGGTGGTGGACTGATCCACCCTGGCTGCTGCAGCGACTGAGAAAGCAGTGCCTGGAAGCAGTGGGAGAACCATGCCACGTCCAATGGCCCAGCCCCCATTGTGCCCGCTCCCCAGTGCTCACTCAGGTGGCGGTGGTGGCAAAGGAAGATGACAACGGACAGATAAGGTGTGGGGGGGGGGCAGGGAAAAGATCCACCACTGCCATCCCAGGGGGTTAGCCACCACCGCCCCAAACACCCAAAGTGCCAGCCGGAGCCGGAGCCAAAAATCCCCCAGCCTAAACCTTCCCGCCCCATCCTTCCCTCCATTTGGCCACATGGTTCTGGATCCTCCTCTTCCTCTCTCTCACTCCAAAGGCAACAGGATCGACCCCGGGCACACAGGCCCCTCCATGGAGGCTATGCAAGGCCGGGGCAGGCCAGCACTACCCTTGTAACATGGGCCCCACCAAGGAGGCTACACAAGGATGGGTATTTTGTGGCCTGCTTTCCCCCCATTCTTCCTTCTGCTCTCCCCCTGCCACCGCTGTCAGCTAGGCCAAGAACCAGCAGGCCCTGCACCCGCTTCCTGAGCTGCCCGGTGGTGAGTGCGGGGCCTGTTGTTGTTGGGCCTGTCCAGCAGCAGTGGCAGGGGAGGGTGGATGGAAGGATGGGGGTGAAGAGCAGGCCACGAAATACCCATCCTTGCATTTTCAGGGATGTGTTGGTCGCCGGTTAGCCCAGGAGGCAAGTGCGAGGTCTGACACTGATGGGCCTGGCCGGAAGCAGTGGTGGAGAAGGGCGCTGAGATGACCGGCATCCATTGGTATGTCATGTGCAGTGGCATAGTCCCACCCCTCCCACACCCTGATTGGCCGGTGTGGGCCACGGGGGCCGCTGGGGACTGTAGTCTTTCTTGTTTTTGCCTCTTTGTGGGGTGCAGGGCCCCCGTGGCATACTGGACCCCAACAATTACCCACTCTGGAGCACCAGCTAACTCTGTTCACAGTGTGGTCATGGACACTGCAGGGGTGTGGTTTCATATTAAGGACCCACAAGGGGACACCTCTCTTTTATAGATATAGATTAGTTTTCCAAATTTATCAGAAACTGTTAAAACTCTTTAAAATGGCTAAGCCCTCAAAGGTAACAGTTTAAAAGAATCTGACATGTTCATCATTATTCATCTCATTAATGTTGTAGATGTAGACATTCCATTATTTGAATAGCAATGTTTAAAATCAATTGTATTGCTGTTGTTTTTTCAAATTTTTAATCAATTGGGAGTGAAAAGTTGTGTAACTATAGATGGCAGATGTTCATGTCAATACCTCAAGATCTGCACCCTCATGCCACAGTTCAAGACCTGAGTGCTCCATGACTGACCTCCTGTTCCTGCCCCAGCTCCTGCTAGCTTAGCAATTCGAAAGCAAGAAATTGCAAGTAGATAAATAGGTACCACTTCAATGTGAAAGGTAACAGTGTTCTGTGCACACCGATGTCTAGTCATTCCTGCCACATGAACATGGAAACATCTGCACTGGCTCTTTGCCTGAAAACAGAGATGAGGACCACACCCTAGAGATGGATATGACTGGCTTTCAAGCAAGGGAGATCCTTACCTAGGCTATCTGATTTACATTCTGTTATACTCTCTTGTTCTGTTTATGTTCTGCAATTGTTTGTGCATTTTTTTCTGGATGTCTATATGTAGTACGTTATCTTAACCTATAAAACCAAGGGTTAACCGTTGGAACTTGCTATAGGTTCCTAAGCCTCACCCTAATGACCCGCACCCACCATTCATGCACACGGCCAAACTGGGACCGCAGGTCAACGAAGGATTGAGAAAACCAGCAGTGGGGCAACAGCCCCACAAACGCGAAAAAAGGGAAACAACTTCCTTTCTCAAAGTTCTTTGCACCGTGCCACAGCCAATCAGGCTGAGAGGCACAACCACAAAGAACATTGAGAAATGTGCCATGGCCAATCAAACTCAAGCCGCAGGGGAAAATGCACCACAACCACAAATCACAAACCCATAACTACAAGCCCCAGGGTCCTGCACGACATGAGCGCGCAGAACACTGAGGAAGCCGGTGCCCAAAAAATCTAAAAAAAACTCACCGCCTCACAGCCACTCAAACACCAACCGCCCTTCTTTCCCTCACCAACAGCGCCTGAAGGTCCCGATTGGAGTTTCCCCTTTAATATCAGTAAGTGGGGGGGTGGCGATCCCCATCTCCGATGGCTCACCTGGGTTTGGGAGGTTTGTGGGGACAAAAGGGATCTGTCCCCCCAACCCTTGTGGACCCAGGAGACCAGGGAGAGTGGATCAATTTCCCCCCCCCCCCAAAAAAAAACCTCCATCTTTAAAGAGAAGAAACCAAGCGGTTTCTTCTCTTTAAAAATGGAGGTTTTTCTTAGGAGGGGGGGAAATCGATCAACTCTCCCTGGTCTCCTGGGTCCAGAAGGGTTGGGGGGACATACCCCTTTTGTCCCCACAAACCTCCCAACCCCCAAGGAACCAGCTGAGAGGGGGATCGCAACCCCCCACCCACTGATATTAAAGGGGAAACCCCGATCTACTTTCACGACTCCACACAATCAAAGCACCATAACACAATAAAGCCCCCCTCCCCAACGCCCGCAGTCTGGCCAGCGAAGTTGGCCCACTGAAATAATGCCCCCAATGCCGCATAAAGCGGCGTTGGAATTCCCGCGGTCCGGACAGCCAGGCCGGCCCGCAGAAATAAACCAACCCCCCACCCAAAGCCACAACAACAAAATAAATAAATAAATAAATAAATTGCCAAAAATACCTTAAAACACAATCAAAAACATCCAAAAATACACAAAAACAACACCAAAAAGCAATACAAAGTAAACAAAAACACAATCAAAAACAAAACAAACAGTCAACAAAATACAAAACCCAACCGCACCGCCCCCCACAGACACACACACACACAAAATACAGAAAACAAGCCAACTCACCAACACATGTCCTACCTGCACGACAACCGGAAACGAAATGAATAAAGAAAGAGTCTACTTACCGGAAGAAGCTCCACCTAGAGGCCAGAAGAGAAAAAAACAGTCAAAATACAAGAAAACCCCTACCAGCACCACCTGCTGGCCACAATAGTAAAAACAATTCAAAAACACACAACAGCCCCAAACAAAAGGCCAGAACAGTAAAAACAAATCAAAACAATAACACAAAATCACAATTTTGCACAAAAGGTCACAATAATAACAAGTCAAAAAAATTACACGAAAACACAATTTAACACAAATCACAAACATATGTCAATAAAATAAAATATTTTTTTATTAAAATCCTGTGCTGAGTTCTAACTCAAATAAAAACCCAAAACAACTAAACACATTTTAAAAACATTGAATGTAAAAAACCTTTACTTTCACATTATTAAAATTATTACCTATGGTACAACTATTTTTTAAAAAAAACAAAAACTAAAACATTATTCAGTTACATAAAACAGCCAGCCAAGCAAAAAAAAAAATTGGATAAATAAACATTTTAAAAATTACAGACTAAGCAATTTTTAACAAGCATTAACACAATTTAACCTTACAACACAATTTAAAACAGTCCAGCAATGCCGGGCAACCTCTGCTAGTTTACTATAAATGGACTATAAATAGACCTTTCCCCAAAATATGTATATCAATAATTTTCTTGTCCCTCTCACCTGACTAGACTCTTTTATCTGAAATCAGATTATTTAAAGAGATCGGGATAGGCAAGATCTACAGATTGAATACCTTTACTTTATCTTTGCCTGCCACATATTTATTTCTTTACTAGCCGATTACCTGGCCTTGCCTGGTTTTTTTTTTAATCGTAGGCCAGCCTCTCCCATGGAAACCTCATGGGATATGTGTGGGTCACTCCTGCTTCCCTTCCTCCATCTCTCTCTTTCCTCACCCATCCCCTCTCTGCCTCCCTCACCCATCCCTACCTGAGACTGTGACATCCCTTCTTCTGTCTCTCTCTTCCCTCACCCATCCTGCTTCTCCGTCAATGGTCTGTCCTTATCCTTCCCATATATGTGTCCCCTTTGCATCCCTACCTGGGACTGTAACATTAGCCAGCTCAATTACATCACGATGATGTCACAATCAGGTGACCCACCTAAGGCTATGACATTAGCATCACTATGACATCACTGGGACACTCACACACCCTCCTGTCGAGTATACTTCCCTTTGCAGATCAATTTAGGGGCATACACACACACCCCAATAGGGCTCGTGACACATACCCCAGTGCTGGTCTCCAGAGGGCAAGGTGTGTATGTGCCAATTTTCAGCACGATCGGTCCAGGGGTGTGGATTTGTACAGAGCACATACAAGACCACATACATAGATTAGACAGGTTTTAGGAATGCTTCCCATTGGTATATAACAGTAATTGCGAACATTTTAGAGACCTAGTGCCCAAACTCACCTTCACCCGATTCAACAGGCTGCCATCCGCACCGCACCCTCATGCTGCATGTGAGCCACCTGACTTACCACAGACAGGGAAGGAAGGAAGTACTCCCAATGGGCTGCTGGGCAGAGGGGTGGGGTGAACTCTGTGCTGGGACAACAGCATGTGTGCCCAGAGAGAGGGCTCTGAGTGCCCCCTCTGGCACACATGCCATAGGTTCGCCACCACTGGTATATAAAATTGCATCTTCTAAATATTGGCAATTACAGATTTATTCCTATTATTGCTCTTCTGATTGAGCAGGGGCAATATTCTCTTTTCTTTGGATTAGGTTTTTTTTTTCAAAATATATATTCCTCCTCATCTTTGCGACTTGTTTTGTTGTTTGTGCTGGTGGGAAAATATGCTATTATCTTTAAATTATATTTTTAGATAATATCACAGCGTGACACCCATACCACTAATCAAATTCCGCGAGTCACTTTTTGGTCCTGAGCCATTTTGGCAAGCAAAGTCCTTATCAGCCCCAGGCCAGCATTGGTGGAGCTTTTGCTTCACACTCCAATGCAGAAGGCAGATGAAAGGACAGTCTTCATGGCTGATTGCCATGATGATTGCCTATATTCAGATTCAGATACAGCAGAAGAACAACAAGATAACATCATAATGAATTTGACCCATTTGATTAAAAAATAAATACAAACCTGTAACATTGATTTTAAAGGTCACTTTATAGCAGGGGTTCCCAACCTAAGGCCCATGGGCCGGATCCAGCCCACAGCACCATTTCATGTGGGGGCCCACCTCTCCAAGGGCATTTGAAAAACAAAATGGCCAACCCCTTTGAAGCTGTTGGGACAAAATGGCCACCCCCATCGTGCAGGCAGGGAAAAATAGACATCTGGCCCTCGAAGCTGACTGAGAGAGTGTGACCCGGCCCCTGGCTTGAAAAGATTGGGAACCCCCACTTTATAGTATAACATAAACTGGAACATATACCAAAATGCAGCATACCAATATTCCAGCTTGTAAAGGAGCAGAATCCAATTGTACTTTACATCTACAGAAACAGGGTCATAATATATTTGAATACATGTGGTAGCTGAATGAATCTTGGGATATAAATGGCAGACAGGAATGCAGAAGCTGGCAAAAGGAACATATACCTGGGATTGATGGGAATGGAAATGATACGACCCAAGAACACTAGGATAGGCTCTGAACCGCAAAAACATCTTCATTTGCCTTTGTCATCATTTCAATCTGCTGAAATCAGTCAATGGAGCTTTTCAAAATTTGGAGTTAAACATTGCCATCTCCTGATTGCCTCATATCAAATTTCTGTTAAAGACAAACCTATAGCAGCTAATTCAAAACACAACAACCATAATTGACACAATGCTGATCCTGAAGAGCAGATAGCGAGCATGGCCAGATAAGATATTTACTGTATCTGATTCTTTGTTGCTCTTAAGGGCTAATCCTGACTCTAGTATCCACATGTCACAGAAACTGGAGCACCCTAACCCCTTCCCAAGCGTTCTTTTTTTGAACACCCATCAGGGGTTCTACTTTTTTGGAGTGTTCCAATATATACTATGCCCAGTACCTCTGACACTGGAAGTAAGTACCTTTGTCACATTGGATATTGCCATTAAACACTTTCCCTGTTCCTCTGTGAAGGAGGGCAAAAAATGTTCTTCATTTTTCTATGGAGTGCTCATCAAGAAACTACAGTTTCTATCAATACTACAAGGATGATCAAAGGGTGAAAATTACCCTCCTAACTGATCCAGTGCTGCAATGGTCAGCTTGAGGGGGATAATTACACTTTTCCTGCTGATCCACAGAGGAGCAGGGAAAGTGTTGCATTTGCCCATATGGTAACATAGCTCCTCACCCACTTCATCATAAGGCAAAGGTTTCTTGCCTTGTAGGGACAAGGGGGAGCAGGCTAAATGTGGCCTAGTCCCTCCTCCATCCCCAAGTGACTATAAAAACAGTGATCCCAGACCATCCCACAAGGGGGAGTTTGGAAATATTCACATTTTCCTGACCTAGCAGACTCCATTTGTGTTGCATTACAGCTTTTGTCATCCAGTGATGCACTGCAAAAAAAATTACTTCCTACTCTGTGAGCTGGCCAAATCTGTGGGTGGAGCCAAATCTGTGGGCATGACCAAACATCCTGCATTATGGGCTATGGAGGAGGGTGTGGCCAACCAAGTGGGCACTGTTGTCATATCTGTGACAAATGGCTGGAGGTGTAGGTATTGGAAATTCAAGTACAGTACGAGACATATCAGGGCTTCATGTTGGACTGCATTAGGTACAGGGACCCAGGAAAGCCTCCAGATCTTCACAGTCTGGGAATTTTCCCTGGGCTGCTTCATTCTTAGATCAGCAAAATCAGTGGTGAATTTGGAACCAAGTAAATAGCTAGCATGCCGTTCTACTGTGAGATCTATAAGACACCTGTACCACTGTCACTATTTTGTATTTTTTGTTTTGTTTTAAGTTTCCTTTTTAGGAGAACAAGGAGGGGGAGGGAAGAGAGAGAACAAGAAAGACCAGAGCATAAAACTATTATGGTTCTCAAGCTCAGAGAGAGTGTGTGTACATACAGCTTGCAAGCTGTAAAAATCCCTTTTGGCAACACATGTTTAAACTAGGAAATAACCTACTACAACAATTTGCTAATGAAGGAACAGTGACATTCCTCTTGTTACCTAGCATAATAACAACACAAAGTATTGCAAAACTTGGAAAATTAGAATATTGTGCAAATGTTCATTCATTTCACTTAAAAAGTGAAACAAATACTGTATATGAGATAGACTCACTACATGCAAAGCGAGAGATGTCATGGTGCTGATGTGCAGATAAGATGGAGATGCATTGTACTCTTATAGTGACTTTTTCACATACAGACACACACCGGAGTCCCAAAAATAAATTCCCTTCAAGGCCGCCTTCTTTTATAAAATTAGCTTAGACCCTTCCTAAATGTATACGTGCACACATATAAATTTGAACCACCATAATACCAAGCAATGCACTTGTGGCAGCCTCTAGGATCAATGGTGCTTTGGAGGCTGGCTGGATAGCTCAGTGAGTTGGAGTTCCAGATGTTTAGTTCCCCCCTGAAAAAGCTCCCTCAAAGATTGTGGTATTTTTGAACCACAATCGCGCATATCCTGGCAACAACAATCTTTTGTTGCCGGCTAATTTTTCTCATGCTAGGTCAGGTTAAAGGAACTGCAGAATGAACTCACCAAAAGTTGGCTTCTTTTTGGCAGTTTTGTGTTTGACCTAGGCAGAAGAAATTCCCCAGTGTGCCACCCGGGAGAAGAGCCAGCTTGTGTAGCCTTGGCCAAGCTACACAGTCCCACAGCAGTCCCAATGGACTGCTTATCTGGTAAATAAATCATTTCTAAATATTCTAGACAAGGGGTTCCCAACCTATGGCCCGCAGGCCTAATCTGGCCCACAGCACCAATTAATCTGGGCCGCAGTGAGGCCCTAGGCAATGCTGGAAGCTCCCCACCGCCACCAGAAGTGCAAAAACATGGCAAAAAAAAATCACAAAAATGCAGCAAAATTGCTCCTCCTTCCCTCCGCCATGGGAAGCAGCAAAAACTGCAAAAGCAGCCAAAAAAACATCATGATTGCATCCACCACCGTGAAAACTGGAAGCACTGGAAGCAGCGGGAGGAACCACACATCCGGCCCATGCAGCTGTGTGTCAGGGCTGGCTCCATGTCACGAAAATGTTGGCCACCCCTGCTCTAGACAATTGTTTCCCAACCTTTGGTTTTTGGACTTCAGTCCCCAGAAGCCTAAGTCAATTCCCCAAAGCAGTGATCAGCCAATGTACTGACTTAGTTTAGTTTAGTTTAGTTTAGTTTAGTTTATTTGATTTATACCCCACCCTATTCTTCACAGGCCAACTCAGGACGGCTAACAACATATACATACCCCCAAAGGGTTTACATACAAAATATGAAATGCAAAACAAATACATATAAAGTACAAAATATATAGAAAAAATATACAAGTAAAATACATAAGTATACAATAATACAATGTGTCTCAGCTGGAAGCTAGGCTACATAGAAATATCTAAAATACAATATATCCAAATGCACAACAATTACAAAGTTACACAGAACAATATAGCCCCCTCTCAACCATAGTAAGTCCCAAGGAGCAGAAACATCAGCATCTTCCCACTTCTCCCACGGCCAATGCCTGACCGGGAGAAGGAGCCGTGGCGGCGTCTGCATTCGGGGCAGTTTTTAAAGTCCTGCCGCCCCTCCACCTGCTCCCACTTCTCCTGCGGCCAATGCCTGACCGGGAGAAGGAGCCGTGGTGGCGTCCGCGTTCGGGGCAGTTTTTAAAGTCCCCGTCGCTCCTCCACCTGCTCCCACTTCTCCCGCGGCCAATGCCTGACCAGGAGGAGGAGCCGTGGTGGCGTCCACATTCGGGGCAGTTTTTAAAGTCCCTGCCGCCCCTCCACCTACTCCCACTTCTCCCGCAGCCAATGCCTGACTGGGAGAAGGAGCCGTGGCGGCATCCACGTTCAGGGCAGTTTTTAAAGTCCCCACCACCCCTCCACCTGCTCCCACTTCTCCCGCGGCCAATGCCTGACCGGGAGAAGGAGCCATGGCAGCGTCCACGTTCAGGGCAGTTTTTAAAGTCCCCGCCGCCCCTCCACCTGCTCCCACTTCTCCCGCGGCCAATGCCTGACCGGGAGAAGGAGCCGTGGCAGCGTCCACGTTCGGGGCAGTTTTTAAAGTCCCCGCCGCCCCTCCACCTGCTCCCACTTCTCCCGCGGCCAATGCCTGACCAGGAGAAGGAGCCGTGGTGGCGTCCACGTTCGGGGCAGTTTTTAAAGTCCCTGCCGCCCCTCCACCTGCTCCCACGTCTCCCGCGGCCAATGCCTGACCGGGAGAAGGAGCTTCTGGGAATTGAAGTTCCCATTTGGGGCATGGGCCCCACATTGGGAACCACTGCTCTAGACCTAGAAAACAATGGCAAAGGTCACCAAGGGTTAGAATTAACTTGACAGATCATAATTTATTTATTATATTCATACCCGCCCATCTATACAGGTCAAGGAACATGTCTGGTGCTCCCTCCAGTCAGCTTAAAATATTATTTGTTTCTTTAGCATATTGTTTAGAGCAGCCTTTTCAAGCTGTTGACCTCCAGATACAATGAAGTACAACTCCTGACAACTCTAACTATTGTTCCCTGTGTACATGCTTAACACTTCCTCTCCCACAACTACTAGAGACAATATACTGAGCCACCAAACACAGCTTAGCACTCCATGCATGCACCTCTAATGCTAGCCCAATTACACTGGTCTACTTTGACAAATAGCTGACTGCAGCAAGGACTACATCCAAAGCCTTACTGAAAGTCTCCCACTGACTTTCATAAACATTGGCTTGCATTCTATATATACCAACTTGGTTTCTTTCTAAAAATGTTTTAGATCAATAGAAGGTCATAGCGCCCTGGTTAGATGCCAAGTGACAAGCCATATGGCCATGAATGCTTTACTGGGTGGGTAGGAGGAGAACCTTATGGCTCACTGTATGTATCACAAATTTTTAGAAGAGGTTAATAATAATTCCCACCATTCATCAAAATATCTCAAATTATTCCGATATTTAATTAAAATCTAGAAACATATCCGAGGCCTGTATATCAAAATCAAGTCAGGGGAAATTACTTGTCCAAGGTCATTGTAAATTGCAGTCAGCACTTGTTAGCAAAATACCTTGCCCTGCCAACCATCTGTAAGAATTTAGATCACACTCCTTAAAAAGAGAGAGAGGTGTGTGTTTTCTTTTTTCCAGTCTAATGGCTTTTTTCTGAGCCACTGTTATATCCAAATGAAAAGGAATTCAGGGGTGGAGGGGAAGCCTCCCCTAGGCAGGAATTCATCCATACTCTACTAGTAGTAGTCATCATCTTTACCATCATCATCTTAGAACTGAAGAGCTGGAAGCGACCCTATAGATGAGCAATTCCCAAACTTATTCTATCATGGAACACTTCAATATTTAATGGGACACCTTGGGGTTTTTTAACAGAAAAATACTGTAGGTGTGGATTTTGCAGTTATATTAGAGAGTAAACAAAACAAGGGACATTAGAGAGTAAACAAAACAACAAAATAGACCAAAAATTGTGGCACTTTAAAGACAATCTCTATGGAACACCAGTGTTCCATGGAACATAGTTTGGGAAGTTCTGCTATAGATCATCAAGCCCAACTCCTATCAAGGAGGCCAACCTCGGACTCCACAGCCAGATATGTAAACCATTGACCTATAAAGCTAGATACTTCTTTTTTGCTGCTTGTATTTTCATCCTTTTTCACTTAGTGGAAGGATATCACCTTTAAAGCTCAAACAACAGGTTTGAAGACAAATGGCAGCTATATCTCCCCATGCCTCCACCAGTTGTATGTGATCCTTACAACACTTCAGAATGGGGAGCGCAATGTGTGCAGTTTACATTGACAATGAAAGCTTCCCCTGAAACTAATGGATCCTTTTCTGAGCAATGCAAATTGGCAGCAACAAGGGCCCAGCCTGCATTAGGATTAGAGTGGAGAAGGAGGACTAAAGACCACACTCTCTTTACTTCCATAGTAGGTTCACAGTTCAGATTGGCTCTATCATGCTTAGTTTGGGGTAAAGAGAAACATCTATCTGTCAACTGCATCTTTAAAATACCTTTAATTTGATCTTGAGTGTGACTTTTCAGAGACGAATAGCAGCTCCAGCAGCAACAAATTAGTTACGTCAAATCCTATAGAGAGATAGTATTTACAGTGGCCTCTAATGACCAGCTCTGATAATGCACCATAGAAGTATATATACAGTACTATGTTGCATTGCATTACCACAACTGACCACTAGAGGTGACTGTCTGTAATGAAAACATATCGTTCAGTGTTATCCACAGATTCAGGTATCATAGTAGGTCTCAGAACAGGGTGACCTGCAAATGTGTGTAGGTGGGACTATTGTCTAAGAAATCCATTGTATTGTGTGAAATTATCATAAGGTTTAAGGCTATATAACACATTTATTTTAAAGAGTGAGAAGCAGAACACATGTGAATAGCCATGAAAAATAATGAATCTCTCTCTTAGTACTCTCAAGTGCTTCATGCTCCCCCCCAAAAAAATCCCCTCAATTATCCGAAAGCCACTGAATGTTAACAATAGTTTTCAAGTTACCTGTGCTTGCTTTGACTGTATTAATACTTACCAATGCTCTTGTGTTTTCTGTTTCTTTTCTTTCACAGCCTAATTTAGG
Organism: Bradypodion ventrale; assembly: GCA_035047345.1. Lineage (NCBI taxonomy): Eukaryota > Metazoa > Chordata > Lepidosauria > Squamata > Chamaeleonidae > Bradypodion > Bradypodion ventrale. The sequence continues at coordinate 163,952,117 of JAWDJE010000005.1, read as the reverse complement.
TGGAGTGATTTATGTAGGTTCGGCTGTACCCATCGGCTCTCCTTTACAGAAGTATTTTGCCCATTCATCTTACTACTTCAGGCTCCTGGTTCAGGCATCTCTTTCTCCTGTTAACTTTCTTTAGTGTCTCACAGAGGATCAATGAATATAATTGGATTATTTTCAAAGCATTCTGCAGAAACATAGTTTTGTGATTCATTGCTCTGTGAATGAGGCAGTTTATATCTTCAGAGTCATCCTAAACTTTATACTTTTCTTCAAGCCTCTGTGCATCTGAAGGGGCACTTGGAATGCTCTTCTTATTAATGGTTTTATTAGTAATGTTGTGTAATGGTCTTGGCTGATAAACTTATGATTTGGGATATAAGGCTGGGATAATTAATGTTTTGGCACCCCAGCTACGGTGACCAGTTTTTAAAAGGACAGAATTCCAGTACTTTGCATGATTGTATGAAGGAGGAAAATTCAACAGGTGTAGCTTGCATTAAAAGTGACACTGGCAGAAATTTCCACTTCCACTAATGGTAGATGAAACCTTTCCCCTTGTTTATCTGGGCACTTTTATCACTGATTTCTCCTAATGGAGTAGACCATACAACCAGCGACTCAACGCCGAGTGTTGGGTGATGGTAAATAACCTGACTCCAATGGCTAGAGGAGTATGAGCCCCTTTGGGTGGGGTGATGGCCCCCTCAGTGGAGGAAATGCCACTGGAAACCATCATATTGGGCCCAACAGCAAAATGAACGGAGGAGGAACTCTGATTTCCAACAGTCATAGAGGTAGAAGAGGCCATGCCAGATGGACTGGCTGTGAAGGTGCACCTTGTCAATATCCTCAAGGCTGTGGCAGTCCACTGCAGTCCCAGTGTTAAATCCTGCATGTCTCATTTCATATGTGCCGTAGGAGATGACTCCGTGATCATATTGTGTGGGTCACTTCATGGCAAGCTGGGATCCACCTTAAACAAATTCATGCCAATGGCATTTTTCCTGATTGCTTCAGAGCGAAGGTGGCCCTGAACCGGCTGGCCTCCAAAACCAGGCCTCCCGATGCCCCAGAACAGGAAAAAACAACGTATACTCAGATTGAGTTGCAGCCAATAATGATGACTCTGGAGATTATAACAGAGCATTTCTGTTTCAAGTTATTATAATAATAATAATAATAATAATAATAATAATAATAATAATAATAATAATAATAATAATAATAATAATAGCTTACTGTCAAGTCGATTCCGACTTAAGGCAACTGTTGTGTATGTAACTGTATCACTTTAAGAATGTCTGAATGTAACCTGACAATGATCACAATGTAACTCAGCTGTTAAAGGAACGCGAGCTGGCTACCCATAGAGGGCAGCTGCGAGCGTTCAGCTCACATGGTTCAAATTCCCCCAATCACCGGCAGCCGCGGGAACCTTCCTGCGCAAGGAACACCTGGAGAAGAAGGGCGTGACTCAGAATGACGTCAAGCAGGTAGCAGCCAATACACTACCGTGTAACCCTTTTCAAATGTATTGTTGCAATATAAAAGGAGCTGTACCTCCGCCATTACCACATGTTCATCCTGACCATCATGCAATAAAGCTGTGTTTTAGCCCTTACTGCGGCTCCTTCTTTGTCTTCCGTGCAAGACACTAAAGCAACGCTTTCCAAGGTTTTTCTAGATTGAGAATATACAGAAGTGATTTACCATTCCCTTCTTCTGGAGGTAACCTGGATCTATGCTGATTACCCAAGGCCATAGGCTAGTTCTTCTTCTAGAAAGCACAGTGTGGAATTGAACAGGCAGTTTCTTCTTCCATAATAGCAATAGCAATTACACTTATATACCACCCCATAGCACTTAGTGCACTCTCTGGGCGGATCACAAGTTAATTAGCATCCCCCCCCCCCCCCCCCACAACATGCTGGGTACTTATTTAACCGACCTCTTCCACACAACTATTAAAGGTCCAGAAACTGTTTTCTTTTTCATCTGATCTTCCTAACTCTAATTTATAGAATCCCAGTCCAGGACCTTGATCCAATAGTTAATCTGAGCTAGACTAGGTCTATTAAACCAATGAAACTGCCACATAAGTGTTGATTTACCAAGTTCCTATTAATTCACTGGATCCGCTCTAATTGGACTAACATTTTGACTTAGGCCCTGGTCTTTAAAAACCATGATAACATTATCTCACTTGAAATAAATGGTGTGCCATCAAAGTTTGGGGAAATTGGTTTTCAGAACTACAGTACTCTCCCCTCAATTAACACAGCATTTGTATACAACTTACTCAAATAGGGAACATACAGTGGTGGTCCTCCAGATGTTTTTGGTGTACAGCTCTCATCAGCCACAAGCAACATAGCCAGTGGTAAGTGGTTATGGGAGCTGCCACCCTAAACCATCTGGAGCCCCACTGTTGGCCATGTTTTCTCTTCACTAAACCTACATAAGAAATGTATGGCACCAGTGGTGGATCTTCAAGGCTAAGGGAAGCTTTGCCTGATGTTCCAATGGCTAATCTGAGGCTACAACCATGACAGCCTGCACAACTGGAGCCTGGTGATGGGTTGATCTCTGCTTTAAAGACGCAAACACTTTGTTGCACCCAGCAGTGGATCAAAAGAAAGGGCATGGTGAGCATGGAATGGCTGTATTCTATCCTCCAACTCTTTTTTTAAAAAAAACGCCTCCCTGCTTCTCACTCCAATAAAGAAAGCAGTTCCTGTGCCTTGTATTCTTCAACAGACTGTCCAGAATGCAACTTCACTTAATGCGGGCATCTATATCACCTTGCCCATGTTAGCCTCACCCTGCCATAGGAGTGGGCAGCAGAAGAAGACTGAGATAAATAGAACTGTAGTTTGTTCAACAAATAAGAGTTTGGCTCTTACTGCATCTAAATGTGGGAGGAATCTTTGTTAGCATTGCATTTTCAACTTCTTGTATACCATGCTATTACAGTAAAACCCTGACTTACATATGCTTTGAGTTACATAAAATTCGACTTACATAATGATTTTTGCACTAAACCCATGTCCCAATTTACATAAATGTCTCAATTTACATAACACAATTACGTAGAAAATTCATTCTTCCTATAGGTTTGCTTCAAGTTATGTAAAAATTCATTTTTCCTATGGGTTTGCTTCGAGTTAAGTAAAAAACCAATTTACATAAAAGTCTACGGAACAGATGTTTTACGTAAGTAGGGGGTTTACTGTATTCTCATCGTTGATTTGATGTTGATTCGTGGAAACCAATTAAAATCATTTTGACTTCTTTGCCATTTGATGCTTTCATATTGTACTGTATATGTACTATCAAATGTATTGCAATTAGAATCCATGTAATTTTACATGGCCGGCCAGAGGGAAATGGGAGCAACTATCCCGTGGCCACAAAAACGCCGCCCCGCCAACATCCTGGACTACTTCCCTTGGCACAGCCAGCCAGAGGGGAGTGGGAGCAGCTGTCCCGCAGCCACAAAAACACCACTGACGCGACGTCCCAGACTCCTTCCTTCGACCTGGCTGGCCAGAGGGAAGTGGGAGCAGCTGTCCTGTGGCCCCCGTGGCCACAAAATCGTCGATGCCGCCAATGCTCCAGACTTCTTCCCTCAGCTTGTCTGGCCTAGAGGGAAGTGGACTCAGTTGTGGGTGGCTGAGTTTTTGAGTTTTTTGTAATATTATATACATTGTTTCTGTTGTTTTTTACTGTTGCATTATTGTATTATTCTAAGGTGATGTGATATTCTGTGATTTTTTTTGTTAGCCGCTCAGAGTCACTGTGCAAGTGGGGCAGCATACAAGTTGAACAATTAAATTAAATTTAATTTAAATTAATTAATGTGTATTTCTTCTGATCTTTTAGCTTGTATAGAGTTGCCATAATTGTCTCTCACAAAACTGGGACAGTACAAAATAGCCTTTTTTAAAACAAACATAATATAATGATAACTACTTTTCCAGCCTTGAATCCGGGACAATCCTAAGCTTGTATCTTGCTTTCAGTAAACCAAATGCAGAGAGACTTTAGGGCCTATGAAATCAGCGGTCTTACTTGTGTTGAAAACCCTGTTGGACTGTGGCCGGTTTCTATCACACTGCCTTTCACCACCTGAGACAACCTACAATGAGCAAGATCAACTAGTCCACATGCAACTAGCCATTGAGACAGTCAAGAAAAAAAAATTATAACAGTAGACTATAGCCTATATACTAATTAGGAATTCAGTTGTTCTTGTACAGATGCAGTTTGGGGACATGTATTGATCCTGTAGCTGGGTAAAGTGGATAACAAATGAATTTACAGAGTAGCTACATTTGTCAGATACAGACAAACAGACATTCTGTGTACCAGAACTTTAAAAAGATGTAATTCAGCTGCAGTTTTGAACTGTTGACTAATGCCTTGGTGTTACTGTATTGTGACAGAAGCTAAAATTAAAAAGAGATTAAGATCCTGAATTGCCTCACAGAGGACCTCATGTCTTCTAGCAGCAGCTCAGCATACGTACCTGTTTTTTCTCCCGTCTACTTCTAAATTAAAATGTTGTTGGTGTGTAGAAGGGAGAGGACATGAGAGTATGTTTTCTACAGACAACCCCCCAAAATAATAATAATAATAATAATAATAATAATAATAATAATAATAATAATAATAATAATAATAATAATAATAATAATAATAATAATGCAGAAAATACATTTCACTGTTTGAACAGAAACAGTGAGTTGGTGAACAACAGAGGCACTCCTGAGGAATGATCGCAGAGATCCTTACCGGGGGCAGTCTCATCATTAGCGAAGACTCTGTCTCAGGCAGCAAATGTGGGAGGGCGGAGGGAGAGAAGTAGCAAGATGGTTGACTGAGCTGTCTTCTACCTGACCTAGCATGAATTCCATTGGTTGTCTTGTGGTAGAAATATCTGTCCTTTCATTGCTGCAGAAACACAGTTCACTGCCAGTCTTGTGAACAGACCCTGGGAAAGTTATTTTGTTCTTTAAATTATGTAGCAAAACATTTTGAAGTGACCTTGAATCTGGTGGCTTAGTGGTTAAGATGCTGAACTTGATGACTGGAAGGTCTGCAGGTCAAGACCCGAGTACCGCACAACATAGTGAGTTCCCGTCTCTATCCCAGCTCCTGCCAACCTAACAGTTTGAAAGCAAGAAATTGCAAGTAGATAAATAGGTACTACTTCAGTAGGAAGGTAAACAGTGTTCCGTGCACTCTGGTGTCTAGTCATGCCTGCCACATGTCCACAGAAACAGCACTGGCTCTTTGACTATAAACTGAGATGAGCACTGAACCCTAGAGTCGGATATGACCGGTTTTTGAGCAAGGGTGACCTGAATCCAAACTTCAGACCCCTTGCTTCTTGTTACTTCAATACAAGAAAGAGAAGATTTGAATGAAGCCCTGTGTGTACATCTTCTTGTTCTGGAGGACAACAACATCACTGCTATTCAAAGGAACAATTCCAAATTATGATATTGCATTACATCCACATGTACAAATTGTACCTGAAATATTAATGAATGCAATAGATATTTTAGATCTTTAAAGCAATCTGAGAGTAGTGAATATTAAATAGCAAGGTATCCTTAATGGACTATTCACGGTGGGAAATGATGATACTGTATTGTGGAAGAAGATGTAGATGTGGAACAGGTGAATGGTGTAATAAAATAAGTCACTTGGGAAGATAATTTGATTCAGCATTTTTAAAATTCTTTACAACCATTTGTTTCAGCCATTTTCCCTTTTCTTCTGAAATATGTCCACTCTGGAGTAACACAAAGAGAAATCAAACAATTCTTCCCCAGAAATGAACTTTGATGTTCTCAACATATTTTGATTGTTAAAACCAAGGAAAGGCTTTATAAATTAGATTAGATAATATGAAGCTAATGAGTTTAGGAGTACCTTTTTATTTCCTTTGCATAGCATTTGAAGATAAAAGCCTGCCCTGAAAGCAATTTCCAGAGAATTAATGAAACATTATGCACAATTTTATCTCCAAAAAAAGGTACTACTGTACTTTGAGGTATAAATTAAACAAAACCAACTAGCAATCTTTGTATCTAGACATACCAATGTAGCCAAGAAGTCATAAAATGTTCCTATGGTCCTTGATGGGAGTGAATTATGGGGCGGTACCAGCCATTTTATAGTTTTATCTTTAAATTATAGCTTTTCATTTTATCTTACCAAAAATAATAATAAATTATGTAATCACATCTTTTTGCAATTTAAAAAAATAGCTATAATTTGCTGATGCTGCAATGATGCTTCTCAAAGCTTGATGTTTCTACATCATGCATTTATTCAAGTGGATAATATAGAAGGTCAAATATGGGATAAAAATTACCATTTTTCCATGGTAAGGCTAACTTTTGGTGGAACACCTCTGAGCCAGAACTGTTCTTCCCAGGTGGAAACTTTCAGCAGTTCACCAACAACATATGGAGGACATTTTAATATGTATCAATTGGCACAACTATGGGCAGATGAGCCCCTTTAGGTGGAGTAATGGTCCCCTTAGTGGAGGAAATGCCACTGGAAACCATCATATTGGGCTCAATGGCAAAATGAACGGAGGAGGAACTCTGATTCCCAATGGTCATGAAGGCAGAAGAGGCCATGCCAGATGGGCTGGCTGTGAAAGTGCACCTTGTCCATATCCTCACGGCTGTGGCAGTCCATTGCAGCTCGTGTTAAATACTGCATGTCACATTTCATATGTGCCATAGGAGATGGCTCCATGCTCATATTGTGTGGGTCACTTCATGGCAAGCTGGGATCCACCTTAAACAAATTCATGCCAATGGCATTTTTCCTGCTTCAGGGAAAATGCATTCTCGGATACGAGCTGCAGCTGACCAGCATGCGCAAAATGTATTGGTAAGAGATAAGAGAGTTGCTTACTACTGCTAAAGTCTACCCTTTGTGAGTTTTCGTAGAAATTAATCTAGAAGTGGTTGTGACATTCTTCAGCTCCTGGCTGTTAGATCTTCCTGTGACCTTTCATGCCTTTGGCAGCGGCTTACTTATGTGGGGGCTCTGGTTTCCAATTTGTTTGTCTTCCCTAGCACCCATCCCAGATTCCAAATGAAATTAAGGGTTTTCCATCCAAAGCTAGGACGTTGTGTTTCCTGTGCTCTATTGGTGTGTGGTTGGAATCCAATACCTCACTTGACCAAATAGGTTTAGGTTACAATTTAACCTACTCAAATCTTAATGAGCCCTCATGACACAGTGGTTAAACTGTAGTACTGCAACCAATAGTGTGAGGAATCCTACAAATTTTATAGGGCAAACTATATGCACCAACACATGTGTACACACAGAAGAATGACAATTGTGTGTCCTGTATTCCTCAGACTTTGAATCTATTTTCAACCTGACAAAACTGATGAAAATGTACTTTTTGCTAATCAAGACCCACCCTAGGAGAGACAAGGCTGGAGACAGGCTGGGGAGATACACATGTCCACACAGGTATTTGAAGCAGCTTCTATGATACTTTTCTGTGAAGGGTCCTTAAGCTTTTCAAGCAATTTGGTCAGAGAAAGCTGCTTGTCTGATTAGTGGGAAAAGGAAAATGAGCAGAGGCTCATAAGATGTTAAATTAAGACAGGGTTGACAACCTTTAGTGTTCAAGGAATGAAGAAGCAGACGAATGAAGTAGTGAAATTCAGCTCTTTATTAGTGGGGTTTGAACACTGTTTGGATGGGGCAAAACTCGGACTTACATACACTATAAACAGTAACAATAATACAACAAGCCCATTGGCTAACAGAGTGTGCATATTTTTCGATCCACTTGTTTGCATAAGAATGGATACATGAGAAAAGATACATTCCGTTCCTGTCAGAAAACACAGTTAACATACACAACACAACCTATGGCCTGTGGGACAGATCCGGCCCATGGCACCAAATCATCTGGCCCGCCTCCTTTGCTCTTGCTGCCGCCGCCGTCAGAAGTGGCAGAAACAGCTGTAGATGCAGGGGCAGCTGTCGGAAATGTGTTTACAACAGTCACGGACGTGTTTTATGGCAGCGTTTTCAGCGGGGGCACCACCAATTTAGCCCCCTCAATTGTCTGAAGGAGCGTGACCCAGCCCCTGACTTTAAAAGTTTGTCGGCCTTTGGATTAGGAGAAGAGGGCAGAAAAAAGGAGAGAACACTAAGCATTCCTATTAATCAGTTGTGAGGAATCCTTAGTCCTTCATATATTCTGGAGTATCCCTCCCATAATCCCTTATCATGCTGGCTGGGGCTTCTGGATGTTTAAATACAAGATATCTAAATGGGCATAAGTTTCCTAAGCTCCCTTATCCCAAATGCAGTGACCATCTTCTGAAAAGGATGCAGACCCTCCTTTCCCAGATAGCAGAAAGGAACAGGTTGTCACTGAAGACTCTGGGCCTTTGGGCAGAGATTGACAGAACCCTGTTCCCAAGACCTGGGGTGGGACGGGTGGTGGTGAGGGGGACGACTGAGTACCAAAGTCAGAAGATGAGTCAGGTTCTGAAAATGTGGGTGGTTGAAAACATGAGCAAAGCTTGTGGCTAAATAACTTTTCCATTGCCAGGGAAAGCTTCTTCAGGAAGAATGACCTCTTCAATATTAGGGCTTCTACAAAGTGCCCACAGTTATAGGGGTGTCTGAGAACTCAGCTTTAAAAGCACAAAGAGATTACTAGAAGCCCGGTGTAATGATGGCTGTGGTCCTTGCCATGCCTTTCCTTGGGCTTGAGGTATGTTGTGACAGACCTTCTTTGTGCTTAACCTTGACTGGATTTTGATCCTGCCTCTGTATTGCACTCTGGCTAAGTCTTGTTGATGTGTATCTTGGAGTCCCTTTGATCTTGCCTTTGAAACACCCTTATCTGGTCTTGTGTACCACTGTAATCTTAGCCTGAACTTTCCATTCCATTTTCACCCTATCTTTAAGTGTTCTAAGCCTAAATTGCCATTCCTTGCTGAAACCCTGTTGGTTTAAGAATAGTATCTGAAGCCTTTCCACCCTGAATTTGAACATAAAGGGAGGAGAGCAGTGTGCAGGTGGAAACACTGAACATGCATCAATGTGGATCAAGAAAGAAAAATTTGGAGTGGATGGGAAGAGAAATAACAAAGACTCGTATGATTGTGAATAAAGAGATTTCCAGTTCTTGCCAATCTTGGTATTTTGCTAATTCACTATAATTACAAAGTGAGTCCAGACACTGAAGACACTACAGCTAATGACAGACTTCAGTGTTACCTCCCTTAACTGTAAAGAATGGTGGTTTATGTTCTTTTTATAGTTTGTATTATGGCTGTTATTCACTGATGGCACAGTAATTTCTTTACTTTGGGGGGTTGATCGAACTATAATTTTCCATTAGACTGAAATATTTTTCTTTTCATATTTAATCTTAGAATAATGATAGTTTTTGATATAAACTCTGAGACAAAGAGACCAGTTCAGCCAACTCTAATGTGGTAGCCTATATCTGGAAAGGCTCTAAGTGTCCAGCTTAAAACACTGGGGGATGGGCAGTGTTGCATTGTGGCTGGTTCTGACCAGTTCTACCGAACCAGTAGCAAAAATTCCAGGACACGCCCACTTGGTCAGACACGCCCACCTCTCAGCCTCCCCTTCCCAGCGCCACCAGAAACCCATCCCTTTTGCCTCGCCGAGGACCGAAGGTGCGCTTTCATCTCCACACTTCCCTTGCGCCTTTGGCCCTAGGCGAGGCAAATGGGATGCGTTTTCTGTGGCGCTGGGAGTGGGAGGCCAGCTGGTGCCAGGCCACCAACCCGCCACGCTCACCTCCCAGCAGTGCCGCCAGCAGGGACGCATTTCTGATGGCGCTGGGAAGGGGAGCTCAGCCAGCATCAGCCCACCAAGCAGTCCCACTCACCTCCCAGCAGCTCTGGGACTCCTCTGACCTCCTCATCATCTCCGCAAGCGAAGAAAGAGAACAAGGTAGGTTTATTTCTTTCTTTTTTGCTTGTGGGGCAGGGTGGGGTGGGGGTTTGAGGTCATGCCCACAGATAGCCACGCCCACAGATAGTCATGCCCACTGAGTGGGTAGTAAAAATTTTCACAGTGCATCACTGGGGATGGGGACACCACCCATCAGGGTCAGACACCAAACAAAGCTAACCCTTCCTAGCAAAATGAGGGCACTTCAAACTTTAGTTGAGAATAGCTATGACAAAAGAAATTAAAAGACCACTGGCATTTAAAACTCTTGATTTTAAGGGAGAAACAGATACAAGCAGTACCGTACCAGTAAGGAAGGTGGGCAGATGCCCTGTGCTTTTGAGAGCTGTAATAAAGAGAATTTGAGTGAGTGCAATTACTTCTGCTGGTATAAGAAAGCAATCATCTGCTGATGACTCCCCTGATGTTCAACTTTTAAGAGTAACTTTTAAGAGCAAAGCATCTGTACTTCTGAAAGCCACGTCCTGAGGTTAAAAGAGGCAAAGAGACAGTAGAGTGGACCCTTGAAAGAGAGGACAGAGTTCCTCTGTCTTTAACAGTAGTTTGAAAAAAAGACATTTCAGCTGATGTTGTTAGCCATGACAATGGAATTTCTTCTACTACTTCAGAGAGGCCTGTCCTCTTTTTCGCAAAGACACTCCAAGAGACAGCAAAACACTCTACACTTCTTAATTGGCAATATATCCGCTCAGAGGAGTATAATTTCTGGATATTATGGGGACAATGGAGGCTGTAAAATTATTGTTAATTCTGTTATAAAAACTGCTTTTGAAATAGGAGTAGTTGGAAGGAAATTGGGAGTTGGAAGAGGAGAGAAAAGAAGACAATAAAGTGAGAATTGGAGGGGAGGAGGAAGGTAAGGGATAAGTACATGTATTTATTTGTTTGCTTTAGGGACTGCAGTGGCTCAAGTGGTTAAGACGGTGACTGGGAAGCAGAAAATCAGCAGTTTAAAAACAGAGTACTGCATGACAGAATGAGTGCCTGTCTCTATTCCAGCTCCTGCCAACCTAGCAGTTCGAAAGCAAGAAATTGCAAGTAGATAAACAGGAACCACTTTGGTAGGAAGGTAAACAGCATTCCGAGCACTCAGGTGTTGAGACATGCTTGCCACACGTCCACAGAAACGTCTGCAAACGCAGACAGTGCTGGCTCTTTGGCTATAAGCAAAGATGAGCACTGAAACCTAGAGTCAGATACAACTGGCTTTTGAGCAAGGATGACCTTTACCTTTACCCATTTATACCCCACCTTTCTAGGTACATAAGTTCCTATTCTAGGCAGTTTACAAGATTTTACAAAGTTAACAAAAACATACATAAAGCTAAAAACCAACAAATAAATGAATAAAATATATATGGGGAAAGGAAATGCATTACACTCAAACTTAATTTCATTGGCTATTGATGTGGAATATGGGGCACGGGAGGGAGGGTCATTTTCGAACCAAGAGGGCAGTGAAGAGCAATTTGAAAACATGTCTGGACCCTTGGCACACACAAAAATAAAAATCTGTGCATACCTGTCAAGTATCCTGTATTGGCCGGGAAATCCCGTATTTTGGAGCACATTCCTCCCCTTTCCCGGCGCTGTCCTGTATTTAAAATGGCGGGGGGAGGGGTTACTGCACATGTGTGCATGCGCAAAACCCATCTGTGCATGCGCAAAGGGGTTCTGCACATGTGCAAAGAGTTTCTGCGCAAGTGTAAAGGAGATTTTGCTGCGCATGCACACCCAGGCTGCAGCAGTTCCCTATTTTCTGGAGCGGCACTTGACAGGTATGTCTGTGTGAATGCTAGGAATACTTTGATGATCCTCTAGTCTAAAGAAATAAAATTGAACGTAGGAAAGGTAAGCAACTCTTCCAAGTGACCCAAATTCCCCAGTCTGGACATGTTCCAAAAGTGTTTAAAAAATCAGTAAAGACTGAGTTGGCTGTAAAAATAGGAACCATAGGCAGAAGTGCCCTTTGTTCAAGTCACCTGCTTTTACTACTGAAGTTCTCATTTCCAATAAAATGAGGAAGAAAAGGTCAAGATGGAGAAAATCTTCAGGTCTCCTAATTAGTGGGAGGGGAAACTAAAGACTCAAATAGAGCTAAATCGTCTATCAAAGTTCCTTACCCTGGGCAACCCTTAATGAGCACCATCGGCATTACCAACACACAAGTCATGCCTGGCTGTAATTTCTCTGTCAAGGCTGCCCCTTGGTGGTGAGACGCAAGACATTTCTCAACGACAGAGCTGTATTTGACTTGTGCTCTGTGGCATTCCTGTTTCAGCAGTATCTGTCCCTCTAAATTGCAGAAAGATGGGAACTTTCGTGCTGACTAGTTTTATCATTTGAGAAAGTGGAAAATATATATATAGCAAAGCACAACTGCATCTACATCACCACCTTCATACATAACGAGAGCTGTCCAATGTTGCAATGTCCTTACCCAGCGGATCTGGCAATGGTACATGGAAATAACCATCTGTGCCATCTTGTGGGTAGCTTCGGGAGCTGCACTGGCTTCCATTTGCCTCCGGGTGCAATTCAAGGTGCTGGTCATTACCTTTAAAGCCCTACACGGTAGTGGGCCAGGATACCTAAGAGACCGCATCGCCCCAAGAACGTCTGTCCGTCCAACCAGAACGGACCGGAGGGGCTCTCTGCTTGTACCATCACCTAGAGGGGCCCGTCTCTCTAGCACAAGAAGGAGGGCCTTCTCTGTGTCCGCTCCAGCCCTATGGAACTTCCTGCCAGTGGAACTAAGGCTGCAGATGGAATTGCTGCCCTTCAGGAAATATCTGAAAACATGGCTGGCGGGGCAGGTGTGGGGTCCTGAAGATGTCATGCCCCCCACTTGCTGGTTGGTTTAATATCAAAGCAACTTTCCTCTTTTTAGTATGTGTGAGGTTTTTTAGCGGGGTATTTTGTTTTAATGGGGTTGTTCTTGTTTTAAGGGTTTTAAGATTGTATGCCGCCCAGAGTCTTCGTGAGTTGGGTGGCTATATAAATATGAATATTAAATAAAATATTAAATCTCTTGGTCTCACTTAACAGCCTATTGCACCTAAAATTCAATTCTGTTTTAAAGTTTGCCTGCAAAAACATCGAAAGGTATAACCAAAACTTACTGTAGTATAGAACATGTTTAAGAAAATATAACTGTTGCAATTTAATGTCTTGCCTTTTAAAATGCAAGTGTCTATGTTGTTATGAGAAGGGTAGGAACAGCTTCTAAAGCTATGGTTCCCAATGTGGGGCACATGCCCCACGGGGGGTTGATTTTTAAGGGGGGCAATTTGAAGCTTGTTTAGACCAAGTTAATCGTCTTTTAGGCTTCCTCCACGTGCATAGTTCACTTTTTGAATAATAAGAATTATATGTCAGGGGTGGGGACAATCAGGATTTTAGAGATGCTTCAGTGGGGCATGGCCAAAAAAAAAGGTTGGGAACCACTGTTCTAGAGTAACCCATCTGTTTAAACTATTTCAGAAAAATTAATAGATCAACATACGCTTTTCATGTTCATGCTCCTTTGAAAACACAGTTATGGACTAGCTGTATGCTACCATAAACAATGCACATACAATGCTAATCTGGTCTGTGGAGGTGGTGGAAGGATAAAGATTTCAGTAGTGTGTACAGTAATACCTCATACAAAGTCCGCTTCATACAACATCGGATTCATACAACATCGCCTAATTTCTTGAAAAAACTTACCCCATACAAAGTCGCTCGACTTTGTATGAGGCATTCAGTTTTTCCTAGGTTGCATTGTGCCTGGGCAGTATAAAAGACAGGACACATGCGTGCATTGCTCTTGTGGGTTTTGCACAAGGCAAAGAGTGTTTAGGAGTGGTTTTGAGCGTGATTTTGGATAAAAAAAATTTTTGAATTTTTCATCAGAATTTTTGCAGCATTTTTCAGGTTTGTGGACAATCAGGGTTGTTTGACATGTTTTTGTAATGTATTTAGCCTTTAGACAATGTTTTCTTAAAGTTCTGTCAGTTTCCTGTCTGTTTCCTTGACTTTGCACTGAAGTCTGTGCTGTTACATTACAATGTATGGAAACAACGTTGTACAAGGCATCACATCAAGGATTTGAACGTTGTATGAGGCATTGGGGCTAGGATTTTGCATGCCTCATACAAAGTCCAAATCTGTATAAAGTCCAAACTTGTGGAACCAAGTTTGGACGTTGTATGAGGTATCACTGTATTTACTTTCAGTTGTTTGCTGTCAGAAGTCCTGCAAATTGCATTCTGCCACAAACTGAAATTGCAACAATAACAACAAAAACTTCTGCAGATCTACAGCATTCCAAAGGTAGAAAATTGCTTTTTTAATATTTTAAAATAATTTTATTTGAGAATACAACATATAACATACAAGTATCATATACATAGAACAGAACATTACAAATACATAAAGAATTAAAAATTAAGAATATTCACCGCGTGCTATTTACAAACCATGGAGATGGAGTTACCTCATTTCGTCTAAACTCATTTCCAAAATGAAAGCTGAACAGGCATTGGTTTCTGTCCTTGTCCACTATTCAATGCAAAGTCTACAAAAAAATTCCAAATTTCTTGAAATTTATTCTCTTTAATTAATCCTTTCCTTAAATTTAATTCCCAAGTAAGTTTGTTGTTTAGTGCAATACTCTATAACTCATTGTACCATTCCTCAATATTTAGGGAGACCTCATTTTTCCATTTCCGCGCTATACAATGTCTGGCACTTGATAACATAATCGTCAGTAATTCTCTTTTAGAATGATCCACCTTTTCTACATCTGTTAGTAAAACTGTAACTGCATCCAATTTAAGCTCTATGTTCAAGATTCTTTTGATTGCATACTCTACTTTCATCCAGAATTGTTTCATCTTCTTGCACCCCCACCACATATGCTCATACGTTCCTATATCCCTCTCACATCTCCAGCATACCTTTGACTTTGTTTTATCTATTAAGTGCAACCGCACTGGGGTCATATACCATTTCCACAATAACTTAAAGTTGTGTTCCTTAATTCTTACAGATAAAGATCTCATTATCCTTTTCTTCTACTTTCCATGCCAACATTCTTCAGAAATTTTAATATTTAAATCTTGTTCCCACATTGCTTTTAAAATTGTTTGAGATTTATCTGAATCATCTAATATTTTATATATTTTACCTACTAAACCCTTAAATTCTATTTGGTCATTTCTTAATTTATATACCAATTCCTCAAATTTTGTCCTTTCCCTGTCCAAATTCACTTCATTCATATATCTTTTATTCCAATTATTCAATGCTTCAATTTGAAGCCACTTTAACTACATATTTCTACCATCCTTTTCTTTTCCTTGCAAACTGCTAACCAATCTTTTAATAATGCAGAAAATTGCTTTTGAGAATGTAAGAACACCACTGCTGGATCAGACCAAAGATGCATCTGATCTGGGATTCTGTTCCTATACAGGCACATCAGACACCTGTGGGAAAACTCACAAAGTAGAGATGGATTCAAGAGCACCTATCATACTTGTGCTCCCCAACGACAGAAATATGAGGGAATGGAGGTGGATTCACGTCTTCATTATGATCAGCAGTTACCCCATCTCCCATGAACTTATCCAATCCCCATTTAAAGCTTTTCAAGAGATTGGCTATAATTGTATTTTGTGGACCTCGGTTTAGAGGTGACTCACATATTTGCATGACATACAATGGGGAAAAAACCCTCACTGGAACAGTGAATAATGCTGATGAAAGTCGAAGGCAGCGGGAAGGAGGAAGACTAAAAATGAGATGGAGTGACTAAATAAAGGAACCTGTTGGGTTCTTGAGCAAGACTCTTTAATGACTTAGTTATGTACCATTGTCGGAACTTACAGCGACCTTCATAGGGCTTTCTAAGTGAGATTTAAGGAATGGCTTTACCAGTTCCACACCCACAGTGAGTTCCCATGGCCAAGTGGGGATTTCAGATCTTGGCCCACAAAGTGCTAGGCCCATCACTCTGTCCACTGTACCATACCACATACCTTATTTAATAACAGGAGCTCATTAATTCATATAGTCAACTTAGGCCAGAAGTGATGTAGCAAAAACCAGAGCATTCCACTTCTGCTACTTGTTTTTCTATCCCATTACCCTAGATTTTGCAGCGTCTGCGCATACTTTGTACTGAAAGGGCTCCTGGGAGGCAAACTACACTCCAGTTTTGTTTATTGTAATGGTGCTGTTGCAAACCCTGTACCTTAGGATCCCCATTAAGGCTACAATGCAGACAGGACTATTTGATCTTACAATCAGAACAGAATATGATGATCAGAATGTAACCACTTTTTACATTTCTACTTATTGCCAATTAGTCCCTTCAACCCACTTTTAAAAGCATTTGTCTTAAAAGTGACCTTTATAAACTTTATCGATCTAACAGGAATCTCCTCTGCTCGCCAAAGAAACCATGCCAAACCACTTGCCAATTCTATGACATAGGGAGCGTGTATTTGGAAAAGCCTGCTGCAGTTTCTCTGGGTTTTATCAAGCAGAATGCTTAAGTCTGTGGAGTGGAAGTGGGCGATCTTTGAACCAAGTCCCAGGAATGACTTCACACAACATGTAATTCACATCTCACCTTGGAGAAGGACAGCAGAGATGCTAATTATGAAGAGAAAGCCAAGCAGTAACAGATGCCAAAGTTAGGTTCAACAGGCTGTGATGAAGATTGGCTTCAAAAACATGAGTGGTCACTGCCCAGCTAAGCATTAATTGTTGTTGTTCAGTCGCACAGTCCATTCCGACCCATTGCGACCCCATGGACCATTTTCCTCCAGGCACCTCTGTCCTCCAACTATCCTCCTCAACCCACCCAGCTCTGTTCCCATTGTGTCCACAATACCATCTATCCATCTCATCTTTGGACGCCCCCTTCTTCTCTTGCCCTCCACCTTTCCCAGCATCAAGGCCTTCTCAAGTGAGTCCTCCCTTCTCATTTGATGTCCAAAGTACTTTAGCTTCATCTTCACTATTTGTCCTTCCAATGAACAGTCAGGGTTGATTTCTTCCAGTATTGACCCATTTGTTCTCTTTGCTGTCCAAGGGACTCTCAGGACTCTCCTCCAACACCACATCTCAAAGGCATCTATTCTTCTGCGCTCAGCCTTCCTAATGATCCAGCTCTCACACCCATACATTACTACCAGGAATACCATTGCTTCGACTATGCGAATTTTTGTTTTCAACGTGATGTCTCTGCTTTTCACTATATTCCCCAGGTTTCTCATAGCTTGTCTCCCCAAATTCAGTCGTCTTTTTATTTCATGGCTACAGTCGCCATCTGCAGTGATCTTAGATCCCAGGAAAGTAAAATCTGTCACTGCTTCTACTTCTTCCCCATCTATTTTCCAGGGACTGATGGGACCTGTTGCCATTATCTTGGTTTTCTTGATATTGAGTCTCAAGCCAGCTTTTGCACTCTCCTCCTTCAATCCAATCAAGAGGTTCTTTAGGTCTTCCTCACTTTCTGCCATTAGGGTGGTATCGTCTGCATATCTCAAATTGTTGATGTTTCTCCCAGCAATTTTGATCCCATATTGTGATTCCTCCATCCCTGCATTGCGCATTATGTGCTCTGTGTATAAGTTGAATAAGCAGGGTGACAAAATGCAGCCTTGTCTTACTCCTTTTCCTATTCCAAACCACTCCGTCATTCCATATTCAGTCCTAACTGTTGCTTCTTGGTTCGTGTACAGATTTCTCATGAGGCATATGAGGTGTTCTGGTATTTCCATCTCTTTAATTACTTGCCACATTTTGTTGTGTTCCACACAGTCAAAAGCCTTGGTATAGTCAATAAAACAAAAGTAGACCTGTTTCTGGTAATTACCAGGGGAATAATTTATCCAGTAAAGATTGGTTTTAATAGAAACCTGCTTGGAATTATGAAGACACCATCACCTCCTTTGTTCCCCCCCCCCCCCCCCCAGTAAGAATAAAAAGAGCTGTCTGGTAGTGAGGGAGCGAGATGACAAAAACAGAGCATTCCCATTAACAATGTCAGGGAAGATACCGAGGTGCCAGGGATTAGGCCCAAATACAGGAGCCCTTGGCGGCGCAGTGGTTAAACTGCTGTACTGCAGTCAAAAGGTAGTGAGTTCAATCCTGACCAGGAATTAAAGTTGACTCAGCCTTTCATCCTTCCAAGGTTGGCAAAATGAGCACCCAGCATGTTGGGGGCAAAATGTTAATTAACTTGTGAACCACCCAGAGGGCACTAAGCGTTACATAAATGTAATTGCTATTGCTAAGACAGTCTCACAGACAGTGCAAGACAACTCAAATAGGGCAGGAAAGAGTTAGGGCAAAGCTATGCAATACATTTTCACTATACTGTACTCTGAAACAAGAGTACTCCCCCAGCACCCTAATTTTCTTTCCCATGTCAAATCAGCTTGGAGGGACATTTCTGATGATGGAATGTGGGAAGAACACTATCACTGAAGTTCTATCTTTTTAGTGGCCTGTTGCCATGAACAGTATATCCTCAATGACCTTCTAAATGGCAAAGCTGACACTCCATCCATGCTTCCCCCACCTGGCAAGCAGAGAGGCAGCAAACTGATCCAGGAATCTTTAGCTACTGAACAGCTTGCTTTACTTCTAGTTCAAGTAGATGTACACCAGTTTCCTGTTAAAAAAAGCAATCTTTGATGATAACAAAGCCTGGGTGTTAAAATGAACAGAAAGACAAAAACTCGATTCTGAATTACAACACTTTATTGCAGCATTGGCAAAGATCAGATTTCTGAAGCTGGTGAAGATCGGGCGGCATTTCTGACTGCGTGTATGTTTGCAAGTGTGAAATGTTACATATGTTGTACAGGTCTTATTAAAAATTCTACATGCAGAACTCAACAGTGGTTAAAAAGAATTTCAAAATAGATAAAGAAAAAAAATTAGTAGCATACAGATGTGCTCTTTAACTGAATGTTCTACACCTACGTGAAAGCGAAAACCAATTTTAAAAAATCCCCCACAACTATACTAACAAACAAGATTGTCAGAAACTGACCAGGAAACCTTATTTCCATTTAGAAAAATAAAAATTCTACTTGTTGCCAACTAATTTTTCCCCTCTTTTTTTAAACTATGTAGACACAGAGGCTTATCAACCCATGAAAGTCAACAGAACATTCAGCTCCACTTCTTGGCATCTGTCTGTCATGCTGACCGGCACATTTTGGTTTCAATGATGCTTTGACATGCTCCTCTAGATCCCTATTCTTAGCTGGTGTCAGGCTGTTCTAAACAACTTTGGGTCACTATTCTCTACCCTCCCATCCACCATCCGTAGATCGTTCTACCTCCTTGGATCTGGTTCTTCCTGCTCCATTTCTCTGTTACCCTACACCTTGGAAAGCAGGATCTTCCCCTTTGAACAAAAACTTTGTTCTTATGGAGTATCCATATTTTGGTATGTTTCGCTGTTATGCTTACCCTGTGTATTGGGGTTTGGTATACAATGATTATTTCTTGCTCTACCACTTCTCTCATGCAGATGTGGAGCCCCCAAAATGAATATTCTCCTGACACACCACACTCAACTGAGAGAAAATGCCGCTCCTATTAGGTCTGGTTTCCCCCATACTTAGCCATCAACACCGTCTCTGTTCCAGCATAATCCATCTTATTTGAGTTGCTCTTTGTTGTCACTGAACTGCTCACTGGTAAAGTTAACCATCTCATTTATTTACTCCCATTCTCATGAGAAGATTAACCCTCATATGGTTCCATAACAAGATGCATTTTGTTTGTTTAGTAGGCCATGACTGGAAGCTTCCGCTATTTCTCTTTTTTAGTGGAGGCAGGTGTATCTGCTCTATGGCCCCAGCATGTCCCAAGTTTTCAATTCCGAACTCTCTAGACTGACATGCTCAGATGTGTCCGCTGCTCTCGTTTAATTGCTGGAGGACTCCACTAATCCACAACATTGGAGATACAGGACCTAATGAAATGACGCTTGCTGCTGGATCAACGTCTCCTAACAAGGAAGAGAACACACACAAGGAAAACCTATTACAATATGAACAGAGGTGGAAGGTTACATTATGACAAATGCAGTCACCATTTGCAAACTGAGTACTGTATTTGAAAGACACCCATCAATCTCATCGCCAACTTAAAGAATGAAATTCCACAAAACATGCAGGGCCGTAGCCAGGATTCTAGAGGGGGGGGGGTTGATTTTTTTTTCAGGAGGCAAAAATTTTTCAGGGGGTCAACAATGTCACACTCACATTTGCACCATGGGTTGGGTTGGGGGGGATGGGCTGTTAGCTCAGGAGGGTTTTCACCCCCCTGCCCCCACCCCAGCTATGGCCCTGCAAACATGACACTTATTCAAATAATCAAGTGCTACAATTCTGCTGAGTAAAGCTGTA
Source organism: Bradypodion ventrale (assembly GCA_035047345.1). Classification (NCBI taxonomy): domain Eukaryota; kingdom Metazoa; phylum Chordata; class Lepidosauria; order Squamata; family Chamaeleonidae; genus Bradypodion; species Bradypodion ventrale. The sequence continues at coordinate 163,931,685 of JAWDJE010000005.1, read as the reverse complement.
CAATTTCAATTCTCAAAATAATTCATTTTAAAATAGTTTTTAGTCTTTATAGTGGGGTACACAGCTTCCTGGCATTTTTGAACCACAATTGGGCATACCATGAACAACGGCCCCCTTTCCCGGCCAGTATTTTTCACACTAGATCAAGTGTAAGGAACTGTGGAATGAATTCACCAAAAGGTTGCTCCATTTTGGCAGTTTCACATCTGGCCTAGACTTGGAAGAAGAAGTCTTTATAGTTATACAGCTATACTTGGAAAAAGTATGGTATTGTCTGGATAAAACTGCAGAACCCCAAATAATAGCTATAAATTCAGGTAAATCCAACAATATTCCTGGGGGGAAGACGGTACACATGCCCTGTTTAGAAAGGCCATAATTTTCTTACAGTAGAGTAGTTATAGCCCAAATAATAGCAATGAGCTTTTTAAAGCAAGGCCAAGGATTTAATAATATTCACAGGGATATGCTGCTTGTCTTCTCTGTAATGTTTCTCTCTTCATCTCTCTAATTACATACAAGAACTGGTATGATCCTCCAGCTTTCACTGATCCTTTAGAAAACGTTGATGATGTATGTGTATAGAGGGCAGGGGTTTCTTTTTCTAAAACTGCATAGTTGTACTGGTATGTCTCTCTTAATCTTTAGTTATCCAACTGTTGTTTCCAAGACAGTTTCTTTTTCACAAGCAGATTTTATGTTCAAAATTTTATCAAAGCTTTAACCTGGATCTCAAATGAAATTTCCTCAATCAGGAATGGTGCTTATTTTTAAGATTGTGATTACTAAGCAAATTTGCAGTTTTGCATTATCTAACCTAGTAGTCTACTATACTCTTTATACCTGCAATCTCTAATGCAATGCATGTTTACTCCTACAGTGACCTCTCACGGATCTATACCTTGAACCTTCCTGCTCCAAAACTCACTTTTCTTTCTGTTTTCCGTGACTAATCTCAGCTTCGACGCTGTCTGTTCCCTCTCTCGCGCCTGATCATATTAGAAAAAATAGGAGTGGCATGAATTTGAAAAGCAGTGATCTAGTTTTTTATAGACTATAGTTTACTGTGAGAAGTTATCCTTTCCATTTCCCCCATCTCCCCAAGTAAAACTTTCTTCATAACTAGACGTTGAATGGACAGCAGCTTTACTATTAACCTCCAAACTCTTCTCTTCCACATGTCTTGTGATTTCATTGCCATTCAGTAAGCTGGTCAATTACTATTTAGGAAAGTATTCGGCAATGGAATAACATGATCTAATAGGGGGAAAATCTATATAGTTTTGAACTTCTGACCCCCCTACAGAATGACAGAGAATCTATTACATATGAAGCAGCCAAAAATGACCTGCAGTATGATCCCATCATACTAACTGTGATCATACCTGTCAAGTTTCGGGAAATTTGTCAAATAAGGGAAATATCCCGGCCAAAACAGGAAACTAGACAGCTATGCTTATCCTGTGCTGGCCTCCAGTCTAATTGCAGTCTAACTAATACGGGATGACGGTGGGAAAGAGTATAAAATATGGGGGTTTGACAGAAATTTCCCGCAACTTGACAGGTATGATTGTGATGCTGTCAATTTGTCCCAGTAATTGACAGCAATATAGCATAAAGCAATAGTACAAAAATACTATTATCAGCTAGTTTGGGAACTATTTTGAATGCATTCAACCACTGCTTCCAAGCTTTCTCTGGCTGCATCATCCAACTAATGCTCATAGATGTCTCTTGAGTGCCACCAACAACTGGCTTGCATCAAGAGCTACGTCATCATCCTCGATATATACCCTTGTAGTTTTGACTACTTAGTTGTGTATCTTCTGATACCTCAGCTGCTCAGCCCCAATAAGAGATCCTCTACAAATTAAAATCCATTGACTAAAATCCTGTTGCTTAGTACAATAAGTGGAGTAACTGCAGAAGGCTCATCAAATCAATTGAATTTATAGTGGAGCTGATTCAGCAGCAACTATTGTAGCTAAGCAACACAATTTCAACCAGACAGTATTTCTTCAAACAACTTTTATTCCATGAACGTCTCAGTGCTTCAGTTTCCAAAGCAGTAGCCAGCCTCAGAAAGTTGGCAAAAAAAATTTTTTTTTAAAGGAGGGGGGGATAAAGGGAGGGGGAAAGACAAAATATTGTGGCACTTAAATGGCTTACATATTTATTTTAATAAGAGCTTTTATGAATCAAAATGTACTTTTTCAGACACAAGAAGTATGTGCATTTCTTGAAGTGAATTTTGAATCATGAAACCTCACACTGAAACAAACATATTAACTCTTTCAAGTGTCACATTATTTTGCATGCTGCCTCCTTTAAAAAATATTTCTCCTTTAATTTTCTCACTGTTTCAGGATTCACTATATGCTTTAAGTCATACAGTTCTGGTATGAAGCATATTAAGGAGCCTCAGGCTGAATAACTGACTCTGAGGTGGATCAGGTCAGATCTGAAGCTGGGAGCACTATTACAGCCCTCCCAAGTTCTATAGTTGTTCTGTTTTCTGCAGGAGAATATCAGATTGTCTCATGGAGATTGTTTGAAATTGAACTGGTGAAAGTAGTTCCCATGCATCTTCCCCGTTCTTCCAACAGACTGTTAGATAGTGGGAGTGTTAAAAGCAGGTGCCTCAGGCTGAAATGTTTACACTCACGTCTTTGAGAATGAATCTTTTAGTGGAATTACATCTGAGAACACAAGTGTAGGATAGCACTATAAACTATGTGTCATGAGTATAATTTTCTCCCACCTCAAAAAAATAAAGATAAAGATAAGAAGCTATTTGTCCTAACCCTTTCATCACAACTACTGAAAAGAGAACTTCATGCAAAATCTCTCATTTTGGGGGTTATCTCAGAACATTGATAGGTCACACTCCTCACAAAATAGAGGACTTTCCCTCAAGGTCTTGTACAATCCCTCTTCACTTCAAAAGCACTTGCGAATTTAGGTACAGTAAAACCCCAGGATACGACTGCCCTGGGTTACATTTGCTGCAGGTTACGATGACAAATTTAATAAAATTAATGCTTCAGTTTACGAGAGATTTTCAGCTTAAGACCAGAAATAGTGCGATTTTAAAATCTAAGATGGCCACCACCACCACCTTAGAGATCAAACTGGCTCCCAACCCTTCTGCATAAAGTCTCTTACCACTTTGGAAGTGCTGTCGTTGTTGTTGTTGTTTCTGCAGCTACTTTTGGGTTGTCCGCCGCACTTGCTGCCTCTGGGAGGGTCGGGGGAGCTGATCAATGCTGTTCCGGACTTCCCCCAACCTTCTTTGGCAGTGCTGCAGCCCAAAATGTGCACCCGACAACGGCAATTTTTCACGCGTTTTGGGCTGTCTGCTGCCCCTGCCGCCTCTGGCGGTCGTATGCATTTTGGGCTGCAGCACTGGCCAGGGAGGTCGGAGGGTGGAGTTAGAAACAGCACAGATCAACTCCCCCGACCCTCCCAGAGGCAGCAGGGGCAGCGGACAGCCCAAAATGTACGGAAAATTGCCGTTGTCGGGTGCGCATTTTGGGCTGCAGCACTGGCCAAGGAAGTTGGGGGGAAGTCCAGAACAGCTTGAATAACATCCCCCAACTCTTCCGGAGGCTGCAGGAGAGGAAAATGGGCTTCCCCCAGATCGGAACTGAGCTGAAAAGGTCCTCAAACGGCGTGAAAAGGGTAGATCACTTCGTCCTTTTTGGTGGGGTGGGGGGGATGATCGTGTCTACCTTTTTTTGAATGATTTGGGGGTGGGGGTTGTATTTTTTAATGATTATTTTTGGTTGGGTTGCCAACTCTTTAAAATTTTCAATGGATCCCTATGGGAAATCGTGCTCTGGCTTACGAGTATTTCGGCTTACGACGGAGGCTGTTGGAACGGACCTCTGTTGTAACTCGGGGTTTTACTGTATTTGTGTATTACATTCAGATTTTTTTCAGTGTATTGTTAGTGACTTCCCTTTTAAGGAGGATTAAAAGAACATTCTCTTGGCCTAGGATAGTGGTTCCCAAACACTGGTGGACTTCAATTCCCAGAAGTCTAAGTCAGTACATTGGTTGATCACTGCTTTGGGGAATTGACTTAGGTTTCTGGGAAGTGAAGTCCAAAAACCAAAGATTGGGAAACATTGGCCTAGGATATGATTATTTACTAAATCAAGGGCTCCCCCTCCCTCTACGTATGAAATCAGAAACACTTAAGAAGACTTAAAAGTATGCAAAAATCACTTTCATTTCCTGAATACTTACCTTCCACCTGTTTTAAAGATTAGATCAGCATTAGGTGCTCCCTTTGGATGCTGATAACGAGGCCGCCGTTCTCGGTTGGTATTTGCTGGTGCTGGCCGCTGAGCCAGGGACTGCATCATCTCTGCCCATAAAGTTGTGAAAAATTTTTTAATAAGGTAGCAGAAAACATGTATAGACTATACTGTACACTACAAAAGTAACAATATATCAGAGACATTAAATGGTTGTAGTCTTCAATTCTTTCAGCTCTCAATTAGACTCCTGCAAAATGTCTCATGATAAAATGAAGACATCTCTGACAAATATTTTGCATAAGCCCAACATTCAGTTCTATTTAGGACAAACAATAGTAGACAATCTTGTTTCCGATTGACTAGAATTTGTAGGATACAATAAAACCCAGGGTTACGAGTGCCCTGGGTTACGTTTGCCTCAGTTTACGACAGCAAATCTAATTAAAATAATTCCCCAGTTTACCTTTTTTCGGTTTACAACCGAAAATTGTGCTATTTTAAACTCTAAAATGGCCACGGCCACAATTTAGAGTTTAAAATGGCCGCTGCCCCCTCCACCCAAAGTCCCAATGCCTGGGGGAAGTGTGCGTTTTCAGCTGTAGTACTGGCCAGGGAGCTCAGAGGAAGGTGTGAACCGAGCATATAAGGTCCCCAGACTCTCCTGGTGCTGGTAGGGGTGGAAAATGGGCACAGCGTGCACCTCCCCCAGGTCGGAATCGAACTGATAAGGTCCTCAAACAACGTGGAACGGGTAGATTACTTCGTCGCTTTTGTGGAGGTGGGGGACGATCGCGTCTGGCATTTTTTAAAACAAAATTTGTCCCATCGCGACTGTTTCCCTTTGGGGGTCGGTGGGATGAGCGTGTCTGCCATTTTTTGGATGTTTTGTGTGTGTGTGTGTGGGGGGGGGGGGGGTTTGAATTATTTTTGGTCAGGTTGGGACTTTTTTTATTTTTAATGCATTCCTATGTGAAACCGTGCTTCGGTTTATGATTTTTTCGTGTTACAATAGAGGCTGTTGGAACGGACCGCCGTCGTAACCCAAGGTTTTACTGTATGTCAAAAATACCTAAAGAATGGATGGGCTGCATGGACATCATGAAAAGTATTTCTAAAATAAGTAATTTCTTGGATACTGGGGGCAGGGGGGCTTTTCGTTAACAAAAGTGAACTTTGATATCTTTGTACCTAATCCTGCATTTAATGTTTTTTTAAAAAAAATACAAATAACTCCATTAGGAATGTGACCTTCAGACCACCAACAAATCTGAAAACTGGCTTCTACCCAGCTGGGACCATCTATCCTGACCTACATGTGAAGAACATAAAAGAGAGAAATAAAACAAAATCCATCCACATTTGAAAATTTTGCTTTGCTTATCATTTCAGGATATGTATTCTTCCTGCCAAACAGAGTCTAACGATTGGTCTGTTACTTAGTGAGTAAACCATCACCCACTGAGATTGGTGAAAGATTTTCAGCTATAACTCTACATCTGTGTGACCAACAATAGAGGCTTTTGTGATTCCACTGAGGGTGGGGGGAATCAGGGAAGTGCTCTATGATAAGGAGCAAATTCAAGAGAAAATATATGTCTTGCTAATTGATTTTTAATGGGTTGTATGTTTTGATCGAGTTGATCCTTTGACATTGTTCAATTTGATAAACTAAATTTATCTTTATGCAGTTTATTCTTATGCAGTCATTCACGGATAGCTAAATTAAAAAAAAAATATGCAGGGGGAAATAGCCAGTGCATACCCAATGGAAGCACTCTACAGTGTGGGAAACTGAACCTCTGAAGTATGAAGGACCTTCAAAAAGATTCACATACCCTGATAGTCCTCCTGTTCCTGCCGTTCATTGATATCCAGTGTCAACTTCTTCATTCTCATTCTCTCCTCTTGCTCAGCCTGTTGCTGATTCCAATGATTTGCAGCCAGTTGGGAAGACATTGGTACATTTAGGATCTTAAACTGTAGGAACCAAAGATATCTCTATGAATGACTCAGTGAAGATATAAATGCATGACTTATCAGTTCTTACAACAAAAGACAGAGCAACAGCAATTCGATTTTATTTTGGAGTCCAAGCTATTTCCAGATAGGTTGAGTGGAAGTGTATGAAAAAGAATAGAGACTGATGCTCAACACACTTTTCAACCTGCTATTACTCTTGTTCTACAACCCTTGATAACAGGAGGAGATGATGAGAGGTTAAATTATGGACAACAGGATAAACTATCCCATATGATGGGTAAACTGTTAGGAAAAAGAGAGTGGGAAGGAGGGAGAAAAGAGGGGGTATAAGAGAGGAGATAGAGGAAACTGGGCAAGGATGGGTAGTGAAAGGACCCAGGCAACATTTCCCTGATCCTGATGGACTGGAAATGTAACTGAGGTACGTAATGTTGTAAGCCCTGAGGCAGATTTAGACACAGATAGTGCTGCTGCCTTGATAAAAAGCCTCTGAATAATGGTTAGAAGAAACCAAAGATCCTTGGACTGGAGCTTCCATGAGTGGTACACCTTGTGGCAAGTACCTCCAAGACTTCTTTACTGGGGAGAACGAGCCCACAGAAAACAACTGTGGACTCTGGAGCAAGAATGAGAAAGAGAGAGGACAAAGGGCTGCAACGCCAAATGAATGACCTGGAGAAGACACTAAAGACTTTGCAGACTCTGAATCTTGCCCGGGTTCCAGAGCTCTTTCCGAAAAGGCCTAGTAGTTAAGAGATAAGGACCTTCCTTGTTGATACAACAAGGAAAAGAGTACTTGCCTGTTGAGAGGCAACCGGAGGGTTGTATAAACAGTTCCTTGTTAAGTAAGAGTTTGGGGGTCCCCCCCCCCCCGAGTATGTACACACATCAGTTCTTCCTAACAGAAGGGACAGGGGTTGACTGGCTCCAGCAGCAGTAGACATACTGACACACATTAATCTGATTTGCAGAAAAATCACCACTGTAATGGTTTGCTCCTAATCAGTCACAGCTAAAATATAGCTAAAATGCATTAAATATTATGTATCTTCATTTACAAAAAAAGAAAAGGAATTCCATGAAAATAGAAAATCATTTTAAAAGTTCTCTTAAGGCCAGGAAGGTAAACAAAACATTGATCATTTTTTTTCTACGCAATTTGTGCAACATAATTTACTGTGATACTTCCCTTACCATCAAATATGGCTTTTACAACTGTCCCGCATATTTTTAAAGCATCTTTTCCAATATTTTCCTCCCAATATTTTAGCCTCATTATCTCAAAATTGTGATAGCTGAAGAGGATACGGAATGGAGAAAATTAAGAATGGATACAAGTTCACATATAGTTCTCGGTAGGTTGTCACCTGTTGCTTGTTGCCTTTCCGAGTTAACATGACAAAAGGCATTGTGTCTGCAGACTCCGATTCTCCTTCCCCCCCACCATGCGGGGGACCTTTCTTGAGCTGGCTCTTGAGATGCAAGGGAATCGCAACATCTAGCTGATGCACTTTCACAGATTCTCCACTTCTCTGCTGAAAATGCAAGATAAATATCAACTGTATAAGTATTTAAGAATTAGAACTGAATGTCCTTGTAGGACTTTACAATATACAGGTGAAACTCGGAAAATTAGAATATCGTGCAAATGTTCATTCAGTCCAGTAATGCAATTTAAAAGGTGAAACAAATATGAGATAGACTAATTACATGCAAAGCGAGATAGTTCAAGCCTTACTTTGTTATAATATTGATGCTTATGGCTTACAGTTTATGAAAACCCCAACAACCCAATCTCATGTACCCCATAATCATCACATAATCTCATGTACGCTGTACACCATGACCATCACAATTATAAGGAATTAAGGCATAACATCTCTCGCTTTGCATATAGTGAGTCACTTGTCTCACGTTTTAAGTGAAATGCATGGAAATTTGCATGACATTCTAATTTTCTGAGATTCACCTGTATATTTTTGTTTTTAAACTAGGATTGTACCCTAGCCTGTTAATTCCATGGCTCCCATTTTTTTAGCTGTGACTGTAAAAATTGCTAATAAATGCCTAGTATCAGGTACATACAGCAGAGTGTCTGAAGTATACTAAACTTTCTATTGCATAATTTGCTAGGTATTCCTTTCCCAGGAAAGTATTGTTTTTCTTTCCTCAGCTAACATTTGTTTCTTAATCAACTCTTTCTCACACAGAATATAGACTATCATGCTCAGACCTGATCTATAACACAATGGCATTTTGTAGACAGTTTCCCAGTATGAAATAAGTAGCACCACCTTTTGTAGTTACCAAGCTAGGCATTTTTTTAGTTCCAGCAAATTGCAAGGATTATTCATAGAACAGTTGTTCTTTTTTTAAAAAAATTATGCATGCAAATCTTTATCCAGAATCCTTAACTATGCTTCTTTTAAAAAATCAGGAAACCAATCCAGGATTTATTTACTGCTGCTGCTATTTACTGGTTGGGTTAATTGGCAATATATTGCTGACTTAGATTTGAAACCCATTCCACTGCTGAAAATGCAAGATAAACAAACTGTGTGTTTAAGGATGTGAGCAGGTGTTATGGTTGCGACAGAGGTTTGATTTGTATTTAAATCAAGGATTGTACAGTAGGCATGCCACATCCACAGGGGATAGTGTCTAAGACCTATTACGAATGCCTGAAAACAAGAATAGTAACACATCTTATATAGTTATTTTCTGGTAATGGATCCTACAAACACATATACAGTACATTACATCAGTGGTTCCCAATATTTTTGGGCCATGCCCCACCTAAGCATCTCTAAAATCCTGATTCCCACCCCCCCCCACCCCATGATATATAATTATTATTATTCAACAAGTGAACTCCTATTCACATGGAGGAAGCCTAAAAGGCAATTCACTGTTAATAACTCATTCTCAAATTGCCCCCCTTAAAAATCAAAATGCCTCACTTTGAGAATCACAGTATTACATATTTCTGGGATTTTCAATTTAATATTTTCAAGCAGTAGATAACTGAAACTGTGGATACCCACTGTGCTGAAATCAGAGTACACAGATACTATACACCTTTGCATTCTTTTCTTTAGAACAAAGTAATTAAAAGTATGCTAATCTTACATTTTAAAAGTCTACAAAAAAGGACATAATTTGAGTTAGGAAAAAGATTAGTATTTCCTAAATACTCAGTAAGAACATCTCAAACATTGCAAGGAAAGAGAGGGAGATGACTGACTCATGTGATATACAGTATCTACCACCCATTAAGGCTGGAGCACTAGTGGCAGCTCCTCCTAAATATAGTGTGGCTATTATCCCACAGCATGGTAACTGCAAATTTTATTATTGAAATGTTTATACACTCAAAGCTGTTTTTATAAACTTCTTAGACATTTGTTGGTTGGCTGATAACACTGCATCACAAAAAAATTAATATTGTCTGCTACATGGTCTAATCCACGTGTCCTATACTAAATCAAGTGTGGTGAATCCAAATCTGAAGTCCGATTCTGCCTAGGATGTCAGGAGCTTAAGTTAGCAAATCTCACCCTCTTGGTTAGGTTCTTACATTGATCACGCAGGATATATCTGCACAAATGTAGCAAAAATTGTCTGGTTTATTAACACAGCTGTGCCTACTCATCTTTAGCTCAAATCAGACTTACTATGGCCTAGCTCAGTGATGGGCAGTCTTGGCCCTCTAGCTGTTCTTGAACTTCAATTCCCAGAAGCTCAAATCAGCACTCCTGCTGATCAGGGCCTCTGGGAATTGAAATTCAAGAACAGCTGGAGGGCCAAGACTGCCCATCACTGGCCTAGCTGTACTATCCATTAAGATGGTTTCACACTAGAGACAAGCCCTTGCTCCATCTCACCTTATATACCAATTTCTAACGTCAGCTCGCTGACTTGCCCAGACATGCCTGGCCTCTGCTGGAACACACATGCCACTGGCGACGTGATTCAGCTGAGGTGGCAGCAGGCAGTGGTAGCTGCAACTGTTATAATGATCCCATGTAAAAATACATTACCCAATTACCAACCATTTGAACAGCTATAGCTGTGTAATTAAGCACAGCTGTATTAATTTTTTTTTAAAAAAAACACCTTTCTAAATAATAAATTCTAGTATGATTCAGAGCTATTGTGTGGTACCTTCAAAGCATTATGCAGTTTGGGAATGGAGTATCTGAAGTATACTTTGTTATGACATGTACCTCCATGTGTGGAAAGACTTATAATGAAACCCTTTTGCAGATGCATCCACTAGTGAGTGAGTGAATATGTGTGTGTGTGTGAGAGAGAGAGAGAATGTGTGTGTAGGAGGGTAGTGCTAAAACCACCTTTGTTAATGTGATGTACTATTTCTGCAATGCTCTGCTAGTACACAAGCATTCTTTATCATGAAATGTCTTTGTATGTTCTTAGCTCTTTACCTATAATTCAAATTCAAGATAGAAAAATGCTTATAGTAACATGCAAATAAATGTATTATTATAGCTGAAAATAAGGCCATAGCACAATAGTAAGCCATCCCAACTAACCAATACAGTACCTGCAAATTTTCCAGCATCATTTTGTCCAAAGCCTGAATAAAATCTTCATCTTCAGCACACGGGACACGCTTAAGTCCACCTCCTTTAATCATTACTTCCTGATAAATAAAGAAAACTGCGTTATTACATCCTCTAGCTTCCTGTATGTAGTTGCTTCTCAATTAGGAATATATGCCACTCGTTAAGTCCTTGATGGCAGGAATAGCTGAACTGACAGCAATAATTTCCAAGAGGAAAATAAAAAGTCAATGTTGTTGTGGAACTTCTTTTTCAGTGTAATGGTTAGTCATTGTCTATAGAGTATTCTTTCATAAACCATATAGCCAGTAGTTTATCTTGTTTTATGGTAGAAAAAAGGACTTAAAATGCACTGTATCTGACTGATGTTCCCAGTCAATTTAATTGCATTCCTCCAACTGCAAGCTGCATTAAACATTAATACTTTCATGTTTGAAACCAGCTGGCATATAGCAGGAAGTGTTATAAAGACAATTATCTTCAACTATATTGTTCACTCAACTATGAATCCATAACTCTTACTAATGATCTGAAAGGTTTGTGTTTTTTTTAAAGAACCTCTATGCTTTTTAACGCAAAATATGCAGAGACCACGGAAAGCTCCAAAGCAGCAGCAAACACTGCAGTTATCAGTTCAAAAAGGGCTAATAACAGCCACTGCTGATACAGAATTAGGATACTATAACCTAAAGCGGCTGTCTAGTTAGAGGCATGCCACCCGCTCAAACCCTCTGATTTGTAATCTTCTTTCTGACATAACAACACAATCCCTATTTCCTTAGAATCTATCTGTCCCTTTTAAACAGCAAAAGGTGAGCCACACCTTGTTTCACCTCTGAGAAAAACCTCCACTTCTGATCCTATACAGATAGTCACTTCCATGTCTAAACTGGTTACAACTTTTTTTATTCTAGGGCAGTGGTTCCCAACCTTTTCAACCCGGGACATGCTCTCTCAATCAACTTCGAGGGCTGGATGGACATTTTGCCCTGCCTGCACGATGGGGAGGCCATTTTGTGCCAACAGCTTCAAATGGGTGGCCGTTTTGTTTCTCTAATGCCGTCGGAAGGGTGGAGGGGCACATGAAATGGTGCCATGGGCCAGATCTGGCCCACAGACCTTAGGTTGGGAGCCCCTATTCTAGGGCAACGTGACCAACTTCACCAGGTGTCATCTACTATTATTAATTCACTTCCAACATACAGTGTAATGCGTCTATTTCCTACATTTTGGTAAATGCAGTTTTAAAGACAAACATCAGTATTCTTTATGTATGCATTCTGAGAAGGGACTGAGTTTAGTGAATAATTCATTTTAATGCAGAGAGAACACTGGCAGAGGGCTCATCTCTAGCACAGAGCATTAGGTTATTACTAGGAACCAGATATCTATGTCGGCCTTCCCTCTACAGGACCATGTAAGCCATAGCAAGAAGATAAGGCTAGGTCTCCAAGCCTTATAACCCACCCACACACCCAATCCAGCTCTTCACTCTCCATAATGTAGTTCAACTTTAAATTCAAAAACTCTGAGCTAGGTTGACTCTATGTTTAGGTTCTTTACATACAATAGATTATGTGAATCATGTGATTAGTTAAAGAAAGCTCATCAATATCCATTCAGAGTAAATGCAATGCTTTTGATATTAAGTATTCCTCTTATAAACAACAATGCATACTGTATTTTCTTCATCAGTTTCATTCTCCTTATTAGAGTCTGTGAGATAATCTGTATTTTCTTCTTCTTCCTCTTCACCTTCTTCTTCATCATTATCAGAGCCTTCCTGAAATATTTTCAATGAACAGTCATAAGCTATGTTTTAGCATAACTGGTTGAACCAACTATTTTGATTTTGTATACACATCAATTTAAATCTATGCTTTTCCAGCATTATTTATCATCACTGTTTTAAAATATTCCCCATTCTATCATTTTTGGTTTTCCATATTCAAATCAATGTACCCCAGCAAAGTATGACTGGATACTTATTAAGCCTTTTCACTACTAAGCAGTGGGGCTGTGGTGGCTCAGTTCTTAAAAAGCTCGCTTTGTTAGCTGGAAGGCTGGCAAGTCGGAAGTTCGAGACCCGGGTACTGCATGACGGCATAAGCGCCCGTCTCTGTCCCAGCTCCTGCCAACCTAGCAGTTCGAAAGCAAGAAACTGCAAGTAGATAAACAGGGACCACTTCAGTGGGAAAAGATCTTGGGGACATGAAAGGAGCCTCATTGGGGCATTCCCTGAGCAGAGTTTCTCCAGCAAAAATCCTTTCAAACCAGAATAATTTCTGATATGAAATTATTATTACTACTAATCTCGACAGAATGACACAAAAAATTATCCTGAAAGTTACTTTATGCACTAGACTAGATAGACTAGACTCAAGGAGGATAATCAGTTAAAAAAACTCTACCTATATCTCTCCCACACATATACACACAAACACATTATTTTATACAGTATATGATAAGGAGTCTAAGAAAATCAGTGATAGAATAAGAATCACCTCTTCTTCATGTTCATTTATTTCACTTTCATTTCCTGATTGTTCTTCAATTTCTACTCCACCTTCCTCCTCCTCTTCATCTTCCTCCAAATTTTCTCCTTCTGTCATTGAATCTTTAGACTCCTTATCATTCACAAGGCCTAAGAAAGAAAAGAAAAGAAAAATTGTAAACAAGTGTATTCAGGAAAATTCTAATGCTATAATCTATTGCATAATTACAATACTTGGGCATTAGGTCCCACTGAAATATTCACAGAGATATGTTAGGGTACAGGCCATACCTGTCAAGTTTCGGGAAATTTCTGTCAAATAAGGGAAATTTCCAGGCCAAAACAGGAAACTGGACAGCTGTGCTTATCCTGTGCTGTCCTCCAGTCTAACTACAGTCTAATTGTAGTCTAACTAATACAGGATGATGGCGGGAAAGAGTGTAAAATACACTCTTTTTTACAGAATTTTTTACAGAAATTTCCCAAAACTTGACAGGTATGATAAAGGCAACAAAATCTACTGAGTGAGTTTTTATTACAAAGTTATATAAACCACTATCATTAACACACTTGGTAAAACATTAAACTCCAAAAACTGTGTGAGATTTCTTCATGTTAATTTCTGGAGTATTTTAATAATAGGGCAATCAGTAAATGACAAGAAACTGTACTTCTATTAGTTATTATCTTTCCAAGTTATAATTATTGAGAGTCTGGTTACTTGAAAGAAGAATTATCTCTATCAACTGATCCATGTTCCCATGATTTCCTACAGTAGGAAGCTGAATTCAACAACCAGTTCCCCATTGTTGGCATAATCGGTTGCATCCAGCAAAAGCAGAATATTTTTTAGTTTAGATTCTGATCTAAACAAGTCCTTAGGGTGGACAACTTTAGTAATAGTCCAAGAGTCAACTCCCCTCAATCCACTGTAGAATATAAAGTAAGTATATCTTTTTTAGATTAGTTGTTTCCAACGTGGGCCACAGGTCAGTCAGTGAACTGTGATGCTATCCCTTGTCTACATCAACGTTTCACAAACTATGTTGCGCGGAACACTGGTGGACTGCAATTCCCAGAAGCCTAAGTCAGTACATTGGCTGATCAGTGCTTTGGCAAATTGACTTAGGTTTCTGGGAATTAAAGTCTAAAAACTAAAGGTTGGGAAACACTGCTTTAGATAATAGAATTATAGAGTAATCGAAGCCATTGAATTCAACCCCCTACTCAATGAAGGAATCCAACTCAAAACAGATCTGGCAGAGGGTTGTCCAATTTTCTCTTGAATGCAATGGAGCATTTACCTTCTCTTTCGGCAGTTGGTTCCTTTGTCATACTGTACTAACAGTTAAGAAGTGCTTCCTGATATTCAGCCTATATCTGGGTCCCTGTCATTTGACCCTCTTATTACGTGTGCTGCACTCTGGACTCACATTGAAACAAATCTGTTATACTCTTTAAAGTGTCATAACATTTTGCCTCCCCCCCCCCCCAAATTTCTTCCCCCTTTTACTTTTGTCAACCATGCAAACAAACTATGGCTATGCAAAACAGTTTTCATAGTACTGCAGTCAGTGAACAAAAATTAAATGTGCTGATGCCACTAAAGAAAAAGAGCTGATTAAATAAGTACACATACTAAGAAAATACTGGTCAAATCACCACACTGTGCAAACTTCAGGGTTTTTCTCTTTGCAATCACCAATAGTCACACCTCTTTGTCACTGGCTGGCATCCAGTTGACAGAGCTGCACTCACGCAAGGCTGACAGTATCATCAGCTGCAGACTTGCATTCCTAATCCAAAGCATCCTATCTCTTCCCAACAGTTTCTGTGGTACCCTAAGTATTCCTTTTGACTGGTAGAAACCTTTGAGGTCTTTAGGAAGGAGGAAAAGCATTCAAATATCCCCAAACCAACTGCTTGATATCCAACAGCAGCTCCAACCCCACTGACAGTCATTCCTCAGGGCAAAATGGATCCATAGGGAGGCTCAGAACCAGACTATGGTTTTGGGGAAGCTTTAAATTAGGGATAAAAGCCCATGGCTGATGGCATCGTCAGCTTGCACAAACATAAATTTTTGCAACAGGGCTTCAGCCACTGTTAGTACTACTCATTTGCTCACCTTGAGTCTTTGGACCAAAACCACATAGCAAGGCAAGTGGAAGCTCTTAGTCCTTCTCCTTGACCTTGTCATTCACTTGGAGAGGGTGAATAAATTAGCAAAGGAGGAGGACCAGGATTTCTAAAGGGTGCAACTGGTCCCCTGCTATAATATGGGCCTTAGCTGTTTCTCAGTGATGCCTCTAATGCCACCCTGTCAGAACAAAAATGAATCTTGCTGCAGTAGCAAAATGTTGATAGTATTTTACTTTTTCTCCACTATGGTTGGGATGTATGCAAGCATGAGTCAGTAAACTGTAAGGTGAAAATAAACAAAGAGCTTAAGTTATACGGACATCAAATCTCAAATTATTTTTTGAGACATTCTCCATGTTGCATTGAATGCAAGACTGAATGAAATAAAGGATAGAGAACCCATCAATTGGGCAGAAGGGACAGAATCTGTCCCTAACAAAGCTAAACTAAGAAGGGGTTATTAAAATTCAATGGACCCTAAATAAGAGGGAATTTGTTTATTAGATGTCACAATAAATATCTTGGTATTTTGGGGAGTTGTGCAATGTTCAAACATGAGAAATTCAGATGGCATTTCCCAGTGGAAGATAAAAGGACATGTAACCCTTCAGGGTGAAAATAAAAAGCCCTAAATAAAAACAAATGCAGCCAACTATTCACAGCTGAGTGAGAAGACCTTTCAATCATGAAAGAGAACCCAGTGACAGATGTGTCACTTTTACTACTCTAATGCCCAGCAAGTGGGAATCATCAGCTAGCAGTCAAAGAGAAAGATACCATCCTCACACAGACCAACCCAGGGAACAAGGTACGTAACCAAGAACTCCTCTTTCCTTATCCCTCAGCCCACCCTGTTATCTATCTCAGATATATTAAGTACCATGTATTACATTTAGCCCGCTCAGATCAACATACAGGAACCTTCTTTTTATGTCAATGGCCATATTTCCTCAAGACCTCCTTCTTCTCTGTCATTTTTTCCTGCTGCTCTTGCTCTTTCTTCTTCTTCTGCCAATACAGTTCGTAATATTTTAAGCCTAATTACCAGTATGGCTGGTGAACATAAGAACATAAGAACAGCCTTGCTGGAACAGGCCACAGCCCATCCAGTCCAGCATTCTGTCTCACACAGTGGCTCACCATTTCCTTCAGGGTATTCCCAAGGAGATGCCTTCACCTGCTTAGGATTCCCTGGAAATGGCATTGAGAGATATCCTGCCTATCTCTCCAACCCGGAGGTTGTCCTTAGGTAGCCATAATTATAGCCATTGATAGCCTTGGCCTCCATGCCTCTTGGAGTGTTTGGACTCTCTCAATTTTCCCTTTCAGTTTCTTTTTTACTAGTTTCCTCAACTTTGGGAAATTTCCTTTTTGAAAATTTAAGGTCTCTGTGTTAGATTTTATCAGTGACTTGCGGTCTATGATCAAGTTAAACATAATTGAGTTGTGGTCACTGTTCCCTATTGGATCAGTCACATTAACATCTTGCACCAGATCCTGAGTATTACTCAGAATCAAGTCAAGGATTCTTGAACCTCTAGTTGGGTCTTCAACCATCTGTCCCAGGGAACAATCATTGAGCATATCTAGGAACTTTATCTCTTTATCATGTGCTGAACAACAGTTCACCCAGTCTATGTGAGGGTAATTGAAGTCCCCCATTATAACCAGGCTTCCCTTCCTGGATGCCTCCTTTACAACATTCTCCAACTGCCAGTCTCCCTCAAGAGTTTGGGTCGGAGGCCGATAGTATATGCCTACTGTTAGACCATCCTTGTGGCCTGGTACTCTTACCCACAGAGCTTCTAATGGTGACTCCAAATCACCTAGATATTCCAATTCATACGATTTTATCACTTCTTTGACATACAAGGCTACACCACCTCCTGTTTGCCCCTTCCTATCCTTCCTGTACAGTTTGTAGCCTGGGATAACTGTATCCCATTGGTTATCATCCGTCCACCAGGTTTCAGTGATACCAATAATATCAATATTTTTATCTATTGCTAAGTATTCCAGCTCCCCTATTTTGTTCCGGAGGCTTCTGGCATTTGTATACAAGCATTTATATATGCTTTCCTGATACAGTCTTTTGAGTCTAGTTGCATTGTTAGACTGTCTAGTTGCATTGTTAGACTGCCTCTTGCATCCTTCTGCTAGAGTGCTGGTGACTAGCTCCTTGCTCTGCTCAGTAATTTTTGCATCCTCCTCACTACTCAAGTACACACTTTCCCGAACCGGATGCTGCCCAGCTCCTGTCGGCTTTCCCCCAGTTATCAGTTTAAAAGCTGCTCTGCAGCCTTTTTGATGTTGAGTGCCAGCAATCTGGTCCCATCATGGTTTAAATGCAACCCATCCCTCCTGAACAGATTTGGCTTGTCAAGGGAATTTCTCATCCCCATCATCATCCCCATTTCTCCCTTGTGAAGGGAATTTCTCATCCCCATCATCATATAAATGAACACCTAAACTGGGGTGGCCAAACTTTTCAGGCCGTGGGCCAGTCACATGGTTGAGCCGGCTGGTCATGTGGTTCCTCCCACCGGAAGCTTAAGTAAAATTTGCCCACACATGTGCAAAACACTACTGTAAATGCACCTGCGGCTGTCGCAAACACATTTATGACAGCTGCGGGTGCATTTATGGTAGAGCTTAGCGCATGCACGGGCGTTTCACTACCACTTCGGGGAGCGACGATGGTGGTGTGGGCCAGATTATTAGGTGCTGTGGGCCGGATCCAGCCCTCAGGCCGTAGCTTGGGAACCTCTGATCTAAACCTTATCTGCATGTTACAGGTTGTCCAAACAATATATATGTCAGTCAATAAAGATGCTTCAAGACACTGATTTATAGCAGAACCAGTTTGGCAGGCTAATTTCCCTAAAATATCATCCGTGGAATATGTCTACATCTTCCTGCTAACATCCTCATGCCATTCCCACTGACCCAGAAACAGCTTAAGAGTATGACAATTGCTATAAAGTCAGAAAATGACAAAATGGCAGCAATATTTTCAGGCCCGTCCCTTCTTGAGGTAACATTCTTACCTAGTTTGACTAAGAATTCCCTTTCCAGTTCTTGTACCTGCCTAACAGATTCTTCCAGAGAACTGCAGAGTTTTATCTTTGGTCTCAGAAGTTCTAAAGTATCACTGATCATATAATCAATGTCTATAGGGAATGGGTGATCTTTTGTCCATATGTCAAGGCTTTTCTTCCACCAAACATACCTCTGGAAAGACAAAAATAGTTGCAAAGTGAATACAAGGTGCATACTGTAGAGAATATAGTAGATGTGTGGACTATGACAAGCATTTCCCCCTAGTAATCTTAACAAAATATTTGATTGTTTACCTGTTTCCAATTACCTAATTTTATTCTATTTTGCAGGTTTTAATGTGAAGCAATATAAACTGCTTTGGGATTTTTAAAATGAAAAGGGGTATATAAATGTCTCAACAAATACCTGTGTCAAAAAGATGGAAAACTAGCATTAGTGTACTAATGTTGTCAAATATGCTGGAATGTACATACAATACAAGAAGCACAATATCCCTGACAGTGTAGATAGTCAGTGGCAATTCCATTTACAGCTTACAGCAAATGCACAATGATCTACTTACTGGTGATAGGAGGCATCCATCTAAAAGTTGCCTCACTATTTGAGTCATTTTAAGATTGTACAAATATATTTTTTTCCTCCTCTCCTGATTTCTTTACTCTTTCTACGGCATCTGCCAATTATCACTGTCTCTTCACTTATTTCTCATTCATTAACTACCCTTGATTATCTTCCCCACCTTGTATGTTTTCACCAATCTTTTCTCACTAAACCTAGCTTAATTTCAATTAAGTCTTCACTAGATTTGTACTGCTGAGCATGTGAACTGCTAATGGTAACTGGTATTAAATCAGACTTCTCATTCTCTACCACACTTTGGTTGTTGTTGTTGTTGTTCAGTCGCACAGTCGACTCCGACCCTTTGCGACCCCATGGACCATTTTCCTCCAGGCGCCTCTGTCCTCCACCATCCCCCTCAGCCCTCCCAGCTCTGTGCCCATTGTGTCTACAATGCCATCTAGCCATCTCATCCTTGGCCTCCCCCTTCTTCTTTTGCCCTCCACCTTTCCCAACATCAATGCCTTCTCAAGTGAATCCTCCCTTCTCAATTGATGTCCAAAGTACTTTAGCTTCATCTTTACTATTTGACCTTCCAATGAGCAGTCAGGGTTAATTTCTTCTAAGATTGACCTGTTTGTTCTCCTCGCTGTCCAGGGGACTCTCAAAACCCTCCTCCAACACCACATTTCAAAGGCATCTATTCTTCTGCGTTCAGCCTTCCTAATTGTCCAGCTCTCACATCCATACATTACTACTGGGAAAACCATTGCTTTGACTATTCTAAATTTTGTTTGCAATGTGATGTCTCTGCTTTTCACTATGTTCCCCAGGTTTCTCACCGCTTGTCTCCCAAGAATCAGTCGCCTTTTTATTTCATGGCTACAGTCGCCATCTGCAGTGATCTTTGATCCTAAGAAAGTAAAATCTGTCACTGCTTCTACTTCTTCCCCGTCTATTTTCCAGGAACTGATTGGGCCTGTTGCCATTATCTTGGTTTTCTTGATATTGAGTCTCAAGCCAGCTTTTGCACTCTCCTCCTTCAGCCCAATCAAGAGATTCTTTAGGTCTTCCTCACTTTCTGCCATTAGGGTGGTATCGTCTGCATATCTCAGATTGTTGATGTTTCTCCCACCGATTTTAATCCCATATTGTGATTCCTCCATCCCTGCACTGCGCATTATGTGCTCTGTGTATAGGTTGAATAAGCATGGTGACAAAATGCAGCCTTGTCTTACTCCTTTTCCTATTCCAAACCACTCTGTCATTCCGTGTTCTGTCCTAACTGTTGCTTCTTGTTTCATGTACAGATTTCTCAGGAGGCATATGAGGTGCTCTGGTATTCCCATCTCTTTAATTACTTGCCACATCTTGTTGTGGTCCACACAGTCAAATGCCTTGGTGTAGTCAATAAAACAAAAGTAAACTTGTTTCTGGTATTCCTTTGTTTTCTCCATGATCCAGCGTATGTTGGCAATGTGGTCTCTAGTCCCCCTGCCTCTTCTGAAACCAGCCTGCACCTCTGGTAATTCTCTCTCCACATGCTGCTGAAGTCTATCCTGTATTATCTTGAGCATCACCTTGCTGGCATGTGGGATGAGCGCGATTGTGCGATAATTTGAACATTCTTTGGCATTGCCCTTTTTTGGGATTGGGACGTATACTGATCTTTTCCAATCCTGTGGCCACTGTTTTGTTTTCCAAATCTGCTGGCATATTGAATGCAGTAATTTGACGCCGTCATCTTTTAGCGCTTTGAAGAATTCAACTGGGATACCATCATCTCCACTAGCTTTGTTGTTTGCAGTGCTCTTTAGGGCCTTTATGACTTCGCTCTCCAGGATGTCTGGCTCAAGTTCAATTTCTTCATCATTGTGATTGTTAGGAGTGTTGAGGTCCTTTTTGTAAAGTTCCTCTGTGTACTCTTTCCATCTTTTCTTAATTTCTTCTGCATCAGCTAGCTCCTTTCCGTCTTTGTCCCTTATCATGGTCATTTTTGCTTTAAATGTTCCCTTGATTTCGCCGATTTTTTTGAAGAGATCTCTGGTTCTGCCTCTTTTGTTGTTTTCCTCCATTTCTCTGCACTGTTCTTTTAGGTAGTTTTCCTTTGGTTATATAACTTTATTTACTTCCAAAACTCTCAACAATTTAATTATTTTTTGTTCTTTGTTAATGCTTACCTTAACTCTCACAGTGCTAGACAGCTATGGAAAATACTTTTTCAATAAAAGTAGCCCTTCTATTTTATTTCTTATTCATTTTCTTTTACCACAGCAGACAGCTATCTCACTGATTTCTCCTTGGTTTGCGTACAATCTTTGCCCTTTTGTCAACTTCTTCCAAGACCATTATTGTCCAAGACCATTATTAACTTATTTTGGGAAATAAGTTTAAATCAGCGACACATTCCAAGAACTGAGGACAATAACTTCAGATAGAATCTTATTGGTGTTTGTCTGAGGACTGTGCAACACGGTGCAGGGAACTGACGAGGTGCCAGGGCCCACCTTAGCTGCACTATAAAGTATGAGATGAAACATACAACGGAGATGTGTCACCATGTCATCAATTAGCCACAGTTTGCTATACTAAATTAGGTAGCAGTAGGATTTTGCCTTTTCTCTAGTTAACGCCCAGCCCCCTCAATCATTTTTAGAGTACAGTAAAACCCCGACTTACAAATGCCTCGAGTTACATAAAATTTGACTTACATAATGATTTTGTGCTAAAACCATGTCCCGATTTACACAATTTCCTATGGGTTTGCTTTGAGTTACATAAAGATTATTTTTCCTATGGGTTTGAATTTTCATAAAAATTTCATTTTTCCTATGAGTTTGCTTCGAGTTACATAA
The DNA here is from genome assembly GCA_035047345.1 of Bradypodion ventrale. NCBI lineage: Eukaryota > Metazoa > Chordata > Lepidosauria > Squamata > Chamaeleonidae > Bradypodion > Bradypodion ventrale. The sequence continues at coordinate 163,909,748 of JAWDJE010000005.1, read as the reverse complement.
AAACAGATTTAAGCAAAAGCCTACGGAACGGACTTTTTTTCCGTAAGTAGGGGTTTTACTGTATCTTTTCCTTAAATATCCTCATTAACTTGACTCAACTCAAATTTCTTTACTCTTCTACCAACATACACTTTCTCACATGTATTTTTCATCACTCTTTGCTCCTTCAGCTGTATTTCTTCCAAAAATAGGTGGTGCTTTCACTTTCTCTACTCTACTTTTAAAAACAAATTTCCATTTCTTTAGCTTTTACTTTAACTCAAATGCATTGAATTGCTGGTATGAAATCTCTTATATGTAAGGAATCTCAAGATAAATATATTTGGATTAATATTTCCTAGATTATGTCTTTCATCTTTTTCCTTTTGCTCCTTACCTTGTACAACTTACTAAAGTATAAAATTTGGGGCAAAGCCTCTTTTTAACTATTCTTGTACACTGTCTAGTTCGTTTCACCATGTATAAAAGAAACAAAACAAATTAGTAAGACAAACTCTTTTATACTGAGAAAAAAGTGTAAATCTGAAAACAAGATCATTTAGGCACGAGAATACAGTGAAACCCCCACTTATGTATGCCTCTACTTATGTAAAATTTGAGTTACGAAGGGTTTTTTGCATAAATCAGTGTCCCGATTTACGCAAGAAACTCAAGTTATATAGAGGTTGACGTAAGTCTTTAGAGAACAAAATGGCAGTGGCGCCATTTTGATCTCTAAAATTCAAGTTTTTAGCGATCAAAATGGTGGCACCGTCATTTTGATCGCTAAAAATCCACCCTGCACCACCCATCCCCACTGCCGTAAGTCTCAAGAAGTCACTTACTATGGCCGTGGTGGAGGCGGTGGAGGAAGCAGTGGCGATTGAGACTTTTGCCGTGTTTTTCAGAGAGTGCGGGGTTCCAGTTTTGTTGCGGACAAGCTTCAGAGGTAAGCCGCTCCATTCCCCTTTGTCCAAGGCTTCTGCGCAGCTCCGGTTCCCTCCAAAGCACTTCCCCAGGCAAACTGGAGCCCTGCACAAGCCTTGGACACAGATATGCCCCCCCCCCCGGCAGCAGGGACAGCGGCAGTGGTTCCCACTCCCCCAATGAGCAGGAGGAAGCAGCAGCATCCAAAAGGTACGGAGATCGCTCCGTTTAAATTCTATGTTGTTGTTTTTTTAAATTTTTCAATGCATCCCTATGGGGATGCCTCGATTTAAGTAAAAAATTGAGTTATGTAAATTGCTATGGAACCAACTTTTTACGTAAATCGGGGTTTTACTGTACTGCTATAAGTTATCTGCAGAAATGCATAGCAACTAGGTATGAAGACAAAGTTGATCTTTATATTGACAAACTTATTCTTACCTGAAAGTAGACCAAGAAGCAGTCAAGCTTTCGTTTACTAGACCCCCTGTCAAAGTACTGTCCACAAGTGTCAAGGATGGTGCAGACCAGTCTAATTCGGAAAAGATGTTCTGGAGGATCAAGTGGGCTAGACGTGCCATCAGAGTTCACACCAAATGATGTAAATGAGTAAAGAGTTCGAAATATTACTGCTGATTCTACCATTCTGTAATTATATAGTTCACCCAGGAACTTGGCGCTGCTAATCCTCCGCTGGTTAAATTTTGGCTGATTAACCTTCAAACAAACAAAATGTCATTGGTTAACGTACACACATCTTCTGCAAAAGAAAAAGATCAAATAAAGGCCTTGGTTTACTTCAGGGGTGCCCAAACTATGGCCTGTGGGCCATATCTGGCCTGATGCCAATTCATCCACCCCACAAAGCCCATGTTGCTCCTGGAAGAAGTAAAATGCGCCCATAAAGGCGCGTTTTATTTCTGCTTCTGGGAGCGACGAGGGGTTCGTGGGCCAGATGAATTGGCATCGGGGGCCGGATCTGGCTCAAGACCATAGTGACCAGCCTCCTGAACCACATGACCGGCCTGTGGCCCAAAAAGTTTGGGCACCCCTGGTTTACTTCTTAGATCTTCAAGCAGCCCATAAAATTGCTTTTGTGCTTTGTAAGTGGTAAGCAAAATCAAAGAAAATTGAGATTGTGGTAGAACTTTGGTTCATAGCAGGCATGTGTGAACTAGTGAAGTGGATTGTGCACAAGACTTACCAACAAGTGCCAAATACTTTTGATTCGGGCCTCTCCTATCCCTCAGTGCCTCACATGAATCATTTATCAAATAATTAATTGCAGCCAGAAATCTAGGCTATTCATTTCTATCTGGAACAAAAGCTACACAATATAGCCAAGAAAATGTGCCACCATAAAACAAAGTTATTTTTCTGTCTCTTTTATGGGAACCAGGAGTATTCACATGAGAGTTCAGCAAAATACATAAGAGAAAACATCACACACAAAATCTCAGGCTTACATTCTCCCTCTCGTGAGAAAAGGGAAGGAGCAATGGGGAAAAGTTCTTGTTCATGTTAATAGATTCCTGAATTTGTTAAATGCAAACCATGTGTGCTAGTTGAACGTTGCAATTCTTGGTTCACAAAAATGACAAACCAAGATTCTGAAAAAGTGAAGATGCATTCTAACTAATAATTTCTCTGATCATGTAGTACAAAGAGGGAAATGTATATAACTCCAGTACTTTGCAGACTTCTTTCCACTTGTGCTTATAATGGAAAAGTATGAGTTAATATAATGTGCAAATGTCACTAGTGTATTTTTTTCCTGTTAAGAATAAATCTATCAAGAACTAGGACCACAGGCTCCATTTTGAAAAGATGTATCCATTAGATGATTTTTCATCGGAATACAGTGATACAAAAGGATTACCAGTAAAAGAAACACAAACATTTCTATTTTATGTATGTATGTATGTATATATTTATTTATTTAAATTTTAATTACATTTCTACTGCCGCCCCCTCGCCGAGGCGACTCCAGGCGGCTTACACATATAGACATGACATAAAATTCTACAATAACATTAAGCTAAACATGTTAAAATATTAAATTGTTTGAAGTTTTAAAAGTTTAAAAAGCCCTCCCCAGTGCCTCAACATCAGATTTCTAAAACCAACATTAAAACTATCACTAAACACTGAAACCTAAAAGCTGGAAGCCCGGGCGATATTTATACGAGCCAGCCAAGAGTGGCTATCTCCCCAGCCGCCCCCCACAACCGTTGTGCCAGCCAAGTTTTGAGGTTTTTACAAAAGGATAAATGCTCTGCCTGGAGACAAAGCTCAGTTGGCAGGAGGTTCCACAGGGCCAGAGCAGACACAGAGAAGGCCCTCCTTCTTATGCTAGAGAGGCGAGCCTCTCTAGCAGATGGAACTATCAGGGAGCTCCTCCGGTCTGCTCTAGTGGGACAGGCAGATGCCCTTGGGGTGATGCGGTCTCTTAAGTACCCTGCTCCACTACCATGTAGGGCTTTAAAGGTAATCACCAGCACCTTGAACTGCACCCGGAGGCACACCGGTAGCCAATGCAGCTCCCGCAGCAGGGGTGAGGCATGGGCATAACGCCTACACCCCATCACTATGTGGGCAGCTGCATTTTGAACTAGTTGAAGCCTCTGAATGGTCATCAAGGGAAGCCCCATGTAGAGTGCATTACAATAATCTATTCTGGAGGTGAACAGTGCATGAGTGACCATAAGTAAGGAATCCCGGTCCAGGTGTGGGCGTAACTGGCAAATGACGCGAAGTTGTGCAAAAGCACTCCTGGCCATGAATGGCACCTGCTCATTGAGCAGGAGTTGTGAGTCCAGGAGGAGCCCCAGATTACGCATCAGGTCTGTCTGAAGCAGAAAAGAACCAAAGATAGTAGCTCCCGTGATAATACGGGACCCTTAACCCACAGCCACTCGGTCTTGCCAGGATTCAGTTGTAGCCCGTTGTCCCCCATCCAGACCCCTACAACCTTCAGACATCTGGATAGGACTTCCACTGCATCTCCTGGGTCACCACGGTCTGAGATGTACGAGTATCATCTGCATATTGATGACACTTCACCCCGTGGGAACGGATTATCTCCCCCAGTGGTTTCATGTAAATGTTAAACAGGAGAGGCGAGAACACTGAGCCCTGTGGCAACCCATATTGTAGAAGCCTGGGGCTAACCCTCTCGCCCTCCAACGACACCGACTGGGTCCATCCTGTCAGAAATGAGGAAAACCAGGACCACACAGTAGCCTGGATCCCCAATCCTTGGAGCCGTTCCAGAAGGATACCGTGGTTGACGGTATTGAAAGCTGCTGAGAGGTCAAGAAGAGCAAGGACGGATGCATTCCTTCCATCCCGCTCACGCCAGAGATCATCCAACAGGGCGACCAATGCAGTCTCAGTACCATAATCCTGAATCCTGACTGAATCCTGACTGAAAGGGGTCCAGATAATCCACTTCATCCAGAACCCTCTGTAGCTGCTGAGCCACTGCCTTCTCCAATACCTTCCCTAGAAAGGGAAGGTTGGATTCAGGCCGAAAGTTAGCTAATATTGATGGGTCGAGTGATGGCTTCTTCAGGAGGGGGTGCACCAACGGATGTTTCAATGGTACAGGAAACATCCCCTCCCGCAAAGAAGCATTAATTATCGCTCCAACCCAACTGCCTGTCACCGCCTTGGCCATTTCTAGCTACCAAGCGGGACATGGATTTAATAAGCAGGCAGTAGCGTGGACAGATCCAAGGAGCCTGTCCACTTTCTCACGAACAACTGGATCAAACCGATCCCAGATAACATAGCAAGACCGTGGTCCAGTCAGCTCCAGACCCACTGCATCCATGCTGGGATTAAACTTTGAGCGGATCTGAGCGATTTTCTCCGTCAGATAATCAGCAAAATCATCAGCTGACCCCTACAACCCAGGACCAGAGCCCCCCTAGTTAACTTTTTTAAAAAACAGAAGTATTTTACCTCCATTCCTAGGCGAATATCTTCTAGAACACCATCCACCACATGAATTCCAACATCCTCTTGGTAAAGTACCAGCCCTGCTAAAAGGTTGGCTACACAGTGAATACTATTATATTTCACATTCCAGATGTTGATCATACAGCATATAACATAGTCTTTCACTTCAGGATCATGCCAGGGCAATTTGCGCATCTGTCTCAGAACCTGAACAGAATTTTTAAAAAACTTAATTCAAAAAGACACAAAGTTGGACATTTTATACAGAAATACGTTGACTATTTACCAAAGGTATTCCAGAAAGAATGTTCAGCAGACCTACACTGCTTTCAACATTTGTTAATTAATTTTTGAAAAGACAGCAGAGAAATGAGCCTCATTTACACACAAGTCTAGCTTTGCCTGGGTGCTTCCAGACAAGGCTTTTACTGTGCAAAAACACAGTCTTATTCACAAGGATTTCCATCTTTAACTCACAGTCCTTCCATGCTTTTCTAGGTTTTTTTCCTTTTTATTTACTGTGGTAGGGGGTGGGAGGGAGAGAGATTCAGTTAAGTGGAGAAAGGCAAATGTCAATATATTCTGCTTCCACTCTCTACTTGTTCAGCAACAACTCTGGCACAAATGGAATGATCCTGCATCATTGGGATTTCCCATTTACTCGAAAGCCTAGCAGGATACTATTTATTTATTTATTTATTACTCACATTTCTACCGCCGCCCCCTCACCGTGGCGACTCCAGGCGGCTTACACATAAAACAAATAAAAACTTTACAAAAACATTTTAAAAGCATTAAAATTAGATTTGTTAAAAATTTAAAAAATAAAATAAAAATGCCCTCCAATGCCGCATCACAAGATTTTTCAAAGCTGACAGCCTGGGCAATCCTTAAACAAGCCAGCCCAAGGTGGCTATCTCCCCAGCCGCCCCACACACCCGCTGCGCAAGCAAGGTCTTAAGGTTCTTGAAAAAGGATAAAAGTTCTGCCTGGAGCAGACACAGAGAAAGCCCTCCTTCATGTGCTAAAGAGGCAAGTCTCTCTAGCAGATGGAACTATCAGAAAGCCCCTCCGGTCTGCTCTAGTGGGATGGGCCAATGGCCTTGGGGTGATGCAGTCTCTTAAGTACCCTGGTCCACTACCATGTAGGGCTTTAAAGGTAATCTCCAGCACCTTGAATTGCACCCGGAGGCACACCGGCAACCAGTGAAGCTCCTGAAGCAGTGGCAAGGCACGGGCATAACGCCCACACCCCATCACCACCCGAGCAGCTGCATTCAGGACCAGTTGCAGCCTCCAAATGGTCATCAAGGGCAGCCCCATTTAGAGTGCATACTAGTAGGCATACTAGCCAAATTGCTCTTGTGATTCTCACCTATGAAGAGTAGCAGCCCTCTGTCTGGAAACACCCTGCTGACCTTCCTCAGACGAAGAAGAAAAGTGTACTGGTTTTGTTTGCAATGCCACAAATGCAATATGTAGTAGGCAAAGAAACCTAGTAGAGCTTTACAGACTACTAATTTTTGAAGGCTTATTTGGTCTGCAAGTAACAGAATCAGGGAACTGTTGCTTTTAAAAAGAAATCTTAATACAGTATAATATACTAGAAGAACTAATTTGTGTACAAGCACTTAAAGAAAAAAACAACCACCACTAGATGAGAAAACATTGACTTTTCTACGTGAAATCTAAACTGCACTTACTTTTGATTTTTTTTATTTAAAAAAAGCTCCTTCTTACATTTGAATCACATTTAGACACATTCACAATTAAACAGCTAATCTCATTCTCCATAGTAACTGCAATGCATTCTGGTTTCCTCTACTGATTCGTTCACATTTTCTAATACTTAAAAATAAAGAAATGATTTTGCATCATTCTAATCTAGCCACTGGGTCAGAAATTAGTCTAGAACAGTGGTTCCCAATGTGGGCCCCACACCCCACAAGAGGACTTCAATTCCCAGAAGCCTAAGTCAGTACATTGGCTGATCAGTGATTTGGGGAATTGACTAAGGCTTCTGGGAACTGAAGTCCAAAAACCAAAGGTTGGGAAATACTGGTCTAGAATGAATGTTCATCTCTCTTTAGGTGGGTAATAATTTGGATAAGGAAGAAAGACTGAAAGGGGCATACCTTTTCAGTAGTGACTTTGGAAAGATCCTTATAAAGAAGTTTCCGAATATACTCCTGAAGAGGAGGGCGCTTCTTTTTCACAGTTTTCTCAGCTGGAGGAGGGTTGCAGTAGTAGTAGGCATTTTCTATCATTGTAACATAGCGTGCATCAAGGTGCATTGCTTGCTTCTTTCGCATCATTTGCTCCTGTTAAAAAACAAGATATTAAAGCTTTCTACGTAGGCATATTCATTTTTTTAAAAATCAGAGTATTGTTTTGCTAAGCTTTGCATTAATCTTTCATCTAGCCAAGGTTTTGAAACACCAAAATCATAATCTCAGATATTTTCTACTTAACAGGCTAAAACCAAATTATGCTACCTGGGTGCATGGCTGTCAACTATCACATACCATGCCACCCTATGCTTTTAGCCAGGCTGAAATTGCAAGAAGATAAGAGTCCTGCCATTATCCACACTCCCTGCCCTTTCTGCTCTAGACATTTAATCTATCACCTTAACATTTAATCCACCATAATTTTCCATTTAAGATCTGGAACCCATGCATATGCTTACCAGTCTCTGGTGGGTATTCTGTATTTCCACAGAAAATACTAACACTATGTGCTACATGAGGAGAGGTATCTGTTGGTCCAATATAAGAAACTACCTTGTGAGCTTTAGAATAACATAGCTGTAGTAATTTTTATTATACTCTTGTTTCAACATAATTCTCTTAAAAACGTTAGTCTTACCAAAAGAACACTGGTTCTTAAATGAGATTCCGGAGATCTGAAGAGGAAGCGACCACATGTCTCTAATAAGGTGCATGCCATTTCGATATGGTGATGAGAGAAGTCAGACAAAAGCATCTGTAGAGATACACGTTACATTTTGAATAACCCTGACCGCGAAGCACCTATCATACAATATTTTTAGCATCATAACTGGTAAAGAAGCAGAGTATTTTAGACTCCCAAGTCTATATAATTTGTCTTTGCTTTTTGAAAACACAAATATATTAAAATGGCAAAATTGCTCTGTTACAAATTCCCACTCCAATTTAGAATGACTAACCTTTAAGCAATGTAGGGTGTCATTTTTGGAGAACATTTTAAACTTCGTAAGCTCGCCAATGAACCGCACAGTTTTATTCTTTGTTTCAATGTTGATCTGGTCCTTCTTTCTCACCTGGAGAGAGAAACACAGAAAACTTTAGGTTTAGAATGTAACACGGGCTCTTTGGAATTGAATGCAACTTTTCACAAAATGGGCACCAGAAAAGAGATGATGGATTGTGACAATTCTGTCCTCCCTCTGATCTCCCCTCAAAATGGTGGAGTTGGATCATTTGGACCAGTCTCCTTCCTCTACCATTTCCATAGGTTCTGCCAGATCAAAGACTCCTACATGAATGGAAGAACTGCTTCATGAAAGGGAATTGCTGACTATTAACACTTCCACTTTTGAGTCAGTGATGAGCCAAGGACAGGGAAAGTGGAATACAAGGAGAGATGAAATGTGAGATCACTGTAACCACAGACAGCTTACCACCCCATGTACTATCGTAGTCACTGCATAATTTCTAAAATAAACACACCTCTTCTAAAACCCAAAGCATAAGAAATATGTTCCTTGTAAAGGTGTTATTTTCAGGATTTTTGTCTTTGATATCATGCATACAGATTTCATGCACACAAAACTGCAGAAGACTAAACATTAATTTGAATGTGCCTTTAAAATATGATCTGGCAGAGGAGGGTTCCTGTTTAAATAAATAAAATTATGCTGTGTTTGAAATAATATCTTGGATTTTGACCAATCATTACATAAATAGAAAATGTTAATACAACACAATCTTTTCACAGTAATCAAAATTAGAATTCAGTCCTAGGTTCAACATCTCCTAATATTTAAAATCCAAGAGCCATATACGGCCTTTAACTTTTCCAATTTCCTGTGGTAATAAGAAAATTAATATTCCCCATGTCATTTATTTTTTGAAGCATGGCCAAAACACAAACATATACTGAATAATAACACAGTATACTAATCAACGCTAACAAGGATCATGATAAAGACACTCACATCTAGAGTCCAATGGCAGAGCCCATCTTTAGTCACTTTCAGAAGCAGAGAAACAATTTCTTGGATTCAGAGCATAGCAAATTTTTATAATACTGATATCTATGATGGGGCAGACATGGGGATTTTAAAAATAATCTCATTAGGGCACTCTTTCCTGACTGTTACATCTTTATGGGATTCACTATTTTTGACTGACCTTACCAAATTTTATGGCATAAAAATAGTTAAAAATGAAGATTTAGGGTGTAACCAGACAGATATATGTCCTTTGTTCCTACTGATCATTTCAATATATTTCCAACAATAAGACAATGTAATTGGTAATCATAAGTAGAGCCTTTTTTTTTTTTTGCACTGATTATCCCAGTGTAGGTGAACCTATGGCATGCATAGTCCCCTCTGTGGACACGCACGCCATTACAGGCAAGCCCTGCACCACAGGCATCAATGACAGTACCACTTCCCCACCCACCCCTCTCCAATGGGAAGGAAAGAGGGGAGGCTGAAATCCTGCATGGTAGGTACACCAGCGACATCACATGGGTACGTGGCACGCACGGTGCCTGCCCTCACGCTGCCTCCTCTTCCTTGGGCACTTGGTCTCTAAAAGGTTCGCCATCACTGGATTATCCAGTGCATTTTGCTGCTTATCCCTTCACCTCCCCCTTTTTTTTTTGCTTAGAGCTGTATTGTGTGAACAAATTTTTAATTACCTAAATACTAAAGGTGATTTTTATTAGGTAACTATTTTTATGTTAATCTCAACAATGAATATTTTCACATATATGGGGTTGGATGACTGATTGCTATTCCACTTCCTGGAACAATGAAAGGCATAATAGCATGATTCCAATTGTTAGAACCAACTAAAGTAGAACCAGTGACTCACCGGTAACTTTTAAAATTAACACTTAGGTTTCCATGATGAACAAATCTACTCTAGTTTTGAATAACACCGAATACACACTATTATCATATCCCTCACTTAAGGGGCAGGAATTTATTGGTTTGTTCTAGTCTAACATTCTGTATTCACCTTAAAAATGGATATTTTACAGATGTTATTTATTTATAGTACTCCTAAAGAAAAAAGAAAACAGGAATATTTAACACTTGTTAACAGTTAATATGGTGTTACCAAATCATTTTTGGGGATAATAAAAAAAATGGTTGGAACAATGGTTGGGTTTCATGGGCATCATGCAGAAAGATACTCTGATAACATTCCTAATTAAAATGCTACTCTTGCACATATCTTTTATAACCGTGGTCCAATGACTATTTTAGGCATATGTATATACGCCATTATCCAGAAAGGTATTCCTACTCATTGCAACACTTCTGTGAGATTCATGCTCCTTGTTTGTCACCGATACTCTGCACAGCCACCACACAACTAGCTTCCTGTTCACTTGTGCCACTGATTCTGGTGCTTTACCGTGGATAACTACCTGTACTCTAAACTTTTCCTAGTATTTGGGGTTGCTGCTATTAATTGTGCCTTCCAGCTGGTGCCACCTTGACTTGGCTATTTTTTTAAATAAAAAACCCATAAAATCCCTGACAATGGGTGTATGAAAGACTTTGATGCTGAGTGAAAAGAATCACCCGGATGAAACTATTGCTTAGTATAGCCTGCTAGCCTGCAGATGTAATAACTTGAATGACTGCTCAGAAATTTTATTAAAACTAATTAAGTGTAATGAGGAAGAGAGTTTAATTTAAACAACACCAAATGAATACATTTACTGTATTTTCTGGTGTATAAGACTACTTTTTAACCCCAAAAAATCTGTGCCAAAGTCGGGGGTCGTCTTATAGGACAGGTACTTAACTGCAGCTTGTTTCCCCTTGCTTCATATGTCCGGCGCATATGGTGCAGGGTGGCGTGGCCGAGTCCCTGCTTTGTGCGGGGAGTATGAAGCAAGGGGAAGCAAGCTGCACACATCTTCCTGTACCTCGAGGAGGAGAACGTGAGCGTGGATTGGCTCTCCACCAGAACCTGCCTATTCGACTCGGAGGGCTGCGTGTCTTTGGGTTGAGTGTGGGTTAATTTTTATTTGGTGTGCATTGGAAGAGGGGTAGTCTTATACGGCAAGTATATTCCAAACTCTATATTTTAACTGGAAAAGTTGGGGGTCGTCTTATACGCACAGTTGTCTTATACGCCGGAAAATATGGTATTTTGAAACAACAAATAGGTAGGAAGAAGGAAATAATACTCTACGTATAAAGTCATGGTAAAAAGGAACTTTACCTTTTTAATTCTTTATCATACCATACCTATATAAAGTACATTTGCTATTATAGAAAAAAATCTGATTCCTAACCAACTTCTTAACCAAAACCCTAAACCAACTCCTTGACCTTTCATATCACATCCTCCAATAATTCTGACCAACCAATCAACATCTCACACCAGCATTTCAACATCTATCTGTCGCTCTTTCCAGCGCTCTTCTTAAGTATGCAAACCCAACCTGCAAACATTCATAAGAACATCAACATACCAACATCACAGATAACCACCAGTACTAAAATTACCATAGAGAAGCAGTGCAGTCATGTGAGTCACAGTGGCACACAGCTTTTCACTTTAAATTTCTCTAATTTTAAATTGTTTGCCTCTTCAGCATTTAGATTTAGCTCTTCAACCTTTTGTTTATTGTTTCTAACGTTGTCTACAGTTTTTCTGGTAGTTTCCACACCCTAGTTTCTGAACCACCCCATATGACAATCTCCATAGTAGGAGAAACAAAAAGGTCTTTGAATGCTGTGAACATCAATGTTAAAAGAAATCTATTGAATTCTATACTTCAGAAGGTAGGACTATGCTCACAAATATATATGTTGTTTGTAAAATATAAATTCTGTGGACTAATTCCTTCTAATAATCAGAGTTATATCTTAGATTTAATAAACATATTTTCCCATTAAGATACTGGTCTCTAATTTTAAAGCATTCCCTTTAAAGATGTTTTTTTTTAAAAAAAAGCATTATCAAGTGTATCTATAAAACAGAGGACTAGCAAATACATACATGAAATCTGAAGTCGCCTTTGAGCATAGAGCAGAGATCGTCTGCTACATCAGACATGCAGGGATGCAATGTTCCAACCAGCCTTGCATAAAAGGGCAGCAAATCCAACCTGCAAACAAAAGGTTACACACAGTTAACATCACACTATGAAATGTCAATTATAAATTTCAACTGTTCTTTTAAAAGTACACTTTTGATGTACTTATATATATATTTTTGTAAGTTCTAGCTTGGCAAGCAAAGTAATATCTTTGTGTGATAACTGAGATTGAATAAAATTCTGTGACTGCAAAGAACCACAAGGGAGGCAAGGGAAGTATGAATGTGACCCCTAAGCCCACGTGCTGTGCAGACTCAATCTAGACTCCCATATATCCAAACCTTAATGCATGATTTGTCAAATAAATATTGGCAACCTTTGCCGCCATTCCCAATACATTATGATATGTGGAACTGAAATCAATGATATGTGGAACTCAATGATATATGAAATCAATGATATGTGGAACTGAAAGCAATATCTGGAAACTCAAATGAGTTGACGGAATGAGTTAATCAGAAGATGAATTAGGAAAGTGGAAAACTACAGAATACATTGTTAGAGAGACAAGAAGCATACTACTGTTTTAAGTTAGGCCCAAACTCTCATCACAATCTGGAAAAAACTCAAAATATGTAGCATGTATGGATAAATATATATATACACACACACACAGTGTACATATCCTTTATTCTTTGATCAAATGTCATATTCTTGGTTAGAAGGTTCAGATATCGAGTTTCAAATTCCTAGCTAGTATGAATATGTTCTCTAAGCATACATTCACATTTTAATGATGGTGACACTTCCATAGCTATCAGGGAAAATGTTCACCTGCAACAATTTTACATCTGCTAAAAATATTCCAAAAGTATCTCTAATGAGTAATTACCAAACACCTCTGCAAAAATTTATACTAAGTCAGGGTTTCCCAACCTTGGGGCCCCAGATGTTCTTGGACTTCAATTCCCAGTAGTCCTGGTCAGGTGTGCTGACTTGGGCTTCTGGAAATTGAAGTCTAAGAACGCCTGGGAGCCCAAGGTTGGGAAACCCTGTACTAAGTGTTGCAAGGAAGTGAAAGAAAATCAAATGTTGCTGACACCAGCAGGATTCGAAATACTACATAGCTTGTTCAGTTTATCCAATGGAACGTTAGATATGTGTATTTCCAACAGCATCTCCAACAGTTCATACAAACTGTTTCTGAAACTGTGCTGTGCTGTGGAGGTCAACATTTCTGACAAAACAAAGTTAGTGGATGTGCTAAATCCCCTGGGGTCTCTGAACAATAATAGCCTGAAAATCAGACTTTACCATTAAAATGACAACATTCAAACTAATAACTTGAAGTAACGGATCTTACATTACCTTTGCCGAGGAACTATGAAGAGAGCCCGGACCAACTTCCTTCTGTTTGCCTTAGTATTCATATTCATACAAAAATCCATAGCTGCCTATAGAAAGAAAACCTGCTTTAAAAACCTGACTTTGAAGAAAATACACAAAAACATCTTTCTCAACATTATTTTTAGACTAACACAGAGAAGAGCCACACATCCCTACAGCAAAAAGGGCTTTTTTCTTCTAAAGATAAGGATTGCTAATTGCCAACCTTTGGACAACCTCAATCCTGTGTCACAATTTCAACGGACTTTTAATGGTCCTCACAAATTATTCTGTCCATCATAATTTCACTTGGGAAGAACAGAAAATTATTTTTATATTCTACAATTTAAATATACATGGAACAGGGTGCTACATAAATCCACAGTATTACAAGAATCTGTTTACTTTGTAACTTGAAACCGTTATTATTGACAATCCTGTGTGAATTTTGTATATGCAAATATTAATGTACAGTTTTGTTGTTGTTCAGTCGCAGTCGATTCCGACTCTTTGCAACCCCATGGACCATTGCCCTCCAGGCACCCTTATCCTCTACCATCCTCCTCATCCCACCCAGCCCTGTGCCTACTGCGTCCACGACGCCATCTAGCCATCTCATCCTTGGCCGTCCCCTTCTTCGTTTACCCTCCACCTTTCCCAGCATCAAGGCCTTCTCAAGTGAATCCTCCCTTCTCATTTGATGTCCAAAGTACTTTAGCTTCATCTTTGTTATTTGTCCTTCTAAGGAGCAGTCAGGGCTAATCTCTTCTAATATTGACCTATTTGTTCTCCTCGCTGTCCAGGACTCTCAAAACTATCCTCCAACACCACATTGCAAAAGCATCTATTCTTCTGCACTCAGCCTTTCTAATGGTCCAGCTCTCACAACTGTACATTACCACCGGGTATACCATTGCTTTGACTATGCAGACTTTTGTTTGCAGTGAGATGTCTCTACTTTTAACTATGTTCCCTAGGTTTCCCATAGCTTCCCTCCCAAGAATCAGTCTCCTTTTTATTTCATGACTGCATCCCCATCTGCAGTAATCTTTGCTCCCAGGAAATTAAAATCTGTCACTGCTTCTACTTCTTCCCCATCTATTTCCCAGGGACTGATAGGGCCTATTGCCATTATTTTGGTTTTCTTGATACTGAGTCTCAAACCAGCTTTTGCACTCTCCTCTTTCAACCTAATCAGGAGCTTCTTTAGGTCTTCCTCACTTTCTGCCATTAGGGTGGTATCGTCTGCATATCTCAAATTGTTGATGTTTCTCCCAGCAATTTTGATCCCATATTGTGATTCCTCCATCCCTGCATTGCGCATTAAGTGCTCTATGTATAAGTTGAACAAGCAGGGTGACAAAATGCAGCCTTGTCTTACACCTTTTCCTATTCCAAACCACTCCGTCATTCCATATTCAGTCCTAACTGTTGCTTCTTGATTCATGTACAGATTTTTCATGAGGCATATAAGGTGTTCTGGTATTCCCATCTCCCTAATCACTTGCCACATCTTGTTGTGGTCCACACAGTCAAATGCCTTAGTGTAGTCAATAAAACAAAAGTAAACTTGTTTCTGGTATTCCTTTGTTTTCTCCATGATCCAGCGTATGTTGGCGATGTGGTCTCTAGTCCCCTTGCCTCTTCTGAAACCAGACTGCACCTCTGGTAATTCTCTCTCCACATGCTGCTGAAATCTATCCTGTATTATCTTGAGCATCACCTTGCTAGCTTGTGGGATGAGCGCAATTGTTCGATAATTTGAACATTCTTTGGCATTGCCCTTTTTTGGGATTAGAACGTATACCGATCTTTTCCAATCCTGTGGCCTCAGTTTCGTTTTCCAGATCTGCTGGCATATAGCATGCAATAGTTTGACTCCATCATCTTTTAGGGATTTGAAAAATTCAACTGGGACACCATCATCTCCACTGGCTTTGATGTTTGCAGTGCTTTTTAGGGCCTTTCTTACTTCACTCTCTAGGATGTCTGGTTCAAGTTCAAATTCCCCGTCATTTTTATTTTCAGGGGTGTTAAGGTCTTTTTTTGTAGAGTTCCTCTGTGTGCTCTTTCCATCTTTTCTTGATCTCTTCTGCATCCGCTAACTCCTTGCCATCTTTGTCCCTTATCGTGGTCATTTTTTGCTTTAAACGTTCCCTTGATTTCCCCAATTTTTTAAAAAAGATATCTAGTCCTGCCTCTTGTGTTGTTTTCCTCTATTTCTTTGCATTGTTCATTTAGGTAGGTTTTCTTGTCTCTCCTTGCTTTTCTTTGAAATTATTTAAGTGATCGTATTTTTTCCTTTCTCCTTTGCCTTTTGTGTTCCTTCTTTCCTCTGCTATCTTAAGGACTTCATCAGACAACCACTTTGCTTTTTTTTTGCTTCTTTTCTTTTGGTATGTTTTCCTTGCTGCCTCCTGCATGATGTCTCGCATCTCTGTCCATAATTCTTCTGGTACTCTGTCTATCTGGTCCAGACCATTAAATCTGTTCCACACCTCCACCATGTATTCCTTGGGTATGTTGTCTAGATCATATCTGTCTGGCCTATTTGTTTTCCCTATTTTCTTTAATCTGAGCCTGAATTTTGCCATCAGTAGATTGTGGTCTGAGCCACAGTCTGCCTCAGGTCTCGTTTTTGCTGACTGTATTGAGGTTCTCCATCTTTGGCTGCAGAGTATGTAGTCAATTTGACTACAGAGTATGTAGTCGTCAACAACAACAACAACTCAGTTTTTTGACATCTGTAAGATTTATCTCAGGGGTACCCAAACAACGGCCCGGGGCTGGATGCGGCCCCTGACGCCAATTCATCTGGCCCGTGAAGCCCTTGTCACTCCTGGAAGCGTAAGTAAAACACGCCCATACGGGTGCATTTTACTTCTGATTCCAGGAGCAACAAGGGCTTCACGGGCTGGATGAATTGGCATCAGGGGCCACATCTGGCCCCCCTCGGGCCTTAGTGACCGACCCCCTGAACCACGTGATCAGCCCGTGGCCCAAAAAGTTAGGGCACCCCTGATTTATCTGATAATGTCTATAATCATCTTGATATTATTATGACATGAATTCCATGTACATCATATAGTACAATAGGTAAGGCAGCCTAATTTGGCTACACTGATGCCCTTTATCTAATCCAGTGTTTAAAATTATCTCATTCTGTACTGTTAATGTACTTCCTGAGTGGATTGTCTTTAACTAATAGACAGGATGGATAAACATTTGAATTTAATATTCCCTATTTCCCCCCCAATTAACAATAAAAATAAAAATCAGGAAGGTAAGACACTAATGAGCACTGTTCCTCTTTTACATCAACACCCATTAAGCAGCCTGGGAAGAAAAGGGGGAAAATACTAGTACCAACTGTACCTTGTCTATTAAGTCTCTATTTACACAGTTTGGTAGTTGCTGAAGGAAGGCATCTACTATAAGCTTCAAATGTGATCCAGTACTGGCTTCTTCGTCTTCTTGTTCTAGTCAAGAAACCAAAAACCCAAACACTCTTAAAATGCTACACACATTTGTTTATGTCTATTTCCAGGTTGTATGTAATCACTCACCTTATGTATGTAAATCACATTTCAAAAAGGAAATAAAAATAGTGGGAAATGGTCAATTCTTGCACACCATACTCTACTATCATCTCTAAAGAGCATGGCAAAAACAGTTCAGAAGTTTGAAACACACACAGAAAATAGGAGAGCAAAGTTAATAACACACAGTGTTATTTTCATTAGCAACAACAAGGACACACACAGAGAGCAAGCACATACCGTACTTCCTAGTAATAAACTACAGGCCTGTGAAGACATCAAAGAGGACCCATATCTGTCCTATTCTCCTAGAGGAGTCAAGGTGTCAATATACTTATTTTAGGAAACCAAATTCTAATTTGCACCTAGGTTTGTGGGTCACTGTGAGCACCAATCTTGGAGGTTTTCTTCCACCCCTAAGGTCCATAAATATCAAAGCTTCCTTCCATAAAGACTGTCACCAGTTCCCTACAGGGTTATTGCAAGGAGAAACAAACTGAGATCTGTAAAGCACTTTGCACATTAGAAATGTAACAAAGAAATTAATAGCAAAGAATGTCTATCAGCACCCTCTTAAGCTGGTTTCTTTATGGAGGCCCTCTCTAATTTCCCCATTTAGAGTGCTCCAGACAGAGGCACTTTAGCTACGTGTATTTTGCGGTGTAATTTTTCTACTGATGTATGTTTAAGTTTCAGAGTAAATATTTTCACTGCCTATTTCAACAATCTAACTCCGTGATGGTGAACCTTGGCACTCCAGATGTTCTTGGACTTCAATTCCCAAAAGCCCAAGCACCCTGTGAATCCACACGAACGGCTTTACTGCGATTCATTCAGCCCTCGTCACTCCCGGAAGCAAAAGTAAAATGCACTCGTAGGTATGGGCGCATTTTACTTCCGCTTCCGGGAGCAGCGATGGCAGTGCGGGCCGGATGAATGGCAGTCAACCCATTCGTGTGGATTCACAGGGTGCTTGGGCTTTTGGGAATTGAAGTCCAGGAACATCTGGAGTGCCACGGATTTAACTGCACCGTAGATAACAGAAAAGCCACAGAATTTATTTATTTCCATCTAGAGTAGCATAACACATTTAGTGACAGACTGCTTCAGAGAAGTACCCAGAAACTTCAGCACCTCTAGAATGCTGCAGCGAGTTAAGAGAGGTGTCAGTTAAATAGCACATGTGCTTCTCTACTTACAGCAGCCTGACTGTTTCAAAGGACTAGAGATGACTTAAAAGCTCTAAACTACCTGAACTATATTCTTTCAAATATTTTCTGCATTCTTTGAAAGATCACATTCTCTCACAAAAGCCTGCTCAGATTTTAAGATACTTAGAAGGTCCGTACTGTGTATAGATGAGGAATATGCAGCAGGAATGTGAGAAGGGACCTTTGTAACGGCTGTCTGACAAGGGAGAGTGGGCTGGCTCCATCTCTGTTGTCCTTTCGACAGCAGTTAGAGGGGTACACAGAAAGAGCCTCCTCAAAGAGGTATTTTTGAACCACAATTTGGCATACCCTGGTAATGGTAACCTTGTGTTGCTGGCTAATCTTTCTCACACTAGGTCAGGCAAAAGGAACTGCAGAATGAATTCACCAAAAGGTGCCTTCATTTTGGTAAATGTAGAAGAAGGCAGCGATAAACAGTTTCATGTCTGGCCTAGACACAGAACAGCAGGTGGAGAGAATTCTACTTACATAGGATTTTGGTTTTTATTTTTGTTGCCGATGTAGGCAACAAAAGATTTTGACTCTGCATGTGCTCTTAAGCAGAGCTGCTGCTGAGGAGAGCCAAACAAAGGAAGTGAGCACTGGTAAGTTTTGCAGTTGGAGTAGAGCTGCTTTAGAGGCCTCCACTAATTTAAATTGATAATTGAAACTGCTGAGAGCCACCTCTGTTCAAACAGAGGAAGCAGTTTGAAGCTTCCAGAAGCAGGGGGGCAGGGCCACACCAGGCCCTTACAAACAAGGAACAAAAAAAAATATAGTCTTACTAGGTAGAAAGGTAGTAAACGTGTACATTTTTGAGGCCCAGAATACTGCACTTGTTAAAATGGATTCTGAGGGAACAGCTGTAGTTACCTGCAATTCTTGTGCCATGTTTGTGTTCTTGCCAAAGCATATGGAGAACTACACTTGCAGCAAGTGCAAGCTGGTTGCACTACTAGAAGAGAAGGTCCAGCAGCTAGAGGCCCGCATATCTAACCATCAACAAATTAAGGAGCTTGAGCTGTTCTTGGATAGAGCGGAGCAGACTATGCTGGACAAAGAAGAGACAGGGCACAGTTCTGAGGGAGAAGGCCCTTCAATAACTCAGGAGGGAGATGGTTGGAGGAATGTGACTCAAAGGAGGAGAAGAGTAGGGGATCACTCTGAGAGTCTGAAATTACAGAATAAATTTGAGGCTCTTTCCCTTATCACACCTGATGAGGAACACACAGAGGAACAACTGGTTCCACCTGATGATCTCTCCTTCATCACACTTGATGAGATCCAGGAAGATGAACAACAGGAACAAACTGAGGTTCTCTCCCTTAATATGGTTGATGAGGTGCATGTAGATGAACAGATTGCAGGAGAGAGGCTCCTTGTACTAGGCGATTCAATAATTAGAAATACAGAGAAATGGATTTGTGATGCACATGATAACCGTATGGTGACTTGCCTGCCAGGTGCAAAAGTTGCAGACATCACAAGAAATCTAGATAGATTGTTAGAGAGAACTGGGAACGAGCCAGTTGTCATGGTACACGTTGGTACTAATGATGTTGGGAAGGCCAAGCGGTCTGTCCTGGAAGCCAAATTTAGGTTGTTAGGAAGAAGATTGAAGTCCCGGACTTCCAAGGTAGCATTTTCAGAAGTGCTGCCTGTCCCTCGCGCAGGACCTACCAGGCAGGCAGAGCTCAGAAGCCTCAATGCGTGGATGAGGCGGTGGTGTCGAGAGGAGGGCTTCAGATTTGTCAGGAACTGGAGAACATTTTGGGACAAGCCAAATCTGTTCAGGAGGGATGGGTTGCATTTAAACCATGATGGGACCAGATTGCTGGCACTCAACATCAAAAAGGCTGCAGAGCAGCTTTTAAACTGATAACTGGGGGAAAGCCGACAGGAGCTGGGCAGCATCCGGTTCGGGAAAGTGTGTACTTGAGTAGTGAGGAGGATGCAAAAATTACTGAGCAGAGCAAGGAGCTAGTCACCAGCACTCTAGCAGAAGGATGCAAGAGGCAGTCTAACAATGCAACTGGACTCAAAAGACTGTATCAGGAAAGCATATATAAATGCTTGTATACAAATGCCAGAAGCCTCCGTAACAAAATAGGGGAGCTGGAATACTTAGCAATAGATAAAAATATTGATATTATTGGTATCACTGAAACCTGGTGGATGGATGATAACCAATGGGATACAGTTATCCCAGGCTACAAACTGTACAGGAAGGATAGGAAGGGGCAAACAGGAGGTGGTGTAGCCTTGTATGTCAAAGAAGTGATAAAATCGTATGAATTGGAATATCTAGGTGATTTGGAGTCACCATTAGAAGCTCTGTGGGTAAGAGTACCAGGCCACAAGGATGGTCTAACAGTAGGCATATACTATCGGCCTCCGACCCAAACTCTTGAGGGAGACTGGCAGTTGGAGAATGTTGTAAAGGAGGCATCCAGGAAGGGAAGCCTGGTTATAATGGGGGACTTCAATTACCCTCACATAGACTGGGTGAACTGTTGTTCAGCACACGATAAAGAGATAAAGTTCCTAGATATGCTCAATGATTGTTCCCTGGGACAGATGGTTGAAGACCCAACTAGAGGTACAAGAATCCTTGACTTGATCCTGAGTAATACTCAGGATCTGGTGCAAGATGTTAATGTGACTGATCCAATAGGGAACAGTGACCACAACTCAATTATGTTTAACTTGATCATAGACCGCAAGTCACTGATAAAATCTAACACAGAGACCTTAAATTTTCAAAAAGGAAATTTCCCAAAGATGAGGAAACTAGTAAAAAAGAAACTGAAAGGGAAAATTGAGAGAGTCCAAACACTCCAAGAGGCATGGAGGCTGTTTACAAAAACAATAACAGAGGCTCAATTGGAATGCATACCCAAAAGGAAAAAGGGCACTGCCAGGTCCAAGAGGACTCCGATGTGGCTTACAGGAGCTGTTCGGGAAGTGATCAAGAGCAAGAAAAGCTCATTTAGAAGATGGAAGGCTTGTCCAAATGAGGACAGCAGGCAGAAACATAAATTCTGGCAGAACAAATGCAAGGCAACAATCAGGAAAGCAAAGCAAGACTTTGAGGAGCGTATAGCTAAAAATACTCAGAGAAATAACAAAGACTTCTTTAAGTACATTAGAAGTAAGAACCCAACTAGGAAGGCCATTGGACCATTAGATGACAATGGAAGGCAAGGGGTTATTAAAGAGGAAACAGAGATTGCAGAGAGACTCAATGAATTCTTTGCTTCAGTATTCACTGAAGAAGACAGAGACCACATGCCCAAAACAGAGCCTATCTTCGTAGGGAGGGAAACCGAAGAATTGAGCAAGATAGAAATAACCAGGGAGGAGGTCCTTGCATGTCTTGTTAAGCTAAACACTAACAAATCCCCAGGACCAGATGGCATCCATCCACGAGTTCTCAGGGAACTTAAAGATGAAATTGCTGATATCCTAGCCAAAATATATAATCTTTCCCTCAAATCAGGCTTTGTGCCTGATGACTGGAAGGTAGCGAATGTAACACCAATTTTCAAAAAAGGATCCAGGGGTGATCCAGGAAATTACCGGCCTGTCAGTTTGACATGTGTCCCAGGTAAAGTGATGGAAACCATCCTAAAAGATAGAATTAATAGGCACATAGAAGAGAAGGCGCTGCTAAAGGAGAGCCAACATGGCTTTTGCAAGGGCAAATCATGCCTCACTAATCTGTTGGAATTTTTTGAGAGTGTCAACAAGCATGTGGATAAGGGGGATCCAGTTGACATTGTTTATCTGGACTTTCAGAAGGCTTTTGACAAGGTCCCACACCAAAGGCTCTTGAATAAACTTACCAGTCATGGAATAAAGGGACAGGTCTTGTCCTGGATCAGCAACTGGCTAAGGGACAGGAAACAGAGGGTAGCACTAAATGGACACTTCTCCAAGTGGAGGGAAGTAAAGAGTGGGGTCCCCCAAGGTTCAGTACTGGGACCCCTGCTTTTCAACCTCTTCATAAATGATCTAGAGGTAGGAGTAAAAAGCAAGGTAGCCAAATTTGCTGACGACACTAAATTATACAGGGTAGTGAAAACTGTGAGAGATTGTGAAGAGCTCCAGAGGGATCTCTTGACACTGGGGGAGTGGGCAAAACAGTGGCAAATGAGCTTCAACATCAGTAAGTGCAGAGTGATGCATGTTGGGGCAAAAAACCCCAATTACATTTATAAACTGATGGGGTCTGAACTCTCTGCGACAAACCAGGAAAGGGACCTTGGTGTCCTGGTGGACAGCTCAATGAAGGTGTCAACCCAGTGTGCCTCAGCAGTGAAAAAAGCAAACTCAATGTTAGGGATCATTAGGAAGGGTATAGAAAATAAGTCAGCAAGTGTCATTTTGCCTCTTTATAAATCTATGGTGAGGCCCCATCTGGAATATTGTGTACAGTTCTGGTCGCCATACCTCCAGAAGGATATTATGGAGTTGGAGAAAGTACAGAGGAGGGCAACCAGAATGATTAGGGGACTGGAACACCTTCCTTACCATCTGAGGCTGCAACGGTTGGGCCTCTTCACTCTTGAACGACGGCGTCTAAGAGGTGACCTGATTGAAGTTTATAAAATCATGCACGGTGTGGACAAAGTAGATAAGGAAAAACTGTTTTCCCTATCGCACAACACTAGAACTAGGGGACACTCCATGAAACTTTTGGGTACTAGTTCTCAAACAAATAAGAGAAAGTACTTTTTCACCCAGAGGATTACTGGTCTATGGAACTCCCTGCCAGAAGAAGTGGTGACAGCTGTCAGTCTTGACAGCTTTAAGAAAGGATTAGACAAGTTCATGGAGGACAAGGCTATCAGTGGCTATAATTATGGCTACCTAAGGACAACCTCCGGGTTGGAGAGATAGGCAGGATATCTCTCAATGCCATTTCCAGGGAATCCTAAGCAGGTGAGGGCATCTCCTTGGGAATACCCTGAAGGAAATGGTGAGCCACTGTGTGAGACAGAATGCTGGACTGGATTGGCTGTGGCCTGTTCCAGCAAGGCTGTTCTTATGTTCTTATGGAGCAGAAGGTCTTGTCTAGGCTTTAACTCTAGATGACCTCTTCATTTTTCTTAAATAGAGGTTTTAACTGGATGGTTTCAATTTATTGCTTATAATGTAAACTGTTTTCTAGTTATAGTTCTGTTCTTGTATTTTAATGTTGTCTGATTTGATGAGTCTTTAAATGAAAAGGTGAGGCATAAATTTTCATAAGCATCTGTCAAGCGCGGCTACGGACAATGTGGGACCTGCGCAGGCTTCTGCGCAGAACCCTTCTACGCATGCACAGAACCCTTCAACACATGCACAGAAGCCTTCTGTGCATCCCCTTCTGCACATGCGTAGAAGCCTTCTGCACATCCCCTTCTGAGCATGCGTAGAAGCCTTCTGCGCATCCCCTTCTACGCATGCATAGAAGCCTTCTGCACATGCGTAGAAGGGTTCTGCGCAGAAGGGGATGTGCAGTAACTACTTTTCCCCCACCGTCAAATTACAGGATGGCAGCGGCTCCGGGCGGGAAAGTAGAAAAGGCGGTGCTGAATTACGGGAAATCCCGGCCAATACGGGATACTTGACAGGTATGCACAAGTAAAATAAATATCTATAACTGAGGTTAAGAGAACATTACAGCTCTGTTTTCTCACACTGACTGGAGGTAAGGAATAAAGACAAATCAGAAATAACTCTCCATCCTTAATAAAACAAGGTAGCTTTAATCCACACTCAATTCTCTCACCTATCATTTTTATAAACATGAAAATATGTTTACACTGAGATTTTACTTCTATTCTAATGAAGAAATGAGAGAGTAGCTTTATTCTTTTTTAAAACTAGCACTGTTCTATTTCCTACTCTCAGATGTAACCATTTCATACTCAACACTCACCGAATCATAGAATAATAGGGTTGGGAAAAGGCATAAAAAGCTATTTAGACCAACCCTCTGTTCTATGCAGGAATATGCCTCCAGCACTGGGGCACTCACCACCTCCTGAGGTAACTGTAATTACTCTAATTACATCTGCCCATACAGGGAAAGAAAAGTGAAGATAATTCTGCAAAGGAGTCCCATTCCATCTGTCAACCAAAGAAATCAAGAAATTATGCACTGAAAAATTTAGCATTGTTTCTCAGAAAATCTTTTGGGAGAAAAACATTTAATATCTCGAACATTCTTAAGACCTTGGCTAGCTTCTAAACTCAGATTAAGCAAGCACACGTATGAAGCATGTTTTCAGTACACCTGGTGCCATCTGTTTTCAGTTCTGCCTAATAACACTTAGGCATAAAAACTCATATTTTTGCTTTGGTAAGGCTTGTTTCAATATTCATTGCAATCCTATGCCATTTGGCTACAACGTAAAGGTGTTTTACATTCAAATTTATACCTGACACTCAGATTTAGCATTGCCTAGAAACACTAGTATTTTAAGGTGAGCAGCTTTACCTGAGAAAGCAAGTATTTTTGGCTCATAACTGAACTGAACTTCTCATTAATACAACATGAACTATTTTTCTCGATCTTCCATTAACTGAGTGAAGATGAAATAGCTTACATTTTTATTCTGCTTCTACAGAAGAGTTACAGTCCACTTATCAGCACCTTCTCTATGTAGAGATAACTTGAAATTAGCTGTTGTTCCTAGAACTTCTCTTCACTTCCTAACTCTTAAAAGCTTATCTATTTCAAACGCCTTTTTCTCCTTAGGTGCCACCTCAAAACTCACTTCTTGCAGCTTGCTTTCCGTCACTATTTTCAGCTCCGGTGCTATCTCCTCCCTGTTTCTTGCCTAATTATGTTAAAAATAGAACAAAAATATTTAAACACACCCGTAACACCACATTACACAGAAATAAACCATTATTATGAAAAGCAAAGTAAGAAATATCCTCCTTTTTCTTCATATACACAAATCCCTCCCACAAGGAAATGCATCTTACCATCACATCAGTATGCAATGAATATTTTAAACAGCTGAAACATGTGAACCACATTAATACTCTATGCTGGCAATCACCAATGAACTATGTAAAAAGTAAACAATGTCATAACAATTTTTCTCAATTTGAATTTAATGCTGGGGGATGTAAAGGGAGAAAAGGGTGGGAGGGTGTGCTTTAATTAATTGCTCATGTTGATATAAGAGATATAGGCAGGCCAGATATACAGACATTTTATTATATTTTTAAAACTACAGTAATTTGTAGTTCTGGAAAAGTTACTGTTCTGGAGAAGTTACTGAAAAGAGCACTGAATGAAACAATTGAAATTCCCTCCTCATTATACAGCATCTATTTGTCCAATTATTCCCCCCACCCACCCACCCCCTCTCTCTCTCTCTCAGACACACACACACACACACACATACACACACACACACACACACACACACACACACACACACACACACACACACACACACACACACACACACACACACACATTCTTAACCATACAGAGTGCTTTACAACCCATGTCCTTTTAACAACCCTGTGAGGTAGGTGACATGTACAGTAATTCATACATTGGAAATCAAAGAAGTAAAGTCAAAAGCATGTGACTTGTGCAAGACATGCCAGTGAGTTTAAAAATACAGTGCTCTAAGCACAAGTACTGCTTCTCAAAATCTGCACTTTTCTTAGAAAACAGGGCTATAACCATCAAAGAATTTCTGTCAGAAAAGGCCTCCTACTAAACTGTTCTTAACAGGGATCTTTGGAAATATAGATCGAGTTGGGATGTGAAATATATACTCTTCACAGTAAGCATGTGTTATTTAAAAAGCCATGCACAAACACACAGATATCCAAGCCTACAACTAGTGTTAAGAGCAACCAGTGATCCTAACAGGAAAACTTGTTGCTTCAGTAAGATCGGACAAAGCTCCCTATTTTCTAAATCAGAAAGATTTTAAACACACCACCACCCAACCATGTTAAGAAACTAACATTTTTTCACACACACAAAAACCCACATAACACATAATAATGTTTAAATGAAAATGTAAGCATATTTTGTTGCATACAAAAGGGAGCAGAATATGCTACCATCTCATTATTAATGTATACCTTTGTCAAGGGCGATTATTTTCCTTCCTGAAACAAGTTCTCTCAAGTTACAATAGCACATATCACTTCACAGCAGGTGCTAGTAGTAACAAATACTGTATTGTGAATGCTATTATTTTCCCAAGAGATGTAGAACTTGAAGCCTCTTTGATGTCAAAAAGGCCACAAAATGGAGGCTACTTAACAACAATTTACAAAACTAAAGTCATGCATAATTATAAACTCTTCAAAAATGAATTAGTGTCACTAGTTGTGCTGTCACAGTGCCAAATTATGCATATTGAGCTAGTTTAGTAATAATTTCAATTCAGAAAAAAATACAATATATACTTCAACCTGTTATTTTACCTTGCTCATCAAGAAGCTTTTTTGTGAGATCTTCTGTTTCATCACCACAGTCTAACTCAAGAGTTTCATCATTAATATCCAGATTTTCTAACTCCAATTCCAAATCTTCAGTACCAGACACATCTTTGTTTTCCTTAGTTTCTTTTAACTCTGTTTAAACACAATTAACTTATTTTAACACTACTAAAACAATAATACTTATACTTCTTTCCACTCCACCTTTAATCTCCATAACTTTATATTCTATACTTTTTGAACAAATACAATTAGGCAGATTTACAAATACAGTAGAACCTCGGAAAACGTCCAAACTCCGTTCCACAAGTTTGGCCTTTATCTGATTTTGGACTTTATCCAAATCAAATGGGCGATGCATCGGATAACGTCCAAAAAATAGACATTATCCGAGGTTCCTATACCAAATACCTTGGATGACGTCAATTTTTAGCAGTTTTGGACTTTATGCGATGCATCACGTGTGCATGAAAACCGCGACTTTATCCGAATCGGACTTTATCCGAGGTACCACTGTACAGCCAAATAATAACAGAATACTATGAGTCAGAAAGTTGCATTTCTGTACCTTATATATCTTCTTGTTTTTCAAAAAGCCCTATGTACAGAAAACAAAGGACTGCTGCTCTTATATCATGAATACTAGTGTGGCAACATATAACCATAGTCAAATGTGAGTATTAAAAACTATAAGATACATTTATGCTGCTAAACTAGCATACACAAGAGCCAGGATAAAAAATATCACTGTCTCAACAACAAGGGTAAACAAAGCAAAGCCTATAGGATGCATATAGCTTCCAGGGCTCTCAGTGTATCCGAAGTATCCGAATGCCATCAACTACTTTTAAAAAACCTAAAAGACCCCCCACCACCACCCCTTCCAGCCCTACAGGAAGAGTGGCTACCATTCTACCATGTTTGGCCTCCATTCACCTGTTCTAGGAATTTTCACAAAAAAAAAAACCTTCAAAGGTCTAAAATAGCTGTGGAGTGGCAAAATGCATGCCTGAAGTCCCCTAAAGGGAACGAGAATCTTTTTTTAAGTAACAGTGGAAATGATCATGGGTCTCCAAGGTCTGAAGAGGAATATGTGTGGTCTCCAAAGCTCTAGATTAAGTTGTTCATATCCTGCCCCTCAAAAGCATTCTAAAAATAATAATGCTAAAATACTGTACCTTTAGAATCATCTTTACCACAGTCTTTGTTCTGGGAAGATTTTTCATTGTCCTTGAACAAAATAGCTGGCACAAACGCTTTCAAATCAATAAGGTTTTCATAAAAGTTTCGAGCATCTTCATCCTCCCAAATGCCACCTTCCAAGTCATATTCACCAGGCTTGCCAGGTGTAAAAATGTCAATGCCAGGGCCATGTTCTTGAATGGTAATAAAAGATGTATGTCATTAATGAGCAGTTATAATGATCTTTATTCACCAACTTGCCCCAAATTCTTACTTGAGTTTTAAGAGTATTAACTGCACTAAATATCAGTGGGATTGTTAAACATGAGTTGGAAGTTACTAATGATATTAGGAACAAAGCAACAAAAGTCTTCAAAGAAATGGAAAGGTATTAATGTCAATATTTATATCACTATGGCTAGAAACCAGTACTAAGATACTAAAACAGGCCCACTGAATCAGTGGGGATTTGGACACTTGTATATGTTTCACTGATTCAGTAGGCCTGTTCTAGTAGTAATCTACTGCTGGATTTCACCCTATATATCTCCAAATCTAGAAGACTCCATACCTTCTGGTACTGGTTTATCCTGGGGAAGATCAGGCATATTTTCATCCAGAAGATCAGCTAAAGACTGAGAATTTGCCAACAACTTCTGATATGACATTGCAAATTCTTCATACTGCTTATGGCGATCTTCACTCAACTCCCCTTTTGAGTGTAGAATACGCCTAGACAGGTAACATAAAGCCAGCAAAAACACAACAAAACAGGAATCAACAATCTTGCAAAATTTATTTCACATTTAATTTTCTAATTATTTATTAGCTTCTGAAGCTGTAGCTTCTAATATTTGTAAGAAAAACCCAGAATTAAAATGCATAAAGAATAAAGTTGAAGTCCCAATAAGGAGTTATGCGAAAGGTGTAAAATTTAGAAGCAAACTGGTGGAAGTTAAGAAATATCTGTAGGTGTTATCTGTTTCACATTAAGACTCAGTATGCAATAAGTATAGTAATCTTGAGAAGTACCGTATTTTCCGGTGTATAAGACGACTGGGCGTATAAGACGACCCCCAACTTTTCCAGTTAAAATATAGAGTTTGGAATATATTTGTCAGCTGCAGTTAAGTACCTGTCCTATAAGACGACCCCCGACTTTGGCACAGATTTTTCGGGGTTAAAAAGTAGTCTTATACGCCAGAAAATACAGTAACTGATTGTGTTTTCAGGGGAGTAATTTCATCAGTTCACATGAAAGATCAATGGAGGCATTTACATCACCATTGTACTATTCAGGCATATTGTTTTCCGCAATTTCAGGCATCCACAGAATATCTTGGTACGTATCCCCTAAGGATGGGGGGGCGGGGGGCGGCTACAATCTGTTCTTATATACAAAGATACCAAAAAGTGTGTATTGCAGTATGAGCAACGTTTTCCCTACAGGTTACAGACAACATGAAAAATTATCTTTGGTCTTCACAAGTTTTTGGAAATTATTTGCAGATATGGGGGACTTATATCTGTTTTGATTTGGATTCCTGCACCGAGCAGGGGACTAGTCTTGATGGCCTTATACGCCCCTTCCAACTCAATTATTCTATGATTCCAGCCCCCAAGAATAGAAATGTCAAAGAGTACAATAACCATAGGACCACTGTTCAAATTTCCCATGCAAACAATAAATAAATGAAAATTAGTTTTTCCAAGTCTATGTAATCAAACAGCTCCAAAATAATAACTATTAAGAACCACTTTATTATATGCAATTGAGATTTTTTTTAATTGCAAAGCAGATGATCCTTTGTGCTAACTAAAATGAAATTAAAAGCAGAAATAGCCATGTTGGTACAAAACAAATCTCAAAACCCATATTGTGACTCTTCTTTGACCAGCCCAAAAGGCATAAAATGTAAGCTTTTGAGAACTCTACCTCTTCAATAGGCAAAACTTTAAGTCTGCACACTTTTTGTGTTTTCTGGTTGGCCTAAATATGGTACGTTTAAAAAAAATTTAAATTGGCATTCTTAAATGAAGGGAATATATAAGGATGGTTAAGACTGGGTTTTATTCACCAAATGTAAAGTACAAAGAAGAGAGGTACGCAGTCAAGTTAGCGCAAGTAGGGAATATTGCTAAGTAACATGGGCTACCAAAGATATGGATTTGTTAGTCCCACAACATAAATATCCACAATGAAGCTTGCTTCCTTTATATCCCCTTAAACCTTGTTTTCCCAAGTACCTATTTCCTATTTTTATGTGGCACTTTATTCACTTTCCCTAATTTTCCAATCCAAATATTTTGCTTTGCAGATCTATAAAAATTAGTCTGGCTCTTAAGGAACAAACAAGAATATTCTCATAACATGCTGCAATTTTAGAGAACAATATTGCCAAATCACGCCCTATCTTCAGTTACTATTTTTTATCCTTTTCACTATATCCTTTTATGTTTTCCCTTCCCCCTCTCTGGCATGAGCTTCCACAACATAAGCTGGGGGGGGCGGGGGGGGGCAAGTGCTTATCATTTGTATTTTTGTGAAAAACAACAATTTTGCTGATAACATTTTTAAATGGTACAGCTTACTGCATGGATGATTCTCAAGATCAGAGGATTATCACTAAAACCACAAAATAACTACAATACTAAGATCACAACCTTCTCACTGCTTACCTAGGAATAAGCCCCCTTGAGCCCAATGTCATTTATTTCTCAGCAGATATTTAACAATAGAAATATCAAACCTCAACCGTAACCATAGCCTCTGGTTCAAAGAAATGTTTTGCTAAATTTGTGACACCTATTGGAAAATTCTGAATTCATTAGGAGTATTTAAAATGTCACCTGTTTTGTCTTTCAATATTTTGTAGTTCCCTGTGGTCCCTTTTCAGATGTTTGGTCAAAGATGTGAAGTACTCTCTCAACAGATTTTGGAAAGGTTGCTGTTTTTCTGGGCTAATTATTTCACTTGGAGGAAAACTCAAGTTAAATTTATCTGCTGCATGTTTAACCTTCCTTGGAATCAAACCAGCAATATCATCTCCACAATGCCGGCAGAAACTGATAACCACTGAAACATGGGTGTGGGATTCACGATCAGCATTAATAATATTCTTTAGCTGTTCATAGATTAAGGACAATCCTTCCTTATCAGTGAAAATCCCAACTATTGTCAATTCTGCAATGAACCGCAAGTCTGTTCTTAATTTAGTAATGTTGGGTGTTTTCTCTTCTTTCCTTGCTTCAAAATGCTTCTTCCACGCTTGTAGTAATGATGGAGCAAAGTCAGAATAACGTTGATGGAACAGAGAACACAAATGCACGGCACAGTTTACATCTGAGATTTTCAGTTTTGCCTCCACTATAGAAGCAACGGCCTCTGCAATATACTTGCTTAAGTTGAGGCCATTAAAATCATGGGACAAGGAATCTCTCTGCTGTTCTGTGATAGTTTTTAACTTCTTTACAAAGGCAGTATTTTTCTTCAGGCTTGAATCCAGCCTGCTAAAGAAGTTCTCTTCAGGACGGCTTTCAGAAGCATTTTGATTTTTGCTTCGGAGTTCCTTTCTTGCTTGGTGGCGCTCCCAAGCTTCCTGATGGAGCTGATGAGCCTCTTCTTTCTCTCTAGAAAGAATATAAACAGTCAACATTATATATATAAATAAAGCTACAACTTTTAAAAACACTTATTATTAACTTAAAAAATAGTTTCGTAACTCTTTTAAAACCATTCATTATTCTCAAGCAAAGTATTTATGAAAATTGTAAACAACAGTAACAGTCACTGTCTTTGCAAATGTACCCATCTAGCTTCCAAAGGAAAGAGTAACTCTTCCCTGACAAAGGGTTCTGGAGACAATTTTCTGTGGCATTTTGGTGTTGTAAAGGTACTTCCCCTTTGTGTATTAGTATTTCCCCCCTTCATATATCAATTTTTATTCTATGCAATATCTATACCTTTTCCCTACAAAACTGTTTTGACATACACAAATTTAATCAAAGCTAATTATATGATTAAATAACAAAGTTTTCTTCATGTTAGTGATAAAACTAATTTTAAGACAGAAGAGTTGTTTTCTGAATTTCATAAATGAGTAAGTCACAGGCTACAAACAGATCCCAAAGAGTCTTTTACTTTTTTAAATAGCTATAAACAACTCTATCATGCTAAACACCATCTTATTTAGTCTAGGGTAGCGTATTTAGCATGACAGCTGTTTTGAAAACACAGATCTAAATCCCCTTTGTGCGTATACAACTATTTACATGGGGTTCTAGTTGCCATGATTCTCATATTTAAGTTTTGACATTTATTCTAAGCTTTTTCTAATTATCCAGCCCAATATCTCAGGTACTGTACTTAATGTCTCCTCTGTAAGCAACACCACACAGATCCTTGCATGTGCAATATTTATTAAATCAGTATGACTCCAACACTGACACTAAAGTGGAATATAACTGAAACACATTTATGCTCTGCATTGGACAGGGGTTCTCAATGTTTTCCCCGCTGCGGACCAGACAACGCCCCCTCAGACAGCTGAGTGGGCAGGACACGTAATTCCCCCTGCCATAAACACTGTCATAAAATGTGTCTGCGGCTGTTGTAAACAGTGACATGGTGCTGCAGGCCAGGTCAGGCCTACGGGCAGTAGGTTGCAAATCCCTGGCATAGGGAGTTACTAGTAAAAACAATAGAGAACCTCTTTTTCAGCTTTTCCTGGAATTCAGTTGCCATGGAGCAATTTATCCTGCAAAAAGAAACTATTTCCTCAGATTTTCTCCTTTCCTGTACCAAAATACAAACAGCCCAACTGCAATATACAGTGGAACCTCGTATAACGAACGCCCCCTCTAGCGACTAAATCGCATAATGAATAGGTTTTTAAAGAAAATGAGGCCCTACATAACCATTTTTCCTATGGTAAAAATCGTACAATGAATTTTCATTGGGAAAACCGCTTAGCGAAAAAAATCACTGAATGATTTTTTCCATAGGAAAAATCATTGTAGAAAGACAAAATCGCATAGTGAGCAGACCCGTAGAACGAATTAAAATCATTATAGGGGTTTTTACTGTACTTTAAATACATAGCTAGTACAGGAAAACCCCTACTTACGGAAAAAGTCCATTCCGTAGGCTTTTTGCTTAAATGTTCTTTATGTAACTCAAAGCAAACCCATAGGAAAAATGAAATTTTTATGTAAATCGAAGCAAACCCATAGGGAAATGAATTTTTACGTAACTCGAAGCAAACCCATAGGAAAAAGAATCTTTATGTAACTCGAAGCAAACCCACAGGAAATCGTGTAAATCGGGACATGGTTTTAGCACAAAATCATTATGTAAGTTGGAGTTTATGTAACTCAAGGCACATGTAAGTCGGGTTTTTACTGTACTACTAAAATCTTACTTCAGCTGAGCAGCTGCCTCTTCTTGCTGACGTTTAACTTCTTCCTCCTGCTTCTTTTTCTCTTCTTCTTCAAGCTTTTGCTTTTCCTCCTCCTCCTTTTTCTTTTGCTCTTCCTCAGATTTTAACTTTTCATCATCTTTTTTCTTTCGTTCCTTGTCTTCTTTTTTCCGTTTTTCTTCTTCCATTTTTTTCTTTTTATCTTCCGATGGTTTTACCATGTCTCTCTTCACACCAAGCCTGACGTCCTCTTTAGGTTTGTCTCGACTGCTCATTGACCGCCTCTCACTGAATTCTTTGTTACTTAATGAGGTTTCTTTTTCTTCCATGCTTGTCGACTTTTTACGCTCAGCTGGCATTATATTACCCAGGGAGATCTGAAAGATTATAATCATCAAATTGTCACTGCATGTACAATTAAATAACTCAAGACCTAGCATTTATTTTTTAACCTAAGTCCAACAAAAATAACATTTTTTACAACAATATACAGCCAAAATAGCTTAATCAATAAATTCAATACTGGTGGTACAGTGCACAAACAAACCACTTTCAGACAACTTCTTTTAGGACATATACATGCAGAACAGAGTCAGGCTCAAGCTGTTTTTCTAACTGATTTTGACAGAAACATTCACCTCATTGATTAATGTTAGCTACTACCTATCAAGAACGTCTACTTGAAAGCCCACTTAGAGTGCCTAAATCCAACTACTAATATCAATTGGAAAAACAAAACTCAAATTGAAAGCCAATGTGATGTAGAAATCATGAGACCTGGCTTCTTGGACACAGGGATGACAATTATAAGACCACTCCTTAAATTGTTCACATATCTTGAAAACCCTATTAGGCACGCCATAAATCAGATGCACCATGATAGCACATAACATTTGTAAAACCCATTGATTCAGTGGTTCTGCTCTACTTGAAACTAACAATGTGGTTTAAACCTTTGAGATTGGAATCATCCTAGTCAAACTTGAACACAAGGTTATAATTAAGTCTTTTTCAGGTTAGATGATTATTCTTATAAATAGGTAAAGGTAAAGGTTTCCCTTGCTCGAAAGCCAGTCGTGTCCGACTCTAGGGTTTAGTGCTCATCTCTGTTTCAAAGCCGAAGAGCCAGCGCTGTCTGCTTCTACAGACGTTTCCGTGGTCATGTAACCTATACCCTGACATCATACAGCAAGCCCTATTGCATATTTCAACTCATTGTACATTCCTTATTACAAACATATGGCTAAAATATTGGTTTATCAACAGATGTAGAAAAAAATGAGCAAACTTCAGCCTTGGTTTTCCAAAATGCCTCCCTTGCACTACAGCATAGTCTGGTGTTTTAATTTAATACTAAACCTAGGATACACAAGTAAAGCATATGCTGAAATAGAACCTTCAGATTTAAAACAGTTGTTACCAATAGGATAAGGCAATTCATTGTTGTTTATTAAGGTTCAACACACAATATACATTTTTAGGAGTATAAAGTGAGAAATTATCCCAGAAGGATGGGATATAAATGCAATAAATAAACTAAATAGTTAGTTAGTTAGTTAGTTAGTTAGTTAGTTAGTTAGTTAGTTAGTTAGTTAGTTAGTTAGTTAGTTACACTTATACCCCACTCCTCTAGGGAAGAATGAATCCCTATACAAAGCGGCTAACAGCATAAAATCCCCCATACAACAAACAAATTTACTTAAAATACAGTACTGTACTTTTATGAAAAAGCATTCTTTCGAGTACATCTGATACAGTGGTTGAAATCCTGCTGCTTTGCATAGTATACCACAATTGGAGTAGACTCACTGAATTAGCAGAATTTACAAAGATGACTCACTAAACTCCACAAATTCAATGGGCCTACTCTAGTTGTAATTTAGTATACTAAGCAACAGAATTTCAGCCACTACCGTTATTCTAGTTTTTCAAACATTAAGGTTACCTTTGACTGTTTATTCCAAAGTTAGCATCCTCTGTAAAAGGATAATGCTTTTTATAACAGATGTACTACCGTCAGTCTTTGTTCTTTATTTCCTCATCTTATTAGCTGGAAGGCTGGCAAGTTGGCAGTTTGAGACCGGTACTGCATGACGGATTGAGCGCCCTTCTCTGTTCCAGCTCTTGGGGACATGAAAGGAGCCTCATTTGGCCATCCCCTGAGCGGAATTTATTCCACAAAAATCCTTTCAACCCAGAATAATTTTTGACACGAAATTATTATTTCCACACTAAAAATTTTTTGCTCCTAAAAGCTTTTTTAGTTTCCAAAACTGCCTATTCCTAGTAAAGACCTTATCAGAATATGGCAAATTAACACTTGTGTTCAGGTCAATAATTTAGAAGCCAATAACTATAAAATGAACTACAGAGAAGAAGGTCTCTAACACAACCGGGATAAAACTAGCAGAATTCAGAAATATACAGTGTACCTATAATAATATGGAGAGCAAAACTGAAAACTATGTCTATTTGCACATTTATTACTTATCCAAATGTATGTTAGTGATCCCTTTCATCTACACAATACCGGAAACACAAACAACCTAAAATATCTGACAAGAGGGCATCTGCAAAGAAAACAAAGAGTAGTATATTCTACAAAGTATACCATGCATGAAAGTAATTCCATCCAGTACAAGAAGATGAATAGTATAAATAGCAATCACTGCTACTATAATAAACCAAGGGGCCACCAGTCTGCATCTTCCTTTCTGCATCCTAATTGTCCACCGTATACAGTACTGTACTGCAGAAATACTCTATTCTGAGCAGCAGGAACCAACAACAACAGACCTGTACTGGGTTCCTGCATTGACTTTCCACTGTAAACAGCCAAAGATTCATAAGAAAAACAACTCAGGACAATTCTGAAACTTTTCCTTATATACATATTTTCCAATTTCAATTTATCAGAATGCCTAGAAAAACTACGTCTCCATCTGGCACAATTTCTCTTATAAACTTTTAAGACTCAGTTTTCTTATAGAAAAGGCTTTATCTGTAAGCTTTTTGAATTTCCTCCCTCTTTCTCTCCAGGGTGTAAAAAGAGAAAGGAAACCCAAGTGCTTGTTTTTATATCATGTATGATCTTGTCACTGAAATACACCATCTAAATTTTAACTCAGCATTTCTCCAAACCTCATAAAGCACTCTAATATTTGTCAGCCCTTCTGTGTCTACAAAAATACTATTCAGTTTTAAACAAAATTAAAATATACTCCAAAACAAGTTTCAATAAAGTAAAAGGGTATCCCTGTTCCTATGCCGCACTGATATGATTGACATCTATCTGTGGTTTGATGTGGATGTTAACAAGGTCTGGTAGCATAGATTGTCTTACTTAACCATGATCAAATACTGTACCTCAAAGAGCCAGCCAGGAGGGCTATGTTTTAAATTATGTCATCTGATAGCAGCTGGCTTGTGTAGCTGCAAATGGGAACCAAAAGACCCACAAGACTGCCTCTTCTTCAGGCCCTGTTGTGGACTCCCTGGCTTATTAGACAATACTGTTCTAAACCATAAATTACTAGTGGAGTACTGTATCAAGAAGAGTTGTAACTATTAGTGGAGTACTGTATACAGGAAAGCTGCATCACCTTATTCATTTAACTTGACCTAAGTGAACCAACCACCCCCCTTTTTTTAATACAGTGATACCTCATACAACGTCCAAACTTGGTTCCACAAGTTTGGACTTTATATGGATTTGGACTTTGTATGAGGCATGCAAAATCCTAGCCCCAATGCCTCATACAACGTCCAAATCCTTGCCGCAATGCCTCGTACAACATCATTTCCATAGAGATACATTGTACTGTAACAGCACAGACTTCAGGGCAAAGTCAAGGAAACAGACAGGAAACTGACAGAACTTTAAGAAACCATTGTCTAAAGGCTAAATACATTACAAAAACTTGTCAAACAACCCTGATTGTCCATGAACATGAAGAATGCTGCAAAAATCCCAAGAATGCTTCTAAAAATTCTGACGAAAAAATTCAAAAAAATCCAAAATCGCGCTCAAAACCACTCCTAAACACTCTTTGCCTCATGCAAAACCCACAAGAGCAATGCACGCATGTGTCCTGCCTTTTATACTGCCCAGGCACAATGCAACCTGGGAAAACCCCCAATGCCTCATACAACATCACACGACTTTGTATGAGGCAACTTTTTCCAAGGAATTAGGTGATGTTGTATGAATCCGATGTTGTATGAAGTGGACTTTGTATGAGGTATTACTGTAGTAAAGAATGCATAACACAAAAAACAGCATGTATTTTACGTGAAAAAACTTCTTGTTCAACTGAATTTTAGTGAAACCTATAGCTGCAAGTTTGAAAGAACATACAATTGTGCCCCTCAGGGAAAGACAAGACCAATCAATCTATATAATCGTAAACCACTGTAAAACAGGACAAGTGATGCGTCTCAAAAAACAAGTCTTAGAAGACATACTTCTAAGTACAGTAGTTATAATATTATATACTGTTAAATCAATTGAATTGAAAAAATATGACTCAGAAGCAGAAATAGTAAACAAGTGATCAACATACTGAGGTAGTATTTTTGAAAGCAAAAGCAAAAGAGCAACAAAGTTACTAGGCAGCTACAAGTCAAGGCAAAACACATTAAAAAAACTAAAATGATACACAGATGTCCTTAAAAAGTTAAAGTTAAACTTTGGCAAAGAAAAAAAAATCTCGCCAGAGAAATATTTACTACTATTTAATTACCAATCAAACATTAGAGCCAGTTGTGTATAAAAGTTCCTTTTGTATCTTTCATCACCCACCTCTTCCTGAACAAAACTTGCACTCTCTAAATCAGTGTTTTACTTTAATTAAAATTTTAATTGCCCGGGGTGGGGCTGAAAGTATATGAGCCTGCGACAAAGTTCTGAAGAGTCTGACATCTTCAAGATGGAGGAAACAAATTCATTGTCCTGCAGACAGCTGATACCAGTCAGGAAATGGAAAGTTTGAAACAAAATTAAAATAGACTCCAAATCGAGTTTCAATACAGTAAAAGGGTGTCCCTGCTCGAAAGCCAGTTGCGTCCAACTCTAAGGGTCAGTTCTCCGTTTACAGCCAAAGAGCCAGCGCTGTCTGCATCTGTGATCATGTGGCAGGCATGACAAGATGCTGGAGCACACGGAATGCTGTAACCTTCCCCACCGCAGCACTACATATTTATCTACTTGCAATGTCTTGCTTTCAAACAGTTAGGTTGGCAGGAGCCGGGGCAGACCAAGGGAGCTCACTCCGTCATGCAGCGCTAGGGGTCAAGCTCAGCGTCTTAACCACTAAGCCACAACTGAAACCAGTCAGGAAACAAAGCGTCAAAAAAAGTGCATTTACAAAAAGATTTGGGCACTGTATTTTTATAATGTAATTCATTATGTAGTTTTTGTATTTTGATACCATGCTTACTTGTATTGCTCGCTATTGTAAATTTATTGTATCTCTGTATTATTATTTTTGTTGCTATTTTGTTTGTATATACTGTTAGCCACCTTGAGTCAGCCTTTGGCTGAGAAAGGCAGGATATATTCATTGATTCAACCTGCCACCCCTTATTATTGAAGGGAATTGTGTGGAACAGGTCTCCGTGTTTTGATTTCTGGGAATGGAGCTGAGGGATGATCTAACATAGGGAGCAAACACCAAAGATCTGATGAAGAGAGCACAGCAGAGGTTATACTTCTTGAGAATCCTCAGGAAGAACAATCTTTCAAAGGACCTGCTCTTGGCATTCTACCACTGTACCATAGAGAGTGTGTTAACCTATGGTCTGTGTGTATGGTTTGGGAGTTGTACAGCTAGGGAAAGAACAATGCTGTCCAGGGTCGTAAAGACTGCGGAGGGGATAATCGGGCATACTCTTCCCACTCTAGATCAAATCTATGCCTCCAGGTGTTATAAGAAGGCAGTAGGGATTGTGCAGGATAGTACACACCCCGGAAAGGATCTCTTTCAGGTATATGGTCATAAAGACCAGGACCAGCCGCTTGAGAAAGTTTCTCCCCAAAAGCGGTTCTGGCTTTGAATGCAGTGCAATGCAGTCTGTGAGGGAGCTTCTGTACATAGTTTTTAGTTTTAGAGTTTTTAGAGCCTTAAGTTTTAGAGCTTTTTAGGGGTTAAATGTGTATATGTGGGGTGGGAGTATGTTGATAATTTTATATAGTTGCATTTTGTTTAGGTTTTGTTGAGTTCCCCCCCCCCCCCCAATCTCGTTGTTCTGTGCAGGATAATGACAATAAAGATTTGTCTATCTATCTATCTATCTATCCCAGAGGTCCTGTCAGCAGCAGCAGCAGCCATCCCAGAGAGAGAGAGAGAAGAATCCCCTTTCCTTCTCAACTTTCCCATCTGAGAGTGTTTCTCTACTCTTCCCCCTTTGTCATACAAGAAAAGCAGGGAAGAACATGTGCAAATCATACCTGTCAAGTTTTGGGAAATTTCCCCTGGCTGGCTTAGTCTGGAGGGAAGAAGGAACTGTTCTGAACTTTTTTTTCCTCTCCCTTGGCTGTTTTTAGCCTGGAGGGAAGTGTTCTGAGTCTCTGCAATGTATTTATTTGTATTTTTGTGTATCGCTCTGAAATGTGTACTGTTGGATCCCGATATATGTATTGTCTATTGCTTTGAAATTTCTACGATACTGCATTACGTTTATTTTGAATTTTTGTAGCGTTGTATTTTTACTGTACTATACCGATTCTCTTCTTCAAATATTTAAATGTATTTATGTATTGCTTTTGCTTTATTATTTTTATATTGTAATTTTGATGCTGTACTATATTTTTTTTTGTTTTTTCGATTTCTGAACATGTTGTGAACCGCTTTGAGTTTGTTGTTGACAAAGGATAGCGGTATATAAGTTCAATAATAATAATAATAATAACAACAACAACAACAACAACTTTCCCACACCTGTCACTTCTCCAAAGGTTGGTGTGTGTGTGGGATA
This sequence comes from Bradypodion ventrale, assembly GCA_035047345.1. Lineage (NCBI taxonomy): Eukaryota > Metazoa > Chordata > Lepidosauria > Squamata > Chamaeleonidae > Bradypodion > Bradypodion ventrale. The sequence goes on along the minus strand of JAWDJE010000005.1, from coordinate 163,869,416 downwards.
GGATAGGATTATTCTTCTCTTTGGGGCGCTGCTGTTACTGAAGTGACATCTGGGAAGGGAAGGGAATTCGCTGTCACGGTTGAAACTGCCGTCGTAGGAAGTCAAAAAAACCTCGTTGCTTTCCCCCTCCCCAAATATCCTCTGACTTTAAACCTGCGCCTTCAACACCTTCTCCTCACAGGGGGGGGGGGGGAGCGAGTCCCCTCTCCCACCTTCCCAGAGGCCTTCCCACACCGAACTCGCCTCGCCCCACCCCCCCCCCTCCGGTCACCGACTCCATCCTCGGCCTTGTTGGGAGGTTGTGCCTCCTCTCCTCTCCCTCTTTAACACCCCCCCCCCCCCTGACACCAGCGCGCGCCCGTCCGTTAGTCCCAGTCCTTTGCCAGGCCCTTCCCGCCCCCTCAGGCCAGACCCCCCCTCACCCCCCCCCCCGCCTTCTGCCGGGCCTTCCCTTCCCTCACCCACCCACCCACGGAGGCGGCTACCTCGGCCCGCTGTAAACATCGGTCCCCAGTTTCTGCAGCTCCAGCTCCGCCAGTGTCTCTTGTCGCCCCCCCCCCCTTCCTCCTCCTCCTCCTCAGAACGAGGTCCCCGCCCCCAGGCTGTCCAAACGAAAGCCGGATTAGAACCACCCCTCCGTAACCGCTCTGCTGCCACTTTCAGGTCCGCTACGGAGAAAAGGCTGTTTTTCGGCTACGACACGTGAGGGCCGGGCTTCTTTCTCGGAAGTGGGCCGTCAAAGGAAAGGGAAGCCGCAAGTCAGGCACGGTTACGGACACCCCCGGCTCCGTTGGGGTCCTGAAGAGGGAGGGAGAGCGAGCAGGGCAACCCCGTGCTTTGGTTACCAAGGGGGGAGGCGGAAGTGGGCAAGCGGCGCTCGCGGCGCCTCTCTCGCAAGGGGGAGGAGCTAAAGCCTCGGTCCCGCCCCTCGCTCTCAACGCCCTCAGCTTTTTGAATATTCAATTCAATTTCAAATCGAACGTGCTGTCACAGGAGAACTTCCCGCCCGAACCTGTCAATAGTAGATCTCTCAGTTGTCAGAGCACAAGCAACCGTGCATACATCCCAGTGTTGTATGCACGTCTTTTTTTTAAATAGTAGCCGTGTTAGCCTGTGGCTCAGGCATATCAGGAAACATAAACAAAAGTAATAATAAAACAAAAACACTGCACCCCTTTAAAGACTAACTGCTATATTTTTAACTGTCAGCTTTCATGGATCGAGTCCACTTCTTCAGACCATTTAAGAGCATTTACCAAGAAGCTAATGAACGAAACGTCTGCTAAAATTGTTCAGACCCGCGCATGAAATAATATGCGTTGCATTTTAATTTTTTTTGTTAATTTTGACAGGACTTGTTGGGCTCTAGCTAGCGAGCTTTTCAACATTAGCCTTATTGCCACTGGCTGTTGTCCCCTTTTTGCTTTTTTAAATAAATTATTTCTTTAAATAAATGGCAGCTTGAATCCTAAACAAAGTAAGACAACGCGGCCTGTAGTCACGCTGTTGCACAGCTTTTGTGGACGTCACATGGAATTATCTTATGTATTTTTGTCTCTAGTAACAGCCTTGAGCTAGTAGTAAAGATGGGATGCAAAAAATGATAAACAAATAAACAACTAGAGACATTTTTCTTAGTTATACAGTCAGCTTGCATCCAGAATAAGGAAATAACCCCCACCCAGTCAATTGATTACCCTGAGAAACACTTTCCTTCATAACTCAGACAAGTCCACACATCTGTATTCTGTCTGGAAATTACCTGTAATAAACAAACAAACACACAGTCAAGAAGAGCCCTTGTGGTACAATGGTTAAACTGCTGTACTGCAGCCAAAATGTGAGTTCAATCCGAGCAGGACTACGGTTGACTCAGCTTTCCACCCTCCTAAGGTTGGTAAAATGAGTACCCAGCATATTGGAGGCAAAATGCTAATTAACTTGTGTAATCTCTGACATGAAATTATTATTAACTTGTGTATCACCCAGAGAGTGCACTAAACACTATGGGGTGGTATATAAGTATTATTGGGATTGGGATTGCTATTTTCAGTAACATAAGTAGAAAAATTAACTATGGTTACTGGACACGTTAATGTAAATGTGCCAGTGTACAACTGGGTGCTCTCAAGCCCATTAATTTAAACAGGCTTGAAAAGCTGCGTAGAAGTATCTACATGGAATAAAGCCTAAAGCCTCTACAAAATGGCTTGAGACACAACATCAAGAAAACCAAGATAATGGTAACAAGCCCTATCAGTCCCTGGAAAATAGATGGGGAAGAAGTAGAAGCAGTGACAGATTTTACTTTCTTAGGATCCAAGATCACTGCAGATGGGGTTTGCAGCCATGAAATAAAAAGGTGACTGATTTTTGGGAGGCAAGCTATGAGAAACCTGCAGAATATAGTGAAAAGTAGAGACATCACCTTGCAAACCAAAATTCACATAGTCAAAGCAATGGTATTCCCGGTCGTAATGTATGGTTGTGAGAGCTGGACCATTAGAAAAGCTGAGGGGAAAAGAATAGATGCCTTTGAGATATGGTGTTGGAGGAGAATTTTTGAGAGTCCCCTGGACAGCAAGGAGAACAAATAGGTCGATCTTGGAAGAGATCAGCCCTGACTGCTCCTTGGAAGGTCAAATAGTAAAGCTGAAGTACTTTGGACATCAAATGAGAAGAGAGGATTCACTTGAGAAAGCCTTGATGCTGGGAAAGGTGGAGGGCAAAAGAAGAAGGGGGAGGCCAAGGATGAGATGGATAGATGGTATTGTAGACACAGTGGGCACAGAACTGGGAGGTCTGAGGGGGATGGTGGAGGACAGAGGCGCCTGGAGAACGATGGTCCATAGGGTCGCAAAGGGTCGGAATCGACTGTGCGACTGAACAACAAGAATAAAAGTACAGTACTGTACACAGAAATGTTTCAGGTGAAGAAGTAAATAATTCCCTTTTATGTAACTAGTGGGATATTTTGAGCAGTTTTGTAGTGTTAGATTTATTTAAAGAGGGCATACAGCCTTTATTAACATAAGTTTACATATTTAAAGTCAGAAAACGAATGCTGGGAAGACAGAGTTAACATATTATTATTGTTGTTGTTGTTGTTGTTGTTGTTTCAATATTTGTCTCAGTCTCAATTCGCCAGACTGGGGATGCTGTTGATTTGGTAATCCTATTCCTTCTCCATTTTTTGGCAAGAAGTAACACTTGTCTGTTTCAATAAGCCTTAGGTTGTAGCATTTGCAATTTTTGGCACAGGCAAGGTGTGCTGAAATGACAATTTTATGTCTTTCTTACATTGTGGAAATATATTTTATCATCATCGATTAGAACCATTTATCTGATAAACTTGGGAGAGATATTCCAATCAACCTCTCCAGAGGTGGAGTATGAAACCTACACCTTAGACTTGAGTTCACAGCCTTACTTATTTACTTACAGTACTTAACTTGCTTGCTTATTTCCAACAATAGAAATTGACATACACCTTTGATCATAATTTTTGGAACCTGCATGGCTTCCCCCCTGACACTTCTCTTTGGTGGCCAGCCTAATTAAGATCTGAATGGGGACAAAAAGGTAGCTTTTGTTAGTGAATTTGGAAGAACTCTAATAAGGGCATTTCCCACCCTTTTCTCCATATTGTGTACAAAGGCCACTTTTGAAATTGCTAGTGGTTAAGAGTCTGATCTGCAAACTTATCTGTTATACTAGCTAACCATTGTGTGCCTCTGTACCTGATATGTATAAATTAAAGCCATAAAGTCTCACTCTTAGATCTGACGAAGTGGACTTGATCCATGTTGTGTTCTAAGGGTTTTACCTTCCACATGGATTACAATGTATCTGAACCAATGTAACCTTGCCTATAGCAACAATGTAACCTTCAGCTGTATCATATGAACCCTGCATGAGGACGCGAGCTGATGACCACCAGCTGGCAGCAGCGAGCGTCCAAGCTCTCTTGGTCAGAATCATCAAAGGCAACAGCGCGGGAAGCTTTCCCGCCACCACCTACACCTGGACAAGAAGGGCGTGACTAGCAATGACGTCACGCAGTCAGTAGCCAATGGGCTACTATGGCACCACGTTCAAATGTATTACCACTGTATATAAAGAGCTATCGATCCGCCATTACCTCATGTTCCCTCTGTCCACGATGAAATAAACCTGAGTTAACCCAGCCCGAGGCTGTGTCCTGTGTCTTGGTTTGCATACACTAAATTGGCGACGAAGGTGGGATTATGGATTCCCAAGGGGCCAGGACACAGAGCGGGTTCAATATTACCAAGCCGCAAGACTGGACCATCTTTAACATGGATTTCAAGGCGGCATTGGTGGAGCTCAAAGTCAAAGATGACGAGGAAAGGAAGAGGGCCATCCTCACCCGAATGCTGGGTGTAGAGACCAAGCGGACGCTGGTGGGCATGATCGAACCGAAGACGTTGGACGACTTCAAAACCGACGACATTCTGAAGTTGCTGCGTGAGCGTTTCCAACCCTCGAAGGCAATGTTTCCCGCTAGGAGTGCGTTTTGGAGGCGAGTCCAAGCGCCGGATGAGTCAGTAGAGGCTTTCGTGGAGGCCATGAGGGTAGCCGCCGTTCCCTGCAAGTGGGACAACCTGGAGATGATCATGAGGGACGTCGTGCTGTGTGGCCTGAAGGACAAGGAAGTGCAGCGCCGCCTGATGAACAGGGAGCCGCCACCCACGCTGGCCGAGGTCGTAGAGACCGCGGAATCCGCGGAGTCCACGAATGCGGGAGTGGACGAAATACACGAGTGGCGTGAGTGGCGTCCTAGGGCCAGCAAGGCGGAAAGCTCGGTGCGCGGCAAGTCAGGACAGCCGGTGCACGCGACCCGACGAACCTCGAGATCCTCTACAGATGGCAGCGACGGCGAAGAGGTACAGAAGGTTCGGAAAGGGGGGCGCCGCTGCGATGGTTGTGGGGCGGCCCACGAGCGTGCGAAGTGCCCTTTCAGGAAAGCCGAATGTTACAGCTGTGGCCGGCGCGGGCACATCGCCAGGGCATGCAGAAATCGGAGAGAGGGCCGGAGGCAGTCGAAAGACCGTTCGGCCAGACCGGACCGTCCAGCGAGACCCCAAGATGGCGCCCGAACCACGAGGAAGCAGGACGGCGTGGGTCGCGTCTCGGACGGCAGCGAGGACGACGCCCCCGTGTTCAGCGTGTCCGCGGGACAAAACCATTACTTCATTGAGGTAATAGTACAAGGGGCCCCTGTTAGGATGGAGATTGACTCGGGGTCCTATTATTCCATAATTCCCCAGAAAGAGTTCTTGAAGATCGACCCCCAAGCGCGGCCCAAACTTAAGACTCTGAGGTCCACGCTACGGGACGTACAAGGGAACAGCATTCCAGTGCTGGGGGTCGGAAAATTTCGGGTTCGTTATAAAAGACATTCCGCAGAACTCCCTTTAGTCGTTCTCAAAGGGGGGAATTGTAGCCTCCTAGGGACGCAGTGGTTTCAGCCCTTGGGTTTGTTCATAGGGGGGGTGCATGCCGTGGGCGCGGATCCGATACAAGCGGTGTGTGACGCGCACCCCGCCGTTTTTGAAAAAGGACTTGGAAAATTCAAGGGACCCCCTGTAGCCTTCGACCTGGACCCGGAGGTCCGCCCGATAAGACTCAAACCGCGCAGGGTGCCTTTCGCACTAAAGGACAAAATAGAGGCGGAACTGGACAAATTGGTGGGCCAGGGGATTCTTATTCCTGTTGATTCCGCGGAGTGGGAAACTCCAATCGTAACAGCCCTGAAGGCTAACGGGGAGGTGCGCATTTGCGCTGATTATAAGTGTACAATTAACAAGGCGATTCGCCCTAATGCATACCCGGTGCCAGTGGTCAGCCACCTTTTGGCCAGGCTAAATGGGGGAAAGTGTTTCGCTAAGCTCGACCTGGCACAAGCCTATCAACAACTCCCCGTAACTCCCGCCACGGCCGCGGCACAAACGATAGTCACACATAAGGGAGCGTTCCAGGTGTCGCGTTTACAGTTCGGCGTGAACTCGGCACCCGGCCTTTTTCAGTCGCTTGTGGAACGCCTCCTGAAGGGGCTGGAGGGGGTGTTACCTTATTTTGATGACGTATTGATAACAGGGGGGAGTGAGGCCGAACTGGCAAAGAGATTGGATAAAGTGCTAACTGTGTTCGAGAAAGCGGGGCTGAGACTGAGGAAGGACAAATGTGTTTTTTTCGAAACCGAGGTCGAGTTTTTAGGGTTTCGGATCACACCTGAGGGTATTAAGCCGTCCAAATCCAAAGTGGAAGCCATTAAGAAGGCTCCTCGCCCCACATCTAAAACCGAACTACAGTCATTCCTGGGGCTCCTCAATTTTTACCATACATTTCTTCCGCGGAAAGCCTCCGTGGCCGAACCGCTCCATCGGTTACTTTAAAAAGAGGAGACATGGATGTGGGGTGACGAGCACGAAAAGGCGTTCAACGAACTAAAGCAGCTTTTAACATCGGACGCAATCCTTACGCACTTCGACCCCAAACGGCCGGTGGTCTTAGTCTGTGATGCATCACCGGTGGGGGTGGGGGCAGTGCTTTGCCACGTGTTGGATGATGGTCGGGAGGCCCCAGTGGCGTTTTACTCAAGGTCCCTGTCCCAAGCAGAGCGAAATTACGCACAAACCGACAGGGAGGCATTGGCAATAGTAGCGGGGACCAAAAAGTTTCACGATTTTCTGTATGGCCGCCCATTCAAAATCGTGACGGATCACAAGCCGCTGTTAGGGATTTTCACGGCAGGCAAGCCCACGCCGCAGATACTATCCCCGAGAATGTTGCGATGGGCCATTTTTCTTAACGCATACCAACACGAGTTGGAGTACCGGCCCGGAAAGGAGATCAGCCATGCTGATGCGCTTTCGAGATCTCCTTTGCCTTTGTCGGACGACCAAAAAGCCAGAATAGGAAGAGACCGCCAGGTGTTGCTAATCGAGGTTTTAGACGAACCCCCAATAGTACCGGCTGATATAGCTAGGGCGACAAGCAAGGACAGGACGCTGGAGAAAGTCAGCTCATGGGTGCAGAAAGGGTGGCCAACATCGTCCCCAGGCAAGGAATTCGACCCATTCTTTCGGAAGAAGCTAGAGTTGTCCATAGAAAGGGGGTGCCTGTTGTGGGGCCAACGGGTGGTGGTCCCGACTCCCATGCGGCCGAGGGTTCTCAAACTGCTGCACGTCAGCCACCCGGGCATCGTTCGCTCAAAAGCGCTGGCCCGCAGTTACTTTTGGTGGCCACAGCTTGACGAGGACATTGAGCACATGGTCGGCACTTGTGAGGCGTGCCAGGGGTCCCGACCAGAGGCGGCCCGCCTCCCGCATAGGGAATGGGACACAGCGAGGGGGCCATGGTCCAGAGTGCACGTAGATTTCGCTGGCCCTTTCCGAGGAACCATGTTTCTCCTGGTGGTGGATGCATTCTCAAAGTGGCTGGAGGTCATTCCGGTAAAGAGCACATCCTCCACCACTACAATTAACCAACTACGGAGAGTCTTTTCAACGTTCGGTTTACCCGACACTTTAGTCAGCGATAACGCGAGTTGCTTCACCTCCTCAGAGTTCGGGGCATTCATGGAGGCGAATGCCATTCGGCATGTCACGTCCGCGCCGTTTCACCCGGCCACGAATGGCCAAGTGGAACGGTTGGTGCGTACAACAAAGGAGGCGCTTCGGCGCATGGGCCCCGGGGACCTGAACCATCAAGTATGTCAGTTCCTATTAGCGTATAGGGTGACCCCCTTAGCGTCAGGTTACTCGCCGGCAGAACTGTTGATGCGGCGGAAACTGACTACGCTCCTGTCCAGGCTGGACCCCACAAGAATTGAGGACAAGGGAAAAAACGTGGGGCTGGCAGTCTCGAAAGGTTTCGCCGCCGGCGACCCTGTTCATTGCAGGAACTATGCCAGCGCGGGGCCAGCCTGGGTGCCGGGGACGGTTGTAGAACAGACGGGGCCAGTGTCGTACCGGGTCGAAACCCACACCGGTCTCCTCTGGAGGAGGCACGCAGACCAACTGAGGCACCGAGTCAGTGGGCCAGTCAGTGAGGATCTCCTACAAGATTCAGCGTTAGGGTTCTCCCCCACCCGCGTAACCCAAGGGGGAGACAGCAGCGGACAACAGTCCCAAGCAAGGGGGGAAGGAAGAAGCAGCGGCCCCGACTCATATCCTTTTGATAAGCCAGTTCCGTCAGAGGCCGGGGAAGGGGGAGAGGAGTTCGCGACCGCTGCCCCCGAATGGAATTTTGGTTTTGACTTAGCAAACCGGGGGGGTTTTCAGGAGTGTTCCCCCACCCATCCAAGCGAGAAGAGGGGTTTTTCGTTAGTCCCCAGTGCCCCCGGTTCCTCCCTAAGTAAGAGCACACCTCCCAACAACGCCGCGGAGCCGCGGCAGATCACTAACGAGTCTCCCTCTCAAATTACAGGACAGGAAACCAGGGGACAAAGAGAAGGTAGCAAACCCGGGGAGAGGCAGCCCGCATCGAGACCCCAGCGTGTTCGAAACAAGCCATCTTGGCTGAAAGATTTTGTCTCCTAGGGGGGGAGTGTCTAGAAGCATGGGCTCGAGACATTGTCTCGTCCTAGGGGGGAGGGATGTTGTGTTCTAAGGGTTTTACCTTCCACATGGATTACAATGTATCTGAACCAATGTAACCTTGCCTATAGCAACAATGTAACCTTCAGCTGTATCATATGAACCCTGCATGAGGACGCGAGCTGATGACCACCAGCTGGCAGCAGCGAGCGTCCAAGCTCTCTTGGTCAGAATCATCAAAGGCAACAGCGCGGGAAGCTTTCCCGCCACCACCTACACCTGGACAAGAAGGGCGTGACTAGCAATGACGTCACGCAGTCAGTAGCCAATGGGCTACTATGGCACCACGTTCAAATGTATTACCACTGTATATAAAGAGCTATCGATCCGCCATTACCTCATGTTCCCTCTGTCCACGATGAAATAAACCTGAGTTAACCCAGCCCGAGGCTGTGTCCTGTGTCTTGGTTTGCATACACTAAAATCCATGAAGTAAAAAGTAAGGTAAAGGTTTCCCTTGCTCGAAAGCCAGTCGTATCCGACTCTAGGGTGCAGTGCTCATCTCTGTTTCAAAGCCGAAGAGCCAGCGCTGTCTGCTTCTGCAGACGTTTCCGTGGTCATGTGGCAGGCATGACTAGACACCGGAGCGCACAGAACGCTGTTACCTTCCCACCGAAGTGGTTCCTATTTATCTACTTGCAAATTCTTCCTTTTGAACTGCTAGGTTGGCAGGAGCTGGGACAAAGACGGGAGCTCATTCCGTCCTGCAGTACTCGGGAATCGAACTGTTGACCCACTGCCTCCCAGTCAGCGTCTTAGCCACTTGAGCCACTGCAGTCCCTTTTCGTGCAGATCCACGAAAGCTAACGTTAAAATACAGGTGAAACTTGGAAAATTATGCAAATGTTCATTCAGTTCAGTAACAAATATATGAGATAGACTCATTGCATGCAAAGCAAGATAGTTCAAGCCTTACTTTGTTATAATATTGATGCTTGTGGTTTACGGTTTATGAAAACCCCAACCTCCTAATCTCATGTACCCCATAATCATCACATAATCTCAGGTACGCCGTACGCCATGATCATCACAATTATAACGAATTAAGGCATGACATCTCTTGCTTTGCATGTAGTGAGCCGATCTCACATATTTGTTTCTCCTTTTAAGTGAAATGAATGAACATTTGCACGAAATTCTAATTTTCCAAGTTTCACTTGTATATAACAGTTAATCTCAAAATGTCAATGTTTTTGTTTCGTTTATTCTCTGATATGCTTGAAACACGGCTACTAATCCAAAAAAAAAAAATTAAAATTCAGGAGTTAGTCTTTAAAGTGCCACGACGGTTTTTGTTTATTCTCTGAAAAACCAGGCAACATTTTCACGTCAGCGGCAGCCCAGAAATCCTTCCCTTTATGGGCGGGTTTAGAGACCCCCGCCTTCCCTAATCCAGCCAATCAGGAGCGGGGGAGGCGTCCGACTCTGCTGCCCCCTTTCGGCGACGGGCAGAGCAGCACCTGCAAGCCAGATAGCCGCGATGGCTGCTGTTGCCACTCCGAGGGTTTTGCTGGGAGCCGGAATCGGGCTGGCGAGATCGCCGGCGTCCCTCGCCGCCCGGCGTTGGTATCGGACCGAAAGGGGCGTTTATGGTTACAAGCCGGACCGCAAAGCTGGAAGCGGGTCGAACCGTGGCGAGGAGCGGCAGGATCTCTCCAGGAAAGCAGGTCGGCGGGTGGCCGAAGATTGGCACCGCAGAGCGCTAGGAAAGTGGGTTTGGGTGGCAGTGGGCGGGAATGTCTATTACTTCTAAATCCAGAAGGGAAAAGGGAGGAAGGGAAACGGTGTTCTTTGCATTAACACAAGAAGCCCAAGGACTGCAGGACGGAATGAGCTCCCGTCTTTGTCCCAGCTCCTGCCAACCTAGCAAGAAATTGCAAGTAGATAAATAGGGACCACTTCGGTGGGGAAGGTAACAGCGTTCCGTGTCTAGTCATGCCTGCCACATGACCACGGAAACGCCTGCAGAAGCAGACAGCGCTAATGGTTACCTTTCTGTGTGTGTGTGTGTGTGCGCGTGCACGCACGCACACGCACACACACACACACACACACACACACACACACACACACACACACACACACAGTACTATAGCTAATGTTTTCACCAACACTGATACACACACAGAGTATATGAGAGATAAGCAAACACGTGGGTGAAGACAGGAAAAACCTAAGCGGTGGCTTCTTGGGTCACTTTGGGTCTTATTTCCTGAAGATCGGTCTTTATGCTGTGAAAGTGAACTGGACACACACTCCGTACCTCCCTAAAAACGCAACTGATAAGTTATTTCTTGTGCCACCACCTTAACCATTACCTTGCAACTACCCGGATTCAAGCCGCCCGGTTCCCTATATTATTATTATTATTATTATTATTATTATTATTATTATTATTATTATTATTATTATTATTATTATTATTATTATTATTATTATTATTATTATTATTATTATATTTAAACTTATATACCGCTTTCCTTTGTCAGCAACAAACTCAAAGCGGTTAACAACATATTCATAAAAATATTACAATATAAAAATAAAGCAAAGCAAAAAGCACTACCATAAATACATTAGCAAAATTTGAAGAAGAAAAAACCCCGACATCATATCAATACAAAATCATATTACTATATCCAAAAATGTCGTATACAATACATGTTTAACATTTCAAATAATCCTTAAAAAGAAGCCAAAAACATTGCATAAAATTCAACCCAGACCCACCCACTTCCCTCCAGGCTTCTTATGTGTGTGAGATGTTCTGTATATCCCAAATGTACAGCACCACCCTCTTCGTAAAGCAGGTGTAAGTGATAGAAGCAGATCCTGTTGATTCTGGATCCGTTCTCTTAACTTCTGTGTAGGTATGCGTAGAATTGTGTGTGCTTCCAGCAGAACTAGTCCTGGAGTCGTTCCAAAGTTTCTCCTGTGGCAGAACAGGTCTTTTCTCTCCCCCTCCTTTTCTAGATCAATGTTGGTGAAAAACATTAGCTATAGTAGGCTTTTTAAACTCACCTCTCCCTTCTGAATGTACTCCAACATTCCTCCCTTCCTGACTCCCTCTGGCCACTTGCTCCACTATTGACTCTTTTAAAGTAGTCGTCCATCTGGAGAGACACATATCTTGGAGTATTAATCTGGTGCAGGCGGAGGAGTTCACGTGTACAGTATTACCATGAAGGCAAATTGGGAAAATCACTGTGTGTGATCCTGAAACAAGATCCTGGGATGGGTTAAACTTTCATTGGATTGCTATACAGTTACAGTCAGTGTCTTTTGAAACCAGACATGCGACTGAAGAGTCAAATCTTCAAATTCATCCTGATCTTGCTGGCAGTCTAGTTTCAAAAGATACTATTTGCAACTGTTTAATTAATAATTAACACAACTACTGTAATTATCTTTTTTAATTATTAGCTTAGGTAAAGTTAAAGGTCGTATCGAAAGGCAGTCGTATCCGACTCTAGGGTTCAGTGCTCATCTCTGTTTGTAGCCAAAGAGCCAGAGCTGTCTGCGTCTGCAGACTTTTCCGTGGACATGTGGCAGCCATGCCTCAACACCGGAGTGCACGGAACGCTGTTTATCTTCCCACCAAAGTGGTACCTATTTATCTACTTGCAATTTCCTGCTTTCGAACTGCTAGGTTGGCAGGAGTTGGGACAAAGATGGGAGCTCACTCCATCATACCGTACTCGGGAATCGAACGAACTCCAACCTTCCAGTCAATGGTTTCTGCATCTTAACCACTTGAGCCACCGCAGTCCCTAATTATTAGCTTAACAGGTACATAATGTAATTTAATAGTCATACTTATATATGCCGCCCACTCAGGTAGAACCCAACTCAGGGCGGCATTACAGCAAATTCTAAAAACATATAAAAACACTTAAAACCCCATATCCCTCCCACCCACTATAAACAATGTGTTAAATAAACAATGTGTATGAACAGAATTGTAGTTGGGAAGATTCAGCCTTCTCCAAAAGAGCATGAGACCTCTATGAAAAGGCACTCCTTGTGACAGTTTGTGATTTAGTGCCTTCCTTTTGGCAATGCTGCCCACATTTGTTGCTCCTTTTCAACCGAGATGCTGAAAGTTGTGATTTCGGTGCCAGAGGTGGTTGGATAAGAGTGGAATCTGAATCCAGTCAAGTCAACAGATTGTAAATGGCAGGGAGACTGGTCTGTGAGTTAGTGGATATTGGTTTCTTCTGAGGTACAGTCTCCTATGACCCAATATTGTTTTTGATTCTTGTATCATGGCTTATATACCACCTACAGATCCTCCTAGGGAAGGTCATGCAGTTAAAAATGATATCATATACTTTTTATGGGGCTGCTTTTGGAAATTTCCCCATACTTTCCAAACATGTCTTCATGATCAATAATGAGTATGTGCCAGTGGGAGCATGCTACCCTAATGCTACTACAATTGTGCTGGTCCCCATGTTGTTTCAGAAAACTGTTCAGGATGCTTACAAAAAAAAAACCTTTTCTACTTCCATATACTTTATGTATCAAGAAGTTCCTGTTCCTAAGTTCTTTCAGGCTCCTGAAGTTTCCCACTTCGGATAAGGACTTGGGGTAGATGACAAACCCTTTTAAAGTAGTCGTCCATCTGGAGAGACACATATCTTGGAGTATTAATCTGGTGCAAGCGGAGGAGTTCACGTGAATTCAATGAAACCTCTACTGTGCTCACAGAGCTCCGTTGCACACTTCACTGACAGTTTCACACACTCATTCTTTAAGTTTACAAGTCTATTCCTTTTAATGAAGTGAATGAGAAAGCCTTATAAGGTGGCAGTTCTATAAGGACTCTATGAGTTGTAGGATTTTTTTCTTCTGAAGCTCTAAGTACCATACATTTTAAATACCATAAGCTAAAAATATTTCATTTTAATCACATCAGTGCGATGTAATAGACAGGAAACCAAGCGGGACAAGGACTCTATGCTAATTTCTATCTTTTTGTAATACAGTGGTACCTTGGATAAAATCCAATTCGGATAAAGTCCAATTCGGATAAAGTCGCGGTTTTCATGCACACGTGATGCATCGCATAAAGTCCAAACCCGCTAAAAATGGATGTTATCTGAGCTATTTGGCATAGGAACCTCGAATAAAGTCAATTTTTTGGACGTTATTCGATGCATCGCCCATTTGATTCGGATAAAGTCCAAAATCGGATAAAGTCCAAACTTGTAGAATGGAGTTTGGACTTTATCCGAGGTTCTACTGTAGCACAATGTATTTCCATGTCAGCTAAATTGATCTCTGTTCATTTATATTCAGCTGACCATGGATTGGCTCGCCTAGTGGCTGCATACTATGAACATGGCCACAAAGCAGCCAAAATCAACCCCTTGTTTACTGGCCAAGCTGTAATGGATGTAGTACCTGAAATCCAGGTTCTGACAGAAGTTCTCCAAGGACCTTTCAATACTGCAGGTAAGAGTTTCTTCCCAAAATGTGTCAAATTTTTGATGCCTGTGCATTGACCATTTACAATCTAATCTTACCTAGTAAGTAATTTAATTGATTAACTTTTGCCATCTGTGTCCTTTAACATTTTTGAACTTGCTGTAAAATCCTTGGGTGCAAGTCATATATAAATAAATGTCAAGACCTAAATGCAAGATTCAGTGGAGGAAAGTTGTATATTATATTTTCCAGTAATGTAAATAGTAGCACAACTTATTCTTTTTGTCCCTAAATCTACTACCATCCATTCGGTAATAGCAACTGACTATACAACTGGACATTGCTTTGCATTTTCCTCTAGTATTAATTGGCAATATGGTGTCCCTGAATATATCACTATTTGCAACAGCAGGATGACACTGTTGGATACTGATAAGCAGGTACCGATTAATTAAATCAATGTTTTCTTCTAGACCAAGAGTGGATAATTTCCCGAAGCCTCAAAGTCACAGCTCTCCATTTTTGGATCTGAGCAAGCCACTACTATGATCTCTAACCTCCAAATGTTTTCTTACAAAAAAAAAAGACTTTTTTAAACTGAAAAAAGCTGCTTATACCATCTAGTGATCTAGACAGTTCTAAAAGAAAATTTAATGGTGTGTGTGTGGGTGCTGAGGACACTTCAAAATCATTTTGTTATCTATTTGTTAGATTTGTATACTGCCCATCTAGCAGAAACAGCTACTCTGGGTGGCGTACAACAAAAAATAGAATTAAAATATAGTACCGGGGGGAGGTAGGCTAGAAGGCACAAGGGGACTGTTTTGGCGCCTTCTTCTTCTTCTTTTTAATAAAGTATGTACTTTATATGTTCTTTGAAGTCAGCATGTTGTCCACTCTTATTCTAAATATTGCACATTTTTAGATGATTTGAGGGTTCCCTGGGCAGAATCTGGTCCTCAGATTCACCAGAGTGTCCCATCTCTGTTCTAGAGAGATCTCTAGTCTGTCATTACTGGGCTAAATCAAACATTTGTCTTGTGTAGTAGATCCATTGAAATGCATGCATACCTGTCAACCTTCCCGGATTGGCCGGGATTTCCCGATTTTCGGCGCCAATTTGCACCATTTTCCGCCCGCAGCTGCCAAAACCCTGGAATTGGCAGCGGGGGGGGGGGGGAGAGGTACTGCGCATCCCTTCTGCGCAAGTCGCGTTCTACGCATGCATAGAAGGCTTTTACACTTGCGTAGAACGCGTCTTGCGCAGAACCGTTGTGCGCAGGTCCCGGATTGTCCGGAACCGCAGTTGACAGGTATGTGAATGTGATATAGTATTAATGGATCCACTGTGAATAGGACTATTGAAATTTAGCCAATTAGTAAGGAAAAGACAAAACAAAATTCTAATTCCTCTATGACTCTCAGAGTTTAGGAGTCACTCCAGTCCAAACTTGGCAGCAGAAATGAATGTGAGGAATTAGCTGGGAAGGGTAAAAGATATGGTTGGTTCATACGTCAGTATTGCTGATCCCTATGGAAAAGCAGTGTTGGAATGACAAGGAACCATATAATTTATCCAATTCATAGGATTCTTCTGGGTTAATATATCCCTTTATGGCACGTGAACAGTGCTAGAGGCATCACAGCATGAAATGGTAGACAATGGCTATCCTTTATTTTTATTTTTTGTGGGACTTTTTTTGGTGGTTTATTGCCCCATGAAAAGAGTTTTGGCATCCAAAAAAATCTATTGTAACAGTTTTTCTGCAATTTGACAGTTGCAGACATTTCATCTTGTATTATTGCAGTGACTTTAATATATCACTTGTGAGAGAACGGAATTTCACTTCATGGATGGGCTGGCAGGCAGGTCAGTGTTGTAGTGCTTGCGTGATGCTTGTGATGGTTGCTGGATAAAGGAAACCCTCTTATGCAATTCTTAAAATTCCAGGGCTTTTGAACATTGAAAAGGAGGAAGCATCCCTTGAGGACATCCTGTCTTACCTGGATCATATATACTGTGAACAGATATCCATAGAGACTAGCCAGCTGTCAGACATGCAAGAAAGAGAATGGATTGCAAAACGGTTTGAGGAACTGAAACAAGAAGTGTTCACTGCTGAAGAGAAAAAGTATTTGTCCAAGCTCATGCTAGAATCCCAGGTGCATAGTATAGTTTGTATGTGTGTAGTAGTAGTAGTAGTAGTAGTAGTAGTAGTAGTAAAGGTAAAGGTTTCCCTTGCTTGAAAACCAGTCGTATCCAACTCTGTGGTTCAGCGCTGTCGGCTTCTGCAGACATTTCCGTGGTCATTTGGCAGGCATGACTAGATACCGGAGTGCACGGAACGCTGTTACCTTCCCACCGAAGTGGTCCCTATTTATCTACGTGCAATTTCTTGCTTTCGAACTTCTAGGTTGGCAGGAGCTGGGACAAAGACGGGAGCTCATTCCATCCTGCAGTACTCGGGAATCGAACTGCTGACCTTCTGCCTCCTAGTCAGTGTCTTAGCCACTTGAGTAGTAGAAGGTAATTTATTCCAAGAATTAAAAATTCAGGATATTTGATAAAGTTTGATTAGTTTATTTATCAGTATAAAAATTATTTCCAAGTTGTCTGATTGAAATATGTAGTTGATGTCATAAGGATTTATCCTCACCTAAATGCTAACAAATAACTCATTTCACAAATCAGAACAAGAACAGAGTTCTGTCATCACTGACTACATTTTCATGGGTGATGGGTGTTTATTAAAAAAATGCTTTCTGTGCTATAAAGATACCTGAACTGATTCTGCCTTCTCATTGATCCTGCAGTCTTTTTGTATGTTCAGATGATTTCCAAGAGAAATGATAGTGCTTTTAAGTTATTAGTTGCCTTTGTTTTAAAGCAAAGTGCAGTGAAGGCAAACATTTGGCACTCCAGCTGTTCTTGAACTTCAATTCCCAGAAGGCCTGATCAGCAGGAGTGTTGATTTGGGCTCTAGTAATTGAAGTCCAAGAACACCTGGGGTGTCAAGGTTCGCCATCACAGGCCTATTGGCAAGGGAAAATGTTTGTTTCTTGAGTTGCATTAATGACTGTGGGTAAAGAAAATGTGAATCCTGCTTTCTGTACAGCAAAGGGTCCATTTTGATCTAGCACTTAGTATAAATTCAAAGCTGATAAGCTGTAAAAGTCTGTATTGTGCATGTTTTAAAGATGCAGGATTATTATTATGGTGCCCTGCTTTGAATTGGTTTAGTCTATTTTGCTGAGTGAATAAGTCATAAGCTCCAATAGATACCTTTCAGTTACCAAAATTTTGTTACTTAGCATAGTAAATGGCATTTGTACGAAACTCACAAAATTTACTAAAGATGTATAGTAAATTTATGAATCGGTGATTCATGTATTTGAGGGAAGTACCAGCATCGAGCACATGCACACTACTTTCAGATTATGGTGAGAAGACTGAGGGTTATATTTGTATATATATATGTATATATCTCAAATTACATTTTACAGGAATTTGACCACTTTTTGGCTACAAAGTTTTCCACAGTGAAAAGATATGGCGGTGAAGGAGCAGAGAGCATGATGGGTTTCTTTAATGAACTGTTAAAGATGTGCTCCTACAGTGGAGTGACAAATATTATTGTTGGAATGCCTCATCGAGGCAGGCTTAACCTTCTCACAGGCCTTCTTCAATTTCCTCCTGAGGTAATAACTAGATTTTTCTTTCATATGACATTTATTTTGATGTGATGCTACAAATCTCATGGAAGTTGGGAGTATAAGTTGTATAGATCCCTAGTGATGCTGGTGTGGCCCTTTTAGACACCTTTGGAAGTTTCCTTGATAACCAGATGTTCTACAAATAACATAACAAAAATTAATACTTTATTTAACATGTATATAAATCATATGGAAATGCCTATGCTTCAGCCAGAAAGCATCATAGTTCTGTGTGTTCAAAGGTCTGGCAAAAAATTTGTATCACAGCAAATGTTGTTCTTCAAATAAATTTTACAATAACAAAATTACAAACAAATAGCATATATAAACATATAAAATAACAATAATATCTATGTGCTCCCTCCTCCTGTGGGGCTGCAATATAATTCATTTGGGCAGCCATACTGCCTAAGCCAGGGGTTCCCAACCTTTTTCCACCTTGGCCTCGCGAGACCTCCGACAGCTGTAGCAGCAGCGGCACCTCCATCTCCGTCCCAGCGGCGGCCAGGTTGGCGTTGGGTGTGGCGGGCCTATCATTGGTTGAGCTGCAGCGGAGTGGGAGCTCCGGAGCTGCAGAATGGGGGCTTGGCCATATGGGCCGGTGGCAGGGGCCTTGGTGTGGCGGAGTCTCGTGCCCCCTTTGCTCCCTGGCGTTCTGGATTTGGCTGCTGGGGCATGGGGATGGACATCACCCCCTGCCCAGCCTAGACTTTGGACTCTGAGGCCTGGACTCTTGTGGTCGAATTCTTGTTTTAGGATGTTTTGACTTGGGTGACTTTTACTGTTGTATGCTAAGTGTATTTCTGTTAATTGTATCTTGTTCTCTAGTGTATGCTAATTGTATCTTGTTTTATATAGTATTGGATGTGATATTGTTGTTAGCCGCCCTGAGTCACATCTGCGAGTGGGCGGCATATAAGTCCAAATTAACAACAACAACAACAATAACAACAATAACAACAACAACAACAACAACAACAACAACAATAATAATAATAATAATAATAATAATAATAATAATAATAATAATAATAATAATAATAATAATAATAATAATAATAATAATAATGGCCCATGGGCCAAATTGCCGCCAACGCCGGAAGTACCCCAACATCAGTGGAAGTGCTGAAATTGCCGTGTTTTCTCACCAAAACACCGCAAAAATGCAGCAAAAAATTCAAAAATGGCTAGAAAATGTTCCTCCCTTGCTCTCTCCTCAAAGAGAAGTGGTGGAAGTGAGGAAAATGCCCAGAAGTGCAACACAAATATGTCTGCCGCCGCCGCTGGGAAGACCCATGTGACTGAGGGGGCATGGTCAGGCCCTTGGCAGGAAAAGGTTGGGAACTCCTGGCCTAAGCAGTCCTCAAAATAAACACATGCAGGTTTTTTTGGCAGTGCTGGAGAAGAATTAAAATGCAAAAGCGCTAAATATAAGCTGGTTCTGTGGATGATCATAGCTGTCAAGTATCCCTTATTGGCCGGGAAAACCCCTTATTTTACCCTCTTTCCCGCCATCATCCCTTATTAATTAGATTGCAGTGCCCTATTGCCGCCATTGGAAGGCAGCACAGGATGAGCATAGCTGTCAAGTATCCCTTATTTGCCGGGAAATGCCCCTTATTTCCAAATCCAAAACTTGACAGGTATGTGGATGATACATCAAAAGAGGAGATTGTAATAAAAGGACCAGAGTAGGATTGATTTACAGGGCCAGAACATCTATTGAATAGAGTGAATAGGCCAGTAGCCTTGAAATTCAGGAATGTTTGCAGCAGAGAACATGTTTTCATTTGTATTTGATATACAGTATTCTGCAAATGTATTGAACTTAGTTTTCGTGTCCTTTGAAGCTGATGTTCTGTAAAATGCGAGGCTTGAGTGAATTTCCAGAGAATTCTCCGGCAATTGGAGATGTCCTCTCTCACTTGACTGCTTCGGTAGATCTGGATTTTGGGTCTCACCTCCCGATTCATGTCATCCTTTTACCGAACCCATCTCATCTAGAAGCCATTAACCCCGTGGCAGTTGGAAAAACAAGGGGGAGGCAACAATCCCTGTGCGATGGAGATTATTCTCTAGACAGTTCTGCACAGCCTGGAGACAAAGTCATCTGCCTGCAGGTATGTTGATGGTCAAGGCAAGGAGCTGGGGAACAGATTCATTTTGCAATTTCAAACAAGTTGATGTGAGGTTACAACGTTGGCCAAATTAGTTGAGCCGAAGGAATGCTTTTGCAATTTGTGAGGCTGTTGTGCTATTCATGCTAAGTCAACCACAGTAAACCCTGACAGATTGAAAGAAGCATATAAGCTTAATTAGAGAATGATTCTACAGAGAAATCAAAAGTTCAAAACATTAAGGAATCCATTTTAGTCTGAAATCTTTTCTCTCAGATTTCAGGTTGATAAGATTTGTTAACAGGCAGCAACACATGTCCCAAAACAAAGGCTAGGCAATGATTGGTTGGAGAGACTCACCCAAATTGCTTACCGCCCCACTCCCCTTCTGTAATTTTATGTTTTTCATTATTTCCAGGTCATCTGCAATGAGGGAATGGGGATGAACAAAAGGGAATTATTATGTGGTCTTTTGTTCTGTGCTAAAATGGCAACATTTCAGTTTTTACTCATGAGCAAAAGTGTGCCTTGGCTGGAGGACTGGCAACAGTTACTGGCCTTGATTATTTCCTTTCATAATATAGGTCCATGGTGATGCATCTTTCTCTGGACAAGGCATTGTTCCTGAAACATTTACACTTTCCAGTCTGCCACATTTCAGAGTCGGTGGAAGCATTCACCTCATTGTTAACAATCAGCTGGGCTTCACGACTCCAGCAGAGCGAGGGAGATCCTCTTTGTACTGCAGTGATATTGGTATGTATCACAGGATTCTGAGGAAACTAGTACAGTGGAACTCCGGATAACATCCAAACTTGATTCCACCAGTCCAGATGTTAACTGGATTTGGGCGTTGTCTGATGCATTGATCGGACAACATTAAAAAAAAGCATGGGTCGGGTCCCCTGACCCTACCACAAAAAGGACGAGATGTTCTCCTACCTTTTCACGCTATTTGCCTCTCTGCAGCCTCGGAAAACAGTTGCGGCCGCCATCTTGTGAGAACCTTTTTCTGGACTTCAATTCCCAGAAGCACAAGCAGTCTGTAAACAAAATGGCAGCCGCATGCATTTTTACAGACTGCTTGTGCTTCTGGAAATTGAAGTCCAGAAAAGGTTCTTACAAGATGGCGGCTACAACTGTTTTCTGAGGCTGCAGGGAGGCAAACAGCGTGAAAAGGTAGGAGAACACGTCGTCCTTTTTGTGGGGGTGGGTGCTCTGCCACCCCTGCCACTTCTGGCAAGGTCGGGACGTCGGAAACAGCCCGGATGCGGTCCCCCGACCCCCCAGAGGTGACAGGGGTGGCGGAGAGCCCAAAATGGCAGTGGCAGCATGTGCGCGCAGAAAACTGCATCGGATAATGTCAAATTGACGTTATCCGATCCACTTCTTTTGGCCAAAAATCGGGACGTATCTGGATTGGACGTTATCAGGAATGGACGTTATCCGGAGTTCCACTGTATACAAGTATATGTTTTGAAGGATTTAGATGACGACTTGTCTGACAACAGCTTTTAAAGCAATACTGCAGGAACAATATACCTCAAATTATTGCAGGCTTATTTTGAGTTATCTGCGAAATGTTGGAGGATTAACTTAGTGTTTAGCTTAGTACAGCCTTCCCAAACCTGGTATCCTCTTAAGAATGTAGAAGGTTTGTTTTTTAACTTAACTGCAATTCTCCAAGTTGTTCATTTGAAATGATAACAACCAGTGGCAGTGCTATATGAGGGATTCTGGGAGGTGTAGTCTGACAAAACAATGTTTCCAAGCTCCAGTTCTCCTAATGTATTTGACTACATCTCCCCAGAAACTGTAGCTGGATAGGGGTTAGAAGTATTAAACTAGGCTTATAAAAGGTTCCAATTTGGAGAAGGCTAGCTCAATTGTTTAACTGTTGTATTAGTTTGCTGTGTTTTCTCCCATTATAGGCAAAATTGTTGATTGTGCAATTATACATGTGAATGGGGATCACCCAGAAGAAGTAATCCGGGCTGCACGACTAGCTGTTGAGTACCAGCGCCGTTTTCGTAAGGATGTGATTGTGGATTTGCTGTGTTATCGTCAATGGGGTCACAATGAACTTGATGAGCCATCCTTCACTAACCCCACTATGTATAAAATCATCAGGTATGGCTTAGTTGTGTAACAGAGGGGAGAAAATAAGTCTTTGGAAACTCCTTTTCAAAACATACTACTCAACCATCTGCATGGGATTACTTGACCAAGGCCATGTTTTTAAAATGTTCTGCCTCAGATATAAGTCCATGTGATCAGTGTTAAAATGCAGACATGTTGAATATGTGGCTCCTGATTTTTATAAACTACTGTTCCCATCATCTCTCTCCCTTTCTTTGAGATAATAGTTGAGATCCTGTTATGTAGGTTACACCATGTAAGGCGGAAGATGTCATCAGCTGTGGGGATTTTTCAGTAATAAAGCATTTCTGATTTTTTTTCCTCAAAGGTCCCAAGGCTTTCCAACAATTAGAAAGTTGTTGAGGGGAGGAGGTAGTTTTTAACTGCTGAAATATGCTTCCACTGAGAAATTCATCCTGATGGAAGTGATTTTGGGGACTTGATCCATGAAAGCAGGAGTTAGTCTTTAAGGTGCCACAATGTTTTTTGTCTTTTTGTTTTGTTTACTCTTTGATATGCTTGCACAGATTAACATGGCTACCACTTCAAAAGTGTAGTAATTAAAGACTCTTATCTGCCATCCCATGGCCCCCAGTAGCTTCCTGCCAGTAAAAGGATTTAATGGGAGCCTTGTGGGTCCAGAGGTTGGTGGTGGTGGTGTAATTAAGAATGTTTTATTCCAAAAAAATTGCCATGACTGGTGACTTCATCAGCCTTACAAGAAATTATGCTATCAGGATTTCATCCAGTGGTAAATGTAGACGTGGAAGAGGTGGGGAAATCTTTCTCCATCTTCTTTCTATCTTCTCTTCCTCCTGTCCAGAATTCAGTGAGGACACAATTTTCTCCTCTATATTTTTAGATCTTTGAAAAATTATAGCTGCTGAATCCACCTTGATTTACTAAGCCTTGTAAGAGTTTTCACTTTTCTGTTCCTATGTTTAAAGTCGGCAGGTAGGTGCTAGAGTCCATACCCATGTCTTGTGTGTCTCGCTTTGACCATGACCAAAACCCAAAAAATGGTGCTCAAATAAAAAAAAATAACCCTAAGAATAGTACAAATAATGTAAGAGTTCAAAACTGCTCAGTTAAAACTAGCAAAATGGAATAAATCAAGCTAACCAAAGTCAACAGGTACAGCTGCAAAATCAGTCTAATGGCAGAGCGCTTCTAAGAAAAGGAGTCCACCGAATTCCAAGAAGTTGGTGCCATTACAGAAAGACCTGTTAAGGATCCTGGTGAAGTCATTTGCATTAATTTAATTTAATTTAATAGATTTATATACTATCCTATCCAATGGACTCTGGGAGGTGTACACAAGTTAAAACCAATATAAAACAATTTTTAAAAACCCTTAAAAACATGGAGGTGCAAACAGAGCCTTGTTTCAGTTCTTTCAAATAATGCTGAGGTACACACAGGAGGTGGACTGTGGTGTCTTAGTGGTTAAGACACTGAACTTGATGACTGGAAGGTCGGCAGGTTAGCAGTTCAAGACCTGAGTGCTGCATGATGGAGTGAGCTTCTGTCTCTATCCCAGCTCCTGCCAACCCAGCAGATCCAAAGCAAGAAATTGCAAGTAGATAAATAGGGACCAGCATTCCGTGCACTCTGGTGTCAAGGTATGCCTGCCACATGTCCACAGAAACGTCTGCAGATACAGAAAGCGCTGGCTCTTTGGCTGTAAACGGAGATGAGCACTGAACCGTAGAGTAGGATACGACTGGCTTTTGAGCAAGGGCAACCTTTACCTTACACACAGGAGAAAATGTCCCTCAACGTTACAGGCTGAATTATACCAGAATAATCTGCTATTTCCATTGCCCTTCTGAATGATGTCACTGACAAGCACGTGGCTACATGGTAAATACTGAATCTGAAACTTCTACTTCGGGTAGTCCATGAATTCCCACGAAATGGCACCTAAGAGTGGGCGGTCTTGACATTGAATCTTTTAATCCAATTAGCTTTGAGGCTCCGATAACGGCTCTGCGCAGGCGCAGATCCCATAAGTGGGAATTCACGGACTACATACTCGAAGAATGAAAGTTATCACTGGTAAGTGCAACTTAACTTTCCTAGCTATTTCATGAGGTCAGCTCAGAACAGGGTAGATTGTATTAATCTAGTTGAAAGGAAATTTCTTGTGCTTGAATATGCCATTTCTCCAATAGGTCACGTAAGAGTATTCCAGACACTTATGCAGAGCATCTAATTGCCCAGGGACTCATGACAGAGGAAGAAGTGTCTGAGATAAAAAAATCCTGTTACTCTAAGCTGAACGACCATCTTGCGAGCATGACATTGTACACCCCTCCATCCACCAACCTTCAGGCTCACTGGAGTAGTATGGCAGAACCATCCGCAAGGATCACCACGTGGGATACAGGTATACCAGTACCACTCCTTCAGTTTGTCGGGATCAAGTCTGTGGAGGTACCGGAGGAAATGGAGCTGCATAGCCATGTTGTGAAGACACACGCCCAGGTAGGAGACTCTCAAGTTCTGCACTAAAAGAACACACCTACCAACTTATTCAAAAATTGCTCCATCCATGAACACACTGGATGGCCTTAAGCAAGCTTGAACTAATTGATCTACTACATTTGAATATTCAGGGGGGTAGCCATATTAGTCTGCTGCCTACAAACAAACAAACAAAGGGTCTTATGATGCCAAAGAAGTAGGCTATGGTCTACAAAAGCTTATGGCAAGTAAAATTCATTAGCACTCTTCCTTATTTTTACATTTTAATACTGTACTTTCATGTAAGTGCTATTTTGTGATATACAGTGGCACCTCGCATAACGAATGCATCACATAGCGAAAAATTCGCACACCGACGTTTTCGTTATGCAATGCCGAAAGCCCACATAACGGAAAAAAATTGGGGGTTTTGGTAACTGGAGTATACCCGCTTAATGGGAGCCCTGGTTAACGAACATTTTTTCCCCATTATGCAGGGTATCTCCCATAGGGAACCGCATAACGGAAAAAACCGCATAGTGAAGAGCTCTGTGGAACGGAGTTTTTTTCGTTATGCAGGGTTCTACTGTACTAAGAACAAGGCTGGAATTCTGTTAATTATGCTGCTAGTTAAGATATTGATTTTCCTCATCACATACAGCAGTTGTATGATTAGGCACGTAACAGTACCGGCTTAATCACCATAGAACTGCAGAGCTGGAAGGGACTCTATGGATCATGGAGTCCAGCCTCTATCAAGGAGGCACAGTGGGGAAGCGAACACCCAGCTTCTGACTCCACAGCCAGATACCTAAACCACTGAGCTATCCAGCAGTTTATTATACCCAGCAGTAATTCAATGCTGATAGAATTATACCTGCTTATTTTTATAATAGGATTCTGGTCAGTAACTTCCTTATTATTTTTTTCAGAGAAGGAATGTTTTTAGTAAGAGATTACTGATTGGTTCAAGAAAAGAGTAAATTGTTACTGTCTAATTCAGTGGTTCCCAACGTGGGGCACACTCCCCACAGGGTGACTCCAATTCCCAGAAGCCTAAGTCAGTAAATTGGCTGATAAGTGTTTTCTAAAAGAAATGACAAAATGTGGTTATATTTAAAACAATCAAAATCACTTTTTTCAAGACATATGTATTTCTAGTACGTATTTCTCTTGGTATGGAAGGCATAAGCATATCAAAATATTGTATTTATTTATTACAATTTCAAAATCCTTCTGTGCCTCTGAGGAATTTATACATTGGCTGAAATCCAGTACTAAGTTGCCTCTAATGTAGATCCATTGAATCAATGGAAGTTGTAGAGGAATTGACTCACTAGATCCCCACTGATTTGATGGGCCGACTAATTGTAACTAACTACTAGGCTTCAACCTCTTTCATTTGAGCCCCACAGGAGGCTAGACTGAGAGTGAATGAGACTGGACCGAAGTTATCAAATTAGGCTGGTTCTTTATGTCCAAGATGCAAAAATCAGACAGAGAAACAGATGGAATTTCATAGTGGTAAAGTTAACACAGTTGTAATATTTGTATATTATCATTTGCTTTGTATGTGCAGTCAAGAATACTGAAAATGGGAGAAGGAGAAAAACTAGACTGGGCCACAGCTGAAGCATTGGCTTTTGGTTCTCTACTCTGTCAAGGTAAACTTTTATATCTGTGAGAGTGCCTCTATAAGTATAT
The DNA here is from genome assembly GCA_035047345.1 of Bradypodion ventrale. NCBI lineage: Eukaryota > Metazoa > Chordata > Lepidosauria > Squamata > Chamaeleonidae > Bradypodion > Bradypodion ventrale. The sequence continues at coordinate 163,843,222 of JAWDJE010000005.1, read as the reverse complement.
ATACTGTTAGGCTAGCATAGCACATCCAAAAGAGTTGGGTATACCACCCTGGTAAAATAATAATAATCATGTTTGTATTGTTAAATTTAAAGGGAAGAATTTAGCATATATTTTTTATTATTTTGGGCATACAGCCAAATGTATGATTCTCTAGAAAGTATTTCTTGGTGCTGGTTTCATCAGATTTCTGTTGGTGAAACAGTACCCAGGCCTTGAAACTTGAAAATTGTAGGTTTGGTTCTGGTCAGGATTTTTAAAAACTTTCTGATTCTAACATTTAACTTCAGCAAACGCTTTAATAGCCTTTTTGTCTGAAGCAGTTTGAATACATTTCATATAGATTACAGCAGGCTTGCCACATATTATTCCCCTATGATTTAAGACAGGAAAGGTTTCAAACAAAAACAATCCAAGTCCTCTTTTTCTGGGTGTCGGGTGAGGCACTGTGCATACATTGGTTGACACTTCCTGAGCCTTTGGGATGGAGCCAAGAGGCAAACAAAATGTATATACCACATTTTTCGGACCATAAGACACACCTGACCATAAGACACTCCCAGTTTTTAGAGCAGGAAAACAAGAAAAAAATCTGAACCAAATATTACTGTATTTGCACCACCAACCAGTGGTGGCGCTGCAGGGGAAATGGGCGGGCAGGCCAATTGCAGTGAGGCGGGAAGCGATGCTCTAGCCTAGCCTCTTGCTCTCCCTGCAACCAGAAAGCATGGCTTCACCCTCCATTTTGACCACATGTAGCAGGGACAAAGGCAAGAAATGTAAATGAAACCCTTTTTTTATGTGCAGATTTGGTTTCCCACTTAAATGCATTGGGAACATACAAACAAAAAAGCTTTAGAATACAAGAAATTGATTTCCAATGCATTCAAATGGGAAATTGTGATTTGCGCCCTCTTGTGGCCACCTGTGGTAATAGCCCACCGAACATATGTTTTTCTTTCCCCTCTCCTGAAGCCAAACTGCACCGGAACAGCTGTGGCGGCAGCGGTGGAGGTCTTCGGCCAGCCATGGCTGTTGTAAAATATACTTTTACAACAGCCTTGCTGGACAGCATTCGGACTATAAGACGCACCCTCATTTCCTCCCCACTTTTTTTTTTTGGGGGGGGGGTTTAAATCATTTTAATAATATAGAATCTGTAGATTTTTGAGAACAGATACTTAGAAACTGTCAGTGCTTCAAGAAAAGGTGGGCAGGTTAGAGCAGGGGTGGCCAACCACCCAGACCAGCTGAGCAGATGGGATCACACCCCCTGGAAGCACAAGCAGGTGCATTTACAGCTGTTATAAATGCACCCACTTCCGTGTTTACAAAAGCTGTGGGCACGTTTGCGATTGCACATTTTATGGCTGACGTAAACGCGCCCACTTCCACTTCTGGGTCCGGCGGAAGCGGCAACGGGCCGGATGGAATGGCATTGTGGGCTGAGTTCATCCTGCGGGCTGTAGGTTGGGAACCCCTGTGTTAGAGTGACGGACTTCCTTCCTGGAGCTTGGAGTTCTAGGATGAGTTTCCACTGAGCCATGGGTGACTTCAGTTCAGTCACTGTTTTTCAGCTTGCCGTTCCTGACACAGTTGCGGTGAGGGTGAAGCAGGAGGAGAGTTTGTATGCCTCCCTGAGCTAATGGGAGGAAATAGGGGATATAAATATAAAGTACTACTTCTTACTTCTGTTCCTAGGCCAGACGTGAAACTGCCAAAATGAAGCCACCTTTGGGTGAGTTCATTCTGTAGTTCCTTTTGCCTCACCTAGTGTGAGAAAGATTTGCTGGAAACACAAGGTTGCCATTACCAGGGTACGTCCGGTTATGGTTCAAAAATACCACAATCTTCAAGGAGACTCTGTACGCCATAAATATAAACTGATACAAATGAATAGATGCAATCAATGAATAAAGAAATGTGTCCGTGAGAAAGAGGGACAGACAGATTTGATGTTGAGAGTTGAATAAAAATATCGATTTTAAAGAGAGGGTAGGTGGGAGAGAGGGTGGGTGGGAGAGAGACAGAATTCCTTGATCTGTTGAGTTGTTACATTTATGGCTTTATGTGCAGGTTTCAATATTCGCTTAAGTGGGCAAGATGTTGGCAGAGGAACATTCAGCCAGCGGCATGCAATGTTGGTTTGCCAAGAGACAGGCGAAACCTATATCCCTTTGAACCATATGTCAGCAGATCAGAAGGGCTTTCTGGAGGTAAAGCGGAATGTTTAACTGAGGCCTGTTTCATCATACTGCCTCTTGCTTAAGTTTCAATCATGCAAACACTTAACTGGAAGTAAGCCTCATTGAACTCAATATAATCTATTGATGAGTAGACAGGCATAGGATTATGCTGTTCGTTTGTGTGATGCTCATACAATCCACTGTTCATGCCTCTGAAACGCAACCTCTGATTTACAAGGCTTCAGAGCTACTCTATGAAAAAAACAAATTAAAGTGCAGTGGTAAGCCTGTTAGCCTGCTAGGTTTCTTAGAGGCTGAAATCCTGTTGCTTAGCACAGTAATTAAGAACTAACTGACTGAATCGGTGTTGATATGGTAGGTTAACTTCTCTGTAAGTTCCATTGATTGAACAGGCCAACTGTATGCCTGATTTCCTAAGCCAGGGGTTCTCAACCTACGGCCCACAGGCTAGCCCCGGCCTGCAACACCATTCCATCTGGCCCATCGCTGCGTCTGCCGCCCCCAAAAGTGGAAGCAGGCACATTTACGCCAGCAATTAAACGCGCCTGCACAAACGCACCTGTGGCTGTCGTAAATGAGCAAGTGGGTGCATTTACGACAGCTGTAAATGTGCCCATTTCCACTTCTGGGAGTGTGGTCCGGCCCACTCAGCTGTCCAGGGGTGTGGTCAGGCCCATGGCTTAAAAAGATTGGCCATCCCTGTCCTAAGCTAAGTAACAGGATTTCAGCCAATGAAACTGGAAAACCAGTGTGAACCTTTTCTATATCTGATAACACAGTCTACTGTATTGAAGAAAGTACAGTGGTACCTCGCTTAAAGAGCATAATGCGTTCCACAGGATTGCTCTTTAAGCGAAACACCATTGTAAGTGACCAATTGTGAGTTCTGGTGGGGGGGAGGATTGCGAACCCCGATTTAGTTGTTAAGCGAGTTTTTGGTTGGTTTTAGTTGTTAAGCGAGGCGACCATTCAGAGAAAATTCTGCTCTTTAAACGAGTTAGTCTCTAAGCGAGGTGCTCTTTATGCGAGGTTTTACTGTATGTCCAGGGAAGTAAATTTTGGTTTGTAGACTGGAACTATTTCTATGGTAATTCTCTTTAAGCTTCACTGTTTATAAACCCATGCATCAGCTCAAGTTAAAAAAATGACCAGCTTGCTTCCGCCCCGCCCCCATGTGTACTTTCTGAAAAAAATGTTCTTTTACTTGTAGTTCTCAAGTTCATTTTCTCTTAGGTGAGTAACAGCCCCCTTTCAGAAGAAGCTGTTCTTGGCTTTGAATATGGCATGAGTATTGAAAGTCCCAACTTGTTGCCCATTTGGGAGGCTCAGTTTGGAGATTTCTTTAACGGAGCACAAATAATATTTGATACGTTTATCTCTGGAGGTGAGATTCAGATGTCAGTGTGGAATACAAATATATTTACTTATGGTTTTCCTGTTAGTGTGATTCATTTCTGTTCACTAGTACAGTGGTCCCCAAACTTTTCAGGCCGTGGGTCAGTCATGTGGTTTAGGGGGCCAGTCACTATGGCCCATGGGCCTGAACCAACTCCCAACACCAATTCATCCAACCCATGAAGCCCTCGTTGCTCCCGGAAGTGGAAGTAAAACACGCCCATACGTTAATTCTATGGGCGCATTTTACTTCCTCTTCCGGGAGCAACAAGGGCTTTGTGGGCCGGATGAATTTGTGTTCATTCATTTCATTTCATTTCATTTATTTGATTTGTATGCCGCCCACTCAGCATACGCCGACTCAGGGCGGTTCACAACATATCAAACAATGATACAATACAGGCTGTACTTTGGGCACCCCTGCTCTAGTATCTCATCTCCTTAAACTGTTTTATTTTCATGTGATTATCATAAATTTGAAGTCTCTGTAACATTCCTTCAAGTCCTCATAAGCATTTCTGAAAGGTGAATCTTCAGTCCTCTACAGCGAATAAAATCCTTTGGACGATGATCCTAAAGATGCATACAAGGGAGCAAGCATCACTGAATAGAATAGGGGTTTCTTCTCAGTAGACATGCATAGTAGACAGACAATTGACTGATGATTCCATGGTTTGGAATGTGTGAATGGTTTTTTTGGGAAAGAGTTTCATTAAACCTTAGTAAAATCTGTCTTCTGTGTAACTTCAAGTGTGTCACAACTTTTTTTTTGCCCATCACAACAGTCATATCGGAGTCTCATGGGTGAATCTAGTACTCTATAGCAAATGAGAGAAATAAATGTACATTTTCTGTGTGGTCTGTATTAATATACATTCTTCATCAGGAGCAGAGACAATATCCATGCTTGACTTAATGCCAGCCAGGCAAGGCAGAGGTCATATGGTTTCAGACAAGAGGCCTATCACAATATTGTTGTGTAGTGTATATTAATATGCTAATTTGGCATCAACAGTGATGCTGTCTTTCTTTTTGTCCATGTTCCTGACCTCCTTTAGGGGAAGCAAAGTGGCTTCTACAGAGTGGATTAGTCGTTCTTCTTCCCCATGGCTATGACGGTGCAGGACCAGAACATTCTTCTTGTCGTATTGAACGTTTTTTACAGGTAGCTAGATGTGTCATGTTGAACAATGTAGAAGTAAAAGTACATTTTAGGCACTGTTTGTGTGCACGTGCTTGCACGTGTGTATGTGTGTGCGTGTGCACTTCTATACTTATTTCCTGAAGAAGTTGCATGGTTGAATTATCCTTGCCATACCATACAGCTAAAATATCAAGGCTTAGAATTAATGTGTTAGTTTTTAACACATTAAAGTTGAATACTTAAATTTTTATTAACAAGGTAAAATAAACCAATACATGTAAATAATGTTTGGAAATTAATAGTTTTCATTTCTTTCAAAATGCTATTTTTAAAAGATCAGGTGCATTTTTCCATTTTTAACACATGAGCAACATTTTAATGCTAATGTCTTAAATATAAAGTACTCTGCATGGGAAAGTAATTATAGTTGGCTGGTGCCAGAGGGAAATCTGGTAATCCATCTATCTGTGATCTCAATTAGGTCTCTAAAAACAAGGATGGGAATATTTTCTGGATTTTATTAGAACTTTGCATTAATCTATATCTTGTCCTGTTTAAGAAGTCCCAAACTACTTCAGGCTTCTCCATTCTGAAAAGTTTCTGTATTCTTTGAACCTCATTAAAATGTTTCAAGACATTGTCTACTGCTATTGAAGATCTGTTGGTGACTAGCAGGTTGACTCACACTTTATCCCTTTCACAGATGTGTGATAGCTCAGAGGAAGGAGTTGACGGCGATCACATCAATATGTCTGTTGTACACCCAACAACTCCAGCACAGTATTTCCACTTACTCCGCAGACAAATGGTCCGAAACTTCCGGAAACCACTCATTGTTGCTGCTCCCAAAATTCTTCTCAGGCTACCTGTGCGTAAAAAGACTTCTTACTTGTGTTTTACTAATGTCTTTCATTCCTTGTATTCCAGCAAGTTAGTGTGTTAGCTACTTATCTATTATTTATTTGCAAGTACTGTATTGCTTATATAGGCCAGAAGAGGAGAAGAAAAGGTGGGAAAGTAAAGCCAAGACCCTAGTTCTTAAAGTTACTGGCCAGAACTGTATTGATGATTTACATGCACATAAGTGAAATCATAAATTGCCATGCCTGTTACACAAGTAGGTGCATAATCAAGAATGCAACCATTACTTAGTTCATTAGTGGCAATTCATCACCATCATTTCTGTTTAGGTAAAGGTTTAGGTAAAGGTTTCCCTTGCTCAAAAGGCAGTCGTATCCAACTCTAGGGTTCAGTGCTTATCTCTGTTTCAAAGCCGAAGAGCCAGCGCTGTCTGCTTCTGCAGACGTTTCCGTGGTCATGTGGCAGGCATGACTAGACACCGGAGCATACGGAATGCTGTTACCTTCCCACTGAAGTGGTTCCTATTTCTCTATTTGCAATTTCTTGCTTTCAAACTGCTAGGTTGGCAGGATCCTGGGACAAAGACGGGCGCTCATTCCGTCCTGCAGTACTCGGGAATCAAACTGCTGACCTTCTGCCTCCCAGTCAGCGTCTTAACCACTTGAGCCACTTTATACCTGTATAAATTGCCAACTGGATTCCAGCCATAATTTTTGTAAGACTCTTGAGGCGAAAACACTTACTGGCTGCCTACTGCTAGGCGTTAGTTGAGAGGAGAAGAAGAACCAGAACTGGCTCTCAGCAAAACCACTGAAACCACCATATGGACAGAGGTAACATATGATTCGTACCCACAAGATATGATATTGAGGCTAACCATATTATTGGCCCTCCCCATATACTTAATCTGGATGTTATTAAAATGTCATCACAGCAAGCCACTGGGAAGTGACTCTGATATAATTACAATTACATATGAGCACTGGTAAAACTACTTCTTAAATATCTCACTTAAAGCCCTATTAGGGTTACTATAACTCATCTGTGACTTGGTGGCCCATACATAATACAAAGACTACTTATTTTATTTATTTATATTAGTGGAAATAATTTGTTAGTAAATTAATTGCAGTTGCCAAAAACGGAAAAAAGCACTGACTATCTTAAAGAATACTAATACACATTTATACATTTAATCTTCCTTTTCCTCTCACCTCTATTCCTAAAAAGTCTTATGTGGAAAAATCCACTACATTTCTACATTATATTTATGAGCTGAGTATTGGGCACCACTTCGGTGGGAAGGTAACAGCGTTCCGTGCGCTCCGGTGTCTAGTCATGCCTGCTGGCTCTTCGGCTTAGAAACAGAGATGAGCACTGCACCCTAGAGTCGGATACGACTGGCTTTCGAGCAAGGGAAACCTTTACCTTTACTATTGGGCATATATCTATATTGTTGCATTTTATATTCTTTAGTAATTACATATCAGAATTTAAAATTACATTTTATAGTTTAAAGGCATCTGAAGCTAACCTGGGAATGTAATTTCTCAGGATACTCTTTTGTATCTTTAAATTATAATATTTATAAAACCATTTCACTGACCAATGTAATAGAATAGTGTTCTTATTTAGGGTTTTCAAAAAATGTTTTCAACTTTTTCATAGGCTGCTCTATAAACCTAAAGCTTGGAACCTATTTGGCTATTTATTTAAATACAGTATTGAGCTTGAAATATATATATCTGTTTAACTTTTATCCTCTATCTATTCTGTAGGCTGCTGTGTCAAGTTTACAAGAAATGGCCCCTGGAACAACATTCAGACCCATCATTGGTGACTCAACGGTGGAACCTAAAAAGTAACCTGAAGCTGTGTTTTTAGTATTCAGTATTCAATATAAGTATCTGGCAGGCAGTTTTTTAAAAAAAGCTTGATAACCCATGATGGAGTGAAACATTTCAGTCTGAGCAAGAGTTGTATTTGTGTTAAGGATCACAGTAGTCTAATACAGTGTTTTCCAATCTTTGATTTTTGGACTTAAATTCCCAGAAGCCTAAGCCAATTCTCCAAAGCACTGATCAGCCAATGTACTGACCTAGGCTTCTGGCAATTGAAGTCCACCAGTGTTCCGTGGAACATAGTTTGGGAAACACTGGTATAATATAAAGCATTGTAATTGGCTTAAAATGAAGGGAGTGGAAAGATTTAGCCTATAGCTTTATTTACAGGCTTTCCAGACTCATTATAGCTTTTGACATTAATACCCTGCCTCTCCTAGTGTGTCACTAAGCAATGTTTGTTTCATACCAACCTTACGAAGGCTGAGAGAGCATTTAGTCCAGGGGTCCTCAACCTTTTTAAGCCAGGAGCTGGTTCACGCCCCCTTGGACTGTTGAGGGGCCGGACTGGTGGTGGTGGGGGAGTGGTGGAGGCTTGGGGTGGTGCTGCTGCCTCCGGGACCACCTTAAGCCCCTACCACTCCCACCCCACCAGCAGTAGCAGGACCACCCCAAGTCCCCACCACTTGCCTTGCCACTGCCTCCACCAGTGACCATCCTGAACCCCCCCATTACCCTACCCCACGCTGCTTCCTTGCTTACCACCATGAAGGAGCTGCCTGGCACCAAATCATCTGGCCCACACCCTCACTCCAGCTGCCATTTCTGCAGCCGCCACTCAACCCTTGTCCCCTCCACTTGGCTTGGCTTGGCCCTAACGGTGCTCCATAGCACTTGCTACCGAGTGCCACCAGGGACACACCAAGCCAAGTGGAGGGGACAAGAATTGAGACAGCAGTGGAAATGGTGGGTGGAGCGAGGGGGCAGGCTGGATCGTTTGGTGCCACGGGCTGTAGGTTGAGAATCCCTGGTTTAGTCCAAGTATACTCAGCAGGCTTTGTTGACATCCAGGAATTTTTAATCTAGGTCCATACTGAACACTTAGTTTATTACATTTGTATTCTACACTTTCTCCAGTGAGCTCAAGGTAGGAGGAATAGCTCTTTCCCTCACCTGTGAGGAGGGTCAGAGAGAGTAACAGGCCCTACTTTCCCTAGTGATTTTCATAGTTCATTGGAGATTTGCTCCTGGATCTCAAGTCTGAATCACAGTTTAATCGCTATGCAATGCTTTCTTTCTTTTTCATTCATATATGTTTGTTCAGACCGCTGCTGTGATGGAAGGCATAAAACAATACAAAACTGCATTTTTAGGGATTGTGTTTCCTTAGTGGCTAAATCTTTTTTAATGTCACCATGCCACTGCCTTTGGCTCAGTTGACTTGAAATTATCCCAGTCATTCTGCCCTACAGTGTCAGCACAGTGATTCTCTGTTCTGGGAAACATTACTACGCTCTGGCAAAACACCGGGAGACCCTTGAAGAAAAGAAGCAGAATACTGCAATTATCAGATTAGAAGAACTGTGCCCTTTCCCATTAGAAGCTCTGCAGCAGGAAATGAACAAATTTGCTAATGCCAAAGGTTGGTAGGTGCTCACTCTTTAGAAGGGTTTGGACAAGACTTGGTCATCTAAGTTCTTTGTGTACTTTGGTATGCCTGTTCTCAAAGTTGAAACTAGTAACTTTCCCTTTCGGCTGCAGTTCCTACACACCACCAGTTGTCTTCGATTGTTCCCTGGAGGAGTTTCCGATAGTCTTTTGGACCATAATAAAAACAATAAGAACAGCAAAATCAGAACCAGTTTTTTCCCTCCATGAGGAACAAAGAAGCCTAAATAAGCAAAGTAAAAAACATAGGTATCTTGTGAAACTGTATTGCAGGGGTGCCGAAACTATGGCCCACAGGCTAGATCTGGCCTTTGGCGCCAAATCATCCGGCCCAAACCACGTCTGGAAGTGGAAATAAAACGCACCCATGGATGTGTAAAATGCTGCTGTAAATGACCTGTGGCTGTCGCAAACATGTTTACGACAGCCACAGGTGCATTTATGGCAGCGTTTTGCGCATGTGTGGTATGTTTTACTTCCACTTCCGGTGGGAGGAACCACATGACCAGCCCACTCAACCACATGGCCAGCCCACAGCCTGAAAAGTTTGCCCCACCACCACCACCATTAGTTGTTTTGCTCTTTTTTTGTCTATAATGAGGTGGGTGATTTTTGGTCTATTCATAAAGCCAGCCCACCCACCCACCCACCCACCCCCAATGCCTCCTTCCAGAGACACACACTACTAATCTGATCAATGACTGAAAATTGCAGGGGTTCCTGTTCTCCTCTGGCACTTCTTGGCAGGCCTGAGGTAATTCCTGGAAGTAGCAGCTATGAATGATTTGCTTCTCTTTCTTTTCTTTCTTAGAACGTAAAAGAGAAGAGGTGGAGGAATAAAGTCAGCCTCTTTCTGCTTGCATTGGAGAGGGCCTAGAATACATATATACTAGCATATTTGTGCCCAGCCAGCTGGGCATTTTTAAAGTGTGTGTTGGTGGTTAGGGGTGGTTTTGGGTGTGCACAACCACCACCACCCATACAATAAAAATTCCTGGCAAGGCAGGAGTGTCTCGTGTGTGTGTGTGTGTGTGAGAGAGAGAGAGAGAAGCTCTGTGTGTGTGTGTGTGTGTGTGTGTGTGTGTGTGTGTGTGTGTGTGTGTGTGTGTGTGTGTGTGCGTATTGTCCCCCCAACCCCCGAACCCAGGGGACCAGGCAGAGAGGGGATCCCCCTGCAGGACACCCCATTATTAAAGAGAAGAAACCAAGCGGTTTCTTCTCTTTAAAAATGGAGTGTTGGGGGGGGGGAGATCGATCCCCTCTCCCGGGTCTCCTGTTTCCGGAAGGGTTGGGGGGACAAAAGGGGTCTGTCTCCCACAACCCTTCCAGAGCCAGGGGACCCTGCAGAGAGGGGATTCCCCCCGCAGGACACCCCGTTATTAAAGAGAAGAAACCAAGCGGTTTCTTCTCTTTAAAAACGGAGTGTTTGGGAGGGGGTGGAATCGATCCCCTCTCCCTGGTCCCCTAGGTTTGGGAGGTTTGAAGGGACAAAAGGGGTCTGTCCCCCCCCAAACCCTTCCAGAGCTAGGGGACCCGGCAGAGAGGGGATCCCCCTGCAGGACACCCCGTTATTAAAGAAGAAACCAAGCAGTTTCTTCTCTTTAAAAACGGAGTGTTTGGGAGGGGGTGGAATTGATCCCCTCTCCCTGGCCCCCTGGGTTTGGGAGGGTTGGGGGGGGGGGACAAAAGGGGTCTGTCCCCCCAACCCTTCCAGAGCTAGGGGACCTGGCAGAGAGGGGATCCCCCGCAGGACACCCCGTTATTAAAGAGAAGAAACCAAGCGGTTTCTTCTCTTTAAAAATGGAGTGTTTGGGGGTGGGGTGGAATCGATCCCTCTCCCTGGGCCCCTGGGTTTGGGGGGACAAATGGGGTCTGTCTCCCCAACCCTCCTGAACCCGGGGGACTCAGCGGAGAGGGGGGAATCCCCCCTGACACCCCCTATTAAAGAGAGGAAAGCAAGTGGTTTCTTCTCTTTAAGAACGGAGTGTTGGGGGGGTGGATTCGATCCCCTCTCCCTGATCCCCTGGGTTTGGAAGGGTTGGGGGGGGACAAAAGGGGTCTGTCCCCCCAACCCTTCTGTACCCAGGAGACCCGGGAGAGGGGATCAATTCCATCCCCCCTCCCAAACACTCAGTTTTTAAAGAGAAGAAACCACTTGGTTTTTTCTCTTTAATAACGGGGTGTCCTGTGAGGGGGACCCCTCTCTGCAGCACCTTTGCCTCCCGGAGAAAAGGAATCCCCATCATGGAGGGGCTTTGCTTCTCTCTGGGTTGGCTGGGAACGGGCCTTTCGTTCCCAGCAACCCGGAGAGAAGCGAGTCCTTCTCTCTGGTAGGCCAGGAGGTGCTCCCGCCTCTCCTTTGTCCATGCGAGCGTCGAGGCCACGTCACCCGCAGGGATAAAGGAGAGACCGGTGATTCTCCCTACGCAGAAGGCCGCGCCTAGTGGGAAAGAGTTTGAGAGATCCAGTCAGAGCCGGCAAAAGGTAAGTGCGGTCGGTGGGAGTTAGGGATGGGGGGATAGGTGGGGGGGTGGGGGCGGCATGGTTACAGGGGGCCATGCTTCACCCACCCACCCCCTAACCCACCCACCGACCGCACTTACCTTTTCCTGGCTCCGGCTGGGTCTTTCAAAGTCTTTCCCTCCGGCTCCCGGTATTTTGTTTTTTTAAGTCAGCGTGCGCGTTCCCGGCCTCCTCTGCGCTCACATCCCTCAGCCTGATTGGCTGAGGGGTTGCGCAGCACAGAGAACCCTGGGAATCATAGTTCTTTTTTTTGTCGCGTTCGTGGGGCGGCTGCCCCACTTGCGACCACCAAAACCCCGTGGTGTTGGGAAGGCAGGGGTTACGGTGAGTGTGGAGGGCTAGGTTGGGGATGGTTGGGCCTGGTGCGGGAGCCTTTGAACGAACCCAACGGTTAAGGTGCCTTTTTATATAGATTAGACATGGGAGGAAATGATTTTTGCTATTATTGACTGAAAATATGCAGTAAAGAACATAGGATTCTGTGTAGAAGCTAGATAAAGTTAATCAGAGTACACGAACGAGTGATTACAAGCTTTCTGATTTCTTATACAGTATTCATCTGGAGTCAGGAGGAACCTCAGAACATGGGGCCCTGGACATTTGTGTCCCCAAGGTTTGAGAAGCAACTGGCCTGTAAGGTAAAATCCCTTATATAATAATACAGTAGAACCCCGCATAATGAAAAAGCTCCATTCCACAGAGCTCTTTGCTATGTGTCTTTTTTTTCCTCGCTATGCATTTTTTTTTGAAAATGTTCGTTATAGGGGTTTTCGTTAACCGGGGTATATCCCGCTTAACGAAAACCCCGTATAATGAAAAAAAATCATTATGCGGGTATCGCGAATGCATAACGAATGCTTCGTTGTACGACAGTTTCGTTATATGAAGCATTCGTTATGTGGGGTTCCACTGTATAAGCTCAGTAAAAGTGAGTAGACCCTATATGTCTGAAATTAAAGTTTGTCATTCTCACTAACATAATGGTCTGAAGATACTTGAGCTGGCAACATTGCCAGAGCTAAGCATGCACAGCTTGTACGTGCCTTGATAGGAAACTAGCTTTAAAGAATTCTGTGAACATTAGCTTCAATTGTGCATGGATGGGACAAGAATACAGTACATCTACTTACTTACTTACTTACTCACTTACTCACTTACTTACTTACTTACTTACTTACACCGCCCATTTGGGATATTTCCCACTCTGAGCGGTACACATAGAAATAACAAAATAACATAATAAAACAAACAACAAAATAAAACAAAACCACCGAATAAGTACATCATAAAATAAAATACTTGGCATCTGTGGGCACAGAGGGTCAACTGACCAGCTAGTTTATTGTTAAGGGTGTAATATTCTCAAAGGCTTCCTTGAATAGGAAAGTTTTAAGTTGTTTTTAAAAGATACCCAGCAATATCTTTACAAAGCATGCACATTTCTTTATAGCAGTATCCCATAGGTATTGTTGGGAATTTCATGCCCACAAAATTAATGCAGAAATGCTTTTCAAACTTAAGTGGAAATATGTATACAAAAATAGAACTTGATTCAGTAAAAATCCATAGAAGTGGGCTGTAGAAACATTCTTGTTCTCCCCTCACCCACCCCGAAAATGAGAGCCATAGTTTAATATATTTACCTGGAATTGAAAACCCTGATTCTTGTTGTTGTTCAGTCGCACACTTGAGTCCGACCCTTTGTGACCCCATGGACCACCACATGCCAGGCTCCTCTGTCATCTGCTATCTGCTATCCTCCGTAGTTCACCCAGATCTACCCCTGGTTCTAGAAAAGTGAAAATAGGCTGCATGACTGTTCTTAGGAATTTACTACTGTTGGGCAGGTTTAGTGGGGAGGCAGCTTTGGTGTATGTGTACCTCCTTTGCTATATGCTTAAGCCAATAGCAATAAAGAGGCCAAACGTTAAGCAGAAAATCCGTTTGAGGCAATCCAACTGAAAAAGCGTATGTAAGTTTTGTCCAAAAAATTCAAAAAAGTATCTTGAACAATAAAGTTTTCTTAATCCAAACAGTGTGTTATATCCTTTAAAAATGTAATGAAAAATAGATGTCTTCTCCAATAACAAACCAAAACAAATATCTTATCTCAGTCAAAAATATCACTTATATTATTCCAAAGTAACTAAGCATATACAGCGTGTATACAGCGAGGACGCCGCACCAGGGACTTTGGGGCTCTCTCCGGAGCCACAAAAACGCTCCGGAGATGGGAGCCAGGATCACCTGCTGCTGCACCCGAGGACTTTCTGTTTCTTCCCCATTGGCTTGGGGAGGTGTACTTTGTGCTTAGCCCAGACCTGGCTATAACGTGAGCTAGGGCTTTGTACCTTTCTTGAATTGAATTGTTTTATTGTGTAACTGTATTTTATTGTATTTACTGTATTGCACTGTGACATATTCTATTTTTTGTGATATTTTTTATGCTGTAACTTGTGAACTTGTAACTTGTAAACCACATTGAGTCGCCCCTCGGGCAGAGAATTGTGGTATATAAATTAAAATCAAATCAAATAATCTCCAGACAGTGTAGCAATATACTTTCAGTGTCCACAGAAAAACAGTCTTTTAAATAACAATAGGGAGTCGAAGTCTACCCAGTTTGAAGACTTTTCACTTTTTCTTCAGGAAAGTGTTTGAATATTTTATCTTAAACGCATCCTTCTAGCCTCCACCAATACTTTTTTTCAGTGCTCATGGACATCCATGAGACTGATTTTCTGTGGACACTAAAAGTATATTGCTACACTGTCTGGAGATTATACATGCTGTACACGCTTAGTTACTTTGGAATAATATAAGTGATATTTTTGCCTGATATAAGATATTTGTTTTGGTTTGTCATTGGAGAAGACATCTATTTTTCGTTACATTTTTTCAAAGGATATAACACACTGTTTGGATTAAAGAAACTTTATTGTTCAAGATACTTTTTTGAATTTTTTGGACAAAACGTATATACGCTTTTTCAGTTGGATTGCCTGAAATGGATTTTCTGCTTTGTGTATGCTGAAGCCAAGACAAAGCTGTAAAATAGTAAATAAAAAGGGTACACATCAGTCAGTAATATCTTATAAGCTCCTAGGGCCTTATCCTTGTTTTGTGTTTCATTGTTGACTTGATTGCAAAATAAAGCACTGGCTGCCCGTTCTTTTCTGTATCAGGTACAAGGTGTTAGTGCTAACCTTTAAGGCCCTAAACGGTTTGGGACATTCTTACCTTGTGGGACATCTTCCCCTCAGGACAGTAGCCCGCATCACTTGCTCCTTTCTGTCGGCGCAGCTTCAGGTGCTGACCTCGAGATAGGCTAGGAAGGCCATGCCTAGGAAAGGGGCCTTCTCGGTGGTGGCACCAATGCTGTGCAATGCTATTCCAGCTGAGCTGCACCAGGCTCCATCGTTGTTTTCATTCAAAAAACACTGAAAACACTGCTCTTTGAGGAGGCCTTTGGGAATGTTCTGTCTACAAATAGCTGTTAGAGATGCTGCCCCATTTCTCTCTGCCCCAAATAGGTTGCGCTTTTGGGGCCCTTGCTTGATGTATTAATAGTCTGGTAATTTTAATGTTTTGTGACTGTTTTTATTGTGAGTTTTATTGTGAGTCAAGTGGCTAAGACGCTGACTGGAAGGCGGAAGGTCAGCAGTTCGATTCCCGAGTACTGCAGGATAGAGTGAGCTCCCGTCTTGGTCCCAGCTCCTGCCAACCTAGCAGTTCAAAAGCAAGAAATTGCAAGTAGATAAATAGGGGCCACTTTGGTGGGAAGGTCACAGCGTTCCATGCACTCCGGGGTCTAGTCATGCCTGCCACATGACCATGGAAACGTCTGCAGAAGCAGACAACGCTGGCTCCTCGGCTTTGAAACAGAGATGAGCACTGAACCCTAGAGTCGGATACGACTGGCTTTCGAGCAAGGGAAACCTTTACCTTTACTAACTTTTAATATTTGATTGTTTTGTTGTTGGTTTTATGATATTAGCTGTCCTGAGTAGGAATGATTTTTTTCCTAGAGGGGCAGGATAGAAGTGTAATAAATAAATAAAACTAAAGGATGCAATTTTGCACACAATGTGACTGTTTGAAGAGCACAACTACAAGGGAGTAAGACCTGTTCAACAAAGTGGGAGTATTTCTTGTCAGCATGCACAGGGTTGTGCTACTCTTTTCATTAACAGAGTGCAATACGATTTGAGTAGGTTGCATGCAGGATAGTAACCTGAATGATTAGGTCAGTACATGTAATGTCAGTCAGATAAGGGCCAGTGTGTAATGCCATTCTTCCATCTTTTGATTCCAGCTACGTCTTGTGAGTAGACCACCTTTACCAGCACCTGCAGTGGGCATTGGAACATTACACCAGAAGCAGCAGGAAGACCTCCTCACCAAAACATTTGCTTGAGACTTGAATGCTTTGTGACATTGTTAAGACTTAAACAAGAAACTCACAAGGTTGCCTGAGTTCACCTCAGACGTATGCTACTTAAAATTATGGCGCACAAATCAGCTAACGTGTAAAAGGTGTTATGCCTTCATTTATTTCAGTGCTGAGCTGAGCAATTGTTTGACTCTCAGCTGTAAAATTTAACGAGATTTGATCTTGTCCACTTTGGTATGCGCACATACATATTGAAATACAAGATGTTTAAATATTCAAATTCTTTATATATATTTTTAAATATTAAGCTGCATCATGATGCTAATGCTCTTATAGTTTTATTCATGGATAGCAAAACTTGCAAGTTTTTGCTTCAGTGTGAAATAAAACAAAAAGGCAGATTAAAATTGCTAAATCAGCTGGGAAAATAAGATGTTTCATTGCATTAAACTTGAATGATTTAAAGCAGGGGTGTCCAAATTATGGTCCGGGGGCTGAATCCGGAACCCGATTCTAATTCATCCAGCCCGCAAAGCCCTCGTCGCTCCCGGAAGCAAAAGTAAAACGCACCCGGGAGCAATGAGGGCTTCACAGGACGGATGAATTGGCATCGGGGGCCGGATCTGGCTCCCAGGCCATAGTGAACCACGGATCTGGCCCCCTGAACCACATGACCGGCCTGCAGACTGAAAAGTTTGGGCACCCCTGATTTAAAGGAACATTTAGTGGAACTAGTGCTCTGAAAGATTACTTCTTTCCTTTCACAGACCTTTAGATTTATTTATAAAGCATGGTAAATTTCAACCAGGGGAGATTACTGTTCCTATAGCTTTTTAAAGATTTATTCTTCTGCTGAGGATAAAACAAGAAGAGACGTTCACATTACCTTACTTTATACAAGCAGCAGATGAAACAGTAAAATTGTTCTTGTATTGTAACACTTTGGATTGTACATGAGTGGGAATTTCTTTGTTGAATGTTCTGGAGTGGAGAAATTGCCGCATATATAGAATTATGGTCCTTGATATCCATGGTTCTCTGTGTTGGGAAATTTGTTATATGCCTTCCACATGACCACGGAAATGTCTGCAAATGCAGACAGCGCTGGCTCTTCAGCTATGAAACAGAGATGAGCACTGAACCCTAGAGTCGAATACGACTGGCTTTTGAGCAAGGGAGACCTTTACTAGGGTTCAGGTGCAGCCTTGCAACCATCTACTTGCAGTCGGAAGTGATACAGTGCAGGAATAGTTCTACCATCACTTCTCTTTTTTAAATAATATTTATTAAATTTCATATAAAATACACCAATCAAATAACATATACACATTAGACAAATATTTCAAACAACCTTCTCCCACCCCCACCCGCACACCCTAGTACAAGTTTGAAAGAATGCCAAGCCAACTTCAAATGAACAAACCATTATTCAATTACTTGCCCAAAATTTACATTCTTCTTGGGTGGGTTTTATTCCATCTTTGTTTGTCAAACCAAATACCACAAATGTTTTCCAGATTTCCCAGAATGCGCTTCTTGCAATTTCACACCTTTTCAATTTCATTTCTGATGTTAATTTATCATTTAAGGCTAACCGCCAAACCTGTTCATACCATCTTTCTCTACTTATAATGAATCTATTCTTCCATTCCTTAGCAATTATCTGCCTTGTTACTGAGAGTAGAGTGGCTAATAATTCCTTCTTGTTATCCAATTTTAAATCTTTCAACTCCCCCAGTAGAATTATTTTTGGATTTAAAACTACATTTGTTTCAAATATTTTTCTTAATTCCTGTTCTACCATTTCCCAACATTTCTGTGTATAGTCACAGCTCCACCACATGTGGATGTGGGTACCCACCTCTTTGCTACACCTCCAACACTTGTTTGTTCTTACTTTACCTATACAATGTAATCTTACCAGGGTCAAATGCCACCTCCAAATCACGTTAAAGTTATGTTCTTTTTCTTTGATTGATAACTGTTTCATTATTCGTTGTTTCCATTTTCTTTTCCATGCCTTTTCTCCTATTGTTACACCTAATTCTTCCTCCCATATCTCTCTAAATATCTTTTGGGGCGCTTCCTTACTATTCAAAATTCTGTAAATTTTACCAACCAAACCAATCCTTGTTATGATCCCTCTTCTCAAACTGTAAACCAACTCTTCAAATTTTGTAAACTTTCTTCCCATCTGACCCTTATTTCTGATCTTTCTAAACCATTTTTCTACTTGAATCTTAGAAAACCAATTCATTTCCAACACTTTGTAGATCTGTTCCCTCTTCTGCTCTTTGTATGAGCCAGGTCTTAGCAACAAAAAATCGTAACCACTGTCTTTATTATCTATTCCTGGGATAACAGATTCTTTTGTCACACCTGTGAGCAGCAGACAAGAGAAACCTTGTGAGGAAGAAATAGATGCTATTCTGTGCTATATGAATAGAATGTTTGCAAATAAACATGTTACAAAAATTTTAAGCAGTTCGAGTTGTTTTTTTCTTTGCATTTTCACTGCATTGTTAATGTTTACAAATCAAGCCTTTTGTGGATCACAAAAAATATTTCCCAGTCTTTTCATGCATCCCAATGGTAATCAAAATAAAATAAGAAATGCTATTTCATAATGTAGCTGTTTCCCTGTTTCATGAAACCATTGGGAGATCTAATCACGATTAGGTGCTTGGCTAATTGCTGTTGCTAAGCCTTTTCTCTACCAACACAACTCTAATTGCATTTAGAGTGCTCTACACCGTGCGCTCTGGTGTCTAGTCATGCTTGCCACATGGCCACGGAAACGTCTGCAGAAGCAGACAGCGCTGGCTCTTCGGATTTGAAATAGATGAGCACTGAACCCTAGAGTCGGATACGACTGGCTTTCAAGCAAGGGAAACTTTCCTTACACCAAGTTTACCTTACAAATCAGGTTATATGATCCCAACTCTGTCACATTAGGTATAATTTGTCTCCAGGGTGATTTATGCATGCAAAGTGAAACATAGTTATGGAGATGACAGTGAAGCCTATTTACAATCGGGCACTTGTATGCATTTTATTAATTAGCAGCATGTCACTGCTGAGGCTTGCATTCATCAATGCATCGTAAATTGCCAGTAGGGTTCTGCCTTATGAAAAGCAGGTCCTCAGAATTTGTTACATCGCTGCTGTATTAGAGCCCAGGGAAGATGAGCACAAAGAATGTGCCGCTGTAATAAAAATGAAGTTTCTGCATAACTTGAAGCCCAGACATGCCTGAACATGCATATAGCCTGATAAGCAGACTGCTTATCATCTGACAGGCTCTAATGAGAAGAGAGAATTCACTTGAGAAAGCCTTGATGCTGGGAAAGGTGGAGGGCAAACGAAGAAGGGAGCAGCCAAAAATGAGATGGCTAGAAGGTATTGTAGACACAATGGGCACAGAGCTGGGCGGGTGAGGAGGATGGTGGAGGACAGAGGTGCCTGGCGGGCAATGGTCCATAGGGTCACAAAGGGTCAGAATCGACTGTGCAACTGAACAACAACAAAATTCGCTTTATTGGCCTGCAAATGTTTGTTCCCATACATCTAGTCATGCTGGCTATGATATTTTGCAAACTTGTCCTAGTCTGGCCAGGTAATCCTGTTACTGCAAGAGTAGACCATACTGCCAGTGATTCAACACCGAGTGTCAGGTGACTGTTAACTAACCTGACAACCCTGAGGACTAACGGCCTTGGGTGGCAAAGTCTACAGGGAAGGGTGATGGTCCCCAAGTGGATTACCGGTAAATCTCATTTGAATCCATCTTGATGGAAAGCAGCAGCTTCATCGATATTGGCCTGGGGCGAAGAAGGACTTTGCGTACCAAAAGGGCTCAGGACCAGAAAGTGACTCGTGGAAATGGATCAGTGGTACGGGGGATCATGATGTGATGTGGAAGGCAGAAGAAAGGCCACTGCATTATATTCTCAGGACAATGTTCATGGCTGATCGCCATGATGATTGCCTATACTAGGGGGTGCCCAAACTATGACCCATGGGCCAGATCTGGCCCCTGACACCAGATGGCCCACACCACCCTCATCACACCCAGAAGTGGAAGTAAAATGTGTCCGTATGGCGTGGGTCAGATGAATTGGTGCCGGGGCCCGGATCTGACCGACCTCGACCTTGTGCTCTGGTTTAAACAGAGAAAATAGCAGCTTAAAATCTATCATCCTGTCGCAAAACAGATTGCAAGGTGCCAGGGCCATAGCCAGGGAGATGAAAACCCTCCTGAGCTAACAGTCCACCCTGGGATGCCAATGTTATATATGTGAGTTGACATTTTTGCCCCCCTTGGACCCCCCCCCCAAAAAAAAACAACAACTGGAGTCCTGGCTACAGCCCTGCAAGGTGCATTATACTTCTGCTTCTGGTGGGAAGAACCATGTGACTATCCCACTGAACCACGTGACCAGCCCACGGCCCAAAAGGTTTGGGCACCCCTGGTCTATACAGTATTTGGAATAAGAAGTCCAAGAAAGCCCTTCCCCTAACTCTGCAAATTCCCACAAGCATGTTTTTTTACAAGAATATCCCTTTCAAATTGATGTAGATACATGTAGTATCTAGTTGTATTTAGGTCCGTTTGGTCATATGAACAGAAAATGTTTCCCCCTTTTTTTTTTTTTGGTATTCAGTGTTTGGAATGATTATCACTATTGGGCAAGCTATTGTGTATGTCATGACTGGGATGTATGGAGTTCCTGCAGAAATAGTGGCTGGAATTTGCCTCTTGATTGTAATCCAGGTATTAACTTCAAAATAGTTTTAAAGTATATTCACTATTACTAATAGCAGCATAGTAAATCACAACTAAAGTAGGCCCATTGAGTAAAAAATTGGTGAATTAATTTCTCCGATTCAATTGATTCAAATGGGCCTTCTACAGTTGTGACTTAGTTTAGCAATAATAAGTTTCATTTAGAGTGGGTCTATTTGACTCAAAGGAGCTGGCTCACCAAATCCCCACTACTTCTTAACACAGAAAGTTGCCACTAAAGTATGGTCATTTGAATCAATGGAATTGCTAGAAAAATTAATTCCCTAATTCTCCACTAATTCAGTGGGCTTACTCACACTTAATATGCTAAGTAAGTAACAAGATTTGAGCCAGTGTTTTCAGATTATTGAAGGATATTCTTATAGCTCCTCTACACATATTTTTGTTTGTTTTTAATGCTACGGAAAGCAAGTCAAGAAATCTGAACATTGGAAAAGTAAGATACAACATTAATAGTGAAGCATATCTATGACAGAAAGGATGTTTCATTTTACGTATATTTAAAAGTATGTTATACCTAATGTTTGAGCAAAGTACAGCTTTTTTATAATTAAAAATTGCAATACAATTGATTCTTTGGACCACCACCCCCACCCCACCCCCCGTTGTTTGTTGCAGGCTTGATAGTGCTCTTGTTGGATGAGCAGCTACAGAAAGGTTATGGTTTAGGGTCTGGGATTTCTCTCTTTATTGCTACCAACATCTGTGAAACCATTGTATGGAAAGCCTTTAGTCCAACTACCATCAACAGTGGCAGAGGTATAGTAAATGTTAATAGCTGATACTTTGATGGGATAAATATTTGTGTAAGACAATTTGTGTTGGATCAGTAAAGGACTAAATCCAATTGTTATTCCAAAACAGCTTGTAATAACTTGAATCAGTGAAACTTTGATACAACACTTATGCAAGTTCCATTGATTCCTTTTGGTCTAGTTGGATGGAACTAACCACTTAATTTAGTCTACATTAATGCAAGAGTAGGTGATAGCATTATTGGGCCACTAAAAAATGAAACAACCATGGGCAAAAACTACTTCTTCAGTAATTTGATACTTCATGTTTTTGATAGTGGAGAAAAATAGTAAATAAGTGTTCCCAAAATCAATAGCAGAAGTCTATTTGTGAAATGGTGGTTCAAACTGGCTTCAAACCACACCTGGGGATGTATCGAGCTCCACATCTGGCAGTATGGTTGGAATTGTCCACCATGCTCTTCAAAGAAAAGTTGGAGTTAGAATTTGGTTTAATCACTCTCAAGAAGAAGCCACTTAAGCCAAAGGTAATGATTTTACTTGGTGAGGACAAACTTTGCAGTCCCACCATAATTTTTCTTGATCAAGTTTGGGAGCTGCCTCGAAATGCAGACTTGGCATAGATTCAGAATAAAGAGCTCAATGTTGAACTCACCTTCTTTAAATGTCATGATGCTATAATGGATATTTTGTAACCAGAGGCGGCAAAGTGACCAGAGTTCCCTCACATGTTTTTAATTCCTGGAGCTGAAGTGTGAGGAGGCAAAGGAATGTTTTGCTCAGGGTCTTGGCAGAACCAGGCAAATGATGTCACTGTTTGGAAGACTGTCTCATAGCAAGAGGCTGTGAGAGCACACTCATGTTCTGCAGCCACATAATGTGGCCCTGCCATGTTAGCGCAGAAGGCCCTTGGTGGTGTGTGCACAGTGGCCTGTTGGACTGGTAGAACTCTTTGTGGCTCACACCATCTGGAAGTCAAGGAAAGCAAGGGAGTCTATCTGGAGCCATCAATTGTATATATTGTTCTTTGTAATACCGGTAATACCAACCCTACTGGAAATATTGTGGCACTGTTGCTGTTCGTGGCTATGATAGATAAAGCTAAAGTTTTTACAAGGAGCCATACTGTATACAGTACTGTATTTCAACTTTTGGTCTTGAAAAGGCACAAATGCTTCTGTGCTTGTTGCCTTCCTGTACAGGACGTTGGTGGTCCAACACGCTCTTACCCTGTCGGAGGCCTCTGTTACTACCTTTCTCCCCTGGAATCTATGGGTGCTATCTTTGAAGATTCAGTCCATGTGATTGTTTACATCATGTGCATTTTTCTCTAAGGCATGGATTGATCGTCTGTAAAAGATGTAGGTGGTTTTTGTGTGTGTGTGTGTGTGTGTGTGTGTGTGTATGTGTGTGTGTGTGTGTGTGTGTGTGTGTGTGTGTGTGTGTGTGAGAGAGAGAGAGAGAGAGAGAGAGAGAGAGAGAGAGAGAGAGAGAGAGAGAGACTCTTCTCCCCAAAGCCTGTTTCTAATTATCAGTGTGTTATGAAGAACATGACAGCCATCAGACCCACATGTATTCCTGCAGGTTGCCAAGCAACTGAAGGAACAGGAAATGGTGATGAGAGGCCACAGGGATACCTCCATGGTACACGAATTAAACAGGTAAGAAAGTGGCAAGCCTCTCGGATTCTTCCCTTTCTTACCATGCTCCCATCTTTGCAAGGAGGAATCCCAATTCTAATCTGGTGCGCTTTGGAAAGTGAGTCAGGCTGTTCTATATCTAAAAGGTACCAGCATCTTTTCCCATGGTGCCAGGGCTGGCCAAGATCCTTTGCTGGCTGAGGCAGAGCAGTAAATGGCACTGATTCCAATCCACTGGTGTCAAAGAGCAAAGCATACCAAATGACTTTGATATATAAGGCAAAGAATCCTACAAGCATCTCTATGTCTCTCCTTGCTTGTAATACTATAATAGCAAATTATATAAGCAATTATACATTAAATGAGAATTGACATCCATGTGATCCTGGACTTTGATGTCACTGTGCAGGGAAATGACCTTTGGATGGTAAAAGACATGAAGATTCAGCAAATAGTATTCCGTGAACACAATATTAAACTTGTGCTTGCTCCTGTTTACAAAGCCTTTTGTGCAAACTCGCAATAGTTCTCCATCAAAAACAACCTTGGAAGTACTTGCTGACTTAGTTTGTGCTTTCAGAGCAAAAGTCATAGGATGTTTTCATGGAGGAAGGGGCTGTCCTGCCATCTTGGCTTTTAGCACCGATACCAAAATCCAGAAGAATCAGATGAAGACTCTAGGGTCCCTCTTGTAGCAGCGAATCAATGCAAAATCTATGTGGATTCATTTCTAAAAGTTGTCTGACCTTCATTGTGTCTCCTGTCTGGATTATTAGCAGAGGAAATAGGAATTGCTTACTTGTGAGTTTAAATAAACTTACTTGGTGACAAGATCACAGAACTTTGTGGGTCTTGGGACATAAGGTTGTGCTTTGATTCTGAAAGTAGAATATAAGGGGATCCCACCTCTTGTCCTGATCCCCATCCAGTGGTTCTTGCTGCTGTGGCAGAGAGAGGGACTTTTTTTTGCCCTCTCCAGATGTTCTGACCTGCAGCTCTTCTCAAGCTCACCTACTGGCAAGGAAGGGCAGTCCAAAACATCTGCAAGGTAGAAGGTTCCCTAGCCCCACAGATTGGGGTAGGGAACCTTCTACCTTGCAGATGTTTTGGACTGCCCTTCCTTGCCAGCAGGTGAGCTTGAGAAGAGCTGCAGGTCAGAACATCTGGAGAGGGCAAAAAGGCCCCTTCTGTGGCGTGAGCACTTAGAGATTTTGAGCTTTGGGGTGGAAGTAATTCAGACACTGCCCTTAACAACTCCTGGGATCTCTGCTGCTTATGGGTACATCAAGCAACAACTCCTTTTTGCCATTAAATGTCCAATCAATTAGTTGGATCACTGAAGAGGGGAGGCTAGATTGAAATCCATGTTGTCTCTCTTCAGGTACAACCTTACGGCAGCTGCTTTTGGAGGTTTGTGCATCGGGGCCCTCTCAGTCTTGGCTGATTTCCTGGGAGACATTGGCTCTGGCACCGGCATTCTGCTTGCCGTCACCATTATTTACCAATATTTTGAGATATTTGTCAAAGAACAGGCGGAAGTCGGAGGAATAGGTGCTTTGTTTTTCTAAATATCCGAATATTACGTGGAACTATATTCTGACACCATGCATCCTTTTGTCCAACAATGTCATGGTTTTTAAAAATTATTTCAAGAAGTGCTGGTGTGTCCCTGTGTTTCATGATGAGCATTTCACAACACCTGCCTTCAGCTTCAGTACCGTCTGCCTTAAGGATCAAAGGTCACATTGTCTTGGTGAAAGAATACAAAACTCTTTAGTGTTGCCTGTAATGCTGGAAACCAGTGCCTCTGCCTCTTCAGATACTACTGGGGAGATGGTCAGAGGGTGCCCATTTTTTTGCTGCTGCTGAGAATTTTGCACACTACCTTAGATTCAAATATCATTGTTCACTGTGGTAGGGTAGGAGCAAATATCCACAGAGGCATTCCAGAGGGCCATACTGAAAAATCTGAGCTCATTTTACCAAAAAGGAAAAAGAAAAGAAAAAGATACGTTTCCCCAGAATTCTATATTTTAAATGATTTTTATATGCTTTAAAAGAGAAATAGTTTGTCTCCGGGTGCAATTCAAGGTGCTGGTAATGACCTTTAAAGACCTTCATGGTAGTGGGTCAGGTTACCTAAGAGACTGCATCGCCCCAAGGGAGTCTGCCCGCCCTACTATGGCGGACCAGAGGGGCTCTCTCAGTGTCCCATCGGCTAGAGGGGCCCGCCTCTCTAGCACAAGGAGAAGGGCCTTCTCCGTGTCCACCCCAACCCTGTGGAGCCTCCTGCCAGCAGCCCTACAACTACAGACAGAATTGCTGCCCTTTAGGAAAGGGTTGAAAACCTGGCTGGCAGGGCAAGTTTGGGGGGCCAACGGGGTGCTGACTCCTGCTTGTTGGCTCTGTTAGAACTATATGTCCCTGTTAGAACTATATGTCCCTTTTATTGTTGGGTGGGAAGGGAGGGCCTTTTAAATTCGGGATGGTGTTAAATAGTTTTTATTGAATTTTTAAAGGGTATTTTTATAATATTTATGTGTAAGTGCGTCACCCTGAGTTGCCCTAGGGCAAGAGGGCAGGATACAAATCCAAATAAATAAGTAAAATAAAAATAAATAATAAATAAATAGGATCTCCACACACCCTTTCCCCCTTGGCTGTCCTCAGTAGCCAGTGCCTTTGTGGATGTTATTTATTTTCTCATCCCAGGCTGGAAGAACAGATGAACATTTTAACCATTTTGCTTCCTGAATATGGTCTGTGGAAAGGAGTCTGGCTGTTCCTCTTGAAGACTATTTTCACCCTGCGGCCGACTACAAGGTCCTTCCTTGCCTCATTGCAAGGATGGTGGTGGTGGCGGCATCTGTACTACTGAAACTTCATTACCACCACTCTCTTCTTCTGAGTTAAAACCCGGTAGAGGCCTTATAAGTAAGAACATAAGAACATAAGAACATAACTTCACAAGCATCACTTGTGAAGAGGGGAGAGACAAGCAAGTCATGTTGAAGAACCACCGCCCTATCTTGGCGGCAATGCAACCAGTGTAAACATTATTAGACAGTAAATTTATTTAATTAAAATATTGCTGCAACTTGGTTTACTGAGAATCCTTTGATTACACTTCCCCATTGAATACTGCAGTGGCTCAAGTCGCTAAGACGCTGACTGGGAAGCGGAAGGTCAGCAGTTCGATTCCCGAGTACTGCAGGACGGAAATGAGCTCCCGTCTTTGTCCCAGCTCCTGCCAACCTAGCAGTTCGAAAGCAAGAAATTGCAAGTAGATAAATAGGGACCACTTCGGTGGGAAGGTAAACAGCGTTCCGTGCGCTCCGGTGTCTAGTCATGCCTGCCACATGACCACGGAAATGTCTGGAGAAGCAGACAGCGCTGGCTCTTCGGCTTAGAAACAGAGATGAGCACTGCACCCTAGAGTCGGATACGACTGGCTTTCGAGCAAGGGAAACCTTTACCTTTACCTTATTGAATACTTAAGGGTTGTCTGTGAGCTGGATCGCAGCATGTAGTATCTATCACAAAAAGAGAAACCTTGTCATTTTCTTTTTTTAAAAAAAATTGCTGCATCCCCCCCCCCCCCTCCTCCACACACACCTTATTTATGAGTAGAAGAGTAGTTCTGCACTGGAATTTTCCTTCTGAAGAAGGTTACACAGCACACCCCTTGATTTTACTAGCAGAATCGTACAGTTAAAACAAGAGTGTTTTATAAGAGCATTTTCAAGAGACGGGATTGCTGCTATTACAGTAACAGGAATGGTGGCAGCAGAAAGACTACAAAAATAGCTGGAGGCAGCTTGGCTACCTTTACTCACTGAATTTTTTACAAAAAACCATGAACTAGGGCCAGTGTTGCAATTATCTTTTGTTCGTGTCAAAAGCACCATCTTGCAATTAATAAATATAGCAGCTAGTTTTTGCGTATAAGTATATTTCGGGCAACCAACCTCAAGTCTTTCATAGTCCATGATGAGGGGCATAAAATACACTGTCTTAGATTTGAGTTCCCTGTCCTTCTTCAGACACACAAAGGGCTGTGTTTGTGCAGAAGTCCAATTTTCATAGGTTCGCCTTTAGTTCTGCCAACTCAACCCTCGTTCCAACCCTAGTTATTCAGATGTACAGCTGTCAGGCAGGCAAGTTACTTGAACTGATGCTCTCATCATGTCTTACTGCTGGCTACTGCTGAGGGAAACCTGAGATAATATTTGAAAGGCCATCAGTCTTGTCAGACTTGCTATAAGACTGTCAGTATTATTTCATCAATGAGGGTGGATGGGGAGTAAAGCAGATGGTTGCTGAGATGAGATTTAAGTGAGGAATTACAATTCCTTGCTTAGACCTCAGCTTCTAAGTCAGTGTTTCCCAACCTTTAGTTTGTGGACTTTAATTCCCTGAAGCCTAAGTCAATTCCCCTAAGCACTGATCAGCCAAGATACTGATTTAGGCTTTGGGGAATTGAAATCCAAAAACCAAAGGTTGGGAAACACTGTTCTAAGAAGAAATGTTAGCTTCAGAAAAGTTGGTTGCCATTATTTGTCACTTGGCCACAACAGAATACTACACTAAGAATAAGAAGTGTTCTGTAATGCACAACCGCCCTAGATCTGGTAATAACTATAAATGAGATTTTTCACTCAGATTTCAGAACTAAAAGTAAAAGTATCTTCAGAAAGGTAGCTTTAACTCCTGTGAATATTCAGCCCCAGACTCTGTGGTTTGTAATGTTTAATTTCACAGTAGCTGTGCTCAGAAATCCTTACATGAAAATGATTTCACATTTTGCAATGCAACTAGTTAAGCATGCAGCTGTTTCACAAATGCACTGAACTATTTTCCTTTTTTTCCAACTTAGTGATGCCATGTAAAGATGCAAAAGGTGTCCTGATTTTCAATTAAGCCAGATCCAGGCTTCATGAAGACTCCCTTTCCTATTAGCACTTAGGTGCCAGTCAACAATTACGTGATCCATACTTTGGGGGAAATTGACCCCCTCCCCCCATGTAATCTGACCATAATTTTCACTTCGAAACCCCCCTTTAAAATTACGTGATCCAGAACTTTTGTATCAAAACTCTAATTTTTAGAGCTTTTCACTATTGGTGGCTAATGCAGTGTAATCATCTAATAAAATAAAAAATTTTCTATGGACCAGGTATTATTTATTTATTTCATAACCGGATGGCCAATGCAAAAGTATGAGATATTATATGAATTTATGTCGGTTAGAAATAGACTGTACAAGCAATTCAATAATCTCAAATAGGATCAAAATTCCCAGAGATAATTTTTAAACCTAAAAAAGTGCCATGTTTCAAAACCACAACAGTTCCAAATGGATTACATAATCTTTGACCTGAACCTCCACCTCGCCCCTATGTAATTTTCCATAATTCAGATGGCAGACCCCACCCCCTCGAGGATCATGTAATTGTAGAATGGCCCCTTAATCCAGGGGCTTAAGCTCCAAAGTTTTCACCGCCACCAAGGCAGAAAAAGAATTATATACTGACAAATAGTAAGATAGCATTTATTTTTGTCTTAAACAATTATTTAATGACATAGAATTAAGGAATGTTGTGTGTCTTATACCGTAAAGAGGCAAGTTACATTCTTCAAATTGAGACTGCTACAAATAGTTGCCATTCAGAAGGATTACTTTTATGTTAAACTCATTGACTATATAAATTTCTGACCTTTTGATTCAACACAGGAAAATCCTGCAAAAGCACCAAGTACAATGCAGTCTTAGAATTTCATAAATGGCACTTGGAAGGGCTTGTCTGTCGCATGCCTTAATGCCAGGGCATATGCATATAACTTTGCATCCACAATGAGTTTTTCCTCTGCTACCAACTCTGGAAAGAAAAAAATAAGGTAACTTACCGGTGATGCACTGTAAAAAAAATTTGCTACTCACTTGGTGGGCGTGGCTAATTATGGGCATGGCTAATTGTGGGCATGGCCTCGAACACCTCCCCCCCCCCCAAGAAAAAAGAAGAAAAGAAACCTACCTTGCTCTAGGAGGAGTCCCAGAGCAGCCAGGCGCTGCTGGCGGGTCAGCATCAGCCCCTCACCATCCAGGCGCGCTTTCACCAGCAGTGCTGCTGGGACATTAGCGGGGGTGGGGTGGTGGGCTGGCAATGGCCTACCCCTCCCAGCGCCGCCAGAAACACTGCTGGGAGGTGAGCGGGGACACTGGGTGCGCCACCAGCAATGCTGCTGGGAGGTGAGTGGCGCTGCTGGGAGGTGAGTGGGGCGGGTTGGTGGCCTCGCGCCAGCCTCCCCCTCCCAGCACCGCCGGAAACGCGTCCCATTTGCCTTGCCCAGGACCAAAGGCACAAGGGAAGTGTGGAGATGAAAGCTTGCCTCCGGCCCTGGGCGAGGCAAATGGGACGTGTTTATGGCAACGCAGGGAGGGGGAGGCCGAGAGGTGGGCGTGGCTGGCCAAGTCGGTGTGGACTGGAATTTCCACTACCGGTTCGCAAGAACCATTGGGAACCAGCCTCAGTACAACACTGTAACTTACACATACAGTCGATTCTAGAATATTCCAAAGGAGGTGTGCTGTGGATGGGTATTGAAACTACACAAGAGAGTTTGGCTTAGCTGCACTGCCTTCTGTAGTACGCTGCAAAAGTGTATCTATATGCAAATAAATAAAAACTCTTAAGGTATGTGTAACAAGTACCCTTGGCAAACTTGCACCTTCCTAGAGTCCAGCTGTTCTGCATGATTTCCATACCGTTCGGCAAAACACACACAGAGCACTGAAATATTTGGACAACATTTTGTGTGCAAATAGGATGCAGCACTTCCACAAATGTAGAAATTTACCATGATAAATTGCTAAGAGAATAATGCCCACCTCAGTTCTAGCAGAAAGAGCCTCCGCAAAGATTGTGATATTTTTGAACCACAATCGGACATACCCCGGGCAACAGCCACCTTGTGTTGCCGGCTATTCTTTCTCACACTAGGTTAGGCGAAGGGAACTACAGAATGAATTCACCAAAAGGTGGCTTCATTTTGGCAGTTTCACATCAGGCCTAGACACAGAAGAAGCAAGATGTTTATCCTAGAGTCAAACAATGTAAAAAGTGCCACTGTCATTGGGATAGTGATATAGGAGTGTGTTTCAACAAATTGCTTCAAGAGCCTGTTGAAATTTGAGCTATGCTGTTAGAACTGTAGATAGCTGTTAGGGGATGTAAGTCTTCGCCTCACACCCTAACTGGTTGCAAGGCATATTGTGTCTGTGATGCCTTTAAGACCCTACTGCAGGGGCACATAGGTGCTGGGACTTTTCCTTGGTGTGCTCCATGGGCCAGTATATTTAGGTCAGAGCAGGACTGCAGACTTCCAGCTACAATGCTCAACTTCCTCTGCTGACAGTCTGGATGAAGATCCCTGCGTCTTCCAGAACCTGCTACGAGGACTGAATCTTTGCACTGATCCTGATGATGGCTTTTGCCTGATATGCCATCTGTGCTTGCTGGACAAAGAAGGACTACTTGGGGGTAAGCCTCCACCAGGAGGGCAGAAGCTGTACAACTCTTTGGCTTTGTCTGCAAATACATCTTACCCTGCTGGACTGGACTGCTACTGAACTGTATGGACTTGTATATAGCACAACTGACTTGTCTCAGTGAGGTCAACTGAGCAGCCCAAGAGAATATATCTGTTTTGTGTTACAGTTGTTGCACTGTATATACTTGCACCTTTTTACTTCCTGAGTAAACCTACTTTGAGTTTTCTTCTGCACCAAGACCTGTCTGCCTGTTTTTCTCACAAGGGACCACCTTGTCATGTGCGAACCTCTTGCTGGCCACTGCTCACCACTCTGCTAACCGTTTACATCAACAATGGCAGCTCTTAGTGAACTGGGCTGCACCATTTACAATTGCTGGTGAAATACATTTTAATATGTGATAGACAAGAACTTTCCATCCAGAAAAATGTCTCAGTGTGGTGGTTTGTGATTAGTACTCTAGACGAGGCTAATACTAGATGAGGCTTGGGTAATTATCTGGGTTCTTGCCTTCAAAAAGCTTTATAACCAACAGGTCGGCATGGGTTGGTCAGAGAGACACTCTCTTTTTCAGCCTGACCTACCTGTGCAGGCTTGTAGGTAGGTTGGTGGGGCCGGGGTGGGACTGTCACTTTCTTACTGGAGTAAGGCAGGACGCAGACAACAAATATTAAGTCCAGATCTTTATAGGCAAGGACTGTTCCTGAAAAATGCTAAGCTATGAAGCATTCCACCTCCCAATTCCTTCACCTCTTGCAGAGCGAAGCCACGTTTGCACCAAATGATTCTGCCAATCTTGTTGAACCTTTGGGATTTTTAGTGGTTTGGAGAAAAAGCATCAAAGAAGGAAACAATGCAGGAAAGCACAGCCTTCTTCTCGTCCCTTGTACCCTTCATTCCCAACAGCCCAAAGAGATTTTTCACTGTAGGTTTCTTGCCAAGTATGTTTGGCTCCCAGGGGTAGGGAAACTGAGAATCACAGGCAAAGAAAGCAGACACGGTGTGGTTACACTGGTGTAACCTGCGGCCTAAAGGCCTTTGCCACTGTGCTCAACAACGGAACAGATCTGCACCCCAAGGTTAGGGAACGGAGTCCTACTTCCTGTTTGTCTGACACTTAATCCTGAAATGGGCAACTGAGTTCCTCAAAATGCTTCCATGTGGAGGAAAGAAATGATGATTCCACTTTAGTCCTTTTACTTCCTGAATGCAGAAGAAAACTTGAGTGTGGAAATGACTAACACATCAGCAGTACCCATTACTTCAGAGGTGCCCAAATTATGGCCTGCAGGCCAGATCCAGCCCCTGAAGTCAATTCATCCAGCCCACACCGCCCTTGTACGGGCACGTTTTACTTCTGTTTCTAGGAGTGACAAGGGTGGTGTGGGCTGGATGAATTGGCTTCAAGGACTGGATCCGGCCCACAGGCCATAGTTTGGGCACCCCTGGTTTAAGCAGAGAATAGCAGCTAAAATCTCATCCTGTTGCAAAACAGATTGTAAGGCACATTTTACTTCCGCTTTAGGTGGGAGGAACCACGTGACCAGCCCGCTGAACCACATGACTGACCTGCTAAACTATGTGACCGACCTGCAGACCGAAAAGTTTGGGCACCCCTGCATTACTTGAAAGATTTACAATGCAATGTTAGTCACAACTGGATGGTGAGGAGTAATGTTCTTTTAAGTAAAATGTTAAATAAACAGTGGCACGGAACGACCACCCTCCCGATTTTTAAAATGTTTTTGAAACAATAAATCAACATTGCCTCTGTTCCAAAGTAAGAGTGTACAGGACCTGCCCACTCAACAGGAAGGTTTTTCTTCCTCGCCATCCCATTTTCAAGGCAAATAACTAACACTTAAGAGAACCCCTTTAAAAGTCTTCAGTCTGTGAATGGAGACATTTCAAATCAAAAAATCAAATCACTTTCCACCAGTGGTTGCACTTACCCTCAATTCTTTCAAACAAGCCATTTTTTGGTAGTGTAAAAACTTCTACAAATTCTGAGGAAGGAAAGGAGAAAAGAAATTACGCACCAAACGATTGGTAGTACATTCCACAGTGACCCTTTTTTCCCTAAAGGTCTCCGGTGTCTCTACACAGGGGACCTCTCTCATCCAGCCCAAAACCTTTGGATCTTGTTATTAGACTGAATTAAGAAAATGTAATTCAGATGCAGATTAAGCAGGAGTAAACTTTTGATGCCTCTTCTGCAGGTTATCCTAGACAGGAAGAACTTTCTATTTTTCTCTCCCATCACTATCAAATGACCCTGAAAGATACCAGGATTTTAAATGAACAGAGCACATACATGAATACTGTAAAGAACAATAGGCATACTTATCTGTGATGTCAGTCATATGAACTTAAGCAGAAAACATACCTCCTTCCTCTGTATGGAAGAAAGAAAAGCAGAGACAGAACTTATCTGTTTGCAGTGTTAGCTTTTTTTTTTTTTGCAACAGAGCTATCAGATTTCATTGCTGAATAATGCCTCAGCCATACTGCTGAAATACTGTGCTTTCTGATGTCACCATACTAAAATGATTTTGCTCTATTCTCATCCTGTAGCACACTTTTTTAAAAAAAAACTTGGATACAGAAGGCTCCCATAGAGTTCAAGAATCACTGTCTGATTTTCATTCATTACTCTTTCCCTTTGCAGTCCATCCAGAGCTGGTAGAATTATATGAAGGGGTTCCCAACCTACGGCCCATGGGCCGGATTCGGCCCCCGACGCCAATTAATCCAGCCTGCACCACCCTTGCTGCTCCTGCAAGCACCAGCACATGCACAAAATGCTGCTATAAATGACTCGCACAGCGTTCTGCACATGAGCAGGCGCGTTTTACTTCCACTTCCAGGTGGGAGGAACCATGTGACCGGCCCGCTCAACCATGTGACTGGCCTGCAGCCTGAAAAGGTTGGGAACCACTGCTGTACAGCTTCAATATACAGGATGTGGGGCTGTCTTATTTTTAAATGTGTACAAAGCCTAGATATGCATATTTTGTAACACATAGAATAAGAAATGATATTAAAAGATTCTGTGTAGCTTGATGTGCTGATTTCTCTCATATATGCAGAGATTTATTTTCTGGGGCAGCAGTCATTTATGCATAACTTACATGTATCCTGAAGGAGTACTAAAAATTGCTTCAGCTTCACTCTTTGAAACAGAATCAATCCAGATTTCTAACCATTTGGGGTTCTGATCTATGTTTCCTTTATAGTGACAAAACTCTACTATATGAGGAATTACATTTCGCCTCCCTAAATATTCTGTTAGGTGCCACCAAGGTGTCTCCAACTCATTCTTCCCTACAAATGAGTGACAACTTGTCTGAACAGCTTTGCTTTCATTTACGGAGTCAACCCATCTCATATTTGGTTATTCTCCCCAAGATATGTGCTAAAATCAGTGGAAGTTAATTAGTTCATGGTACAGTACTGTTTTGACTGTGAAAGCATCATTTTGACCGAACAAAAGGGAAAGGGCGGTATCAAACACAGAACTCACCAGGCTTTTGTTTCGGCTTCAGATTGGCAGGGATGTCTCCGTTAATGGTGACAGTTGCAATGTGCGAAGAACAGTTGGTTAACCCAGGATCCAAACACAAAGCTACAAGAAACATCATCATTGTTCAGTTACTATGACAATCAAGAAATTGGACACCAGGAGAAACATTTCAAGCAGTCTTTCCCCTCTCCACCTCTTCATGCATAAACAGTAGAGAAAGCCTTCGACTGATATGTCCTTGTTTATTACATGTATATTGCTTCCTTCCTGCTCAGGAATGCAAGGTGTAATGGTGCGTGTGTGTGTGTTCTTCCTTGTTTTACTCTAAGATCACATTGCAGTGGATCTAGGGTTCATGGGGTAAAAGCACTGGGGACTTTTTGATTAATCACCCCTTGCCTTCAAGTTAAATGATGCCCTCTAATTTTAGCTGTTGCTTTAATGCAGGGGTGCCCAAACTATGGCCTGTGGGACACATATTCATCCAGCCTGTGCTGCCCTTGTTGCTCCTGGAAGCAGAAGTAAAACATGCCTGTTTTACTTCCACTTCTGGTGGAACCGTGGGAGGAACCATATGACTGGCCCACGTGACTGGCCCATACCTGTCAAGTATCATCACGTGTATTTTCTGAATAATCACCTGTATTTTGTTCCTCATACCAGACAGAGCCAGAGAGGAGGAGTGTTGGGCTCCCCCTGGTGGAGGAAGAACCACCCGCTAGGGTGCTCGCTCTTTCCCAGGAGAGAGAGAGCTTCAAGTATATTTGCATACAACATAAAGAGGATATTTCCGTGGTCCTGCCTTAAACAGAGTTTTTACAAATGAAATTAAGGCACACAAGGCTAAGACAGTAGACAATTAACTGACATAAGTGTAAAAAGCAGTTCCATGAAAAATCGCCATATTCTAAAATGCTGTCAGCAGAGAATAGGGAGAAATTTAAAACAGAATTATTACAGTAAGGCTGCCCTCTAGGAACTAGCCCATTGCCTTGTTCTCTGTGAGAGGCAGCACAGCAGTGGTACTAAGGGGAGAGGGGGAGTGCCTAGAGGGTGGTTCTTCCTCCACTGTGGGGGGGGGGGGAAAGAGCCCAACACTCCTCTCTGGCTGTGGTGGCTTCTCCTCTTATAGGCTCTTGGATGTGCCTGGATTTTGGGGAGGAGGGGGTGTTGCCTGGTGGGGAGAGGGGCGTGTGGCCCAATATTTTCCTTATTTTCATGTCCAAAACTTGACAGGTATGGACCGGCCTGAAAAGTTTGGGCATCCTTGCTTTAATGGTAGCTGAACTGGTGACCCGAAGAAAAATCTACTGTGAGTCACCCCATCATACCATAGTATTGTTGTGTTGTAATAAGAGAGGTTCTGGAGTTTAGTTTTGTTATGACTTGCTTCTGAATAGGCAACTAGGATCCATTAGTTTTACAAAAGCCATGCTTTGGCAGAGGCTAGTACACTTTGTTCATATGGACCCACACAGCTGCCTACTTTTTAAAAAATTCTAGACATCTATGGCAACTATCCTTATGTATTTCAAAATTTACCACTTTACCAGTGTAAGGTTGAGGTAAGTTAGGTTGACAAAGAATGACTGGCCTGAAGCCATTGAGTGAACTTTATGTCTGAACATGAATTTGAAAATAAATGTTCCCTGTCCTAACCTGACAGGGGTTGATAGTTGTCAGTCCTGCAGGATATACTTTGTGTTTTACTAAACTGCAAGAGCCACTATCCTGGAACACAGGCAGACAATATGTGCTATGAATTTAAGGAGCAGTGTATCTCAGGAACACACACTGATTTGTGAGCAGTACCAGAATAAAGCTTTCAAATCTCTTTATACAAAAATGTACTCTTGTTCTGCATTTCCACCTCCATCACCCCACCACCCTGTAACTTAGTGCAGGAGGGAATTTTCAGATACTGTATTACTATAAGACAACTGGTAATAAAAAACTTCACTAATCCACTGTGAATTAGGAAGAGTTGTAACAGAAGATCTTGATATATGTTTTGTCCACCCTTAGACCATGCTGGTCGTTCTTAAAATGCAGAAGGCACATCTCAGATTCTCAATTAGAATGTATTGCTAATTAAAAGGCAGATCCAAAAATGAGCATGCAGCCTGCTCTTGTTACAGGAGTTACAGCAGGTGATCTAAATAATTATATCTCTTTGCAACTGGGTTGTGCAGTCTTTGATATTAAGCTTGCCCATGTTCACCTCCTTCCACAGGTGCAATAGAGATAGTACCATACTTTCCAACAGGTATGGCAATATATACTATCTAATTATTTTGAAGTTTGATATTTCCATCTGCAAATTAAATATCTGAAGCAAATTGAGCATTCCAAAGTGCTGTATGACACAGTATATATTATTTTCCTTTCAAATACCAAATGCAATAAACTACCTGGAGAACATTCAACGATGTCCCCTTTGTACCCGGTTTCTTCCTCCAGCTCACGTAAAGCAGCACTTTCTGGGGTTTCATTGCTGTCGATCAGCCCTGTGAAGCAATCAGTATAGCTTAACAACAGACACCTCTGTCACTAGAACTAAAAGCCCCTGAGTGCATTACCAATGCTAGGAATAAGGGACCAGTCTTTTTAACTTCAAGAAAAGGGTTCTCACATACAGGTGAGAATATCATGCAAATGTTCATTCAGTTCAGTAATGCAACTTAAAAGGTGAAACAAATATATGAGAAGACTCATTACATGCAAAGCGAGATAGTTCAAACCTTACTTTGTTATAATATTGATGCTTATGGCATACAGCTTATGAAAACCCCAACCCCTCATTCTCATGTACCCCATAATCATGTACGCTGTATGCCATGATCATAACAACTATAATGACATCTCTCGTTTTGCATGTAGTGAGTCTATCTCATATATTTGTTTCACCTTTTAAGTGAAATGAATGGACATTTGCACGATATTCTAATTTTCTGAGTTTCACCTGTAAATGTAAAGCTACATTTTAAAAAAATACCTTCAACAGGATGGCACACGGGATATGGACAGTTTAGAGTGGGGCCCGTCTTTGAGATCCTGAGAATTTGGGTCAAATAAAATGTGCAGGACAAGCATTTCCTTCTTAAGTACAGAAGGGTGGCCCTACCATTGGGTAGAATGAGGTGGCCACCTCAGACAGGTGACTTGGGAGCATCCTCAAAGGACAGCAACACTGTATGCTGCAATTCCAATTTTCGACTTGGACCAAGGAGTGGTACTTAAGAGATTTTCTGCCTCTTGTGACCAAATTACTTGGCTGGCTTTACTTACTACATACCTTGACTTTAGTGAATGAAGGAGACCCATACATACCTTGACTTTAGTGAATGAAGGAGACTTCGCTGCTGCCTCCGGCCCTCCTGGTGGGGTGAAGGAACCCCTGCAGCGCTGAATGCCGGACGCTGAAACCATCGCCAGCGTTCCTGGGCCTCGCCTCCAGCTGCCTCCGGCCAGGACTTAAAAGGCCATTGAGGCAGCGAGACTTCGCTGCCATCACTTTTCACTTTTTGATGTGGGACCAGGGTGGGTCATGTGTTGTATTACTGAGTTGTTATTGTTACTGTTTGATATTGTATTTTGACCTGTCCTCTGCTATATTGTATTTTGCCTCTGCTATATTGTGTATTTTGTATTTACTACATTATATTTGCTATTGTATTTTGTTTTTGCTATATTGTATTTTGTTTGATGTGTTGTGAGCCACCCTGAGTCGGCATGTGCTGAGTAGGGGAGCATACAAATAAAAAAAAACATAAACATTTGTGAATCTGTTTTGGGCAGTAAAATATCTTGTTCAGCCCATAAGGATGTGCTTTCCCTTCATTGCGTATAACGTAAGCATGTGTGTGAATGGGTAATAGTTCTCACATAGAAGCAAACGAGAGAAGACCTTCACTCAGCCTTGACTGGCCTCCCTGTGGCTCTTCTGATTCAAGCAGTTTTCCTTTTGCCTTGCTAAGATAACAGCTGTGAGTTGGGCAAGGAGGAAGCCGCTCAAAGAAATGGCAACTGGAAGCAGGCAGAGAGCAGCAATAAGACAGGGGACTGGTTTCTTTGCCATCTTCCTTGTGCTTGTTCTTAGAGGACAACTTTTCCAATCCTTGCCTTACATGCAAATGAACAAATGCATACATAATGTATGTACCTGGATTTAGCATAATCCTCAGTTGCATTAAGGTGGGAATTGGTGCGGAGAGCTGGCCTCATATTCTGAAAAAAGTATCTGGAAACCTGGAGGCAGCAATCATCCCTAAACCACATTGAAGCTTAGCTGCTATTCTGGTATGTTCTCTAGTTCAAACCTAATAGGAACTTGTGTTTCCCAGCATTTGATTTTTGGACTTCAATTCCCAGAAACCTAAGTCAATTCCCCAAAGCACTGATCAGCCAATGTACTGAGTTAGGCTTCTGGGAATTGAAGTCTCCCTGTGGGGCATGAGCTCCACATTGGGAAACAATGGTATAGAGCAGTGACAGCAAACCTTGGCACTCCAGGTGTTCTTGGACTTCAATTACCAGAAGCCCAAGTCATCACTCCTGCTGATCACGGCTTCTGGGAATTGAAGTTCTAAAACAGCTGGAGTGCCAAGGTTCGCCATCACTGGTATAGAGAGACTATCATCCTGGAATTTTTGTTATGATGAGATCTAACTAAAAATGAAATAAAGAAATATGCAAGGCAAAGTTCGGTTTCACTTACCAGTGATAACTTTCGTCCTTCGAGTATATAGTTTGTGAATACACACTCATGGGTTATGCGCCTGCGCAGAACGGCCGATCGGAGGCTTGAAAAGCTATTGGTCAAAAGTTTTGGCGGTAAGACCGCCCACCGTACCGCCCACCCTGAGGTGCCCGCGCGCCATTTTACCTCAGTTCCATACTTAAGCCAAGCACAGGATAAACCAATTGATCTCATCCGTGCAGCTCAAGAGGGGAGGCAGGGTGGGTAGTGTGTATTCACAAACTATATACTCGAAGAACGAAAGTTATCACTGGTAAGTGAAACCGAACTTTCTCCTTCGTATAGTTTGTGAATCCACACTCATGGGAGATTAGCAAGCTCACACTCACTTGGTCGGTGGGCAGTCGGATGAGATGATCCCACGATGAAGATGATGACGGTCAGGCAGGGTGAACTGTCAAGGGCGATGGGCCCGGAGCCCCCGAGTGAGGATGACACGGCCAAGCCTGGCATCCGCAGTGGCTCTGGTGTCCACCCTGTAATGCTGGACAAATGTAGAAGGTCTGGACCAGGTGGCAGCCTTACAGATGTCCTCAAGCGGTGTGCCCTCCAGAAAGGCCGTGGATGTTGCAACCGCTCTGGTAGAGTGCGCCCTGACATGCGGTGGAGGGGGCAGCGATGCCGACTCGTAGGCCAAGTAGATGGTAGAGGTGATCCATTTGGAGAACCGCTGCGCAGAGATGGGTTCACCTTTGGATTTGCCCCCATACGCCACGAAAAGGCGTTGCGACTTCCTGAACTCCCTAGTCCTGCTGGTGTAAAACAATAAAGCTCGTTTGACATCCAGCGTGTGCCAAGTCCGTTCTTGGGCGTTAGTGGGGTTCTGGAAGAATGTAGGCAAGGAGATAGTCTGTGCCATATGAAACTGGGAGACCACCTTGGGAAGAAAGGTGATGTCCGCTTGGAGTACCACACGGTCATTGAAGAATTGAAGAAAGGGTGCGTCTGCCCGCAGAGCAACCAGCTCACAGCAGCGAGGTGTACTCGGATGGAGGTGATGCTGAGGCCAGACTCCGCCAGATGGAGGAGGTAGGTCAATACGTCCTGCAGTCCCACCTGTGAGAGG
The DNA here is from genome assembly GCA_035047345.1 of Bradypodion ventrale. NCBI lineage: Eukaryota > Metazoa > Chordata > Lepidosauria > Squamata > Chamaeleonidae > Bradypodion > Bradypodion ventrale. The sequence goes on along the minus strand of JAWDJE010000005.1, from coordinate 163,803,091 downwards.
GACGTCTGCTGGGATGCCAGGAAAGCACAAAAACGCCTGTATTTGGAAGCATAGGACTTCCTTGTGGAAGGGCGCCTGGCTAGTTCCAGGATCCTGGACAGTCTGGGGTTATCCTCCACGTGGTGAGGTGGAGGCTGGGCAAGTCCGAGTGGTGAAGCTGGCCCTGCTCCATTTGGAGGAGCGTCGGTGACTCCGGTAGCGTGCGATACTGAGATGACATGCGCAACAGCAGCAGAAACCATGGTTGGCGAGGCCATGCTGGGGCCACTAGGATGGCCCTGGTCCTGTGCTGAAGCATTCTGGTGAGAACCTTCTGTATCAGAGGAAATGGAGGAAAAGCGTAGAAATAGTCCTGATCCCACCGTTTCATGAAGGCATCGCCTTCGGAGTTCACGCCGATGCCCGCCCTGGAGCAGTACCTGTGGCATTTCGTGTTGGACTCCGATGCGAAGAGGTCGATGTTCGGAGTCCCCCAGGCCTCGCAAAGCGACTGGAAAACATTGTTGTTCAGTTCCCATTTGTGGGTCGTCGAGGTGAGGCGGCTGAGATGGTCGGCCAGGACATTCAGCTAGCCCTGAATGTGCACTCCAATCGGGAAAATGTGCCACTCCAGGCACCACTCCCAGAGTTGCACAGCGAGGTAAAGAAGGGTGGTGGACTGTGTTCCTCCCTGCTTGTTCAGATACGCCACAGCCGTGGTGTTGTCCGATGCCACTTGGACCGCCTTGCCCATGAGCAGGCTCTCGAAGGAACGGAGGGCCTTCAAAATGGCCAGTAGCTCCAAGTAGTTGATATGGTGCACCATCTCCTGCGGCGACCAAGGATTGTTGACCGTGAGAGTCCCGCAGGCAGCCCCCCAGCCGAGGTTGCTTGCGTCGGTCAATACTTGCAACGAGGGTTGCGGGGGGTAAAAGCTCTTCCCCGTTGTAACATTGAGTGGCGTCGTCCACCACAGCAGTTGGTCCCGCAGCTCCGGAGACGGAGTTAGCCGTTTGGACTGACTCTCCCGCAGCGCGTCGAACTCGTGCAGCAGCCACGACTGTAGGGACCGGAACTTTAACTTGGCGTGGGGGACCACAGCCGTCATTGAGGCCATAAGGCCTAGCCGTCTTTGAGCCTTCTCCGCTCGGACGCACGGTTTGGTGCGAAAATCGTTCACCCCTTGCGCGATGTCCTGCAAGCGTTTCTGGGGTGCAAAGGCTCTGGTGGCAAGCGAGTCGAGTACCGCTCCGATGTACTTGACGCGTTGAGAGGGAATCAGCTTCGATTTGGTGAAATTGATCCTGAGGCCGAGACTCTCCATGAGGTGGACCGTGAATTGCGTGTCCCGAATGGCCGACGAACTGGTGGGAGACACGATCAGCCAGTCGTCGATGTATGGGAAGACCCTGATTCCCCACTGGCGAAGGAAGGCAGCCACCGGAGCCATGCATTTGGTGAAGACTCGCGGTGCTGTGGCCAGACCAAACGGTAGACATCGGTACTGGTACACCGAAGTGCCGATGCGGAACCGGAGAAACCTTCGGTGCTCCTCGAGGATGGAGACATGGAAATAAGCGTCCTTGAGGTCTATGACTGTGAACCAGTCCCCTTTGTTGATGAGGGGAAGGACAGTCTGCAGGGTCACCATCCGGAACTTCCTGGTGTGGATGCACTTGTTGAGGCGGCGCAGGTCCAGAATCGGGCGAAGTCCTCCGTCCTTCTTCTGAACCACGAAGTACCTCGAGTAGAAGCTGTTGTCCCAATCGGGCGGTGCCACCCGCTCGATGGCTCCCTTGGACAGAAGAGTTGATATTTCCTCCTCCAAATGGGGAGACGAGGTGGTGAGACGATGTCTTCCTACCCGAGGCGCTCGCACGAACTCGATGGCGTAGCCAGAGGACAAGATCTTTAAGACCCACCGGTCGTCCGTGATGCCTGACCATACCTGGAGGAAGTTCCGGAGGGGATGTGGAGCGAGAGAGACTCGGCCGTCGCAGCTTCAAATGCGCGACTTGGACTTAGCGTCCGAACGCTTGCCGTGCCCGTAGGGCTGGTAGCGGGGCTTGTGCTGGCGCCGTTGCTTGAAGGAGCCAGACCTTGGCTGTTCCATGGGGCCACCCTGTTGTTGCGGGTTCCCCTGGTACTGCCGCGTGAAGGGCTGGAATCTCGGCCTGGCAGCCGGGGCCGGCGTGGTGAGCCCCAGGAACTTGGCGGTGGAGTTGGTCTACCGCATTTCATTGAGGACTTTGTCCGTGTCCTGCCCGAAGAGGCCCTGCCCGTCGAAGGGAAACTCCTCGATGAGCTTCTTCATAGCATCATCGAGGGAGGTGCCCCTAAGCCAGGCGTGGCGACGGAGCAGGATGGCAGACGCCATGTCCTTCGCCGCATAGTCATTGATATGCCTGGCTGTTCTCATCTGTTGCTCAGCCAGGAAATCGCCCTCGGATGCCAGCGCGTCGATCCATTTCTGGGCGTCGGCGGGCAACTTCGCCGTTTCGGTCTTCACCTGCTCCCAGAGGTGAGACTGGTACAGGCCCATAGCAGCCAAGTAGTTGGCGGCGCGGAGGAAGAGGGAACCGGTTGCGTAGAATTTACGGCCCACCGCGTCCAGCTTCTTCCCTTCCGGGGTCGAAGGCACCGGGAACCCGCTGGTGGCCGTCCTGTGTTGAAAGGCCTTGACCACCAGGGAGTTTGGCAGGGGGTGCGCCTGCAGGAACTCGACGTTCTCGTCCAGGACTCTATACATGCCGTCGAGCCTGGACGAAACGGAGTGTGCTGACACCGGCTTCCTCCATGTCGCCTTCGCCGACGTCAACATGGACGGCAGCATGGTGATGTGTAACGGCCGTACCGCCCGTCTGTCCAGCTTGGCGGTCATTTGGTCTTCACCTTCCAGTGGGGGCTGGTCCACCTTCAGGTTCAGAGCGGTGCCGAGCCGTGTCAGCATGGCCGTAAGTGAGCGTTGATCCTCACCACGCGGTGGGTCAACCACGCCGATGGCCTGGTCCGGCGTCCTCTCAGCGTCGACGTCTCCCTCGTCCTCCTCTGAAGAGGTGCTGGAGTCATCGGAGGACGAGGGAGGAACTCTTACATCCACGTCGGGACCGCGCCAGTACGGCCTGGGCGGGCCGGCGGGATGGGAGTCCACCGCATCAACGTCTGGACCAACCCGCGACGATGTGGGTGCGCCAGCGGAGCGGATACTCGACCCTCGGGAGGTCGGAGGGGCCACAGCAGGGCCAACATCCCTGGGGCTTGCGGTGGTCGGAACCGGAGCCGCAGAGGCCGCAGGCATGGAGGTCTTAAACTGGCTGGCAAAAGTCTGAGCCATGACCTCAAAAATCCCTTTCAGGAGCTCCATCTGGGCAGGATCCGGCATCGTCGGGAGCGACGAAACGGTGGCCGACGAAACGGTGGCTGGTAGAGTCGGCGACGAAATGGTGGCCGGCAAGGTAATTGCCGCTTCGTCGAGCGTTGGAGTCCTGGGCCTAGGGGAGACGGAGGCCTGTCTCGTAGGCGAACGGGCCCTTCCACGAGGCGGCGACGGGAGCACCTGAAGTGGGCGAGCTGGAGCCCCAGCCCTGCGTCCTTTTTCAGGCGATCCCGAGGAGGATCGTCCTCCCCAGATGGAAGACCCAGGCGACGGACATCTTGCGACCGAATATGGCGGCGAAGGTCCCGGAGAAACAGGGGTGCGCGGAGTAGGCGGGAGCGATCGCCTCTTCTCCGACCCGTGTTTCTTCTTCTTCTCCCCGTTCTTGTCCCTCTTCTTCTTCTTCTTGATGGGAAGAGCGGAAGAAGAAGCCGAAGGCGGAGGAGGCTGAGAGACACTAGCCGAGGTAGAAGCGGCCGCGACGGGAGCCAGAGAGAGTTCCATCAGGTGGGCTTTGAGCCGGTAGCTCCGGTTCTGCACTGCCAGACGGGTAAATTTCTTGCAGTGAGGGCAAGACTGGCTCTGATGAGACTCTCCGAGGCAGAAAAGGCAGAGGCTATGCCCGTCGGAGGCCGGAAACTTTTTCAGGCAAGCCGAACACTGTTTGAAGGCCGCGGCCATCAAAGAAAAAATTCTTCCAGTGGAAGTTTCTGGAACGCGGTTACCCCGAAGGGCTGGCCAGCCGCCACCCCCTTGAGGGGGGAAATGGTGACCGAAGCGAGTAGGTAACTGAGTCCACCAGAAGGAAGAAACAGCACCGGGGTGGCGATCCTGCCCGAAGGACAAGACCACCGAAAATTTTTTAAAGTTTGCCAAAAAGACTTTCCCTCAGAAGGGCGGAAAAATTGAGGAAGCTCTCAATGGTCTTCCTGCTGCTACTGCGGAAAGAAGAGAACTGAGGTAAAATGGCGCGCGGGCGCCTCAGGGTGGGCGGTACGGTGGGCGGTCTTACCGCCAAAACTTTTGACCAATAGCTTTTCAAGCCTCCGATCGGCCGTTCTGCGCAGGCGCATAACCCATGAGTGTGGATTCACAAACTATACGAAGGAGAACTGTCATTTATGTTACTTTTCTTGCCTTGCAAGCCACCATTTCCAATTAATTTAGAAATAGTGTAATGGCCAGGGTGTGATGTCACTGGCAAATATTTTCCTAAGGGATTTGGAACAGAAGGCTCTCAGCTTGCTTCTTAGATGCAGGAAAGAGCAAAGAGATTGCGTTAAAACTAGAAAGAAAAAAACAACAACATATGGTAGAACCAGCCTACCTGCAGGGAATTCCAAACAATAAGCTCCCATTGGAGGCCTGAATTGTTTCACCAAAACAACACAATCGTAGTGCAGAGTTCTTTGTAAGACAGGAATAACAGCAACACCTGCCAAAGTAGAGAGGAAATTTATCAAAATACATTAAGACTACATTGAAACAGATGAAGTCACCCGTTTTATAGAGATGGCATCTTATTTGCTTGTCTTCTCAATCAGTTTGCCAATGTGTAAAACACTTCGCTGTGTGTTTATCCCAGCCTAAGGAACAGCTGGCTGCCTAGCTCAGTTTTGAGACCAAAAAAGATGAAGCCTGAATGTCTCCTTAAGACTACAGAACTTTATAGAACTCTAGGGGAAAATCAGAAGCTTGTGTTGGTCACAGCTGGCATTTATCTGAAAAGGATTACCCCGATATGACTCAAATACATATTTTGCAAGTTATAAAACTCTCCCTTCTTCTGGGTAGCCTTTAATTTATTTGTTCTTTGCAAGAAGACAGACTGATTGTCCAAAAAATTATAGTGGTACCTCGAGTTATGGATTTAATACGTTCCCCGAGACGTTTTGTGTTATGAAAAATTCATAACCCAAATTTCCCATAGGATTCTAGGAATGCACTGAAAACCAAAAATCGTAACTCGAAACACGGTTTTCCATAAGAATGTGTACAAAACCAATTAATCCAATACCTGTCAAGTTTAGGGAAATTTCTGTCAACCCCCCCCCCCCCCCCCCCGTATTTTACACTATTTCCCGCTGTCATCCCGTATTAGTTAGACTGCAATTAGACTTGAGTTAGACTGGAGTCCAGCACAGGATAAGCATAGCTGTCCAGTTTCCTGTTTTGGCCAAAAAATTTCCCTTATTTGACAGAAATTTCCCGAAACTTGACAGGTATGATTAATCCATTCTGAAAAAAGTTTGTAACTCAAGTGATTATTTTCTATGGATTTTCATTGATAACTTGAAAATTTCATAACTCGAACCATTCGTAACTCAAGCTTCCACTGTATCTACCTTTTAAAGCATTTAACTAGGCCACATCAAGATTTAAAAAAATCTTACCTTGCAGAGTTTCTCCCCACCAGCAATGCTCTCCTGACATACTTTCATTCTTTTTCCTTGCTATCTTTTGTACATTTATTTGACCTTCCTTTACTATTAACAATCTTCTCTCCAGAACTTTGGAGGCTTTGAACTCCAAAGAATTTTTCCCAATAGGAATCTTTATTGAAATAGCAGCTTCTGTTGTTCTGAGGGTCCAGAACATAAAATCTGGCATTCTGCCATTATGATAGTCTTATTATTTTGACTAAAATCTGCAGAGTGCACTCTTAAGATTGTAAACCTTTCTTCATAATTCCAGCTGTTAATATTGTTTATGTTACAAATGACCTTGTTCTGGAGTTGAGCTAGAGAGTGACTGTTTGTAAAATGACTATAACAAACAATTTTCCCAACCTCAATTGTAAAAGTACATGTCCACATCCCTATTAGGTATTTTAACAGTTTATACACATGAACATTTTATACTCTGACAGTGGTTTGGATATTTTGCTGTGGAGCCAGATTGTCTTCAGGAAGTATGTCTTCCACTCAGCTGGAAACACAAGTCTTGCTAAGGATTGTGGGACATGTTTTAGGTTCTCTCAGTTCACACAGAATGTGAGTTGGGCTTAGGGTTGCCATACATCACGGAAAACTGGGAATTTCCCAGGTTGTAACTGTCCCGGCCCGGTTAAAAAAAACATTGAAAACTCCCGCTTTTCAAACCAAGGGGCATGCTTGGTTTGAAAAAAAATTGCGCCTTTTTCTTGCCACCTTAGAGTGGCGCCTCTATTGAAGCACCAGCAGCCAGCGTCTGTAGCAGCAGCCGCAGTTGCAGCAGCAGCAGCTTGAACGGTGGCCGAAGAAAGAGATCGGGTAAACTGAATTACTCCAGTTTCTGAAATTAATATGGGTAAGTGGATCTTGCTTCATATTGTTTAATGTTTTGATACAGAAGTTTTGGTTTTTTTAAACTGGAGGGAGCTGGAATTTATAACATGGAGGAAAAGATGTGATTAATCCAAAGGATTTAACCAATTGCTGAAAAATGGTCTTTGCACCTTAGTTATGCCTTCTCAAGTGGCTAAGATGCTGACTGGAAGGCGGCAGGTCAGCAGTTCGATTCCTGAGTAATGCAGGATGGAATGAGCTCCCGTCTCTGTCCCAGCTCCTGCCAACCTAGCAGTTCAAAAGTAAGAAATTGCAAGTAGACAAATAGGGACCACTTCGGAGGGAAGGTAAACAGCATTCCGTGCGCTCCAGTGTCTAGTTATGCCTGCCACATGACCACAGAAACGTCTGCAGAAGCAGACAACATTTGGCACTTCGGCTTTGAAACAGAGATGAACACTGAACCCTAGAGTCAGATACGACTGGCTTTTGAGCAAGGGCAACCTTTACTTCTGTCCCGGTTTTGTGGGAGGGAATTATGGCAACCCTAGTTGGGCTTGTTGGTCTTATCATTCTTCCTCATGAATGGAGATCACAATCAGTAACAGAGCCAATACTTCTCATTAAGAGAGAGAGAGAATACTGGCAATGTTGGGCAGATGATTGCTCAGGGAAGCCTGACTGCCATCTATTGATCATCTCATTGAGGAATTGCTGGGACACTTCCCAAAGGTAAACTAAAGTTTCCCAGAACTTACAATCTGAATAGCATTATTTTAGAAATTCCACAAAGTATCTTTCTGAAGCCAATCTCAATGGTGTTAGTATGGCATTCTAATCTCAAATATTGAAGAAATACAAAAGAGGGAAAGAGCAAAGTTGGGCACTATGTATTTTTTGGACCATAAGACGCACCTGACCATGACGCACCCAGTTTTCAGAGCAGGAAAACAAGAAAAAATATTTAGTACTGTATTACTGTAACCAGTGGTGGTGCTGCAGGAGAAATGGGCAGGCAGGCCAATTGCACTGAGGAAGGAAGTGATACTCTAGCCTAGCCTCTTGCTCTCCTTTCAACCAGGAAACATGTTTTCCCCCTCCATTTTGTCCACGCGGAGTAGAGACAAAGGCATTGAAGGTAAGTGAAACCCTTTCTTTTTAAGCACAGGTTTGGTTTCCCACTAAAATGCATTGGGAACATACAATCAGAAAACCTTTGAATACAAGAAATTTATTTCCAATGCATTTAAATGGGAAATTGCGATTTTTGCCCTCTAGTGGCCACTTGTTTTTCATATGTTTTTCTTTTCCCTTCCCCGGAACAGCTGAGAGGTGGCAGTAGAGGTCTTCGGCCAGCTGCAGCTGTTGTAAAATATCCTTTTACAACAGGCACAGCTGGACGAAGACCAGCATTTGTACTATAAGACGCACCCTCATCCCCACACACACACACACACACACTTTTAGGGAAGTAAAAGTGCGTCTTAAGATCCAAAAATATGGTAGTTCATAACGTTTAACAAGTCTTAAAATGACAGCAGACACAGAAACATTTCGGGGAAGAGAAACCAAACCGTGTAAGTCATGCAATGGTCCTTCTTTCCTTCCCTCCTTTCCTGCAGCCAGATGGACTCAGCTTCACTGTAAAACTGATATGGGGTACTATTGATGCACAAGGCTGCTCAGTATGAGCCAATAAGTTACTATATGAAAATAGCATCCTCATAAGAATTATTTCAATATCTAGCAAAAATACAGGTAATGGTCTCCTTTGCTCGACAGCCAGTCATGTCTGACTCTAGGGAGCGGTGCTCATCTGCACTGTCTGCATCTGCAGACATTTCTGTGGTCATGTGGCAGGCATGACTAGACACCAGAGCACACAAAACAATTGTTACCTTTCCACCGAAGTGGCACCCATTTATCTACTTGCAATTTCTTCTTGCTTTTGAACTGCTCAATTGGCAGGGGCTGGGCCAGAGAAGAAAAGTCGCTCTGTCGTGCAGTACTCTGGTCTCGAACTGCTAACCTGCCGACTTTCTGGTCATCAAGTTCAGCATCTTAAATGCTAAGCCACTGCAGCCCCCTTAGCAAAAATATTTATTTATTTATTTATTTATTCGTTGGATTTAAATAACCGCCTTTTTCGCCTAAGCTACCCAAGGTGGCTCACAACATCAATTAAAACCCATACCCGATACCAGTTAAAACCACATACTATAAAACTCTCTAAAACATCCATAAAACCTCCCCAATCCCCTTAAAAGAAGGACACCCGGGCAGGACTAAATAAATATATAAAACCTTGGGCAGGGCTAAATAAGCCAGCAGGGCTGGGTTGTGGTACCAGTTGTATCCCACACCTGCTGGCATAGCCACGTTTTTAAGGCCTTCCTAAAGGGGAGCAACTCTACCTGGAGGCGCAGTTCAAGTGGCAGGAGGTTCCATAGGGCCGGAGCAGATACTGAGAAGGCTCTTCTCCTGGTCCCAGTGAGATGTGCCTCCCTAGCTGATGTGCCTCCCTAGCTGACAACTAGGGAGCTCCTACGATCCGCTCTCATAGGACGGGTTGAAAACCTTGGGGTGATGTGGTCTCTTAAGTATCCTGGCCCATTACCATGAAGGGCTTTAAAGGTCAAAACCAGCACCTTGAATTGTACCCGGAGGCATACTGGCAACCAATGCAGATCCCGTAGCAGTGGCGAGGCACGGGCATAACGCCTGCACCCCGTCACACCCGGGCAGCTGCATTCTCAACCAGCTGTAGCTTCCGGATGGTCATCAAGGGCAGCCCCATGTAGAGCGCATTACAATAATCAAGTCTGGAGGTGACCAGAGCATGTGTGACCGTAAGCAAGGAGTCCCGGTCCTGGAGTGGGCGTAATTGGCGGATGACACGAAGTTGCACAAAAGCCCTCCTGGCCACGACTGCCACCTGCTCTTCGAGCAGTAGTTGTGAGTCCAGGAGGACCCCCAAATTACACGCCGGGTCTGTCTGGGGCAAAGAAGCCCCATCCAGCACCAAAGATGGTATACAAAAATCCACCGTAAATTAAAAAATAAAAAAATAAAAATAAAAAAAAATAAACAAACAAACCCCCGGGATAACATGGGCTCCCGAACCCACAGCCACTTAGTCTTGTCAGGATTCACCTGAAGCCCATTGTCCCCCATCCAAGCCCTTACAGCCACCAGGCACCTGGATAGGACTTCAACTGCATCACTCGAGTTCCCATAGGCCGAGATATACAGTTGGGTATCATCAGCATATTGCTGATACTTCACCCGATGGGAACAGATATATAACAGTAAATGTCTAATGGGGGTAATCTGCCATTGCAACAATAAGACAAACTCAACCAAATATATTTCTGCTCCAGTATTTCACCTCCTCAGCTTTTAAGACAACATTTAGAAAACTCAGCATTTACTGAGGAGTGAGGTCCTCCCCTCACCTTTACAGGCAAAGGACTTGCTTACCATCAGCAGAAACACCCTCTCTTCTTGTAGTACGCTTTACAGACTCCCATACTCTGTTAAAATTGGAGAGATCAGGAAAAAAACAGATGTCACAAACGATACGATGATAAAGATCTCATTTTTCTAATTAACCTAACACATTCCAAACACAGTATTTCTTTATTGTTGTTTTTTTTTGAGAAATATTTGACATCTATAACAAACATCTCTCGAAACCATACGAAAACTCTTGCATACACTTACATATTGAACTAAAGAAAAATAATAATCTTTGTAGTTCATTACAAAGTACTTGCGTAACAGACTTTTGTAATTTGGATACACTATGCAGGGTAAACAAATATACTGTACATGCCCTTTTGTCAAATTGATTCTATATTTTCCCCAATTTTGTAAAGTGATTTCTACTTTTGCTTGTCATAGGTAACAGCAAAAAAGAAGCTTTAGGTAACAAATCTGGCTGTCTGGCCAGAAGCAAATTCTTGTCAGTAGTTTCCCCTAGATTCCAAAGTTCATTACGCTTAATCATATACAGGGTATTTATGCAAACAAAGATGAAAGACTATGAGTCAACATCAGTGGAGTCTTGTGCACTGTGGAAAATGAGGGGCACCCCTACCTGAGGCCTACACTACACCCCAACCAGCCCCCCGCTCTGTGCCCATCTCCTCACCCACTTGTGTTCCCTTTCTGTTACCTCCCAGACTCACACTCTTTATGAGTGTTGAAGTGAAAGAGGAAAGCAGCAGCAGGTATGAAACATTTTACTGTTCTTCAGCTGAGTTGAGGAGGTACTGAAATAGGGTGGGAAGGTGTTATGTATGTACAATGTTGCTTTAAGAGATGTTGCCTTGAAATGTATGAATGTAACCTGACCACAATTACAATGTAGCCCAGCTGTAAAGGAACGCGAGTAAGCTGCCCATAGAGGGCAGCTGCGAGCGTTCACCTCACATGGTTCACATTCCCCAAATCACCAACAGCCGCGGGAACTTTCCCGCCCCCTCAAACAACTACAGAAGAGAGGCGTGACCTGGACGATGTCACGCCGGTAGCAGCCAATGAGCTACCGTGCAGCAAGATTCAAATGTAATGTGCTACTGTATATAATGTGATGTACCTCCGCCATTACCACATGTTCATCCTGATCATCAATGAATAAACCTGTGTTAGTCCTTCCTGCGACTCCTTCTTTGTCTTCCGTGCAAGACACTAAATTGGCGACGAAGGTGGGATCGATGGCGAATCCCAAGGTCAAGCCGTACCAGTTCGATGTCAGCGAGCCCGATCAACGGGAGCTCTACGAGTGCCAGTTTCGGCACACGATAGAAGCCGCGGGCGTCGACGACGACACGAAGATGCGCTCCCACTTCCTGGCCCAGGTGGGGCCGGCCACGCTGCGTATCCTGATGACCCTGGTGGCCCACCGGAAGGTGGACGAGGTTCCCATCGACCGTATCCTGGAGAGGCTGGGCGAGCATTTCCAGCCGCCCGTCTCGATCTTCCCAGCCCGGGTCGCGTTCCACAGGCGAGACCAGCGACCGGGCGAATCCGTGTCCGCCTACGCGGCGGCCCTCAGGCTTGCAGCGGTGCACTGCCAGTGGGATGACCTGGACCAGGCCCTCCGAGACCACATGTTGTGTGGTTTGAGGGACGAGGAGCTTCAGAGGAGGCTGATGACCTGTGACCACCGCCTCACGTTCAACGAGGTACTGCGGGAGGCCCAAGCAGCCGAGGAGGCCAGGAGCGGTGCCAGGCTGTTCAAGTCCCGAGGGGCCACGTCCGAGAGGGCCAAGTTACCAGTACAGGCGGCCCGGCGGACACCAGCAAAGACGGCCTGGCGGGCCCCCAAGCCGCCCGCCAGCACACCAACGTCATCTGAGGAGTCGTCCATGACAGCGGACCCCTACTCCAGCGAGGACGACGACGTCCAGAGGATCAAGAAGCGAGGTGAGAAGCGGCAGACCCGCGAACGGCAGGACCGCCGCTGCGACGGTTGTGGGGCGCCCCACGACCGCACGAGGTGCCCGTTCCGAAAGGCCGAGTGTCACAACTGCGGCCGAAAAGGACACATCGCCCGAGTATGCAGGCGCGGGCGAGTTGAGGACAAGGGCAGTTCCAGCCATTCCCAGACGCAACAACGAAAGGCGGCCAGCACCAGGAAGGTCTCAGCCAGCTACAGCGAGGAAGGCGTGAACCGCGTGGGCCTGGAGCACCGGCGGTTTTTCATAGAGGTACTGTTGCAGGGGGTCCCAGTGAGGATGGAGATAGACTCGGGGTCATCTTATTCCATCCTGTCCCAAAAAGAGTTTATGCGTATTCCCCCAGAGAAGCGGCCCAAACTGCGGGCCATGAGATCTCACCTACGGGACGTGCAGGGAAATGGGATCCCGGTGTTGGGGGTGGGGAACTTCAAGGTGAAGTTCAAGAACTACTCCGAGAAACTGCCCCTAGTGGTCCTCAAAGGGGGGAGGTGCTGCCTTTTGGGAACGCAGTGGTTTGCTCCCCTGGGGATCGAACTGTCCGGCATTAACGCCATCGAGTCTGACCCAATGCAGGACGTGTGCAACGCACACCCAGACATTTTCAAGAAGGGGCTCGGGAAATACAAGGGGCCCCCGGTTTCCTTTGAGCTGGACCCAGAAATCCGGCCCATCCGCCTCAAGCCAAGGAGAGTGCCCTTCGCCCTCAAGGACAAGATCGAGGCGGAACTGGACAAATTGGTGGGGCAGGGGATTTTGGTTCCAGTTGACTCGGCAGAGTGGGAAACGCCGATTGTTACAGCCCTCAAGTCAAACGGGGAGGTCAGGATTTGTGCGGACTATAAATGTACGATAAATAAGGCCATTCGGCCAAATGCATACCCGGTGCCCGTGGTCAGCCATTTGCTGGCCACGTTACATGGGGGGAGGTGTTTCGCCAAGCTAGATCTGGCCCAGGCTTATCAGCAGCTCTCTGTAACCCCGGCTGCTGCCGCGGCGCAAACGATCGTGACACACAAGGGGGCATTTAAAGTAACGCGCCTTCAGTTTGGCGTGAATTCGGCCCCCGGAATTTTCCAGTCCCTCGTGGAACGCCTGTTAAAGGGGCTTCCAGACGTCCTCCCATACTTCGACGATGTGTTGATAACAGCGGGGAGCGAATTAGAGTTAGCAAAGAGGCTAGATGGGGTCCTCTCAGTGTTCGAGAGGGCAGGACTTCGATTGAGGAGGGATAAGTGTGTATTCTTTGCGAGGGAGGTCGAGTTTCTAGGGTTTAAGGTAACCCCGGACGGAATCAAACCCTCCGAGTCCAAGGTTGCGGCCGTGAGAGACGCCCCTCGCCCCACCGCGAAACCGGAGCTGCAGTCATTTCTAGGGCTCCTAAATTTCTATCATTCCTTCCTGCCTCGGAAGGCATCGGTTGCAGAGCCACTGCACGCGTTACTTAAGAAGGATGCGGCTTGGCAGTGGGGGGACAGGCAGGAGAAAGCATTCAAGGAGCTTAAGTCACTCCTATCCTCGGATGCTGTCCTGACCCACTTCGATCTGAAAAAATCAGTGGTTTTAGTCTGTGATGCGTCCCCAGTGGGGGTGGGGGCGGTTCTGTGCCACGTGTTGGAGAGTGGGAGGGAAGCTCCGGTGGCATACTACTCAAGGTCCCTCTCGAAGGCCGAGCGCAATTACGCGCAAACAGATAGGGAGGCCCTAGCCATAATCGCGGGAACGAAGAAGTTACACGATTTCCTATACGGCCGCGAGTTTACGGTAGTGACGGATCACAAGCCGCTTCTGGGGATCTTCACTACCGGCAAACCCACCCCGCAAATTCTGTCCCCCAGGATGCTGCATTGGGCCATCTTTCTCAACGCCTACCAGTACGAGCTGGTCTATCGCCCAGGAAAGGAGATCTCCCATGCGGACGCCCTGTCCCGATCTCCCCTCCCTAGTCTAGGGGACCCCGCTTGCGAGGTAGAGCAGGATCACCAAGTCCTACTGATCGAGTCCCTCGACTCACCCTCCATTGTCCCGGCCGACCTCGCCAAGGCCACGGCGGCCGACAAGATGCTGGCCCAAGTTAGTTCCTGGGTAAGGAAAGGGTGGCCCACTACTCCCCCCGAGGAACATTTCAAGCCATTTTTCAGGCGTAGAGTAGAGCTTTCCCTGGAAAGGGGCTGCTTACTCTGGGGCCAGCGGGTAGTTATCCCAGAGAAGCTAAGGGCCAAGGTGCTGAGACTACTGCATACCAGTCACCCCGGGATCGTGCGCTCCAAGGCTCTGGCCAGGAGTTTGTTTTGGTGGCCCCAGATAGACGGGGACATAGAACGTTTAGTGGGCACGTGTGAGAGCTGCCAGAGCTCTCGGCCCGAGGAGTCCCGGTTGCCCCATAGGGAATGGGATACGGCCCGCGGGCCATGGTCCCGGATTCATGTCGACTTCGCTGGCCCTTTCTGCGGGTCCATGTTTCTGCTGGTAGTTGACTCCTACTCCAAGTGGTTGGAGGTAATCCCCATGAACAGCACTTCCTCTGCGGCAACCATTAAACAGTTGCGCAAGCTTTTTGCCTGTTTCGGCCTGCCAGACGTCCTTGTTAGCGATAACGCTAGTACCTTCACGTCTGCTGAGTTCAAGACATTTATCGAGAGAAACGCCATCAGGCACATAACCGCTGCCCCGTTTCACCCCGCCACAAACGGTCAGGTAGAGCGCCAAGTGCGCACTACGAAAGACGCACGGGTCCCGGTGAGTTGAACCTTCATCTGTGTCAGTTCCTCATCTGCTACAGGACAACCCCCCTAGCTTCAGGTTTTTCCCCAGCCGAACTCCTCATGAGGAGGCGTCCGGTAACACTTTTTGACCGGATGGATCCGTCCAGGGTGGAGGATGAAGGGAGAAATATCAACATAGGGGGAGAAAGCTCCAAAAGTTTTTTGGTAGGGGACCCGGTTCACTGCAGGAACTACGCGGCCTCGGGGCCAGCGTGGGTACCAGGGACGATTGTTGAGCAAACGGGGCCGGTATCCTACAGGGTCGAGACTAGCTCAGGTCTACTCTGGAGAAGGCACGCCGACCAACTCAGAAGGCGAGTCACCGGTGAGGGAGAATCAGCGTTAGGGTCCTCCCCCACCCGCGTTACCCAAGGGGGAGACACGGCGGCACCCGCGGATACAAATGCATATCCTCGGTTCTCAACCGCAGAGGAGGATACCTTGGAGGAGAGGGATGAATTCGATTATGAGTTGCAGTACCAGGGGGGTGTTGCGGAGTGGTCCCCCACCCGTCCTAGCGAGAAGAGGGTTTTCAGTTCAGCCCCTGGTACTTCCAGTCCCCCCAGCCCTTTTGTTTTAGAATATACCATAGCTCCAGCTCCCCGGAGACAAACACCCCCAAGACAGGCAACAGGGGGAAGTCCGCCCACCACAGTCTCTAGAACTCCCGGGCAGGTAACGGGGGTGGCGAGGCCACGAGGGCCTCTTCGTCGGTCCCGAGATTCGTACTGGGGGGGACCCCAAACTCCCCAAACGGTAGGCAGGGATTCATTTCCCAATTGTTCATTCCATTCCCGTCCCCCAATGCAAGGTTACCACAGACTCCACACCGAGCCACTAATGAGTCCCCCCTTTCCGTTGCAGGATGGGACTCCGCGGAACCAGGAGCCTCCGGCTCCCCTGTGTTAAGTCAAGCGGCCGCACGCCCCAGGCGCACGTGCGGCAAGCCACAATGGTTGAGGGACTTCATCCCATCCTAGGGGGGAGGGATGTTATGTATGTACAATGTTGCTTTAAGAGATGTTGCCTTGAAATGTATGAATGTAACCTGACCACAATTACAATGTAGCCCAGCTGTAAAGGAACGCGAGTAAGCTGCCCATAGAGGGCAGCTGCGAGCGTTCACCTCACATGGTTCACATTCCCCAAATCACCAACAGCCACGGGAACTTTCCCGCCCCCTCAAACAACTACAGAAGAGAGGCGTGACCTGGACGATGTCACGCCGGTAGCAGCCAATGAGCTACCGTGCAGCAAGATTCAAATGTAATGTGCTACTGTATATAATGTGATGTACCTCCGCCATTACCACATGTTCATCCTGATCATCAATTAATAAACCTGTGTTAGTCCTTCCTGCAACTCCTTCTTTGTCTTCCGTGCAAGACACTAAAGAAGGAGACCTCCCTCTGAATAGTTTTAGAGTTACTGGTGTAGCATGGGTGCATAAACGAAATGTCTGAGGCATTCTGCCTGTCCTACAAGGGCAGACCAGAGAGGGCCGTCCCGCCCACTAAAGAGGCACATGTGGCATAGCTGTCAAGTATCCCTTATTGGCCAGGAAAACCCCTTCTTTTACGCTCTTTCCCGCCGTCATCCCTTATTAATTAGACTGCAAAGCCCTATTGCCGCCATTGGAGGGCTGCACAGGTTAAGCATAGCTGTCAAGTATCCCTTATTTGCAGGGAAATTTCCCTTATTTCCAAATCCAAAACTTGACAGGTATGCATATGGTGGGGACCAGAAGAAGAGCCTTTTCTGTGTTTGCCCCAGCCCTGTGAAACCTCTTACCATGAGAACTGTGCCTCCAGACAGAGCTGCTCCCCTTCAGGAAGGCCCTTAAGACCTGGCTGTGCCAGCGGGTATGGGGTCCATCAGCTATAATGGCCCAGTCCTGCTGGCTGGTTCAATGGCCTGTTGTAACACACCTGTCTGTTTTTTAATCACACCTGTCTGTTTTATCTTTCCCGCTGTCCCCTGTCCTTTCCCCTCCCTTTTTTAGCTTTTCAACTTCTTAACACTATTTTAATATGGCATTGTTTAATTCTTTTTAAACAGTTTTTAAATTGTGTTTGTCTACCTTTTTTTCTTAAGGGATTAGGGGGTGGGTGGGGATGTTGTTGTTTTAGACCTGTATGTATTTTTACTGTCATGTAAGTCGCCTTGGGTCATCCATGGATGAGGAAGGCGGGGTAGAATTTTTTAAAATAAATAAATAAATGATGGTTTACCTTGTTTTACCTGTAGGGTCACGGTAAGTGGTCTGGTCAAGCTTCACCCATTTTCTTTCTGTAATGGTCTAAAGAGAAACATCAATTAAAGAATGGAAACCAAATACCACTGAAAATTTTAATAAGAAAAAATGTACTATTAGCATTACTACCATTGTGCAGAAAACCATTTAACTTAAATCTTGTCAGCTAAAACTGTCTGATTAGACTAAGAGCATATCTAGGTCAGTATTCTGGCCCCATAGATGCCTTGGGAAGCTCATTTGCAGATATGACAGCAAAAGCACTAACTCCACAGCAGAGCACTGATATACAGAGCACTCAGTCTCTCACAATAATAATATATACATTCATTACAACTAATTCAATGGAGGAAGATATCATCTATACATGAATAGGATAATTGTTTTCCCTTTGCCAAAATAATGGACATTGCCATATTGATGGACTATGAAATGAGGAAGAACTGCTTCTTATGAAGCTTTACATTTTAAGGCTCAGAATAAAGACAGCCTTCTACAAATTTGCTCATGTACTGTGGAAGAGGGACACATGATCTAATTAGGAATCTTTAAACACTATGAGATCATTTTGAAAAGGACTGAATGTACCTGAAATAAATAATTTTAATATCCAGAATAGCAAGAGCAGTTATATACTGTACTGCCTCATTGTGCTTAGTGCACTCTCTGGGTGGTTCACGGAGTAATTAACATTTTGCCCCCAACATGCTGAGTACTCATTTTACTGAGCTCAGAAGGCTAAATCAACCATAGTCCCCAGGGCCGCCATCGGGGGGGGGGGGGCATCAGGACTCCCGTTCCGGGCTCGGAGATGACGGGGGCCCGGTGGCTCCGGGAAACCACTGATGTGTGCATGCGCAAACAAACCATGTATGCACAGAAAACCACAGGGGTGTGTTGGTGCCAGGAAACCACTGATGTACGCATGCGCAAACAAATCACGCATGTACAGGAAACTAAAGGGGAATGGCCAAAATGTGGGGCGGGGGGCGTGTGCCGGGCCCAGAAATTTCTGATGCCAGCCCTGATAGTCCCCATCATGATCGAACTCACAACATTTTGACTGCAGTACAGCAGCTTAGCCACTGCACCACATAATGTAAAGGCTAGCACAGGTGGTTTTGCAGCCATGCTTTCTAGGACTCTGCTAGAATCTTACAGGTAAGTGAAAATGGGTGAATTTGGGAAATTTTATGATGTGAACTGAATAAAGAATTACTCACAACAAAATAGTAATTCTCCTTGAAATCAAAATATGTTCAAAGATAAAAGAATGACATGAGCCCAAACTCAAAACAGCTCTGCTGATGGTAAAACTAAAACTGTGCACATGTGTGAACTTAAGTGTATAGAATATAATTGCATTTTCTGTATTTGTAATCGAACCAACCTATTTTTGCAATTCCCATAGCAATATGCATGGCAAAACACATAAATATCCTTAGTTAGGGTTTCCCTTGCTCGAAAGCCAGTCGTATCCGACTCTAGGGTGCAGTGCTCATCTCTGTTTCAAAGCAAAAGAGCCAGCGCTTTCTGCTGCTGCAGATGTTTCCGTGGTCATGTGGCAGGCATGACTAGACACCGGAGTGCACGGAATGCTGTTACCTTCCCACTGAAGTGGTCCCTATTTATCTACTTGCAATTTCTTGCTTTCGAACTGCTAGGTTGGCAGGAGCTGGGACGAAGACGGGAGCTCATTCTGTCCTGCAGTACTCGGGAATCGAACTGCTGACCTTCCGCCTCCCAGTCAGCGTCTTAGGCACTTGAGCCACTAGAAATATATATATTTCTAGAAATATATATATTTCTAGAAATATATATATACAGTAATACCTCATACAAAGTCCGCTTCATACAACATCGGATTCATACAACATCGCCTAATTCCTTGAAAAAAGTTGCCTCATACAAAGTCGTGTGACGTTGTATGAGGCATTGGGGTTTTCCCAGGTTGCATTGTGCCTGGGCAGTATAAAAGGCAGGACACATGCGTGCATTCCTCTTGTGGGTTTTGCATGAGGCAATGAGTGTTTAGGAGTGGTTTTGAGCATGATTTTGGATTTTTTCGAATTTTTCCGTCAGAATTTTTAGAAGCATTCCTGGGATTTTTGCAGCATTCTTCAGGTTCTTGGACAATCAGGGTTGTTTGACAAGTTTTTGTAATGTATTTAGCCTTTAGACAATGATTTCTTAAAGTTCTGTCAGTTTCCTGTCTGTTTCCTTGACTTTGCCCTGAAGTCTGTGCTGTTACAGTACAACAATCTCTATGGAAACGACGTTGTCCATCGCGGCAAGGATTTGGACGTTGTATGAGGCATCGCTGCTAGGATTTTACGTGCCTCATACAAAGTCCAAATCCGTATAAAGTCCAAACTTATGGAACCAAGTTTGGACGTTGTATGAGGCATCACTGTATCCTAGAAATATATAAAAGAATTATAAAATAAAAAGCCCTTATAGCACAGTGATTAAACTGTTGTACTTTAGCCAAAACTGTGCTCAAGATCTGAGCTTGATGCTTTCGGGGATAACGGTTGACTCAGCCTTCCATGATTGGTAAAGTGAGTACCTAGCATGTTGAAGCAAAATTACAGCATCCTTATATTGTAATGTCATCCTGCCTTATCATAAAATAACCCAGAATAAAATGGATGCTGCTGTATATTGAGATACATTTTATAAGAATACAGTATTAGAAACCTAGACCTAAACCCGATCTTGACAATTGTGGACCTTTTGACCCAACTGTTGAATGGTGAATTAATGCCCAAATCCCAGATCTACTCTATTTGAGACTACCAAATGGATTTAGGCCCTAATAAATGTAGCTCCCTCAATTACTCCTAAGGGTCAGAGCCTTGTGTAGTGGTACCCAGGTATATCAAGCAAACACTTTATTTACAACAAGAGCAAACCTGGCTAAAGATTGGAAGGAGAGCATTTAGCCATTGCAATCTCTGGGTTCTTGAGAAGAAGAGGCTCCAGCTATGAGGAGAGAGAGAGAGAGAGAGATAGGAGAACACAAAGCAATACAGCAAGAAGTCAGAGGATACAGATAAGTGAGGAAGTAGAAACTGAAGGCTGCAATGTTATATATAGTTATTTAGAATTAAGGACCAGTGGTCAAAATGGAGGCTTGCAACTGAAACAGATCAGCAACTGTGGCTCTTGGCACACTTATAAAAGATAAAGGGCCTGTTCAAATAAAAGGTACAAATGGAGGTAGAAGCAATCATTTGTGAGAAAACAGTTCTCCTCCACCAATAAACAGGGTGACACCTCACTCAAAGTCAGCCTTATGGAAATTAGTATTCATTTTAAATAGCTTTGGATTAGTTCCTTAACCAAAAATGCAGAATTCCTGGTCCATATCTTTTGTTCTGCCACATCTTTGCAAGATGTGCATGTTTTGCAGCTGGAATGCAGACAGGAGTCATTGGGCTATTTTTTACTTTTGCCATACTGGATCACGTCAGTAGAGTCTGAACAACTCTTTGGGAGGTTATACAAAACCTATCAAGAACTCAATGGATTGTGACACCAAAGGCAAATCATTACCCCATCCTTTGGTTCTCAAGGCAACGAAAGGATGGGTCATTTGGGGGAAAGTATCGGAGCATTCTAAGAGAAATGAGGCAGAGAAAGTATCTTGCATGCAACAGGTCAAGAACTGCAAGTGAGAGGACATTGAAACTAAACTTAACATGCTGTTGGTGCCTTCAGCACATCCCACTGCAGATAGTGAGAAGTAGCTTCACCATATCTGGCTCCATTTTGTCCAACATTAAATCCATCTAATTTTTTACAATGTCATGAAAGATTAAGCTGTTGTGTTTTGGGATCAAGGAGACAGCGGAGGCTTAATTCATGAAGAGGCATTGGGCATGATAGCCCAGACGGAGTTTATTAGGAATAACAGGACAAAGAAAATTCCAGAGAAGGGTATGCAACATATCCTTATTGGTTACCTGCGATAGCATAAGGTTACTTAATTGGCTAAATATCAGCATGCCTGCCTCGTGCTCACCTTGCTGATTGGATAGAAGCTGCGTGCTAGCTGAATGACTGCGTGCCATCCCTGGGCATAGTAGGGAAGGCCAGAAGGCCTTGAGTCAGAGGCCCAAACTGGGGCCTCTAAGTTACGGCATAAACAGATGAGGCAAGGAGAACGATCACCCACGATTTATGGCCATGGTTTGCCATGAGCCACAGCGATCGTGCTGTGAACCTCCTCACATCTTCCCCCTTCTGTTTTTAAGAAGCTTATAAGCATAATAAATTTGGTCCTTGCGTGCACGAGGCCGGAAGCGAAATCCTTGCAGGCAGGTGGCTAGCAACGAAGGTATGCATTGAATAAAGCAACAGGCAGTTATCAGAATGGCAAGAATAATTAAACCATACTGCAGGATGGTCCGTACCCAAGCTCCGTTGGGAAGCCAGGACCAAAGAGTGCTCCACCACGAAGGCAGAGGGTTTTGCTTTATATCAGAAACAATTTTCGTTAAAGAATCCAATTGGTTTTGTACCTTATTAGAATTATCGGATAAGTTAAAGCAACACATATTACGCACAGACTCACAACCTTGATGATGCAACATCAGCAAATAATCGATCGCGGCGTGGTTATCTAAAATGGCGTTGCGAAGCTGAAATTGCTCCCTGTTCAGGAGGCTAATAGCTTGGAAAGTGTGATTAACGGCTTTTACAAATGCACAAGCAAGCTTTCCAAGCTGCCTTGCATTTCCGGCTGTCAGGCCAGGCACACCAACAAGACTGATGGCCAAGGATGTGTACTCGGCCTGGGAAAGCACCTTAACAGTGCTATCGCAATCAGAGGGTAACTGCTCAGCGGCAGTACCCCGGGTGATGCGTTTGCAGGCGGGACGCTGACGGACCAGCGTAGTGCAGTTGGGCAAAGCAACAATCATACGACTAAGACAACAAGTGGTTTTAGAGAGGTTAGCAGGAATATAGTTCCAAGTTCGTGACCCACAGGTCCAGAACCACCCAGAAGGCAACAGAATGTGCTGAAAGTTAAAATGAAGGTCCTCTGTTTCTCTCCTGGTGCAATTAAGGCCGCGACCGGGCTGGAAACAGCAAGGCTTTGACTTATGTTGAGTACAGTTCACAACCCTGGCACATTTACTAGCATTACTAACAGCTACAATAGGAGTATAGAGAGACAGGGCATCAAGGGGCAGCCTTTTGGTTGCCTTTCCCCAAAGGGGGCTAAGAGCATATTTGTTTTTGACCTGGTCATTAAAGTCGGCCCAACACTGACCTACTGACGTTTTGGGGACTGTAGCAAATGGGAATAAGACAGGTGCTTAACAGGTGATAGGAGTCAACGCTTTGCTTAAGGCAAAACTCAGTTTGATTAGAAATGCGGGCAAGCTTATACCACAGGTTATACTCAAAGCGTTGGGACAGCTCATCTTGGATGGCAAGCGCTCCTGGAAAGAGAAGCATGTAGCAACAAAGAATCATTATAGAATTAGCATTTAGACAAGCTATGATAGCAACAACAAAGTTCTCAGGAATCTTTTCCACCCGAATTTCGTCCAGCACGGACTGGGCTTCATCCGACAATGCTTTCACCTGGCCCCAGGTTATCGGCGGGTTCTGCCCCCTTCGCCTTCCCCCTCGGTTCCATCTCCTCCCCGGGAGCTCGTGCAGGTGAAGGTCGAAGTTTGGAATGGGGTTGCTGAGACCCTGATGCCATGCCATGCTTCCACGGTCGAACAAACCGGGCAGGGACCCAAAGAGGACCTTCTGGCGTAGACACTGCGGCGTAGCCCATTCCCCAGGTGATGAGGGGAACAGGCCCTTTCCACTCCGGGTCCGGCAGGCGTCTGTACTGGACCTGGGGGGCAGGCAGAACCTCAAGCTGGCGGTAGTGACGCTGAGCCCTGGATAAAAATTGAGAATTAAATTGAGACAAGTTAAGGTGGTTTAGCGTGAACAGTACACTAGCAAGCCACTCCTCCTTTTCCGGAAGTGAGAGGGGGACAGTTCCCCCTTTCCTTTTTTGGCGATCCAGTGCCTCTTTCAGGGTTTTATTGGCCCGCTCAACCACGGCTTGTCCCTGAGAATTATAAGGGATGCCGAATGTGTGGACAATCTGCCAGCGGGTACAAAACTCTGCTAGGGCAGTAGAACAATAGGCGGGGCCGTTATCGGTCTTCAAACGGTCAGTTTTTCCCATGACCGCGAAGCAGCGGACAAGGTGATTGCAAACGTGTTTGACCTTTTCTCCCTTCTGGGGCGTGACCCAGATATAGCCAGAGTAGGTGTCAACACAAACATGTAAATATTTCCATGGTGCAAAAGGTGCAAAATGGGTAACATCCATCTGCCAAAGTTGGTTAGCACCCAGACCGCGAGGATTTACTCCTGCAGCAGGATTCTGGGGCTGTTGTGAACATTGTGGACATTGCTGAATTATGGCCCTTGCATCCGCAAGGGGAATGTTAAACTCTTTAGCAAGAGCTTTGGCATTCTGATGATGCAAAGCATGGCTTTCAATGGGGGAACAATACATGGCACGTAATGCGCCATCTGCACGGTCATTCCCTTCGGTCAAGGGGCCGGGGAATGGCTAATGACTCCAACTGTGTGCAATGAAAAAGGGTACTGTTCTCCGTTGGAGCAGCATCTGTAGAGACAGGAACAGTGACAGCAAGTTGCTATCTACTGAAGGTGACACATAACTTCCCACAATGTTGGACACGACATTGGTGACATACAGGCTATCAGAGATCAAGTTAACAGGCTGATCCTGAAACAGACTAAAGGCAAGGACAACCGCCGCAAGCTCTGCGCGCTGTGGCGAGCGCTGCGGCAGCGTAAATTGACTTTTCCATGTCCCCTGCTCCTGCCAGGCAACCACCCCACGGCTCGGGCTACCATCAGTGAAGACAGTGAGAGCCGGCAAAAGGGGCGTGGGAGAGAGGAGGTGGAAAAGCTTCAAAGGTATATGCTGAGCAACCTGGAGCCGAGGATCCTTAGGAGAGTGGTACACTACCTGGCCTGTAAAATCTGCCATAGCAAGTTGCAGCTCGGTAGAAGAGCGCAGTCCCGCTTCCCAAACTGCGAGGGGAACGGGAACCACAATCTCCATGGGATCCAGGGCAAACAGGGCGAGACAGCGGCGGCGGCCTTTAGAGACGACCTGCGCTAGCATGCTCAAAAAGGGGGTAATGGTATTTTTTGTGGTGTGTGAAAGATACAACCATTCTAAAATACGAATTTTCCCATCTGAAGGCTCCTGATGTATGACAGCATATAATTGTTTCACATCTCCCAAGCAAAGGAGCTTGGGGGGGGGGGCAATTTGGCTCAGCCCCATCAACCCAGACCTTGGCCATGGCAGAGTTAACCATGGAAAGGACCTCCTGTTGCGGGGCGGTAAGGGTGATCAGATCTCCTGGATTCTTCCCTGCTCTAAGAGCGTCAAAGAGGGGGCTGAGTGCAGCGGTGGTAAGCTTAAAATAAGGGCGGAGCCAATTGACAGCACCAAGTATCTGCTGCAGGGTGACATAACTGACAGTAGGTGGAATTTCAATCTGTGGCAATGCTGGCATAGAATACGCAGCCATCATGCGGTGCCCAAGATAGGAGAAAGGTTCGGCTAACTGAACCTTTTCCTGGGCGATTATTAGGCCATAAAGGCTCAGGGTCTCCTGAAGGCGAGGGAGCCACCCCTCTGGGAGGTAGGTCCCGGCCACCAAGATGTCATCCATGTAATGATATATAACCAAATTAGGGTAAGCCTTTCTGTACGGCATGAGAGCTGCATTTACATAAAACTGACACATGGTGGGGCTATTGAGCATTCCCATTGGCAATACCTTCCAATGGTACCGGACTGTGGGCTGGGAGTTATTCAACACTGGGACCGTGAAAGCAAAATACTTCCGGTCCTTTTCCTGAAGGGGAATGGTATAAAAACAATCCTTGAGGTCAATGACAGCCATCTCATAATCATGGGGTATCAAATTTGGGTTCGGGGTTCCACACTGGAGCGAGCCCATCGGCTCAATTATCTTATTGATCTCCCGCAGGTCATGGAGCAACCGCCACCTCCCGGACTTCTTTTTGATGACAAATACCGGGGTATTGAACGGACTACTAGTCGGTTCAATGTGACCCGCGTCCAGTTGTTCCTGGACAAGCTGCTTAAGCGCAGTCAACTTCTCTTGCGGAAGTGGCCATTGCTCCACCCACACGGCTCGATCGGTCTTCCATGAGATTGGAAGAGCACAATGTTGATGGCTATTCATGAGTTATGAGGGTGGTGCCAACTTGCGCCAGCAAATCCCTCCCCCACAAGTTGAGATCAATTTGTAAAATACAGGGCTTGATGCGAGCGATCTCAGGCCCGCCAGGTTGGAGACTGACAGATAACCACTGAGCACTTTTCCGGGAGGCCTGGCTACCACCGATGCCCCAAACTGAGGGAGCGGTTTCGGTTGGCCACAAGGGATCCCAGTGCCCAGCGGCTATCACAGAAATATCCGCCCCCGTATCCAACAATCCTTCCAACAACTTACCGTTTACCCAATACTTACGGGTCGGCTTCTGCTAACCTATCTGCTCTTGAAGGGCGGCAACCTGTGGATGATAGGTGTCTCCATCGGCCCCGGCACGGGTGGAACCAAACCCCCCTCTGCGAAGGGCGGGCTCCGCTCCCCCTGGGGTCTCATAAGAAACAATGATCAACTGTGCCCAGGAGTCCCCCTTGCGCAGTTGCAATGGGAGATGACTCCAAAATTGTACATAAATGATGCCTGTGTAGTCTGCGTCTATCACGCCAGGAACTATCATGATGCCATGTTTGGCCGCTGATGAACGTGGCAGTACCAGACCAACGGTCCCTTTTGGCAAGGGGCCAGTAAGGTTGGCAGGCATCAGGATAAGCTCCCCAGGCAACGCAGTTGTCATGTCCTGTGTGTTAACGAGATCGAGACCAGTGCTGCCAGCAGTAGCAGCCTTGCGCTGATCGACCCGTGTCCCCTTTATTTTCCCGGGGCCCGGGGAGGGCCCAGTATCTAGTTTCCCTGTGGTGAGGGGTTGACTCTGCACTGGCTAGCCCAATGGTATCCTTTGCCACACCGGGGGCACTTCTTTCTGGGGCGCCTGACATCCTTTCCCCCCCCCTTATGCGCTCCCCCTCCGGGGGCGTGACAGTCTTTCTTGAAGTGGCCCGGTTTCTGACAGTTGAAACAATTGCCAGTGGGCTTGTTTCCGGTACGAAGCGCTCCAGCCAGAAGGCCATTGCATGTGTTTGAGTGCCCACCTCCATACAGGCTTGAATCATGTCAGCTAAACTATACTCAGGGCGGTGAATGACATTTTGCAAAACCTTCTTGCAATCGGCATTGGCCTGCTCAAAAGCCAGCCGTTTCAGGAGTTCTCCTTGGGCATCAGGGTTGCCTATCTGTCTTTGTATGGCTTCCTTCAATCTATCAATGAACTGTGGGTAGGATTCAGTGGGCTGCTGCTGTGTGGAAGTAAAGGAGCGTGTGGGTTTCCCAGAGACGGGGACCCTTTTAAAGGCTCTCATGACGCACATGAACGTGCGGTGGAAAGACTCCCTGGGGAGTTGCATCTGCTGTTGGAGGGTAGCAAATGCACCTGCTCCATAAATCTGCTCAGGGGTGTTTTGTGGCGTACCAGCCGCCACTGCAGCCGCTCGGAATTCACTATCCCAGACAACATACTGTAAAGCAGTCAAAATCATTCGAAACAAATCTTTCCAGTCTTGGGGTAACATAGTGTACCCGTTTCCAATTCCCTCAAGCAACCCTTGCACAAAATGTGATCGGACACCAGCCTCTCTAACAGCTTTATTAAGTTCCCTAATTACTGTATATGACAGAGCTTGCCAATGGATATGTTCCTCTGGATTCCCATCCGCCCCCACCCCCATCTCAACCGTAATGGGAAAAGCAGAAGGACTCTCTCCTTGCCACTCTTCCGCCTCCTCCAGGGACAAAACCCCATCGCTCTTGGCTCGATGTATGGCAGAGCGAACATTTCCCATCACACCGCCAGGGTAGGCAGGCGGCGCCTGGAGAACCAGGCTCGGGGTGGGCGGCACCAATGGTGCCGTAGGTGGTAAAATAGCGGGCAGCACTTTTGGATAAGGAGGTGGTGAGTCCTCGGGTGGATGAGTCAGAGGATTGGTCAGGGATGCCTCTGCTGGTACTAATTTCCTGACTGCCTCATTAACTCTTTGCCAAATCAATAAATGATGAACTGCTGCCCTCGGTTCTTCCAATAAAATTGTTCCAATTCTTTGCCAATCATCCCGTTTGAGTGATCCAATTTCTGGGTACCAAGGACATTGGCATTCGACTTCCTTAATGAAGTCTTCTAGACTATTAAGCGTGATGTCTGGACATCCGCTCTCCTTGATGATTTTCTGCAATTCTTTTGCATGTGTCCTTTGCCCTAAAGAAAGTTCCCCCCCCCCATACTCACAATCGGGAGCTCGAAAGCTGAGGGAGCCTAAAGGCTGGGGTAGCCTGAAGGCTGAGGTGCACCAGGGGGCTATTCCAGCCGGTGAGTCGGGGAGTTGGGATCCAGCAATCACGTCGCGGGTCGCCAGATGTTGTGTTTTGGGATCAAGGAGACAGCGGAGGCTTAATTCATGAAGAGGCATTGGGCATGATAGCCCGGACAGAGTTTATTAGGAATAACAGGACAAAGAAAATTCCAGAGAAGGGTATGCAATATATCCTTATTGGTTACCTGCGATAGCATAAGGTTACTTAATTGGCTAAATATCAGCATGCCTGCCTCGTGCTCACCTCGCTGATTGGACAGAAGCTGCGTGCTAGCTGAATGACTGCGTGCCATCCCTGGGCATAGTAGGGAGGGCCAGAAGGCCTTGAGTCAGAGGCCCAAACTGGGGCCTCTAAGTTACGGCATAAACAGATGAGGCAAGGAGAACGATCACCCACGATTTATGGCCATGGTTTGCCATGAGCCACAGCGATTGTGCTGTGAACCTCCTCACATTAAGCAATGCCATTTCTAAGCAATGTTAAAGAAGAATGATCCAGGATGGGGAAAATTTGGCCCATTGGATGTTTTGGCCATCAACTCCCATCAGGCCTGTGAGGAAATGGTGAACATGTGGGCCAAACAAAAAATGCATTCAATGATAATGTGAAAGACAAAGTAATGTAGAATGTCTCACCCAATGCACTCTAAATGCTGAGAGGGAATGTGAGGGGTAAAGTGATATGGAATGTTTTATCAAGAAAAGTGATGTGACATCAAGCAGAGATATATGTCTGTCTCCTGCAAACTGGAAAATGTTTGAACTAACAATGGAAAGCTAGCCAGGGATAAACCTAGCAGCTGAGGAATCTGAAGATTCCTTCAACCTGGACATTAAAAAGTCATTAAGGGAGAATGGAAGCCATTGAGAGTTGATGGCCCGAGCCACTGAAAGGAATTACCAATCATTTTAGAAAAGTAAGATTCCCAGAGAAGAAAGATATATTTCATTCATATCTCTGGAGAGAGCAGGGTAGAGGTCCAGCTATGCTGCCCTGTGGAAAACCAGGACAGGGACAGTTTTCAATCTTCCTAAGATTCTAAGGAGCACAAGTGTAGATACTAGAAGACAGATTTTTGTTATTTTAGTTGTTAGCTTCCTGTATATTCCCACCTGTATCAGTTTTTGTGGGAATTTGCACCCTTTATCTACTCTTTTAGTTTTTGCTTTCTTTCTTCTTTTTAATAAAACTCACAAAATCCATTCTGGTGTTTGGAGTTTCATTTTCATTTCATTTATTAGACTTGTATGTCTGCCGCCCCCAATCGCCGAAGCGACTCAGAGCGGCTAACATACCATGGGGCAACATATAATTACAATGTTACAGTATCAAATTTAAATCCAACAGCATAATATAGATATAAATACAATCAATACAGTCAATAAATCTAACATAAAAAATGAAAATACAAGGAAGGGCCAAATAAACAATATATCACGATTGCAAAATATCACATCACAAAATATCACATTACAAAACAGTTCGAAAACATTTCAATAAATCCCCAGCCAGTTGGATTTGGTTAAGGGAAATCTTGTACTAAATCTAGTTCTTGACCATTCGGGCTATAATCTAAAAGGATAAACATTGGATAACAAATTTTTGGCTTTGATAAGGAAAAGGAAGTGATGGTAGCATAAGTTTACAGAAGGAAAACCACTCCTCCTAGCAGATTAATGACCTTAGCTTGGTTATGTATCTTCTGAGAATTTCCCCAACCTCACGGTGAAAGAATGCAATCAGGTGGGACAAGCATTGAAATCCAGCCAGAGTGCTGGGTTTCTTGACAAGTCCTATATGACATGGCCAGTTGTACAGAATTAAGACATCTGGAGGACCAAAGGTTCCTCATCCTTGCCAGAATATGTCCTTTTGTTAGAGTCCAGTGGTTCCTAATGTGGGGCCCATGCCCCACAGGGGGATTCAATTCCCAAAAGCCTAAGTCAGTACATTGGCTGATCAGTGCTTTGGGGAATTGACTTAGGCTTCTGGGAATTGAAGTCCAAAAACCAAAGGTTGGGAAACAGAGTTAGACCCTCTCTATGATTCATAATTCTCAATATCTAGCCTTCTTCAGGAGTTCTAAATCATTCTTTTTGTGCTGAGGCCAATGCCTCAAATAGAAGAACATCCTCTGTCTATGAGGGCTCTATACACAATTTAGAACCTCAAAAATACAACATTCCAAGTCATACGGAGAGTCTTGCTGCACAGAAGGGGCTCACTGGTTCCAAATGCCACTTCTTGCAGATAAAACATGATGCAAATGTGTGTCTTCTCTTTGCACATGATTTGGAATGTTTGAAGGAGACCGGACATGTAATGCAATCCTTTTCTTTGTTCACTCTGAAGTAAATTGTACTTTGGTCAAAGTACTTGCAAATGGGTTTAGAGGTGCCACCTTTATTAGTGTTTAACTGTCCTAGTACACACTACATTTACTCATAAGGCGTCCTATTCTACAATACATTACTGTCAATGCATTACATAAAATATTCAGTCTCCTAGCCTGAAAAAAGTAGTTTACAAGATTGCTGGATGAACACAAACGGTCTAACAAAGTCATATGAAATAGATTTTTTAAAACATTTCCATAGATAGAAAAATATTGTACATCCAGAGAACCAGAAAACATCATAATACTATTTAGCCCAAAATCTGAGTACAGTTTTTAACTATCTTGCCAATCCTTTTTTTAAAAAAGAAAATGCATACCTCTTCTTTAATGATTGCTTCTTGGGCAGATTTTGGAGCTCCCGTGGATTCTTCTTTTTCCATGTTCAGGGATGTTGTTCTGTCACTTCGAGCACAAAGTCCAACTTTCTACAAACCAGAGTCAATATTTGCCTTCAGAACCCAGTCAGACCATTCATGCTTATAATTATAAATTTAAAAAACCATGACTGCAGCAAATGCTAACTGATTAACAGGTAGCTTGACTGGATTTCATTGGCCAGTTATATTATTTAGCAGAACGTTATCCTCAGACAACATTCTGCATTCATCTCAACTGAATGTTTGATACAATATCGCACAACATCCAACTCAGAATACAAGACCACCCAGGGCACAGTTAAAGTTAAAAATCAGGATTGCAAAAGACACTCCTTTAATTGGTCAACAATTTTAAAATGCTGTTACCAAAAGTATGGAGGCAAACACAAAGCAATTGTCATGGCTTTTTTTATTTACAAGCGTGAATTGAAATACAGTACTATAAACTCAAGAGAGTATCCTGTCTAGATCATCTTGACTGATGCCATTGGTATTGTCAGCATTTAGGCTGACCTTCCTTACATAAAGCTTGGCATCCTTTCTCCTGCTAACAATGAAGGTATGATGTTGGGCCATTTCCTGGCATTTTAAGTTGTGGATATAAGAACACAATATCCCACATTCATGAACTGGAGGTTTTTTTGATCCTTAGACCTTTCCTTGCAGAATAAATAGTGTCTCTGTTTCTTGATGGCTATTGTATGTTGTATTTTTTAAAAAAATCTTATTTGATTGTAAAGTGTGAACATTTATAAGCTGGTCTTATGTACCCATGAAGAAGGGAGCATAAAATATGTTATTAGAGATATTATGCTGTTCAGGATCAGAACTGAATTTGGTCATGACTTTGAAATACAGTATGGTTGCATTTTTTTACCCAGAGTTAGAGGTTAGCTTAGATTTTCCTTGAGTTTGCCTTTTCAATTCCCGAGTGAATAAAATTATTCCTGCTCAGATATTATTAGAGGATATAATCGTACCCTGTTTTTATATATATTTTCTCCATTGATTTATAATACAGTGGAACCTCATACAACAATCGCCCCGTTTAGCAACAAAAGCGCATAACAATTAGGTTTTGAAATAAAATGGCGTCCCGCATAACAGTTTTCGCTATGGAAAGAATCGTACAACAATTTTTAAATGGGAAAAACCACTTAGCAAAAAAAAAAATCATTGTATGATGCATCCCATAGGGAAAATCACTATACAATGCATGCATCATATATTGTTTCATACAACAACGAGCCCCATGGAATGGATTAAAATCGTTGTATGAGGTACCACTGTACAAGAAATTTTCTCAGTCTGAAAAATTGATCTTGGAATAGTGAGAGAACTCTGTTTGTAACACAGCGGATCTTATTGCATGCCCACAGTAATGTATGCAATAATGTCTTCTGCCTGTCAGAGATGTTGGATTTCTATCCTGATGAACAAACCTGCAGTTTCCAAAAGGAGGTAAATGAGAATGTAATCTTTGTAATCAAGTACATTTGCTACAACATGCCACAAGGACATGAATTAGCTAAACTGCTTTTAGCTTGCTCACTTTGTCAAAAGGCCATTGAAAGGGAGAGAGATATAAAGAAAGATTCCTTGTTTGTTTCTGGAATGTCTATTTATATCTTTTCTAATTACTGTATTTCCTTTGATAAATTATAACATTGCAAAGGGGCATAAAACTCTGAGATACAGTACGCACAAATTTCCTATGACATGGCGTACAGCTGAGACATAGCAGCTGCTTATGTGCAATCAGATTGTTATGCTAAAGAGGTCAAAAGCTGTCATGTAAAATGAGTGAAGAAACCCTGTGAGAAATTCAGTCCTTATGATACTTAGCTATTCCTCTGTTAAGAGCTGAGCCAAAGAATAGTCATAGATAGCTTTTCAACTTTTCAACATGCTTGAAATTTTCATTTCATGCCTATGTGTGTAGAGCAGCAAGAATGTGTAGGTACATAAATATGTACAGATGTATGTACATACTTCAATGTCTAAAACGATGCATGAATGTTCTCAAAGTGATAAGAAAGGGTAAAAACTCCAAACCAATTGTCAAAGGACAGAAAAGCATTAAAAACAATCTAGTCAGATCCTTGAGAAAAAAAAGGAACTTCTGTAATGTTGACATCAGTTTTCATATCCATGGGAAGGATATTCTATAATTGGGCATACACTACCAAGAAGGTTATGTATTTGGAGAAGGGGCTCTTCAGATAGGGAAAAAGTCAGCTTCTTTGATTTTCCCCTGCTTGGTGTCTCTATGTGACTGATACTATTATCTCAGTGAATGTAGAACATGTAATGCTAGCGCGTGTTTCAGCAATACGGACTGGGCAAAAACAACTCCAAGTGAAACTTAAGGGTTGTGCATCTTCCCTCCCCCACCCATAGCTGCTTCACAACACATTTTAGGTTGGTTTGTCCTGCAAATTCAAAGGCTAGTTTGGTGCAGTTACTTGGCAGAAAAGGAAGCTGACTGTGTGCTACATCTATTCATCCCTTCCTCTCCTTACCACATACTGGTGCTGACTGATGCTTCTAAAGAGAAACTGAGCAGTATTTGTGAACAAGCACATTCTCTCATGCTGTATAAGACTAAAGCAAAGCAATCACACTTATATACCGCCCCAGAGCGCTTAGTGCTCTGGGCGGTTCACATGTTAATTAGAATTTTGCCCCCAACACTCTGGGTACTCATTTTACCAACCTTGGAAGGATGGAAGGCTGAGTCAACCTTTAGGCCTGGTCAAGATCGAACTCACAACCTTTGGGCTGCAGGACAGCAATTAACCACTCTACCACCAGGGCTCACTAGATGTTGAAGGGGGCCCATTTTGGGAACATCCCCATCACTTAACAAAAAGGAACAGAAAAAACAAAGAATGTCTTTCTTTATAAAAAGTTTTTATTAGCCATTTTGTTGTTCAATCCCACAGTTGAGTCCGGCCCTTTGCGAACCCATGGACCGCTGCATGTTAGGCTCTTCTGTCACCTGCCATCCTCTGAAATCTGCCCAGACCTACACCCACTGCGTCAACCATGCTATCCAGCCATCTCATCCTCTGCCACCCCCTTCTCCTTTTGCCTTCAATCTTTCAGGGCCTTCTCCAGTGAGTCCTCTCACTTGGTGGGCAAAATACTTGAGC
Source organism: Bradypodion ventrale (assembly GCA_035047345.1). NCBI lineage: Eukaryota > Metazoa > Chordata > Lepidosauria > Squamata > Chamaeleonidae > Bradypodion > Bradypodion ventrale. The sequence continues at coordinate 163,769,488 of JAWDJE010000005.1, read as the reverse complement.
TTCAGTATTGGTTCTTCCAAGCAAAAGTCAGGGTTGATTTCCTTTAGGGTGGATTGATTTGATCTTCTTGCAGTCTAAACGACTCTCAAAAGTCTTCTCCAGCACCACAGTGCAAAGGCATCTATTCTTCTGTGCTCAGCTTTTCTTATGGTCCAGCTCTCACAGCGGGGTACACTGAAAGAGCCTCCTTGAAGATTGTGGTATTTCTGAACCACAATTGGATGTCCCCTGGTAATGGCAACCTTGTTTTGCCAGCTAATCGGCTGTCGGGTTCTGCCTGAGTGGGCGGCATATACAAATATGACTATAAATAAATAAATAAATAAAAAATAATCTTTCTCACATTAGGTCAGGTGAAAGGAACTGTAGAATGAACTCACCAAAAGGTGCCTTCATTTTGGCAGTTTCACATCTGGCCTAGACAAGGAAGAAGCCCTCACAGCCATACATTACTACTAGGAAGACCATCACTTTAACTATGCTGACTTTTGTTGGCAGGGTGATGTCTCTACTTTTTATTATGCTGCCTAGGTTTGCCATAGCTTGCCTCCCAAGGAGTAAGCATCTTTTTAATGTTATGGCTACAATCATCTTCTGCAGTGAGCTTAGATCCCAAGAAGGTAAAGTCTGTCACTGCTTCCACTTCTTCTATTTGCCAGGGAGTGCCTGGGTCAGATGCCATGATCTTGGTTTTTTTAATGTTGCGTTTCAAGCCAGTTTTTGCACCTTCCACTTTCACCCACATCAGGAGGCACTTTAGATCTTATCATACCTGTCAACCTTCCCAGATTGGCCGGGATTTCCCGATTTTCGGCGCCGATTTGCACCATTTCCCGCCCACAGCTGCCAAAACCCTGGAATTGGCAGCGGGGGGAAAGAGGTACTGCACATCCCTTCTGCGCAAGTCGCATTCTACGCATGCATAGAAGGCTTTTACGCTTGCATAGAACCCTTTTATGCTTGCATAGAACCCGCAAGCGTAAAAGGGTTCTACGCAAGCGTAAAAGCCTTCTACGCATGCGTAGAACGCGACTTGAGCAGAGCTGTTGTGTGCAGGTCCCTGATTATCCGGAGCCACGGTTGACAGGTATGGGCATTAAGGTAGTATCATCTGCATACTCATATTGTTGATATTTCTCCCAGCATCTTAATTTTGGCTTCTGCTTCATATAAACCCTGCATATAAGTTAAGGGTGACAACATACAGCCTTACCGTACTCTTTTTCCTATTCTAAACCAGTCAGTCGTTCTGTATCGAGTCCTAATTGTTGCTTCTTGACCCGCATACAGGTTTATCAAAAGACAGCGAGGTGGTCTGGTCTGGTGCCCCCATCCCTTTGAGGTCATGCCACAGTTTATTGTGATTATTAGCCATAGTGAGTAGCAAAAGAGATCACTTTTAAAAAGTGACATCCCAAACTCTGAAGTAGCTATGAACAAAAAACCGTTTACCCAGCTGCAAATATTTCCTTTCTTCTTCTGCAACTTCATACACGTTTAAGAATGAAACTGCTTGTTCTGTTCTTTCTGCAGTTCTAATTATGCTTGAACTTTTGACAGTGCTGCTTGCATTCTGGCTTTATTTTAAACAATTGCAAAGCCACGCTGACCTCTCAGTAAGGTAAAAGTCACCCTTCTCAAAAGCCAGCCGTATCCATATGTGAGAGCTGGACCATTAGGAAGGCTGAGCGCAGAAGAATAGATGCCTTTGAGATGTGGTGTTGGAGAAGAGTCCTGAGAGTCCCTTGGACAGCAAAGAAAACAAATAGATCAATATTAGAAGAAATCAACCCTGACTGTTCATTGGAGGGACAAATAGTGAAGATGAAGCTAAAGTACTTTGGACATCAAATGAGAAGGGAGGACTCACTTGAGAAGGCCTTGATGCTGGGAAAGGTGGAGGGCAAGAGAAGAAGGAGGCGTCCAAAGATGAGATGGATAGATGGTGTTGTGGACACAATGGGGACAGAGCTTGGCGGGCTGAGGAGGATGGTGGAGGACAGAGGTGCCTGGAGGAAAATGGTCCATGGGGTCGCAAAGGGTCGGAATCGACTGTGCGACTGAACAACAAAATCCGACTCTAGGGTTCAGTGAATACTCATCTCTGTTTTAAAGCCGAAGAGCCAGCGCTGTCTGCTGCTGCAGATGTTTACGTGGCCATGTGGCAGGCATGACTAGACACCATACCTGTCAACCTTCCTGGATTGGCCGGGATTTCCCATTTTTCAGCGCTGATTTTTGCCATTTCCCGCCCGGAGCTGCCGAAACCCCGGAATTTGGCAGCGGGGGGCAGGCGTTACTGCGAATCCCTTCTGCGCAGCCAGCTTCTACGAATGCATAAAGGCTTTTACGCATATATAGAACCCTCTACGCATGCGTAAAAGGCTTCTGTGCAGAAGGGGATTGTAGAAGCCTTCTATGCATGCGTAAAAGCCTTCTATGCATGCGTAGAAGCGAGCTGTGCAGAACAGTTCTGCGCAAGTCGCTTTTACGCATGCGTAAAAAGCAACCTGCGCAGAACCGTTCTGCGCAGGTCCCGGATTGTCCGGAGCCGCGGTTGACAGGTATGCTAGACACCAGAGTGCACAGAACGCTGTTGACCTTCCCACCGAAGTGGTCCCTATTTATCTACTTGCAATTTCTTAATTTCGGTTGGCAGGAGCTGGGGCAAAGACAGCAGCTCCTTCCATCCTGGGGTATCGGACTCAGTAAATTACACTTATTAACTAAAACAAGGCGCTCTGCACATGCTCACACTCTCCTCTTTTACGGATATTTAACATATAACCCGTATTAAACCCAACCAGAGTCTCAAATTAAACGTCTGCGTTAACTCTCTTTAACTTTCTCCTTCTCCTCCTCTCGGTTGGAAGGGGCAGAAGAACGGGACGGACACCCCAAGATTTCCTTCCCCCAAACCCAACCCATTGACCCCCAGCTTTAGAACCCCACGACACGACGACCTTACCTAAACCCTTGGCTCTAAGTGACAGCGCTCTTCGCTGATTGGCTAGAGCTCACGCGAGTTCGGAAACTCCGCTACAGCCCCGAGTCTTAGGAACACCTACCATTCACGAGCTCGGACGCTGTGCGCATGCGCACACTCTGGCAACACTTGGGGGAGGGAAACACTCCGTTCGGCTCCTTTTTATCTCTAGTCCCTGGCGATGAGTTAACAGAGTTATGCAAGGAGAGAGGTGGTTACATTCACACAAAATGCTCACTTCGGGGTTCGTTTTTTTTTTTTTTGCTTACCTTTGAGTGATTCCCACAGAAAACAATGTGGGGGGTGAGAAGGGAGGTAGGGTTGTGTTTAAAGCAAGTAGCCGGGTTGTACAACCTCGGGATGATGAATCGGGCTGAAAAAAACTGTAGGTTTCCGTGCGCTCCGGTGTCTAGTCATCATCATGCCCTGCCACATGACCACGGAAACGTCTGCAGGAGCAGACAACACAGCGCAGACCCTTCGGCTTTGAAACAGAGAAGAACTGAACACTAGAGTCGGATACGACTGGCTTTCGAGCAAGGGAAACTTTAGTGTATGGGAACCAAGACACTGGAACAGCCGAAGAGCTGGCTTAACACAACTTTATTGCATGCTGGTCAGAGGGAACATGTGGTAATGGCGGACGAACAGCTCAATATATACAGTGGCTATACATTTGAATGTGGCTCCTTGACAGCCTATTGGCTACTGTCCGCGTGACGTCATTGCAGGTCACGCCCTTCTTGTCCAGGTGAAGGTGGTGGCGGGAATCTTCCCGCGCTGTTGTTCTTAGGTGAGTCTGGACTATTGAGCTTGGACGCTCGCTATTGCCATCTGGTGGTCACTAGCTCGCGTCCTATTAGGGTTACAGTGATGCAGCTGAAGGTTACAATGTTACACGTAGAAAGGTTACATTGGATACACATGGATAGGTACATTGTTTAAAGGCACAGGCTTTAGAACACAACATCCCTCCCCCCTAGGATGAGACGAAGTCTCTTAACCAAGATGGCTTATTGCACCCGCGTTTGGGCCGCGATGTGGGTTGGCCCGCCCGGGGGGCGCTACCACTTCCTTGCTCCCTGGTCCCTTGTCCTGTAATGGGAGAGGGAGATTCGTTAGTGGCTTGCTGCGGTTTTGCAGCTTTAGGGGAAGGGACAAACTCCATTGTGGGCAAACCGGGGGCACTAGGGGCTAACGTAAAACCCCTCTTCTCGCTTGGATGGGTGGGGGACCACTCCGAACCCCCCCCCCCCGGTTCTGTAACTCAAAATTAAACTCTGCTAGGGGATCCCGCGGGATATCTATGAGGACAAATTCCTTCTCCTCCCCCCTCGGTGGGGACCCTCGACCCCCCTCTCCTCCCCCTTGGGCTAAACGGGTGGGGGAGAACCCTAACGCTGAATTCATGTCTGTGCTTTCGGCGCCCTGCCTTCCTGGGACCCGGCTTCGTAGCTGGTCAGCGTGCCGCCGCCAAAGTAGACCTGTGTTGGTCTCCACGCGGTACGATACGGGACCGGTCTGCTCCACGACCACCCCCGGTACCCAGGCTGGCCCCGCGCTGGCGTAGTTCCTGCAATGCACCGGGGCGCCCACGCTGAAACTTTTGGTGACTTCTAACCCGATGTTCCTCCCCTTGTCCTCGACTCTCGTGGGGTCTAGCCTAGTGAGTATGGTGGTCAGTTTCCTGCGCATTAAAAGCTCCGCGGGGGAGTATCCTGATGCCAACGGGGTCACCCTGTACCCTAGCAGAAACTGACACACTTGCAGGTTGAGATCCCCGGGGCCCATGCGCCGCAGCGCGTCCTTTGTGGTGCGTACGAGGCGTTCCACTTGGCCATTGGTGGCCGGGTGAAAGGGGGCGGAGGTGATGTGTCGGATGGCGTTAATCTCTGTGAATGCCCTGAACTCAGCGGACGTGAAACAACTAGCGTTATCGCTGATTAGGGTGTCGGGTATGCCGAACGTAGAAAAAATCCTCCGCAAATGCTTTATTGTCGTGGCCGAGGAGGTGCTCTTGACAGGAATTACCTCCAACCACTTGGAGAACGCGTCCACGACAAGGAGAAACAGGGTTCCCCGGAACGGGCCTGCGAAATCTATGTGCACCCGGGACCACGGCCCCTTGGCCGCGTCCCACTCCCTGTGGGGAAGGCGGGCCTCCTCAGGTCTGGAGCATTGGCAACTCTCGCAAGTGCCGACCATGTGCTCGATGTCGGCGTCTAACTGGGGCCACCAGAAGTAACTCCGGGCCAGCGCCTTGGAGCGCACAATCCCAGGGTGGCTGACGTGCAGCAGTTTAAGCACCCGCGGCCTAAGGGATGTAGGGATCACCACCCGCTGCCCCCACAAGAGACACCCCCTCTCTAGGGACAGCTCCAGCTTTTTCCTGAAAAATGGGCGAATTCCTCTGCTGGGGACGACGCTGGCCACCCTTTCTGTACCCAGGAGCTAACCGCCGCCAGCGTCCTGTCCCTGCCTGTCGCTTTAGTGATGTCGGCGGGTACTATGGGGGGCGAGTCCAAGACTTCTATCATGAGCACCTGGCGGTCCCGCTCCTCCCCTCCCCCGTGGCTCTGTGTCTGAGGAAGGGGGGAACTTGACAGGGCGTCCGCATGGCTGATCTCTTTCCCGGGCCGGTACACCAACGCGTGCTGGTAGGCGTTGAGAAAAATAGCCCACCTAAGCATCCTCGGGGACAGGATCTGTGGCGTGGGCTTATCTGCGGTAAAAATGCCTAGTAGGGGCTTATGATCAGTCACTATGGTGAAGGGGCGGCCATACAGAAAATCGTGAAATTTTTTGGTCCCCGCAATTATCGCTAGCGCTTCCCTGTCTGTCTGGGCGTAATTTCTCTCCGCTTGGGACAGGGACCTGGAGTAAAACGCTATCGGGGCCTCCCTCCCGTTTTCCAGCACGTGGCATAACACTGCCCCCACCCCCACCGGTGATGCATCACAGACCAGTACCACCGGCCTTTTGGTGTCGAAATGGGTTAGAATGGCGTCAGACGCCAGGAGTTGTTTCAGTTCAGTGAATGCCCTCTCCTGATCATCGCCCCACTTCCATGCCGCATCCTTCTTGAGCAACTTATGAAGCGGTTCAGCCACCGCCCCCTTCCGGGGAAGGAAGGAGTGGTAGAAATTTAAGAGCCCTAGGAATGACTGTAACTCGGACTTGGAGGTGGGGCGAGGGGCTTTCTTGATGGCGGCCACCTTGGATTTGGACGGTTTGATCCCCTCGAGTGTTACTCGGAACCCTAAGAACTCAACCTCATTCACGAAGAAGACGCATTTGTCTTTTCGCAACCTCAACCCCGCCTGTTCGAATGCCGCCAGAACCTTGTCCAGCCTTTCGGCCAGCTTGACCTCGCTCCCCCCCGTTATCAATACGTCATCAAAATATGGCAAAACCCCGTCCAGCCCTTTTAAGAGGCGTTCCACGAGCGACTGGAAAATTCCAGGTGCCGAGTTCACGCCGAATTGTAGGCGCGTTACCTGGAACGCCCCCTTGTGCGTGACTATGGTCTGTGCAGCAGCTGCAGCAGGGGTTACCAAGAGTTGCTGATAGGCTTGCGCCAGGTCGAGCTTAGCGAAACACTTTCCCCCATGTAATCTGGCTAGCAAATGGCTGACCACCGGCACCGGATACGCATTAGGGCGAATTGCCTTATTAATGGTGCACTTATAGTCGGCGCAAATGCGAACCTCCCCATTGGCCTTCAACGCCGTGACAATTGGAGTTTCCCACTCCGCAGAATCAACAGGAACAAGAATCCCCTGGCCCACCAATTTGTCCAGTTCCGCCTCTATTTTGTCCTTTAGTGCAAAAGGCACTCTGCACGGTTTGAGTCTTATTGGGCAGACCTCCGGGTCCAGGTCGAATGCTACTGGGGGTCCCTTGAACTTCCCAAGTCCCTTTTTGAAGACTTCGGGGTGCGCGTCGCACACCTTCTGTATCGGGTCAGTCCCAACGGCGTGCACCCCCCCAATGAACAGACCCAGGGGTTGGAACCATTGAGTCCCGAGGAGGCTGCAATTTCCCCCTTTAAGGACGACTAGGGGAAGCTCCGCGGCGTGCTGTTTATATTGGACCTGGAATTTTCCCACCCCCAACACCGGGATACTGTTCCCTTGCACGTCCCGAAGCGTGGACCTCAACGCTTTGAGCTTGGGCCGTACGCGGGGGGCAATTCTCAAAAACTCTCTCTGGGAAATGATTGAATATGAGGAGCCCGAGTCAATTTCCATCCTAACAGGGGCCCCTTGCACCAGTACCTCAACAAAGTAACGGGGGTGTCCCATGGACACGCTGAAAACTGGGACGTCGTCGTCGCTGTCGTCGGAGATGCGGCCCACGCCGTCCTGCTTCTTCGTGGGCCGGGCGCCATCCTTTGGTCTCGTCGAGCGGTCCGGTTTCGCCGAACGGTCTGGCAAGCTCCTCCGGTCCCCACGCCGTCGTCTGCAGACTTTGGCGATGTGCCCGCGGCGGCCACAGTTGTGGCACTCGGCCTTTAAACGGGCACTTCACGCGGTCGTGGGCCGCTCCACAGCCGTCGCAACGCCGGCCGCCCTTCCGGACCTTCCGGACGTCTTCCTCATCGCTGCTCTCTGCGGAAGATTTTGACGCTCGCCGGGCCGCATGCACCGAGCCCGCCGCTTGGTCGGCCTGTGGGAGCCGGCCCTGGAGCTCTTTCACTCCGGCCCTCGTGGCTTCTGCGGCCTGTGCTGCTTTCACGACCTCATGCAGTGTCGGGGGCGGCTCCTGGTTCATCAGCTTTCGCTGAACCTCGTCCCGCAGGCCACACAGCATGCGGTCCCTGAGGGTGATTTCCAGGTTCTCCCATTTGCATGGGCCGGCAGCCAGCCGCAGGGCCACTGCGAAAGCGGCGACCGACTCACCTGGCGCTTGGACTCTCCTCCAGAAGGCGTCCCGAGCTGGAAACATCGACACTGAGGGCTGGAAGTGGTCGCGCATCGCCTTCAGGAGCTCTTTGGCCTTCAGCTCGCCCACCTTCTTCGGTGCGATGAGGTCGACCAGCACCCTCTTGCCGGCGTGCCCGAGCATTCTGGTGAGGATGGCTCTCTTCTTTCCCTCGTCCGTGACCTCGAACTCCACCAGTGCACCTTGGAAGTCCATTTCGAAGAGTTCCCAATCTTCCGGTTTGTTGATATCGAAACCGGCGTATGTCTTGGTCCCGTGGGAAGCCATATCCCACCTTCATCGCCAATTTAGTGTATGGGAACCAAGACACTGGAACAGCCGAAGAGCTGGCTTAACACAACTTTATTGCATGCTGGTCAGAGGGAACATGTGGTAATGGCGGACGAACAGCTCAATATGTACAGTGGCTATACATTTGAATGTGGCTCCTTGACAGTCTATTGGCTACTGTCCGCGTGACGTCATTGCAGGTCACGCCCTTCTTGTCCAGGTGAAGGTGGTGGCGGGAATCTTCCCGCGCTGTTGTTCTTAGGTGAGTCTGGACTATTGAGCTTGGACGCTCGCTATTGCCATCTGGTGGTCACTAGCTCGCGTCCTATTAGGGTTACAGTGATGCAGCTGAAGGTTACAATGTTACACGTAGAAAGGTTACATTGGATACACATGGATAGGTACATTGTTTAAAGGCACAGGCTTTAGAACACAACAGAAACCTTTACCTTTACGAGATTGTTGGATAAATTTTTTTAATTGTCTCCGAGTGGCTCAAGACGCTGATTGGGAGGCGGAAGGTCAGCAGTTCGATTCCCGAGTACTGCAGGCCGGAATGAACTCCCGTGTCCGTCCCAGCTCCTGCCATCCTAGCAGTTCGAAAGCAAGACATTGCAAGTAGATAAAAAGGGACCAATTCGGTGGGAAAGTAACCGCGTTCCGTGCGCTCCGGTGTCTAGTCATGCCTGCCACATACTGCCACATGCAGTAGCAGACAACGCTGGCTCTTCGGCTTTGAAATATATGAGCACTGAACCCTAGAGTCGGATACGACTGGCTTTCTAGCAAGGGAAACCTTTCCCTTTTACTCTGAGCAAATCGGCAAGGCAGGCGTTTTCTACGTGCAACCGATCCTCGAGTTAGCAGTGGGAAGGGGCTAATAGAAAGAGACCGATCTTTGCTGGAGCGGGTCGTGGGTGCAAAATCAAATCCAAACTAGCCTCGGCTCAGCCACATGTAACGAGCAACAGAAGAGAACAGAGAAGTTAATTCCATCCCTCCCAGGGCTTGAGGAACCAATCGCTCTCCCATTTACAGCTGCCCCCTACAACCCTACAAGCAGTTCCTCGTTAACTTAACTCAGGGGTGCCCAAACGTTTTGGGCCACAGGCCAGTCACGTGGTTCAGGGGGCTGGTCACTATGGCCCCGGGGCCGGATCCAGCCCCCGGGCCATAGTTTGGGCACCCCTGACCTTATTGAACCAAACTAACCAAACAGGACTCTTCCGTTATTACAATTGTAAATTACCACACTGATTCTATGTTATTTGTTGTTGTTTAGTCGCACAGTCAATTCCGACCCTTTGCAACCCTATAACCATCGTCCTCCAGGCACCTCTCTGTCCTCCACCCTCCTCCTCAGCCCGCCCAGCTCTGTGCCCACTGCGTCCACAATGCCATCCAGCCATCTCATCTTTGGTCGCCCCTCTTTTTCTTTTGCCTTCCTCCTTTCCCAGCATCAAGGCCTTCTCAAGTGAATCCTCTCTTCTCATTTGATGTCCAAAGTACTTTAGCTTCATCTCTACTATTTGACCTCATAAGGAGCAGTCACGGTTGATTTCTTATAAGATTGACCTATTTGTTCTCTTTGCTGTCCAAGGGACTCTCAGGACTCTCCTCCAACACCACATTTCAAAAGCATCTATTCTTCTGTGCTCAGCTTTCCTAATGGTCCAGCTCCCACAATTATACATTATCACCAGGAATACCATTGCTTTGACTATGCGAATTTTTGTTTTCAAGGTGATGTTTCACAGGCTTCTCATAGCTTTTCTCCCCAGAATCAGTCGTCTTTTTATTTCATGGCTGCAGTCACCATCTGCAGTGATCTTAGATCCTAAGAAAGTAAAATCTGTCAGTGCTTCTACTTCTTCCCCATCTATTTTTCAGGAACTGATGGGGTCTGTTACTATTATCTTGGTTATCTTGATGTTGAGTCTCAAAGCCAGCTTTTGCACTCTCCTCCTTCAGCCCAATCAAGAGATTTTTTAGGTCTTTCTAGCTTTCTGCCATTAAGGTGGTTTTGTGTTCAGGGAATGAAGAAGCAGACGAGTGAAGTAGTGAAATTCAGCTTTTTAATAATGGGGTTTGAACACAGTTTGGATGGGGCAAAACTCGGACTTATAAACACTATAAACAGTAACAGTAACAATAATACAACAAGCCCATTGGCTAACAGAGTGTGCACATTTTCGATCCACTTATTTGCATAAGAAAAGATACATGAGAAAAGATACATTCTGCTCCTATAAACAGTAACAGTAACAATAATACAACAAGCCCATTGGCTAACAGTGTGCACATTTTCGATCCACTTATTTGCATAAGAATAGATACATGAGAAAAGATACATTCCGCTCCTGTCAGAAAACACAGTTAACATACATAACAGGTGGTATCGTCTGCATATCTCAAATTGTTGATGTTTCTCCCAGCAATTTTGATCCCATATTGTGATTCCTCCATCCCTGCATTGCACATTATGTGCTCTGTGTATAAGTTGAATAAGCAGGGTGACAAAATGCAGCCTTGTCTTACTCCTTTTCCTATTCCAAACCACTCTGTCATTCTGTGTTCTGTCCTAACTGTTGCTTCTTGGTTCGTGTATAGATTTCTCATGAGGCATATGAGGTGTTCTGGTATTCCCATCTCTTTAATTACTTGCCACATTTTGTTGTGGTCCACACAGTCAAAGGCCTTGGTGTAGTCAATAAAACAGAAGTAGACTTGTTTCTGGTATTCTTTTGTTTTCTCCATGATCCAGCGTATGTTGGCAATGTGGTCTCTGGTCCCCCTGCCTCTTCTGAACCCAGCCTGCACCTCTGGTAGTTCTCTTTCCACATGTTGCTGAAGTCTATCCTGTATTATTTTGAGCATCACATTGCTGGCGTGTGGGATGAGCGCAATTGTTCGATAATTTGAACATTCTTTGGCACTGCCCTTTTTTGGGATTGGAACGTATACTGATCTTTTCCAATCCTGTGGCCACTGTTTTGTTTTCCAAATCTGCTGGCATATCGAATGCAGTAATTTGATTCCATCATCTTTCAGGGCTTTGAAAAATTCAACTTGGATACCATTATTTCCACTAGCTTTGTTATTTGCAGTGCTCTTTAGGGCCTTACCTTCCCACCGAAGTGGTCCCTATTTATCTACTTGCAATTTCTTGTTTTCCATCTGCTAGGTTGGCAGGAGCGCTCCGGTGTCTAGTCATGCATGCCACATGACCACGGAAACGTCTGCAGAAGCAGACAGCGCTGGCTCTTTGGCTTTGAAACAGAGATGAGCACTGCACCCTAGAGTCGGATACGACTGGCTTTCGAGCAAGGGAAACCTTTACTTTAGGGCCTTACACCAACCAACTGTGGCTACATTTCAAGCTTCCAAACTGAGGTTTAAAAAGTGAGTCGTTACTCCCTCTCCTCTCCCCCATTGGCGTTTTATTTTTTCTTATCTCTACGTTATTGACTGAAAACAGGGTTGTAAAAGAGATCTCTCGACTGGTCGCGTTTGATTGGGCCGGAGACATATTTGTCATATCGGTCAACCAACCAGCGTTTTTTGCTTCTTTATTCCGTTATGACGATTGGTTTCTCTCGCACACAAATACCCTCCCACTGCTGACGAAGCAGCTGGAGGCGAGAGGGCGGGTGATGGAGTCCCCTCGACTTTTAATTCGGCGAAACGGCTGCCTGTAAACGCCAAGCCCAATCAAAATAATGCTCGGCTTCCCGCCCACTCTGCTGATTGGTTTGCCGGCTCTATGGTGTTGAGGAAGAGAGGAGAATCGTGTCGCCAGGTAGAAAGGAACTGCAGGTGAGAAGATACCACTTGGTAACAAAATCGGGGGGGGGGGGTGAGGGGGTGAGCGAAAGGTTCACTTACTAAAGGTAGACTCACCAATCAAGTTAGTAAACATTTTAAAATAGGAAGTCGCGAGCCAGCCATTTGCTGTTCTTTTTACTTGTTCAGGTTACTGCCGTAGTAGTGTTTTAAGGATAGCCAGTGTGGAGTGGTGGGTTGAGTGATGGGCTAGGATGGCTGGAGAGGCCTGCGTTCGAATCCCTGCTTAGCCTTTGAAATTCACTGGGCGAGTGAAACTAGTAAAAAATCTCTCCTTAAATTTCTAATTTTCCTTGAAAACCCCATGAAGGTCGTTGTCAGTCGTCCGATTTGACGGCACAAAACAACAAGAGTGGTTAAAAGTGTCTGGACGGTCCCCGAGCAATGGAAATTAATGCTACTAACAGGTTCTGCGAACTGAAACCTGTTGAAGTCAATAGGACTTACTTCTCAGGAGGTGGATATTTATTTATTGTTTATATTTATATCCCATCTGGGATGTTCTCCCATTCTGGGTGGCGTACAAACAACAAGAACTCCATACCATACAAATTTATTTATTTATTTATTATATTTATACCCCACCCATCTAGGAGATATTCCTAGATATTAAATCAAATGAATGCAATTAAAAATCCATTAGCAATAGCCCATAGACTATGGGCTCAACCTTTTAAAGCCGGGGGCCGGGTCACAATCCTTCAGACAGCTTTGGGGGCCGGATGGCCATTTTGCCCTTCCTCCACCACATGGTACTTCCAGGTGTGGTGGAGGCAGTGGACGGGCCACATGAAATGGTGCTGTGGGCCGCATCCAGCTGTGGGCCGCAGGTTGAGAATCCTTGCCATAGACAGTAAAACTATAAACAATCAGCAATAATAATAACTGTTGGATCGGGGCCCGATGTGGGCCGGAGGGTCCCGGAGGAGGCTGGTCAAGCAAGACACGTGAGGCAAGATGGAGCGAAGATCAGCGTTTATTGATCAGAAGGCACTTAACTTTATACCCTGCCTAGCTTGACCATGTGCATACGTTGCGCGTAGCCGTTACAGGAAAACTCTGAGTCTGCACTTTAAGATTACACAAATTACCCATTAGGGATCACTTCACCGGGGGAAGTTTCTTATCTATCTAATTTACTACCAGGGACATGCATTGTCTACTGTTATCGGGAGCAAACATGCGCTTAGGTTGACTCGCGGCCTTAGAGCTTCTGCGGATGCGAGATTACTCATTACATGCCTATCGAGTTGAACATCTGGCGATCTTTTGCCCTCTATTGTCCAAACTGCTTGTTTGGTCAGCGATCAGTGAATTAAACTATAGCTATTAATCTGCTCCCCAATTTCTGTCCCTTCAGAACCAGAAGCTCAAAGGAGCGTTCTCCCAAAACCGTGGTTCTGTCAGGGACAGTGTGCCAATTATGTGTGCGGAACCCACAAATAACCATCACATAACAGATCATGGCAATGATAGGTATAAAATAGGTACTTAAACCTATAGATACACAGTTGGGAGGAGATCCTTAAATGCCTCCTTTAAAAGTTTTCTCCATCTTCTGATTAATCTTCATCCTGCTAGAAAATTTGTTCTACCGATTTAAAGTGCCTGCTTTCAATTGGAAAAGGGCTGTTTTAAAAATACGAAGAATTGGTTATTATTCATATGGAAGGCATAGTGTTTTGATCAGCTAAATATCCCGAATCAGACATTATACTCTGCCATGACTGCTGTTTCTTAAAGAGCACGTTACAATATCTGCTTATAATAAGGTATCTCCAGTTTTCTTTCCAGCCTTTCCCTCTTCTCACTTTGTTCCGCTTCTCTGTGTACTGTTGAGGGAAATTTGCCTTCACTTTGGTAATTCTTTTATCATTCTTTTTCTGTTTTCCAGATCTGCTATTCGGTCTTGCACAGAAGAAAGGTAGCATAATGAAGAAGGAGCAGGTGATAAACTGTCAGTTCTCTGTCTGGTACCCTCATTTCAAGAAGCAGACCATCCGCAGGTGAGACCGAATCCTTTGACAAAGTTTTTAATAAACTCTCAATCCTGGGAGCAAGAAATGGGAGACAATTGCTTTGTCTTTCCCCCCATCTTCCATCTAGCACAGAGGTGCCCACAGTATGGCCCGGGGACCAGATCTGGCCCCTGATGCCAATTCATTTGGCCCATGCTGCCCTTGTCGCTCCCGAAAATGGAAGTAAAACGTGCCCATACGCGTGGCACAGGCTAGATGAATTGGTGTTGGGGGCTGGATCTTGCCCCCCGGGCTGTACTTTGGGCACCCCTGCTTTAAGCAGAGAAAATAGCAGTTTAAAATCTATCTCATCCTGTTAAAAAACAGATTACAAGGCATGTTTTACTTCCGGTGGGAGGAACCATGTGACCAGCCTGCTAAACCACATGACTGGTCCACGGCCTAAAACGTTTGGGCACCCTTGATCTAGCTCCACTGGGGGATTTATTTCCATATCTAATGCTTGAAATGGAGCAAGCTGTATATGTTTATTAGCACCAGCCTTTAATTAAATAAATAGAGAAAACCTCCACCTGAGATGTGTACACAGATAGAGACAGTTGGCTAGGTTATTTGCATTCCCTTTTTATGTATACATGTTCTACATTTCTTCTTCTTTGCAAGTGAGGCACTTCTGCTCTTTTCCATGTGTACATTAAAAAAATATTGAGGAGAAAGTTTCAGTAGTTGCTGTGCTTGGGAAAATAACATTGATCAGTATAAGTTTTGAAGGACAGAGTAGCTAATAACCTTTCTGATTGCAGTGTGCAAAGTTGACATTAACATAAAGAATTCATGCCAGGATAAGATGTGCACAAGAACCAAACTATTTAGTGAGGGGATTTGGAACCTGTTTGTTGAGTTGTGGCTACTCACATCATTGGCTATTGACTACATTGACTGGGGCTGATGGGAGTTGAGTTTCTAAGGTGCCTGAATGGCTACCATTTCCCCACCACTTGGGATGTCTATGCCTGTAGAAATGTTAGATGTTCATCACTTTCTAGTATCATGTGAACTCTAAAGAAAACGCTTTTTATATTTCTAGAATAATTTTTTTTGTCAATGTAAGCAGTCCTGGATATTTCGGGCTACCCATCTGGATTACAAGCATCATATGAGGTTGGACAATAATTGCTATTGTCAATAATAACATACATGGCACAAGGAAACATCATTGCAGCCTCTGTGATTTTAGACGTTGCAGCCTCTGTGATTTTAGAGGTTGCAACCTCTGACCTTATTTTGGATCTCACTGATCGGCTACTCATGTAAAAGTTTTGACTGCTTGCCTAGCCAAGAAATGTACTATGAACATCTGACAGCAGGCATTTATAGCTGATTGTGTCATACAAGAAAAAGAATGGTTGGGTTCCAATTCTTTAGAAATTATTAAATTTCCAACTTTCTGGTACTTAGAATGCTGGTGCACATTTTGAGTCTTTATTTGAATACAGATGCAAACCATGAGAAAGAAAATCTGTTTCAGGTTAAAATATTAAAATACAACTATCTTTTCAAAATACATTCATAGTATTAAATTTTATTTTCATCCTCATTTTTTTTAAAAAGTAAGTTTATTGTCTTTAAAAAATAAATCCCTCTCAAATTCTTTTCAGTATCATCCTTCCACTACCACAGAATGTAACAGATTATTTGCTGGACGACGGGACTCTGGTAGTTTCAGGAGGGTAAGAACTTCTACTGTGTGCAGATCAGTACGTACTGTATTTTAAAAATAAGTGTGGATGAATTGCTCTGTTCTTTCACTGATGTTCTAAACAGCTGGCAGCATCCAGTTTTAATTTGCTGTCTCTCACAGTTGGCATAGCTTTAAAGCCCAGACAGAATGTTTATAATGTCTTTGTCGGAAGTTCCCCACTCTTTCAGACCAAACTACTCTGTGCTATTCTACAGAAAGCAGTCTAAAAGATTTATAGTGCCGGGTAAAGACACGAAAGTATGAAAATTACTCTTCACGGAGGTCTCTTTTGCTAATTGACTTTGTAGCAAACAGCGTTTTGAGATTCACTGTACCTCTGTTTATTCAGGTATAGCTGACAATTAAAACTAGCAATGTGGGATTTATGAAAATGTTCTTCTTTAACCCAAAACACTGCCCTTCACGCTGCCTCCCTCCCGATGGCACTTTGTGAATCCAGCTTTCTTGAAAGATAAATAATTACCTCAGTTCAGAGAAGGTACCGGCAGGCTGATAAGGCTTCTCAAAACAAAACTCACTGAGGCCTTCTTTTCTCCCCTCCCGGAGTTTTTCCCTTCCTGACAAAACCTTTCAATTTATGGTTTTGCTGGATCCTTGGAATTCTCCTCTTTCAAGGCTTGGAGGAGAACAAAATAAACCATTACTATCTTCTTCAAATATAGCAGCTTTTATTGGTTACAAAAATAGAGGTAGATTAATATGCGGATAAAATAGACATTTCAAAATACAAATCATAAAACAAACATGAATAACTAAGCTAGCTAAATATGGGGCCAAAGAGACCCCCCCCCCCCATAGGATATTAGACCGGTATTGTCTAATACCTAAGGTAAAGGAAAAATGGACAGCATCTCAGTGGGCTAGAGATAACTGACCCCCTTCTCTTCCTAAGAGAAAAAGACTTGGGTTTTTATGCTATTTTCCTCCTCACACCCACCATTTCAAAAATGTGAAAATTCCCAATTATGTCATCTAAGAGACAGTCAGACTGGACATCAAGGCGTCCAGCTGCAACTTCGCACCTGTGTGGTACGTGATGTTTTGTTTATCTAAATGTTCCATCTCCGTTATCTTCTGAGATGAATCTATCTGTCAGATTCCCAGACTCCTGTCCTTGAATCTGTGGCGTCAATGTAAGTGGGTGAAAAAGATCAAACTAACACCTGTGTATGCAACTACCTAATAATTGGCATTACTTAATAAAACAGTAAATTAGCTAAGCATTCCTAACATCACACAGTAAAATAATGAGAATATATGTCTTCCTTTGAATTGCCCATGACAGTCTTTACTCTTAAAATACACTTGGAGCAATTTTTCAGTTGCAGCTGTAAAAGTGGTCAACATTTATAGATGCCCCCTTCTTGTTTCTGGAAGTCCAGTTACCTCCCTCATTAGGAGTCAAAGTCATAGATCAGGGGTGCCCAAACTATGGCCCGGGGGCTGGATCTGGCCCCTGATGCCAATTTATCTGGCCTGCAAAGCCCTTGTCACTCCTGGAAGCGGAAGTAAAATACGCCCATACTGGCGCATTTTACTTCCGCTTCCAGGAGCGATGAGGGCTTCGTGGGCCGGATGAATTGGCATCAGGGGCCGGATCCAGGCCATAATGACCGGCTCCCTGAACCACGTGACTGGCCCGTGGCCCGAAAAGTTCAGGCACCTCTGGCATAGATGGTTGTGTGGATCTCCATGTCTTCTATGGCTGACGGGGTGTGCATCAAAGAGCCCTATTAATGTTGTAATTACTGCCCAGGAGAGCAGCTTATGCTGCAACTGTGTATTTTTTATTGTAAGTATTTACAATGGAATTCTTTTGCCTTGAGTCTCAGCTTCATAAGGGTTCTTTCTAGCCCACATGGTCCCAGAAGGTAGTTTCCCTTCACTCCTTGTCTGCTTCCCAAGTTTACAGGTACTTCCTTTGGGCAGTTGGATCATACAAGCCATGGTAGGATACCCTCACATTCAGTCCATGGTGGGGTAACCTCAGCCCCTGGCACCTGATTCTTGCTGCATTTGCAAGTTCCTCTCCAGCTACTAGTCTCTCTTGAGTTGGCATTGCTATCACCAGCATCAGAGTTGGTTGGAGAAAGGGCCTTAGGTGGCTTCAGTGTTTTTCCCTGGGCAGTCTGGCTCTTCCAGCACAGGCTGATCTGGATATCTGCAACCCCAGCTGCGATGGTACTTTAAGTAGCTGGTTTTTAGACCAGGGCCAAATTGTTGGAGATTTAGCAAAAGTAGATGGATACAACCAGAGTATAAGGGCCCTCCAACTGCCCTGGGGTTTCCTTTAAACTCCTGGCCATATCAAGTGTCTCCCCTTCCCTTCTGGGCTTATTCTCAGGTGCGGCTTCTTCATTCATGGCTGTACCTCTGGCTCTTTCTGCTTGCTAGGATAAAGTCCTGGTGAAAAGCTCCACTGGTAGTAGAAATGTGGATCGGCCTCAGCAGCTTTCCCCACTTCTGAGGAGACAGGGCAAGACAGAAGAACATAAGAACAGCCTTGCTGGAACAGGCCACAGCCCATCCAGTCCAGCATTCTGTCTCACACAGTGGCTCACCATTTGCTTTAGGGTATTCCCAAGGAGATGCCTTCACCTGCTTAGGATTCCCTGGAAATGGCATTGAGAGATATCCTGCCTATCTCTCCAACCTGGAGGTTGTCCTTAGGTATCCATAATTATAGCCATTGATACCCTTGTCCTCCATGAACTTGTCTAATCCTTTCTTAAAGCTGTCAAGACTGACGGCTGTCACCACTTCTTCTGGAAGGGAGTTCCATAGACCAGTGATCCTCTGGGTGAAAAATACTTTCTCTTATTTGTTTGAGAACTAGTATCCAAAAGTTTCATGGAGTGTCCCCTAGTTCTAGTGTTGTGCGATAGGGAAAACAGTTTTTCCTTATCTACTTTGTCCACACCGTGCATGATTTTATAAACACGACAGTCAGTTGCACTCCAGGTCACCAACTGTTCTCTCACAGTGCTTTATGAGAAGTGTTTTTGAGATAGGACAGGGGGTGTATTTTCTTCAACATTGATGATATGTTGGTTGGAGAAACAGTGATTTTATTGCCAGGCAAAAACCTTCAGTGTGTCCAAAGGTTTAAGCTGAAGGCTCTTTTTTCTCACGTTTGCTTGAATAATTAGAAATGAATTGCTGTTGAGTTAGCCTTGCTGGATGTTACAAGCTTTGGGTTGCTCAGCTTTTGAATTTAGAGGGTCCCCCCATTTTCTTTTCTTCTAGGGAAGATTCCCACCCATGCTCCCAAGAAGATGATGAGGAAGATAATGATGAGACAGAGGAGATACAGGTTTATTCTTTATTCCCAGGCACCTAGATTGTATATTGCTATAACTGTGTCACTGCATAGATAGGATGACTAGCTTACAGCCTGGTGATTCTTCCATTGGCTTTAAATTTGCTGTTGAATTGAAAGAAAGGTGTTCTCTATAATTCTCTGGCTGGTTCTTTATGTGGTCCTTTTGTAAGTCTCTCCCTGTTGTGCACTGCAGATGGTTTCCTGCTTTGTACTGCGGGAAAGTCTCTAGATTAAAGCATGACAAACAGTGATGCGCTGCAAAAAAACCTTACTACCCCCACCATGGAACAGGTGTGGTTAACTCTGTGGGCCACACCAACTTGGCCTCTCTACGCCATGGCATGGGGAAAGGAGGTGGCCGTGGCCGGCCAAGTGGGCATGGCCTGGGGAATTTCTGCTACCAGTGCCCTGGAGCAGCTCAACACTGGTGACAACCCTATCCACTCTTTGGTTGCTGCTATAGTCATATACCTTGGAGATTAAATTGTAGACTGTTCTATCATATTCCCATTTGGCTTCCTTCTCTTGTGTCTCTGACTGGAGCCAGGTCTAAGAGTTACCTAATTCTTTCGAATCAGCCTAAGTCATCCAACCTGAGTAGGATGGTGATGCTTGAGAACCAAGGTATAGAGCAGGGGTGCCCAAACCTTTTCTGCCATGGGCCTGGCCATGCTCCCTCAGATAGCTGATTGGGCCAGTCACATGGTTCCTCCAGGTAGTGCTGGCGGCGTGTGAATTCACTGTATTTTGGGGCATTTTTGCTACCTCCGCCACTTTCCAGGGCGGCAAGAATGAGGGCAACACATTTTTGCAGCATTTTTGAATTTTTTTGCTGCATTTTTACGATCACTTCTGGCATCGGCGGCAATCTGACCCGGGGCCATGGGCTGTAGTTTGGGCATAGAGGTTTCTAAGGGCACGCTCTTGTTTCTTATGAGGAGGTAGCTTTTTCTGAGGCATGGGTGGCTTTTTTTGCACTACCTTTTTTTTTTCAGAATGGGAAAATAACTTTCCGGGGCATATTTTCAAAATATGTTCTCCCCATGCCAAGATGAGCTCCTTAATCAGGAGGTCAGATGTTCCTAATCCATGTTCTTATGGTAGTCAAAGTTTGCTGAAGGTTACTGTGCCCCTTTCCCCACCCTGTTTCAGCTTTAATGTGTACTGTAAAATAAACAGATATAAAACATAAATGTAATGTTGAGAGGGACCTCAAGGGTCTACTAGTCCAGCTTCCAATATCAGCACAGGAAATAACTTGAATTACTCTGCTTTAAAAATATTAAAAAGCTTGTGTCTTTTTAAAAAAAAAAACGTTTTTCTCTCTCTTATTTCTGCAGTGGTCTGATGATGAGAATACCGCAACACTTACGGTAAGTTACTTTTCATTTTTTACAGTAGGTTTTCTCTGTATATTTGCATAATTATAGTAGTTATGGTGATCAAAAGTGAGCTATAGAGACTGCATATAGCAGTGATGGTGAATCTATGGCACGCATGCCAGAGGTGGCACTCAGAGCCCTTTCTGTGAGCACCCATGCAGTCACCCAGGAGAGTTCGCCCTGCCCCTCTGCCCAGCAGCCCAATGAGAGCGTTCCCTGTTGCTATGTTGGCACTTTGTGATAAATAAGTGGGTTTTGGGTTGCAGTTTGGGCACTCGGTCTCTAAAAGGGTTGCCATCACTGGCATATAGACTAAAGAAATAATTTTACTCACGCTAGTACTAATACGGATCTGACCACACCAAAGCCACAGCTTGTTTAGAGGGAGAATCGCCATTCTTCAAAGCTTTCAGGAGTGGCCATTCTCCTTGTTTGAAAGTGTTGGCTTTTGAGAAGGGAAAAAAAAGTCTAATGTTCAGGATGAAGATGAACTTTTGTAACAGTCAAAACTATTTCTCATGTTTTTTTTACATGCAGTGATACTTTCCAATTAAGTCCTATAATTATTTGTGTTTCGGACATGGCATGTAACTGAGCAAGCATTTCAGGCTAATACATAGGGGCTCATTTTCACATGCTGTTCCTGAGGTAGTAAGACTTTGATTTGTTTTTACTTTTGGGTACATTTTATTTTGAATGTCTCCAGCCTCCTTCTATTTTCTATCTTAAGATGGCAATTAGTTGCAGATTCTAGGACTTAAACATCAATCATATTTTTCTTCCCTCTATTTTTTGTTTGCATTTTGTTTAATAAGCCCTTCATAGTCGTGGGCCAGGTTACCTAAGAGCATACCTGTCAACCTTCCCGGATTGGCCGGGATTTCATGGTTTTCGGTGCCGATTTGCGCCATTTCCCGCCCCGCGCTGCCAAACCCCCGGAATTTGGCAGCAGGGGAAAGGAGGTACTGAGCAGCCCTTCTGCGCAGGTCGCCTTCTACACATGCGTAGAAGGCTACACCGCTTGCGTAGAAGGCTACGCATGCATAGAAGGGGCCTACGCAGGTCCCGGATTGGCCGGAGCCGCGGTTGACAGATATGCCTAAGAGACCGCATCACCCCAAGGGAGTCTGCCCACCCCACTATGGCGGACCGGAGGGTGGCTCTCAGTGTTCCATCGGCTAGAGAGGCCCGTCTCTCTAGCACAAGGAGAAGGGCCTTCTCCGTGTCCACCCCAACCCTGTGGTACCTCCTGCCAGCAGACCTATGGCTACAGACAAAATTGCTGCCCTTTAGGAAAGTGTAGAAAACCTGGCTGGCAGGGCAAGTTGGGGGGGCCAATGGGGTGCTGACTCCTGCTTGTTGGCTCTGTTAGAACTATATGTCCCTGTTAGAATTATATGTCATTTTTATTGTTGGGAGGGAAGGGAGGGCTTGTTAATTCGGGATGGTTTTTAATAGTTTTTATTAAGTTTTTAAAGGGGGTTGTGATAATATTTATGTGTAAGTGCGTTGCCCTGAGTTGTCCTAGGGCAAGAGGGCGGGAAATAAATTCAAATAAATAAAAAAAGGAAAAAAATAATTGTTTTCCTAAATTTCAGCATTCATTCATTTATTTATTAACTTTCTTGCAATCTGCATACACTACAGCTTAGTACTTTTTATCCTGGCAAGCATATATGACAATGGCCTTGGTTCTGATTAGACTGGGTGGGAGAGGTTTTTTTCTGTGGTTTTATGGAGTCTATTTTGCTCTTTTTAACATTGCGAGCTGCCCAGAATGGGATCGTATCCCTGATGGGTGGGGTATAAATCGAATAAATAAATAAAATAAAAATAAATAGGAGGAAGGGCCGTCTTCCGTTACTACTGAGACAGTTCTTTTTGGCAAACTAGATTTTTATTTTGGTGGAATGATGATAATAGGATCAGAGCAGTGGAAGCTCCTACCTTCTGTTAGGTCTCTCTCTTTTATATGTCCTGTGGACAATAAACATGACTAAAGAGTAGGCAATGTGGGTTGAGGCTAGCTGTCTGTCTGTCTGTCATTTCATTTAAATACCACCCTTTTAACCTAAAGGTCATTTAGGATGGTAAGCAAACATAGTTAAGAACAATATGATAAAAAAATGTATTAAGAAATGTGGCAAATTGCATTAAATGACAAGTTAACATGGGAATTGAAAGTTAAAAGAGGTATGACTGATAAAAATAAATTTGGAATCATATGGAAACCCTTTTTAGATTATATGTTGTTAGAAGGTAAAGGCGTCAGACCAGCACCAAATCAAATGAGCTTTTGCTTATAATATGAGATGCTGGGTAGTTTCACAATAACCAAGGTATTGTACATAGCACTGGGTTTATACTTTATGTCCGGGTGTGGTTTTAAGACAGTGTAGCTCTTATATTAAAATAGTATAAGTTTAAATAATATCGTTGAAATGAGATCAAAATGAATATATGCTATCTTTTTTATTATCATTACTATTAGTGTGTTATTTTATTTTTACTTTTTATGGTGATATATAATTTTGACTCTGTATTGTTATCTTGTATTGTGTTTAGATGTTTTTCCTTTTATTTTTTAAAAGTATTCTTGTTGTTTATTACAAAACTTAATAAAATTTCATATATATATATATATATAGTATTAAAATATATAATAAAGATAAGCAAAGTTAAAAGAGAACAGGTTAAGAAGTAAGATGGGTCATATACAAATCAAACCAGCCAAAATATCACTAGCATTGGACAGGAGGAGACAGAATATCACCCGAAGCCTCACTATATATTTTGCCTTCAACAGCTTTATGAAATTACTGGAGGGAGGGTGCCATGCGGAAGTGCATTGGAAGATTTCAAATTGTCAGGGCCACCACAAACGCTGTTCCATGTTGTCAGTATTGCAGTTGTTCAGCTGTTATGTCATTCAAACCTTGTTTTGAGTCTTATCCAAGCTAAGTTTCTTATCCACACAGTTTGAGTCTTATCCACATAGTTTCCCGCATAACGACGTCCGGATAATGACGGTTATTTTAGCGTCGTTGTCTGGACAACGATACTAAAAACGTTATGCGGGGGAACACGTAGTGCATAATGATGCGTTGTTAAGCAGAAATGATGCTATCCGAACGTGTTGTTATGTGTGGGTTGACTCAGTGTTACGCTGCTACAGGTGTCCACAGGTGCCCGGGCACCGGTAGCAGAAATTCCCCCAGGCCATGCCCACTTGGCCAGCCACGCCCACCTCCCTACCCCTGGTCATGGTGTAGGGAGGCCCACAGAGTTAGCCACACTCACAGAGTTAGCCACGCCCATGGTGGGGGTAGTAAAAAAATTTGCAGCACATCACTGGGTTGACTGTACCTGTATTAGCTTGTTTCAAGGAACCTCAGTGGTTAAGCTTTTTCCAGCCCCAAAACCTGTTCAATCCATAACTGGTTTTGTATTTTCAAGCTTTTTCCTCTTTTGCTGTCTGTCTAGGCACCAGAATTCCCTGAGTTTGCACTTAAAGTTGAAGAAGCCATCAGTTCACTGGGCGGCAGTGTTTTTCCTAAGCTCAACTGGAGTGCTCCAAGGGTAAGAGCATTAAATCTTAAATCAACGTAAATGGTCTGGGGATAAAAAAACAATGTACCTTCAAGCTGTCTAGGAAAGGGGCTCCCAACCCTAAGGCCCGCAGGCCGCATCTGGCCCTGGTGTCATTTTATGTGGCACCCCACCCCTCCAACGGCATTTGAAAAACATAATGGCTGCCCCTTTGAAGCTGTTGGGACAAAATGGCCACCCCAATCATGCAGGCAGGGCAAAGTGGACGTCCGGCTTGAAGCTGACTGAGAGAGCGTGACCCGGCCCCCGGCTTGAAAAGGTTGGGAACCCCTGGTCTAGGATAGCCAATAGAATAATTGACATTAAAAGAGTGCAAGCCAGTTTCTCAGTGGCTCGGGGCTACCACTAGTTTGATGAACTTGTGTCACCAGAGAGTGTGCAAATGGAAAACCTTACTTTGGTGTCAGGAATTCAGAGGAAGAAGATCACTTCACCCAATGCTCATCACGAGAAGGAGAGATTTCAGGAGCTGTTTTGTCATTAGGTAAAGGTCTCCCTTGCTCAAAAGCCAGTCGTATCTGACTCTAGGGTTTAGTGCTCATCTCTGTTTACAGCCAAGGAGCCAGCGCTGTCTGCATCTGCAGATGTTTCCGTGGACATGTGCCAGGCATCCCTCGACACCAGAGTGCGTGGAATGCTGTTTACCTTCCCACCGAAGTACCTATTTTATGTACTTGCAATTTCTTGCTTTCATACTGCTAGGTTGACAGAAGCTAGGACAGAGATTGGAGCTCACTCTGTCGTGCAGTACTCGGGTCTCAAACTGCTGACCTGCTGACCTTCCAGTGGTCAAGTTCAGTCTCCTAACTGCTTGAGCCACCACAGTCCCTGTTTTATCATTACCTCATCATGTTTTGGGATACACTGAGGAGAGCAAGAGACCTGCACCGACCAGTCATTCCTTATCATCTAAGTCGAGCTTTTAAAATTCCAGCTCCTGGGACTGACCCAAATGCATTCTGCTGTTTGATGCAGAATAGCAAATTCTTCTCTCTCCTTTCATGGCAGGATGTGTCGAATCTATTGCCACTGTCAAGAAACTGGGCTTCTGCCTATAAATAGAAATACAGTAAAACCCTGAGTCACGAAAAAAATCTGTTCCCTGTCCTATTTTGTAACTCGAATTTTTTCAAAACTCGAGGCATGCATTAAAATAAATAAATAAATAACGGAGAGATTTCCTACCTTCTGGCTGCAGCTGCTTCCTTTTCTTACACTTCCGGCGTGGCTGGGAGTGATTTTCAGTGCACAAAATGGCGCCGCCACCATTTTGGATGCTAAAAAACTGAATTTTCAAGTTATGGATTTTTTTCGTAACCCGGGGTATTTCATAAAAAAAATTTGTAAGTCGGGACCCCAATTTATGGAAAAAACATTTCGTAACTTGAAAAATTCATATCTCGATGTGTTTGTAAGTCGGGGTTTTACTGTACAGCGGTACCTCGTTTAAAGAGCATAATTTGTTCCACAAGATTGCTCTTTAAGTGAGTTTGCTCTTTAAGCGAAACACCATTGTAAGTTACCAATTGTGACTTCTGGTGGGGGGGGATTGCGAACCCCGATTTAGTTGTTAAGCGAGTTTTTGGTTGGTTTTAGTTGTTAAGCAAGGCGACCATTCAGAGAAAATTCTGCTCTTTAAGCGAGTTAGTCTCTAAGCAAGGCGCTCTTTATGCGAGGTTTTACTTGTAAACATAGAAATAGTAAGGATCACCCTAACCACTCAGTCACAGTGTCTCTATTTGCCTGGGTTGGGTGCATCTCAAGGCAGCTTGTCATGCAAGGCTTTTGGGGAAATCTTTTTAATCCCTCCCTTTTCCCACACACTTGATCCTCAGACCGAACCCAAAACTTGCCCGAGACTGGTGCCTTAAGTTTGCATATCAGATCAGGAATGTATCACTTGCCTAAACGCCTACAAAAATACTTCTCTGGTTGGTTAATCAAGGCAAGATCTGGACTTAGTATCACAAAGTATCCACAAAAAGTCAAAGAACCAGACTCTAATACGTTTTGATGTATTTTATTGAAATAAAAGAAAAAGATAAAAGCAATCTCAAAATGTAAAAATATATAATCAGGATTTCTAATAACAAAGCTATAAGGTGAATACTAAGAACTCTGTTAAATCAATCAATTGGCTGGCTAAATCAATTTCTTGACAACCACTGAGTTAAAACTCTTTTTGAGTATTATGTGTGTGTAATCAGTGACGGGCATAATTTTTTTACTACCACATGGTGGGCGGGGCTAACTCTGTGGGCAGGGCCAAATATGTGGGCAGGGCCAAATAAGTGGGCATGTGACTTGCTGAGGGTGGCCATGTGATCTAGTCATGCCTGCCACATGGCCATGAAAATGTCTGCAAACACAGACAGCACTGGCTCTTTCGCTGTAAATGGAGATGAGCACTGCACCCTAGAGTTGGATATGACTGGTTTTTGAGCAAGGGAGACCTTTACTTGGAACTAAATAGGGCCCAGCCATGTCGGACAGCTCCCTCTTCCTCTTCCCCCTGGGACCATGGAGGGGGGGAGGCAGGAGCGTCTTCCTCTTCCACCCCCTCGGGACCAGGGGGGGCAAGGCAGGAGTGCCCAAGCAGCTGCAGCGTGTCCTGGCCTGGCCCAGGCCAGCTGTGTTGAGCGTCTCCCTCTCCCCCCTGGGACCATGGGGGTGGGGGGTGGGGCAGAGGCGGGACCATCTTTCTCTTCCTCCTCCCCCAGGATCGGGGGGCAAGGCAGGAGTGGCCAAGCAGTGGCAGCGTGGCCCGGCCTGGCCCAGGCCAGCCACGTCGGACTCAGGCGGCTCTTCCTCCTCCCCCGGGACCACTGGGGGGAGCAGAGGCAGGAGCATTCAAGTGGTGGCTTCCTCCTCCAATTCAGGTGGCTTCCTCCTCGCGCCTCCTGGGAGGAGGGCAGGGTAAGGAGGTGGGCTGGCAGCCTCCCCCTGCTCCCATGATGACGCCCCGAGGGGAGGGTACGATGGTTCACATCCCCACCCCGACATGGCTCCTCCTCCTCCCTGCTCTGGTGGTGGCGGCTCTTCCTGCTCCTTTCTCTTGGCTCCTGGTCACACCCAGAGTGTGGGGAGAGGAGGAGGAAGTGGGCGGGGTGGGGAGGTGGGTGTGGCCAGCCAGTTTTACTACCGGTACACGCGATCCGGTGTGAACTGTGTGATGCCTGCCACTGTGTGTAATGCTATAACTTGTCCCATTCTCTACATTCCTTACACTTGAATATACAAGGGTACTGTTGAACTTTTCAGTTACTATTCAGCGGCAAAGAAAATACTTTATTTTTCAGATGGGTGCCTTTTTCCTTCAGCTATAAGTAAGAAAATTTCCAGTTGAATTGTTTTGTTCAACCCCCCCCCCCCCAAAAACAGAACAAGAAACAACAAATCCCATAACACTGTACTGTGGTGACATTGTTTGTAGCTTGCACTGTGCAAAGAATACAATTTGGGCTAATCTTGTATTATCATGTAGATAAGTAGCGATTAGCAAAAGCTTGTGTCCAGTTGTCTTCAGAGATACTTCCATTTCCTGGGGGTGGGGGGAGCCATATTCAGATGGGACATTCACTTTCAGTTATGAAGACCAAACTAGATCCAGTTTTGCCATGTTTTGCTGAGAGATGCCGTGGTGTAGCTGAGGAGAAGATTTTCAAAATGTAATACCCGACTCTGATAGTGGTTGAACACTGAATTGCTCATCTTTTTGGTCGCTTTGACGCTGAGACTGCAATCCAGTGCTCAGTTGTTAGGGAGCTCCGCTGAACTAAGCGGGACTTTTTCAGGCCGCTAAACGTACACAGAATTAGGCTGTAAAAGTACGAATTACAGATTCATTTATTCTTTTGTGATAATTGTAAAGAAGCAAAATGGGGTTTAAATCTCTATCCCTCTGTTAGCTCTTCAGTTGGGGCACACAGAAAGAAACCTCCTCGAAGACTGTGGTATTTTTGAACCACAATCGGGCGTACCCTTGGCAACAACAACCATGGTATGCTCACTAATCTTTCTGACACCAGGTCAGGCAAAAGGAACTGCAGAATGAGTTCACCAAAAGGTCCCTTCATTTTGGCAGTTTCACATGTGGCCTAGACAACGGAAGAAGAAGGAGCTCTTCAGTTAATGTTCAGGGCCTAAGTTAAGACTTGCTTTCTGAGACAGAATGGCAAATGTTGCCTCCCACTAACCTAGGCCTTGGTCTTTAGTACTCAAACCTAGCTAAATTATTTTGACACATGAGACAGATAACAAACCTACAAGCACTTTACCTTATGTCTGGCATTAAAATATGATAGTAACAAACTGAATAAGAAACAGTTTGTTTCCCACTTATGAAATCCCAAATTTGATGTCTCTGGCTGCCACCTCACTTTCCCTAACCACAGAGCCGGCCATGGTAGCATTTTACATACTGTATAGCATACCTGTCAACCTTCGCGGATTGGCCGGGATTTCCTGTTTTTCGGTGCCGATTTTTGCCATTTCCCACCCGGAGTTGCCGAAACCCCGGAATTTGGCAGCGGGGGGAAAGGCGTTACTGTGCATTCCTTCTGTGCAACTCGCTTCTATGCATGCGTAGAAGGCTTTTACACTTGCGTAGAACCCTTCTACACTTGCATGCGTAGAAGGCTTCTGTGCAGAAGGGGATCGTAGAAGCCTTCTACGCATGCGTAAAAGCCTTCTACGCATGTGTAGAAGCGAGCTGCGCAGAACGGTTCTGCGCAAGTCGCTTTTATGCATATGTAGAAGGCTTTTACGCATGTGTAAAAAGCGACCTGCGCAGAACCGTTCTGTGCAGGTGCCGGATTGTCCAGAGCCGCGGTTGACAGGTATTACAGTATAGCACTCCTTGTGCAGGGGAAGGTAGCCAAGATAATACAATTGCAGTGTCAGGATGCACAAAATGTGACCTTCCAGAGGTTGCTGGACTATACTCCCTATCTATCATGTTTCCGTGCATAGCTAATGATGAGGTGTGATAGGAATTATCAACATCTGGAGAGCTACATTTTCTTTTTAGATCTGTGTCCTTTTTCTTCACCAATGAAGAAATATCTGCCTCTCCCACTAGAGTGGACCAGAGGGGCTCTCTCATAGTTCCATCGGCTAGAGAGGCTTGCCTCGCTAGCACAAGAAGGAGGGCCTTCTCTGTGTCCGCTCCTGCCCTGTGGAACCTCCTGCCAACTGAACTTCGTCTCCAGGCAGAGCTTTTACCCTTTTCTAGGGGCATGAAGACCTGGCTCACGCTGCAGGTGTGTGGGGTGGCTGGGGAAATAACCACTGTGGGTTGGCTAGTATGAGCGGTTAGTTCTCTTGAAGTCTGGGATGTGGTTTAGTGGTTTTTAAAAAGGAATTTCTAAATAATTTTTAAAATAATTAAGTTGAATTTCTGATGTTTTAAAATGATTGGTGTGTTTTTATGTCTTGTAAGCCACCCTGAGTCGCCTCGGCGAGTGGGCGGCATTAGAAATACGACTAAATAAATAAATAAAATGAGTAAGAAGAGTTTCAGCTTGATAGAGGTCTTTTTTTAAAAAAAAAACAACCAGAATCTCCTGCTGTCTAGCCCCATTATCATTCACGTGCACTGTTGTTTTTTTTTTAATGTGTATTTTATTTGAAGATCATTCATCTAAAGAACTGAAATCGCAGTACATGGAACTGCCCTGTATTTTCCCCCTAAACCTAGAGAGATGACATAGGCAGGAAACTAATCACTTGTCTGTCGGCAATCTAGGTAGTGCTGATGGAAGAAAACATGAATTTGACCTCATAATATTTTTTTTTTTCAGATCAGCTTCTCAAATGCTTTTAGGAAGCCATGGTAATTTGTGTGATCCCTCTTGTATGCGCATATAATTTAGACAGGATTTTGGTCAATAGCTGTCTAATGCCAGTGTGAAAGATGTGATTAAAATGTATCTAAAATAAATCTTTTTTCCCCTTAGGATGCCTATTGGATAGCAATGAATAGTTCACTGAAATGTACATGTCTCAGTGACATTTTCCTACTTTTCAAAAGTTCAGACTTCATCGCTCGAGATTTCACCCAACCGTAAGTTTAATTATACTGCAGTGTCTGGTTTTTAAAAGGTTATTAGGCTGCATCTCTGTGCTGTGTTATTGCTGAGTTTTCAGCTTAACTGCCAGTTTTGGAAACTTGATTTTTCAGAAAAGATTTAAATTTGATTCATTGTTATTCTAGAGGAGCAAAGGGACTTTTTGATGACTAGATGAGCCACCTATAGTTTTGTTTCCCATAATAAATTTGCTGCTCATTAATTTTTCCTAGCCAGTCATGGGCAACATTCACTGGCACCAATACAATTCAGTGAAATATTGTTTTAATTTTCAGTACATTTTTCTCAATTATTTTTTCAATTTCTACTAATAATCCAACTTCTTCCTTTTAGGAATAGTTTCAAACTTGTCACTCTGAACCAACTTTTTGTTGTCAGAGCAGACACTGCCTCCTTCCAAAAACACTGTTGTATCCTTCAGCTTCATGAGTTTAGTGGGTTTTGCTTCCTCCCTGGGCTTATCTGAGCAATAAATCTCCAAGCCTATTTCAGAGACTGCAGACCTTTGCTTCAACTCTCTGCAACCTTGCTGAACAGAACTTTAAACATTCTGAAAGTTAGCAAGTAGTATAAGATTTAATGTATATCCAAAATTTCCTCCCTCCCCTCTCTCTTTTGCCATTTAGGCATCCATGCTGACATTTATTTATTTATTTTTATTTATTTATTTATTCAATTTATATCCCGCCCACTCAACACAAGGCCGACTCTGGGCGGCTAACAACATAAAAAGTAACCCCAGGGCAACCCAAGGAGTTTACAGACAATATTAATAATCCTAAAAACAGTTAAAACAGTAAAAAAGTTAAGACTACCCACCCCCTAAAAAGCAGGGGCTGCAGGATCGAAAAGGCACCATGGGGAAGAGTTCCTCTACACCAACCACCCCATGGTGGTTACCCTTCCACCTGCACCCCACACTTGACCTGCCAGCCAGGTTTTAAGATCCCTTCTGAAAGGCAGCAACTCCGTCCGAAGACGTAATTCTGTTGGCAGGAGGTTCCAGAGGGCCGGTGCAGACACGGAGAAGGCTCTCCTCCTTGTGCCAGAGAGGCGAGCCCCTCTGGCTGATGGAACAATTAGAGAGCCCCTCCGGTCCGCTCTGGTTGGACGGACAGACGTCCTTAGGGCGATGCGGTCTCTTAGGTAACCTGGCCCACTACCATATAGGGCTTTAAAGGTCAAAACCAGCACCTTGAATTGCACCCGGAGACATACTGGCAACCAGTGCAGCTCCCGGAGCAGTGGCGAAGCATGAGCATAACGCCCACACCCCATCACCACCCGGGCAGCCGCATTTTGGACCAGCTGTAGCCTCCGAATGGTCGTCAAGGGCAGCCCCATGTATAGCGCATTGCAATAGTCTAGTCTGGAGGTAACCAGAGCATGGGTGACCATGAGCAAGGAGTCCCGGTCCAGGAGTGGGCGCAACTGGCGAATCACCCGAAGTTGGGCGAAAGCCCTCCTGGTCACAGCCGCCACCTGTTCTTCTAGCAGTAGCCGTGAATCCAGGAGGACCCCCAAGTTGCGCACCGAGTCTGTCTGGGGCAAAATAGCCCCATCCAGAACCAACGATGGTAACTCCCGGATTAACGCAGGACCCCCTATCCATAGCCACTCAGTCTTGCTGGGATTCAGTTGTAGCCCGTTAGCCCCCATCCAGACCCCCACAGCTTCCAGGCATCTGGAAAGGACTTTGACGGCATCACTGGGGTCCCCATGGGCCGAGATGTACAACTGAGTGTCATCCGCGTACTGATGGTACCGCACCCCATGGGAACGAATGATCTCACCCAGCGGTTTCATGTAGATGTTAAATAGGAGAGGAGAGAGCACCGAGCCCTGAGGAACCCCCCATTTGAGGGGCCTAGGACTGGACCTCTCACTCTCCAACCACACCGACTGGGACCGACCCCTCAGAAATGAGGAAAACCAGGACCACACAGTACCCTGGATTCTCAAACCTCGGAGCCGTTCCAGAAGGATACCGTGGTCAACGGTATCGAAAGCCGCTGAGAGGTCAAGAAGAGCAAGGACGGATGGATGACCACCGTCCCGCTCCCGCCAGAGATCATCCATCAGTGCAACCAATGCCGTCTCGGTACCATATCCAGGCCTGAATCCTGACTGAAAAGGGTCCAGATAATCCGCTTCATCCAGTACCCCCTGCAGCCGACACGCCACTGCCTTCTCCAACACCTTCCCTAAAAAGGGGACATCAAGAAACTTTCCCACTGAAGGAAAGCAAATATTTTCACCTCTCGCTTAACAGCTGTTAATAAACTGCATCTCTCCCTCTTTCCTAATACGAGTAATAGGGTATCATGGCTGAATATAGGAGTATCGCACATGGCGACCAGGCCCCGGCTCGCTCCGACACTGGCTTGCCCAAGACCCGGCCTAGTGGCGGCCGCTTCTTCACCTGCTCTCCCTGATTGGCTGGTCTGGTCACCTCGTTCCCAGACTAACGAAACGGTTTGCCGCCTCAGAGAAAGAAAGCAAAGCGGACTTTTGGTAGCGTTGCAAAAGGGTGCCTTTACTAAGTTAACACCGGCAGGGAAAACCAGTAAGGAAAATGGGGATCTAATGGGAAATGGCGATGCCTTAAAAAGTTTCGCAGTTTGAAAAACTTTGCAAAGCCCTCTGAGTCTAGTAGCGGCTTCACCCATTAGATCCAATACACCCTTATCATGGTTTTCTTACGGGAATTTGGCCTTCGATGTTGTAGTTAGGTGAGGGGGAGGAAAGCACTGTTCTGGGAAGACGAGACTCCCGAAACCTCTCCCTCTCCAACCCTTTGATTATTGGCTTCAGCTGCACTGGCTGGAAAAACAAAGAGTCCGTGTTTTAAAGTAACAAGACCTTATCTGAAAAATTCCCCTTCTGCTTCTTCGTGGCTGGAAGAAGGCAGAAGAACCGCTCTTGACAAAGAAATCATTAAAATGGTTTATTGGAATAAAAATAGAGACTATTCCAACATATAAAAATTCTCTCTAAGCTACGCTAAGAAAAATACATATTTCTAAGAAAGTAAGAAAGCAATACTTATCTAAAAAGAATGCGGCTAGCTGGCCACCCATCAGAGCAACGTGTTACGGGTCGGATCAATTCTGGAAGTCAGAGCAGCATCTCGAGATGATCTGAGATAACTGCCCTATCCCTCTATAATCTGGCTTGATCACTGCAATATTTATACTATTTATGGTGGGAAAGCATGTGCAGGTGTTTTGAGTGACAGACACCTGTTTTTGAAGTCCAGTCTGGGACAGGATATTTAATCAGCATTCCCATCAGAAAGACGTGTGTCTCACGCCGGCCAACAGGTGGTGAGTCTGAGAAGTGTGCTTCTCCTAGGTGCTTATTCTGAGAATAGACACTTTCCCAGATTCACCGTCTGTGAACGGAGGTTAAGTTGACCTGCCGCTTTTAATTGGACAGAAGTTGGCTTCTGCGTACAGCAACCTTCCAAAATGGACCAGTTCAGACTAATTGAAGTTAAACAATTTAACATAATAAAACATATTAATGATCCAAGCATGCTAAGCATTAAGTAAAAACAGAATAAAGAATTAAAATTTATTCTTCTCAAGCTATGAAATCTCGACAAGGAGAATATTTGTTAATCCTTCTTTGGAGTTAGGGAGCCTCTTGGCCCAGCTGCTCATCATGCTCAGATTGGAAATGTAACCCTCTCTTAGATCTTTAAGATTTCGGTCAAGAGACTAAGAGAGTGCATGGGCACAGAGGTTTAGGAAACCTGAACTGTGCTCAGAATTCAACACTTGGATTCCTTAAAAATTACATTCAAGTAAGAAGAAGAGAGCTCTTATCCATTGGGAATTTCTGCTGCATATTTTGTGTCGAGGGGATTTCAGATGACAGGAATTGTTTCTGAACATGGATTGCACTTCTACGAAGCATCTACAAGATGGCAGTGTTGAGTTGGCATGGGAAGTCTTAGTATGTTCTTCGCTCTTCAAGATTTCAACAGAGCATTTAAAGACAAACTTAATTTTCCATGCAGACTTGCTTATGCAATGAACAGTTTCCAACGAAGCTTTGTCTCTTTGTTTCTATTTGAAATTTCACAGATCATTTTAGGATATAACAATGTTTTGGAAGGAAAGCGAGTCTGAGGCCATTTTAGTGCCTGGATGGAAGACGGCTTCAGAATCCCTTCCATACCGTCTTGTGTCCTATAATCAAGCATGTTGGGAGTTGTGATTCAATATCTGGAGGCCCACCAGTTCCCCACCACTGCTATACAGTATTTGTATCTATCTGTAAATGGAAACTAATTGTGTTTTCATGTTGAATATTTCTGCTTCTCATTTTTTTAAAAATAAGCAAAAGGGGGAATTACATTTCATATGCTTTCCTCACAGATTTATCCACTGTAGTGATGATTCCCCTGACCCCAGTTTGGAATATCAGGTGAGAAGAAGGTTTTTTTTAAAATAAAAGGATAGATAGCAATGGTTTACAAAAGCTTAGCTCCAACCTGTGCTTGCAAAGGCTGGTAATAATAATTTCATGTCAGAAATTATTCTTCATTGAAAGGATTTTTGCTGGAAAAACTCCACTCGGGATGCCCGGATGAGGCTCCTTTCACGTCCCTAAGATCTTTTCCTACCAAAGTGGTCCCTATTGATCTACTTGCAATTTCTTGCTTTCAAACTGCTAGGTTGGCAGGAGCTGGGACAGAGACGGGTGGCTCAAACTGTCATGTAGTACCCGGGTCTCAAACTACTGACTTGCTGGCCTTCCAGCTAACAAGGTGAGCTTCTTAACCATTGAGCCACTGCATAGTGGGACTTCTTTCTTGTCCCCTTCAAGGCCTTCATGCCACCCTATGTTCTCCAGACTTTTCTGTGAATCAGGTTTTGGGGGATACAGAGGATTGAATGAGAGAAGAGAAATTGCCCCCTTCCTAATTCTGCCAAGAAAAGTAGTACTACCAGGAGAACAATTCTGTTGGGTCTTAACTAGAGTTGCCATAATTCTCTCCCACCAAACCGGGACAGCCACGTGACATCATTGCATTTGTCAAATTGTGCAGGTGTTGGATGGGGCTGTCGAGGAGGCTTGGGTTAATAAGTACAGTTCAACAAAATCTGGAGGTCCATACATTGCTCATCCCTGTGGTACACAAATAATTAACAAGGGTGGAGGGATAAGGCTCTTCTAAGTTAGATAGCAAAGCACTCTTCTGTTGATCCTGAAGGACTACTAAAACTTGCAGCTCTGGTTTGAAAGGGATAGGATGTGGATTCCCACATTTATTTTGCTTGCGGTGTGGGAGGTGGGAGTGAAATAAGATGGAGGCTTCCTGAGCCCTCCTCTGAAGCACCAGTTTGTCCCCCTCCATCAAGAGCACGCTCACCATTGCCGGTGCCGAGGCGGGAAGGTCTCTGGCAACTATATGATGCTGGCGGCAGACCCCTTGAGGTTGAACCCATCTACCCCACCTACCTTCCTGCCCGCTTTGCACCAACAACAAACGCCTGGCCGAGAGTACATGCACGTGCACGGAAACGAGGGAGGGGATATCAGAGTAAACAAAAAGACAAAACCCCTCCCTTGTGGAACCTTAAAGACTAACTGCTGTGTTTTAATGTGATCATTTGAGGATCAAGTCCACTTTGGCTGTAAGCAGAGATGTGCATGGGACCTGCTAAAAATCCGGGACTTTTACATGTTTTTTCTTGAACCGGTCGGGACAATTTTCCCGAGCTTGAATCTGGGAAAATCCCGGGGAAACGGGACATATGGCATCCCTACTCTTAACCAAAAGTTTTACTTTCGTATTGTGGTTTTTCCCCGATGGACAGAAGTGCCATTAATGCCACTAGTTAAACACACAAGATACTGTTTGGTTTCATGATTAAGTAGTTGATCTAGTTACTTTGGCAGGGCTTGAACTATTTAAGGATTTGGCTTCTTTGCAGATATTGTGTGTTATGTTTTTAGAAGTGCTGAACACGTCTCCTTTCTTTGGCATTTTTTTTGTTCACTTCTTGTGAAAGAGTTTGTTTGCATATATCCATTGTTGTTATCTATCTGAATAGCAGATGTTGCTGGGGCCAATCAGCCATATATGGTTATTGTGGCCTTCATGCATCGTCCATGACTTTCCACCCCACTTGGCTGGCTAATGTTCCAAAACGGATGAAGGATTAGGTGGGTCTTTGACAGATTCACTCCACCAGATAAATCTCTTTAACATTCTAAAGAGAAGCTAAAGATTTTCATATTAGCTGCTGTAAGTGTGGGGTTTTTTTTACAAAAAAAAAGAAAGAAAAAGAAATGTATCAAAAATTTCATTAGAAGAGCATTGCAGCTGTTTGGCCAGCTTACTGAAATAACAGCAGAAAACTAAACCAGTTTTCTGTTCATTTCCAAGTACTGTGCTGTAACATATCATTCTTTGTTACTAATGCTGGTGTTATCAATGAGTTGGATTGTTGTTCTTTGTTATTGTTGCTAATTAATAGTTGTCTAGTTATGATGACCATCATGATAATTACCATTACTATTATTACTCTAACCATTTTTATGCTTGCTTCCAATAGCTTGTACTCAGAAAATGGTGTGAATTGATTCCTGGAGCAGAATTTAGATGCTTTGTAAAGGAAAACAAACTTATAGGTGAGGCTATTCTTAATGGTTCTTTAATTTACTGTTCTTTCTAAAGCTTTAGTTCAGGGGTTCACAACCTACGGCCTCTGGGCCGGACCTCTCTTGCAGGACCATTTCATGAGGCCCACCACCGGAAGCGGACGCATTTATGACAGTCATAAATGCACCCATGGCTGTTGTAAATGCACCTGTGGCTGTCGTAAACACGCTGTAAATGCACCCACGACAGCTGCAGACACATTTTACAGCAGCATTTACAGTGGGGGGGAATCACCAGTCCGGCCCACTCAGCTGCCTGGGGGGGGGGCATGGTCTGGGCCACGGCGGGAAAACGTTGAGAGCCCCTGCTTTAGTCTATGTGTTTTCCAAGTAGATATTATGCTTTCCATGTGAGAAATCAATATTGGTTGAACATTTAGCATAGAAATTGCTATACTAAAGTGAGTTGGAACTAAAGTTGACCTATTTTAGTCAATAGAACAGAGGTTGACTCACCACTGATTCAAAGGGCCCTTTGTAGTGCAACTTGCTACACTATGCAGCAGGATTTCAGTCACTGTGGCTGAGAGACAATTCCTTTGGTTTTTCCATTTCTGTCCTTTGCTATTTCATAGTACTTTTATTTGATATCACAGGGCTGTTTATATTTCCAGTGCAGTATCTAGTAGTTTATAGTGAAACAAGGCAAAGCAAAAAGTTAAGGATATCAGCGATGATCTACACTCCTAATGACAAATGTAACCAGGGGATCTTGGTGGGTATTATTGTTTTATATTATCTGAAATCTCACAGTTTTCCAGATTTTTTTAAAAATTCAGTTTCAATTTGGATGTCCTTTGGAGTTCACCGTACAGAATATAAATAACATAATTATGTGCCACCAAGTCTGACTTATGGCAACCCTTCCTAGGTCTTCTAGGTTAAAATTACCCTTCCCTTTTTTGGGAGGGAGGAACTTGCAGCTTGCCCATGACTCTAGAGGCTTGCTCTTCTATGGATCATCAAATCCAGCCCCTGTCAAGGAGGCATAGTGAGAAATCGAACTCCCAACTTCTGTAAGTACAGCCAGGATATCTAAACTACTGAGCTACCCAGACAGACAACATACAGAATAGCATTTCCAAAAAATTCTGGCTCCTCTTCTTTTGGTAGACTCACCTCCGCCATTACAGAGTGACTTTTGCCTGTCCGGTCTTTGTCGTGACGTAAGCATGAGCTTGTACTTGCTGTTTGAACTTTTTATTGATTCCTACTGTATTCCTTGTTTTGTATTGATCACGCTGTTTAGTGGATTTTGTATTATGTACCTATTTATTCTTTATATTGTTGTTGTATCTCTTTCGCTTTTTTCTGCTGCTGCCTGCTGTGCATACAGCACGCATTGGTGTAAACCGCTTTGAGTTGCCTTCGGGCCGAATAAAGCGGTATACAAATGAAATGAAAGGAAAGCTAGCTACATTGTCTGGAATGTTTTGCTGATCCCACTTCAACACATTTTAGTAGACTGACTCTGAGGCAACTTTTTAATTCAGAATGTACCTGACTATCTGTTACAAACTATAGTTGTTCCAAGGCACCATCGCATGTATTATCTACCCTTGATTTTGAAATTAGGGGATATTCTTTCTCGTCTCTGCTGGAAGCTTTTATCGTGACTATAGAAATGTAGCAGCCATAACATTTTGCTGCCAGAGTATGAGTAGATGACGAGCTGTGACTGGTGTCAACCACAGCATCCTGCCCTTTCCTCAGACTGAAAAAGGCAGGATGTGGTAGGCAAAATAAGACAGAGGAAACTGGACCAAGCAGTTGCCTACTCTCTCTAGCACAGTGCTGTGGTTAATATGCTGAGTTTGTATATGCCGATGGTCACATTGTTATCTCTTAAATTAGCCAATCTCACCAATTTGCTGCTAGGCTAAACTACCACTATAAGATCCTTGGAAGAAAAATAGGGTAGAAAGCAATCTTTATTTGTAACTTATTTGCTTAGACCAGGAGTTCTCAACCTTTTTAAGCCGGGGGCCAGGTCACACTTCCTCAGACAATTTCAGGGGCTGGATGACCATTTTGCCCTTCCTCTGCCACATGGCACTTTCTGGTGTGGTGAAGGCAGTGGGAGGCCACATGGTGCTGTGGGCCGCATTTGGCCCACAGGCTGCAGGTTGAGAATTCCTGACTTAGCCCCTCCCATGCTATGTAGCATATTGGGCAGCAAGGGTTCTCCAAAGGTTTCGGTCTTGGGCGAGTACTTTGGCATCCTCCCATGTCATTCTCAGGGTCTTTAAATCTGCCACAAAATTTCTTCTCCATTTATTTTGAGGGCATCCTTGTTGTTTGACATTAGGAGGGCAGGGCTCCATCTTATTTCCACCTTGGCGATCCTGTTATTCTCAATACGGAAAATATGACCTGCCATTTGGAGTCTTCTTCATGCAACAATGTTATGTAATTTGCACAAGCCACTCATTTAACTTAAAAAAACAACGCCCACCACCGCTGCCATTCTTCCCCACGGGCCAGCAAGCATGGCCTGTGGGGAAAAAAATAACACACACACCCCGCTGCCGCTGCCCTTCTGTTCGAAGGTCCAGCCGGCGCGCAAAAAATAAAACACCCCCCCCACCCCCGCAACTTCCCTTCTTCCCCACGGGCCAGCCAGCATGGCCCGTGGGGAAAAAAAGGAAACCCCCCACCGCCGATGCCCTTCCTTCCCACAGGCCAGCCAGCATGGCCCGCAGGAAAGAAAGCCACCCCCCCCCCACTGAAAAAATAAACACAAACCAAAAACATTCAAAACCACACAAAAATCCAAAAAAGATTCACAAAAACAATCAAAAAGAAACAAGAAAAAATACACAGACACCCCCACCCAAAAAAAAAATCCCCCCCCCAAGAGAACTTACCAAAAGACGTCTTCCATCTATGAGGACCGGAACTCAAATGAGAAAAGGGAAGAGAAAACTTACCAGAAGCGACATCCAGAGGACAGAAGAGAACAATTGTAGAGAGGCAACAATTGAAGAGAGACAGAAAAGCTCACCACCCCCACCCAGAGGCCAAAAGAAAAAAACATTCAAAAATATTAAAATTAATAAGATTAATTCCAAAATTAATCAAATAAGTTATAAAAACATTCAAAAATAAACACACTAATCTCAAAAATTACCAAAAAAACAGAAATCACTTTTCACTCCAAAAAACCAAAACACAAAATAAAAATGCGTAAAAATAAACATTTTAAAAACCATAATTAAATTTTAAACTAAATAATATTAAATTAAATTAAATTAATTAAATTAAAATAAAATTTGCATAAACATAAAACAAAAACTTTCAAAAACCAATTAAAAGAGCCCGGCACTGAGGAAGCCAGCACGCAAAAAAAAAAACCACCAACCAAACAAAAAAAACCACTGGGAGCGCAAGTCCGCCACAGGCAGACGCAGCGCCTTGAAGCCACAAAATCACAAAACCTTACAACACCATTCAAAAGAGCCCAGCACCATTGGTTCAAGGGAAAAAAATGAAACCCTTTACTATCCAAAACAATTTTTAAAAGCCCGGCACCACCGGGCAAAATATGCTAGTTGGTAATATGGGCAAAATACAGAATCTTTAAAATTCAGCGGAGGCATCAAGTCTCTTATTGATGTTGCGTCTCGCCGGCATATATGGCTGTTGGGATCACTGTGGAGGCAAAATGTTTAAACATGTTTGCTTACTACCAACTTTTATGGATTTTTGTTGGGTGACATTTTGTAGGCTCAGTATTGAGATGCTTCCCTACTTCAGAAAAATGCCTAAATTTTATCTTACAATTCCTCCAACCTTCCTTAGGGCTAGCAGGATGGGAAAAGGAGCAACAGTTCCTACTTTTGTATTGTTATCTTGATGAAATATTCTTTTCTCTTTCTGAAGTACTGTATTTTTAAAGTCATGACAGAATTCATGTAGCCCTGAGGTAATCTTAGCACAAAATACACAAGTGTGTTATCCCGGCAGTAGCCCCAAACACTACATTTTAAGTGTTTTGTAAAGGAAATGAATTATTTAAAGACCAAATCAGCTTGCTCATTTTGCATCCCCTCAGATTTGTTCTCATAAAGATGATCAAAGGCTTTTATGAAGTAAAGAGGGCGGCTAAACAGTGAGAATTTTCTCTCTTTTTTAAATCCATTATAGAAGTACTTGCAGCAAGCATAATTCAGGTTACTGTATCCTTTTTCTCCAACAGCCTTGTGTTCCAATTAAATGTTACATTTACTCTGGATGACTAATGTAATTTTTCTGACAGGTATTTCCCAGCGAGACTACACTCAGTACTATGAACACATCTTTAAACAAAAAGAAGAAATCTGTAGATGTATTCAGGAGTTTTTCAAGAAACACATACAGTATAAATTCTTTGATGAAGATTGTAAGTATTTTTAAAAAACCAGTAAGGATTTTTTTTAAACCTTACAGTTTCTCTTTATAATAGTCTGCTTACTGAAATGCAATATGATTTTGTTTGTTGATAAAATTGTTTTTTTTAAAAAAATAAAAATAATTAGATTGCAGCCATGTAAATCTGGAAGGATATATTGGAGACAGGGAAAGGGGACAGAATGTTATATGCTAAGAGAGATACTGTATCTCAGAAAAGTGAAATACAGTAAATCCCTGGTTAGTGACGTTTTTTGGTTCCCAATGTTGCATCGCTAACCGGGAAATGTTAACCGGGAAATAGAAACCTGCAGCAGACGAAGGGGTTTACCCCGGAGTTTCTGCTTGCAGCATCGTCGGAAAAGGTCTGGTGGGGTCGGAAACAGCTTGGATCGCCTCCCCCCAGCCTCCCAGGGGTGGCGGGAACAATGGGATTTTTTCCACCCATTTTCGGGTCTCTGCCACCCTTGCCACCCCTGGGAGGCTGGGGGAAAGTGATCCAAGCTGTTTCTGACCCCAACTGACCTTTTCCGACGATGCTGCAAGCAGAAACCCCGGGGTAAACCCCTTCATCTGCTGCAGGTTTTTGCTTGCAGCATTGTCGGAAAAGGTCCGGTGGGGTCGGAAACAGCTTGGTTCGCCTCCCCCCAGTCTGGCAGGGGTGACGGGGACCCAAAAATGGGAGGAAATTTTTTCCCCCATTTTTGGGTCTCTGCCACCCCTGCCACCCCTGGGAGGCTGGGGGGCAGGCGATCCAAGCTGTTTCTGACCCCTACAACGAGATCGCCTACCTTATGTAGCTGGAAAATCGCTGTCAGTGGGGTCCCTGTTTGAGGGTTTCTGCTTCCTCAGGAAGGGCTGGGAGGAGCTATTTTTCACTATTCCCCCCTTCCTAGGTGCTCCTTGTGCTGCCCAACAGCTGATTATAGAAAAGAAAAAACCTCAAACAAAATGGCGGCTGCAACTATAATCAGCTGTTGGGGGCACAGGTAGCACCTAGGAAGGCAGAAATAGTGCAGAATAGCTCCTCCCAGACCCTCCTAAGGAAGCAGAGAGCTTCAAACAGGGCCCCACCGACGGCAAGTTTCCAGCTACATAAGATAGGATATGAAACATGGTGCCCTCGGTTAACAATGCCAGATTGTTAACCGAGATATGACTTTTCCCAAAGAGTCACATTGTTAACTGAAAATGACTTTAACCGAAGGCATCGTTAACTCACTGTACTGTAGAGTAAAACTTCGCATAAAAGCGCCTCGTTTAGAGACTAACTCGCTTAAAGAGCAGATTTTTCTCTGAATGGTCGCCTCGCTTAACAACTAAAACCAACCAAAAACTTGCTTAACAACTAAATTGGGGTTCACAATCCCCCCCTGAAGTTACAATTAGTCACTTACAATGGTGTTTCACTTAAAGAGCAAACTCGCTTAAAGAGCAATCCCTTGGAACGCATTATGCTCTTTAAGCGAGGTACCACTGTATATCTGCTTACATAGTTGAAGAGGCATACAGTATTTGCTTTTAAGCTAAAATTAACTTGCTTCTTTGACTAGATGAGTAGTTATCCTAGATTTTTCAAACACTTTTTGTGTGGTTTTCCATTGTAGTTTGTGAGAATGTCTAAGATTATTCAGTACATTTGTTCCAAGAAGCAAAATTTATTTGTAAACAAAATTTCTTCTTTCAATTTGGAGATGGTATATGACACCAACTCATTTAAAACTATACAGTCGGGCACAGGATGATAAATGTCGGAGGTGCAAGGAACATATTGGGACATATTTTCACATGTGGTGGGAATGTGAAGAGGTTAAGAAAGTATGGAATTATGTCTTTGAAGAAATTAATCAAATATTAAATGTAAAACTTAAGATATGATCTAAAATAGGTTTGTTAATGGACTGTGATAATGTAACAACAGTACTGTTCCCCAGTACAAGAAAAAACAAGATAGGGTGTGAAGTTGATTTATTTTCTTATTTTATTTGCTTCTTCTAGAAGAATGAATGTATGAACCCCACTTCTCCTTCTCTCCCCTCGCCCCATTTTTGTGTTTTCCAG
Source organism: Bradypodion ventrale (assembly GCA_035047345.1). Taxonomy (NCBI): domain Eukaryota; kingdom Metazoa; phylum Chordata; class Lepidosauria; order Squamata; family Chamaeleonidae; genus Bradypodion; species Bradypodion ventrale. The sequence goes on along the minus strand of JAWDJE010000005.1, from coordinate 163,726,174 downwards.
TTGTGTTAGACGTCTATAAGGACAGCTGGGTAAGTGAACATTTTGGTTGGAAGTGCTTGGTTGTCTCATTTTTGCTGTACACAAGTGTTATTGCTTCCTAAATAATTAGAGAGATTTTATTCTGTTCTCTTCCTTCACGAATCAAAGTATCATATTACCTACTTCACGTTCTTAGATATAAAAATGAATCAACACCATTTACACTCATAATATAACTCAGGGTGCCATCCAGTGGTGGGATTCAGCAGGTTCGCACCAGTTCGCCAGAACCGGTAGCAGAAATTCTGGCTCGCCCCGCCCACCCAAGTTTTGAAATAAAGTACTGTAGTCTTAATTTGAGTGCAATGTAGGGCTTTTCCCCTGGCCATGCCCACTATACCATGTCCAGCAGAGTAGGTAGTAAAAAAATTGAATCCCACCACTGGTGTCATCAGTCTTTCATGTGCAATGTGGGCCTTTTTGGAGAGAAAGAAAATCTCAAAAAAAAAAAAAAAAGAAAGAAAGAAAGAAAAAAGTTTCCACAGATGCCACAGGTTGTTAATAAGCCTTGAAAATCTATATCTATAAAACAGGTGTGGGTTTGTATGTGCTCGAAAGGCTCCCACACCCTTGGACCGATCCCGCTGAAATTTGGCACATAGGTACCTTGGGCCAGTGAGATCAGCACTGCGGGAGTCACAAGCCCCATGTGGGGGTGTATGCCATTGGAGACTTCTGGTTTGCCTGGTGGCCGGACACATGTATGGGAAGGCTAAGGGCGGTAAGTGACCATCGATGGAGAAGCGGGACGGGTGACAGATGGAGGAAAGGAGGCAGGAGTGACCTACATACACCCAATGTGAGAATGTCTAAGCCTCAGGTTTCCAAGAGGGAAAGGCTGGCCTACGTTAAAGAAAAGAAAAACCCAAGCGAAGCCGGGTAATCAGCTAGTGGTTAAATAAATTAGAACTTGGGGTTGGTGGTAGAGAAAATACTACATACTAAGCTAAAAATGTCTGTTAACAACAGCACAGTGTCAAAAGGCAGAACTATATAATTAAACTGCCTAAATGTATTGGAACCCTAATATTTTCTTGCACTTTACATATGCATTAATGTGTGGTTAGCAAGGGCTAGCAGTGGAAACCTGTTATTGAACAGCTTTATCTTTTTAGTTTACTGTTATAGGGTAAAGGTGTTTTATGGCTGGCATTGTGAGCTCCTTGTTGGACTTTAATAAGGATTACTTTGGGGAGAGGGGTTGGTGAACTATTGGTCACAAAACTGATATAACCACATTTGTTCAATTTAGAATATGTTCAGAAAAAATAGGAAAGGTTGACATTGTAACTGCAGAATATCCTTTTTGGGTCAATATATCAACAGCTGATAGACATTCCTTCCAATGGGACAGAAAATGACCATAGCCACGGGTGTAGACTGTAATGCTTTTTTAAAATATAGTTTCAGCCCCGGTGGAGGAAAGATAAATCTCTATTATCTGTCTTGACAAAAATATGATAGGGTCAAAGACATGAGAATAGTGACATATTTTGTAAAATATTAAATGGTATGGAAATCATCTTGACAACGCATCCCAAAAGGTTTAGACAGGTAAATGGCATATAGCTCAAATAGTTTAAAGGCTTTGCATTTCATTAGGTGGAAGTGTCTCATGACCCTTCAAACCATCAACAGAAATGTATCAGCCACTTGTTGTCTTTCACACTGGCTTAAGGTTTTCCCCCTTTGGTGAGATACCGTATTTATTCGTGTATAACGCGCACTTGTGTATAACGCGCACCCCTAATTTCCCATGAAACCTCGGTATAAAATTTTGTTTCACACCACGCATTGTAATTGAATGCGTGGTGAAAAAGCTTGTTCATAAGAGCTACCTCCGGGCCATGCCTCGTCTCCCGCGCCACCCAATCAGATCCCGTCAATTTCTTCAAAGCCACGCCCCCGCCTCCCCTTCACCCGCCGCAGCAATAGACAGCCGACCCAATTCTAAAAAGGAAGTAAAAGAGGCTCGCGATGGGGGTGGGACTCCGGGAGTGAGGAGGCGTATGGCGGGAAATGGCTGGAGGCGGAGGCCACGCCCCATTCTGCTGGAGAAAACCACGCCGGCGCCGTCCTTGTAGGGTGGGTGACGTCATGCGCTCACTGAGTCTCCCGTGTGGGCGAGGAAATGAAGCGGCACAACCCTATTTGTGACGCACACTGTACACGACAAGGTGACGTGAACTCGCGGGAACTCACCATTCGCGCCCTCAAGGGACCGGCCGCCACTGCCACACCAGTCCTCGTTTATAACGCACCCCAACTTTGATTTCTTTTTTTGGTATAAAATTTTGCGCGTTATACACGAATAAATACGGTAGATAGATAGCTAGATAGATAGATAGATAAATAAATAAATAAATAAATAGTAGTAGTAATAATAATAATAATAATAATAATAATAATAATAATAATAATAATAATAATAATAATAATATTTTTATTTATATCCTGCTTTCCTTGACCCAATGGGCGACCCAAAGTGGCTTACAGGTATTTAAAAATACAATGTTAAAGATACAATATTTAAAGATACAATATGGAAAAGGGGCAAAAATACAATATTGCAGAAATACAGTACAAAAAACAGTACAACATAATCTAGAAAAAAAAACATAACAGTACCAGCTCGGCAACCTCACTCCACCTACCCCTACCCCAGGCAAGTCCAAAAAAAAAAAAAGACAGAAATGCGACATCTCAGCAACTTCTAAATTTCTAATTGGAAACAAAGCCTGGAGGGCGAGGGCTAGAGGGCAGGAGCGACTCTCCATCGCCCAGCTGACACCGTTTCTCTCCCTCCAGCGATGTCAGGGCTGGAGGTCAGTGGCAGAAGCGTCTCAGCGCTGAGGCTGCTGTCGGCGTTTTATCCCTCTCCGGGAAGGGCCCGGAGAAGGAGGGCGGGAGCGACTCTCCACCACCCAGCCTCCGCAGCTGACGCCGCTTACTCTCCCTCCAGCGATGTTGGGGCGGGAGGTCAGCGGTGGGAGTGTCTTGGCACCGGGGCTGCAGTTGGCTTTTTATCCCTCTCCGGGCGGGCAGGGCCCGGAGAAGGAGGGCGGGAGCGACTCTCCACCACCCAGCCTCCGCAGCTGACGCCGCTTACTCTCCCTCCAGCGATGTTGGGGCGGGAGGTCAGCGGTGGGAGTGTCTTGGCACCGGGGCTGCAGTTGGCTTTTTATCCCTCTCCGGGCGGGCAAGGCCCGGAGAAGGAGGGCGGGAGCGACTCTCCACCGCCCACCCTCTGCAGCTGATGCCGCTTTCTCTCCCTCCAGCGATGTTGGGGCGGGAGGTCAGCGGTGGGAGCGTCTCGGCACCGGGGCTGCGGTTGGCTTTTTATCCCTCTCCGGGCGGACAGGGCATGGAGAAGGAGGGCGGGAGGGACTCTCCACCGCCCACCCTCTGCAGTTGATGCCGCTTTCTCTCCTTCCAGTGATGTCGGGGCTGGAGGCCAGCAAAATTAACAGTATAGATCTGTTAATGATATGTTTGCTGAGGAATAGACAGCAGCAGCCAAGAGCAGGTGCGGTCTATCTGATTGGTGAGGACTTCACATTTGAGCAGCATTGCTTTCAAAGGCTCACACTGTTTCTTAATGCACCCCACACTTTAGTGCAGAGGTTCTTAACCTTTTCAAGCCGAGGGCCAGGTCACGCTCCTTCAGACAACTTTGGGGGCCAGACGCCCATTTTGTCCTGCCTGCCACACATGACACTTCCAGGTGTGGTGGAGGCAGGGGGGGGGCACATAAAATTGTGTCTGGCCCCCTGGCCGTAGGTTGAGAACCCCTGCTTTAGTTACTCATTATTAGTCCTACTGTAATACTATTCATACTTTTCAACATTGTTTTTTATCTTAATTTTTTAAAACTGCAATACCCAAAGTCTTTATCAACCTTACCAGTCACCCTGGGCAACAAAGAACCTCTTCATGGGATAGAGAAGGAAGGAGAGGTCATTCTTTTCTTCACCCTCCCCTCCTCCAGCCAGCTTGGTTTCCATCTGCTTGGCTTCTTATACTCTAAAGTGTTTCGGATATGCAGCATGCTGGTGGGGGAGGAAAAGAGCAATCTGTCTTTCCTTTGCCAGCATGAGCATTGTTTGTTACAGTCAACAGACCAACCAAGTATAAATATAAGCAGTTGTACCTATTTACAAGAACTGTGGTCTAAAGATATAGAAATGTGAATACTGATACATACAGGTATTAATACCTGCACCACTTTATTTGCCTTTGAACTCTTATAGCTAGAATAGAAACTTAGCTATAGAGAGGGATATTGCTAGGTTTTGGTATAATTGTAAAAATTTGGAATAGAACTGGGCTGGTTAGCCTAGTAAAGTGGCCAACAGAGGAACCATGTTCAACTGACAACTCCTGGCATGTAGATTTATTTATTTTATTTATATGCCACCCTCTTTGGCAAACGCCGACTCAGGGCTTCTTATACTTGCAAAGGAGAACAATATTCTCTACTGATTCCACATTCTAGTTTTTACTTCTCCCTTATAGGGAGAGTAACACCCACATATCAGCCGCTTAACAACTGTGGAGGCAGAACATTAAAGCAAACTGAGGCCAAGGCAAAGAGAAATTTAGCTCAAAAAGATAGATGGAGGCCAGCTTAAAAATCTAAGCAGATCACATTTTCAGAAGCAAAACATTCTTGAAATGGAATATCTCTGAGGTTTTGTTTTATGGTAGCAACTGAGGAGCCAACTCTTAGTGTTCGAATAGGTGGGAGAAAATTCAATACGAAAATCACTTGGATAATTGTTGCCCAGAAGAACTAGGAGTACAGTAAAACCCCTACTTATGAAAAAAAAGTCCGTATCTTAGGCTTTTGCTTAAATCGATTTTTTTACGTAAGTCAAAGCAAACCCATAGGAAAAATGAATTTTTTATGAAACTCGAAGCAAACCCATAGGAAAAAGAATCTTTATGTAACTCGAAGCAAACCCATAGGGAATCGTGTAAATTGGGACATGGTTTTAGCATAATATCATTTTGTAAGTTGAATTTTATGTAACTCGAGGTATTTGTAAGTTGGGGTTTTACTGTAATCAGAAGGGCTACCTGAAGATACAGTTTCTAAGTCAAAACCTTAACAGTTCGAATAATCAAGAGCCCATTAGTAACTGATACTGTCTAGTTTCCAGCTAGAGAGCTCCATTGAGGGCAGATCTTGAGTGTAGCGATGTCAAAATTGGGTTTAAACCCTCTAAAATACAAATGCACCAGGTTTGTAATGGAGGAACAGTATAATCTCTTTTTTCCGGGCAGAGGTTTGTAATACTCTCCATGGAAGCCAACAGTCTGTGTTTCCATTCAAGCTACAGCAAAGCAGGGCTCCTAATTAGACATTTGCAGGCTATTCACTTTTACAGACTCCTTTACAAGGCTGATTTATATAAATCTTCGTAATCTCCCAAGCAACTTTAGTTTGGCGTGATAGTTCTCACCGGTAAGTTGTTGACAGCTTTCCCTCCCACATCTTGCTAAACAAATTATCCTCCTCTCTTGCTGGACCAGGATTGTGTGGATGTAATCTTTCAGGAAGGCCAAATAATTTATGTTGTGTTTGGTGGAAGGATTATATTTGAAGGTGAGAGGTCCCTTTTGAGCTATAGCTACTGGAAGCTCTGCTTTTCTGTTGCCCAAGAGAAAACCCAACAGATTCCTTTTCTTCTCTGTACTTGGAGGAAATAGAAAGCCTTTAGGTATGGAATTATGAATAGAAAGAGAAAGGCCACAGAAGGTATACTTTCATATTGTTCAATCGTAAGGAAGACAGTTCTCTAGAATGCTAATCTTCCTTCAGGAAACAGCTGCATTGCAGTGAAATATAAGCAGTTCAAAGAGTTTGGGAGATAGAGAATATAGTTAAACCCAGAACAGTGATAAAGCAGAGTCCTGAGGATATATGGCAAGCAAAAAAAGGAAAAATAGAGTGAGTATCAAGCTCTTCCATCTTTTGTGCTTCAGCCTGAAACTGTTACTTATGTTTAGGACACTATCTTTAACATCTGTAGGTTTTCAAAAAATGCATACCACCAAAATGGTCTTCTTAATGAAGTATTGAAGAATTTTCATTGCAAAGTAAATCGTTAAAATGGCTATTCTGCTCTAAAAAAATGTGGGACCCATGCTGGAGAAGACTATCCTAGATCCGTGATGACAAACCTTGGCACTCCAGATGCTTTTGGACTTCAATTCCCAGAAACCCAAGCCCCTGTGAATCCACACGAAGGGGTTTACTGCGATTCATCCGGCCCGTGCCACCCTCGTCACTCCTGGAAGCAGAAGTAAAACACACCCGTAAAACGCGCTTCCAGGAGCGGCAAGGGTGGCATGAGACGGATGAATTTGTGTCGGGGGCCAGATCCAGCCCCCCAGGCCATAGTTTGGGCTCTTCTGAACTAAGTAGAGAAAATGGCAGCCTAAAAATCCTGTTGCAAAACAGATTGCAATTGAGTGTTTTACTTCCGCTTCTGGTGGGAGGAACCATATGACTGGCCCGCTGAACCACGCGACTGGCCCACAGCCTAAAAAGTTTGGGCAGCCCTCCTCTAGATGTTGACTGTAATCCTTGGCTCTATACACATTTGTAATAGGGGACAAAATCATAAAGATGAAATTGTGACATACTGTATTGAAAACCTGTTTCTAAGGCCATTTACAATTCTATGGCCATCCCATTCAGTCTTTTTCTCCTAATTACTGTTGATTAATAAAAGTACTGTATCTCTGACAAATAAGGCATGTTCAGTGTTAAGATCTAAATAAACATAGGCTAGTATTGTATTCATGCCAGTGTAATATCATGTTACATGGGTGTAAATGGGCCAGGTACCATGCCCAGCAACAACATGGAATCGTGCAGTCAGTTGTGTGCGTCCCGCGCAGTGCACCAGATAACACTTTTGCCTCAGACCTAGCACAACTACCATGCGTAAAACAGGATTTGGGCCAGTAAATATAGCTAAGATTTAAATGAGCATGCAAAACAGTGCTGTCTTAAATTTTCATTTGTTTTACATTCCAAAGTGTATTTGTATATTGTCCTATGACTTATGTGTTACCTCCACTGTTCTAATTCCTGCAGGGCAGAGTGTGGCTAATTGATTTTAATCCATTTGGCGAAGTAACAGATTCTCTGCTCTTTACATGGGAGGAGCTGAAATCTGGGAACATTTTAAAAGATGAGCAGAGTGAAGGCGCAGTCATGGAACAGGTAAGAATCAAACCATCATCTTCATCATTATGGGACATCAAGGCCATTCTGACTTACGGCTACCTTTTCAGGGTTTTCTAAGTAAAGAGTACTCGGCTGTTCCCTTATTCTGGGGGCACCCTGGGACTGTGCAGCTTGTCCAAGGGCACGTAGGCTAGCTTATCTAGGATGTACAGTAGGGAATTGAACTTACAGCTTCTGACTCTGTAACCATTTACTATCTCACTGAACTATTCAGCCAGCTAAGAATCAAGCCAATGTTTTTTAATTAAATGAATTGACCTGTAATTCTTTTAAACTATTCTTTGATTTTCCTGCTTCTCTTTGAAACCTATTAGATGGTCTAGCCCAGGGATTCTCAACTGGTGGCCTGTGGGTCGGATGTGGCTCCCGGTGCCATTTCATGTGGCCCACCCCCACCACACCCAAAAGTGCCAGGTGGTGGAGGAAGGCAAAATGGCTGTCCGGCCCCCAAAGCTGTCTGAGGGAGTGTGACCAGGCCTCTGGCTTAAAAAGGTTGAGAACTCTTGGTCTAGCCTGAATCTTGTTCTTTGGCATTCATCCATTTGGCAAGGTGTGCTATTTTTGCTCTCTATAGGTCCAGCCTAGCCTCTTCTGGCTTAATGTTTAGCATTCAAGTGGTGTGCTGAAAATTCTTCCTCAATTTTTGTTCTCTAGGGGTTTGGTCCTCTATTACCTTATTTTATTTGTTATTTGCTAGCACTTTTCAGTGTACTTCTAGAGGGGCAATGCTAGACAACTAGTAGACTTTTTCAATGAGGATAGGTTTCAAGGCAGGCAATCATCCATGAGCTGCATCCACTTTTTTGACATGTGCTGGTTTATACCATATGGTGCTAACATAATCTGTGGAGTACCAGAGGGACAAAGCTGTTATACTTATTGAGTTTTTTTTGGGGGGGTGGGGTGGGGCAGAATATTTTCATCTTAATTTTCTTTTTTTTAAAGTTGTTTATATATAAATGAAGCCAATGAAAACTGTTGCCATACTTTGTTGGGGTCACTGGTGGCTAAATAAAATGGACCCTTCATTGTTCTCTCATGCTACTGCAGTTAAACAGTTAGCATGATGGGGGGTATTCATTATACACACTCTTCATGAGCTTCTACATATGCTAATAGTGCAGCATAGCAAGTACTTGGTAGGAGTTTGAGAAATGTATGGCACAAGATTGATTTGAAGGAGACATCTAGAGTTACAACTCTGCTTTCCCAAGACACTCATTCTACACTCCAGGCGTGCCCAAACTTTTTGGGCTGCAGGCCAATCATGTGGCTTAGGGGGCTGGTCACTATGGCCCATGGGCTGGAGCCTGCCCCCAATGCCAATTCATCCGGCCCACGAAGCCCTCATCGCTACCGGAAGCGGAAGTAAAATGCGCCCGGACTTCCGCTTCCGGGAGTGACGGGGGCTTTTTGGGCCAGATAAATTTGTGTGGGGGGCCGGATCTGGCCCACGGGCCATAGTTTGGACACCCCTGCTCTAGGCAGAAACATTATTCCTGAATAGTAATGGAACACTACCAATAGCACATTTTAATTTATGAACCTTTGCCTTGTATCTTTAACAGCATCTCATTTGTTCATGTTACTTCATTCATAAACGATGGCTTCTGCTTCATCATAGAACTGAATTGTCAGTTCAATTTTTAATATTTGGTTGTTCAGTTACTGGGAATGCTGATTTACAGTTATGCAAATAGGAAGCCTGGAAACCCTCTTCGGCTGCGCGCTAATCTCGTTTTGCCAATAACCCAGTTTATGGGAATAGACTCCTCCAGAAGGTGTCTTTGAGCTCATCCATTCTCAAAATAGCCCCATCCAAATTCAGCTTTGTTGACACAGTTTTAAAAAAAGTTTAACTGCTTCAGTGCTGTAAAATATTTTGAGACATTTCCTGAACACAGTGTGCATTTTTAAAAATTAATGGGTAGAACAGAACTGGCTGAGTTAAGATCCAGCATGTTGCAGACTACATTGTGAGATTAGTGCAGAGAATTTCAGATCAACACAGTGGTGTTTTTAATCTGATATTTCTTTTTTATCCCACCATTCCCTGAATTTAGGATTGTCCATCATTCCGTTATACGAACAGCAACCTAACTGTCCAGCCTAGTCCCTATCTCAGCTACAGACTACCAAAAGATTTTGTAGATCTTTCCACTGGAGAAGATGTTCACAAATTAATTGACCTGCTCAAACTGGTAGGAAAATTTTATAATAGAGGACTTTACCTTCAGATATGTATGGCAGCCAAGTGCAAGTTTTCAGAAACTGTGATAATTTGAGATAGTGATAATCAGATCAGTAATATTTTCAGACAGACATGGTGACCATTGTATGTATTAATGTTAATTGCTGAATTTCTTATCACTGTAGTTCATGACAATGTGATGAATAAGTGGCTCAATGATACTGAAAGCATTGTAACGTGAATTAATACAAAGGTTCTGCTGCTGGTGGTTGATCTGCAGAGGCTGTTTCTGTACACCTGTTATCACATTATATTTTATAGTTTTAGAAGTATGGCATCTATACCAGTGGTTCCCAATGTGGGCCCCACGCCCCACAGGGGGACTTCAATTCCTAGAAGCCTAAGTCAGTACATTGGCTGATCAGTGCTTTGGGGAATTGACTTAAACGTCTGGGAATTGAAGTCCAAAAACCAAAGGTTGGGAAACACTGGTCTATACATTGCTTTATATCTGGAAGTGCTCTAAGTAGCTTCCATTTCAAGAGGAAGAAAAGAAAATAAGACATTCTTTGTCCCAGGTGTACAAAAAGATATAACACAAAAGGGAAGAGGAATCGCCGGGGGAGGGGATGACTCAGAAGCAGATTCTTAATGTTATGATGTCCCTCCATCTGGTAGTCTGGCTGCTGGATGATTGTTAGGGAGAAGCAAAATTTACAGCACTTGACTTTGCAGAAGAGCTGATGTTGCCTGCACTGATGTGTTCTCCCTAATTGTTTTTTTTACTGGTTTTAAGGTTTTTATAGTTCTCTACTGGGATTTATGTAGTTCACGATGTAATTGTTGTACACCACCCAGAGTCGCTTGCCGAGTGGGTGGCAATACAAATGTGACTAATAAATAATGAATGAATGAATGAATGTCTCCCCATCTGTAAATTGCAAGAATAAATTTGGCAACCCTACAGAAAGAGGCTTTTACAACATTATGTATATAGCAGTAGAGACTAGATGGCCGCCTGTCATTGATGCTGTTGCAGTGGATTCCCTGCATTTTATTTATTTATTAGACTTGTATGCCACCCTGCTCAACGATGCGACTCAGAGCGGCTAACATTTCATGAAACAACAACATTAAACAAAGTAACAAATAACAAAGCTAAATCCAATATCACGAAGAGGAGAGTTCAAAAAATCCTGACAAAAAAGTTCAGGGAGAGCCCTGACAATAGCATCTCCTTATCCTCCTCCAGGGAGGGCGGAGCCTGGAGGGCAGCGGGCGGGAGTGTCCTTGACCATCCTGGGACTACGGCAGCCTTTATCCTCCTCTGGGGGGGTGCGGGTCCGGAGGGCAGCAGGCGGGAGCATCCTCCACCGCCCGAGCAGCCACAGCCTCCTCCTCCGGCGATGGTGGGGCCTGGAGGGCAGTGGGCGGGAGCATCCTCGACCATCCTGGGACTGCAGCAGCCTTTATCCTTCTCCAGGGGGTGGGTGGGTCCAGAGGGCAGTGGGCAGGAGCGTCCTCCACCGCCCGAGCGGCCACAGCTGGTACGGTCTTCCTCCTCTGTTGATGGTGGGGCCTGGAGGGCAGTGGGCGGGAGCGTCCTCGACCATCCTGGGACTGTGGCAGCCCCAGGACTGCTACCTGCATTGGTAGCAGTTTGAATTAGATTGCTTACGAGGCCCCTTCCAAAGGACTTCTCACAAGGGCTAGGTTTTAGGCCTTCTGCATTATTTATATTTTTAATTTCTTTTAATTTTAAAAAACACAACGCAAAAAAACCACAAGCAAATACCACGCCGCCACCACTGGGACATTGTTATCTTTCCATACAATCTAAACAAAATATCCCTTTTCATATTTTTATCCTGTATTTCCAAAAAATTCTGCTTTATTAGAATAGAATCTCTGGATGTGAGGAAGATTTTGAAATCATGGTCCTTGTATCATGGTCAAATATCCCTTATTGGCCGGGGAAACCCCTTATTTTACCCTCCTTCCCGCTGTCATCCCTTATTAATTAGACTGCAATGCCCTATTGCCACCATTGGAGGGCAGCACAGGATAAGCATAGCTGTCAAGTATCCCGTATTTGCCAGGAAATTTCCCTTATTTCCAAATCCAAAACTTGACAGGCATGATCTGGCTTTCACATGCTTTTGACTCTAGTAGTCTTTGACTTGTGTCTTTCCTACAACTTGCTTTTAGTCAAATAGAAAATAAATCTTATTCTTTTGATATAAAGTAGAGCTTCTAATATTCTCCCCATATTACTCATATTATGTAAGGATGGCAATAGAGTTGAAAATTATTTGAAATAGGGATTGTTGCTTATGCTGAACACACTCATCCCCCCCTTTCTCCTGTGCTGCTTCTTCTTGTGCAGTGTCCGATTCCGAACATTGACGACCATCATGGCGTCAGCCATGAAGACTGTCCTGTGAATATAACGCCATGGCCTTCTGCATCTCCTGTGCTAGTAATATGGAAATAACTTGCTTTAGATTGCTTCAGAAACCTGAAAAATGTGTATTTTCAGAGGCCCCTGGGGGTGGGGGTGGAATGAATGTGTATGAGCGTAGAAGATTCAAAGCACTTCCGATGTTCAAAAGCTACAGTTCATTTTCTGCCCCCAAAGGAAAAAAAGAGCGTTTAGATAGGCAGACATCCTGTTGGTAGCTAGCTGGCAGTTTATTCTCAGGAAATCAGGCGCATTGATCACAGCACAGGAGGCATCAGAGTTTCCCCTTAAACTAAATCAAATGCCTGCTTGGTTTTGTTCGACAAGGTTAATCATATTGCTTCTCAGACACAGGGAAAAGACCAAATAACTCTTGGCACTGAACATTTCAAGAACATTTCATCAAGGACTCCCTGGTGTTCGGTTGACAGCAACTGCAAGAGGAAAAAAAGAACTTTAAGCTAATTGAAAAGAAATATATCCATTTGCAACATTGTTCTGAAAGAACATTATTTCCTGTACTTATAATGTGGCGTGACTTGAGTACTTATTAAGCTCATTCGTAATCTAAAAACTGGAAGTGCTCTCTAGCTCTACAGAAGGTTCTTACTGGTGGAACATAAGTAGCAGATTAAATGCCCCCAAATGTGATAGCTAGGGATCATAAAGTCTTTAGTTTCAAAGACAGATGGAAAAGGACTTGCAGCGTGAGTCAATAAGCCGCATGTTTTCCTCCTGAGCTTGTTTGAGTATTTCAGTAAGAGTCGGGGCTTGATTATAATGTGGCCTTTGTCATGTTTGTTGGAGAGTTCACACGCAGCAATACAGGAGGCATGTTAACCTGTGGATCCAGCCCTTTGAAACACTGGTACACTTTCCCTTTTGTAAAGGAATGACATCTACACTACTTTTTAAAACAGATAAGAAACTGTTAGAGAAATACACTTGGGATAGAAAAGTTGATAATAATCCTAGTTCTAGCTAACTAAGTTGGAGATGTCAAGAGCAAGGGCCACTTCTTTCATGTCCAGAGAGCGAGAGCAAGATGCCTCCTCCTTGGACAGGCAAGAGAGAGCTGTGATGGGTAAGGAAGAAGTGACAACATCAATCCTAAGAATAGCAATCTAAGGTCAAAGGAAGGTCAGCACAGGTCAAGGAGAATCTAGACCAGGGGTGCCCAAACCTTTTGAACCGTGGGCTGGTCATGTGGTTCAGTGGGCCGGTCACATGGTTCACCGGACAAGTCACATGGTTCCTCCCACCTAAAGCGGAAGTAAAACACGCCTTGCAATCTGTTTTGTAACAGGATGGGATAAATTTTAAGCTACCATTTTCTCTGCTTAAACCAGGGGTGCCCAAACTACAGTCCATGGGCCATATCCAGCCCCCCATGCCAATTCATCCAACCCTTGCTGCCCTCATTGTCCCATTCCCGTACGGGTGCATTTTACTTCCGCTTCTGGGAGCGATGAGGGTGCTGTGGGGCGGATGAATTGGCATTGGGGGCCAGATTTGGCCCATGGGCCATAGTTTGGCCACCCCACCCCTTATTTAGATGAACCTGAGGAGAGCCTCTCTCTTTACTATTCCCCATGCAAAGTCATCATACCTGTCAAGTTTTTGTTTTGAAAATAAGGGAAATTTCCTGGCCAAAGCGGGATACTTGACAGCTATGCTTGTCCTGTGCAGCCCTCCAGTGGCGGCATTAGGGCATTGCAGTCTAACTAATATGGGAGGACGGCGGGAAAGAGTGTGAAATACGGGAGCTTCCCGGCCAATGAGGGATACTTGACAGCTATGAAAGTCATGCATCTTCTCAAGCGAATGTTGTTGCCCCTAGTCACTTCTGACAATGTTAAAGGTCACATTTATACACATGGACAAGACTGAAATCTTGTTGTTTAAAGTGAAACCTTTACCTTTACTAAAGTGAAAAATAATTTTTAGTCTGTTCTGAGCCTCCACCGTGTTTTTTGGGTGTGTGCATGCACAGTGGCATGGTGTTTTATGCGTACACATACCCAAGAATCATGGCAAGGGTTTTTTATTAGCCATCCAGGAACAGGCTGATAGTGATGAATGTTGTTTGAAATAGGCTTTTAGCAATTCAGTGCAAGTGTTGGACTTGGACAACAAGTTTACTGATCCACTAACAACCCAGCTGGGGGAAAACGGGAGAAGAGTAAATATTGGCCAGAACTTTGTAATTGTATGTGCACCTTAGAGTGCAATCAGTATGTCATTAGTGACAGTGTGTTGCCAAGACTTAACACACACTCCAATAAGGTTAAAGGTAAAGGTTTCCCTTACTCAAAAGCCAGTCATATCTGACTCTAGGGTTCAGTGCTCATCTCTGTTTCAAAGCTGAAGAGCCAGCGCTGTCTGCTTCTGCAGACGTTTCCGTGGTCATGTGGCAGGCATGACTAGACACTGGAGCGCACGGAACGCAGTTACCTTCCCACCGAAGTGGACCCTATTTATCTACTTGCAATTTCTTGCTTTCGAACTGCTAGGTTGGCAGAAGCTGGGACAAAGACGGGAGCTCATTCCGTCCTGCAGTACTCGGGAATCGAACTGTTGACCTTCCGCCTCCCAGTCAGCGTCTTAGCCACTTTAGCCACTGCAGTGCTTCCTATACACAAGCATAAATCAGCAATAAGTTTCAAGCCAAGATATGTATTAAATGGCAAAGCATAAGTATGTAATGTTGCATTCATTGGTTCAGAAAGTATGGACTAGGGAATCTGTTCTATTAGCAACAAATCAGATAAGAGTTACATCATATTCGTAATAATACCATAGTCAGGAAGTCTTCAGTTTAAATCAGGGGTCGGCAACCTTTTAAAGTCAGGGAGCGGGCCACACTCCCTCAGACAGATGAGGGGTCTGGACTGGGTGGTCCCCCCTGCTGTAAACGATGCCATAAAACACATCCGTGACTGTCGTAAATGTGTTAACGACAGCTGTGTCTGCATTTACGGCAGTCATAAACGCGTTTACGACGGCTGCAGCTGCGTTTATGGCTGTTTCTGCCACTTATGGTGGCAGCGACGGCGGCAGGAGCGAGGGTGGCAGGCCAGATTATTTGGCACCACGGGCCGGATTTGGCCCGTGGGCCATAAGTTGCCGACCCCTGGTTTAAATGAAGTTTCCTGCTTGAAAGGAGATTTCCTTTTTTAAAAAAAACCCTACAATGGCGTTGATATTCTCTAACAGCAGGTTTCTTCTTAAGAATTCTTTACCTGTTAGTGTGTATTCTTTTTCTTAGTGATGATTAGAAGCTAATATTAGATGAGGCAATATTTATTATTTTTAGTTAATTTTAAAAAGGTGATGCAGTCTCTATTGTTTTGTGTGCCCTAGCACTACATGATGTTTGTTTCTGAATGCATGGCTCCTGGTTATAATATTTACTGGAAGTGTCTTTAAGATGTTGACTCGGTATCTTGATTGTCTTACCAGAAAAGAAATGAGCAAGATGATGAAGATGCGTAATCCGCTGGATAAAATTGAAACAAGGATTGAGAAGTCTACGGCTTCAATGGACAAGTTCTGAGATCATCAACTTTTTATATTATTTTCACAGAACTGAAACAATTCCAAACTTGTGTGGACATTCAACTGAATAAATATGTTTGCAGTTGACTTGCTATGAACTATTTTAGGGAGACAGCTTTCATTTCCAGCGCTCTTGGGTCTCCTTTTCCTCCTACTGTTGTTTGCTGTTTATTGTAAACCTCAGAGTGCTGACGACCCTCTGCAACCAGCAAACCGCTGCTTTTTCCATAGTATTTCCATCCAAATGATGTTGGGCCTTTAAACCATGACTACTCATTTGAAAAGATTAAGGAGGAGTTATCACAATCCCCATGTTGCCCAAGCTCCTTTTTGTTGTTCTGCAAGAAAGAGAGATGACAGGAGTGAAAGGATCAAGACATGTGGGAGACGGGAAGCAGCCAAACAGTTATTGGGGAAAGGAGTTTCTTCGGCAGTTATGAGTATATGCAATTAGTGTGAGGTTATGTCATCTGTATTTTCCATGGGCCCAAGTCATTTAATGCATTGGCACTCACAGCTAGAGCATAGTTCTCCCAAGATTAGGTTTCCCTTGCACATCTGTGAGAAGTAGGAACAATTTTTCCAGGTAGAAGTGAATGGAATATAGTCATTACTAGCAGAGGTGCCCGTCCTTCATCCGGGACGGACCCAACCCGAGCTGGGGATACAGCAGGCCCCTCCCCCTCTCTTGCACTGACCATATCTTCTGAACTGGGGGCAGGCCCATAGTGTCTGACGTCCCCCGGGCTGGCGCACTGACGTGGGCTCGGCTGGCTGGGTGTCCCTGGCCAAGTGGGTGGCGCTGTATTTATTTATTTATAATTCAAATTTCTATGCCGCCCAATTAGGCAAACCCGACTCAGGGCGGCTTACAACCGGTTAAAACATATATATAAACAATTAAAACCCCTAACATACCCCCCCACCTCCCCCCCATTCATATTAAAAACTAACTACATTAAAACTGCCTGCATTAAAAGGTGGGGAGGCTTTATTTTATAAGCCAACAGGCGGGGGCCACTCTTCTATCTGGGCCCTACACCTGCCCCGCCAACCAGGTTTTTAGTTCTTTTCTGAAAGGCAGCAGCTCCGTCTGCTCCTGCAACTCTACTGGCAGGAGGTTCCACAAAGCTGGTGTGAATACGGAAAAGGCCCTCCTTCATATGCTAGAGAGATGGGCCCCTCTGGCAGATGGTGCCGCCTCACCAGCCTGCGGCTTGAGGAGGCTTCCATGGCGGCGCCTTTCCAGGTGGCAGCTTGAGTAGGTGGCCATTGGGCCGTGGCGGGCTGTGGAAGTCTGGTGGTGGTGCATGCGCGCTGGCGCACGCATGCGCACCAAAACCAAACCGCCGATCTTTGCTGGTGGCCGGAGCCTCGGATGTGACGCGTGTGCGCATGCACCCTCGTTAGCTTTGGAAGCTCAGTGGTGATGCATGCATGCTGGCTTGCGCATGAGCACTAATGACACACCGGCGTCCTTGCTGGTGGGGCTTACGCCCTACCTGTGGCTTCCAGACACCCTGCTTTTGACCGGCGCGACATGCAAAGTAGACCCAGTCCAGTTTTCAGGGGGGTGGGTCGCGGGGGGTGGCCACGCATTAAGCACATACGAACGTATGTCCTTGCTTTATAGATATAGATTTGTGTATTAGCCCTCAGTATAAACCTTGTGTGGCTCAGTTAAAGTTAAAACTGGTGCAAAACAGTAAAATAACAATAAAAAAAAATAGCAATTACAGTAAAAACCCCGACTTTCATATGCCTCGAGTTACATAAAATTTGACTTACATAATGATTTTGTGCTGAAACCATGCCCCAATTTATTCTGGGAGGTTCACATGGTAATTAGCAATTTTGCCCCAACATGCTTGGTACTCATTTTACCAACCTTTGGAGGATGGACGGCTGAGTCAACTAGGTGCTCATCAGGATTGAACTCCAATGTCAGTTTGACCTGCAGTACAGCAGTTGAGCCACTGCACTACCAGTGCTGCTTAAGTGATGAGCAGTACACATGGTAGCCCTAAATACAAAAGCAGTTTAAAAATGGAAATCCTAGGGAAACTTTGCCTAGCACCAAAAAAGTTAAGAAAATAGATACCAGGTGAATTTCATTGAGGATGCTCAGTCCCTATCTGTCTTGCCTCAGAAGAAGGGACCCCCTGAAGAATGTCTTCAGTGAAGTTCCTAATGCCAAGTACTAAGGTCCAATAGTGGGGAAGAATAGTTAATCAGTGAAAATGCTAAAAGACCAATGAGATACTATTTTGGCAGCTGATACTGTTCTTACACCTAATTTTGGAAACACAGCTCCTGGTAGAACACGGGCTAGAGTAATTTTGCATTTTCCAAATAATAGATGACAGTGGTTTATTTATTTGTTATATTTATAGGCTGTTTTTTCTCAAGTGGGGGGACTCAAAGAGGCCAACAATGTTTCAAAAATTAAATTAAAACACAATAAATGTACACTAATGATAGAATCACCGAGTTAGAAAGGGCCTATAAGACCATCGAGTCCACCCCTCAACTTAAAACAATTTTAGTAATAACACACGTTAAATGATTTAAACATGATTAAAAACAGACTTGTCTTGACTAAAAACCAGCGCCCAAAGCCTCAGTGGTGATTATTAAAAGCCTGCCTGAAGAGATTGGTATTGAACTGTCGGTGGAAGGATAAACGGGGTGGGTGATCTAGCCAAAAGAGAGGAAGTAGTTGGCACATCAGGAAACAGAAAAGATTCCCTAGCCACTAATGCCTCTTGGAATTGAATGAAAATGTTGTATTTGGGAGTCCTGCACACCTGAGTATAGGGACTTCAATTAAAGGCCAGTTAATCTCTGTTCATAACGTTGGGATTTTGTGATAACGAAAAGAATTAGCTGCTTGATCATCTTGAAGTTAAAGGTGTGGGCGGGCAACATGCATAATCAGGAAGCCTTTGGCCTTCATTTTTTTATTAAAACCGGTTTGAAAATATGCAAGTGACGTCTAGTGCAGTTATTTAAATTGTTTGGTGGTGGAGAGTGATAGCAAGAGTTTGACTGAAAATTGGGGTATATTGCCCTGTATAGGACCATGCTTACTGGGAACGGTTGGGAGTGTTTGCCATCCAGATAGTGCTAGGTTGATGTACAATTATTGGGTTTATTAATTCCGAAGATTTAGGCACAGCCATCTTATTCCAGGAAAAGTCTCTGAAGACTACATACAGCATTGCACTTTTCATTTGGTGCTAAATAAATCTTTACCCAAAACATTTTTGGTAAAGGCTGTATAGAGAAATTATTATAGTTTAACTTTGAATTTACATTATAACTTATTTTTAAGGAACCTGGAGATATCAGAGCCAATCCACCTCTTGTACTGGCTTCAAAAAGAAGCAGCGAATTTGGTAATGGACCTTAGTCACTGACCTCTTGAGGCAGGGCAAGTTAAGGTGCTTCCAAAAGTGTTGCTAGCTCCCCCCCCCCCCCCAAAAAAAAAAAAAAATGATGCTGGGAGAAAATTGTTAGCATTCGATCTGGAAAGGAAGCATTTGATGTCTAGTGATGCCTGTGGCCCTTTGAACACACAAGTTAGGCAAGTGTCCTCGGCAGTGTGAGGAAAGCCAAGGGTTCTGTCATACCCAATTTGAGGTAGAAGAAATTAGACTCTAGTCAACCAACCTAATATCCAATCTGGGGTTTCCCCATGCAATCCAGTTTTGAAAGTCCTCATGGTACAGCCATTTTTCCTGCCATTACTAGACCTAAATTTCAGTAACTGAAGTCCTGCCACACTCATTTGCACACATAGAAGTCTTGACATCTATCACTTCCCTTAACTGTAGATAGGTCCTGGTGGGCTGTTCCCTTTTGCTATAGTGCCATAACTCTATGACGTAATTCCAGAGTTTGGGATTACGTTTATATGAAAGCAAGCTCCTTATGTTCAATGGAGTTTATTCCCTAATTAATTGCATTAGGGTCCTTTTGCCAGAGAATGTTTGTGCCCGTGACGTTGGCTGATCAGGTTAGTTAGTTAGTTAATTTATTTGATTTGTATTCCACCCGACTTAGTACAGACTGATTCAGGGCAGCTCACAACACATCAAATAAAAATGCAATATAACAAAAACAAAAATACAATATAACAAGAGCACAAGCAAAAATACAATGCAATAAATACAAAATATAATAAACTACAAGCACCTCAAAATAATATGCAATACACACAATAATGCAAAAACCCAATACCCTAATACAATAGCCTGTCCACTGCCAACAAGTCCAAAGACAAAGTCCTTGGTGGAGCCTGGGGCTCAACGTCTTTGATGGAGCCCCGGGCCCCCACGCCTGATGGAGCCTGGGCTCCGGGAGAGGCGCGGTGTGGTTCCTCGGTGGCGGCTCCGGTGGCTCTTTATCCCCCTCGGCCAAGCGGGGCTGGAGGGAAGCGATAATGGCGGCCACAGCTGCCTCCCATTCATTCCAAACATTTCTTCTGAATATGGGGAGTCCTTTGCATAGGTCAGTTAGATAAGCCTTCTTGGCTTTCAGATTCTCAGATAACATTCTGGTGATTTCTTCCATGATTGTGCCAACTCCCCCTACCTCCACCAAGTATAAGAAATGTGCAGTGCTGGCTTAAAGACGCACAACATGGAAAAATATAACCTAATATTGTTGGATGTGCTTGCCTAGATGTACAGTATGTCAATTGACATCCCAAAAACTAAGATCTCCAAATTCTGTGAAGAAGGGGCTGTAAGATGACGGTTGGGGCCAGTACTAATGCCTACTTAGTGTTACTAAACGCTGCTTCAACAAACAGTTATTAAGCCATTTTCAGCAGCGATACTGGAAGGAAACCTGTATCCCTTTTCCTGCCAATTTGGCTTGGGTCAACTGCAGTTGCCGTTTGGCAGATCTGCTTTCTTTCAACTCATAAATACCCCATTGCCTAGATTGCACACACTATTTTACTTTGGCTAACACAGTAATTTGTTTTCTCTGCATTTTCTCATTATAATCCACTTGGTAGCTGTAGCTGGAAGCTGACTTTGTGAACTGATGCCATTTGAAACGTGTTCCAGGTAAGGCAATCTGCAATTGTTAGTGGAAGTGTGGATTAAAGGGAATGAGAAAGAAGTGGTCATTCCCAATGCAAGTCATCATTTGGAACTGCAATCATCAAGGGATGATACTCTTATATGAAATACTCTGCAGTTTGATGATGTGCTCCATTTATGTATACATCGTTTGAGCACTTGCTCCTTACTATGGTCCTCCCAACCACACATATATAATTTATTGCTCTGTTGGCCTCTTCCTCAGACTGCATAAGGCCATAACATAGTTAAAAGTGTTGATAGGCACAATTCGTCAGTCACATAAATGAATTCCAAATATTAAGTCCTTCAAGTAATCCTAGATGCATGAATAACAATTAGTTTCTCATAGCAACCATTTGCTTTGCCTTCCCAATCTACAGGAGATTCAAACAGTCACTTGGATAATTGAAAGCACCATGCAGCTCTTTTTTAAAATTCTGTTGAAAACATCATTAAGTGGGAAATTCAGCTTTGCCTGACACATTCCATTCACACATAATGCAGAGTTACTTGATTCAGATACTAGGACGGTGATGGCCAACCTTGGCACTCCAGATGTTCTGGAACTTCAATTCCCAGAAGCCCATAGCAGGAGTGCTGACTTGGGCTTCTGGGAATTGAAATCCAAGAACACCTGGAGTGCCAAGGTTGGCCATCACTGTCCTAAGACAGTGGTGGCTAACCTCAGCACCCCAGCTGTTCCTGGACTTCAATTCCCAGAAGCCCAAGTCAGTATACCCGATGATCAGGGCTTCTGGGAATTGAAGTCTGAGAACAGCTGGAGTGTCAAGGTTAACCCCAACTCTCCTAGTGTGATTTGCCCGCGTTCATGAATTGGCCAAAACCTTTCCCGATGGGTTCGCTCGCTACGCACATGGCTGAGGACCACCACGGGCTTTGATGGAAAGGAAATTGGGGTGCGGGCTAGATTAATTGGAACAAATCATAAAGCCTTGGCTGGAGGTTGCGGAGGAAGGAAGGGCAAAAGCTAAAAGTTGATGACTCCAGGGTAAAACTCGCTCTTCCTCTTCTGGCTGAAGATATGCTTGGGTTGGGCAAACTCGCTGAGTCAACAGCTAAGGAAGTTAGTTTCCCGGAGACCATATGGGCTCCAAGATAAGGCGAAGAACAATGGGTTTCGCCCATCCTGTTAATTAGTTCCCCAGCAGAGGTCCAGGGTACTCAGTAACTTCTGAGTAACTTCCAAGAGCTGACGAATGTAACTTGGTCAGCGAAACGCCACGTATGCAAAAGCCTTCTGTAACAAGGTCACATGCGCAACCTATGCACAAAAGACCCTGAGGCAGGGTAATAAATACGTCCACCCGAGACAGATCGGGACTGGACTTTCACCGCACATTCGTCTCACGTGCCTTCCCTTGCGGCCAGTCATTCCAAACCTTCCTTCCTGCTGCAACTTGGTGAAACATTCCCTTGGGCAGGCGGCCATGTCTTTTCTTCTTCTTGCCCACCAGAGACCAAGCCATACCAAAACATTATACAACAGACAGCACTAGTTTCAACAGTATCTTCTTGCTTACAATTTATTTTTTCTCTCTTTCTGAAACCAGGTCTCCTTTTGGATTGTCACGAACTGAATAATAGCCATATTTGTGAGAAATATGAGATGTAAAATATTTTGGTTTGATATATTTTTCTGTTGTTTACAACTCAATGCATATGGAATGTTCCTGCCACAGCACTGAATGCTAATTTTCCTTCTTAGTGCTTCTAGGTGAGTTAATTCTGGTTTTCTTTGATGTATATTTCTGAAAATTGGAATCAACGAACCTTCCTTATGCTCTGTATTTAATTTTTGTAAAATCAATTACATTACTAGCATGATAAATTTTAATTATTACCTCAGGCAAATGGCTATGCAGTCAGCTTATAAATATTGTTCATTTGCCATGAAGTCTACTTTATTATCACACTTTGCAGCATTTATTCATTATTTTCTGTATAGCTGTGGATATGAAAGATGCATAGCAAGGTAGGCAAGCTTAAGGCACTAGCAGCAAGGATAAGAGATGTAATAACTTAATGCTCTTGGAAGCCTTCTTTAAAATAAAGAAAAACATAACTTGGAGAATAAATTAAACAGTACCATGCCACACATCTGCTTCTTGCTACTTCATTCTTCACCCAGAAATGGGGAAATATGCCTGTCACTTTCCTTCTTTCAGGTTTGCTTGCTTTGTGAACAATCAACACCTTTGTGACACTATAATAATTTCATGTCAGAAATTATTCTGGGTTGAAAGGATTTTTGTGGATAAAACTCCACTCAGGGAATGCCCAAAAGAGGTTCCTTTCATGCCCCCAAGAGCTGAGACAGAGACGGGCGCTCAAGCCATCATGCAGTACCCGGGTCTTGAACTGCTGACTTGCCAGCCTTCCAGTTAACAAGGCAAGCTTCTTTACCACCAAGCCACTGCCGCCCGCCTTTGTGACACTGATATAGCATAATAAGCACAGGAGGAGGGCAGTCAGTGTACACCACAACTATGTTTATGGGTTATGGGTTCAGTCCTTTATACCATGATTTCAGGTATTATATAGATTTTAATTATCATTGTTCAGTTGGACTTATTTATGTGTGTTTTAGCTGTCATCATGTTAAACTAATTTGGAGCAAACCTAATAGGGTTTTGAAGGTAAGTAATATATTTAAGGAATTATTTTACCATTTCCACCACTCCTAAGTAAGTTTCCATGGCTAAGTGAGGATTCAAACCCAGGTCTTCTGAGTCTTAATTAATCATAGGATCATAGAATAATTGAGTTGGAGGAGCCTATGAGGCCATTGAGTCCAACTCCCTGCTCAATGCTGGAATCCAAATCAAAACAGTTTGACAGATGGTTGTCCAATTCTCTTTTGAATGCTTCCAGCATTGGAGTGCTCACCACCCTTTGAGGGTGTTTAATCTAATTTTCAGTCAGTTTATTTATTTTGTGGGATTAGTTTACTTAATCTTAGGGAATTTTTGCTCTCTGCAGATCTCCTGGCAGGAAAACCAAAACTCAGGTTAACAGTGTTAGAGGGGGAAGGAGGTGGTTTGATTTTTGTCTGTGAGTTGGTTTAACAATCTGGAATATCATCTCCATCTACTCCCAGCTTGCACCACAGCTCACTGCCGCCGATGACGATGTCTGTCTGTACACTGCACTAATACAACACTGCTACACCACACACTCAGGAATGAAGGGAGGGGACTGAGAACAGTGACAGTAGATGTGTGCACTTGGCCCCAACCTTGCTATTTGGAAGAAAGCAGAGAGTAAAACATCATCTCCTGGACTTTCAGGTTGCCCAAGCCATGGAAAAAGAAATGCAATGGCTACCAAAAATTGTATTGTTTTTCTTGGCTCAGGGTTGCAATATTACCTGGCTAACTGGGTTTTATCCAGATGCTGGCGCCTTTACGCCCATTCTCCTCAATTTCGTTTGTTCAGCCAATTGGTCTAGAGCAGTGTTTCCCAACCTTTGGTTTTTGGACTTCAGTTCCCAGGAGCCTAAGTCAATTCCCCAAAGCACTGATCATCCAATGTACTGGCTTTGGCTTCTGGGAATTGAAGTACCCCTGTGGGGTGTGGACCCCATGTTGGCAATCACTGGTCTAGAGACAGTTCCAGACTATTATGGTTCCCGTCTTCTATCTGGCCTCCTTCTGTGACATTACAAGGACCCATCTTCTGATCTCAGCTTTTTCAATCTTATTCTGAGGCCATAGGATGCTACTAACCTGGTGAAGCTACATAAAATCCAGTGGTGGGCATCAGCAGGTTCGCACCAGTTCACAAGAACCGGTAGCAGAAATTCTGGCTGGCCCTGTCCATTCAAGTTTTGAAAGAAAGTAGTCCTAATTTGGGTGCAACGCAGGGCTTTCCCCCTGGCCATGCCCACCATACCACGCCCATAGTGTGGTAGTATTTTTTTTGAGCCCACCACTGATAAAATCTACCTATTTACTACTTGGTTGAAACAGGGAATTGTGAAACATAGAGTTCTCACTTCTCAATAAGACATGCACTGCCTGTAACCAGTGATGCACTGCAGCAGGTTCTGTCAGGTTCTACAGAACCGGTAGCAGAAATTCCCCCAGGCCACAACCACTTGGTTGGCCATACCCACAGATTTGGCCCCGCCCACAGAGTAGGTAGTAAATTTTTTTGCAGTGCATCACTGCCTGTAACTATGTTTTTATTAGATGTGATCTCCAGTGTACCCACTGAGAACTACGTCCCAGTAATCCAAGGGGGTGAAGGAATGCCTGTCAAACCACAATACTTGCATACACAGTGGGAATAGCTCTGCTTTCTACAGACTGTTTTCAAAGTCATGTGCCAATGACATACATGTTTTCTTATATCATTTAGTTTGCTTGTGCATGGAGTGGAAGAAAGCACGATTTTAAATCTTAAACCATGTGAAACAACAAAACTAAATGGTTTACGTGTCAGAAAACTGTTCTTGGTTTGTCACAAACATCACAGTATCAGTAAGACATGATCACATATTGAATAGTACTTATAGCTTGATGAATGCTTCTTAAAATTTACAGTTTTAAAAAGGATGTTAGTCTGTCTCCACCCGTGTAACACTAACAATGCAAAACTTTAAGATGCCACAATATTCTTGGTATTTTTCCAATTATAAATGTGTAATCATTTCTAGTGTGACAAGTATGGATGGCCATTTTATGGGTGGCATGGGATTCTAAACAGAACATTCTAATTCAGATGTATTGTAGTTCATATGCTCAAGGCCCACTTTGGTCTACAAGTAATGGCACAAAGACTAGAAATACACTTGCATGCCTGTGTGTTTTTTTAACATTGGACAGGTTTTTTTTAGGAATAATGCCTCTAATAAATTCAGCATCTGTCATTTGGGAATAAAGGCTATGGTCATATTGTGGAATAACCAATGTATTACACAGAAAACCATAAGAGTGATCTAATGTATACATAACCTTCAAAAATAATTTTGTTTTCCTTATGTATGAATACTTTCAGGAAGTTATAGTAATAGGTCCAGTTCTTCAAATACAGAGATATGTTTGGATGCCAGACTATCTATATCTATAAAACAGAGGTGTGGGTTTGTATGTGCTCAATAGGCTCCCACTCCCACACCCCAGCCTATATGGATCTCCCTGAAACTTGCCACACCCCTACCTTGGTCTTGTGAGATCAGCACTGGGTGGGTCCTGAACACCATTTGGGGGTTTATGCCACCAAAAATGGGTTGCGCCGGACAGGAACACTCCCACCGATGGGAGACAACACAAAGAAAAAGCGTTACTGCACCGTTGGGGCAGCACCTGGCCCAGCCTTGCCTTGCCTCAGCCTGGCCCCGCTGAGGGGTCACCTGCCGCCGCCCAGTCGATGGGCGGTGGAAGATGAGGCAAACCCATGGCCGGTGGGAGCAGTGGACCAGGGCCCGGGCCAGGCCCGGGAGGCCTCAGCAGGAGTCCTGGTGGTGGAGGAGGCAGAGGAGGGAGACTGTCCCTGAGCAGGTAAGGTGCGAGAAGGCCATGGACTGAGGCGGGGAAAACAGGCCTGGATGTCTCCTTGGGCCGGGTGGGGTGAATGGGGCTCGGGGACTTGGGCCTACGTCTTCCCTTGGACGGGAAAGGTGATGGTAAATGGGGTTGTTGTTGCTGGAGGGAAAAAGAAACGTCCCTGTATTTTCCTCCTCGACAGCAACAAAAACCACCTGGGCAAGGCCGGGTACCTGGCTAGTATGTCAATAAAACATACTTGCAGTCAAGCTGCTGCATGAATGCTTATACACAGGACAATGGGTTATGCAACTTCTGGTGTTAATGATAATGCTTTAATTCTAAAAAATACTTTTGAGAAGAAGCTTCTATCAAAATGAGCTCAAGTGAGCTTTACTGCTTTATCTGGCTCATCTCGATTTCATCAGACACAATTCTGTTATTATTTCTCATGAGATTTTTTTTAATATAATCCCAGCAGGATAAAAAGAAATATGATCCTTTACTCAGTTTAGAGAAATAAGGATACTCTGCAGAGATAGTGCACAATGAAATAGTAGAAATAAACATCTGAAGTATGCCCTGCAGGACTGGGGAAAATATCTTCCTAATATTTTAGATGCCTGTTCCTCGTGTTTTGGTGTATACTGTCTTAACTGAAAAGCATAATGTGTATGAGCGATTACAATGGTCAGTTTGGAGTCAAGGTTGTCCTGGGTAGTACATCAGCAAGAGATAGAAAGGGAAATCTTAATGTTTAATACTGAAGATGTATGGACTTTGCTATTAATTCAATTCTTTTTTTAAAAAAAAAACTCAAGCAATTTCAGTTTATTAATGTGGGATATTGTGCTTCTCTATCCATGATTCAAAAGGCCAGGAAAATGTCCCATATTGCTGGGCAGTAGGGAAAGAGATGCCAAATGTTAAATAGCAAAGGGCAGTCTGAATGTTGATGATACCAACATCTGCAGTCAATATGATCTACCGGGTATCCTCTTGTACACACTACCATTTACAAAGAGACACGAAGCAAGGGGAAAATCACAAAACTTGACTCTGGTTTTCATCAGTTAATCACTTGTCACCCAAAATAGAAAGCAATTTTCAGGGCTCAGATCTTGCTAGCCAAAAATCATGGCCAGATATGTGTGCCATGCTCCTTTATTTAAAGCATGTTCTGCAATGGGGGCTGCAGCATCAGCTCAAAACTGCAGGTTTTAGATTTCACTTCCATTGTTGTGGATCAGACAGCATCTCCAAACCTTCTTAGACAGAGTATTGCAAATCATTCACCATTATTCCACCATGACCCAATGCAGGTCTTTCCCTGTTATCTACAGTGGATACATTCCAAGACCTTCTGTGGATACCTGAAACCATGGATAATTACAAGGTGTAACTTGAAACCTATGCCTTTAACCTGAGTCTGCAAATACTGTTGCTTTAAACAAAAGGAATCTGACCTAAACATCTAGCCACAATTTCTAGAGCATTGGGGGGGGGGGTGTGTGTTAGCACCATCCACTGCTTTGCAATACCCATCCTGATGAAAATATGTGCAGTGTTGAAATCTAGCATATTATTATTTTTAGTGCTCTGGAAATCTTCATATTTTTCTTTTTAACACCCCCCCCTTTCTCTTTTTCAAAAAATTAGCAACAAAAGTTAAACCATGATGGGACCAGATTGCTGGCACTCAACATTAAACTGATAACTGGGTGAAAGCCAATAGGAGCTGGGCAGCATCCGGCTCAGGAAAGTGTGCACTCAAGTAGTGAGGAGGATGCAAAAATTACTGAGCAGAGCAAGTAGCTAGTCACCACACCAGCACTTTTCGCAGAAGGATGCAAGGGGCAGTCTAACAATGCAACTGGACTGAAAATACTGTATCAGAAAAGCATATATAAATGCTTGTAAGCAAATACCAGAAGCCTCCGGAAACAAAATAGGGGAGCTGAAATACTTAGCAATAGATAAAAACATTGATATTATTGGCATCACTGAAACCTGGTGGACGGATGATAATGAATGGGCTACAGTTATCCCAGGCTACAAATTGTACAGGAAGGATAGGAAGGGGCAAACGGGAGGTGGTGTAGCCTTGTATGTCAAAAAAGTGATAAAATCGTACAAATTAGAATATCTAGGTGATTTGGAGTCACCATTAGAAACTCTGTGGGTAAGAGTACCAGGCAACAAGGATGGTCTAACAGTAGGCATATACTATCGGCCTCCGACCCAAACTCTTGAGGGAGACTGGCAGTTGGAGAATGTTGTAGAGGAGGCATCCAAGAAGGAAAGCCTGGTTATAATGGGGGACTTCAATTACCTTCACATAGACTGGGTGAACTGTTGTTCAGCATATGACAAAGAGATAAAGTTCCTAGATATGCTAAATGATTCTTCCCTGGAACAGATGTTTGAAGACCCAAAAAGAGGTACAAGAATCCTTGACTTGAGGCACACTGGTGCAAGATGTTAATGTGACTGATCCAATAGGGAACAGAGACCACAACTCAATTATGTTTAACTTGATCATAGACCGCAAGTCACTGATAAAATCTAACACAGAGACCTTAAATTTTCAAAAAGGAAATTTCCCAAAGATGAGGAAACTAGTAAAAAAAGAAGCTGAAAGGGAAAATTGAGAGAGTCCAAAAACTCCAAGAGGCATGGAGGCTGTTTACAAAAACAATAACAGAGGCTCAATTGGAATGCATACCCAAAAGGAAAAAGGGCACTGCCAGGTCCAAGAGGACTCCGATGTGGCTTACAGGAGCTGTTCGGGAAGTGATCAAAAGCAAGAAAAGCTCATTTAGAAGATGGAAGGCTTGTCCGAATGAGGACAGCAGGCAGAAACATAAATTCAGGCAGAACAAATGCAAGGCAACAATCAGGAAAGCAAAGCAAGACTTTGAGGAGCGTATAGCTAAAAATACTCAGAGAAATAACAAAGACTTCTTTAAGTACATTAGAAGGAAGAACCCAACTAGGAAGGTCATTGGACCATTAGATGACAATGGAAGGCAAAGGATTATTAAAGAGGAAACAGAGATTGCAGAGAGACTCAATGAATTCTTTGCTTCAGTATTCACTGAAGAAGACAGAGACCACATGCCCAAAACAGAGCCTATCTTCGTAGGAAGGGAAACTGAAGAATTAAGACAGATAGAAATAACCAGGGAGGAGGTCCTTGCATGTCTTGTTAAACTAAATGCTAACAAATCACCAGGACCAGATGGCATGCATCCACGAGTTCTCAGGGAACTTAAAGATGAAATTGCTGATCTCCTAGCCAAAATATATAATCTTTCCCTCAAATCAGGGTTTTTGCCTGATGACTGGAAGGTAGCGAATGTAACACCAATTTTCAAAAAAGGATCCAGGGGTGATCCAGGAAATTACCAACCTGTCAGTTTGACATGTGTCCCAGGTAAAGTGATGGAAACCATCCTAAAAGATAGAATTAATAGGCACATAGAAGAGAAGACACTGCTAAAGGAGAGCCAACATGGCTTTTGCAAGGGCAAATCATGCCTCACTAATCTGTTGGAATTTTTTGAGAGTGTCAACAAGCATGTGGATAAGCGGGATCCAGTTGACATTATTTATCTGGACCTTCAGAAGGCTTTTGACAAGGTCCCGCACAAAAGGCTTTAGAATAAATTTACCAGTCATAGAATAAAGGGACAGGTCTTGTCCTGGATCAGTAACTGGCTAAGGGACAGGAAACAGAAGGTAGCACTAAATGGACACTTCTCCAAGTGGAGGGAAGTAAGAGTGGGGTCCCCCAAGGTTCAGTACTGGGATCCCTGCTTGTCAACCTCTTCATAAATGATCTAGAAGTAGGAGTAAATAGCAAGGTAGCCAAATTTGCTGACGACACTAAATTATACAGGGTAGTGAAAACTGTGAGAGATTGTGAGGAGCTCCAGAGGGATCTCTTGACACTGGGGGAGTGGGCAAAACAGTGGCAAATGAGCTTCAACACTAGTAAGTGCAGAGTGATGCATGTTGGGGCAAAAAACCCCAATTACATTTATAAACTGATGGGGTCTGAACTCTCTGTGACAAACCAGGAAAGGGACCTTGGTGTCCTGGTGGACAGCTCAATGAAGGTGTCAACCCAGTGTGCCTCAGCAGTGAAAAAAGCAAACTCAATGCTAGGGATCATTAGGAAGGGTATAGAAAATAAGTCAGCAAGTGTCATTTTGCCTCTTTATAAATCTATGGTGAGGCCCCATCTGGAATACGGTGTACAGTTCTGGTCACCATACCTCCAGAAGGGTATTATGGAGCTGGAAAAGGTGCAGAGGAGGGCAACCAGAATGATTAGGGGACTGGAACACCTTCCTTACCATCTGAGGCTGCAACGGTTGGGCCTCTTCACTCTTGAACGACGGCGTCTAAGAAGTGACCTGATTGAAGTTTATAAAATCATGCACGGTGTGGACAAAGTAGATAAGGAAAAACTGTTTCCCCTATTGCACAACACAAGAACTAGGGGGCACTCCAGGAAACCTTTGGGTACTAGTTCTCAAACAAATAAGAGAAAGTACTTTTTTCACCCAGAGGATCACTGGTCTATGGAACTCCCTGCCAGAAGAAGTGGTGACAGCTGTCAGTCTTGACAGCTTTAAGAAAGGATTAGATAAGTTCATGGAGGACAAGGGTATCAATGGCAATAATTATGGATACCTAAGAACAACCTCGGGGTTGGAGAGGTAGGCAGGATATCTCTCAATGCCATTTCCAGGGAATCCTAAGCAGGTGAAGGCATCTGCTTGGGAATACCCTGAAGCAAATGGTGAGCCACTGTGTGAGACAGAATGCTGGACTGGATGGGCTGTGGCCTGTTCCAGCAAGTCTGTTCTTATGTTATGTTTAACAGCAGTTCTTTAAAATGTGTATATTTATTTTAAGGACCAGGGCTTGACATTCTAATTCACTCAGATTAGAATATGTAAAAACGAAGTCAGTAGCAGGTATAATTATTTACTCAACTAATTATGACGCTATTTAAAACATTTAGAAAATATGAACAACCAAATAAATTGGAGTCATGTACAGAGATGAATAATAATTAATAATAATTTGGTTATTTATCTGTACTGCAATCATAAATACATAATATCTTATAATTTTTGAAACAGTAAACCTGTTAATTCGGGTTCAGTTTCATTTACAATAAATGAATATCATTATATTACAATGAGACTTTACCTTCTTATATATGGCTTCCACATTATTAATGTAGTTGAACAAAACAAGTTGCTTTAAAAGAAAACAACCCACTACCCAACACTATGTTAATCGTAATGAATTGCCAGGGTGTGGCTACTGCAACAAGTTGCATAATGAATGACTTTTAAAAATAAATTTGCCAAATTCTTATTAGGCAGCTGAGAAGAAAAATATACGTAGAAAAGACCTTGTTTATAGGATTTCACTGTGACCTTTCAACAAGGGCAAGAACCCTTAAGTGTCTCCTGCCCCAGGGACTGGACACGACTGGCTCTCCTACACCTCCTGTTGATTCTAACGTGGTGGGAATAATAAGAAATATAATCTGGATGGTAGATTGGTAGAGGTTGGAATAGAGAATAGTCCTGTTCAATAAACAGGGCAATTCAAGACATGTTCCTGCATGAGGTAAGAGTCAAAATAACATCTCTTCAATTCCACGTACAGATGCCAGTTGGACTGGCAGTTGAATCTAACTTCAATATTGGCAACAATAGTATTCTTCACTATACTTGAAAAAGCAGGGTAGTTTAAGAGCTGTGGACAGTTTGTATGACATATAAAGCAATAGCCTCTGGCAGAGGGGCATATCCAGGAGACCCACTGGGAATATTCAGGAAGCTACATTCACTGTCTCTTGGTACCTGAGGCAGTCGCACAGCTCTGTCTAGTAACAGCACTGTGCCCTTTCAGGCAATGCTATGAGCACCTTCCATAATATTCATAGTCTTTGTTCCAATTCATGTTGTTTCCTCAGGACAATTTGCTGGTTAAGTGATCAAAACTACTGGAAATGGCCCACCAAGGAAACAGTTGCAAAGGTGTATGAGTATGTGAGGAACTACGGTGGCTTAGTGGTTAAGACACTGAACCTGATGACTGGAAGGTCAACAGGTCAACAGTTTGAGACCCAAGTACTGCACGATGTAATGAGCTCCTGTCTCTGTCTCAGCTCCTGCCAACCTAGTAGCTTGAAAGCAAGAAATTGCAAGTAGATAAATAGGGACCACTTCAGTGTGAAGGTAAACAGTGTTCTGTGCACTCTGGTGTCTAGTCATGCCTGCCACATGGCCATGGAAATATCTGCAGACTCTGTAAATGGAGATGAACACCACACCCTAGAGTCGGATACGACAGGTTTTCGACTTTACCTTTTCACAGAGGTGATAAAAAATCATAAAAAACTATTATTCAAAATAACATTTTCTTGTGGAGGAATGGACAGATTTTTCTGGCTATTATCTGCAATTATCTCACCCCCACACGTAAAAACTTCAAAACAGAGTTTCTGTGATTGTTTGCATGGCTTAGAACACAGAACAGTGTCAAAGTTCCTCCCACATTGGCTTTAAAGCAAGATCATAAAAGAGATACCTGCAACTGTTGCTTTTTGTTGTTTCATAGTCCTTGCTAAGCAATGAGTGTCCAGACCTCAGTAGTACAAAAGCAGAGCAAACATCTTGACTTTAAAATAAATGTATCTGGTACAAAACTGGAAAGTAAACATGCATTCAACACTGACTCATTTTTTAAACTCTCAATTCTCAGTCTTCTTATGAAGGTCACAGATTTATCTTTTATTATGTGAATTGGGTTGTTTTAAGGTTTTTAGGAGGGTTTTTCTTTTCTCTTTTATGATAGTTTTATGTCCTTGTTTTTTTATGTTTTATGCTGTTGAGCTGCCCAGAGTCACCCTATGGTGAGGGGGCGGCATATAAATTTAAATAAATAGATAGATAGATAGATAGATAGATAGATAGATAGATAGATAGATAGATAGATAGATAGATAGATAGTGCTCAGTTCCATTCTTGCATCCGCTGGGTTCAAAAAGGAACCCTACACTTGTCCATCCTCTTGCAAAGCAGCAAGAGTGTGTGCATTTACGTAAACCAGCAAAGCTACACATAAGTGCCCATTTAATCTGACAAGCCCTTTCCTTCAAAAGTCACTTTGAGAATCAGACTGTAGCTCTCTTGACCTTCCCCATCCCTCTGGTTTGTTCTTTTTAAGTTGGCCAGTCTGCAACATCCTTGTGATGGTTTATAATGAAATAGCTTATTAGAAAAGTGTTTACCAAATGCCATAAAGATGTGCAGCTGCTGCAAAGATAAAAGAGGGCCAGGAATGGCTTCTGTTTTCAGCTGGTTTTGGACTACTTTTCTTCCCCATTGACTCTCCTTCATTTATTCTTCTCTCTCTACACTCATTCATTACTTCCTCCTCCTTTATTTCTCTTTAGTCCTATCCAGCCATTGCCTACTCTCATGGTGACATTAGAGCTTCTGCCTAGACCATTATATGGAATTGTCATCATCATGACAAATGTCCTACCCTTCTAAACACTTTTAGTGAGGATTGGCATGTGTGGAAAACCCGCTACTCTGGTTTTAATACATTAAGATGTGAAATTCACCAAGATGGCAATGCTCATTTCTGGAGTAAACAGAATGATTACAACTCTCAAGGGCATACCTGTCAAGTTTTGGATTTGAAAATAAGGGGAATTTCCTGGCCAAAATGGGAGACTTGATAGCTATGCTTATTCTGTGCTGCCCTCCACTGGTGGTACTAGGGCATTGCAGTCTAACTAATACTGGAGGACGGCGGGAAAGAGGGTAAAATACGGGAGTATCCCGGCCAAACCAGGAGACTTGACAGCTATGCTCAAGGGTAAACTGAATTGGTGACATTTGCAGCTATTGCTTTGATCCCCAATCCCATATGCATGCCAAACTAAGCATTTACACCATTGACAGAATTAGTAAGTGCACTGAGGGTTTTCTTCCTTCTGTTTTAAAAGCAAACAGTAGGCACAGGGCAAGTACAGATCTAGGCTGGAGGTGGGCATAAGAGTGTCAATAACTCTTCCCTCCCCATACAACTCTAAATCTATATCACCTTCTGCTTTGAGAAGCTAAAAATATCATCCAACACGCCCCAAGGTGGGCAATTTGAGTTTTAAGGGGAGCAATTTGAGAATGAGTTATTAACAGTGAACTCTTAGGAAGCTTGTTTCTACTTTTTCTGCTGTATCTGAATATAGGTGATCATCATGGCAATCAGCCATGAAGACTGTCCTGAGAATATAATGCAGTGGCCTTTCATCTACTTTCCACATCGCAACATAACACCCATACCACTGATCCAGTTCTGCGAGTCACTGGTGTGTGTGTGTGTGGACGTTATGCCCATGCCTCACCCCTGCTCCGGGAGCTGCACTGGTTACCGGTTTGCCTCCGAGTGCAATTCAAGGTGCTGGTTATGACCTTTAAAGCCCTATATGGTAGTGGGTCGGGATTCCTAAGAGACCGCATTGCCCTGAGGACATCTGTCCGTCCAACCAGAGTGGACCAGAGGGGCTCTCTAATTGTTCCATCAGCCAGGGTGTCCCACCTCTCTGGCACAAGAAAAAGGGCCTTTTCCATGTTCACTCTGGCCCTTTGGAACCTCCTACCAGTAGAACTACGCCTGCAGACGGAGTTGCTGCCCTTTAGGAAAGTACTTAAGATCTGGCTGGCGGGGCAGATGTGGAGCCCTGAAGGCAATGTGGCTCCTGCTCATTGGCGCTAATCATGAAATGTATCTTTTTCTGCCTCTTGGGGTGGGTGGGATTTTTAAATGTGGGTTAGGGGTTTTATTCTGTTTTTATGTGGGTTTTTTAAGTATGTGAGCCGCCCTGAGTTGGGTTCCCCCTGAGTGGGCGGCGAACAAATTGAAATATTAAATTAAATTAAATTAAACTTAATCAAAAAGGAACGTTCACTGGTAGAATGTCAGGAACCAGAGACTTGATATTTGGGCTAAGAAGAGGTTTTATTAATTGTGTTTAATCAACAGTGGCCACCTGCTGGTCAAAGGACAATCAAAAACCCACCCGCTAGAAAAACTGTTTGAGCATCCCTAACTAACTTTTCCAAAGAGAGCTGGAGTCCCGAAATCGCAAAGTCCTTTTTATACAGTTCTACAAATACAGACTAATCCTATCTTCTATCTACTTTAACAGTAAAGTTTTTCGAATAAAACAAAGAACCTGCAGCAGGTGGTCATTTCATAAATGGATAAATCAATTAAAGGTTACAAAGGTAAATATTTATGTAAAATAAGGTCAAATAGTAAGAGATTACAATTTCCAGGAAAATAGAGGGAGGAGATTGGGGATTGGGGAAAACAGGTTTCAGCCAATGCTGGTGTTTGGTGTTTGTTCTTGTCGCCAATGGCCAAACTGGACCTGATGATGTGGTCCAATCAGGAACGTAGAACGTCGGAAGTGGGAGATTTGAACATCCTATCATTGGAGCACTTCCTGGTTTACCAGGCATGAGCAGCAACTTTAGCAAGTCAAATAATGCAGCCTTCAAGCAAAAAAGTCCTTTTACACCTATGCTAATTCCCTCACATCCCCCTCCCTAGAAAGAATAGTCACGAGAAGAAAACACAAATAGAATTAGGCTTTAAGGCAAATAGACAAACAAAACATCTGGAGAGTTTTTGGCTTTGGGGCTAGATGGCTATGCACCCTGAACACTTGCAGGGATCCACACTTCTTAAAAGACAACAACAAACAAATCTTCTCAATTTCTTCTGACGCTGTCCAGTGCTGAACAGCTGTTCCATCTAAGGTGAAAAGGTGAGTAAATTATGTGGAACAAACTGGCTTGTTAAACTTATGGAATTATGTATGTGCCCTGAGCACTTGCAGTGATCCACACTTCTTTGAACAGAAGACAGAGATATAGATATCAAAGACATTTCGAAATCTCTATTTGAACATTTCCAAAAGAAAGCAAATGGCAGTTCAAAGTATGCTGCTTTTTGGCACATATGCTTACAAATTCCCCTTGGAAGAAGACATATAATTTTGGAAGGCCAATAAATAGCCATTTGCCTGCAACAAGGAAAGGAAATGTCTGCAGTTTTCAGAAAGGAAACTGTGTTAACAATGTCAATTAATCTTAACATTTATTTCCAAGTACTGTATTAAAATGTGATTGCCATTCTACTGAATCCTATCTCCACCAGTGATGCACTGCAGCAGGTTCTGTCAGGTTCTGCCGAACTGGTAGCGGAATTTCCCCAGACCATGCCCACTTGGCTATATATTTCTATAATTTTTGCGGACCAAGATTTGTAATTGTACTTTTGGTGATTGATTTTTTGCTGTATTTATTGTATGTTATGTTACTGTATTTTGTATTATTGTTCGCTATGTAAACCGCCCTGAGTCGGGTTCGCCTGAGTGAGCGGTATATAAAATTAAATTAAATTAAATTAAATTAAATTAAATTGGCCACACCCACCTTCATAGCCCATAATGCAGGATGTTTGGCCATGCCCACAGATTTGGCCCTGCCCACAGATTTGGCCAGCCCACGGAGTAGGTAGTACATTTTTTTGCAGTGCATCACTGATATCCACCCTTTGGTTCCACTCTAGTTCTCACATCATTAGCACTGTATATGAATCCAAAAAAGTGGACTATACTAAAATATTGTAAAAGTGTAGGTCCTAAAGATGCCACAATACTTTTGTTTTTATTTCTGTTGCTGCTGAAGATTAGCCATAATATCAGAAAGCGAGAGCAAAGTGTTCCTTGTTAAATTACTGTAATATAGTGATAGAGTGGTGGGACTGTGGTGGCTTAGTGGTTAAGATGCTGAACTTGATGACTGGAAGGTTGGCAAGTCAGCAGTTTGAGACCTGAGTACTGCATGATGGAGTGAGCTCCTATCTCTGTCCCAGCTCCTGCCAACCTAGCAGTTTGAAAGCAAGAAATTGCAAGTAGATAAAGAGGGACCACTTTGGTGGGAAGGTAAGTAGCATTCTGTGCACTCTGGCATCTAGTCATGCCTGCCACATGTCCATGGAAATGTCTGCATATGGCACTGGAAGGGTAAACCTGGCGCTCTGCGGTGATGGCATCCTGGGCACGTCAGGGGGCTCACCTAGCACCACAGATTTTGAAACAGAGGAGGCTCTGAAGATTTTCCTAACACGGCGATCGGCTTTGGCAAAGGCTGCAGAGGGAATGCGACCGAGCAAGAGGCTGCTTGGAGCAGCCAGGACAAAGCATGATCACTGCCGCCACTGACATTAGGTGGTGAGGGCGGGTGAAGGGGCAGTCTGCAGTGAGCCCGGGTACTCACCACGGGCCACATTAATGATATGCAGGGGTCTAATTGAGTCTGTGGGCCGTAGTTTGGGCGCTCCTGCTCTAGAGCAGTGTTTCCCAACCTTTGGTTTTTGGACTTCAATTCCCAGAAACCTAAGTCAATTCCCCAAAGCACTGATCAGTCAATGTACTGACTTAGGCTTCTGGGAAATGAAGTCCCCCTGTGAGGTTGTCGGTGCCACATTGAGAAACACTGCTCTATAGGGAGAGTGTGACTAGCAATAGTTGGAGTAATCTGGCCAGCAGATTGTGCTGCTCAAAAAGTATTCATATTTGAGTGCTCTACAAATTATATTAAATATAATTTCATGAAGTTTTCCTAATCCACCTGGTAACATTATTTCCCAGTTTAGCAACAGTTTTTTTAATCATGCAATTAATTTTTGTCCACTTTTAAATTATACTTCCAAGGCCCTTACAAAACATCACATGTAGAAGTAATTTAAAAGTTCATTTACATCTCACTGGGGAAGAATTTGAATGCCTCAGTGGACTCTAGAAGCCAGGATATGAGGTAAATCTTATGAAAATTATGATAGTGCCTGCTTTGGTAAAAGACTTAAGACTCTTCTGTTTGCAGCTCCATGCTATGATCTGGGCACAGATTTGTACATACAAGAAAACCAAGATTAAGCTTCTTCCTAGAATTGAGCCTGGCTGGGGATTTAATATTTACATTTGTCTCAAATAAATTGAACTGAGATTAGTTTTCTGATTTTGTGCACGATGGAAGAGTTAACATTTTGTGATTTAATTTAAGTTACATTCATAAAGAAATCCAAGATTTGAAAGGGCAGGAATGTGCTGTTGGTCTTTGTCAGGCAGGTATTCGGGTAGACCTCATGGCACAATGGTTAAACTGTTGTACTGCAGCCAAAACTGCTGATGTTGTGAGTCCAATCCTGGCAGGTGTGCGTGCCCCTCCCCTGCAAGGTGGAGCAGGCTGCTGCACAAGGAAAGAGAATAAGGCAAAGTCTCACAATAGTCCTGAGGATGAGGCAGAAGCGTCCAGAAGAGCCGAGTTCGGTAGCTGGTCGTTGGTGAACTGAGTCAAGAGGAGGGTCCAGAAGTGTAGTCGATATCCAGGCAAAAAGGTCCAAGGTAATTAAGCAGGCAGGTATCACGGGTCAGAGCGTCACAGCGTTGGGAAGCACTAATGTTGTTCCGACAAAGTTAATGCAGGCACCCACTCCTTCTTAAGAGCACTTCAAGGCTCCACAGCTGGAAGTGCTCTCTGCAAATGAGCCCTCGCCTCCCTTCTCCGCAGCTGGAGTTGGTTCTGCAGCTGTAATCTACAACACTCTGATGTTGTTGGCTCAGCTTCATCACTGTCATCAGTGATTACTGGCTCTGCTTCTGTCATTTCTCAATCAACTGGATCAAGGAGAGGCAGATCTATGCTGACAGCTGGCTGAGAATGAGACTCCAGGGCCACAAAAACAGGCTTCAGGTTGATTCAGCCTCCCATCCCTCCAAGGTTGGTAAAACTGTGAACCACCCAGAGAATGACAGATTACACATAAGAACATATGTAGTTGTCTTTGGAGAATAGGAATCTCCTTTAGGTGACAAAGTTAGGAAGCACTACAAAGTTGAGCACTTCTTTTCTTTTTTAAAAAAATGAATATTCACATTTATCTTCTGTGCGATGGAGTGAGTGCCTGTTGTCTGTCCCAGTTCCTGTCAACCTAGCAACTTGAAAGCAAGAAATTGCAAGTAGATAACTAGGTACTGCTTTGGCGGGAAAGGTAACAGTGTTCTGTTTACTCCAGCATCTAGTCATGCCTGCCACATGACCATGGAAATGTCTGCAGACATTTATAGCTCTTTGTCTATAAATGGAGATGAACACCACTCCCTAGAGTCAGATACAATTGGCTTTTGAGCGAGGGTGACTTTTACCTTATTTGCCATATGGATGTGACAATTTTAAAAACTGTTGATGACTAGTTTTCATGGCCATAATATGCAAGATGGGATAAAGGATATATCAACTCCCTTGGCTGAAAAAGTATTGTCACCAGTTGTTGCAACCAAATAAACAGTAATAAATGGCTTTATGTCTGATTGATCACTTGATGGGTGGGACTGACTGATTGGAGAGCGACATTGGAAAGTACTGTATAGCTGGCCATTCCTGATTTTAAGGCTGAAATAAGGTGCAGGGGGGGGGGCAGCTTTTGGATAATGATGCCCCCTGGGGGCCATCTTATCCCGCTATGGTAATAGAGTAGACCATACTGCCAGTGACTCAATATCAAGTGTCAGGCAGCAGGTAACTAACCTGACAACCCTGAGGACTAACGGCCTTGGGTGCCGAAGTCCACAGGGAAAGGAGATGGTCCCCAACTGGATTAATTTGCACTTGAATCCATAATACTGGCCTGAGACCGATGAGGAGGACTTTGTGTGCCAAAAGGGCTCAGGACCAGAAAACTTGTGGAATTGGATCAGTGGTATGGGTGTCATGCTGCGATGCGGAAGGCAGATGAAAGGCCACTGCATTATATTCTCAGGACAGTCTTCATGGCTGATCGCCATGATGATTGCCAATATTCGTGTTCGGATATGGCAGGAGGAGGAGGAGGAGGCTCTTAGATGTGCAATCCTTCATCCTTCATCCTTTCTTTCTTTTGCAGTTGGAGTGGAGCTCCAGGGGTCATAAAATGGCATTTGTGCCCGTAGGCAAGGTGATTTCTATGCTAATCTATGTCAACATTACAACACAGTACAGTGTGATGAAGGAACAGAAACCAAACTAGGCAAATCTACACAAAAACAATGGTGAAACAGGGAGGATCTCACCCCCCCAGGCCAGCTAATTTAGGTTTACTTACAGGAAAATACTTGCTGGGAAGATACATTTACAATGCTTAATTAAAAAGCTTGGTTCCCCTTTGCTATTCATCAACATTAATGCAGAGGTGGGATAGTAAAAGCCCATGCCAAGCTAATTATACTCAGATAAAAGCAAAGAAACAGTAACTGTATGGCAAGTGCAGAAAAGGAAAAAATGGGGAGGTAAAGAAAATTATAATTTTAAATTTGGATGGGAACATTATCAATTGCAATATAAAGAGCAGATTGTTTTGTTTAGACAAAGAGAATGATTACTGTAAAAACAAGTAAATTGCATTCCTGGTGTTTTCAGCTTCAATTATGCCTCTTTATTATCCACCTCTTTCAAAACTCTTTGATTGTGTAACTCTGCTGAGGACCTCCGTTTAATTTACGTTGATAAATTTCAATAGCTCCATCTATTTCACTGGCAGTCTAAAGAGGATTGAATCTAAAGAGATTCAGCCAAGTGTTGATGTTCTAGGATGGGGCAAGGTTCTAAATTAATCACTGCTAATCTGGATTAGCAGGGCCAGTAGAGGATTTAGATCTACTGTCAAAGGAGCAGAAGCAGTAGCTGCAAATCCAGGCGAGAGAAAGCATTTCTTTGATTAAATATTTCCTTCTCAGTGACCTTGTCTCAGTGGTGCCCAGCAGAAGCAGCCCTTCCATTAGGTAGAGTAAGGAAGCTGCCTCTGGAAGCGGGTCCTGAGAGGAAATGCTATGGCAGAAAACTATTGGAGGCTGCAACTGTTATGTGTGCAAAGCTTACCCCTTGCACCGTAAATTAGTAAGACACTACTAATTAGTAAGACACTACCACTACCGAAGAATTAAGCAAGATAGAAATAACCAGGGAGGAGGTCCTTGCATGTCTTGTTAAGCTAAACACTAACAAATCCCCAGGACCAGATGGCATCCATCCACGAGTTCTCAGGGAACTTAAAGATGAAATTGCTGATATCCTAGCCAAAATATATAATCTTTCCCTCAAATCAGGCTTTGTGCCTGATGACTGGAAGGTAGCAAATGTAACACCAATTTTCAAAAAAGGATCCAGGGGTGATCCAGGAAATTACCGGCCTGTCAGTTTGACATGTGTCCCAGGTAAAGTGATGGAAACCATCCTAAAAGACAGAATTAATAGTTACATAGAAGAGAAGGCACTGCTAAAGGAGAGCCAACATGGCTTTTGCAAGGGCAAATCATGCCTCACTAATCTGTTGGAATTTTTTGAGAGTGTCAACAAGCATGTGGATAAGGGGGATCCAGTTGACATTGTTTATCTGGACTTTCAGAAGGCTTTTGACAAGGTCCCACACCAAAGGCTCTTGAATAAACTTACCAGTCATGGAATAAAGGGACAGGTCTTGTCCTGGATCAGCAACTGGCTAAGGGACAGGAAACAGAGGGTAGCACTAAATGGACACTTCTCCAAGTGGAGGGAAGTAAAGAGTGGGGTCCCCCAAGGTTCAGTACTGGGAGCCCTGCTTTTCAACCTCTTCATAAATGATCTAGAGGTAGGAGTAAAAAGCAAGGTAGCCAAATTTGCTGACGACACTAAATTATACAGGGTAGTGAAAACTGTGAGAGATTGTGAAGAGCTCCAGAGGGATCTCTTGACACTGGGGGAGTGGGCAAAACAGTGGCAAATGAGCTTCAACATCAGTAAGTGCAGAGTGATGCATGTTGGGGCAAAAAACCCCAATTACATTTATAAACTGATGGGGTCTGAACTCTCTGCGACAAACCAGGAAAGGGACCTTGGTGTCCTGGTGGACAACTCAATGAAGGTGTCAACCCAGTGTGCCTCAGCAGTGAAAAAAGCAAACTCAATGTTAGGGATCATTAGGAAGGGTATAGAAAATAAGTCAGCAAGTGT
Organism: Bradypodion ventrale; assembly: GCA_035047345.1. NCBI lineage: Eukaryota > Metazoa > Chordata > Lepidosauria > Squamata > Chamaeleonidae > Bradypodion > Bradypodion ventrale. Next base: position 163,683,922 of record JAWDJE010000005.1, on the reverse strand, counting down.
CATTTTGCCTCTTTATAAATCTATGGTGAGGCCCCATCTGGAATATTGTGTACAGTTCTGGTCGCCATACCTCCAGAAGGATATTATGGAGTTGGAGAAAGTACAGAGGAGGGCAACCAGAATGATTAGGGGACTGGAACACCTTCCTTACCATCTGAGGCTGCAACGGTTGGGCCTTTTCACTCTTGAACGACGGCGACTAAGAGGTGACCTGATTGAAGTTTATAAAATCATGCACGGTGTGGACAAGGTAGATAAGGAAAAACTGTTTTCCCTATCGCACAACACTAGAACTAGGGGACATTCCATGAAACTTTTGGGTACTAGTTCTCAAACAAATAAGAGAAAGTACTTTTTCACCCAGAGGATTACTGGTCTATGGAACTCCCTGCCAGAAGAAGTGGTGACAGCTGTCAGTCTTCACAGCTTTAAGAAAGGATTAGACAAGTTCATGGAGGACAAGGCTATCAATGGCTATAATTATGGCTACCTAAGGACAACCTCCGGGTTGGAGAGATAGGCAGGATATCTCTCAATGCCATTTCCAGGGAATCCTAAGCAGGTGAAGGCATCTCCTTGGGAATACCCTGAAGGAAATGGTGAGCCACTGTGTGAGACAGAATGCTGGACTGGATGGGCTGTGGCCTGTTCCAGCAAGGCTGTTCTTATGTTCTTATGTTCTTATGTACCACGTGAAGCAAAGACAGCTAGTGCAGAAGTCAGATTTAGCTGTCCGTGTGGTCAGCTCATGGAAATAGAATGAGGATAACGTTTGGTCATTTGCCACAGACAATAAAGCTATATTGGGCTGTCTCTGCTGCTGAAAGTGACACGTGGAATTAAACATGTCCTTGGTTGAAGGTCAGAAGAACAAACCAAAATTAAAAAGCCCTGCTGGATCAGGTCAAAGGTCCACCCGGTTCAGTATTCTGTTCACAGAGGCCAGTCAGTCACTTGTTGGAAGTCTGCAGGTAGAACAGAGTTGCAACGCCCACTAAAGCTTCCCAAAAACTAACATATAGGTAAATCTCGGAAAATTAGAATATCGTGCAAATGTTCATTCAGTCCAGTAATGCAACTTAAAAGGTGAAACAAATATATGAGATAGACTCATTACACGCAAAGCGAGATAGTCCAAGCCTTACTTTGTTATAATATTGTTGCTTGTGGCTTACAGCTTATGAAAACTCCAACCCCCCCAATCTCATGTATCACATAATCATCTCATAATCTCATTACACTGTATGCCATGATCATCAGAATTATAACGAATTAAGGCATGACATATCTCGCTTTGCATGTAGCAAGTCTATCTCATATATTTGTTTCACCTTTTAAGTGAAATGAATAAACATTTGCACAATATTCTAATTTTCCGAGTTTCACCTGTACAAGGGCATCCTGTTTCTGATACTTTTTGGAAACATATCCAACGTGATTGACAGTCATGAATATTAGCAGCCATCACTCCATCCTGTAGCAGTGAGTTACAAAGTCTTGCTATGTGCTGTGTGAAGAAGTCCTTATTTTTCTCTGTTTGGAATCTCTCACCATTCAGCTTCAGTGTATGACACCAGGCTCCTGTATTGTGGAAGAATATTTTAAAGGGTTTCTATTAAATAGATAGATAGATAAATCTTTATTGTCATTGTCTTGCACAGAACTACAAAAATCTGACAATGTGATTTGCTGCTGATTTCACAAGTGGTGGTATACAGCATCACACAGGGGAGATGAAATTAGCCAGTGGTTCTGCCAAAATTGTTGGTTTACATGACACCAGAATTAACTTTGTATCATCTCCTTCTCTTTCCTTCCTTCCTGGCAAAAGATGAACAAGGTTATAATAATCTGGTACCCACTTTAATTTCTATTCTATATTTATGTACATATTTGTGAATGTAAATGTAATTTATACATTTTAAAGGACATTTTACTCTACTTTTCAGTCAAAAGGGTTCCAAGAAAGATTGACATAAGATTATTTATTTTTCTATACCATCTTTTTATTTATTAGGTTTCTATACATCTAGCACAGTAGTTACTCTGGACGGTTTGCACAAGTTAAAAACATAAACCATCATATATCTATCAAATAATATAATCAGGACAAAAATAAACAAAATAGAATAACAAAATAAGAACAATACAACAGATGTTAATATATAACTTTAAAAACATTAGAATGGATCTCCCAGAAGGCTTGTCTGAATAGCAATGTTTTAATTTGCTTTCTAAGAGCAAGAAGGGATGGAGCTTCTCAATCTTTTTAAGCCTGGGGCCAGGTCATGCTCCCTCAGACAGCTTTGGAGTCTGGATGGCCATTTTGTCCTTCTTCCACCACATGACACTTCCTGGTGTAGTGGAGGAGGCGGGGGGGGGGGCACATGAAATGGTGCCATGGGCCACATCTGGCCTGTGGGTCACAGGTTGAGAATCCCTGGTCTAGAGTCTAAGGTGCTGACATGGCATTTCCAGGCTGCACCCTCTTTGACCTCCTGGTGTTGAAGGACTGGAGCCAGCATAAGGCTAGACCTCCAATGCTCAACTCCACATCCTACCCAGGAGGAAACCATGGCTGACAGTATGAAAGGACACTGAAAGGTCAAGGAAGACCAAAAGGAAAGCATTTCTGCAATCTCAACAGGTCATCTTGCGGCCTGCCTCTGTCCCAGCTACTGCCAACTTAGCAGTTCGAAAGCAAGAAATTGAAAGTAGATAAATAGGGACCACTTCGGTGGGAAAAGATCTTGGGACATGAAAGGAGCCTCATCTGGATGTCCCCTGAATGGAGTTTCTCCAGCAAAAATCCTTTCAACCCAGAATAATGTCTGACACAAAATTATTATTATCATGCAGTGCAACCATTGCTGTTTCCATACCCTCTCACTGCCTAAACCCAGGCTGGAAAGGATCCAAGGTATGGATCTAAGAATGCCTGCAGCTGGTCAGCTGCCACAGTCTCCATCAGTTTGTCCATCAATGGAATGTTAGCAAGTTGTTTACATCTGTCGTGAATTTCATAGCTGGGATTAGGGTTGCCATATGTCCCGGAAAAGGTCAGAAAAATTGTCCTGGCCAGTTCAATAAAAAGCATGCTAAAGTCTTGGGTTTTTAAAACTTACTGATTGTGTATTATAACACACATTAAAATAAATTCAAACTCTCACCATCAAACAAGTGATTTCCTGCCATTTTGGAGTTGGAGTATACCTGGAGACAAATCTTTATGTCCTTGCCTCACACCACTGCCTGATAAGTGTGACCAGTGTGTTTCCTGGAACTGAGGATGTTAAGAGTTAACTGCGACACGACTTCTCAGAAATACAACAGATCATCTTACAGTAAAAATTAACTGTTGTAAATAAATTCATTTATGTATTGATATATTTAATGTGAATGTTTTGTATAGCTGTCATTATATTAAGTTTATTTTTAAAGGCTATTTTGTAGATATACCGGTAGTAACCTGCCCATTTTTATCAAATATACTTCTGTCCCGGTTTTGTGGGAGAGAATTATGGCAACCCTAGCTGGGATGTTTATTTCATTATTTACTGTGTTCATTTAAAGTTTAAAAAGCCTATGTTATTATTCTGCTTTCATTTTGCTAGTTTGTTTAATTTTGCTTAGCCTAATTGGGTCCATTTTGGAAGGCTACAGTACGCAGAAGCTGACTTCTGCCCAATTAACAGAGGCAGGTCAGACCGATCTCAGTTCACAGACAGCGAAGCTGGGAAAGTGTCTGTTCTCAGAATAATTACCAGAGAAGAGCACGATTCTCAGATGAGCCACCTGTTGGTAGATGTGAAACGTATGTCTTTCAGATGGCAACTTAGATTAGATGTTCTGGTCCCACACTGGACATCAAAAGAGTTGTCTGTCACTCAAAGATAATTCCACACACGTTCTCACCAGAATCTGTATAAATATCGGAGCTCAGAGCACCGTAGTGATAAGGAAGCTGAACAACTATCTTGATTTCATCTCAAGACTGGATCCGCACTCTGAACTCCTATGGGCAGCTTTCAGCCACACTTCTTTCAGATATGTATTGCTTTTTGAAATGCTATTTTATTTTCTTAGAAATATGTATTTTTCGTAGAATAGCTTAGTTAGGATTTTATTCTGTATTTTGGAATTCTCTTTTTATTCCAATTAAATCTTTAAATGGATTTATTTTGTCAAGAGAGGTTTTTATACTCTTCTCAGCCAGGATAGAGTTGAAAGGGAATTTTTCAGATAAGGCCATGTTACTTTGCAACACGGACTCTTTGTTATTTTGGCCAGTGCAGCTGGGCCCGATAAACAAGGAAGGTAGTGAGGGAGAGAGATTTCGGGAGTCTCACCTTCCCAGGACAGAGCTTGCCTCCCCCTCACCTAGCCACTACATCAAAGGCCAAATTACCATAAGAAAACCGTGATAAGGGTGAATAAGATCTAATGGATGAAGCCACTACCAGTCCCAGAAGGCCTTGCAGAAATTTTCAATCTGTGACATTTTATAAGGCACCGCCATTACCCATTAGATCATACCTGTCAACCATCCCGATTTGGCCGGGAAAACCCCATAATTTGATGTCGATTGACGTCATAACCCGTCCCGCGCTGCCAAAACCCCGTAATTTGGCAGCGGGGGAAAACGCTTTCCGCGCATGCGCAGAAGTGCTACACCGCTTGCACAGCTCCTACGCAAGCGGCGTAGCACTACCGTGCATGCGTGGAAGGGTTTTACCCCTTCTACGCATGTGCGGAAGTGGCGCAGCGCTTCCGCGCATGCGTGGAAGGGGTAAAACCCTTCCACGCATGCATGGAAAGTGACCTGCGCTCAAGCGATGTGTGCAGGTCCCGTTTTTCCGGAGCCACGGGTTGACAGGTATGCATTAGATCCCTTTTTTTTTGCTGGTTTCCCGTGCTTGGGCAAACTGCGTGAAGGCACCCTTTTGCAATGCTACCAAAAGTCTGCTTTGCTTTCTCTCGCTGAGTCGGAATACCGTTCTGTTAGTCTGGGAATGAGGTGACCAGTTCCAACCGATCAATGAGGGCAGGGGAGTGGTGCTCGCTGCGAGGCTGGGTCCCATGTTGGCAGAGTTGGGACAAGCCAAGACCTGGAGTCGTGTACGATAACATCATCTATCAACAAGCCAGGTTGGATCATGATGGGCCTGATTACAGTCTCCTTCAACACTGAAGGTAGACAGCCTTCCATTGTTGTTGTTGTTGTTGTTTGTTGTTGTTGTCATCATAGTAGTAGTAGTAGTTGTTATTGTTGTCATTGTCATCATCATTGCTGCTGTTGTTGTTGAGTAGCACAGTTGAGTCAGACCCTTTGTGGCCCTTTGCGACCCCATGGACCACCACATGCTAGGCTTCTTTGTCATCCACCATCCTCTAGAGTATGCCCACATCTACACCCAAAGCTTCAGTGATGGCATCTAGCTTCTGCCACCCCCTTTTCCTTTTGCCTTTGATCTTTCCCAGCATCAGGGCCCTCTCCAGTGAGTCTTTGGTGGCCAAAGTATAGTGGAACCTGGTTAACAAATGTAATGCATTCTCTGGGACCTTTTGTACTATGAAAAATTTGAAAAGCAAATTTCCCATAGGAATGCACCGAATGCAATTTCCCATAAGAATGTACTGAAAACCAAAATTTGTTAACTGAAATGCAGTTTTCCCGTAGAAATGCATTGAAAACCAATTAATCAATTCTGAAAATTTTTTGTTAACCGAGCCAGCATTTTCTATGGATTTCCTTTTGTTATGCAGTTTTTTGTGTTAAGTGAGGTTCCACTGTAATTGAGCTTCAGCTTCAGTGTTTGTCCTTTCAAATGGACTTTTAATGTCTTTAAGGAGGCATTAATGATGGAAGTGACCCATTCGACCATAGCAGCTTTAGCAGCTTTTAGACGCCAAGGCAGATATGAGTCAAGTGAAGTGGAGGTGGTTCTATAGCACGCAAGCTAAATCAATCCAATTTGACAAGGCAAGTGGAATCACCAGTTATCTCAATTTGACTAACTTCAGTAAAAGAGGGCTCCAGGTTAAAAAATAATAATTAAAAAAGACAAAGGAAGAAAAGTGAGAAACGAAGACGGGGAAAGCAAACTGAAGTTAAACTTTTAGATGTGGTTTGAGTCAAGATGAATCCATGACACATTGCTGCCTGAAGGATAAAATAAGATGGCTCTCTTGCCACTTCCTGTCTAGAATCAAGTATGATTCCACACTGGCAATAAGATCCCTTCCATCACTGCATAGCACACCTATAGGCAGCTGACTGGGCTATGGGGTGCAGGATGGTCTGGATGGAACACAAAGCCCTGTCTAGCAAGAGAGAGGATGGCTGCTCTTGCTACACTCTCCCTTGCCACCTGCCATCTGAAGCTGTTGACTCATTCTGACTCATTGTAGAGCCAGCCCTGAATAGAGGGTTGCTGCTTGCTGACAGTGTGTTCTTTCCCTGTAATTTTTGTGTATTGGTAACATACATATGTTATTTCCTCCCATCATGAATTTTATATAAAATACAGTTATGTGCAACTTGCCAATCAACCAGGATTAAAGCACCTGGGAGTTCCTGCTGATTATAATACCTATGAAGGAACAGTTTGAATCCTTTGTGTCTCTGATCCACACTGGGCTAGCATGTTGAAGGCTCTTGTTAAAAGTGCCAATGGTTCCAAACTTTCTTCCATTATTAGTTAATTACTACCAGTAGTAGTTAACACACACCAGTTTCTGCTAGCACAAAATCTCTGTTGATGCAATGGTAATATTGTGTTTCACTGCCAAGTGAAAATTCAAAGCTGTTGGCTCTCTCTCTCTCTTTATATTTAATTTGTACACATAGGGCTGTTTTCAGAAGTACTATTCACATTCAGTCACCCGCACTGCCCCAGGCACATTGTGCTATCTGCCTATGGAGTGTCACAGCAACTTTTCAAGAGGCTAAGAAATCCAGTTTTGAATGAGAAAAGGAGAGACCTCTCCACGATATTAACTTGTATTTTAATGCAGTATGAGAATATTATCTCACAGTGCTGCCTTTGCAACAGGTAGATTTTCTGGACCAAAGGGAAAGAGGAAAAGTCCCAAAAATAATACGTACAGGTCTATGTAGTTACGACTTTCTCATTTCTCTAATAACAGTAAAAATCCTGTGCTGTCATGTCAGTTCTGATTTATGGCGACCCTTTTCAGGGTTTCTTAGAGATAATAATACACAGAAGTGGTTTAACGTTCCCTCTTTCTGGAGGCACTTTAGGACTGTACAGCTTTATGAAGGTTTGATGTAGGCAGATTGATTGCACATGAGCTGGCAGATGGACTAAACACTACTTTATTGTAACATGGTCAATCTGTACATGAGACAATGGTGGAGCCTTGCCTCCTTATATATGGTACATAATACATTTGAATCTCGCCCGAAGGCACCTATTGGTTGCAGTATTGGTGACGTCTTTCTGACAAACTGCATACCTGACATAGTTCACCTGTGGCGGGAAGGTTTCCTGCGCTAGTTACTCATTGAGTAGATTGGAGTCACATGAGCTCCATCAGCTGCGCTAATGGCGAGCAGCTGAACTGCATGCATACACAACATCCCTCCCCCCTAGGATGGGACAAAGTCCCTCAACCATTGTGGGGGCCGGCGGGTGCACTGCGGTTGGCTGGTCGATTCAGCAGTGCTGCCGGAATCAGCTGTTGTGCCTGAACTTTCCCCCTGGGAAAGCTGCAGTGTCCCATCGAATCCCGGCAAGGGCAGGGATGGGGTATCTCTGTGTTGGGGAGGATGGGGGGACCTCTGGGACAACTCAAAGCCCTGCTGCTCACTGGGACGAGTGGGGGAACACTAACGAAAACTCCCCCCATCCTGTAACAAAAAATCAAACTGGGGTTGTTCATATCCGGGTTGGGAGACAGTCTCCTGTGGGTCTATGCGGCCTGTTAAGCTGAGTCCTGTATTTCCCCCCTTGGGTTACGCAGGTGGGGGACAACCCTAACGCTGACTTGTCAAAATACCCACTTTCCCCCGTGGCTTCCGTGACTCTTCTCCTAAACTGATCGGCGTGTCTCCACCACAGCAACCCCGACCCTGTCTTTACTTGGTACGATACAGGCCTGGTTTGTTCCACCACTTCCCCAGGTACTCACGCTGGCCCTGAGCTCACATAATTTCTGCAGTACACTGGATCGCCTGCCCTGAACACTTTCCTCTGATCTACCGCCACATTCGTGCCTCTATCCTCCACCCTGGAAGGATCCAAGCATTCAAACATGTTGTGAGTCTTCTTCGCATCAGGATCTCTGCAGGGGATTGCCCCGACGCAAGCTGAGTAACCCTATAGCACAGGAGGAATTTGCAGAGCTGTAGCTCCAGATCCCCTGGACCCATCCTCCTTTGTGCCTCCTTTGTAGTGCGGACCAGGTGCTCTACTTGACCGTTTATGGCAGGGTGAAACGGAGCGGAGGTAACATGCCTGATCGCATTCCGTTTGAGGAATGCCTGAAATTCGGCGGACATGAATGTGGTCGTGTTATCCGAAATTATCACATCGGGCAGGCCAAAACACGTGAACACCTTCCTCAGGTGTTTGACTGTAGCTGCAGAGGATGTGTTTCTCACTGGAATAACCTCCAGCCATTTCAAGAATGCATCAACCACTAACAAGAACATAGTACCCTGGAAGGGCCCCGTAAAGTCCATGTGGACCCTTGACCATGGTCCGTGGGCTGTGTCCCACTCCCTGCGGGGTAATCTGTGCTCCTTGAGCTGTGAGTGTTGGCAACTCTCACACGCACCCACCAACTGCTTTATGTCCTTATCTATGTTGGGCCACCAGAAATAGCTCCTGGCCAGAGCTTTCGACTTCACGATCCCCGGGTGACTCGTGTGTAGCAAACGGAGCACCTTGGCTCGAAAAACCTCAGGAATTACTACCCTCTGGCCCCAGAGGAGACATCCTCTCTCGAGCGAGAGCTCGAAACGTTTCCTGAAGAATGATGCAAGTTCCTCGGATGGGGACGTTGCAGGCCAGCCCTTCTTTACCCATGCCAACGCCTGGGACAGAACCTTGTCTTTGGCGGTTGCCTTGGCGATATCTGAGAGCACGATGGGGGGCGAGTCAAGAGACTCGATGAGCAGCACCTGATGATCTTTCTCAACCTCGCACTCGGGTTCTCCCAGCTCCGGTAGGGGAGACCTGGAAAGCGCATCCGCATGAGCGATGTCTTTCCCTGGGCGATGTACCAGTGTGAACTGGTACGTGTTTAAGAAAATCGCCCATTGTAACATTCATGGGGATAGAATCTGGGGAGTGGGCTTGGCCGTGACAATGATTCCCAGGAGGGGCTTGTCGTCTGTGACAATGGTGAACTCCCTCCCATACAAGAAATCATGGAATTTCTTCATTCCTGCGATGATTGCGAGGGCTTCCCTATCCGTCTGTGCATAGTTGCGCTCTGCTTTTGAGAGGGATCTTGAGTAGAACACAATCAGTGCCTCCCTCCCGTTCTTGAGCACGTGGCAGAGGACAGCCCTGACCCCCACCGGTGAGGCATCACACACAAGTACTATGGGCTTTCTGGGGTCAAAATGAGTTAATATTGCCTCGGAAAAGAGGAGCCACTTTAACTCATTGAATGCCCTCTCTTGACCCTCCCCCCACCGCCACACTGCATCCTTCTTCAGTAAGCAGTGCAGCAGCTCTGCCATGGATGCCTTCCATGGGAGGAAGGAGTGGTAGAAGTTCAGGAGCCCTAAGAATGACTGTAGCTCTGGTTTGGTGGCTCGTCTGGGGGTGTCCTGTACTGCCGTGACTTTGGATTTCGATGATTTTATCCTGTTGGGGGTGATTCGCAACCCTAGAAACTCAACCTTGTTTGCGTAGAACACACATTTGTCCCTTCTCAGGCGTAACCCAGCCCTGTCGAACACAGATAGTACCTGGTCTAACCTCTGGGCTAGCTCTGACTCACCCCCAGCTGTTATCAATATGTCATTAAAATATGGTAAGATCCCGGGGAAACCCTTAAGGAGGCATTCTACAAGCGCCTGAAATATCCCGGGGGCTGAGTTCATGCCGAACTGGAGGCTGTCACCTTAAATGCACCCTTGAGTGTAACTATCGTCTGGGCAGCTGCGGCAACAGGTGTAACCATTAACTGTTGGTAAGCCTGTGCTAGGTCCAACTTCGGAAAGCATTTACCCCCGTGTAACTTGGCCAGCAAGTGGCTAACTACCGGCACTGGGTAGGCATCGGGGTGAATTGCCTTATTGATAGTACACTTGTAATCAGCACAAATTCTAACCTCCCCGTTAGATTTAATGGCAGTTACAATTGGTGTCTCCCAATCTGCGGAGTCCACAGGAACCAAAATCCCCTGAACCACCAGTTTGTCCAGTTCCACTTTGATTTTGTCCTTTAGTGCAAAAGGCACTCTTCGCAGCTTGAGCCATACAGGGCGAACGGAAGGGTCAATAACAAAGTCCACTGGAGGCACCCTGTACTCCCCAAGTCCTTTCTCAAAGACCACGGGATGTGCATTGCACACATCCTGAAAGGGGTCACCTCGGACGGCGTTGATGCCAGTCAGTGCAATGCCCAGCAGTTCGAACCACTGGGTCCCTAGAAGACAACTGGACCCCCCTTAAGAACCACCAAGGGCAACTTCCTCATGAAGTTTTTGAAACGGACAGTGAAATCTCCCACCCCCAGGATCGGAATGTAGTTACCCTTAACGTCCCGCAAGTTCATCCTGAGAGCTCTCAGTTTGGGGTGGTCCCTAGGGGGTATTTGCAGAAACAGCGTCTGCGAGACTATGGAGTAGGCGATCCCTGAATCCACCTCCATCTTTACTTGGACCCCCTGCAACAGTACCTTCACAATAAAACGGGTGCGTCAGTACGACACATGTCTCACCACGAGGTCCCCCGCATGCACTTTCCGGACGGCCTCGTCCTTTCAGCCGTAGCAGCTGGTCCAGTCAGGGTCTCAACTTCTGCGTTGTCTGCACAACTTTGCGATGTGTCCCAAACATCTGCAGTTGTGGCACTCTGCCTTCTTGAAGGGGCATTTCTTCTGGTCGTGTGAGCTCCCGCACCCCTCGCAGCGCCGGCTTGCTTCGGTGGTGTCTCTCTTTTCGGATGGCCTTTTTCTCACCTTCTGGACCTCTTGTTCGCTCTCGCTGCATCCTGAAGAGGACATGGCGGCGGCGATGGCCGCGGCTCTTGACTCTCATGCACGGTGTGACGAACAGCTGTGGGCTTGCACCGCAGACGCCGAGCTTCCTGGGGCTGCGGACTTCATCCTGCATACCCATACTCCGTCCTTTACTGCCTCAGCAGCTTGTGTGGCCCACAAGACCTGCTTGAACGTGATGTCCTCATCTCAGGCTAACAGTTTCCGCTGAGCCTCTTCATCCCGCAGGCCGAGTAGGAGACGGTCTCGCAACGCCTCGGCCAGGAAGGCTCCCCACCGGCATGGAATGGCCACCAGCCTCAGCGCGGCTATGTACTCTGCCACAGTTTCTCCAGGCTGTTGGTCTCGCAGGCTAAACGCCAATCTTGCTGGGAACACGAACACCTTTGGGTGGAAATGTGCCTGCAGGGCAGCGAGGATTTCAGCCAGTGGTACCATCTTGAGTACCCTCAGCATCAGAAGGTTCCTTGCCAGTTCCAGGGTTGGCAACCCACACTGAGCCAGCAGGCAGGCTCACATTTGCGCTTCGCCCTTGATCTTCTCCGCGTCCACCGCATACAGAAACTGTTCCTTGTAGAGGTCCCATGACTCCAGCTGGGAGGTATCGAACAGAGAGAGGGTGACCCTGTGGGACGCCATTATTCCACCTTTGTCGCCAATTTAATGTAGGCAGATTGATTGCACACAAGCCGGCAGATGGGCTAAACACTACTTTATTGTAACATGGTCAATCTGTACATGAGGCAATTGCGGAGCCTTGCCTCCTTATATATGGTACATAATACATTTGAATCTCACCCAAAGGCACCTATTGGTTGCAGTATCGGTGATGTCTTTCTGACGAACTGCATACCTGACATAGTTCACCTGTGGCGGGTAGGTTTCCTGCGCTAGTTACTCATTGAGTAGATTGGAGCCACGCGAGCTCCATCAGCTGCGCTGATGGCAAGCAGCTGAACTGCATGCATACACAACAGAAGGCTATTCCCTACAATGTATTTTGGGGAGGGGGGTTTTACTTAGACACTCCTCTCCCTGCCATTGCTTGCTCCATGTGCACAGCAATATATATGTAGAGAAGAACATCCCATTCATATAGTGCTGTGATGGTGAACCTTTGCACTCCAGATGTTCTTGTGCTTCAATTCCCAGAAGCCCAAGCCCCTGTGAATCCACATGAAGGGGTTTACTGTAATTCATCTGGCCCACGCTGCCCTTGTTGCTCCTGAAAGCGGAAGTAAAATGTGCCCATACGAGCGCATTTTACTTCCGCTTCCGGGAGCGATGAGGGCAGCACAGGCCTGATGAATCAAAGTAAACCCCTTTGTGTGGATTCATGGGGGCTTGGGCTTCTGGGAATTGAAGCGCAAGAACATATGGAGTGCAAAGGTTTGCCATCACAGATATAGTGTCTCTAGACATAGGAAGAACCGGGATTTTCCAAGCTAAAGAAAGAGGGCATCTCACAATGTTCAGAATCTGGTGGACAAATTCCAGAATTTTTGTAAAATATTACTAAGATTAATGAGGTTTCTGTTTCTTTGCAGCTCCAATGTGGTGTTGAAATTTAAGTTTGTGTGCAAAATTTTAATATTCTGTTGAACTGAAGACTGAAACATAAATCCAGAAACCCCTGCTACACACTGGCAAAACTGGCCCCAAAAGGAGCAACTGGATATGAGACGACAATATATATCAGAAAAATGCAGATTGTGTGTTTTGTGCTGTCTCTTTCATTCATGCTAGTCATCATCCTATGCTACAGCTAACCAATTACACATCTTTCTTTATTAAATTAATATCTTACCCTTCTGTCAAAAATGTGCTCAAAAAGCTAACAATAATATGGCAATGCAGTATTAAAATGCACAGTAATGAAGAATTACAGAATCATAAAACTCTAGAGCAGAGGAAAAAGTCCAAGTGTTATCAAGTCAATCATTTCAACTTCTACTGTTGTTTTGTACATATTGTTGTTATAAATCAGGCATTTTCTTCTTAGACCTCCTATATCAATTTCACATCTTATGCTTTGAGCTGTCTAATTTGTTAATTTCTAATGCTATCTGCTATACTGGCATTAACAAGATTGGGGGGGGGGGGGCTGAACCTGGTTGGCGGGAGTCAGCTGATGATTTTGCTGATTATTTGACAGAGAAAATTGCTCAGATTCACTCTAAGGCTAAGCCTAACATGGATATTGGGGGTCTGGAGTTGACTGGACCACAGTCTTGCCATGTTATCTGGGATCATTTCAATCTTGTTATCCCTGAGGAAGTGGACAGGCTCCTTGGATCTGTTTGCGCATCTGCCTGCTTATTGGATCCCTGTCCCACCTGGTTGGTTAAAGCAACCAAGGCGGTGTCAGGCGGTTGGGTTGAAGCAATATTAATTCTTCACTGCAGGAGGGGGTGTTTCCTGCATCATTAAAACATGCATTCTGGGGCCCCTCCTGGAAAAAACATTGCTCGATCCGACTATAATAGCCAATTTTAGATCTGTATCCAACTTCCCCTTCTTAGGGAAGGTGTTGGAGAAGGCAGTGGTGCGGCAGCTACAGGGGGTCCTGGATGAAGCGAATTATCTGGACCCTTTTCAGTCAGGATTCAGGCCCGGATGTGGTACCAAGACTGCATTGGTCGCACTTTTAGATGATCTCTGGTGGGAGTGGAATGGAGGTAATCCATCCATCCTGGCTCTTCTTGACTTCTCAGCGGCTTTCAGTACAGTTGACCATGGTATTCTTCTGGAATGGCTCCGTGGACTGTGGAGCCAAGGCACTGTGTGGTCCTGGTTTTCTTAATTTCTGACGGGTCGGACCCAGTCGGTGTGGTTGGAGGACGAGGGGTCCAGCCCTAGTCCTCTCCAATATGGGGTGTGTCAGGGCTCGGTCCTCTCACCTCTCCTATTTAATATCTACATGAAGCCTCTGGGGGAGATCATCCATTCCCACAGCGCAAGGTTATCATCAGTATGCTGATGATACTCAACTGTACATCTCAGCCCGTGGTGATCCAAGTGATGCAGTCAAAGTCCTATCCAGGTGTCTGGAGGCTGTTAGGGTCTGGATGGGGGACAATGGGCTACAACTGAATCCTGACAAGACTGAGTGGCTATGAATCAGGGGCCCTGTGTTATCTCAGGAGCTACCATCTTTGGTTCTGGATGGGGCTATTTTGCCCCAGACAGACCCGGTGCATAACTTGGGGGTCCTCCTGGACTTGTGACTACTGCTCGAAGAGCAGGTGGCAGTTGTGACCAGGAGGGCTTTTGTACAACTTCGTGTGATCCACCAGTTATGCCCGCTCCTGGACCGGGACTCCTTGCTCATGGTCACGCATGCTCTGGTCACCTCTAGACTAGACTACTGTAATGCACTCTACATGGGGCTGCCCTTGATGTCCATTCGGAGGCTGCAACTGGTCCAGAATGCGGCTGCCTGGGTGGTGATGGGGTGTGGGCATTATGTCTGTATCTTGCCACTGCTCTGGGAGCTGCACTAGTTACAGGTGTGCCTCTGGGTGCAATTCAAGATGCTGGTTATGACCTTTAAAGCCCTACATGGTAGTGGGCCAGGATACCTAAAAGACCGCATCACCCCAAGAACATCTGTCCGTCCCACCAGAGCGGACCGGAGAGGCTCTCTGAAGATACCATCAGCTAGAGAGGCTCAACTCTCTAGCACTAGGAGGAGGACCTTTTCCATGTCTGCACCAGCCCTATGGAATCTCTTACCAACTGAGTTGCACATCAAGTCGGAGTTGTTGCCCTTCAGGAAAGAACTAAAAACCTGGCTGGCAAAACAGGTGTAGGGCACTGATAACATGGTGACCCCATCCTGCTGGCTTATATAGTGTAGGCCTCTCTGTTCTTTTAGTCGTTCTTTTAACCATAATTTTTAAATAATTGATGGGGAGGGGGATGGTAATCTTTAAGGTCTAATAGGGTTTTTAATGTTTTATGATTGTACTGTTTTCACTGTTGTTATGCCACTGTTGTTATGCTCGTTCTATTTGGGCGGCAATATATAAATTTGAATACAGTAATAAGAATAAGAATAATATGAATAGGAATTGGGAACCATTAGGTTTCTATAGTTTATTTCTTTGTGTGTATGTTTTTACCTCACTGGGTAATTTTGTATGTTTTTTTAAATTATAGTATGTTATGTTTAATTTTTGTTATTTATGATTTTATTGTTTTTTCAGTGATGTTATTCTGTTACTATTTTGGTTGTTGGTAGCTGCCCAGAGTGGTAGATACAAATCTAACAAATTAACTAACTAACTAAACATAATGCTAAACACACTCACATTATGTTTAGAAGGCAAACTACAAATCCACCCCAGCCTTGTTATCCATGAACCCTACCTTTCCAGCAAACGAGTACAGCTTTTAAAGATCTATCTATCCAATAGAGAGCAGTGTTGCACAGTAACACAGACTAGCAAATACATTGTTTGATTGCAGCATCTAAAATCCAAGAGGAATTTAAAAGCTTTAGCTGTGTAATTTCTATTAAATTTGGGGTTACAGTACCTACATTTGTAATAAGAAGCAAAGTGAAGACTGTGGGGATTTATTGCACATCTTGCAAATACTGTAATAAAATTAGAGACTGTAGCTCGAAAATAAGTGTGCAAATATTTGTCCTATGCTGTCAGATTCTTTAGTAGTAAAGTTTTGTGTCTGTAGGATAATTTTTGACTGAGATCAAGCTGGTGGGTTCACCTTCACTATTTGCTGTGCTGGTAACTTCAGTTATGCCTAGATAGGACAATTTGTTATTTCTACTCCCCTAACAGCCATTTTTTTCCTCTGTGCTCCAGACAAGTTCACTGATGGAGAGCAAAAATTACTCTTCTGTTGGCATTGTGGGAAAAACAGGCCAGAGTTCGAGAGACATGTATGTAAATATGAAACACAGAGAAAGAGAGAGAGAGAGAGAGAGAGAAATTTCTTTAATTTATTATAGTTCATGTAGAATTCCATAACAAAACAATTTTGTTATTAATATTATATCACACAACTTTTATTACTACTTCCAACCATTTCTATTCTCACTGCAGCCATGTACAATAATCATAATCATCCTTTAATGTGACCAGTTGCTATAGTTTGTACTGGGTGTAAAAGGATTCTATCCATACCTGTCAAGTTTTGGATTTGGAAATAAGGGAAATTTCCTGGCAAATAAGGGATACTTGACAGCTATGCTTATCCTGTGCTGCCCTCCAATGGCGGCAATAGGGCATTGCAGTCTAATTAATAAGGGATGACAGCGGGAAAGAGGATAAAATAAGGGGTTTTCCTGGCCAATAAGGGATACTTGACAGCTATGATTCTATCCACTTGGCAAAAGGGCTTTACTCTTGTGCCACTGTGGATGTCTGCTACAGGAAGGAGCAGCTGTCCTGCACTCTTCCGTGCTTTAGTGGAAAATAAGGCAGGGTGGGAATTTCATTTTGTTTTTGACATGAATTTTCCAAAATGTGCAAACGTCTTCAGAAATTTAATGAAAGGAACTTGGGGTTTATAAAAATCTAAACAAAGTATACATCAAAACTAAAAAAAAATCCCTCTAGGCAGACAGCGCCATTTTTAAAGGTTTGGTTTGGAATTCTTGTTTATTTAATCACACTTTTTGCACCAAATCATAATTCCTTATTTTTAACAGAGACACAGCAGGCAGGTACAACAAGATCTTCTCTTTACTGTGAATGGCTGTAGCTTTTGGTACTGGCTAATGCAGGTGGCTAATTACAACTATAAACAATAGTTATTAATGTGATTAATGTAATTCCACATCAGATATATCTGTTAATTCCATGATGATGGCTTCAGGGCCCAAACAATAACAGGGACTGTCTTCCATTTTTATTTTTCCCCCTTTTTATTTTTTCTTTCTCGGCCATCTTTGACATTTAAGTGCAATGAGATCTGCCAATCTCGTGATAAGGCTGCACTTTGAGCTACTTGATGCAGCTCACCACAGTGGATTAAAGAACAAGGGTCCCAAACTTTTGATGGGCTTGTGAGCACATTTGAGATGTAGAGAAAGTGTTACGGGCACCATCATAAGATGGCTACCATGAGTGGCTGAGTAAGTCATGGCACTTTTCTTATATCACCTATAAATTCTTCTTTTTGTGCCATATCCGATTCTGAATATTGCCGATCAACATGGCAATCAGCCTGAGAATATAATACAGCGGCCTTCCATTTGCCTTTTGCACTGCAGCGTGACACCCATACCACTGATCCAGCTCTGTGAGTCACTTTCTGGTCCTGAGCTCTTTTGGCACACAAAGTCCTCATCAGCCCCAGGCCAGAATTGATGAAGCTGCTGTCCTCCATCAAGATGGATTCAAGTGGGATTTAATCCACTTGTGGGCCATCACCCTTCCCTGTGGACTTTGGCACCCAAGGCCATTAGTCCTCAGGGTTGTCGGGTTAGTTAACCACCACCTGACAATTGGCGTTGAGTTGCTGGCAGCATGGTCTACTCTATTACCATAGCAGGGTAACCTAGCCAGATTCCTCACCTATAAAATTCCCCTAAAATTAATACTCACCTCATACTTAAGTTTTCCCAATGTAATAGCCACTTAGGATCTTCTGTTTACTTGAATTTCCCAGTTTCCATCCCTGCTCTCTCTTTGTGTTGTTCAGTCAATTCTGATACTTGACCCCCCTCGTGTTTCTCTTTCCTCTACCTTCCCCCTCCCTCACAACTCTTTAATTTCTCTTTCATCTTTTGCTCTTCCTTCCCTAACACCTCTTATATCTTCTCTTTTTACTCCTTATTTTCTCTACCTTCAAATTCCCTGGTTACATGAGCATATGTGTAGATGCTAGGAGATATATTTTGTTATTTTGATGTATTCCGGCTGTGTGTCTCAATCTGTTATCTTTTTTTTTGTGAAGGTTTGTAACTTTTTATCCATGTTTCTATCTGCTTTTGGGATTTTGTTCATTTTCTTTCAATAAAACAAAATTCATTCTGGCATTTGGAACTGGATTTGGTTAAGAGAAATCCTGTACTAAATCTAGTCTTTGATCCGGGCTACAGTCTACCAGGATAAGTATTGGTTATTAAACATTTTGTCTCTGATAAAAAAAGAAGTGGTGGTAGCCAGATTTTACACAAAGAAAACCACTCTCAGCCAGTTAGTGACCTTAGTCTGGCTGTATATCTTCTGAGGATTCTTCCAACTAACACATAATCTCTGGCTAGCTCTATATTGTTATTACCAATACCTTCAGGGCCTCTCCAGTCTACAAGGGGCAGACAATTATCTCTCTTCTCTGCCAAATGCACCTGAAGAGATATTCTATATTACTTTGTCTTTCATATTTCCTCTGAGCACATTTTCACCAGACCAACATGTTAACTGTTTAATTTCTTGACAACAGCTGCCTTGGGTATGCTGTAGCAAAGGCATTGCATGATGATGGGTGATACTAAAAGTACATAAGAAACCACCTTCTATTGAGGCCATCTCATTTTCCAAGGACTCCAACAGTGCTCTGTTAATACTTAGCTTCTGAGATGCTTTAAATTGAGATGTCACTAATATCTGAGGCTTATACTTGGCATGCAATGCACATACTCTGAGCTCTGGCATTTCTTCTCTAGGCTGCTGGCACAGCAATGTTGCTCCATTCTGCTGTGCCAGCAAATGTGTCTTGAGATGCCATATAGTGTCAAAAATAATGGCGATTACTTTGGTTCTGCAGCTGGCAGCCCCCATTTGAGCACATTGGTCTTGCATTGGTCAGCCTGTTCAGGGCCCTCCAAGTGATATAGGGGAGGTTACGTTTCTCAGACATATCCTCCTTTAATGTGATTCCTTGTCCAGTGAGCTCCTTCCTCCATCTTCTCATTTGGTTTTCATCTTGTGTACCCTCAAGAATATTTGTTCCTGCCATAAAACTCTTTCTAAATCTGAGCCAGCGGACTTGAGGCCCATATCCATTCAGAGGATGTCAAGGGTCATTCTCTTGCTTAGTTCTCTCGGTCTTTGCTGC
This sequence comes from Bradypodion ventrale, assembly GCA_035047345.1. Taxonomy (NCBI): domain Eukaryota; kingdom Metazoa; phylum Chordata; class Lepidosauria; order Squamata; family Chamaeleonidae; genus Bradypodion; species Bradypodion ventrale. The sequence continues at coordinate 163,664,690 of JAWDJE010000005.1, read as the reverse complement.
TGCTTCTCTCCTTATCTTAGGTGGAGCTATATCAATAAATGGATATATTTTCTCAACTGGTGTAGGTTTAAGGCATCCTGTCACTATATGCATTGCTTTAGTAACAGCAATGGGAGCTCTTTGCACGTGTTCAGACGTGTGTGAAATGTAATACAAATGCAAAAAATGTTGGAACGGTGATTATCTTAAGAGCTCTGGTGGTGAAGTGTTTAAACTATTGTACTGCAGCCAGGTTGTGAGTTCGATTCTGACCAGGAATCAAGGTTGACTCAGCCTTCCATCCTTCCAAGGTTGATTAAATGAGTACCCAGCATGGCGGGAGGGGGGGAGAAAGAGAGCAAAATGCTAATTACTTTGTGGACTGTCCAGAGAGTGCACTAAGCACTATAGGATGGTATATAAGTGTAACTGGGAGGACTGAGGGGGATGGTGGAGGACAGAGGCGCCTGGAGAACGATGATCCATAGGGTCGCAAAGGGTCGGAATCGACTGTGCGAGTGAACAACAAAATAAGTGTAACAGCTATTTAGTGTAATTGTTATTGTGTACAAGTGTCACCTCTATGGCAGACTTTAATGCACACACTCGGCTGTCTCCTAAACGCACACTTCAAAGCCATTTCGGACTGCTCTCCGGGGCCGACCGTCTAGACCCGTGATGGCGAACCTTGGCACTCCAGATGTTCTTGGACTTCAATTCCCATATGGGTGCATTTTACTTCCGCTTCCGGGAGCGACGAGGGCGCCATGGGCTGGATGAATCGCAGTAAACCCATTCATGTGGATTCACAGGGGTTTCTGGGAATTGAAGTACAAGAACATCTGGAGTGCCAAGGTTCGCCATCACGGCTCTAGACGTTCGCGCTGCCTTTGCCCGTCCCTAAGCGAGGGAGAGTAAGCCAAGCGCTGAGGCGTCTCCAAGTTGAGGCTGCCTTCGCCCTTGGCAAAGCGAGCCTCTCCAGTGCGGAGGACCTCCCCGGCGGCCTGTCGCATTGCCGCCTCCGCCTCAGAGGAGAAGCCAAGAGAGCCACCACGGCCGGCGCCAAGGCGAGGGAAAAGGGCGGGAAGGCGAGGCCGAGAAGTCCGCGCTGCTGCTGCTGCTGCTGGGCTTTCCCCTCTCCCCGCCCTCCCTGGGCAGGTCCATTTCCGCGAGGGGGAGAGAGAAAGGAGTAGTAAGTAGGGAGACATTAGGAAGCCTCCTCAGAGAAAGCGCGCCCGGGCTTTGTTCGTGGAGGAAGATTCCTCACGCGCGTCCTTTTGCTGCAATGCGAATTCGCCTCGCGTCACCCCCGAGGGGAATTTAAGAAGCCGAAAGCAGAAGTCTTTCTCTCTCTCTCTCTCTCTCTGTGAACCTCCCTCCCTCTGGGGAGGGAGAAGGCGGAGAGGTTGCCGCTTGCTCGCTCGTAGGGCTGGCTTTTGGGCTGACTCCGTCCGCCGCCACCGCCGTCCCGCCCTTTCTATTACCATAACAACCAACTGGTACAGCCCGAGTGTGTCACTGAAATCCCAATTTAGCCAAGCGGAGCAGTCGCCGCCCGAGGCAACGGGAAGAGTCCGCGGTCCTATCTTTATCTCTTCTCTCTCTCTCGCACGCACGCACGCACGCCCGAGCCCAAGCTCTTTCTCTCGACCCGGGCTGGCTGGGCACCGTTTCACTGTTCTTGCTCCAGAAGACGAACGTGGCTGGGGGTGGGAGTGGGATTGAGGGGGCACCAGGGGCCGAAACGCGCGCTCTTCCTTCTGGAGGGGAGGAAGCGCGAAGAAGCTTTTCCCATTGTGTGTGCGTGTGTGCGTGTGTGCGTGTGCGCGCGTGTGTTGGAGGGGGCCTCAAACGAGTATTGTGTGTGTGTGTGTGTGTGTTGGAGGGGGCCTCAAACGAGTAAAAGCAACTAAGGGTTGAGAGAGATTTTTCTCTGTTTATTGATTTATTTGTGTGTGTGTGTGTGTGTGTGTGTGTGTGTGTGTGTGTAGAGTGTGTGTATATAGAGTTTGCGCCTGCTTGAAGTCGGGGTCCAACGCCGTCGTTTGTGAGGCGGCTTTCAAGAAGGCAGGGCCACTGACCCGCCCCTCCCTCGCCACACACACAAACACAAAATTGAATTAAAGTAAGCAGAGAGAGAGAGAGAAATAAATAAATAAAGGGAAGTGGCCCGCCCCTCCCCCCACAAAAAACTAGAATTAAAGTAAGCAGAGATAAATAAATAAATAAAGGGAAGTGGCCCGCCCCTCCCCCTCACAAAAAACTAGAATTAAAGTAAGCAGAAATAAATAAATAAATAAAGGGAAGTGGCCCGCCCCTCCCCCTCGCAAAAAACTAGAATTAAAGTAAGCAGAGATAAATAAATAAATAAAGGGAAGTGGCCCGCCCCTCCCCCTCACAAAAAACTAGAATTAAAGCAGAAATAAATAAATAAATAAATAAAGGGAAGTGGCCCGCCCCTCCCCCTCGCAAAAAACTAGAATTAAAGTAAGCAGAGATAAATAAATAAATAAAGGGAAGTGGCCCGCCCCTCCCCCTCACAAAAACTAGAATTAAAGTAAGCAGAAATAAATAAATAAATAAATAAAGGGAAGTGGCCCGCCCCTCCCCCTCGCAAAAAACTAGAATTAAAGTAAGCAGAAATAAATAAATAAATAAAGGGAAGTGGCCCGCCCCTCCCCCTCACAAAAAACTAGAATTAAAGTAAGCAGAAATAAATAAATAAATAAAGGGAAGTGGCCCGCCCCTCCCCCTCGCAAAAAACTAGAATTAAAGTAAGCAGAGATAAATAAATAAATAAAGGGAAGTGGCCCGCCCCTCCCCCTCACAAAAAACTAGAATTAAAGTAAGCAGAAATAAATAAATAAATAAAGGGAAGTGGCCCGCCCCTTCCCCCACAAAAACTAGAATTAAAGTAAGCAGAAATAAATAAATAAATAAAGGGAAGTGACCCGCCCCTCCCCCTCACAAAAAACTAGAATTAAAGTAAGCAGAGAAATAGATAGATAGATAAAGGGGAGTCATTGAACTGGTGAGAGAGAAAGGGGAGAGACCCAAGTCGTTTTTATTTCAAAGAAAAAGGAAAGTGAAGAAAAGAAGGCGGGAAAAGGAGAAAGCAGGGGGAGGAAGGGGGAAGAAACAGTGGGGCGTGGAGAGCTGAGGGGGAAAAACCCCAAATAATAATAATAATAAAAAAATTTTTAAAAAAGGGAGGGAAATAGAGGAAAGAAGGGTGTGTTCCCCCCTCTCCTCTTTTTGGGAGAAGAGGGGAGCGCGAGGAGGCGGCACGAGCGCAGCAGCGACCAGGAAGTCGGGTGAGCTGCTGCTGCTGCTGCTGCGAGGAGGAGGAGGGCGAGAGGAGGAGGAGGAAGAAGACGCCGCCGCCGCCGCCGCCACCCTTGGTCGCCAGCGAGTGGAAAGGAAGAGAGAGAAAAGCGAAGAGCCGCCCAAGGGAGCGCTGCTGCTGCTGCTGCTGTTGCTCGGCTGGCCTCTCCTCTCCGCCCCGCTTCCCCGGCACAGCCTCCTCGCCATCCTCAGCGGTCTCGTGTGCGTGTGTGTGTGTGGGGGGGTTGTCTCCCTGTCCGCCCCGCCGCTGCCATGGCCCAGGAGAACGGCGAGGAGGAGGGCAGCTCCTCCTGGAAGAAGCAAGTGGACGACATCGGGCAGATCTTCGAGTTCAAGGAGACCTTGGGGACGTAAGTCGCGCTCTCGCCTCCTCGTCTCTCTGGCCTCGTTGACTGCCGCCGTCCAGCTTGGGTACCAGGCAGCACACACACGTGTGTGTGTGTGTGTGTGTGTGTGTGTGTGTGTGTGTGTGTGTGTGTGTGTGTGTTGGCGGTCGGTGGGTCGTCCAGCCGCCGGTCCAAGGCTGGGAGGCTGTTACTGCCAAAGAGCAGATGGCCAAAGAGCGCCTGTTTCTGGCAGCATCCTTTATTTTGCGCCGAGCAGGTGCCAAAGAAGGGGCGCCAAAGTGGCGACATGGCAGCTTTTTGACAGTTTGTGTGTGTGTGTGTGTGTGTGTGTGTGTGTGTGTGTGTGTGTGTGTGTGTGTGAGAGAGAGAGAGAGAGAGAGAGAGTGAGTGAGTGAAAAAAAATCGCGCGTTTGCAAGGTCTCTAGTAATTCTTCCCTCCTCTCTAAACTTTACCTGCTGGAAAGGACAGGCACCTATCTCCAGTTGTGCAACACACCAACGGGACGAGCCTCTCCTTTCCATCACAGAAAGCCCAAACACAGTACTTTATAGCTGATCTAATCTATTCCCCCCCAAGGCCGCAGTGGGGGTGGGGGGACAACCTCATTGCGCATTTTACTTCAGTACAGGCATATTTTACTTCCGCTTCCGGGAGCGATGAGGGCAGTGCGGGCCAGATGAATCGCAGCAAACCCATCCATATGGATTCACAGGGTGCTTGGGCTTCTGGGAATTGAAGTGCAAGAACATCTGGAGTGCCAAGGTTCGCCATCACGGCTCTAAGCTTTCACAATTTAGATCTTTCAGGAGGGTAATAACCTTAGGCTCAAATGCCCTTGGAAAGTGTGTGGATTAGGGATAATTGTGCCTAGGTCCACTATCAGGGCAGTACTACCAGTACTGCCGTATAGGGCCCGGAGCTGACGGGCCCTGCCGCCACCGGCCATAACAGAGAAAAGTGTGTGTGTGTGTGTGTGTGTCTCTGTGTGTGTGTGTGTTGGGAGCCCTAATAGGATTGCTCAGTATGGGGCCCAGAAATTTCTGATAGCGGCCCTGTCCCCCCATTCACGATTGCAGAAATGCAGTCAGTTAGCAGAGGCTTCTTCCCCCTCCCCCCTACTTTTTGCAGCACTGCAGGTATGCCCTCCAAATCTGTTGTAGCTGAGCAATAGCTCCCCTACCCACCCCCCATCTTTCACCCACCCCACCCCACCCCACCCCACCCCACCCCACCCATCTTCCATCCACAAGACTGTAGAAGAGTCATCCTCAGAAACTAATTGCTCCATGCATGGTGTTTGGCAAAGCTCTGCAGCTCTGGAGAAAAGGAATCCTGCAGTGCTTTAGAAACCCTTGCATGAGTGAACCTATAGTGCAGAGCAAAACATGAATTCTCCTCCTCAAGTAGCTTTAGATCGGGGGTGCCCAAACTTTTCGGGCCATGGGCCAGTCACATGGTTCAGGGAGCCAGTCACTATTGCTCGTGGGCTGGATCCGGGCCCCGACACCAATTCATTCAGCCCATGAAGCCCTCATCGCTCCCGGAAGCGGGAATAAAATGTGCCTGTCCAGGTGCATTTTACTTTCACTTCTGGGGGTGATGAAGGTGTCGGGCCCCCAGATCTGGCCCACAGGCCATACGTTGGGCACCCCTGCTTTAGATTAATGATAGAATCTGAGGGATCAGACATCTCACCTTCCTGCATTGACCTTGTTTTTAAATTAAAGTGGCTGGTAATTTTAGGTCATCTGTGGCCATAAGTTAATCAGTTTTTGTCAAAAGATAAATTGTTGAAGTCAGGGTCCTTTGGGTCATATACGCAGTACAGTGTTTGTTATGGTACAGAGTGTGTTTGGGAGAATATGCTATATGCGATATAATGGTAGGGAGTGTTTCAGTTTTCAAGTACACAAAGTACACATTTAACAGATGGACAGAATGTGTATGTGTGATAAATTAATGCGAGAATGGGTTGCTTATGTGGTTGCATTATTCTTATTTAGGAGGGTGTGTGTATTTTGAGTGCAGATAGAATAAGGATATGAATATAAAAGTGAATATTCAGTGCAAGATTAAGAGGAAACGCAGTGTCAGTCCATTGTAGCAAAACAAGAGTCTTGTGACTCCTTATGGACTAATAGGTTTATTATGGTGTAAGCTTCCAGGAGTCAGTGATAGCTGATGAAATGGGCTCAGTCCACTAAATCTGATGTCATAATAAGTGTGTTATTCTATTAGGTTTCAAAAGATGGTTTGTTATTTTTATTCCACATATGTGAGAAGACAGTTGTGATTGTAAAGGTGTGCCTGGATGAGTGTTATGCTATTTTAGACTTGGAAGCTCTTGCAAACTTTTGAAAGGGTGCTATTTAATTGTGCCTTGTTTCTGCATGAACGTGATAGAAAAATAATTTGAATAAGTTGTAATTGTAACAACACTTTTCTTTTGGCAAAACGTACATGCTGTTTAGTACAGAGTGAGTGTGTTAGATATACATATTAATAAAAATGGGATTTAAAAGGATGGAGTAAGTATGGTTTGATTGTTCTACTTGCCTGTAAAGCTGAGAGCAGTCGATTCATTGAAAAAGAACAGAAATAATTAGAGTGGATTGGATCTATTTTATCTAGCGTGCAACTGTAGCCTAACTGTTGTTGATACAGTATTTATCTTCCATTCCTTTATTTATAAAGCTTGTATATAAATATTATTACATTTAAAACTGTTTTTTTAAAAAAAATATACATCTGAATCAACATGGTCAAAAAGTGTAAAGGAACAGGATGAGGTAAGAGAATGTTTCGTAGGTCTGCTGATTTTTTATTTATATAAGTGTTCTTCAAAATAAAATGCCTATGCATTATAGCAAAGGTCAACACAGCCTGCTGTATAACTGTTGATTTTAGATTTGTATACACATCTGGCTGTGTACTGCAGCTGAATTTCTCACATTCATGCGTCTTTCGGCGTAATAGACAGGATGGTCATTTAAGCTGGTATTCCCCTAACTCAGGGGTGCCCAACAGATCTGGCCCATGGCACCATTCAGCCTGGCTCTCACTGCTCTCAGAAGCTGAAGTAAAATGTGCCAGTGCATGTGCAAAACGTTGCCATAAATTCACACACGGCTGTCATAAACATATTTATGACAGTCACAGGTGCATTTACGGCAGCATTTTGTGCATGCATGGGTGCATTTTCCTTCTGCTTCCAGTGGGAGGAACCACATGACTGGCCTGCAAAACGACATGACTGGCCCACAGTGCAAAAAGTTTGGGAACCCCTGCCTTAAGTAGACACTTCAATTTCAAAAACACTGGATTGTTAATATGATTCAGATGGGTTTTTTTATTTTTTTAAAAAAACAGTTTTAAATGTGCTGATACTTATAATACAAGCTCTGTAAATAAAGGAAGGGAAGACAAATACTGTAGTTCTGTCATTCTGTGTCATTTCTTGTTTCACAAGAGAAGTTTTATAAAAATCATAGTGTTACAATATAAAACATTTTTTTACCTGGACATGAGAACAGCAACCAGAGATTTAACACAGAAGTGATGTCTATATCTGGATTGAAATTGAGCAGTGTTGGTAGTGGGTAGCCAAGCATACTTTAGTTTAGCATTTCCCAATCTTTGGTTTTTGGACTTCATTTCCCAGAAGCCTAAGTCAATTCCCCAAAGCACTGATCAACTAATTTACTGACTTAGGCTTCTGGGAACTGAAGTCCACCAGTGTTCTGTGGAACATAGTTTGGGAAACGCTGCGTCAATTGAACTATGTATATGCAACTTTTTTTGACATTACTCTTACTCTTTTGTCTCTTTATGTTTACTGTGTCTTGTAATATGTATACTACAAAGTATGTAGTAACTCTGCAGAACAGAAGAAATCCTGTCTTACTGTCATGATTATGCAATACTTAGTATGAGAGAAAGTATATTGGACAGCATGTAAAGGCATCATAAGAGAATCATTTTCCACATGATAGGATTCAATGTCGATGTGTGGCAGTCTGTAAGGCAAGTGTCTCAGAATGAATTTTGGTTGCTCAAGATGGCCCAAAGAGCGCATGAATTCGGCAGCAACTCTTTCGCTCTTTTCTGCATGATTATGGCTGTCAAGAAATATCACAGGGTGGTGTCATCTTGTTCCTGAATGTAATACGTTGGTCGAGACAGTTTCCTGCAGCCTGTGCCAAAGAAAAGAGTTGTATATGACTGTCAGGTCACCATGCAGTTAACCTTTTATATGTTAGCATTGTACTTTATGAAACATGGCTGCAAGGCAATATTTAATTATGTAAGTATGAACTAGGAGAGTTTGTGGAGTTAGTGGTGAATTTTTATAGGACATTTGGATTTAATTTTATGAATGAAAAGAGGGCGGATGAATGTGTCAGCAGACGAGTATTCCTGCAAAGGCTTAGAGTCTTCCTCCACATGCCAAAATTTGCAGCTTGGCATTACATATTGCTCCTCGAAAGTAGTCACATGGACTGTATTTAATGGGTTGGATTTTTAAACCACCTGATAACAAAACTTTGGGATTTTGTAAACTGAAAACGATTCTGTGGGGCTGACTCATAAATAAATGAACACAGGCTCCGTTGCTGTTAATACTTACTTGTTAAGTAAGGTTTATTGAACTTCAAACTGATTGCAGAGCTGATGTTGATACTGTTTTTGATGGCATATAGATTCTGAAAGCAGGACATCAAACTGAGTTAATTGCATATTCTGGCCTTGTTTCTGCTGCACCTTTCAAAAGGCTTCAAGCATATACATTAACCACTGTTACCAAGTCTAAGAATAGCTGAAAGCTTTATTCATTGTTCTTTAATCTTTCCTGTGATGTAACCAAGGGCTGGTGCAGATTATTTTAATGACTGTGGTACTTCTGTGTGTTGGAATCCCAACACATTATTTTAGAACTTAATGGGTTTTCCAGTCTTTCCTTCCTTCCTTCCTTCCTTCTTTCTTTCTGTGATATGATGTTGGAATTGAATCATGTTCTGCTCTGCCATGTGTTAGTGGGTGTTGCTCAGATTATTAATAGTTTTTAGTTGTTGACAACATGTGTCCTAGTATTAGCTTCCATGATAACTAGTTAAGCTTTGTTATGTGTAATTGCCAGTGTGAGAGGAAGCACTGGAACAATCCTTCTATTAGTTTCTGAAATCTTAAAACACTTTAATTATTTAGAAGCTTTTGGGATGTTCAGAAAATATTTATGGTTTTAGGCTTTTACATAAAAAAAATTAGCAGTTGTTTTTTTGTTCTGGCAGCTTTTACACCCCTTTGGGAGAGATACCCCATAGTTTTATTTCAGGGTAAATCAAACAGTCATGACCCCTGGCATGCCAGGATATCTCCAAGAGACATAGGGAAGGGTACACTGTCTTGTGTTCTTGTTGGAAAGTGAGGAATCTCCTTCAGCCCCAGGTGTGAATTTATTTAGTTATTGGGGGCTCCAATCTCATAGTGGACAGGACTAAAAAGCAAAGAATAGGACCAAAAATACCAGTATATTTTAATTAGGGCTAGTAAATACTGTGGTGGATAGTGGTTAAGACGCTGAACTCGACAACTGGAAGGTTGGCAGGTCAGCAGTTTGAGACACGAGTGCTGCGCGACTGAGTGAACTCCCATTTCTGTCCCAGCTCCTGCCAACCTAGCATTTCAAAAGCAAGAAATTGCAAATAGATAAATAGGAACCACTTTGGTGGGAAGGTAAACAGCATTCTGTGTCTAGCCATACCTGCCACATGTCCATGGAAATGTCTGCAGAGGCAGACAGCACTGGCTCTTTGGTTATAAACAGGAATGAGTACTGAACTCTAGAGTTGGATACGACTAGCTTTTGAGCAAGGGCGACCTTTATCTTTCTGTAGTAAATAAGCTTAGGAGATGCATTTTTTATGCCTTTCAGAATAGGGGGAAATGTACAGAAGCTAGGAAATCATCAAGCTCTAGAAAGACTAGTTTTCTATGGCTGGATTTGGGATCCTAGGAGAGTCAGAGTCACCCTAAGGTTTGAGCTTCTCTACCCTTGTTTTAGAACCTGCCACATGATTCCCGCATTTCTTGCCAGCTTCTGCACATCTTTGTAAATATTTGCCCTGTCTTTGCCATGTGCTCTCTTTAATTAAAACTTCTTTATATGTTTAGACTGAGATGTGCATTTTAAGCATTTCTTTAGAATATAGCAGGAGTTCTCAACCTTTTAAAGCTGGAGGCTGCGTCACTCTCCCCCAGACAGCTTCAGGAGCTGGATGGTCATTTTGCCCTTCCTCCACCACATGGCACTTCCTGGTGTGGTGGAGGCGGTGAGGGGCCACATGAAATGGTTCCATGGGCTACATCCAACCCATGGGCCACAAGTTGAGAATCCCTGGAATATAGGATTGCTTAAGATTTAACGGTAGCACAACATTTGTGAACCAGTAAGCAGTCTCTGAACAAAACATGCCCAAGCTTGCCAGGCTGCTGCAGACTCCAAAATGTTACCCTCCACACATTCCAGGCGGGCATAAGATTGATTCACTCCATTCTGTTAAGTGTGTAGAGACACACAGACATTACTCCATGCCTTCTACTGAGACTTTAAAAAGACAGAGCCTTAAAGCAAAATGTGTGCAGCAGCATTCCTACCCCTCAATTCAAATTTAATCTTTTACAAATGCTTTTGTTAAAAAACGTTCCTTTAAGGGAGCAAATTTGCCATGGTTTCAGCATCTGTGCCTCCCTCAAAATCTCAATTCAAATTTTATCTTTTAAAAATGCTTTTGTTAAAAAATGTTCCTTTAAGGGAGCAAACTTGCCATGTTTTGAGCATCTGTGCCTCCCTCAAAATCTCAATTAAAAATATTTTGCTACTATTCCCCCCCCCCCCCCAATTTCTCCTCCCTTTTTATAAGAAAAAAAATTGAGGGTAGGGATTGAAGAAGTGAGTGCAGCCTTCCAGTGAAAGGCATATACAACCACATACCTTTACTTTAATGTAAAATTTAGAATTAGTTATGCTCTTTAGTTAGACTATCATCTTATCTTGGAAATGTACCTTTTTAGCTTGAACCTTGGAAGATTTAATTTGGACAATAGCATCTTTGTTTGTTTCACTAATTTAATTAAGATAGTGAAAAAAGAATGCCCACTAGATAGATTGTTAAATAGAATCTCTTTATTGATTTAATGGCAATATACAAGCATATACATTATTGCCTACTATATTATTAGTTCTTATGTATATTGTTGCATATGTTATGCTGCATTGTATCTATTACACATTTGTGTTCTATACTTTCCTGATTAAGAAGTACAAGAAACATTCATAAGGACAGTTTTCCTCACTATATGATGGACATACTAGATAGTCGGTGGCATCCAGAGCTTCCTGAAAACAACATTGTATGTATGTCAAACACATTCTTTCTCATTAGGCCTTCTGATAACTTGGAACTTAATTCTACCAATATTCATTTACCTTGTGTGGTATGAAGAATATTATTCACTGTCATAGAGGTAAGGAACATAAAGATAGAAGATCTTGGCATGAATATGTATTAATTTAGTTTTTATCTGTTACTTTCCTTCAATAAGATTAATGTGCAACACCCACCCCTAAAATGGAAGAGTGTTCCTGTGATTTTGTATCCATTATTCTACCTTATATATTGGCACTTACATCTGCTTGAGCAGGTCAAATCCAAACTAGGCAGGATATTTAAAAGCAATTACTGTATATCTAAATGGAGTGGGATTTTTCCCCAAGCCAGTTTTATGCCACCCAGAAGTGTTTCTATAGCTATTCATTTGGCTCAAGTGTTTCATCAATAAAATGCAATCTGGACTTTCATTTTTCATTTGTATATAAAGACTTTACATTTAAATTGTTAAGATGTGGAAGCTATGCACAATTTTTTTAATTACTGCTTCATTATTGGGTTTATCATTTGGCATAAAAACATTACTCTGTGGTTTATCTTCTTGAACTATGTTATGGTAAATACTAGTTGCTCAGAATTTACTATGTAACATTTTATTTAGTTACATTTGTAGCAACAAGATTCTGGTGTAGAATATCATTTGACAAACTGGTCTGTGAAGTTCATTCAAATCTTGGTCACTTGCCAAATCTTTAAGTTTAAACCACACAGTTATATGGGTTCTCCCACTTTTGTGTTTGCTCTTGAATCAAGCAGTTGATTTTGTATCACAGACAATAGCTCTAATCTGTTTCATATGTATACAGTATTTTGATTGCAGGACCTCCACGTTGGTGAGCAGCAGCAGCTAAAAGACAGTCCCAGAAGAGATAAAAATTTAAGATTTGAGGTCCAGAATCCTATTGATCACTTACGCTGACTCACCAAAGGAAAACAAGCAGAGTCTTATTAACAGCCATTCACGGTTATGATTTATGCTACTTGATTTATGTAGGCATAAGCAGTGATGCACTGCAAAAAAAAAAACCCTACTCTGTGGGCATGGCTAACTAAAAAACTCACCAAAATATATAAATAAAAAATTAAAATATAACAGTATTAAACACACCAAACAGCTAATATAATAAAAATAAAAATAAAATAACAACAAAAAAACTTAGTGAAGACTAACTACATGAAAAAAATACTAAAATTACTAAAATCAGGATTTTCTTTGTGCCCCCCCCCCCAAGAATAGAAACCAGCGACAGCGGGTGGGTGCATACTTCCTCCACCTCCTTCCGGCCCCCGGCCATGCCTGGAGTGTGGGGAGAGGGGGGAGGTAGGCATGGTGTGGGAGGTAGGTAGGCATGGCCAGCTGGTTCTCCTACTGGTTCTATAGAAACTGATAGAACCTGCTGCAGTGCAACACTGGGCATAAGTAACTAATAGGATTCTGGACAGAGTGAAAATCAAATGTGTTTAAGTGATTCCCTAGTATGTTTTCTGGGATAAACATGTATGGACTTGGGCAAGTAAAGCGATCCTAGAACAGTGAGAGCACCCCAGGAAGAAGCGAATAATGAACCATTACTGAATACTCTATTCCTAGAAAACCCCAGGGAGAATCATTATAAGTTAGAATCAACTTGACAGCTTGCAATTATTATTATTTGTGGTAGTCAGTTACTTGGCGTTATAGGTACTCCTCAGGAATGATGATATGTGGACTGATGATATGTGGACTGGGAAGGAGAGGCAACTGCCTGTGCAGCAACCCTGAAAACAATAGTAAGTAAACAGACAAAAGCAGAAGAGGTAAAGAATGCAAATGGGAACATACATGTATGCAGCAACACAGTTGTCGTGGGACATGCATTAGGAAAGGAAGGAAATGATGGTGATATAAAGAGAAACGAAAGCTGAAATCAATGCATTCTGTATTTGGAACAATGAACAATTTATGTGTTGTGAGATTAAATATGAAAATACACTGACAAAATGTATTACTGTACTGAAAAACTTAATCTATACACTTTCCCCTTTACTATATTATTGATCTTTCATTTTTCATAAATATTCCTGATGTTCCAGGTACAAACTTTTATGGCTGACCCAGAGATTCTTAGCACCCTCTGCCCACTGAAGGGCTACCGGGGACTGAGGGCTGTGTTTATTTGACTTTCAGCCATGAAGATTGTCCTGGGAACAAAATAATGCTCCAATACTTTGGCCATATCATGTGGAACAACATAAAGTATAGTATACTCCAACTCGCTCTGCAAGGAAATATCCCTGGGAAGAGAGGCCCTGGATGTAGACGGACTTCATGGCTGAAGAACCTGAGAGACTGGTGTGGCATGTCTTTCGAAGAACTGTTCCAATGAGTTAAGAACAGGAAGAGTATTGCCATGATGATAGCCAATATTTAGAAAGGATGCGGTAGCTGAAGAAGAAAAATAATGCACTTTTTGCTTTAAACAAAGAATAAAGGGTCTGCTTGCAGAAAATGTACTGAGCCCCTGCCATCTCTACAAATGAACCTTCCATCTTAATTTAAATTTTTAATTTAATTTAATTTTTGAACAGAGAAGTCCTACTGTCACTTTAAGAGATGGCTAGTCTGTCCCTAGCACAGCAGAAACATTTTACTACTATGAGATACAAACTCCATGGGAATGATGCATCACTCTGAAATATCTCAGATGTGGTGGTGGCTTTCTCCTTCCCCCAGTGTTACTGATGGTCCTATGAAAGAGGTGTAGTGGATTTATTTGTGGCTCAACAATACTTTCCACTCTATTTTCCTAACTTGAGCAGTCCCTTTGGGGAGAACTGCTATGCAAACTCAGTTTTTTTTTTTGCAGGGGCATGCATTGTACTGGTATATATGTAGGTTATGTTAGGTCCAGCATGTTGTGATTAGATGTTATGCTGAAGAAACTGAGAGTGCACTTTAGAATGTGCTTGATATTATTCTGTGGCTATTGCTTTCCTGAGTAAAATAGTACTGACAAGCAAACTGCCTTTTAATCTGTTTTTCCACCACCAATATTGATCTTCTGATTGAGGAACACTTCAGTTCTTTGGAATCCATATGAAAACTGATACAGGAGATTCAGAAACTCCCTCCTCTACTTTGTGTCGCATTGCTGTCATACATCTAAAGGAAAACATTATAATTGTATCATTTGCTAGGCAATTATATTGTAGAAATAAGGTTCTCAATTTACTACCAGTAATGAAACTCACATACTCAATGAGTCATAAGTGTGTAATAGGACACAATTTTGCACTTGTTGGAAAACAATAGAACTGAATAGTTACTGTGCACAGAAAGGGTTACTGAAGCACATTAGACTACTGTATTTTTTTTAAAAAAATTAAATTTTTTAATACAATTCTAATAACAAAAATAAACATTACATCAAATACATCAATATATCAACATAAATGAACACATAAACAAACACATAACACCCAGTGATATTTACAATGCACTATAGACTAAGTATATTCTTTGTTTCCTACTTTATTTCCAAAAACCAAGTTGATCAGGCATTTGGTTTTCCTCCTTGGCCCTTATTTAATGTGTATTCCAAAAAATATTTCCAGATCTCATAAAATTTATTTTCTTTAATCATTCCCTTTTTAAAATGTAGTTCTGAAGTAAGTTTATCATTAAGTCCAATCGTCCACATTTCATTATACCACTCTTCAATTTTAAGCATTTTTTCTTCCTTCCAGTTTCGGGCAATGCATTGTCTCGCCGTGTTAACATTATAGATGATAACTCTTTTTTATAATTATCCATTCTAACATCATCAACATCTGTTAACAGGACCACACATGCATTCAGTTTAATATCTATATCAAAGATTTTTTTGATTTCATTTTCAACTTTTGTCCAAAATTGTCTTATAATTCTCCAGAACCAACACATATGAGAATAAAAGCCCAGAGCATTTTTACATCTCCAACAAAATTGCAACTTTGTATTATCCATTTGACTTAAACGAACCGGTGTCAGATACCATTTCCAGACTACTGTATTTTTAAAAGTAGAAGAAGAAGAATCTCGCCCAAACAAGGACTTTTCAGTTTCATTGTTCTGGAAACTGATGGTACAGTAGAACCCCATATAATGAAAGAACTCCATTCTGCTGGGCTCTTTGCTATACAGTTTTTTGTTATACGAAGCGCTATTGGCGATACCCAGCATAACGAAAAAAAGTTTGTTATATGGGGTGTCGTTGAGCGAGTACCCCGCCTAGCATAACGAAAAAAAAGTTTGTTATATGGGGTTTCGCTAAGCGAAGTATACCTTGCTTAACAAAAACCCCATATAGCAAAAAAATTCGTTATGCAGGGTATCACCAATAGCGAAAAAATGCTTCGTTGTATGAATTTTTCGTTATACGAAGCATTAGTTATGCGGCGTTCCACTTTATTTTAAAGTCAATAGATTAGCAAATAAAAGCACGAATTGATAACTGTAAGAATAATTTGTATACATGCATTTGCCTCATTTCTGAATGGTGCAATTGATATCTATATTTCTAAAGCAAAGACATACGTTCGTGGGTCTGGGATGCACACCCTCACCCCACAACCCACCCCTCCAAATCTTCACTGGACCTACCTTCCACATCCTAGTGGTCAAAGAAAGGGGTCTGGAGGCCGCAGGTGGGGCGTGGGACCCACAAAATACAAATAAAGATAAAACTACATGCCCCAGCATCCCCTGCGCTACACCCCAACCAATCAGAGAGGCCGGAGTAAACCCAGGAGAGGTGGGGCAGGGGCCGTGCATTTACAGAATGGAGAAAGGCCATGCGCATACGAGAAGCTGCCAGCAGGGCCATTTCGCCACCCCTGCCCGGGACAGCCCTGGCAATGGCCCAGCGAGAACTGCGGGCGAGCCACAGGCCCGGCCCCGGGTGGCCTCGACGGACGCCCAGGCACCGGTCACTTCAGACGACTCAGACCCATCCAGCCCCGGTAACGTGGGCTCCTCCCCCTTCCCCTTCACACGCCAGGCACAGGGAGCCGGCATCAGAGGTGCCCAAACCCGGGCACCTGCCCAGCAGCCGGCAGCCATCCTTCCCTCACAACGCCCCCTCCCCATCACAGGCCGGCCCGCCAGATTCAGCAGCACCCAAACACAGGCGCCTGCCTTGCGAGGGGAAGTGGGGAGAAAGCCCTCACATCACCCTCTCCCCTACACAAGCCAGGGAGCCACCATGAGAAGCCCTCAAACGTGTGTCAGCCTTGCGAGGGGATGGGGGACTGCACTCGCATCGCCCCCTCCCCTACGCAAGCCAGGGAGCCAGGTTGAGAGGCCCCTGAAAACAGCCACCAGCCTTGCGAGGGGGAAGGGAGGACATGCACTCACATTACCCCCACCCATTAGCAACCCTGGGAGGCGCCCTAAGAATTAAAGGGCCCCCCCACACAAACAGGAGGCCCGGGGGGGGAATCTACTCCCCCAAACCAGCCCGGATGAAGTTGCAGTTAAAATCTGTATTTGGTATTATTCATCAACTACGTGACAAAAAAACTCATTGCAAGTGAGCCCAGGGCTCACACACACACACACACATGGCATCTTTTACTTTTTATTCAGCTGGCAAAGGCTAGTATTTTTTCTCTTAGTGATTTTCCTGACATCGATTTTTTCCCCCAGGTGTGATCACCTATGGTGAACCTTTTAGAGACAGAATGCCCAAACTCAACAGGCTGCCATCCACGATGTAGAGTGGTGGGGTGAACTCTGTGCTGGGGGATGAAGGAAGCCCTCCCATTGGGCTGCTGGGCAGAGAGGCGGGCTGAACTCTGTGCTTTGGGGAGGGACGATGTGCTCCCAAAGGTCTGCTGGGTAGTGGGGCTGGGCGAACTCTGTGCTGGGGCAATGGTGTGCGTACCCACAGAGAGGGCTCTGAGTGCCCCCTCTGTCACACGTGCCATAGGTTCACCACCACTTACCTATATAGATCCAGTGATGGGTGTGTCCCAAGGTGATTTTGATGTTAGTGTGTCTTTAAAAACATGGCAAATGGCATAATTACAGTGATTATCTCACATATAATTATCTGACATTTATCACAAAGTGCCAACATAGCAACAGTAGAGGAAGGAAACACTCCCATTGGGCTGCTGGGCAGGGTGGCAGGGTAAACTCTGTGCTGGGCCGATGGTGCTGGGTGTGTCCCAAGGTGATTTTGATGTTAGTGTGTCTATAAAAACAAGGCAAGTGGCATAATTACAGTGATCATCTGACATAGTGTTAAATTGGGAAAAGCATACAAGAATGGGTTGAAGGGGAGAAAAAGATGCTTACTTAAGGAGGATGTTCCTATTGTACTTGCTGAAGAATACGCCACTCCAGTGGGAACATCCATTTCAAGTGAGCAATTCTAGTCACTCCTCTGAATAATCTTTTTTTTTTATGCCTTTCCAATTTCATGTTATGTTAGATAACAATGACACAAGCTGTTTTTACCATTTCAATGCTATGCAACTTGCTGATTTTTTAAAAAAAGAGAGATGAGAAAGAGAGTGATGTTTATGGCAGGGAAGAATGGATGATCCACAATCCTGGTAAGAATTATAGCAATTTGGGCCCTTGCACATTCTGTATTGAATGACAATTTAACTGCCATAGGAAGCCTCAAATTGATCCAAATCAAGCTGGTACAGCCTTTCTGTCTAGTCACACCCTAAGGTTCAGCTTTCCTGTTTTAGTAGGTAAGATATTGGATGTGGCCATAGTACAGCAAGGTTATCTTGGCCTAATTTGAATACAGAGGTTTGTGGAATTTCTTTTGCAAATACATCTGCTGTGTTTAGCCCATAGAATTTGAAGTAGAAACTGGGATTTCTCTGCTGTGGCACCTTCTCTTTGGAATGCCTGCCAGATTGGGATATACCAGGTCCCCTTCCTTCCTTCAGATCTTTAAGAAGCTACTGAAGATCAATCTTTTTAAAGGAGCTTTTAAGGATGTTCTCCCCAGGCATAATAAATAATAATAAGCCTTATGTCTTTAATTATTGTTGCCACCATCTCTATTGCCATATTTTAAAATTAATCTTACTACCTTTTCTATGCTCTATGTTACTTTATATTTTTATGTAATTGTGTTTTGTAAATAGGACTGCAGTGGCTCAAGTGGCTAAGATGCTGACTGGGAGGTTAGCAGTTCGATTCCTGAGTAGTGCAGGACGGAAATGAGCTCCCGTCTTTGTCCCAGCTCCTGCCAACTTAGCAGTTCGAAAGCAAGAAGATAAATAGGGACCACTTCGGTGGGAAGGTAACAGCGTTCCGTGCGCTTCAGTGTCTAGTCATGCCTGCCACATGACCACGGAAACGTCTGCAGCAGCAGACAACGCTGGCTCTTCAGCTTTGAAACAGAGAAGAGCACTGCACCCTAGAGTTGGATACGACTGTCTTTCGAGCAAGGGAAACCTTTACTTTACTTATGTAAATAGGCCAGAGAAGCAGCTTTGCTAGATGGATGGATGGCATGTATAAAGGTAAAGGTAAAGGTTTCCCTTGCTCGAAAGCCAGTTGTATCCAACTCTAGGGTGCAGTGCTCATCTCTGTTTCTAAGCCAAAGAGCCAGCGCTGTCTGCTTCTGCAAACATTTCCATGGTCATGTGGCAGGCATGACTAGACACCGGAGCGCACAGAACGCTGTTTCCTTCCCACCGAAGTGGTCCCTATTTATCTACTTGCAATTTCTTGCTTTCGAACTGCTAGGTTGGCAGGAGCTGGGATGAAGACGGGAGCTCATTTCCATCCTGCAGTACTCGGGAATCGAACTGCTGACCTTCCGCTTCCCAGTCAGCGTCTTAGCGACTTGAGCCACTGCAGTACCCGGATGGCATGTATAGATAGATAGATAGGTAGGTAGGTAGGTAGGTAGGTAGATAGATAGATAGATAGATAGATAGATAGATAGATAGATAGATAGATAGATAGATAGATAGATGGTACATATTAAAGCAAAGCAAAAAGCAAAGCAACCACACTTATATACTACCCCATAGTTCACGAGTTAATTAAACTTTTGCCCTCCAACATGTTGGGTACCAACCTCGGAAGGACGGAAGGCTGAGTCAACCTTGAACCCTTATTCAAAATTGTGTCCTGATTTAATTGAGCAATCAGTGTAAATATATGGGAAGGAATAATACTTGCCATGAGGTGATTCTTGGACATTTCCATTACAGCTGTCTACAATGATAAAGAGAGATATTGTTTCTTATCTGAAATTTGGTAGAAATGCTTGAGAAAAACATGTGGTTATGCAGTGGAATTTTGACTGACAGTTTGAAAGTGCAGCAAGAGTTATTGGTGTTCCATAAACTACAGTTTAAGAACCACTGATGTAGCATGGATCGCTTTTAAGAAGAATGCTTATCATTACACTTCCCCCCCCCCCAAAAAAAAAAGTACAGTACTTTTAAAACATTCTTAGAAACACAATCGTTTTGAAACTTTTATTCCCTCTGCAGCGTAATAGAAAGATGTAGCAGCTGAATTTCTAATTCTCTCTTATTTTCATTAATTTTGGGAGAGTGGGGATGAATGATTACATTAGGAGAAACATAAGTATTTAGAAACTGGGATAATTACTATTATATTTAAGACACTGGAAGATTGAATGCATGATTAGCACAGAACATATGCTACATGTGTTTGAAGAACTAACCCCATTGTGTTAGGAAAAGCCATTTCCAGTTATGCAGTGGGGATTTAAAAAACTTTTTTGGCTCCCCCCCCCCCTGTTACTTTGGACTGGATCCAGTTCTGGAATGCTACAAATGTGTGAACTGATGAATGCTTCCTCCTATGGTTCCCAAGTATCTTTGGTCTATTCAGCAATAATAATTTCATGTCAGAAATTATTCTGGGTTGAAAGGATTTTTGTGGAAGAAACTCCACTGAGGGAACAACCAAATGAGGCTCCTTTCATGTCCCCAAGAGCTGGGACAGAGACGGGCAGTACCCGGGTCTTGAACTGCCAACTTGCCAGCCTGCCAGCTAACAAGGCGAGCTTCTTAACCACCGAGCCACTATAGCCCCTTGTCTCTGCAGTGTTCTAGATAGAACAATTTTATTTTCTTCTGATTTATGCTAAATAGTATATGGAGTAGGAGACTGACAATTAGAGGAAACTGCAATTTATGAAATGGTCTGAGTAGTATTCATGCAGTAATGTTGGAGAACAGAGAAAACACTGTTTAACACACACGCGCGCACACATACACACACACACACACACAGATTCTCTACACCTTACATCCTCCTTGTGGCTTTTTGGATCACCTGGCCTTGGATATGTGCCAGTGTCTACTGCTGTGTTTGCTAGGGGTTCCTGTTGTGGTTTGTTTTTAATTATAGCCCAAGGAACACAATGTTCTTTTGATGGATTTAGTGAGATGATGGTTATGGAGCATTCTTATTTGGATATTTGCATCCCGGAGCTATTTTTTGGATTTAGAAGAACCAGATAGTTTCTTTTTTTGGGTTGTCTATTTCTTAGAAGTGTAGGGAAGCCAAGGTTTTTCCAAATACAGTATTGTGTGATTGATTTTCTTGCATTTTGCTTTGTTGCGCCTTACTTTGTTCATTTTATAATGCCATGGATTTTAACTTGCCCTCATCTGTGACTTGGCTGCAATTGATTTGAACTTGCAGTTGCCTATGATAATAATTGTTCTCATTTATTTATTTACAATTATGATAATAATTGTGGGGGAACTTGCCCTAACATTTTCACAGTAAGGTGTCCGCTTCTCAGTCATTAGTAAAGGTAAAGGTCCCCATTGCTTTAAAACCAGTTGTGTCCAACTCTAGGGGGCAGTGCTCATCTCTGGCTTTGTCTGAAGACATTTCTGTAGTCATGTGGCATGACTAGATACCAGAGCGTTACCTTTCCTGATGAAGTTATACCTATTTATCCACTTGCAATTTCTTGCTTTCAGACTGCTAGGTTGGCAGGAGCTGGGGCAGACGATGGGAGCTCACTCTGCCATGCAGCACTCGGATCTCGAACTACTGACCTGCCGACTTTCTGGTTGTCAAACCTAGCCACCACTAATTGTTCTGCTGAGTCTTATGGTATCTTAAATCTTAATGATTTATTATGATGTAAATTTTAATGAGCTAGAGCTCATTTTGTTAGTGGACTCTAGTCTGAAAAAACCTGTGTTGTAAACAAAAACACATTAGTTGCTGCAGTAGATTAATGTCTATATCTCCGAGGGGGGGAATCATGCTTAGAAGGAAAGCTCAGATTTTTTTGCTTCAGCTTCTGAACAACCTCTTCACTGTCTACACAAATTGAAAAGAAAAGCATGTGGAAATATTAGGCTGTGCACTTATTTAAACATGCCAGATTGTGTTAAATTGTAGTGAATGTGGTAATAGAAGGGAAAGATTATGAGAATATTCCACTATATGATGAGTTCACCTTTGCTGTTAAATGTAATTTGCAAGCGCTTCCCACCCGCCCTGCCACCATTTATTTTTGGATAGGCTTATTGTTACCCAGTTCAGCTAAGAAAACAATGTACTGTACTTTGCTTTAGGGAGAGAGAGAGGATATTTATGCGTGTATGCCTGTAAATAGAGACATACCGGTAAATACAATTCTGACAGGAGAGACAAAATGTACTATATAACCAAATTTTACAAAATTAGTACAAAGGCTGAGCTGAACCAAAATGCCAAATATTATTTCTGAATGTATGCATATGAATTTGCGTCACTGCCTGTTTCTCATACAGTCCAGTTGGTCGGGATATGTTTCAGGGTCTTCATGGTCATAGCAACTTTTGTTGTTGTTGTTGTTCAGTCACACAGTCGATTCCGACCCTTTGCGACCCCATGGACCATTTTCCTCCAGGCACCTCTGTCCTCCACCATCCTCCTCAGCCCACCCAGCTCTGTGCCCATTGCATCTACAAGACCATCTGTCCATCTCATCTTTGGACACCCCCTTCTTCTCTTGCCCTCCACCTTTCCCAGCATCAAGGCCTTCTCAAGTGAGTCCTCCCTTCTCATTTGATGCCCAAAGTACTTTAGCTTCATCTTCACCATTTGTCCCTCCAATGAACAGTCAGGATTGATTTCTTTTAATATTGACCTATTTGTTCTCTTTGCTGTCCAAGGGACTCTCAGGACTCTCCTCCAACACCAATGCAAATTTCTTTCCTGGGAGGCACCGTTTGCCCCCATCTTGAACAGTTTTTCAAAGATTTGTAAAGTTTTTCCCCCATTGTTAGATTAATCAGAATGTTTTACTTTCTCTATTGTATAAGAAGTTATTTTTATGAAATTTGCTTGTCAACTCTTTATTTTATTAATGACCCACTATATTTTTTTTCATTTCTGACAATGGGGGCGGGGGGGGGGGGGCTTTGTGTGTTCAAGTGTTAGACTAAAAATGATTTGACAAACAAATACAGCAGGCCGTTTTGCATTTTTCCTGCTGTGTAGTCACATCCTTAGCCAGGTCATGGTATCAGATGCTTCCAAAAGGTCCAGAAAAAATAATAAAGTTGTGCTCCTGTTATCTAGTCCCTAGCGAAAAGCCCTGTTGAACTTGTTAAATAATTAGTGTTAGCCAGGAGTGATTGGAAAGTAGGATATTATCCCCATATCACAAGTATATAACTATCATAATTATTGCGAGAGAAAAGTGACTTTCCCAAGATCACACAATAAATTAGTAGTTGAGGAGACTTGATTCATCTCTCTCTTTCTTAACAGCTATGGTATCATAATTCAATAATAATGCCATCTAATTGATTCCAACTTGTGGCAATCCTTTCCAGGGTTTTATAGGCACAATGTAATCAGATACAGTGTACCAACCTTTTCCTTTTGCTTTCAGACTGCTCGGTTGGCAGGAGCTCGGGCAGACGATGGGAGCTCACTCTGTCACGCAGCACTCTGTCATGTCCTCTGATATCTATCAGCTGACGCACTATGGTATAACAGGTTCATGCAGATATTGGAACTTGCTATACATGAGGAGATAACTATTGTAGTTCTTCACAAAAGGCTGTGTTATTAAAAGTGTCAATCTCTGCAGACCCTTCTACGCATCCATTACAATACCTAGTGTGTTAAGTGTGAAAAAGCCCCAAATGTGCGATGGAAGAGGTTGCATTGTAATGGAGATAGGAAAACTGTAGCAGCATAATTCAAGAAACGGTGAAAACTCTCCAAGATGTAGAAGATACAGTACTACACAACTGTATTTTGGACTCCCGAAGTGTTAATTTGACTTAACTAGCCTCCATATTTTTGTCATCATAAACCACATTAAACAGCAGCACTCTTGCTGAGAGCTAAACAAAGGCCCTGTTATATAAATAAAATGGTAATAATGTGCAAAGCAACAAATAGAGCAAGGTAAATTGTTTTTTGTTGTTCAGTCGCACAGTCGAGTCCGACCCTTTGCGATCTTATGGATCATTGATCTCCAGGCACCCCTGTTCTCCACCATCCTCCTCAGCCCGCTCAGCTCGGTGCCCGCTGCGTCCACAATGCCATCTAGCCATCTCATCCTTGGCCGTCCCCTTTTTCTTTTGCCCTCCACCTTTCCCAGCATCAAGGCTTTCTCAAGTGAATCCTCTCTTCTCATTTGTTGTCCAAAGTGTGCATTCCTCTCTTTGTAAATATGCTTGATGGGGTGAAATCCTTATACTGTACCTCCAAAGCCAGCAGAAAGAAATGGAACCTACCACTCACATAAGTACAGTAGCTGCAGGTGAAATGATCAGTGTAATTTTGTGCAGGTTTCTAAGGATTAGGTTCTTCCATATCCTGTGGGGCGTACTCCTTTTGTAGTGTGCTTACCATTCAAGCCTTAATGAGATATTTTGGGATTTGTTTTTAGCCTGTAAAAAATTGGTGATGCTAGTTGCTTGATTTCCACATATGTTTAATACAAAATCCTAGCTACCTTTTTCTATAACTAGAAGCTGGGGAAATAACTTTTCTGAATCACAACTTCTAGCATTCTCTTGCCAGCATGATGCATAAGGGATTCTGGTAAATCTAATTTTAAAAAGTATCTTCACTATATGATCTATCTCCTGAACGATCATTCTAGATGAGAGGTGTGGGTAATAGTTAATTGTTTCTGGAGAAATTAATGAATTCATGCCCTAAATATTCTTGATCTTGGCTGTCTCGAAAAGGAGGAAAAGGATCTTATTTTCACTAATGTTTAGCAAAGGTAAAGGTTTCCCTTGCTCGAAAGCCAGTCGTATCTGACTCTAGGGTTCAGTGCTCATCTCTGTTTCAAAGCCGAAGAGCCAGTGCTGTCTGCTTCTGCAGACATTTCCATGGTCATGTGGCAGGCATGACTAGACACCGGAGCGCACGGAACGCTGTTTACCTTCCCACCGAAGTGGTCCCTATCTACTTGCAATTTCTTGCTTTCGAACTGCTAGGTTTACAGGAGCTGGGACAAAGACGGGAGCTAATTCCATCTTGCAGTACTCGGGAATCGAACTGCTGACCTCCCGCCTTCCAGCCAGCATCTTAACCGCTAGAGCCACTGACAAATTCTAATTTCAACCTCATATCAGTAAGGCCTTCCTTCAAACATTTGCTTGCTCCAAGTGCAGCATTGCATTTGATTCTCAGAAGGGCTGACTTGATGTATTCAGTTTCCTGTCTTCTTCAAGAAGTAATAGTTTTGCTAATATTTTGTGAGCGACAGCCCTGGATGACCAAGAAGGAAGGTCAAAGCAATTCCATTGCTAAGCAGTTAGCATGTTTTCTATTTACTATTTGCACTGGGTGCTGGAACATTTCTTTTTTATACTTTAACTTGTGTGGTGCATTTTTAAACATAGTCAAGTTAACTTAGAGATCAAATACCTTATTTGGAATTAACCTATACAGTAAAACCCTGGGTTACGATGAAGGTCTGTTCCAACAGCCCCCATTGTGACCCCAAAAAATTGTAACCCGAAACATCCATAGGGATGCATTGAATTTTTTTTAAAAAAATGATCCTGAATTGTTCGTTGTAAACAGAAACAAATACATTAAACATTTGTAAACCAGGACAGCATTTCCATAGGATTTGTCACTGTAAACCGGAGCAAACTTAAACCAAGGCAGTTATGAGGAGAGAGAGAGCCTTCTACCCTGCCCCCCTTTCCTTGGCAGCCGTGCGGGAGATCATGGCCCTGAAAATTGAAAAAAAGAAGAAAAGAAGAAAAAAGACAAGGCAGTTGTAACCCGGGTTTTTACTTTTTATAATAATAATAATAATAATAATAATAATAATAATAATAATAATAATAATAATAATAATATAAAAAAATTTCATGTCAGAAATTATTCTGGGTTGAGGTTTTTTTTGCTGGAGAAATGCCGCTCAGGGGACAGCCAAACGAGGCTCCTTTCATGGCCCCAAGAGCTGGGACAGAGACAGGCACTCAATCCATCATGCAGTACCCAGATTTAGAACCACCGGCTTACCAGCCTTCCAACTAACAAGGCTAGCTTCTTAACCACTGGGCCACCACAGCCCCTTATGTTTATAATAATGTTTGCTGATACTTGTATCAGGATGCACATACAAATGAAGGATGAATTCATTTTCTCTACCAGTATTTCTGTGGTCTGATTCATAGATGCAGACTAAACTGATCCCTTCATATTAAAGTGATAAGATTTATTTATGAGTAAATCATAGAGATATTCTTAAATGAAGAATGCAGATTTTGTCTCTCAGGCACTGTGACTCAAATGCCATGATCCCAATAGTCAAAATAGACTGGCATATGGTTACTGTTCTATGTGGACCATGGTTTCCATACACCTTTAAAAACAGGTTTTCATGCAGATTGCCATGTCATAGCAAACTATGTTAGGAGAAAACTAGAAAATTTAAGAGGAGACTTGTAGGCAAAAAAGAAACAAAAAAGAATACATGAGGCTGAATTGCTTTCTTGAGCCTCCAAGCTTATGTTTGGATGAGCCGCCCTGAGTCGGGTTTACCTGATTGGGCGGCATAGAAATCTGAATTTAAAATAAAATGAATAAAAATAAAATGATTTGGGTTTGAATCATCTGAGCTAAGCTGGTGCTTTTCAGTATCAACTGATGAAGTTCACACTTTCATCTGCTGGAAGAAGAAAAGAAATCAATGCACATGTATGAAATTGGCTTTAATTGTACAGCTAATTGACAATGTGCTTCCTAGGTGGAAATAAAAATAAACCCCCTTTATTTATTTAGCATTGATAAATAATATAGATCGCATTGGACAAGCATATGCTAAACTTTGCAGCTTGTCATGTTTTATCAATGCTGCTCTCAACTAAATCAAGCCTGAAAGCTTAGGTCGGCAAGCCAAATGTACCCTGTCTGTCATGTTCTGGGATCCAGATGCCTAACAATAGCACCCTTCTCTAGTTTTGTAGTGCAGTCAAGTTGCAAAAGCAGGATGTTTACCGAGCCTCTGCTGGGCCCCAGACAAGGCTAAAAACAAAGAAGAATCCCTGCAAATACTGATAAATCTCACACATCTCTGTAATAGTTACAGAGGAACTGTGACTATTAATTCTTGAGCAATTAATCAGATCTGTTCTTTTGTTTGACAAGAGAACTATGGCATAATCAAAACCAATTTTCAGAGTAGATAATAAAAACTCAATTTCTTTTCTACTGTCACTTTATAAAAGCTTGACAACTCCAATCATTTGCTTTCAGCAATATCGCTCATACAATATTTTATGTCAGAGAATAATGGTGTCATTAGTAATCTGTTTGTCCTTTATCTGTCCCTAGTTTTGTAATGGTGCAGTCTGGTTCTGAATGAAAAGTGGATGACGCATGGCTTCAATAGTCACACTTTCCATTTTCCCCCACTTACACATTGGTCTTCAGACTTTCTCTGTCCCTAGGGAACACTTTCTACATCATCATCTTCTTGCACGTGGAGACATTGGAATTTGTGCAGAATTCTGGGGAATGTTCTGGGCAGCAGGACTTTGTGTTGGTGGATTGTGCTGAGTGAGTTGATGGCAGAAGTGAAGTTGGACAGAAGGCATTGATGAGAAAAAAATACAAATAATGGTGATTTGCTTACCAATCAACTTGTGTTCAGCCATGTTGCTTCCAGTGCATCCCCTACACTTTCCCCAGTGTCTTATCAGTTCTCTTTTCCAGTCTCACCGTGAAATAGATTGGTTTGAACAGTTTTCTAATTTTGTATTAGAAAAACCCAAAACCTTTTGGTTGAACTCTGCAGAACTGTGTTAAGGTTGAACAGTTTCACAGATGAGTTGCGATTAAAGAATTTTAACTAAAGGTGATTTAACAGATGAAATGTTTTGTTCAGAAATTGTGGCAGAGGACCATGTGACATATAAAACCAAGCTAACCAACCATCATACCTGTCAACCGCGGCTCCGAACAATCTGGGACCTGCGCAGAATGATTCTGTGCAAGTCGCCTTCTACGCATGCGTAGAAGGGTTCTATGCAAGCGTAAAAGGGTTCAATGCAAGCATAAAAGCCTTCTACGCATGCGTAGGAGGTGACGTGCACAGAAGGGATGTGCAGTACCTCTTTTCCCCCATTGCCAAATTCCGGGGTTTTGGCAGCTCCGGATGGGAAATGGCGCAAATTGGCGCCGAAAAACGGCCAATCCCAGCCAATCCAGGAAGGTCGACAGGTATGCCAACCATTAACAACAACCACCTGTTGACATTCTCAACAATGGAAGCCCAAAGCTAATTATCTTAACTTTCAGTCGTCTGCTAGATGGAATTTTGAAGAGATGTGGCACTTCTGAGCATGTTTCTGCAATAATAATAATAATAATAAACCAAAAAAACAACAACAACCCCACCCTCTTGTATAGATCTTCTTCTGTGGAGAGGTCTTCAGGCAGGCAATGATTTTAACAAGCCCTGGCACAAGTGTTTTTTGGGGCAGTGTGAATTCAATGAGATCATGTTTTGTATTGCTGTAAAATAATCCTGCTATGGCAACCAATTTGCTTTAGGTCAGATCAACTACAAATATGTAGAGGTTAGTTGTCTTTATTTAGTCTTTTCTGTAAATGACTTCACAATCCTCTTGGCTCCATTGATGCTTAAAATCCCCTTGCAAGATTTAACCTATCCAACAACCTATCCAACAACTTTTGATCTAGCCCACATGTTTCCATTTGCTCTGTTCATGTCTGTGCAGCTATTTAACCACACCTTGTGTCTTTCAGCATCAAAACCAGTTACCTCTGTGTAACTACTCTTTTGGGAGCTCCAGTTCCCAAGATGAGGATGAATGTGCAAGACTTTATTTTGGATACTGTTTTTTTTTTTAAAAAAAACTGTGTAATGCATCTTCATTTACACGAGGTTTTCCACATATTTTCTAAGATCTTGGACATTTTCACTGGCATTTTACCTGCCTATAAACAGAACTCTTTCAGGTTGGGGACATACTGTTAATTCAGAGATTTTCGGATCAGTGGATCAAACAACTCATTTTGTCCAATGTAACCTCCTACAGCAGAAAGCACAATTTATGCTACATAAGGCACAGAAGGAAGAGGGAGGGAAATCACCTTAATTAGGCTTTTGTGTACAGAATACTGCATTTGAAGAGAATTAATGGACTGGGTCAGCGTTTGAACTGCCCCCTCCCCTGTGGTTTGTTCAGATATCCCTAAATGTTATTGTAGTTTATTAAGGTCTTTGAAATGCAGTGTTCAGTGTGTGCATGAATGTGTATGTAAATAAACATTGTATCATGCACTTTCCAAGGAACACCTTCCTTTCAAGGAAACTGAAACCTTGATATATGAAACACTGTGTGATGAGAAGTAGGATGCATATATATAACCACCGACTTTGGTTTGCAAAAGGCACATGAGTACTAGATATTTGGTTTGAAGCTGAATTCAGATTAGTTGATATTTCTTTTTCCACATGAACCATGAGATTAGCCCTGTATGAGGAATCAGGGGAATTCTTTAATGCATACCTTTCAAGTATCCCAGATTGGTCGGGATTTCCCATATTTCAGTGCTGATTTTCTCCATTTCCTGCCCGGAGCTGCCGCTACCCCATAATTTGGCAGCAGGGGAAAGGAGTTACTGCGCATCCCTTCTGCGCAGGTCCTTTCTACACATGCGTAGAACCCTTCTACGCATACCCTTCCCTTTACGCATGCGTAGAAGGCTTCTGTGCAGAAGGGGATGCGTAGAAGCCTTCTACGCATGCGTAGAAGTGACCTGTGCAGAACAGTTCTGTGAAGGTCCATTCTACGCATGCGTAAAAGCCTTCTATACATGCGTAAAAGCCTTCTGCGCATGCATAGAAGGCTTTTACGCATGCATAGAACAGACCTGCACAGAAATGTTCTGCGCAGGTCCCGTAATCTCTGGAGCTGCGCTTGACAGGTATGCTTTAATGGGCATTCCAAGCTCATCCCCAAAATTACTGTACAAAGGAGTATTCAGCAAAGAATCATGGCAGCTAAATAATTTGGAAACTGGTTAATGTGTGTAGAGTAGATATGTCACTCTTGTAATTATATTTTATTTTTATCTTTTTGAGCAGACACCTTTTCGTAAGGATTTTTTAAAAATATTGAACGTAACGAATGTTGTACTCTCTTCACACGCCCGAATGTGGTTAATTTAATTTCTCCTAGTCTCCACTTACCCTTTTTAGCACTAATGAAACTGATGAAAATATTGACAATATGAAACCAAGTAGATAAAAGAAGCGAAAAAGGGTTTGTTTCTTGTAGATATAATTACATATGCGGATTTGACAATCCTTGTGAAAAAATGTTTTTGAATACTGTATGGGAATAAAGCCAGGGAATAAAGAAGCATTTTTAAATTCAATTTGTTGTTAGGGAGATCCTTATTTTAAGTGACATACAGTAAAAGCTGCTGGAAGATACTTTTGTGGCTACTATTAGCCATATTGTTGGAAGGATCCAACAAGTTGTACAGAGGAGACTTGTAGGCAAAAAAGAAACTGTTCCAAGCTTTGCATACATAATTGTTGCAGAAAGTAAACATCCATTGAAGGCTTTTTTTTAAAAAAACGCCCTTTTGATTTTCTTTAAAACTTTGTAAGGTTTTACAAGATCAGAAATCATGCCCCTTGTTGTCTTCAGAACTGTTGGTTATACTATTTTTGCCATAAAAATGTATATAATAACACAATCCCCAGTGCATCCTCGTTCACACAGTGACATCAATTTGCAGAGTCTCTTACAGAGATAATTATGGTGGTGAGGAGAGACAAGTCTCTGCCCTCAAAGGGCTTACAATATGTATTTCATAGGGGTTAGAGGAGAGAGGGGAGCCAGATTTCTCCTGCACAAATTATCCTAGGAGCAACAGATTGTAGGTATTGCCTTTGAAATGAAAATGTTAAAAACAGGGGTTCCAACCTAAGGCCTGTGGGCCGGGGCCGGCCCACAGTGCCATTTTATGTGGCCCCCGCCCCCTAAGGGCATTTGAGAAACAAAATGGCCACCCCCTTTGAAGCTGTTGGAACAAAATGGCCACACCCATCGTGCAGGCATGGCAAAATGGCTATCCAGCCCTCAGAGCTGACTGATAGAGTGTGATCTGACCCCCGGCTTGAAAAGATTGGGAACCCCAGGTTTAAAGAAAATGTTTTAATTGGTTTTAATTGGTTGTACTGTTTTATGTGTGTTTTAACTTGTTGTGAGCTGCCCAGAGTCGGGTTTACCTGATTGGGCGGCATATAAATTTGAATATAAAATAAATAAAAATAAATAAATACTTTTAAATAGAGAAGCACCAAAACAAACATTTTATATTTATTGGGAAAAGTTCTTCCAGAGCTCTATCTTGTCAAAGGAAATAATATCTTTCCATTTTTATTCAGAGTATCATTTTCTGCCTGTCTCTCAGTTTGTCAGACTTAACATATTCTTCCCCAGCTTCTGCGTATATTTTCCTTAGAATTAAAACTTAGATTTGAATAGCTGTCATAAGGCTGCACATTAAGCATTGATACCTGACAGGGTTTTTACTGCAAACGTTTGCTCAAGAGATGTTATAATCTCACTGTTCGCCCTGGCCCCATCAACGGCGGAGGGTGAGGAAGACGGTGTCAGCTGTGGCTGCTTGGGTGGTGGAGTCTCGCTCCCGCCTCCCCCTCTGGGTCTCGCCCACCCAGAGGGGGATAAAAGCCTGCCACAGCCTCCAGACTGGGATGCTCCCGCCACCGCTCACCCTGGCCCCGTCAACGCCGTGGTGGGAATGAGTGGGCAAAAGAGGCCACAGTAGCAGCGGGACATTCACGGCCACTATCTCTGAATTTGTCTGGGATTGGAATTGTGAGATGTTGCTGCACTTTGAAATGTTGATACTGTGTAATTGTATTTTGTATATTGTTGATTATTGTACTGCTATTGTTGCTGCTTTCTCAGATTTTGTATTTTTGTATTTTCTCTTATTGTGTACTTTGTTGCTCTAAACCGCCTTGAGTTGCCCACAGGGTAAGAAAGGTGGTATAGATGATGATGATGATGATGATGATGATGATGATGATGATGATGATGATGATGATAATAATAATAATAATAATAATAATAATAATAATAATAGTAGTAGTAGTAGTAGTAGTAGTAGTAGTAGTAGTAGTAGTAGTTTTGGGCTTGTCATTGATGATTTCTCAGTCTTCAGGTGAACATTTTGGAGATTTAAGCCAATGCTCTTTTAGTGGCAAAAAATTCTTTCGTCAAGCACAAAGAGGATGAAATCTATTGGAACGTTCAAGAAATTGTATGCTGCAGTTTTTCATAAAGCCTCAAATAACGTCTTTTTATTGTTGGTGGTGATGCTGCTAGATGCAGAATGGCTGCAGGGATGAGAAATGCCAAGTTTAGTGTTATGTCCTCAACTCACTTCTTTTGTTAGCAGTAATCAGAATCTGTTGTGCCAAAGTCAGCATTTTTCTTGCTGTTTCACTGCAGTCATTATGTTTACGCCTGGCCTGTGGAGAGAAATAGAGAAAATAGTTTCCTATCACATCAATCAACATTGAATGCGAAGGGCAAATATAGGTGTCACACTCAGCCTTCATGTAGCTTGGAAGTTCATGTAATTTAAACTGGTGGCTTTGCCAGACAGGACGCTTGGTGTGGGAGTGGGATAGGCAGATTATTTTTGAGAAATGGAGATGTGCTATCAATTTAGTTGATATGCATAAACATACAGTACCTTTGGGATCTGTTGGCAACGTTATAGTCATAATTTACAAGCAACTATTATTATTTTTTGCTTCAACTGTGAAAGAGTGTTAGGGAGAGAAATCTGAAACAGTCCAAAGTGTTGCAGCGGGTCTTCTCTTCTGTTTTCTTCTTATTCTACAAATAGGGGGTGATGCTGGAGAGGATGAAGTTGCATGTTCTTTCCTTCTTGTGTTTGCCTGAATAACATTGCAAAATTGACCAAAGAAGGCCAAACAATTCAGTTGCTTTTCTTCTGTGAGATTTCATGTTTGCAAAGATAAACCACACATCTGGGGTGAGGGGGAGAGGAGGTGCAATAATTTTGTTGAATGAGTCTGGATCTTGTCAGTTTCCAAATGGGGAACCAATTATGAACCACTGGGTTGTTGTTGGCCACAACTCGATCCGAGTATACATTTTCTCCCTGCCCCAGGGTGCCGGGAGGCCTGGTCTTGGAGGCCAGCTGGTTCTGGGCCACCTTCGTCCTCAGAGGCAATCAGGAAAATTGCCACTAGTGTGAATTTGTTTAAGGTGGATCCCAGCTTGCCATGACGTGACCCACACACTATGATCTCGGAGCCATCTCCTGTGGCACATATGAAATGAGGCATGCAGGATTTAACACCAGGACTGCAATGGACTGCCACAACTTTGAGGATATGGACAAGATGAGCCTTCACAGCCACTCCATCTGGCATGGCCTCTTCTGACTCCATGACCATTGTGAATCAGTTCTTCCTCTGCTCATTTTGCCATTGGACCCAATATAATGGTTTCCAGTGGCATTTCCTCCACTGAGGGGACCATCACCCCACCTAAAGGGACTCATCCGTCCATAGCCATTGGCCCCTTTAGGGAGTCAGGTTACTTACCGCTGCCCAACACTCAGCCTTGAATTGCTGGCTGTATGATCTACCCCATTACTGTAGCAAGATGTCCGGCAAGACAACTAGGTACTTGAAGATAGAAGGAAGAATAAAAATGTGGCACTTTTCCATATGTCTTCAAATATAATTGCCACCCTGAGTGCTGCGTCGCATTAGGAGGGCAGGCTAGAAATCAATAAATAATAATAACTGATAATGAGATAATGATTGTTCTATTGACATCCCTGAGATGAAGAATTCATATGATTATTGTTGTTACATCCTGTCAAGTTGGAACCAACATATACTAACCCTAATTGGGCTTTCAAGGTAAGTGAGATATCAAAGGAGTAGCTTTACCAGTTCCTTATCCTTAGTGAGTTTGCCTGGATGAGTGGGCATTTGAACCCAAGCCTCCAGAGTCCTAGTACATCACTCTATCCTCTGCAGTATACTGGTTAATATGATTAGGCTCCCTCATATATTCTCAGAAGTTGTATATTTCTGGGTCTCAAACTCTGAGGAATGTATGTGGATATTTTGTATTTTGTATTCATGTAATGGTTGGAGGAAGTCAAAGTTTGCAATTTGAATTGTGAATAGCTAACTTTTTCATCTTGGCATTAAATCCTTATGATTAATATCTGCTGGTGAGCCAACCCTGCCACATTAGAGCATTCAGCATTTGTTCCCCAGGGGGGAAACAATCTCCAAGTCTAAACAGTTGCATTATGCATACTTATATGCTTGGAAGGTAAAAATAGTTTATCTCTTTCTTTATTGAAGTAAGCTCCTGGGCTGAAAGATTGCCCTATGATTTCTTATGAACAGAGAGGAAAAGGGAAACAACTTCAAAACTCCTTTGGTAATTCATAAGAGAGCATTCAGATCGCCTTTCTGTTGTGCAGGATCAGTCAGTGAAGTAGACCATTATGCATCATACGGATGCATTAAAAAAGAGCTGTGAGAACTTCCACCACTACCACCTTCAAGACATTCTTCTTCTTTCATGTCCTGATCAAACGCTGAACTGCCAAAATGAAGCTACTTTCTTGGCGTTGTCGTTGGCCAAGCATAAGACCTCATGGGTGCATGTTTCTGACAGTAATCGGCAGGCCAGCGACTGAGCCAGATTCTGTATCTCTCCACATTCACACAGCATGTTATTGTTCATCAGCAGCTCCCACTTGAGCATTATGGTATTGCATTTAGGGACTCTGACCCTCAGTCTCTTCAGGGTCTTCTAAGTGATGTGGGAGATGTTGAGTTTGAGACTTAATATCAAGAAAACCAAGATAATGGCAACAGGTCCGATCAGTCCTTGGAAAATAGATGGGGAAGAAGTAGAAGCAGTGACAGATCTTACTTTCTTAGGATCTAAGACCACTGCAGATGGCGACTGTAGCCATGAAATAAAAAGACGACTGAATATGGGGGGACAAGCTATGAGAAACCTGGGGAATATAGTGAAAAGCAGAGACATCACCTTGAAAATAAAAATTTGCATAGTCAAAGCAATGGTATTCCCGGTGGTAATGTATGGGTGTGAGAGCTGGACTATTAGGAAAGCTGAGCGCAGAAGAATAGATGCCTTTGAAATATGGTGTTGGAGGAGAGTCCTGAGAGTCCCTTGGACAGCAAAGAGAACAAATAGGTCGATCTTAGAAGAAATCAACCCTAACTGTTCATTGGAGGGACAAATAGTGAAGATGAAGCTAAAGTACTTTGGACATCAAATGAGAATGGAAGACTCACTTGAGAAGGCCTTGATGCTGGGAAAGGTGGAGGGCAAGAGAAGAAGGGGGAGTCCAAAGATGAGATGGATAGATGGTCTTGTGGATGCAATGGGCACAGAGCTGGGTGGGCTGAGGAGGATGGTGGAGGATAGAGGCGCCTGGATGAAAATGGTCCATAGGGTCTCAAAGGGTCAGAATCGACTGTGCGACTGAACAACAAATCTTCCTTTAATGTTATTTCTTGTCCAGTGAGCGCCTTCCTCCATTTTCTAATTTGGTTTTGCTCTTGTGTACCCTCAAGATCAAGAATGTTTGTTCTTGCCATAAAGCTCTTCCTGGATTTGAACTGGTGGACTTGAGGCTCACATCTCATTAGAGGATGTCAAGAGTCAATCTTCAAGGCGGCTCTTATTTATTTATTTGATTTAATTTGTATGCCGCCCACTCAGCATACGCCGACTCAGGGTGGCATACACCTTCAAGACATTGCCAAGAAAGTTGCCTGACTGATTCTAAGTGTTAGAGTTTTATAACAAGAGCCCTGGTGGTGCAGTAGTTAAACTGCTGTACTGCAGCCAGAAGGTTGTGAGTTCAATCCTGACCAGGATCCAAGGTTGACTCAGCCTTCCGTTCTCAGGAAAATGAGTACCCAGGACGTTGGGGGCAAAATGCTACTTAACTTGTTTCCTACCTTTTTATTCCAGTCCCCTATGATTATAAACATGATCAAATTTCCTCCTGGATGCTTTCATTAAAGCTTTCTTTTTCATCTTCAGCAGCACCTGTAGTTGGAGTGTATAGTTGAATGATGGTTATGTTGATAGATTTCCCACATGTTCTGATGGATGTGATTTTGTCAAGCTTTGCATTATAGCCCCTAACTGCCTCAGTATTAGAGCAACTCAGTTTGTTCTGAGATGTTCATTTCCGGAGTATAATACCTTGTAGTTGTTCGACTGAAATATCCTGCTCCAGTCTATTTAGTTCACGGACACCAAGAATTGCAATGCTTGTAACATTCCGTTTCTTGCTTTACAGTTTCCCACTTGCTTTGATTCATACTTTTCACATTCCATGTTCCAATTGTATATGTTGTGCAGCATCAAACTTGTTCTCGGCTCTTTTGCTGAAGCTGAATGAACTCCTTCCAACCTGAGAATCTCATCTTCCAATACTATCTCTTGCTTCATTTTGGATTGTCCAAAATAGGTGGTTTACCATTGCCAGTGCTAACAGAAATTAGCTTGGGTTTTACCACCACGGCCTCTTCAGGTACTACTGCTGCTCTGTAGCTGCCAACCCCATCACCACTGGAAGTATCCATTTTCTTCTGCTGATGTGGCTGTTACCTTGAAGTGGTGTTTCAGCTGTGCCCATTCTGTCTTGGCTCATTGTTTTGAGTGATCCTCTGCTCCTCCATCTGACAAACGGGGCTTTAATTCGGGTTTACAATCCTCCCCCTTTAGTCAATCCCTCACTCCAGTCGGGTCGCCCATCCTACGAGCCCCTGAGCTGGCTCAGCCAAGCGTCCGACCCAGAAGGGAAACTAGACGGCCATCCTGGTTAAAAGATTTTGTTTCTACCTAGAGGGGAAGAATGTTATGTATGTTAACTGTGTTTTCTGACAGGAGCGAAATGTATCTTTTCTCATGTATCTATTCTTATGCAAATAAGTGGATCGAAAATGTGCACACTCTGGTAGCCAATGGGCTTGTTGTATGATTGTTACTGTGACTGTTTATAGTGTATATAAGTCCGAATTTTGCCCCATCCAAACTGTGTTCAAGCCCCACTAATAAAGAGCTGAATTTCACTACTTCATTCATCTGCTTCTTCATTCCTTGAATACTAAACTGGCGACGAGGATGGGATGGCGTCCCCACACGGCAACAACATCGGCCCATTCGACCCAGCGCATCCAGAGAAATGGGCAACATACGAACGCTGGTTCTGCCACGCAATAGCCTCGCAGAAGATCACCGACGAAAACACCTAGAGCACCGTGACAATCGGGAGAAGAAATTCCTTCGCAAGTGTGATGGCTGCGGAGCCCGGCATGACCGCAAGAAGTGCCCCTTCTGCACCGCAGAATGCCACAACTGCGGGTGAAGAGGACACATTGCTAAGGTATGCCACCAGCGAAAGCAAAGACTTCCAGCGCCTGTGCCCAAGAAGAGTCATCACCACAACACATCCATCGCCAAAGTGTCACCTGAGCCATTTCAAGTGGGCATCGTCAGCGAGCGTTTCTTCGCCGACCTGAGCCTGCAGGACGTCCCCTTCAAGATGGAGGTGGATTCAGGTACTACCCTTTCCATAATTCCATCCTTGTCGGGGAACAGGCTTGTAACAGAGTCTAGCCTCTTGGTGGCCTTTCTCTCAGCCTCACGGACACACTCAAATCTCTTCTCCATATTAAGGTGTGCATTCAAGAAGGGGTATGCTTTTACAGGGGCAGTCTCATTGAACTCCGTATGTTTAAGATTGGGGAAGATCTCTCTAACAGTAAATAACCACTTGTCCTAGAAGCAGGATGTCCTTCTTTAGAAATTTGTTTTGCCTATTTGCATTGAGTGCAGTGACTCCACATGTATTGTGTTAGGATCCTTTTTGTCTGGTGACTTCCTTGTAACCCTACTGAAGAGTTGCTATCAGTATAATGCAAAGGGCCTCAAATATGTAAATTGAGAAAAACCTGTAATACCTTTCTCAGAATTTTCTGTTCTGGGATTGATTTTGAATTCTGAACTTTTTTGAGTGTCATGCCAGCTTTCCAGATATGTCTGGAAATTTCATTTCATTTTCGATTTGTATGCCGCCTCATTCAGAGAGCGACTCTGGCCAGCTAACAAGGAAACACAATATCACAGATGCAGTTACAAAATGACAATCACAGAAACATCAAATTTCAAGCAGTACTGTAATTCTCTCAAATGAGAGTGGAGGTGAATGCTGCTTTTCCTCTGGGTGTATTTCAGCTGGTATAAGACATTCCTCTAAAAACAATGATCATTTTCAAACAAGCTTTTAAAGAACTCCACATGCATACATACATTGGTCAGCAGCATGTGAAGCAGTAGTTGTGCTTTGGATTTTAAGAAAAACTCAAAACACAGTTATAGTGCAATCCAATCGATTTTGACCCGTGCATACATACAAAAGTAAACCCAATGTGTAATGAACGTGATTTTAAATTTTTTATTTTATTTTTATTTTTTGCCTTCCATAAGAGACTGGCTGTTAAACTATACACATAATAAAGTTATAATAAGCTGGTAACATAGCCTGTTATAACATCTTTGCAGGTGAGAAGGTTAACAAAATTTATGTTGCTCTTTATGGGTATAGTTCAGTGATGGTGAACCTTGGCACTCCAGGTGTTTTTGGACTTCAATTCCCAGAAGCCCAAGTCTCTGTGAATGCACAGTAAGCCCATTCATTTGGATTCACAGAGACTTGTGTTTTTGGGAATTGAAGTCCAAGAACACCTGGAGTGCCAAGGTTCGTCACCATGGGTATAGTTTGTACACTTGTATTTGTTATGAGCCTCCAAGAGAGCTATCATGCAAAAAGGACTTCTTTTGAAGGACGTTGTATTTTCTTACAAAAACTGCATGTCCTAGTTAGCCTGTCACATATGGCTGTGACTGCCATGCTGAGTGAAGCTGTGCAAAATGAAACTATTGCTTGTTAGATGGTACCTATGCCGTTATTTGTGATGAAGTATCACACAACTTCTTACTTTCTCTATTATACAACATGGGAATGTGTATGTGTGTTATATATTTTATTATGTCAGAAACTAAACATGCTACAACTTCACTTTTCTAGCTCACATGATAGTTTTTGGCAACAGCAGAAAACATCAACAAGCACTGACCCGTGTTCTCATGCGTCTTTTCCCTTTTAAATAATTAATTCATTGGGAGGGCATTTTTTAAAAAATATTTTTAATATTTTTAAATTTTAAACAAATCTAATTTTTAATGCTTTTAAAATGTTTTTGTAAAATTGTTATTTGTTTTATATGTAAGCCACCCAGAGTCGTCTTGGTGAGGGGCGGCAGTAAAAATGTGAGTAATAAATAAATAAATAATCAGGTACTGGAAGGTTTTTGCATAACCTATTTGCAGTGCAAATGTAAATGTTCCCCTGTTGTGTTCAATCTGTTTGTCCCCACCCCACCACCTTCTCAATAAGATAGTTTCCTCATAGTAAGACTAGACTGAGTATAGTGGTTGTACTGTTTGGATGAATACAGAAGAAGAATCTTAGATTTATTTTAGTTTATGTGACTTCCCTCATAACTCAATGAAGCAGGCACCAGAAATCAGCCATCTGCCTCTTCTTCAGCCTCTCGTTATATAAGGTTTTTCAAGAAATAACTATCTTCCAAGCCAGCCAGCCATTTTACAGCAATGTGTCCAGCATCTTTGACAGTACAAGGTTATCTATTGATTCCTACTCCATTATATGAAATGGTCCATTGAAAAACTGGCCTCTTCTTGTCTGGTTGGAAACCTAGTTATTATTGCCACACACGCATACACCAAGGACTTTGTTTCTAAACTGATTGATCAATAGGTGCAGTAATTAAATTGTATAGTCCAGCATTTTGTTTCTGAAAAGGATCTGGATATTCCAATCATTTGTGTCTACATGAATTTAATTTTCATGCACATCTATCACAGCCAGGACTGGTAAATGTGTATTGATGTTGTAAATAATTAAGTCTTAATTTAATGGTTTTAATTAAGAAGAAAACACACTAAATTTGATTGTTCTTCAGGATTAATCAATTCCTTTCTCTCTACCTCCGGGCATCGTCAAATGATGATCAAGAATCAGACCTCTGTTTATTCTCTCTTTTAAAGACTCATTTGATTATTCCACAAAGCGTTTGCAGGTTGATGAGTAAATCTAGTTGAGATCTTTTCCTTCTGTACATACGGACAGCTTTGTCTAGAATATAAAAGAGCATTTGTTCAAAATAATAACAGGGTCAGGGCAGGCATTTCTTGTAAATACAAAGCAATACTGTAATAGCTGAAAAGGAAGCAGAAGGAACATGTGAAAGGGGAAGTGGGGACACTGAATGGGATATAGCAACTATTGCTCTACAGACCAAAGGTATTCATTCATGTGCACGTCCTCAGTCTACAAACTTTGGAATGAAAACTGAAAGAATACCCAGTTTTGGAATTACCTTTCCGTAAAAAGTTGTTCTCTAAATACTAGTGCTGTGTCTAAGATCTCTCTTATGAAAATTTCAACCGTTCTAACTTCATCTGATAGCAAAGAATGTCAAGGAAGGAGAAATTTCAGTAGAAGTTCACAAGGATGTAAGATATGGACTTCTTGTGTTTATTTTAGAAATTAGCCAGCTTACCAGCATAATCACAACCTAACTTTGCCCTGTTAGAGACATTACATTGTTCTTTCCACATGGGCTCCAGCTTCTAGGTCTACTGTGGGGTTTTCAAACGCCTCTATAAAATGGACCACTCTTATTAGTTTGTTATTTTGCTTTCCTCTTTTGCTTCTTTCTCATTGTCACTTTTGTTATGTCTGTCTTGTTAGCCTTAGATTCCATCCCATTATTAACCATTTCCTGAGAGATGAAACATGTCAGGCCAGAAACAGAGGTCATAGATAGTCTGTAATTACAGCTGCAAGCATGTTAATCTTTCAGAGGAGAGATTGATCAAGTCCTCGTAGGTCTGTGAAATCAGAAGAATCTTAAGTCTTGAACACCAGTTGCAAAAGAAAGCAAGCTAATTTACCTACTCCTATTGCTGATAGAAAAATTTGCTCTGGCAATCAGATGCTTTCACTGATTGAAAATTTCTTTTTTTAAAATACTGTACAGGCTACTTCTACCAATCTGTTTCTGATCTCAGCCAACTGAGAAGTACAAATGTGGACTCCTCTGGTCTTCCAATCCTTAGTCCTCATTTCCTCTCAATTTGATATGGAAGGACCAAAGTCTAGAAGAATTACTCTTTTGGACTGCAGTTTGCAGAATCTCCTAGTCAACAATAAAGCTCGGATATCTAGTCTAAAAGAGAAATGTTTCTACGCTTTGGAAGAGTTGCTATATATAATGGCTGAAATCGTATTGCTTAGCATAGTAAAGTAGGCTCATTGAATCAATGTGGATTTGGTGGCTCAATTCCTTTATAAGCTCCATTGGTTCAAAGGAGCCTATTCTACTTGTGACTTATTTGAGTATAGATGGTTGTGAGACAGGTTAGTTTTACCTTATTGTAGCAAAATAAATTGAAAGAGTAGACCCATTTGTATCAATAGAACTTATGATGGAGTTGACTCAATTCCATTGATTCAGTGGGCCTGCTCTAATGTGATTTACTATCGAGAGCAGGATATTGGCCATTATGCTTTATACTAAAACAAAAACATCTAAACCAGTGATAGCAAACCTTTTACAGACCGAGTGCCCGAACAGAGGGGCAGGCTGAACTCTGTCCTGTGGGGGGAGGGAGGAAGCACTCCCATTGGGCTGCTGGGCAGAGGGGTGGGGCAAACTCTGTGCTGGGGTGATGGCACGCATGCCAACAGAGAGGGCTGGGAGTGCCCCATCTGACACGCATGCCACAGGTTTGCTACCACTGATCTAAACAAACAACTAGGGTTAATTGTTTTTCAACTGCTCACTGTTGTTGTGCTTTTCTGGCAGCTTAATGTACAGACATATATCTCCAATTTTGAAGAACTTCATTTTTTAATATTTCTCTCAAATCAAGGGCAAAATAGCAGGGCAGACAATCTTCTTTCAGCTGGCAGCCTGAGTTGCTCATGTCTTTGGCACACACAATTTTCCTCTGTCCTTTTGTTGGAGTCACCTTATAACTGGACTAGCATTTGCCAATAAAGGTCAGAATCAGAGGTTAGCAAAAA
Source organism: Bradypodion ventrale (assembly GCA_035047345.1). Taxonomy (NCBI): domain Eukaryota; kingdom Metazoa; phylum Chordata; class Lepidosauria; order Squamata; family Chamaeleonidae; genus Bradypodion; species Bradypodion ventrale. Next base: position 163,622,795 of record JAWDJE010000005.1, on the reverse strand, counting down.
CAGCTTGATTTATTGATCAAGAAGAAACTGGGTGCAAATTCTACAGATTGCTCTGAAGTGCCACGCCTAATTACAAAAATAAAGGGCTTAAACAGTGATACCTCATACAAAGTCCAAACTTGGTACTACAAGTTTGGACTTTATACAAATTTGGACTTTGTTTGAAGCATGCAAAATCCTAGCCACGATGCCTCATACAACGTCCAAATCCTTGCCGCGATGCCTTATACAACGTTGTTATCATAGAGATACATTGTACTGTAACAGCACAGACTTCAGAGCAAAGTCAAGGAAACAGACAGGAAACTGACAGAACTTTAAGAAATCATTGTCTAAAGACTAAATACATTACAAAAACATGTCAAACAACCCTGATTGTCCAAGAACCTGAAGAATGCTGCAAAAACCCCAGGAATTTCTAAAAATTCTGATGAAAAACCATGCTCAAAACCACTCCTAAACACTCTTTGCCTTGTGCAAAACCCACAAGAGCAATGCACGCATGTGTCCTGCCTTTTATACTGCCCAGGCACAATGCAACCTGGGAAAAATCCCATTGCCTCAAACAAAGTTGCAGCAACTTTGTATGAGGCAACTTTTTTCAAGGAATTAGGCAATGTTGTATGAATTCGATGTTGTACGAATTCGACTTTGTATGAGGTATTACTGTATACCTGCAGGATGGCTGAAACAGAATCCCAAAATCATCAGTACTTTCCCACTCTCCTAAATATAAATCTTGCTTTCACCAACACAACCAGCCTTAAATTGTGTTTTGTCAGTTCAATATACATTGTGTCCTCTTATGTTTGCATACATTGTATCTTGTTAAGCTGGGCAGCATACATTGTATCTCCAGATAATGATTCGCTCCACAAAAGCAGGAAATGACATTACCTTAGTTAATTTCATAGCCCATGTTACACAACGTTATTTTATCCCTTGTTCCTCTAATGTTATACAATGTTGCATCAACACTAATGTTATACAATGTTGCATCAACACTTTTAAATCTCTCAGAAACGCAAATGAGTAGCAGTATTGTAGAAATATGTATAATAATGAAATAATAAAAAATATTATTAGATAGGTAAAGGTATTGTTTTCCCTTGCTCGAAAGCCAGTCGTATCTGACTCTAGGGTTCAGTGCTCATCTCTGTTTCAAAGCCGAAGAGCCAGCACTATCTGCACTATCTGCTTCTGCACAACATTTCCATGGTCATGTGGCAGGCATGACTAGACACCGGAGCACACAGAATGCTATTTACCTTCCCACCAAAGTGGTCCCTATATATCTACTTGCAATTTCTTGCTTTCGAACTGCTCAGTTGGCAGGAGCTGGGACAGAGATGGGAGCTCGTTCCGACTTGCAGTACTCGGGAATCGAACTGCTGATCTTTTGCTTCCCAGTCAGTGTCTTAGCCACTTGAGCCACTGCAGTCCATTATTAGATATATTTTTGATAATAGTAATATCCTTGTGAAGCTCTTCAATCTGAGACTAAAAGGAGAAAGAAGATTGTGTAAACTTCTTTTCCCCCTTGCAGTAGGACAGAGATGCTACTCAACAGCTATTTTGTTTAGTCAGTGCACTGTGTTTTGTCTGGCAAGGTAAAAGTAAAGGTTGCACTTGCTCAAAAGCCAGTCGTATCCATCTCTAGGGTTCAGTGCTCATCTCTGTTTATAGCCAAAGAACCAGTACTGTTTGTGTCTGCAGACATTTCCGTGGACATGTGGCAGGCATGACTAGACACCGGGGTTCACAAAACGCTGTTTACCTTCCTGCTGTAGTGTTACTTATTCATCTACTTGTAATTTCTTGCTTTTGAACTGCTAGATTGGCAGGAGCAGAGACAGAGACGGGAGCTCACTCTGTCATGCAATACTTGGGTCTCCAAATGCTGACTTGCCAACCTTCCAGTCATCAAGTTCAGCTTCTTAACCACTAAGCCACCACAGTCCAGTTTGTTACAGGGTAGTAAAAGCCAACTGTATATTTGAAATCCCTCCACGAACAAGACTGTCTCACAGTTTCTGCCATAGCTTCATTCCCTGTCCTTGCAAAAAGGGCTAATATGGTTGGAATTTTTAAAATGCCTCCCCATAGCCCTAAAATTGCAGCCAATTTGTTTTTTGTAACTGCATGTTTCATAAAGGTTACATTGGCTGTAATATCAGATTCTTACCCCATAGATTCTCACCTCAGATATATGTCTTGGATGACCAAGTTATACAATATAAGGGTGACTTAAGGGAGTAGATATGGAAACAAACAGTAAGAGCACTGAAGTTCCTTTAGCATGACATCAGTTTGTTTATTTTTTCTTTTCATCCTTGGCTTTGGAATAAAATATGGAGCTATATTTATCTTAAAATCTGATTTACAATCTACATCACTGAGTTCTATTTCTAGAAGTGTGTATTTTGGCATGAAACATTGTAGATAGAACATGCCCACAAAGAGCTGAGTAACACTTCTTCTGAAGTGAAAATGTATACCAGAGGTGCCCAAACTATGGCCTATGGGCCAGATCCAGACTCTGACACTGATTCTTCCAGCCCATGCCACCCTCGTTGCTCCTAGAAGTGGAAGTAAAATGTGCCCATACAGCCACATGACTGGCCCACAGCGCAAAAAGTTTTCATATAGAAAGGTGACATCACAGCAGAATGGATTTATTGCAGAATCATTCATATTAAAGTTGCAAACTCAGCCTGGAGTATGCTTTTTCTTGCAGGACTGAGGATGGAAATTTCAGCTACATGGATTCCACTTGCCATGTGAAGTGGCAACCTCATGTAATTTATAGAACTTAAGCAATGTTTAAGACATTTGTCTAAATTTCCTCAATAAAAAGATATCCTGATCTTGGTAGTCACTATGATTATCCCCTCTGAAGTGTACCTGCAGGGATGTGTTGGTTATGTCACAGCCAGTGATCGAATAAATTCTGCAGCGCAAGACAGAAGTACACTTCATGTATCTATCCTGAAGATGGTCTTGAAAATAACTTCCCCCCCATTTGGTAGCTCCTCCAGATTTTCATTACTTGAACGTCTCTCATATGCTTCAAAAAGTCAACTATGGCATGGTTATAGCCTTGAAGAAAAAAGTGTGTGAAAGTCCAGTTTACACATTTCCTCTGCCCTGTTTACCTTAGAAATAATTGTTAGCTATTACCAATTAATTGGAATTTCCCAACCATCCCTTTTGTAAGTGTGAAGGCTCAGAAAGCACATCAGAACCCTTGACAATGAAATCTCTGCAAGGAACAAGTCCAGTCTCAATCAATGTGGAAAGGCCTTTGTAAACTTTGGAAACAACTGAGCCAGATTATTATGAACAGGATATTTTCCTTTAATAACCTGACAGCTCAAATAGTAAAGAAGGTCAAATAGTAAAGATAAGGCTAAAGTACTTTGGGCATCAAATGAGAAGGGAGGACTCACTTGAGAAGGCCATGATGTTGGGAAAGGAGAAGGGGGAGGCCAAAGATGAGATGGCTAGATGGTATTGTAGACACAATGGGCACAGAACTGGGAGGACTGGGGGGATGGTGGAGGACAGAGGCGCCTGGAGAACAATGGTCCATAGGGTCGCAAAGGGTTGGAATCGACTGTGCGACTGAACAACAACAACAAACCCGACAGCTTGGTGTTTAACTTGCAAAGCGAGCCCTACAGACTTTAAATCTCGATTTAGTGTGGATTTACTTCTGTCTTTTTACCTTTATTTGGATGTGCATTACACTGAGCCATCAAATCACACTCAGGGCAGCTAACAATGTTAGTATATAATAATAATAATAATAATAATAATAATAATAATAATAATAATAATAATAATAATAATAATAATAATAATAATAATAATAATGTAGGAATATGTATAGAAAGACATTTCCTCAACTCCTTAACAATCGTAACTGAAACTCCTTTTAGCAATCGTAACTGAGATCAATATTTGGCACAGAGTCTTTCATTTGTTAGGACATTGTGTCGACAAACAGGGCAAGCCTAGGAAGATCAAACGGCAAGATAAACCTCACCTGATCAGACTTTAGTTTCATGAGTCTTAGTAATTAATGAGGCATTCTGATGGACTGATTTATTACAGTGAGTGTTGCATTCTAATAATTATGCTTAGAATTTAGACTGTTACCAGAAACATTTGGTTCTACTGCGATGGAGTTCCATTTGTGAATGGAAAGTGAAATTTGTACTCTGTGAAAGATGCCTCTTTCACCGTGTGCCCTGATGTTCTGCAATGCTGCATATTTCATGCTGACAGCGTATATGGTACTGTTAAGTGCTACATGACAAGACACATGCATATTCCATTCAACATGATAAAGACTGAAGTGAAAGGTAATGGAAACACTTGTCATCCGTGCGCAGATATATAATCTGTGACTGTCTCCATCCCATCCCATTTTTTTTAGCAAACAGAAGCATTACTACTCAGCTGAAAACAACAAGGCTATGGAAAGGTGATATTTGTTCCCAGCTGCCATTTCCCCCGCCCAGACTTGCCAAAATAGCTGAGAGATTCGGACAGTCCTGAATTGGGAAGTGAGGGAAACTGGGGTATGACATGTTGCACAGATAAGAGCTCAAGCATTGTGCGTGAATGCAAGATCCCTTAGAAGTGTTGTCTGATAGAGATTCATCTCCTTTGCCCTATTAAAGAAATGAATAGTTTATTGAAAACTTTGGAGGGGAATTTCCTAAAATACATGACATGGATAATAAAGTTCCAAGATTAGTATCAAGTTTATACTGTAAGCTGTGCACTGAGAAAGGGTTTTCTTGGAGTGATGATATCCGATATCCTTTGATTCCCAAAAGAATTGTGCTGCAGTACTTAGTAAAGATGTGGAAGACAGAATCTTTACTGATCTGATCTTCCCTTGATTATCGTCGGATAGATTATAATATAGAATCCTACCAGAATCCCTATAACTGAACAAAACTGTATGAAACCATGCAGTTTCCAAACAAATGAATTATTTCAATAAATATATCTGAGTAAGGATTTAAAAATGGAATCGAACAATGACATCAGATAATTTGTCTTGTATTTGAATTCTAATTCCCAAACTTAAGATTCTTATCTAGCTTGTCTTATATTCAAAGCAAGATATGTCCAACCTTAGGTAATGATTAGTGATGTGCACCTGCATCTTTTTCGTTGTTCAATTGTACAGTCGAGTCGGACCCTTTGTGACCCCATGGACCATTGTGTGCCAGGCTCCTCTATCTTCCACCATCTTCCTCAGTCCACTCAAATCTACACCCATTGCATCTATAATGCCATCTATCCACCTGATCCTCTGGTGTCCCCTTCTCCTTTTTTCCTTCTATCTTTCCCAGCATCAAGACCTTCTCTAGTGAGTCCTCATTTGGTGGCCAAAAAACTTGAGCTTCATCTTCAGTATTTGTCCCTCCAATGAGCAGTCAGGGTTGATTTCCTTCAGGATCAACGGATTTGTTCTCCTCACAGTCCAGGTGATGCTCAAGAGTCTCCTCCAGCATCAAAATTCAAAGGCATCTATTTTTCTGTGCTCAGGCTTCCTTATGGTCCAGCTTTCATAGCCGTACATTATTACTGGGAATACCATTGCTTTGACTATGCAAACTTTTGTTAGCAGTGTAATGTCTCTACTCTTTATTATGCTTCCTGGGTTTCTCATTGCTTGTCTCCCACGAAGTAAGCATCTCTTTATTTTGTGGCTGCAATCACCGTCTGCAGTGATCTTATTTCCAAGGATAGTAAAATCTGTTACCACTTCCATTTCTTCCCCTTCTATTTGCCAGGGAGTGATGGGGCCAGTTGCCATGATCTTGGTTTTTTTTATGTTGAGTTTCAAACCAGCTTTTTCCCTCTCCACTTTCACCCTCATCAAGAGGCTCTTTAGGTCTTCTTCACTTTCTGCCATTAGTGTAGTGTTATCTGCGTATCACAGGTTGTTGATGTTTCTCCCAGCAATCTTAAATCCATTTTATGCTTTGTCCAGCCCTGCGTTACGCATGATGTGTTCTGCATACAAGCTAAATAAGCAGGGTGACAATATGCAGCCTTGTTGTACTCTTTTTCCTATTCTAAACCAATCAGTATTTCCATACCCTGTCCTAACTGTTGCTTCTTGGCTCGTGTACAAATTTCTCAGAAGACATTTGTAGCCACCCATTTATATCCATTTGCACATCTGAAGTTGGTGGTCTCTTGCACTGAAGTTATACATTGACATGTATGTACCATTGTATGCCTACATCTGAATGTGCACATCTGACATGTGCAGTTGCTAAACTAATGGAAGCTGTTTGCAAATATTTTCTTCCCTTACTGTACTACCGTGTTTCCCTGAATATAGGACCTCCTCCCATAATAGGACACCCCCCCCCTTTCCCCTGCCTTTGAAATATAAGGCCCCATCCAAAAATAAGACCTCCTTACCTCCTGACTGTAAGGCGGCTGGCGTGGCCTATAAGAAGACTTGCCACATCTGAGTCTCGATTGCCTCCCCGCTCACAACCAAGAGAAGTTTCCCCTGGTGAGAGCGGGATCGAGACTCTGACAACAGCAGGTCTCCTTATGGGCCACACCGGCCGCCTCACAACTGAGGCCAGTCTCGATCGCGCTTCCACACTCATAACCAAGTGAAGCGTCCCTTGGTTGTGAGTGGGGAAGCGCGATCGAGACTGGTCTCAGCTGTAAGGCGGGCCAGCATGGCCCATAAGGAGACCTGCTGCATCGGAGTCTCGATTGCCTCCCCGCTCACAACCAAGGGAAGTTTCCCCCTGGTGAGAGCGTAGACTGTTATACGGTACATGTTTTTCTCGTTTGTGATACAGTTTTTCTGGTTTGTGATGACCTGTACCATATGCAGGTAATAAGTTTCCTTTCCCCCCCAGCAATAAATGTGTACTGTATTCTTCTTCATGGAAAAATAAGACATCCCCTGAAAATAAGACCTTGTGCTAATTTTGGAGTTTTTAAAAATATAAGACAGTGTCTTATATTCCGGGAAACAGGGTAGGTAAAGTATTTTTTTATGGTTTCCTTGAAAGCACAGCTATGGACAACATTTGCAGGAAGCTAGAAAAGAATAAATATTTGGATAATCTTGGTCATTTATGAAAGTACATGTCTAGTCATTAGTGTACTTGGAAAAATAGCACTGGTATGGAATCATTTAGCTAGAGACTTCTGTAGAGAACGCAGAGTCCATACCACTAGATTTAAGTACATCTACACTCCTTTTTTGAAGGACTGTGGTGGCTTAGTGGTTAAGACACTGAATTTAATGACTGGAAGGTCGGCAGGTCAGTAGTTAGAGACCTGAGTGCTGCATTACAGTGTGAGCTCTTGTCTCTGACCCACCTCCTGCCAACCTAACAGTTCGAAAGAAGAAATTGCAAGTAGATGAATAGGTACCACTTTGTTGGGAAGATAAACAGCATTCCGTGGTGTCTAGCCATGGATGTCACATGTCCACAGAAACGTTTGCAGATGCTATAAACAGAGATGAATGCTGATACGACTGACTTTCGAGCAAGGGTGACTTTTATCTTTATCTTACACTCTTTTCTTAACTACATCAATGCAGTTGAAAGTGCAGTGAGAATTTACGGGCTTTTCCAGATGTGGTGAGAATAATTTTGTTTCTGAACCATTGTCTCTGGTATTCTCTTTAATGATAATAGTGGGACTGGCTGAAAAGTTTATCTTAGCTGGGAATGATCAAGGACTGAAAATTGCAGTGTAAGCGCAAGCTGCCTCTCGTATATACCACCAATATATGTCAATCTGTGGAGCTTGCTGAAATATACAGATTAGCTCCAGTCCTCTGGCTATAGATGTATCTGTGTAGTAACAAACATGGAACATTTCCCTGCTCTTAGAAAATAGTTAATGTTTTGATGGTAATATTGATTCTTATTCACTTGGGTCTGAGCTCCTTCTCAGCTGTTAGAGAGGAGCCTTGAGAGAAATACATCGTCCTATGGAGGACTTTTGATCACGAGCAGCTCCTCCTTGGACTTTTCTCTCTCTTGCCAAACTGGGGTAAGCAGCCAGGACAGTATGACTACACAACTATTTCTTCCAGGAAAAATAGCAGTTTGCTTTCTGAGTCTTAAAAGGCCAGAAGAGAAAACCCTATACACACTCATGCCTCTTTGAAGGTCCTACTTTATTGTTATTTGAGGCTGAACGTAGCCATGTAAAAATGACAGAAGTAATTCTCATATCACAAAAGGAATTTCTATTGAGAAGAAAATGTGACAGTTATAATATGTGGAAATGGCATAAACTCTCCAAGGAGCCACATCCATACAGCGTGCTGTGAGGAAGGGGGGGTGGGGGAGAGAAAACAAAGTAAAATAAATTTATGCTTGGATTGGCTGTGCAGCTCAGTACTGTATTGTAAGAATGGCAGCCAACACTCAGTGTAAGTACATAATGGCAGAACCTACTACCTACTTCATAAGATGAGCGTGCTTTCCCTTTGGACAAATTTATACATCTTTGCTTGAGTTGCATAGTTGACTTGCAGTGATTAAAGAGGGGATCCATTGTTTACCTGGATCCTCAAAATGCCTTTTATGATAATCTTCATTTTAAAAAAAACAACCTTAGTAAATTTTACAGAGGAGAAAGGTCCTTGAGTCTGAGTCATGAGCGAAAGATGGGATATAAATTGTAACTATCAAACAGGCAGGTTTTCTACTGGATCAGCATCAGGTTGAAGAATGGAAAGAAGAGGACATACATACATACATACATACATACATACATACATACATACATACATAAATAAATAAATAAATAAATAAATAAATAAAATTAAATAAATTAAATTAAATAAATTAAATTAAACTAAATAAATTAAATTTAAATAAATAAATAAATGTTCATTGCTCTGGAGAGATGTAAAATGTGGGGCCCCCGAAGATCTATATTTGTCTTAGTGCTTTTTATTTTTGTTGTAAATAATCTGGAATTGAGTGAGCAATGAAGAGGCCAGGTGTGCTGCTGGCAGAAAAGATATGGAGACACAGATGTCATCTACACGTGTAGCAGGGTCTTGTTCCTGCCTTCCTATCTGTGTGTTGAATGACCCATTGTCTGCCAATAATTGTCGAAGATGGAGAGCGGGTCCGTTTGTAAATGCAGAGTTGGTTGTAAATCATTGATGATGCATGTTGAGTGGTATTACGGAGCTGTGGAAGACTGCCAATGTCAATGCCGGGTTTTCCTTGAAAGAAATTCATGATCCTAGATGTTTAAATAAACTTTTCTAAGCCTCCCTCTTTGTTTGCTAGTTTGGTCTATTTCTGTCTACCCTTGTATCTCCTTTAATTTATTGGGCTCAACAGCAGCAATACACAGAACGTTTATTCTTTCAGCAGATCAGAGTTTCTTAAAAATAGCTGGACAAGCAGTGATTGATTTACTTATTGCTTCCAATGTGGTAGAGAAATGAGTTCTGCCACAAATTTCTGAATCCGTCAGAGTGATAACACTCATGTTTCTATCCCAGCCTTATGCTCTATGAATGTTTTAGATTATAACATTCAAAATTCAGTACAACTGGAGGGCATCTGTTTGGAGGAAGGTGTTTAATTCTCACTCCAAGATGCTATCCTTTGAACTAGCCCTCTTAGCTTTTCCTATAATAGCAAGTAGATCATCAGTGCTTAGCAGGTGAGAATGTCTAGCTGTACCTTTAATAGCATCATCTTGTGTTCTTTGAAAGACTCTGCCATTATAAAAAGCTCAAGAAAAATGCTTGGCTAAGATACTGGCTTGGTCCTGGCTGACTTTAGATGTTCCTAAAGAAAAGAATTTCCACAAGGGAGTTGTGCCAGTCTTGACAATTTTTAGTTGGTTAATGTAGTGCTCAGGACATAATTAAGTGGCCTCTTTTCAGTTATGTGTATGTTTTAATTGCCTTATTTTTATGCTTCCTAGAGATTAGGCAGTGAATAAAAAGCAAGTGGTTTACAAACAGGCAAATTATTTTATATCATGAGGGAAAATGGAAAATAGCAAATGAATAGGCAAAAGGAGAAATCACTCTTTTAATGAAACATAGTTGTTGCCTTTTCCTCTTTTTCCATCACGTGCTTCGATCCTGAGCCTTTCTTGACACAATTCACAACCAGCAGTCGTTCATAATGTAAAATGAACTGTATTGAATGACGTACTTAGCACATTTTATTTACCTGACCATCTGGGTCAGAGCTTTATCTTCAGTTGTATAAAGTGTTTAGAGCAAGGTGCTTCCCCCGTGGCTATTTCACTATTTTTAGCTAATCTCTGTGGCTACTCTACAGCTTTGTTCAGTCTAAATCAGCTTAGACTAATAAAGAGAGACAACCAGTGGGGACCTTAATGCCTTGTCTGTTGAGCAATGCTATTCTCTGGCTTCTTGTACTTCCCAGATGCTGTCTTAGCCCTTCCCATCTCTTGAAATCTTTGCAAATGAGTTCCCATTGATCGCTTACTTTTTGGATTGCATTGTAATTTAATTGTTTCCCAATTCATTTACATGACCTTCCATAAAAAGGGGAAAAGGTCTTGGAAAAGTTACTTCTTTACACTTCAGCTAATAATCCTTCAGATAGTGTGGACATTGGCCATCCTGATAGGTTGGATCTGGTAGTTGCAGCTCCCCAAAATTAAGGTTTCCAAGCTCTGCAAAGGTATTTCCAAAAAAGAGCGAGATGTTTCCAAAGGGTTTGGAGATGTTTGCTTTTAGGATAAATATTTTAATTGGAACCTCAGCAGAGTATTATGTACTATTTAGTAAACACAGTGTTCCTATTTAATGTCATTGCAGAAGCAAGAGAAAATCAATGAGAAGGAGACTTGAAATTTTCTTCTGCTGATTCTGCCTGGATATGCTCTAAATTGTCCCTAACCTGCAACCCTGAAACCATGCTTTTTCTGGTCTCAGAGTATGGGGCTGGGAAGAATTGGCAAGTACTGTAAGGAAGGGATTAAACACCCCTTGCCTGATGATTATCTTGTGCAACACCTTCCCATTAGGAGCCAAACAAAAGAATGTTATGTTTACCTCGTAATGTGTGATTCTGCTCTCAGAAGGACAGATATCCGAGATGAGTTTACACTGCGATTCATCTCTTCATGTGCTCTACTACAGTGTGCAAGAGAGGAAGTGCTCCATGTCTTGGAATGCTAACCCATGACCTATTTAAACAGGGTTGAAAGAATTCCATACTTTGAATACTTCAACTACATAATTAAAGCAATGGTCTTCCCAGTAGTAATGTATGGCTGCGAGAACTGGACCATAAGAAAAGCTGAGGGCAGAAGAATAGATGCCTGTGAACCATACCTGTCAAGTTTTGGATTTGGAAATAAGGGAAATTTCCTGGCAAATACGGGATACTTGACAGCTATGCTTATCCTGTGCTGCCCTCCAATGGTGGCTATAGGGCATTGCAGTCTAATTAATAAGGGATGGCGGCAGGAAAGAGGGTAAAATAAGGGGTTTTCCTGGCCAATAAGGGATACTTGACAGCTATGCTGTGAACTGTGGTGCCGGAGGAGACGCTTGAGAGTCCCCTGGACTGCGAGGAGATCAAATCAGTCAATCCTGAAGGAAATCAACCCTGACTGCTCATTGGAAGGACAAATACTGAAGCTGAAGCTCAAGTACTTTGGCCACCAAATGAGAAGAGAGGACTCACTTGAGAAGGCCTTGATTCTAGGAAAGATCAAAGGCAAAAGAGGAAGGGGCCAGTGGCAGAGGATGAGATGGATAAACAGCATTGTTGAAGTGGTGGGCGTAGATCTGGCTGGGCCGCGGAAGATGGCAGATGACAGAGGAGCCTGGCGTGCGGTGGTTCATGGGGTTGCAAAGGGTCAAACTTGACTGTGCGACTGAATAACAACAAATTTTTTAAAAATACTCTGTCTCTCACCCTCTCTGCAGATAAACATACATTTTAAAATCGTTTTCTTTTAGTTTCTGCCCTGGATTAACTATGCTAATATGAATATACAAAAGAGAAATTCAAAGGCACTTTTATCGTCATTTATAAAAACTAATGGCAATGTTAAAAAAAAATTAAAGGCAGAAATCAAATGTCAAAATATACATTTCTGAAGACTGGAACCTAATAGTTTGCAGAGGAAGCTCTAGGTCTGTCACAATGTCAGTAAAGTGTACCAGCACCTAGATAATTCTGCACAGATGGCAAGTGGAACAACAAAAAGCAGTTCTTTATCAATGTTGTCACTAAGGGATTTCGTGTCACTGGCAGGTAGGCCCCAGTGCACCATACACAACAATCTGCAGCATATGTGGGGATTTGTAGGTAATAGCACAGACTGATCTTGTAATCAGACTTCTTCCTGCCTTCAGGACCTTGAATGTTTTTATATGTGTGAAAATGCCCAAACTGGGTTGATTTTCTCATGTTCTTCTGGCTCAGGCTGTAGATTTCATCCAGGTGACCAAATTTGTCATGTAAATTGTTGCCTGGGATATACTGAACCACCCAAAACATAGGTACATATGCATTCTCCTACTGTGATTTCATATGTTCTCAGGGGAAATGTCAGGTTCTGCTCACACTTGCAAATCTGCCTTGTGATATATTTTCATTCACCTCCCCCACACACAAAATCCAGAAAGTTTCAAGGCAACTTATTAGACTTATTGTCGACTGCAACTTGTATCTGAGAATGCATTTTTTCCCCTGAAGCAGGAAAAATGTCACTGACGCGAATTTGTTTAAGGTGGATCCCATCTTGGCATGAAGTGACTCACACACTATGATCACGGAGCCCTCTCCTGCAGCACACATGAAATGAGACATGCAGGCTTTAACATTGGGACTGCAGTGAACGGCCACAGCCTTGAGGATATGGACAAGGTGCGCCCTCACAGCCAGTCCATCTGGCATGCCTTGTTCTACCTCCATGACTGCTGGGAATCAGAGTTCCTCCTCTGCTCATTTTGCTATTAGGCCTAATATGATGGTTTCCAGTGGCATTTCCTCCACTGAGGGAGCCATCACCCCATATAAAGGGGCTCATCCACCTGTAGCCATTGGCCCCTTTAGAGAGTCAGGTTAGTTAATCGCTACCTGACACTTGGCATTGAGTTGCTGGCTGTACGGTCTACTCCATTACCATAGACTTATTACATCTAGTGTAAAAGGATGAGAGGGAAGGAAGGCTCCTGCACCTTCAACATTTATGTCTTGGATAAATTTCAGAATGTAAAACCTTTCTCATTATGTAATTTCATTATTGGAACAAAACACATATGTTGAAATTCTGCCTGTATCATTAGTGGTTAAAAATCATTAAGAACCCTTAATCTTTGATGCAAATGACTGCAAATTAAGAAGTTTCCAAAAGTATTTGCTATCACACACCCGTCACATGATGTGGCACATTATAACAAATGTCTATTCTAACCTTTTAATTTATGGTAATTAGGAACTGAAATGTAGGCTAACTGAGTTATGTTGCCATAAATCATCGTCATTACCATCATCATTGAGCTGCAGAGTTGGAAGGGAGCCTTTGGATCATCGAGTCCAGCCCCTATCAAGGAGGCACAGTGTGGAATCGAACTTCCAATCTCTGATTCTACAGCCAGATACCTAATCTCAGCCTTGTATTATCTTAAATTGTAGAGGCTGTAGTATTTTAAGGAGACAGTAAGTTGGTTTTCAATTATCTGAGCCTGGAAGAGTGATTGCGATATTCATGACTTCCTGTTCTAAATGAATGTAGATTTTTCTGACTCTGTTGGGACTAAAATTATTTTTATCCATTTAAGTTTCTCCTTTTCCTTCTTTCAGTTTTCATTAGTAGGATACAACCCCCCTCCATTATACAGAGTTTTTTGTGACAATTTTTAAAATATCTATTAATCCAATGGCTGTAATCCTGTAATATTAGCTATTGAATTTGTGGGGATTTGGTGACTTAATTCCTCTGAAAGTTGTCTTAACCATCGTTTAAAAAGACTCCTCAGTTAAAGATCTTACATGTTTTGTGTTTCTCATTTCGTTTCAGTCTTTAGAGACTTAGGTCCTGTATGGATCTATATTTCAATTTACTTAACCTATAACTTTGTAGGAATACAAACTTTCTAAAATTTTGGAATACTCATTTATTTGTGAGATAAGTATTTGTAGCTCAATTTTGCATTTGTATTGGAGATATAACACATTTGCCTAGCACTCAAACCTCAGCTCCTTATTTCCATGCACATTAGCTAAAAGTGCTATACTTCTTCCGAGACAGCGTATTTATTTCTGTCGTGGCTGTAAAGTAGAATGTAACTACTATTTATTTTGTCACATTTCTCCCAGAAACTTTTGGCAGTTTTTTTCTCCATTTTATTGGGAAAGAGAGGTTTGGACTCAATGGGGATTTAAACCCAAGTTCACAGTTAATCCTTGGATACCTTGGAGCCGTTATTTCGCAAGGAGTCTGCGCAATGGTAGACATCTCCACAACGACATTTCACACATGCAAATGGACCCAGGAGATGAAGTCCATCTGTGTGCAGTTATTTAGCCATTTGGCTATCATGTCACCCCACTGGCTAAGAGGACCATGATGTGTGCCTTCCACTTTCACCTTGCCCAAGGGATCCTACAGAGGGCACTTTGGTGAGTCTTAGTTAATCATGCTCTGTTAATGTGGTTAGCCTACTGCAGTGTTATTATATATAGATCTGACTTTGGAGATGGTTCAAAGTGAACAGCGTGGGTCCCAAATTCCCAGAGAAAGGCCTGATAATTTCTTTTTTTATAGTAGCTGTTTTCATTCTCCAGAAATGTTAGAGTGAAATTTCCATGCACATTAGCTAAAATAGCTAGGACCCACGTGAGCTGGGGATAATGGAAACTGTAGTCTGATATATCTGGAGGACATCAGTTTGGTAAAGGCTGCATTGCACGGCACTGATTTACTACTGAGTATTACTGGGCAGGAAACTCTTTCTATTCAACATCTATACACGGATGCCATTTGGAGATTCTGCAAACATTTTTTCATCATATGAAACAACACCAAAACAACGTACTTTGAAAGCATACACTTTCATATTGTACAAAGTTGGTCATATAAATGCCACTATAAAAAATCCAAGATAAAATGCCCACAGGAATCCCAAGACTTTTTTGCTGTCTAGCAGCAAACATTTCCTGTCCCTTTCTCCTAATTTAAGATGTAGCATGACCAACATCATTCAAGTGATTTTGGCATTGGAGGAGATAAGCTCACAAGCACCTCTCCCCATCCTTGGCTGTAAAACAACAAATTAAATAAACAGCAATTTACTGCCCTTCCATAGCATTCGAAATCTGTTGCCCGAGAGACCAATTCGGCACAGATTAGGCTAACTTCTCCCTCTGAAATGATGCCTTGTAAGAGCTGTAGTGGCAAAGTGGTTCAACTGCTTTACTATAATCAGAACATCATGAGTTCGATCCTGACCAGGGCTCGAGATTGACTCAGCTTTCCATTTTTCTATTTTTATGTGTGCATTTATGAGCTGTGCTTTATGATTTCAGAAGGATCATGGATACATATTACTCTTTTTAAATTAAGGTCAAGATAAGATACAAGTTCCTTCCTGATACTGTACTTCTTTTGTTTTTCATGAGCATGTTGACTGATTGAAACCATGGAAAGAACACCACCTGTTGGGAAACTATGGCCCCATTGCTTTTAGCCAGCTGGCAGAAGGATACCTTCACCACCTCTTTTACTCTTCAGTCAGGTGTACTTTAAAAATACATATTTTCAAAAGATATTGCCCCAGCTTTCTATTTAGCCAAATGTAGCAGATAGTACCAATAACAACTCTAGATTGTTTTATGTCAAGCATTTTCTCAAATTCCAGAAATCAAGGAAGTCTGTCTCTAACCTCTCCTTAGTAATATCTTCTGAATTGCTTCTCTTCAGTTGGGATCAGTAACTAAGCAGGCAAAGGTTGCATGCCAATTTCCAGCTAAACCTGGGGTTGGAAACAGACGTTAGAGAAGTTGGTGACTGAGCCATACCTGTCAAGTGCGGCTCTGGAAAATACAGCACCTGCGCAGAACCCTTCTGCGCATGCACAGAACCCTTCTGTGCATACACACACGCACAGTAACAACTTTCCCCGCTGGTCAAATTACGGGATGGTGGTGGGAAAGTGGAGGAAGCGGCATGGAAATACAGGAAATCCCGCCCAATCCGGGATACTTGACAGGTATGGACTGAGCTTTAGGATTTGAGCAAAGGATTGTTTTGAAGAGTGATTTCACAAATTTGGAAAAATTGCCTCAAACACATCTGTGCAACATTTGATGTTCCTTGCAGCTCTAATTCAGGGCTATCTCGAATGTATTTTTCTGATCTGAGACCTCTGGAGAAATAAAGGCTCCAACAAAATACAATCATATGAATTAACTTTTGAAAGTCTACTTTGCTTTCCCTATTTTAATCATAGCAGGTGCAGAGGAAAGCAGGTGTGTCATCTCTTTAACCTCGGTGAAACTAATTATTGTGTCTGCCAGATAAATGTACAGTTAATCCTTGACCTAGTCTTTTTTCCACCCTCTTGCTACTTTGCCAGATAAAGTTAGTCTTTTAAGAACAAGCCCCATACGTGGCAAATATGCAGCTTCAAATCTGCACTCTTATAAAGAATTAACCAGGAGTTGGAAAAGTTACTGTTTTGGACTATAACATCTAGATCCTAGAAGCCTTCAGCTAGCATGGAAACACGGTCAGTAGAGAAAGTAGTTTTCTCTCTATAGCAAGGGTTCCCAACCTACGGCTTTATTATGTAGAAGGTTTCCCTTGCTTGAAAGCCCAGTCGTATCTGACTCTAGGGTTCAGTGCTCATCTCTATTTCATATCCAAAGAGCTGTCTGCTTCTGCAGACATTTCCGTGGTCATGTGGCAGGCATAACTGGACACCGGAGTGCACAGAACACTGTTACCTTCCCACCGAAGTGGTCCCTGTTTATCTACTTGCAATTTCTTGCTTTCGAACTGCTAGGTTGGCAGGAGCTAGGACAGAGACGGGAGCTCATTCCGTCCTGCAGTACTCAGGAATCGAACTGCTGACCTTCCGCCTCCTAGTCAGCGTCTTAGCCACTTGAGCCACTGCACCCAATCAAATATGTAGAAACAAACGGTAATATTCCTATGGGATGGACTCAGATTCTTAGCATTACACATTTTCTCTGATGAGAAAGGTTGAGTGGTTGAAATCAATTTGCTCAATGTAGTAAATCACAACTAGAGTAGGCCCATTGAATTATAGAATTTACAAAGAATATGACTTGCCAAATCCCCACTGATTACTCTAGTTGTGATTCATTGTACTAAGCAACAGGTTTTTAGCTACAGCCCACTGTCTAGTCCTTTGGTTAATGACACGCAAATGGAACACCCTTCTAACCTTTCCAGCCCTTTATAATTAGCTTTTATATAATAGATCAGATTGTTATATAAGCAGGTTTCCTTTCCTTCTCTTACAAGGTGACTTGGTGTTAGGGATCTTTCAGATTAGATCTATCTCAGTGCAGAACTAGCTGGGCCATGTGCTGCGTCCTATGGACCAGGGTCTCAAGCAGCCATTGCAGTAATTGTCAGCAGCAAGTAAGAATTGCTCCTAGTAGATGAGCAGAGAAAAGAAGCCTTTGCAAACTATAGAAGAGCTTATTTTTCCTCTTTCTCCAGTTCTCAGTGTGGCAGTTCAGATAAACAGCATCGGTATCTGAGAAAGGGTGAGTTAGTAAAATTCTATGTGGCTGCATTAATTTTGCAAATTTGGCTGGTATCCATCCTTTTATGTCTGCAGATTCATATTTGCCATCTTTTGAAACAAGCAAAGAAACCCCTGCATTATTTGCTCATATAGCATAATAAATGGAGTACGGGACATGTTGGAACATCAGGTATAGCCAGCAAAACTAGTGGTAAGGATGTGGAAATTATATCTAACAATCTCCAAAGGGCCACATCTTCCCCATTCTTCCACTGTAGTATCAACAGGCCTTCTGTCAGCAGAAAGATACACAAAAGAAAAAACCAAAAACAAATTAGAGACAGCACCTTATTTATTTATTTATTTATTTATTTAGATATTTATATCCCACCTTTCTGGCGCTGGCGCCACCCAGAGCGGCAAACAACATAAGAGGAGAAAGCTCTTTAAAACCAAAGAAAGCAAACTCAACACAACATAGTGCATAATACAAAAGATAAAAAATACAATAAAATAAATACAGAATTTTAAAACATCTAAAATCCTCACTAATACCTTAAGAGAAGAAGAATAAAAGTTAAAAATATAAAAGCCATACAAAAAAGAGCATAAAAACAGACAAGGTACAAAATTCTGACAGTCACAGTGGTAACCTAAGGCAGCTAAACCAGCCAGCAGACCTGGGCCGTTCCACATGTCGGATCCCACACCGTCTAGCATAGCCAGGTCTTGAGTGCCTTTCTAAAGGGGAGCAGCTCTGTCTGGAGGCGCAGTTCTGGTGGTAAGAAGTTCCACAGAGCTGGGGCAGACACAGAGAAGGCTCTTCTCCTGGTCCCCGTCAGATATGCTTCTCTTGTCGAAGGGACCACCACAGAGCCCCTCTGGTCTGCCCTCGTAGGACGGGTAGAATGCCTTGGGGTGACGCAGTCCCATAAGTAACCCGGTCCACTGCCATGAAGGGCTTTAAAGGTCAAAACCACCACCTTGAATTGCACCTGGAGGCATACTGGCAACCAGTGCAGCTCCCGGAGTAGCGGTGAGGCATGAGCATAACGCCCCCACCCCATCACCACCCGGGCAGCTGCGTTCTGAACCAGCTGAAGCCTCCAAATGGTATGTACTTTGCTCTAAGGCAAGAGTTCTCAACCTTTTAAAGCCAGGGCCTGGGTCATGCTCCCTCAGACAGCTTCAGGGGCTGGACGGCCATTTTGCCCTTCCTCCTCCACATGGCATTTCCTGGTGTGGTGGAGGCAGTGGGGGGGCACATAAAATGGTGCTACAGGCAGCATCTGGCCCATGGGCTGCAGGTTAAGAATCCCTGCCCTAAGATGACCACTATATTTCGACAAAGAGAATAGCACAGTAATAAGATGATGTGCCTATGTACTGGGACTTAGGTTTTGTTTCAGTTACAAACATGCAACAAACCAAATGGAATATCCAGTGTGGTGTAGTGTGTAGAGCAGTGGTTCCTAATGTGGAGCCCATGCCCCATAGGAATTGAAGTCCAAAAACCAAAGGTTGGTATGCAGTGATGGGCAGTCTTGGCCCTCCAGCTGTTCTTGGACTTCAATTTCCAGAAGCCTAAGTCAACACTCCTGCTGATCAGGGCTTCTGGGAATTAAAGTACAAGAACAGCTGGAGGGCCAAGACTGCCCATCACTGGTATAGAGTGATGGGCTAGGTTCAGGGCATAGCTGTCAAGTATCCCTTATTGGCCGGGAAAACCCCTTATTTTACCCTCTTTCCTGCCGTCATCCCTTATTAATTAGACTGCAATGCCCTGTTGCAGCCATTGGAGGGAAGCACAGGATAAGCATAGCTGTCAAGTATCCCTTATTTGCCAGGAAATTTCCCTTATTTCCAAATCCAAAACTTGACAGGTATGGTTCAGGGGCCTGAGTTTGAAACCCCAGTCAGATATGGAAACACTTTGGAGTGTTTGAAATTGGTAAAGTGACTCCTTAAATATCTCACTAATCCTCAAAGCCTTATTAGGGTCACTAGAAGTTACTGTAGTTCCAACTTGGCAGTAATTAACAACCACCACCACCTAACTGCGCAAACAATTCCTGTGGGGTCTTCAGGATACATGTTCTCCATCTACTTCTGAAAATGCATTTATTTCATTCATTTTGTGCAAGTGCACAGCTCGTCTGTTCGTAGGAACAAAACATTTCATGATTTTAAAATTCAATCACATGCCATCCGTGTCTGTTCAGGATCATGGAAGACCAATACTGTTGGACAGTCAAATGTTGGACAGTCAAATGGTTTGTGATGAATTCAGGGTGTGCCATCATGCTGATTGCCATGAGGTTACTGGGTTCTGGGGCTCCTTTTCTATAACCACTAAGCCACACTACCATTCTTATCTTAAGGTGAGTGAGCCCAAGAAAGAGCCCAGTTGTATTGAAGACTATAGATCCTGCCTGACAACACATGCTCCCAACACTTCAATCTACATTAGACTTGGAAACCTACTTACTTACTTACTCCCCCCCCCCCCCCCCATTTTTTTTTGTTCCTATACCTTTCTCATAAGAAGGGTGCACTAAATAATCAAGAGTTGAGCAGGATACTGTTAGTCAATTGTTTTATTTAAGCTAGTTGTGTGTTATGTGTCATCAAAGCAGATTCTGAATTCTGTTGAGCATGGTATGGTTTCCAAGGTATGTGAAATTCTAAAGAGTGATTGTACCATTGCTGCCCCTTATCCATTGGTGGGCTTCAAAAAAAATTACTACCACACTGTGGGTGTGGCCAACTCTGTGGCCGTGGTCAGGTGACTGGGTGGGCATGGTTAAACTGCTGTATTTTAATGTGAGCTTTTGTGGATCGAGTCCACTTCATCAGACCATTAGTTAGCAATTACACTTCGATTGCCTAATTTTCCTTTAAAGAGTAACTGCAGCAAAGTAACTGCTGGCTCAGCCTCACCCCACTCCCTGCACTCGGACCCAGCAGCAAGGATGTTGGAGTCATGTCCGGAGTGGGGTGAGAGGAGGAGGAGGTGGTGGGCAGGGCAGGGCAGGGCAGTGGGCGGGGCCAGCCAGTTTCCCTACTGGTTCTCCCGAACCTGCCTGAACCTGCTGGAGCCCACCACTGCCCCTACCCATTGAGTTTCTATGTCCTAACAGGGCTTTTAACTCAAGTCTCTTCATCCCTAGCCTGACCTGTACACCACAGAGGCTGTCAGTAAGCTTTATGTTTAAATAAAGTAAACTAAATCAGTTTGTTAATTTGGACTGTACTGTATAGTAATTCCAGATTTTTGACACTTAGATTGGTTCAAATTCATAGTTCACCAGTGAACCTTAAAAAGATCATTTGAGTTGCCAGATTTCCTTTGTGAATCTTCATGTTGTGGGGTTGACCCATTTTATTCTCTGGATCACTGACATAGCTGATGTGATAGAATTCTGGCATCCCAAACAAATGCTGGTTTGCCCAAATGATTATTTCACCCCTTCATTTATTTTATAGTAATAGAGTCTAATAGAGAAAGAATGAGTCTAATCAACATAAGGAACCATTGAGAGCCCTATGCAAGCTTCTCAGAGTGTTCAAAAGTAAGTACAGGACAGAAGTATGAAAGATAGACTTTTTGGCAGTAAAATGCTGGACCGGGTCTGCACCGCCCTCGCCGCTACTGGAAGTGGAAGTAAAATGTGCCTATGCATGAGCATAACGCTGCCATAAATGCACCTGAGGCTTTCATAAACGTGTTTATGACAGCCATGGATGCATTTTACAGTGGGAGGAACCATATGGCCAGCCTGCTCAACCACATGACCAACCCACGGCACAAAATGTTTGGCCACCCCTGTGCTAGAAAGCTAGCTTTAGCAGACATAGGAAGTTATGCCTGTTTTTCTGCAGGTTAATTCAATAAAAGGAAGTTATGCGCTATCTTTCAAGGGAACAACGTCATTTATAAAACATACCTTTCTATCTGCTCTGTGACAAAGCTGTGCTTTGAACCTGGAAGCTATGTCAGATTTTGCTGAAACAAAGCTTTTCACTTAGTATTACATAAAAAAGGCCTCAAGATAGTGTTTGTCGAGGTTTGTTTCTACAAAGACTGATCTGTGTTGTATCACAACTGCACATTTGACAGACATCAATTGAAATAGCTGCTGTTGTAAGAACAGATGCCCTGTAGTATGTATTTATTTATTAGATAAAGCTAGAACAGAATCTCTAAAGGATTATGATATTCTAGCTCTCTCTCTTCCATGTGTTTCAGTTCTTGCCAACCAGATACAGCAGACACATACTGTGTCTATATATTTGTTAGCTATTTTAGGGAAAGAAAGAAAGAAGGAAGGGGGGATACTGCTGAAAAGCTTAATATTTTGAAAACTTGCAGATATTATCTTAAAAATACTACCACAAGGCTGAGGATTAATTCCTACACCAAATCATGATTGACACTGACCATAGTTGAGAATCCAGATTTCTGGTCTTTGTAGGAAGATAAATATTTACATCATTAACGTGAATGCATTTAGAAGCCTGAGGAGTAGTTTGCAAACACTGGTTTTTAAAAAGATTGTGGGTCATCACCCTATCATAAAACAGCACTACTGTTTTTTTTTAATTTTTTTTAATTTAAAAATTAGATTCATATACATACATACCTGTCAACCATCCCGATTTGGCCGGGATTACCCCGTAATTCGGCGCTGATTTGCGCCATTTCCCGACCCGCACTGCCAAAACCCCATAATTTGGCAGCGGGGGAAAGGAGGCACTGTGCAGCCCATCTGCGCAGGTCGCGTTGCACGCATGCGTGGAAGGGCTCTACACTTCTGTAGCTCCCTTCCATGCATGAACTGAAGGCTATGCCACCTGTGTAGAAGGCTACGCAAGTGGTGTAGACCTCCACGCGCATGCGTACAATGCTACCTCCGCAGACCCGGTCTGCGCAGGTCCCGGATTCGCCAGAGCCACGGTTGACAGGTATGTATACATACAAAAAGGAGAGAGGAAAAAAAGATGACAAAACATACATTTACAACATAATGAAAAACAAACAAACAAATAATCTCCCATATTCAAATAATTACCTCCCAGTAATCCCATTCCAAATTACTCATGTTTGAATATGAGATGTGCCACCCGTGCTATACAATTGGATCTACAGATGGTAAATGCTTTACTTCTCCTCCTTTCTATCTTTCCCAAAATTTACGAGTCTCCGGGTCTGGGCCGACATTATTTTCTTTAGGTAAAGCATATGAAATGAATGGCTGACATATTTCCCAGAAACTACTTTTCCTTTTTACACCTCTTTTTGCTTTCATTTCTATAGTTAATTTCTCATTCAATGCTAACTGCCATATGTCAGAATACCATTTCTCTCTATTGAATGTTAATTTCTCTTTCCATTTTTTAGCAATAATTTGCCTTGATACTGAAAGAAGTGTTATCAATAGTTCTTTCTCATAACGATTTATAATTAAGTCATCAACCTCACCTAGTATAGCTGGACTTAGTTGTATTGTCGTTTTTAATATCCTACTGTTTTAATGCAGGAAGTTCTGGGCTAGTTGTAATCCCTCCAGTCCGTTGTAACAATTTCTGGGCGAAACCCGGGCTTAAAATACCTTTGAGCAAAGGGAGCTTTTTCTTTAGGGGACTTCATATCACGCTGGCACACTGCTCTTAATGAACTACAGCAGGCTACTATGTTCCCATGGTATGTGTGTAACGTGTTCATCCATTATGGAGAACTTTGGGAAATATTGTTTCCCCCAACACAGTGCAACATTTTAAACAGCCCCTCTGGCTTTACGATGAAACATAAAAGGATTGCTGAGGATCTGCAAAGGACACGATCAAAGGAAGGCTGCCTACAGGCAGTGGTGCAGATCGAACTGCATCAGATTAAAGGGCCCGCATGGACGCTGGCATGGAAAACAATCTGCAGTCTCCATGTCATCCTCTAATCAGAACAGAAGTGTAAAGTAGGGTGCAAATCAATCTGAAACAAAGCCAAATCACTCTGTTCCCAGCGTAGCATTTCAGAAACAGTATTAAAAGCATATACTTCTCTCAAGCAAATGTTTTAATGCCGGAGTTCTCAACCTTTTAAAGCCGGGGCCCGTGTCATGCTCCCTCAGACAGTTTTGGGAGCCAGATGACCATTTTGCCCTTCCTCCACCACATGGCACTTACTGGTGTGGAGGTGGTGGTGGGGCACATGAAATGGCACCATGGGCCACATCCAGCCCACTGGCTGTAGGTTGTTGTTGTTCAGTTGCACAGTCGATTCTGACTCTTTGCGACCCCATGGACCATTTTCCTCCAGGCACCTCTGTCCTCCACCATCCTCCTCAGCCCACCCAGCTCTGTGCCCATTGTGTCCACAATACCATCTATCCATCTCATCTTTGAACGCCCCCTTCTTCAATTGCCCTCCACCTTTCCCAGCATCAAGGCCTTCTCAAGTGAGTCCTCCCTTCTCATTTGATGTCCAAAGTACTTTAGCTTCATCTTAACTATTTGTCCCTCCAATGAACAGTCAGGGTTGATTTCTTCCAATATTGACCTATTTGTTCTCTTTGCTGTCCAAGGGACTCTCAGGACTCTCCTCCAACACCACATTTCAAAGGCATCTATTCTTCTGCACTCAGCCTTCCTAATGGTCCAGCTCTCACACCCATACATTACCAGTGGGAATACCATTGCTTTGACTATGCAAATTTTTGTTTTCAAGGTGATGTCTCTGCTTTTCACTATATTGTAGGTTGAAAACCTCTGTTTTAATGTGTTTCTCAGAAGCACAAAAAAAGTAATTGATTGCTTTTCAAGACTGAAGTCTGCTTGATCTGTCTCACTTGTTTGTGCTATCACTTGTTTTGCTTTGAAATTATAACAAAAGAGTAGTTAAGCAGATCACAGGGATCCTTTCATCTCCTGATGTGTTTGTTTCTTCTTTTATTATTATAATAAGAGTCATTTGTTTTAACACAGGGAGCTTAATTAATAAGCTGCAGTGCAAAACCCAGTTAGTCATGTGCCACCAGTCACATAAAAAATGCTTCATGATCTTATTTCAGCCACTTGGCTGATAAATAGCCAAGGCGACAGTCCTCCCTGTACTTAGAAGGAAACAAGGACCATGGAGATCAGAGGGTCTTTCTCTGAATGTTATTATGTCAGCCTTTTGAGCAGAGAATACACTTGAAATGTTAACTAGTGTTGTCACATTTAAATTGGTAAAATTATTGACAGATTACTCACTGTCACAGGCTTGGATCGAGATTTATAATTTGAGCAGCCCCACTGAATAAATTGCTCATGCACATGTTAAATTCTAATGATTTCACTGCATCTGTTCTACATATGATTAAGTCTGGGATCTGACCGTAGGCCAAATGACAAACTGAGTAAGGTATTAAGGAGATCACTGTGGTCACAATGCAGCTATGGCCACTATATACCTTGATCCTTTGCATCTGTGCTTCTTATTCAAGAAAATATGTATAGCTCTACTGGAAATTGTATGTCCGTTCAAAATACAACATACTGCACTGCTTTTAAAAAGGAATTCATTAGCCATTACCATTTTAAGAAAGAGAAGAGGGAAAAACCCTGCTCCTAGTTAGTTCCATTTTATTTTAGTCAGTTTTACAATAAAAGATAAGAGTAGGCTCAAACATCTTAAATAACTCCCTAAAATAGTGTTTTTGGAGTAATAAGCACACTTTACTCAGTACACCATGAGAGTAATGATGTTAGTAAAGGTAAAGGTAAAGGTTTCCCTTGCTCGAAAGCCAGTCATATCCGACTCTAGGGTGCAGTGCTCATCTCTGTTTCTAAGCCGAAGAACCAGCGCTGTCTGCTTCTGCAGACATTTCCGTGGTCATGTGGCAGGCATGACTAGACACCGGAGCGCACGGAACGCTGTTACCTTCCCACCAAAGTGGTCCCTATTTATCTACTTGCAATTTCTTGCTTTCGAACTGCTAGGTTGTCAGGTAATGATGCTACCCGCCATCATATTTCCCCCCCCAGAATCTTGTGGGGACTTAAATCTAAAGTAAATCAAATGGTGTAAACTGTGATGGCTGTTAAATAATGTGGTAATGGTTCATGTGTCAAGCCGACAAATGACACCTTGAGAATTAATTACAATTCATTATAATGACATATGCAGTCTGAAATAGTTTGGAGTAAAATCACAGTAAGATTCCAGCCAATGATTTTGGTGACATCATTACCAAAAAAAAAAAAGGTTTACCTTATGTTACAAGCGATGATCTTATTTGTACAGCAGTACTTCAAGCCTTTGCTTAGAAATATGTCCCACTTCCAGTAAATCTTGTTCCATGGCAAATCTGTATTAGATTTCAAATTTAATAGCATACTTGTAATCAATTTAATGTTATTGTTCAGATTTGTAAACCAATAAAACAATTGTTTTCAATCTTTTATTTGGGAGAGGGATTTTTCTGCACTGGCGGCACCCCACACCCCACACCTGGAGACGGAGCTTGGTTGGCAGGAGGTTCCATAGGGCCAAAAAAGCCCTCCTCCTGGTGCTAGAGCCCTCCAGTCTGTTCTAGTGGGCCGGGCAGATGCCCTTTGGCAGATATACCCTGGTCCACTATTATGTAGGGCTTTAAAGGTCATCACCAACACCTTAAATTGCACCCAGAAGCACACCGGCAGCCAATGCAGCTCCTGCAGCAGCGGTGAGGCATGGGCATAATGCCCACACCCCATCGCCACGCAGATAGCCGCATTTTGAACCAGTTGCAACTTCCGAATGGTCATCAAGGGTAGCCCCATGTAGAGTGCGTTACAATAATCCAGTCTAGTCTTCATGGTCTAAGGATATATAAGTAACACATATCTTTAAATACAATTCAGATGAACAGAATACACGTCACAGCAGATCACTGACCTTAAAGCTATAAAATATCTCCATAGCAACTGACATAATTACATATTTCAGTAATTAACTGGTGAGCAATTGCTTTGTGATTGTGGCATATTGACTGGTTCCACAAAGAAACATGTAGGTAATCTGTGATCGGCCATCTATGTAACAGATACTTAAACCACCCCCCAATTTCCATTAAGGCTAGATTTAAAATCATGGATGTAGGATAAATCCTGAGAGCAGAAGACAAACTTACTATAATAATGTACCTGTGTTGATTTGAAATGCTTTTTAAAAGTCTATAAAATAGCAACAGGTGTTTGCAAGCAACATGAACAGTCATGTGATTGCTTCGTGTGACCTACAGATTATACTTTTACCAGCTCCTGCTCTGATGTTTGGGACCCTCACTAAATCGCCATGTGTTTGGACACAATGTTTGCTGTGAACAAACAGTACTTGTTCAAACCAGAGCATCTGGAAATTTCACACGCTTGCTTGGTCATGCTGGTTTAAATACTTAAACAAGCAAACCATCTTTTTGCCTCTTCCCATGCATTTCTTAAACAAGATCATACTTCTGTGTAACAAAACAGTCTTCATGTGCCTATGGTTCTATTCAGAATATTCACTCAAATTTGTGTAGACTAAATGAGTGATGAGCATACGCCTAAACTTCATCTCTGAAGCATCACAGTTCTTTGTGTGTTTAGCCCAAAGTTCAAACGTTGACTCTAAAATCATATTTAGATGAATGTAGTTATAGTGTGTTAAAGACTGGGAATGCTGATAAGGCCTTATTTGTGAATTCTTGATCACAAGGGCTCTGTGAACACATCCAGCCATACATAGTTAGCGAGATTTCTTTGAACATTTGCATCTCTGACGTTGCTAGATGAATGGGACTTTTACATTCACAACTCATCTGCACACTCATACCCCCATCAATAATTAGTTTTCCATTCAGGCAGATGAATACCTGAATAAGGACCCCCTCCTTAAAGGTAAAGGTTGCCCTTGCTTGAAAGCTAGTCATATCTGATGCTAGGGTTTGGTGCTCTTCTCTGTTTATAGCCAAAGAGCAGACATTTATGTGGTCATGTGGCAAGCTTGACTAGGCGTGGGAGTGCATGGAACACTGTTTATCTTCCCACCAAAGTGGTACCTATTTATCCACTTACAATTTCTTGCTTTCGAACTGCTAGGTTGGCAGGAGCTTGGACAGAGATGGAAGCTCACTTCGTCGTGCTGTACTCGGGTCTTGAACTGCTGACCTGCTGACCTTCCAGTCATCAAATTTAGTGTCTTAACCACTAAGCCACCACAGTCCCTTCTCTCTCTCATTCATATAATAAAGAGGTGGCTGATTCTAGGGAGACAAGCCATGAGAAACCTGGGGAACATAGTGAAAAGCAGAGACATCACCTTGAAAACAAAAATTAGAATAGTCAAAGCAATGGTATTCCCAGTGGTAATGTACGGATGTGAGAGCTGGACAATTAGGAAAGCTGAACGCAGAAGAATAGATGCCTTTGAAATGTGGTGTTGGAGGAGAGTTTTGAGGGTACCTTGGACAGCGAGGAGAACAAATAGGTCAATCTTAGAAGAAATCAACACTGACTGCTCATTGGAAGGTCAAATAGTAAAGATGAGGCTAAAGTACTTTGGGCATCAAATGAGAAGGGAGGATTCACTTGAGAAGGCCATGATGTTGGGAAAGGTGGAGGGCAAAAGAAGAAGGGGGAGGCCAAGGATGAGATGGATAGATGGTATTGTAGACACAATGGGCACAGAGCTGGGAGGACTGAGGGGGATGGTTGAGGACAGAGGCGCCTGGAGAACGATGGTCCATAGGGTCGCAAAGGGTCGGAATCGACTGTGCGACTGAACAACAACAACAACAACATAGACACATGCACTCCTACTCCTAGTTTGGCCACATTATATGCATAGTCTGAAGCTTCACTTGGCCTTTGATTCCTATATGCATGATTTAAACATGATTGCAGTAATCTCCTATGGAAGTATATTTGTATATGAAGTAGTCCCGTGGAAACTGGCAGAAGAAATATCATTAGTATAAGATATGCAGATGACACCATCTACCCGGCCCAAATATGCAACTACACTAGGCTGTACCGAATTTCAGAGAGGGCGTTGAACTCCAAACCCCAACAACAATTGAAAAAACCAAGTGCTGCAAACCCCTACTTTCTCCCAAGCTGTTTGACCAATCAGGGACTGCTAACAACGGTGGTGCCACCCCACGTGGTCAGGGATCCGTGGCAAAGGTCTCCCACCCATTGCAGTCATGGGGCAAAAGGGACCCTTGCCACCCCATCCCTTCCAAGAAAGACAGGACACCGTCATTGGAAAAAAATCAGGCCACTTTATTTGGGTACAAGGGGATAACAAGCAGGGGCACAAAGCAAGGAGAAGCAAAAAAATAATAATGGGAGGGGGCAACCAGGGACCCCGCAAAGGGTCCAGTGATGATGCCCTTGAAACTGGGCAGAATCACCCCATCCCCAGACCATACACCCCACAAGGGTTAAAGCAGAGGTAAGGGACCCTAGGTGAAAAGGGGGGGCTTCTTGCTTTCTGTCACCACAGAGGGCTGTTTTACCAACTGATGTCCCCCCCCCAAACACCTACTGATGCCCCTGCGAAGGCTGTAAATGAATTGTTCCTGTCCCAACCAACTTAAGTTCCTCCCATCCTTACTAAAGTAACTTTCCCCTGGAGCGCTGAATGCTGGGATGATTGATAATACCCCTACTCTCTCCTAAGCTGATTGACCAATCAGGGACTGCCAACAACGGTGGTGCCCCCCCCCCCCCCCATGTGGTCAGGGAGGCCTGGCAAAGGCCTCCCGCCCATCGCAGTCACGGGGCAAAAGGGACCCATCTCTGGAGCAAAAAAGGATGAAATGGAGGCCATCCTACTTTAGAAGCATCATGAGAAGGCAAGATTCTGTGGACAAGACAAAAATACTGAGAAAGGGTGAAGGTGGCAGGAAAAAAGGAAGACCAAATGTGAGAAGGATTGACTCCCTAAAGGAACTACAGACTTAAACTTGCAAGAGGACTGTTTGGACAGAACATTTTGGATATCCTTCATTCATGGGGATGGCACATAGCAACAACAAAGTCCTGTAGAACTTGGAAAGTCATATTTAAGGAGAATGGATATAATGGTATGCTAACCCATTCCACAACTGATATAATGATACAGTATGCTGAAGCCATGCCATAACATGTTTGGATGAGATCTAAAGCATTGTCTTACCACTTATGCCTCCGAAGTCTTTGAATTTATAAAGTCTTGCTATATTAATTTTTCCACTTTTGGGCAAGATTGTTTCCTGAAGGATATTCTTGAGAGTTTTGATCTGTGTCATTGTAGGAGACTTAAGCACTAAAGTATTTCACTGTCTCTAGTGACATTGCACTAAATCTTTTTAAGTTTATATCATTTTTCTTGCCTGTAGTACTGTCTCAAATGTACTCTCTTCTGTCCAAGCCCTTTATTATTGCAACTATTCAATTATTGCAATGGAGAGGTTTTAACAGAAATATAAATAGGAAACAGACTTGAATGGAAAACATTACTGAATAATCTCTCTCACTTTCAGGCCCAGACAGTAAATGCCAGATTTCAGCCAAAAGTCAAGCTGTACATCTGTTATACAGTCCCGTGATACTCAGACTCTGAATGGAAACCCTGAGACTCACAGTTCTAGCAACGCCAGTTGATGCGGCAAGTAGTTCAGCCAGTTCTGTCTACCAGGAGGAAATTTTTACAATGTTGTATATATGTCAGAGAAGAATTAGTGCAGGAAGGGCAGCTCATAAACACAAGCTCAATAGAAAGTGCTTTGCCATACTCTCATGAAGTTTTTCTACACGTTGCATATTCACTCTTAAGGCACTTTTTGTTCTTCCTGCATGTAAAGCATAGGTGCATTAAACTGATGGTTGAAAAGACATATACTGTACCATACGGACACATTTAATCAGGGTTGGCTGCAGCTCTCTTAGTTATTTATTTGAGCTGGTTACTTATTGAAGGAATTGGATACAATTGCTTAGAACTTGGTCAGAAAGATTTCTGTCTACCTTTGATCTCTTAGTTCTTATCTTTCTTCTCTTTTCATCTCTTCCTCCCTTGATCTCATTGACTCATAGAATTGTAGGGCTAGAAGGTATCCCAATTCCCAAGGGTTGAGTCCAACTCCCTGCAGAAGGAGGAGATCCATAACTAAAATAACCCAGTGGGTGGCAATCCAACAATTGCTTAAAAACCTTCAACAAAGAACATTTTACCTCCTGAGGAAGTCTGTTCCACCATCAAATTACTATTACTATCAAGAAATTCTTCCTAATTCTTAGCCAAAATAATCTCTCTTATAATTTGAATCCATTACTCTGAGTCGTATCCTCTGGAATAGAAGAAAATAAACTGCCCAGTTTGCTCAACCATTAGTCACAGGGCTTATTATCCTGGTTACCCTCCCCTGAGCATGTTCTAAGTTCTCAATATCTTTCTTCAACTGGGGAGGCTGAAACTGCACATAGTATTCCAGGCAATGTCTAACCCAGTGATGGCAAACTGTGGCACTCCAGGTGTTCTTGGACTTCAGTTACCAGATGCCCAAGTCAGCATGCCTGCTGAACAGGGCTTCTGGGAATTGAAGTTCAAGTACACCTGGAGTGCAAAGGTTCGCCATCACAGGTCTCACTTAAGCAGGCTGTTTTGACATTATTACTTATCTGAATTTGGATACTATATTTCCATTGATGTAGCATTGTAGAACATTGCCTTTTTTTGACTGTTAACTCACGAGCATGATCAGTACTGGAATCTAATTCATGGGATTGCCTTTGAGCAGCTTTGTAAGTGTGACCTGCTTTTTATAAAAACCCTTCCACAGTTCTGCACCTATAAGGCACATTCCATATGCTCTCTTATGGACACAGAACATTTCATCAGCCCTGACCTTTATCTTTGGAACTGCTCTGACTTTGCGACTTGTACTTATCATGTAATTGAGCAGAAGATTCAACTAACCTGAAAATCAATTATGAAATACTTACCCCATTACTGGGTTGAGGAAATTATTTTTCCAGTCAGGAAAATACACCCTTAAACTCTATTAAGCTCCCGCTAACATGTAAAATCTATAGGAAATTGAAAACCAAACAACTCTTCCTCTGTATCAGAGCCTGCACACATGCACCTTGAAATACAATTTTGGGTTTGTATTTCATATTTTAAAATTAAGTGTTTAAATATGCATATAGTGAGGTAATTGTGGGTGTGTGGGTGAAGTGTGTGAAGAGAGAGGGAAAGGGTGATTGCACTGTAATCTTGAGGTGTGTTTAATGTTAGAGGTTACTTGGGAGGTAATGAGAAATGTCTAATATGGCCACAGCACAATGTGCTGATCTATAATATAGAAGTTAGAGATTGACAAGGAGTTTCAGCTATTAATTTCTAACTATCTTAACCTATAAAACCAAGGGTTAACTGTTGTAACTGGCTATAGGTTGCTATGCCTCGCCCTACTTGCCTGCACTCACCCTTCATGCACACAGCCGATCTGGGTCTGCAGGTCAACGAAGGATTGAGAAAACCGGCAGTGGGGCAACAGCCCCACAAACACGAAAAAAGGGAAACAACTTCACTTCCCAACATTCCTTGCGCTGCGCCGTGCCAGAGCCAATCAGGCTGAGAGGCTCTTGCACAGCGCGGTGTTCAGAAACGCGCAGCGGCCAATCAAAAGAAAACCATTTTTAAAAAATGCAGCACAAACACAAAGCACAAACCCATAACTACAAGCCCCAGCGTCCTGCGCGCCATGAGCGTGCAGAACGCTGAGGAAGCCGGCACCCAAAAAATAAAACAAAAACAAAAACACTGGGAGAGCAAGTCTGCCAAGCTGCGGGAACCAAAGCCCCCCTCCCCAATGGCGCCTTAAGCTCCCGATCGGAGTTTCCCTTTTAATATCACTGGGGGGGTTGTGCTCCCCCTCTCTACTGGCTCCCCTGGGGTTGGGAGGGTTGGGGGGACAAAAGGAGTCTGTCTCCCCAACCCTCCTAACCCCAGGGGACCTGGCAGAGAGGGGATTCCCCTCCACAAACACACACATGCCCCATATTAAAGAGAAGAAACCAAGCGGTTACTTCTCTTTAAAAATGGAGTTTTTTTGGGGGGGGACCCCTCTCCGATGGCTCTCCTGGGTCCAGAAGGGTTGGGGAGACAGACCCCTTTTCTCCACCCAACCCTCCCAAACCCAAGGAAGCCAGCGGAGAGGGGGATCACAACCCCTCCCCTGATATTAAAGGGGAAACCACAATTGAGATTTCCCTTTTAATATCAGAGATTGGCCTGGATTCGATCCCCTCTCCTGGGTCCCATGAGTCTGGAAGGTTTGGGGAGACAAAAGGGGTCTGTCCCCCCAAGCCTTCCAGAGCCAGGGGAGACGGCAGAGAGGGGATCCCCCCATAGGACACCAAAAAACACAAAAACAAACAATCAAAAACATCCAAAAACACACAAAAACAAACAAAAATAATACCAACAAACAAGGCAAAGTAAACAAAACCAAAATTTCAAAACACACCCAGCACCCAGCCAAACACCACAAAATCCAACCATCACCACCACCCAAATAAAGAAAAACAGCCAACTCACCACCACACGACCTCACTCCACAACGACTGGAAAAGAAATGAATAAAGAAAGAGACTACTTACTGGAAGAAGCTCCACCCAGAGGCCACGAGAGAAAAAACAGTCAAAATACAAGATAACCCCTACCAGCACCACTTGCTGCCCACAGTAGTAAAAAAAAAAATCAAAAAGACACAACAGCCCCACCCAAAAGGCCCCAAGAGTAAAAACAAGTAAAAACAAATAACACAAAATCATAATTTTACACAAATCAAAAAGATGTCAATAAAATAAAATAAAAACTATTTAAAAATCCTGTGCTGAATTTTTACTCAAATAAAAAACAAAAACATCAATACACAGTTTAAAAACATTTATTGTGAAAAACATGTATTTTCACATTTTTTAAATTATTACTTACGGTACAACTATTAAAAAAATACATACTAACAAATTATTGGGTTAAATAATTTTTTTGGAAAAAGTATATCATCCTTTGTTCTTTTTTTCATCCACAAAACCAAAACACCAAACAAAACTCATCACAGTTTATAACAGGCCGCCAAAAAAATGTGTATAACTAAAAATTTTAATTATAGACTAACCTCTTCTTTACAAACATTAACAACAACAACAAAAACATTCTAACACCATTTAAAACAGCCCGGCAACGCCGGGCAGCCTCTGCTAGTAAGCTTATAAAAAAGTTCAAGGTTCAGCTAGCTTCTGGAAATGCACCAATAAAATATAAGCTTCAGCAAGAAAATTCATGGATGATCATACTTTTCTGAATCCTTATTATTTAATGTCCTAAGGATAGAGTTTATGATTTAGTGTGCAAGCCCGTTATCTTATATACTGATGCAAGTTGAACAGTAACTTTATATCACTGTACTGTATTAGTATTCAAGATAGTAGTTTTGTTTTTATTTACTCTTGTAACAATCTTTTCCACATTTAACAGCCACAAGGCTGCTAAAGATGGAGGTACGAGACAGGGCTGTCCCTTATCTCCAATTTTGTTTATCTTGGCAATGGAGTTATTAGCAAAAGCCATAAGAGATGATGAAAAAATAGAGGGGATTATGGAAAACAAAATCAGTATGTATGCTGATGATACCATGATAATAGTAAAACATCCTGAGAGGACAATGGATAGAATTAGAGTACATTTAAAGGATTTTGAGGATGTTACTGGTTTGAAGATAAATTGGGATAAATCGGAAATGATGCTCTGTAATATGAGAGAAGAGGACTCAAAGAAGATAATGGGAAAGGGTAATATTCAAATTAAAGATAAGTTGAAATATTTGGGAATAGTTATATCTAATAGATTGGAAGAGCTTAAAAGATTGAATTATGACAGTTTGAAATTGGAAATTAAAAATAGAATACAGACTTTTCAAAAATTGAAACTGTCATGGTTTTGGAGAATTGCACTCACTAAAATGATGTTGTTACCTAGAATTAATTTTTTATTTGATGCATTAGCAATTCAACTGAAAGATAAGGAAATCAATGAGTTTCAAAAATTGTTTAACAATTTTTGTAATGGTGGAAAGAGGTCTAGGTTACCTAAAAAACTATGGTATTTACCACAGAAAGAAGGTGGATTGGGAATGCCGAATTTGAGATCATATTACCGAGCGTTTCAAATTAAGAATGTTGTGAAGATCTTGGCAAGGGAAAAGGTACTATGGGAGGAAATTGAGATGAAGGAATATCGACATATAGGTAAAATGGTCTTTTTAGGGAATAATTTTGGAAAAGTACCAATTAGGAGTATCATGATGAAAGGATTAATGAATGTATGGAAAAAAGTAAAGAAGGATTTGGCCCCAAATGTCTCTCCGATTATGGAATTGTCAGATATGGCAGATTTCCCAATTAAGATTGATAATGCAGTAAAAGAAGTTTTGGATAAGAATGGAATTTTCCTGTTGAAAGACTGGTTACGGGCCTGTAGGGACATTACTACTGGGATAAGTTTGTTTGAACAATTAAAGATGAATTGGTTTCAGATGATTAAAATTAACAGATGGAATAGTAAATATACGAGATAATATGATTTGGAAAGGGAAAAGACAGAATTTGAGGATTTGGTTTTAAAAATTAGAAAGGGGGATAAAAATATTAAGGGCTTAGTTAGTAAATTGTATACATGATTGAATAAGGAGGGTGATCCACAGGAGACTTTGAAATTAAGCTGGGAGGAAGATCTGAAAATAAAGATAGACAAGGAAATATGGAAAAACAAATGGAAAAAGAGAATAATGAGAACTATGCCAGTTAGAATAAAGGAGCATAGTTATAAAATGTTATGGAGGTGGTATCTGACCCCAGTGAGGTTACATCAAATTGACAATAAAAAGGATAGAATGTGTTGGAGTTGTAAAGATACAATAGGAACATATGAACACATGTGGTGGAGTTGTAATGTGGTTAAATATTTTTGGAAAAGAATTGAAAAAGAATTAAAAAGAGATGGGTGAAATAATGGGTAAAAGAATTAAACTGGGGTCCGGTATCACCATGTTAACAAATGTGCAATTTATTTGTTTAAATAAGGATGAGAGAGAGTTACTAGAAATAATGCTTACAACGGGTAGACAATATTGCCAGAAATTGGAAAAATGATGTAATTATTCAGACTGAAGAATGGTATAAAGAAATGTGGAACTTAGCACTGAATGATAAATTAACTTGGGAGATAAAAGAAAAAAGGGCCAATCTAAAAGAAAATAGATTTTGGAATATTTGGAAGCCATTTGTGGATCACGCACTTATGGGAGGTGAAAGAAATAGACCTGTACCGGATCAATGTAGTTTTTGGAGGTAAAATAACGAGTCATTCTGAGTTCTCCAGGGTATTGTATATAAACACTGGGTGGAATTTAATTTTGTTTGTGTTGTGATAACCTATCCAAAATATTGTTGCGGTGTTTAAATAATATTAGTTGAAAAATGTATTAGGATGTGATGTGATGTGTTTTCCTTTTGTATTTTACTTTTGTTAATATATTTTGTATTATATGTATGTTTCCTGTTTTGTATGTGCCAGCAAAATTTAATAAAAATTATAAATAAATAATAAAAAAACAGCCACAAGCCAGTTGACAGAAAACTACCTATAATATGAAGAAAGCAAGAAAGTCTTCTCTAATTGAGTTGGCACCAAGTTTCTCTAATTAGCAAGGAGAAATGTCATGCTTCTTCCAAGTGTCCTTGGGAGTGCAGCTCTCACCCTGATAAGCAACCCACCTACACTGAGGTTATAGTTTTCTCCCAATTTCACCTCCTCCCACTTTCAAAGCTCCACAGCTGGGGCATCCAGACCTCCTAGCTGGAAAGTATTACAGACTCCATCTTTAGCGGCCCATTAATTCTTTTGTGCAGAGATTTCCCATCTGTCCTATGTAGAGTGCAGATAGCCATTGTTGGTAAAAGATGGTGAAGATTGCGCTGACAGAGGAACAAGTAAAATTGCCCTTGATGTTGTGTGTGACGTAGTTGAGTATTGTAAATATCATGTTGCCAGAGTAAACCTGATGGTAGAGCTGGTATCTGGGTTTGTAAAGGATATACTGGTAATCCTCATCATTGTGTAGTCCAGGGGTGGCCAGCTTTTTTGTGCCACAGGCCTGACCACACCTCCTGTTTGCTGAGCAGGCCGGACTATGCCCCCAGAAGTGGTAGTGGACTCATTTATGACTTACTCATTTGCGACCGTCGTGAATGTGTTTGTGCATGCGTGGGCATGCACCTGTGCATATGCAAACACATCTGCTTCCACATCCAGGTGTGGGGAAGAAGGCAACAGGCCTGATGAAATGACGTTGCAGGCCAAGGGTGACCCACAGGCCATAGATTGGGAACCCCTAGTGTAGTCTGTTGTGTGTCTATAGTTGCTTGAGATTGCGGAACTCTCTGCAAGCAAGTATACACCTCCCACCAAAGGTTTGGGAAGGTGATGTATTCTTGTCAAGGATGGGTTGGAGATCATTTATGATGCATATGAGTGGTCTAAGTTGTGGGCTGAAAGTAACAACTAGCGGTGTTTAGTCATACTGTATTCTCTTCTAAGCCTGTATTGCAATAGGTAGCTTCTGAGTATTTGTCCTGCCCAGTTAATCTGTTCCTTAGCCATTTCAGTGAGTCCTGGGTGAGTATTGTAGTCCGAGAAAAGCATTTTGTTGGTTCTTGAGTTTGGAATCTCTATCTTGTGGGTCAGAGCAGATGTAATTGTATCTAAGGGATCACTTGGGTGTAAATGACAGGTTTTGTGATATGTTCAGCATGGAAGCTAGAAACATGCAAACAAATATATTGGTCAGTGGGTTTTTGATACAATGTGATGCTAAAATTATTATTTTTACATTTGGGGTCATATTAGTAGAATTGGAAATAGGAAAGCTTTTTCTATCCACCTCCAGCCTCTTTATAAAACTAAAGTTAATTTTATCCCAATGGCCTGAGTCATTGTCTTATCACCCAACAACAGAAACTTCATAAAGGTAGAATTAATGAATCAATATTGTGTTTTTTTTAATAAAAAAAAAATCAGATGATAAACTTCGTGATACAAAATCTTAACAAAAGCTGCTATAGAAAAAAAAAGCAAAAGTTGTTTTGCATGACCTTGATAAACATAGTTTTTCTTATCGTGACCTTGATGTGAGCTTTCCTGTGCGAGAAACACAACAGAAGGAAATTGTGCCTCTAGATCCCCAGGGAAGGTACTTTGATGCTACTTGACAAAGTTTCCCCTCATGTTGTTACTTCCCTTCCCTGTGATGTTGTCCAGTGCCTTAAATTATTTCTTACAGATTTTGTTTGTACCATTCAGGAAAGCAACATTACTTTGCTTCCCAATGTGAAAATTAGGTAGATTGCAATCTTTATTTTCACGCCAGAGTATTAGAGAAATCAGTGGAGCTGCTCTGGGGATACCAGACATGAATTGTGACTTTCACAAGTACTGATTTTTAAGAAGATAAGGAACATTTCCCTCCCTTTTAAATAAGTATAATGTCTAAGTCAGGGGTTCTCAACCTGCGGCCCACGGCACCATTTCATGTGCCCCCCCCCCTGCCTCCACCACACCAGGAAGTGCCAGGATGGGCAAAATGGCTGTCCGGCCCCCGAAGCTGTCTGAGGGAGCATGATCCGGCCCCCCAGCTTTAAAAGTTTGAGAACTCCTGGTCTAAGTCAAAGGAATTTGAAAATACACAATCAAGATGTAAGATAAAGGTAAAGGTCATCCTTGCTCAAAAGCCAGTCATATCCGACTCTAGGGTTCAGTGCTCATCTCTGTTTCATAGCCGAAGAGCCAGCGCTGTGTAGAAGAACATTCTTCTTTATTAGTCTCCTGACACCCAGTTGGATGTAAAGGTAAAGGTAAAGGTTTCCTTTGCTCAAAGGCCAGTCGTATCCAACTCTAGGGTTCAGTGCTCATCTCTGTTTCAAAGCCGAAGAGCCAGCGCTGTGTAGATGAACATTCTTCTTTATTAGTCTCCTGACACCCAGTTGGATGTAAAGGTAAAGGTAAAGGTTTCCTTTGCTTGAAAGCCAGTCATATCCAACTCTAGGGTTCAGTGCTCATCTCTGTTTCAAAGCCGAAGAGCCAGCATTGTCTGCTTCTGCAGACGTTTCCATGGTCATGTGGCAGGCATGATTAGACACTGGAGCATGCAGAACACTGTTTACCTTCCCACCAAAGTGGTCCCTATTTATCTACTTGCAATTTCTTGCTTTCAAACGGCTAGGGTGGCAGGAGTAGTTGGATGTCAGCTTCCCCTATTTGCTTTCATAGATTCCTGTTTTGTGGCATACTAATCCATGCAACTCCTGCTGATCTTTTAAAAGCATTTATCTTCTAATAACTAGTTAGTTTAATTTCTTTACTCCTTCCATGCCAAGGCAGTTACTGATTTTTTTTTTAAAAAAATCCAACACCCATTAGCTTGTTTCATGGTGTTGCCTGCTGTGAGACAGAGACAGGAGAAGGAGGTTGTAGCCAGCGGGCTGTTTTTTGGTGTCCTGGGAGAGGAACGTAATCTGAGGAAAGGGTTAAGGCAATTGGGAGTCAGTAGGATCGACCCAGGAAGGGGCAGGAGGGGATATTATAATAATAATAATTTCATGTCAGAAATTATTCTGGGTCAAAAGGATTTTTTTGCTGGAGGAATTCTGCTCTGGGGATGCCCGAATGATGCTAGAGTGGAAGTCAAGGGGGACTGAGATTTCGATACTAGCAGAGGTACCCATCCTTTGTCTGGGCCGGGGAGACAGCAGGGCCCCCTCTCTTCTGCGCTGACCTTACCTTCCGAGGCTCCCCCCCCCCCCCGGTAGTTTGTGCACTCTGCCATTGTCCCGGCAGGCTGATCATCCCTGGCTGAGGCTGGGCGGTGCTGCAGGGCTGATGTGGTGCCTATGGGACTGCCTCGCCAGGCCCCGGCTTGCGGAGGCTGTCCATGTCGGCGCCTTGGTAGGCAGCACCTTCAGGTCTGTTGCGTGCTGCGGAAGTGGTGATGCACGTGTGCTGGCGTGTGCATGCGCGCCGAAGAAGCACCCTCGCCAGCTGTGGTCGCCTGGTGATGACGAATGGCAACGTCACACTGCTGACGTGGAACCGGCGATCGTTGCTCATGGGGCTTACGCCCCACCCATGGCTTCCGAAACCCCCTCTTTGACCAGTGCAAGGTAGGCCCCATCTGGTTGTCAGGAGGGTGGGTTGCAGGGGGTGGGGCTGCATCCAGGACATACGAATATACGTCCTTGCTTTATATTTATATAGATATAAAGGAGATGCTGGAGAGAGAAAGGGAGCAGATAACAAAAGAGGGACGTATTTGAGCCTGCTGAGGTGGTGGACTGTGCTGACAATCTTAACCCTGACCTACCTGTACTCTCAGGTGGCAGCGGGTAGATCTTGAAGATGAATTCTTGTCTGTGATGTAAGCCTTCAGGATCATCCTGGCCTCTGGTTGAACCCTCCTACTTGGGATTGAGTGAGAGACAGGAGAGGAAAAAACAGGGGGATCCTGGAGTCCATTTCAGCAAACTCAGAGGAGGCCAATTGCTATACCTGGCCAGGACACATATCCGCAGAGTGCCCCTGCTGTCAACATCCCTTTTGCCCCACTTGAGACTGAGACAGATACACCACCACCACCACCACCCTAGCAAAGGGACCCAGAGAGGAGACCATCAGAGATTGGAGGAACAAAGAGAGGACAACGATGTGAACTTGCCTCCTTCCAAATGTTGATAGTTTTCCATCACAATTTTTAATGTTACTTGTCCTTTTACAATTATTTCTGTCTTTTGTTGAATAACTGGATTGATAGATTTATTAGTCTGATATTAAGCACTTCTGCGTCTAGGCCTGCCTGCCATGTTAACAAATGTCGAAAGCAAGACATTGCAAGTAGACAAATAGGGACCACTTCGGTGGGAAGGTAACAGCGTTCCGTGCGCTCCGGTGTCTAGTCAGTTGCCACATGACCGCGGAAACGTCTGCAAATGCAGACAGCACTGGCTCTTCGGCTATAAACAGAGATGAGCACTGAGCCCTAGAGTTGGATACGACTGGCTTTTGAGCAACGGTGACCTTTACCTAAGCACTTGTCTTCCCATCACTAT
Source organism: Bradypodion ventrale (assembly GCA_035047345.1). NCBI lineage: Eukaryota > Metazoa > Chordata > Lepidosauria > Squamata > Chamaeleonidae > Bradypodion > Bradypodion ventrale. Next base: position 163,581,814 of record JAWDJE010000005.1, on the reverse strand, counting down.
TTTGTATTTGTTTTTTTGCAAGTTTTTAAAATTATGTACAGTATTTTGTTAATGTTCAGGACCGTGTTACATAGCCTAGTAATGGCAAAGTACTGTACTGTATATTGTTCATAAACTAATCTTTTTAAAGTTAGAGGATTGTACTTTTGTATACCAAAAGCTGACTTTGCAAGTCTTATTTGTCTCTTCACTGATGCTTTCTTATTGTATTTTCCATTCTGTCATACTTGTATCAGTTACATATATCCCCATACTTATTCTATATGATTACCACCAATTATAACTCCTATTTTTCTTTTGATTTAACATTACTTTTGGTTTTTTGTTTATTTCATTTTAAAACAACTTTAATTCAATTTTCCTTCCTTCTGACACATTTTGTAAATCATCAAGGTTATCTTCCATAATTACTACATCATTAAGAATATGAGGAAATTACTGCATTCCAAGTAATTAAGCATTAATTTGTCATTAAATGATGTTCTATGTGATAGGATATTATCTGGTTGTCATTTCAGCGAAAGTCATTATACTGATTTATAATGGTGTAAGTGGCTTAGTTTGTGTAAAGTAAAGGTAAAGGTTTCCCTTGCTCGAAAGCCAATCGTATCCGACTCTACGGTGCAGTGCTCATCTCTGTTTCTAAGCCGAAGAGCCAGCGCTGTCTGCTTCTGCAGACGTTTCCGTGGTCCTGTGGCAAGGCATGACTAGACACACACATGGAACGCTGTTACCTTCACACCCAAGTGGTCCCTATTTATCTACCTGCAATTTCTTGCTTTCGAACTGCTAGGTTGGCAGGAGCTGGGACGAAGACGGGAGCTCATTTCCGTCCTACAGTACTCAGGAATTGAACTGCTGGCCTTCCGCTTCCCAGTCAGTGTCTTAGCCACTTGAGCCATTGCAGTCCCTTAGTTTGTGTATTTGTTGCTAATTAATATGTTGCCATTGGTATTTTTTGTTACATGCCGAGTCACATGACTTGTACACCACCAGGAATGTGAGTAAGGTAAAAGTAGAGGTCACCCTTGCTCGAAAGCCAGTCATATCTGACTCTAGGGTTCAGTGCTCGTTTCTGTTTATAGCCAAAGAGCCAGCGCTGTCTGCATCTGCAGATGTTTCTGTGGGCATGTGGCAGGCATGCCTCAAAACCTGAGTGCACAGAATGCTGTTTACCTTCCCAACAAAGTGGTACCTATTCATCTGCTTGCAGTTTCTTGCTTTTGAACTGCTAGGTTGGCAGGAGCTGGGACAGAGATGGGAGCTCATTCCATCCATCCAGCCAGTGAGTTCAGCATCTTAACCACTTGAGCCACTGCAGATTATGCTCTTACATTTATGCTAATTTAAACCTCCAACAGGATTCTGATCATTTATTCTTGCACTATATTTTCTCTGAACATTGGATTTGAAGACAGTAGTGTAGTCAGTTAAATCAATATTAGTTCACTCCCTCGTAAATATATACTTTACGTTCAATGTCTCAGTTACATAACTCAGAATGTTGTATCAATAAATGCTGCTTCCTTTCCAGCAAGCATCCTTAGTGACAGATGAATGTGAGGAAGTACATGAGCTGATGCTCATGAATCTGTTTAGTCCAGAGTGAAGGATATATTTGTACAAATTCACTCTGCAAGGTAGGGTGTTTTATAATGTAGAATTTCCAATAATCGGGCAGTCTGAATAACTAATGCTTCAGGAGAGGAAGAATTATTAAATCAACAGACCTTTTTTCCCCTGGGAGTCTATAATTTCATATAAACACAGAGCTCTATGACAGATGACAAATGTCATATAAAATTTCACATCTGAACCCTGGGAAACAGATATGAGATGTGGAAGATTTGTAAACCGCAAAGTGCCAAAAGGGTTTAATGTTATCACTTGTTACTAGTTTTGGTGGGAGAAGCATTTGTGTATATAGGACCAGTGAGTTGATGGGAAATTTGGTTAGCTATTCCAGATCACATATTGACTGAGATGGAGAATTTCCACCACAACTTTCCGGGTGATGCTGCTTCTTTCCTGGTTTAAATAGTCTTGTTTAAAGGTCTTATTGATTAATGAGTTTACTTGGATAGCAATTGCATTGACACAAGTGCCAGATTTGTATCCCAAACCTGAACACATTATTTGGAAGCAAACTATCGAAATTCCAGTTTCTGGTAAAGCAAATAGGATTGGGATGCATATATGTGTAGAGAAGATCACAGAAGAAAAATCATAGCAAATACACTTAAATCACTGGGGAGTTGCTGCTGATGTGGTTTGACAAAAAAAAAAAGGATGATTTAGGACAGTGATGGTGAACCTTGGCACTTCAGCTTTTCTTGAATTTCATGCCCAGAAGTCCTGATCAGCAGGAATGCTGAATTGGGTTTCTGGTAATTGAAGTCCAAGAATACCTGGAATGCCAAGGTTGACCATCATGGATTTAGGGGCATGTTGAAGAAGAACAAAACTTAATCGGAGCCCCATAATCACTCATACCACTCATTCTGTGGTAGTATTAAGTTGCATCAACAAAGCAGGTAAGCCCCCATTTTGTCAGCCACGTTAGAAAATCAGACTCGATAGCCAAACACACAGCACTAGAGGTGCATAAGTTGCCCACTGTGTTATATACATCCATGAAGGGAACTAAGCTCTTGAATAATATGGGCATGTAAACAATAACTCTGGTGACAGGAATCTTGATAGAAGAGAACTTAATATAAGATGAGCCTTTTGCACAAATACAAGTAAACTAAATGTCTATTGTTCACAGAGCTTATAGTAGGGATAAAAACATCTTGTGGTTAAAGGCATTCAAAAATAGAAAATTACTGTGCAAATGAAATATATGTCTAAGTGGTGACTTTGGTAGTACAGTATAGGTAAAGGTCGCCCTTGCTCAAAAGCCAGTCGTATCTGACTCTAGGGTTTTAGTGTCTTGCACGGGAGACAAAGAAGGAGTCGCAGGAAGGACTAACACAGGTTTATTCATTGATAGTCAGTATGAACATGTGGTAATGGCGGAGGTACATCTCATTATATACAGTAACATAATGCATTTGAATCTTGTTGCACGGTAGCTCATTGGCTGCTACCGGCGTGGCCTCGCCCAGGTCACGCCTCTCTTCTTGTAGTTGTTTTCTGTAGCTCTTTGTCATGCGGGGAATCTCCCGCGGCTGTTCGTGATTTGGGGAATGTGGACCATGTGAGACTGAACGCTCGCAGCTGCCCTCTATGGGCGGCTTGCTCGCGTTCCTTAACAGCTGAGATACATTGTGATTGTGGACTGGTTACATTCATATATTTAAAGAAACATTGTACATGCATACATAACATCCCTCCCCCCTAGGATGGGACGAAGTCCCTCAACCATTGTGGCTTGCCGCAAGTGCGCCTAGGGCGTGCGGCTGCCTGACCTAATACAGGGGAGCCTGTGACTCCTGGCTCCGCGGAGTCTCGTCCTGCAACGGAAAATGGAGACTCGTTAGTGGTTCTGTGGGGAGCTTGCGATGCCCTTTCCTTGGGGGACAGGAATGGAATGAACAGCTGGGAAGTGAACCCCTGTCTATTGCCTGAGGAGCCCGGGGACCCTCCCAGCACGAACCTCGGGACTGACGAGGATGCCCTCGTGGTCCCGCCACTTCCTGCTGCCTGTTCGGGAGTTCGGGAGATTGCGGCGGGGGCGGGTGAGCTCCCGCCGGCTGCCTGCCTTTTAGGGGCCGGAGCTATGGTGTACTGTAGGATGCAAGAACTGGGGGGGCTGGAGGTACCAGGGGCTGAACTGAAACCCCTCTTCTCGCTAGGACGGGTGGGGGACCACTCCGCTAACTCCCCCTGGTACGGAAAATCATAATCATCACCAAACTGATCCCTCTCTTTCAAAGTATCCTCCTCTGTGGATGGGAACCCAGGATACGCGTTTGTATCCGCGGGTTCCGCCGTGTCTCCCCCTTGGGTAATGCGGGTGGGGGAGGACCCTAACGCTGATGCCCCCTCCCCTGTGACTCGCCTTCTGAGTTGGTCGGCGTGCCTTCTCCAAAGTAGACCTGAACTGGTTTCGACCCTGTAGGATACCGGCCCCGTTTGCTCCACAATTGTGCCCGGTACCCATGCTGGTCCCGAGGCCGCGTAGTTTCTGCAGTGAACCGGGTCCCCTATCGCAAAACTTTTGGAGCTCCCTCCCCCCATGCTTATATTCCTCCCTTCATCCTCCACCCTGGACGGATCCATCCGGTCAAAAAGTGTTACCGGACACCTCCTCATGAGGAGTTCGGCTGTGGAAAAACCTGAGGCTAAGGGGGTTGTCCTGTAGCAGATGAGGAACTGGCACAGGTGCAGGTTCAACTCACCGGGACCCATGCGCCGCAGTGCGTCTTTCGTAGTGCGCACTTGGCGCTCTACCTGACCGTTTGTGGCGGGGTGGAACGGGGCAGCTGTGATGTGCCTGATTGCGTTTCTTTCCATGAACGTTTTGAACTCCGCAGACGTGAAAGTACTCGCGTTGTCGCTCACGAGAACGTCTGGCAGGCCGAAGCAGGCAAAAAGCTTGCGCAACTGCCTAATGGTTGCCGCGGAGGAGGTGCTGCTCATAGGGATTACCTCCAACCACTTGGAGTAGGAGTCGACTACCAGTAGGAACGTGGCCCCGCGGAAAGGCCCCGCGAAGTCGACATGAATCCTGGACCATGGCCCGCGGGCCGTGTCCCATTCCCTGTGGGGTAGCCTGGATTCCTTGGGCCGAGAGCTCTGGCAGCTCTCGCACGTGCCCACTAACCGTTCTATATCCGCGTCTATCTTGGGCCACCAAACGAAACTCCTGGCTAGGGCCTTGGAGCGCACAATCCCTGGGTGACTAGTGTGCAGTAGCTTTAGCACCCTCGCCCTCAACTTTTCGGGGATGACTACCTGCTGTCCCCAGAGTAAGCAGCCCCTTTCCAGGGAGAGCTCCACTCTGCGTCTGCAAAACGGCTGGAATTCCTCACCTGGGGAAGTAGTGGGCCACCCTTTTCTAACCCAGGAGCTGACTTGGGCTAGGGTCTTGTCGGCCGCCGTCGCCTTGGCGAGGTCGGCCGGAACAATGGGGGGTGAGTCGAGGTCCTCGATCAGCAGGACTTGGTGGTCCTGCTCCACCTCGCATGTGGGGTCTCCTAGGCTAGGGAGAGGGGATCGGGACAGTGCGTCTGCATGGGAGATCTCCTTCCCTGGGCGGTAAATTAGCTCGTACTGGTAAGCGTTGAGGAATATAGTCCAACGCAGCATCCTGGGGGATAAAATTTGGGGGGTCGGTTTGCCGGTAGTGAAGATCCCCAGAAGCGGCTTGTGATCAGTCACCACCGCAAACTCGCGGCCATACAAAAAGTCATGGAACTTTTTCTTTCCCGCGATTATGGCCAGGGCCTCCCTATCCGTTTGCGCGTAATTGCGCTCAGCCTTTGAAAGGGACCTTGAATAGTATGCCACCGGGGCCTCCCGCCTGCTCTCTAGCACGTGGCACAGGACCGCCCCCACCCCCACCAGGGACGCGTCACATACTAGAACCACTGGCTTCCTTGGATCGAAATGAGTCAGGACAGCATTCGAGGAAAGGAGTGACTTTAGCTCTCTAAATGCTTTCTCCTGTCTGTCCCCCCACCGCCAAGCCGTGTCCTTTTTTAGTAGGGCGTGCAGTGGCTCCGCGACCGATGCCTTCCTTGGCAGGAATGAGTGATAAAAATTGAGGAGCCCTAGGAAAGACTGCAACTCCGGCTTTGCGGTGGGGCGAGGGGCATTCTTTACGGCTGCAACCTTGGACTCCGAGGGGCGAATTCCCTCTGGGGTTACCTTAAACCCGAGGAACTCGACCTCTCTTGCGAAAAACACGCATTTGTCTTTTCGTAGGCGGAGCCCCGCTTTTTCGAAAACTGAGAGGACCCCATCTAACCTCCTAGCTAGCTCTGCCTTGCTCCCCGCTGTTATCAGGACATCGTCGAAGTAGGGGAGGACACCTGGGAGCCCCTTTAATAGGCGTTCCACGAGGGCTTGGAAAATCCCGGGGGCCGAATTCACGCCAAACTGGAGGCGCGTCACCTTAAAGGCCCCCTTGTGGGTTACAATCGTCTGTGCGGTGGCAGCAGCTGGGGTTACCGAGAGCTGCTGATATGCCTGCGCTAAGTCTAGCTTGGCGAAACACCTCCCCCCATGTAACGTGGCCAGTAGATGGCTGACCACAGGTACCGGATATGCATTTGGCCGAATGGCCTTATTGATCGTACACTTATAATCCGCACAAATCCTGACCTCCCTGTTTGATTTAAGGGCCGTAACAATCGGCGTTTCCCATTCCGCCGAGTCAACTGGAACCAAAATCCCCTGCCCCACCAGTTTGTCCAGTTCTGCCTCGATCTTGTCCTTTAGGGCGAATGGCACTCTCCTTGGCTTGAGGCGGATGGGCCGGATCTCTGGGTCCAGTTCAAAGGAGACTGGGGGGCCCCTGTATGTCCCGAGCCCTTTTTTGAAAACGTCCGGGTGCGCGTTGCACACATCCCGCACAGCATTTCCCCCCCTTGAGGACGACTAGGGGCAGTCTCTCGGAATAGTTCTTGAATTTTACTTCGAACTTTCCCACCCCCAACACTGGGATCCCATTTCCCTGCATGTCCCGCAAGTTTGATCTTAAGGCCCGCAGTTTGGGCCGCGCCTCTGGGGGAATGCGCATATACTCTCTCTGGGATAGTATAGAATAGGACGACCCCGAGTCTATCTCCATTCTCACTGGGAGCCCCTGTAACTGTACCTCAACGAAAAAACGTCGGTGCTCCAGTCCCACGCGGTTGACGCCTTCCTCGTCGAAGCCGGTTGAGACCTTCCTGGTGCCGGTCGCCTTCCGCTGGTGTCCCCGGGGGTGACTTGGGCCGCTCTTGTCCTCGGTCCGTCCGCGCCTGCAGACTCTGGCGATGTGCCCCTTCCGGCCGCAGTTGTGGCACTCGGCCTTACGAAACGGGCACCTCGTGCGGTCGTGGGGCGCCCCACAACTGTCGCAACGGCGGTCTTGCCTGTCGCGGGTCTCACGCTTCTCCCCGCGTTTCCTTATCCGCTGGACGTCGTCGTCCTCACTGGAACAGGGGTCTGCCGTTGTGGACGACTCCTTGGACGTCGCTGGTGAGCCGGCGGGCGGCTTGGGGGCCCGCCAGGCCGTCTTTGCTGGTGTCCGCCGGGCCGCTTGCACTGGTGACTTGGCCCTCTCGGCCGCGGTCCCTCGGGACTTAAACAGCCTGACCCCGCTCCTGGCCTCCTCGGCTGCTTGGGCCTCCCGCAGTACCTCGTTGAACGTGAGGCGGTGGTCGCGGGTCATCAGGCGCCTCTGCAGCTCCTCGTCCTTCAAACCGCACAACATGCGGTCTCGGAGGGCCTGGTTCAGGTCGTCCCATTGGCAGTGCACCGCTGCCAGCTGGAGGGCCGCCGCGTAGGCGGACACGGATTCGCCTGGGCGCTGGTCTCGCCGGTGGAACGCAATCCGGGCTGGGAAGATTGAGACCGGCGGTTGGAAATGCTCACGAAGCTTCTCCAAGATGCGGTCGATGGGCACTTCGTCCACTTTCCGGGGGGCCACGAGGGTCATCAAGATCCGCATCGCGGCCGGTCCCACCTGGGACAGGAAATGTGAGCGCATTTTCGCGGCGGCGTCAACGCCGGCGGCTTCCATCGTGTGCCGAAACTGGCACTCGTAGAGCTCCCACTGCTCGGGTTCGCTGACATCGAACTGGTACGGCTTGACCTTGGGATTCGCCATCGATCCCACCTTCGTCGCCAATTTAGTGTCTTGCACGGGAGACAAAGAAGGAGTCGCAGGAAGGACTAACACAGGTTTATTCATTGATGGTCAGTATGAACATGTGGTAATGGCGGAGGTACATCTCATTATATACAGTAACATAATGCATTTGAATCTTGTTGCACGGTAGCTCATTGGCTGCTACCGGCATGGCCTCGCCCAGGTCACGCCTCTCTTCTTGTAGTTGTTTTCTGTAGCTCTTTGTCATGCGGGGAATCTCCCGCGGCTGTTCGTGATTTGGGGAATGTGGACCATGTGAGACTGAACGCTCGCAGCTGCCCTCTATGGGCGGCTTGCTCGCGTTCCTTAACAGCTGAGATACATTGTGATTGTGGACTGGTTACATTCATATATTTAAAGAAACATTGTACATGCATACATAACAAGGGTTCAGTGCTCATCTCTTTATAGCCAAAGAGCCACCATTGTCTGTGTCTGCAGACATTTCCGTGGACATGTGGCAGGCATGACTAAACACTGGCGTGCACAGAACACTATTTACCTTCCCACCAAAGTGATCCCTTATTTATCTACTTGCAATCTCTTGCTTTCAAACTGCTAGGTTGGCAGTTGCTGGGGCAGAGACATCATGTAGTTCTTGGGTTTCGAAGTGCTGACCTGCTGACCTTCCAGTCATCAAGTTCAGTGTCTTAACCATTAAACCACCCCAGTCTCTCTTGGCAGTACAGTATATAGACATTATAAAAATTCTTTATGAACAAGAAAGCTCCTTAGTAAATGAAATACTTTTTTTTGGGAGGGGGTATTTTAAAAATGTTTTTACCACCACAGATAGTATGTATATTAGTTGAAAATATGAACAGTCCAGTTGAAAGTTGCAGTGGGCCATTACTACTTCTCTAAGATCTTTGCTCACATAATTGCATTTGTTTATTGGAGTTGTGAAGAGTTCTCTTGCAAGGAACAGCTCTGAATAACTCTAAGTGATTTTATTACTGCATCTGTTTTTCTTCGTGGGTTGGCATCTTGTCCACTTAATATACTATAACCAGCAATCACGTAGTACCTTCTTATTGCTCTTCTTTAATGTTACTAATCTTGAGAAACTTTTACACATTTATATTGGCCCTTTTACAAAATTAATATAAAAGAAAGATGTGACGCACGCACACCAGTTAAATCAGTAAAGAACGCAGGAAATGTGATCTTGTTATAAATAAAGGACAATTCAAACCCTCATTAGATTAGGAAGTAACAGTTTATATTACATAAAGCACCGGCTCCTTGCTGTTGGGTATTAGTATTTATATCTTCTTGTTATTTTGCAAGCTTCTGAATGACTTACCGGTTAGAGTTTCTTGTCTAGACACTGAACAGACTTATGCTCATTTACTTTCAAGCTGTGCAACAGAATTGGTGCTACATGGTTAATGCATGAGTAAGAGAACATACAGGTCAGGCAGGTTGCCACTTTTTTTAACACCGTGCTTTTAGCTTCCATGAAAACAAACTGTTTTAATATCTGAATATGACAGGCCACTACAGTCTCAATTTGTTTGTCAGAGTATTACAAGGAAGAATGCATAATTCCATAAACATGTCCTTGGACTTCAATTACTAGAAGCCCAAGTCAGCATACCGGCTGATTAGGATTTCTGGGAATTGAAGTCCAAGAACACCTGCTCTAGAGTAAGAACGGTCCACTATTCAGATTCCTTGTGCATCTCCATTTGGGCAAGATATATGGTTATTTCACCCATATATTGTATCCTTGTAACTACAGTAATACCTCATACAAAGTCCGCTTCATACCACATCGGATTCATACAATATCGCCTAATTCCTTGAAAAAAGTTGCCTCATACAACTTGAGGCATTGGGTTTTTCCCAGGTTGCATTGTGCCTGGGCAGTATAAAAGGCAGGACACATGCGTGCATTGCTCTTGTGGGTTTTGCACAAGGCGAAGAGTGTTTAGGAGTGGTTTTCAGCACGATTTTGGATTTTTTTGAATTTTTTCGTCAGAATTTTTAGAAGCATTCCTGGGATTTTTGCAGCATTCTTCAGGCTTTTGGACAATCAGGGTTGTTTGACATGTTTTTGTAATGTATTTAGCCTTTAGACAATGATTTCTTAAAGTTCTGTCAGTTTCCTGTCTGTTTCCTTGACTTTGCCCTGAAGTCTGTGCTGTTACAGTACAATGTATCTCTATGGAAACGACGTTGTACGAGGCATCGCGGCAAGGATTTGGACGTTGTATGAGGCATTGCGGCTAGGATTTTGCATGCCTCATCCAAAGTCCAAATCCATGGAACCAAGTTTGGACATTGTATGAGGTTTCACTGTATTTGAAACAGGTTAAGGTTCTTAGATTATGCATGTCCTGAATAATTAGCACCTTCTAGATGTGGCTCTACAGCACAATAAGGTTGAAATGCTTCTGTATGCATGGTGGCCTGCTTGAATTCAATACCACAGCTTAGATAATTTCAGTGGGATACAATCTGCTGTTCAATATGCTCAGTTAAAGAGGATCTTCATGTTTCACATTTGTTGGCAATGTAGAATCAAAGTAAATAAAATGTACTCCCCACTGCATGGTTGACATATTGGATTCCCAGAAGGTGCTGTCCTGAAAGATGCCTCATGTGACATTCTCAATTATTCATAGATGGCTGTCATTTTTTAAGCTAATTATTCTTTATACTTGTTATTTTAGAATATTAGTTGTAGTAGTTTTTCTTGCAAGTCACTTTTTAAAAGTAGCAAAATGCTGCTTGTAACAACTCATTTCCATATTTGAGGGCCAGACTTGGGTATGCCTATAGAGGGAGGGGGATGTGAATTGATTCACTGTGAAGTCTTATCGAGGATGTTGGGTTTCCTTGGGTTGATTTGATTCAGCTAACTACAAAGGAATCAGCAGAGAGATGAGAGGAAATTGGCACGCAGCCATGTTTGCAGCTTGTTAACCAGTCGAATGTTCTCCTCTCCATACATGGTGCCTGGGTCTGCTTGTTGTCCTCTTTACTTCCAGTTCAACTTCTTTTTCTTTTCTTTCAAGGGCTTGCTGTCCTAGTACTGGGGCAGCTAGGTAACTAGAAAGAGAGAGAGATTGTGAGAAAACGAGGAATTTGCAGAGAGAGAGGAGGAAGTTATCACTCAGCCTTTCCCACAGCCTTGTTAAGGTAGCTCTGCTCTACTATGTATCTTACAAATCTGGATGGCCAGAGCAGAGCTACCTTTACTAGCAGGAAGTAAGACTGAGTGATAACTTCTTCCTCTCTCTCTACTGATTCCTCACTCTCCCTCCCTTCAACATACCGGGACAATCCGGGACCTGCGCACAGCGGTTCTGCGCAAGTCGCGTTCTACGCATGCGTAGAAGGATTTTACGCTTGCGTAGAACCCTTTTACGCTTGCGTAGAACCCTTTTACGCTTGCGTAGCCTTCTACACAAGCGTAGAAGGGTTCTACGCAAGCGTAAAAGGGTTCTACGCAAGTGTAAAAGGGTTCTACGCAAGCGTAAAAGTCTTCTATGCATGCGTAGAACGTGACTTGTGCAGAAGGGATGCGCAGTACCTCTTTCCCTCCACTGCCAATTCTGGGGTTTTGGCAGCTGCGGGCGGGAAATGGCGCAAATCGGCGCCAAAAATCGGGAAATCCCAGCCAATCCGGGAAGGTTGACAGGTATGCCCTTCAATCACCTAGCTGTTCTAGCACTGACTTTAAGACAAAGGAAAAAGAAAGAAGCAGATGCAGGCACCAGGTGGGGGAGGAGAGGATTCAAAAGGCAGCCAGTTCCCGCATGGGCTTGCCTCTCTCTTTCTGCTGCAGTATCTGGTTGCAATGGGTTTAAATAGAATGTCTACAAACACCTTCATATTTGCTCAAGTGATTACACTACCTCAGTGATGGCAAACCTTGGCACTCCGGCTGTTCTTGGACTTCAATTCCCAGAAGCCTAAGTCAGCAATCCTGATGTTCAGGGCTTCTGGGAATTGAAGTCCAAGAACATCTGGAGTGCCAAGGTTTGCCATCACTGCACTACCTGAACCAATGCAAAAGCATTTTGATTCCACAACACTAAAAGCTCCAGCAGTGGAGAGGGGGGGGGGGCAAACAGAAGGGGAAAACTCTGGGCTCATTGTCTTTACTTTTAATCATGCAGTCAACAGAAAATCATGTTAATCTGACTGTTTCAGTCTCAGATCATTTCCCACATTATTCATGTAACCAGGCGTTCGCTCACATTTTCTGCCTTATATTTCCCCTCTCCAATAATTGTAGGGAATTTAATTTGATCAACTTTCTTATTGTCATCCCTGATTCGTTTCCATCTGTTAAAAAAATTGAAAAACCATTTAACCAGTTAGCCTGTGATCTGTTACCCACTTACCTGAGGATTAGAGTAAAGAATGCTAAATAGTCCGCTGCAGGGACAGATTGGTTTGCTACTTTTGACAACAATCACACAACATAATCCATACCTGTCAGCCGCGGCTCGGGCCAATCCGGGACCTGCGCAGAACGGTTCTGTGCAGGTCGCCTTCTATGCATGGGTAGAAGGGTTTTATGCTTGCGTAGCCCCCTTCTACGCATGCGTAGCCTTCTACGCATGCATAGAAGGGTTCTAGGCAAGCGTAGAAGGGTTCTACGCAAGCGTAAAACTCTTCTATGCATGCGTAGAAGGTGACCTGCGCAGAAGTGCTGTGCAGTACCTCTTTCCCCCCGCTGCCAAAATCCAGGGTTTCGGCAGCGCGGAGTGGGAAATGGCACAAATCGGCGCTGAAAACCATGAAATCCTGGCCAATCCGGAAAGGTTGACAGGTATGACATAATCGCTGGAGCAAACCATCCCATTCCAAGAGCATTCCTACTCACACCTTTCTGGGTCCCTCTCAGGGGCTTCTTTTTTGGTGCAGGTATGATTGCTCCATTTTTGTTTGTTTCCAGTGTGTGCTATCCAGTGGTGGGCATCAGCCGGTTCACACCAGTTCGCCAGAACCGGTAGCAGAAATTCTGGCTGGAGCCCACCACTGGTGCCATCAGTGAAAACAAATGAAAATGAGCTTTCCTCTTTGAATTTCCTATATTGTGCAGTGGCTTGAGTGAACAGCCAATTCACAGTACACTATTGGCAAATTAAGCAGTTCCTCTGCCCATTTGAGAGGCAGAAGAAGTTTTTAAAAGATAGATTGTGTGAGAGCAATGCCGGTGTCTTGTATCACTTATACAAAAATAAACAAACCATCTTTAAAATGAAAAAGTTATTCCTGGAAGCAGGAGAAGTCAGGAAGTGGCAATGGAGGTTGTTGATGAACAACACTCATGAACAGTTTAATAATGGGTGACAAAGAACATTGTAGTAGAATTAAACAGAGCTCATATGGCGCAGTGGTTAAGCTGCAGTACTGTAGACAAAACTCTGCTTAAAATCTGAGTTTACTCCTGAATCAGCCTTCCAGCCTTCTGAGATTTTAAAGTGAGTACCCAGTTTGTTGGGGGCAAAATGCTAATTGCCTTGTTAACCACCTAGAGAGTGCTCAAAGCACTATGGGATAGCATATAAGTGTAATTGCTATTGCAAAATAGAAGTAATTTTATATAGCAGGATTAAATAATGTCATTTGCATTTTCCTTTTGGGAGAACAGACTTTAAAGAAATCCTGACACTTAGAATTGTGATCTAGGACTATCTACTGAGCTATGAAAATAGTAATCAGTTTAATACTAAGAATTGTGTCCAAAGGTTTACCCTTGTCTTTCCAGTTTTAACTCAGGTGCTAGTTTTAGTGTTGAAGTTAAACTAGACTCTTCATGATTGCTAAATAAATAAATATGATTGCTATTACCTCCTTTTACTGCTGCTGATAGTGTTTTACGATGGATATTGTTATGGTCTTATCTGATACTATCTGTTTTTCATTCTTTGAGGGTTTTTTTTGTTATTTTGTGGGTGATTATTACTGTGTTTTTAATGCATACTTTGTTTATGATGTTGTATTGAATGTTTTATATATTGTAAGCTGTTCTGAGTGGTACATGCACCAAAAGGGTAGGATATAATTTTTTAAAAAGTTAAAAATAAAGCATACCTTAAGTTTGGATGTGCTTATTATTTTATGCTGGGTCAGCCATGTTTGTTTATGTTCTAGTCTGAACAGTGTACCAGAACAAATTAATATTGATTCTGTGCTCTTTGTACGTTATAACATCCATTATGTTTTCCCTCTGCTTTTTTCATGTCTTCTCTAAATAAGTTACACAGTATAGAAATAAAATGGTAGAGTGTATGAAGGTTCATTTAGTTAATAGTTTTGTCTCCTTGAAAATAAGACTCACTCAAAAATGCTTTGCATCCCTTGGAGAAATACAAGAAATAATTACATATGGGGTGGTGCTAGGGTAGATGGAGAATGCAGCCTGTTATCAAAACAACTACCACTCTTCTGCTAGAATGAGCATCTGAATACAGATAGTATCACAGTGCAAAGGAACGTTGTCTACATTTGGATACACACCCAGATGCAGATGTCAATTCTGCATACTGTATTAACTTCAGGTGCATTTGGACCTATACTCCAAGATATTGGTTGGCCTGGCCGCCTTGGTAATGGGGATGCATTTCCTTCTCTCTAGAGGGTCAGCATTGGGCTGACTGGAAAATCTGCTATTATCGGCCATTAGTTAACATGTAGGAAAGAAAAGACGGTGCAGGCATATATCTTGCGATTGTTCCCATCAACCTCAATAAGCCTCCAGGCTTTGGGAAAGATCCGACCACTGAATCACCATATCACAACCACCAGTGACCAGGAACCGTGGTAAGAAGACCGTGTTGTTTCAGTAAGCTGCACCTGTTTGAATTGGCATGCACACTCCCTCCTGCAGCCTCTCAATACCTCTCAATACCTGTCCACAAGCCCTGGGGTGGAATTCCAATAACTAGGGAATATGCGGTTTACGTTGGTAGCATGGAGACAGAGAGCGGAATATCAAATTGTTATGCCTGATAAACTGAGTTCCACTCTTTCCTTATAGCAGCAGTTTCATTTAGCAATATACAGTAATACCTCATACAAAGTCCGCTTCATACAACATTGCATTCATACAACATCGCCTAATTCCTTGAAAAAAGTTGCCTCATACAAAGTCGTGCAACTTTGTATGAGGCATTGGGGCTTTCCCAGGTTGCATTGTGCCTGGGCAGTATAAAAGGCAGGACACATGCGTGCATTGCTCTTGTGGGTTTTGCACGAGGCGAGGAGTGTTTAGGAGTGGTTTTGAGCACAATTTTGGATTTTTTTTTATTTTTTCGTCGGGATTTTTAGAAGCATTCCTGGGATTTTTGCAGTATTTTTCAGGTTCTTGGACAATCAGGGTTGTTTGACATGTTTTTGTAATGTTTTTAGCCTTTAGACAATGATTTCTTAAAGTTCTGTCAGTTTCCTGTCTGTTTCCTTGACTTTGCCCTGAAGTCTGTGCTGTTACAGTACAATGTATCTCTATGGAAATGACGTTGTATGAGGCATCACGGCAAGGATTTGGACGTTGTATGAGGCATCGCAG
Organism: Bradypodion ventrale; assembly: GCA_035047345.1. NCBI lineage: Eukaryota > Metazoa > Chordata > Lepidosauria > Squamata > Chamaeleonidae > Bradypodion > Bradypodion ventrale. The sequence continues at coordinate 163,566,476 of JAWDJE010000005.1, read as the reverse complement.
CTAGGATTCTGCATGCCTCATACAAAGTCCAAATCTGTATAAAGTCCAAACTTGTGGAACCAAGTTTGGACGTTGTATGAGGCATCACTGTATCTGAAAAAGACAAAGTACAGAAAACATAGAAAATACAGAGTTAGTCAAAGGTTTGCTCTAGCATAGCCCTGGGCTGGCTCTTCGGCTTTGAAACAGAGATGAGCATTGCACCCTAGAGTTGGATACGACTGGCTTTCGAGCAAGGGAAACCTTTACCTTTCACTGACTACCATAAGCTACAAAGCTGTTGATAGTTTAGACTGGACTATAATAACCATGCCAGATCCCTGATGTATTGTCATTGAAGAAGAACCTTCCCTGTCCTTCAGAAACAGAACATTTTTGTACATTTGTATTTACATTTCCTCTCGGAGTAGCACTATGGGAGGGGTACACAGAAAGAGCCTCCTTGAAGATTGTGGTATTTTTGAACTGCAGTCGAGCATACTCTGGTAACAGCAGTCTTGTGTTGTCAGCTAACCTTTCTCACACTAGGTCAAGCGAAAGTAGAGTTGCCATAATTCTCTCCCACAAAACCGGGACATAAGTATTCTTGACAAAAGTGTGTGGGTTATCTACAAAATAGCCTTTTTAAAAACAAATATAATATAAAACACTTTCACATTAAATATAGTAAAGGTAAAGGTTTCCCTTGTTCGAAAGCCAGTCGTATCCGACTCTAGGGTTCAGTGCTCATCTCTGTTTCAAAGCCGAAGAGCCAATCCTGTCTGCTTCTGCAGACATTTCCGTTGTCATGTGGCAGGCATGACTAGACACCGGGCCGCACAGAACACTGTTACCTTCCCACAGAAGTGGTCCCTATTTATCTACTTGCAATGTCTTGCTTTCGAACTGCTAGGTTGATATATCAATACATACATGAATGTATTTACAATAGTTAATTCTTACTGTAAGATGATCTGTTGTACTTCTGAGAAGTCATGTCATGGTCAACTCTTAACGTCCTCAGTTCCAGGAAACACACTGGTCACACTTTTTGGGTGGTAGTGTGAGGCAAGGATGTTTAGATTTGTCTCCAGGTATACTCCAACTCCAATGTGGCAGGAAATCGCTCGTTTGATGGTGAGAGTTCGAATTTATTTTAATGGTGTGTTATAATACATAATCAGTAAGTTTTAAAAATCCAGGACTTTAACATGATTTTTATTGAACTGGCCAGGACAATTTTTCTGACCTTGAATCCAGGACAATCCCGGTTTTCTGGGACGTATGGCAACCCTAAGCAAAAGGAACTGCAGAATGAACTCATCAAAAGGTCCCTTCATTTTGGCAGATTCAAGTCTGGCCTAGACACGGAAGAAGCAGCAGCACTATGGGAGAGTCATATTTCTTCTCTATGCTCATGTGATTGTGTTCATCTGTACAGTGCTTGTTTTAGCTTTGAACCCTTAGTTTAATTTCCTGACATACCATTACAGGAAAGTCCAACCATTCTGTGCGCCTTTGGCCTCTGGCTTGTGCACCTGGCTAAAGGGCTGCAGTTCTGGTAATTGTGTCTGGATGTTTATGGTATGCCTGTTGATTCCCTTGCTCCCTCCACTGTGTACCCCCACAATAGCAGAGAGCAACTTGTAATAATAGGAGATTAATTTGAAGCACCAATGTTTGTGAGGTTCTTCTGTGTGACTGATGCTTTCTGTGCCTCCAGCTGTTTGATAATCAGGTTGGGACAGCAGGTGGTAATTATGACTGGCAAATACTTCCTTTGTGTATCATGCATTGTGAAAAAGATACTCTCCATTAAATCAATGCAATATTTAGGGTTTCTTTTTAGATGTCTTGGGGAGAAACAAAGAGTCAGGTCATCTGTCTGTGTCTCCAGGTCTTCAGTTTAAAATTTTTTTTTTCCTATTGAATCCACTGAGATGGCTGAGATTTTTTCTCCTTACCCAGAATTTTTAATGCTGGTATCAAGGAAATTTGGCTGTGCTATGAAGACTGAATAACAGGATTATTTTCAGCTAGATGGCAAAGAATGGACCTACCCAAGGGTGTTCTCATTTTGAACTTAAATGGCATAGGGTTGGCATTTATTTAAACATTTTTCTTTTAAAACATTCCTGCTGCTGAGTCAAGTGGCAGTGAACATGCGCACAGCAGCTCGGTTGGCATGGCAGCCTTCTATAAACAATGTTATGTCTTAGCATGCATCAGTTGTGGGAACATTGATGTGAAATGAAAGCCTCACCCCAAGCCTCAGCAGTTTACTTTCCACTAGACTGGTAGGCAATGTTACTAAGACAAGAAGTGACTTGAGCACAAGGTGAGATTGAAGATGGAATAAGCAGGTTCTTTGAGCAAATAGGCCATGTAGAGTCTAAAGACTTACACTTTTCCAAGAGTAACTTTCAAACATGTTTTATTTCAGTATAAAATTTATTCAGCTTGTAAAACTCAGTGTCATTGAAAACTGAGCATTGTGTCTTCTAAATATTGTTAGAGCATGTCTACATTGGATCTCCTGGGCTGGTGTAGAGCACCTTTGCAAAAACCATGTGAAGTTGAGGGGGAGGAGGAAAATGCTATTTGATACAGTCCCCATGTCCAGACAGCATTTTGCTTCTCCAAAGGGGCTACAGAAGCCCCACAGCAGCCACTTTACAGCTGACAGTTGATTAGCTGTAAAACAGCTTTTACCCAATCCCCCGACCACAGACTAGGAATCAGCAGCAGGCGCTGGGATAAAGAGAATAGGGAGCAGAGGCAGGTGTCGGTGTGAGCTTCAAGGCTAATGCAGTCAAGTTGAGGGTCAACACAGTCCCAGAAGAAAGCCCCAGTGAGGGAAACTGGGTGGAAGCATCTAAGGGAAGCGCGGTGGCAACAATATGGCCGTCACGCTCTTTGCCAGCCCCCCCCCCTCAGATACGGACACCTGAAGCTCGGTGGGGGGCGTGGCTACATCCCCTATAAAAGGGGTGGCCATGCTGTAGCCCGCTGCCATTTTTATTGGATCGGCTGGGCCAAGAGCGCATTTGCCCTCCACCCCCTCCCTAGGTGACAGTGTGACTATTGTTGGTCACTTCAGGGCTGGATGGGAATTTTTGCTTGAACCTGCATTGGCCCATTGGTTCTTGGCGTTTTTGCCCATCCCACACTGTTGCTGATGGTTGAGATATGGGGTATATTCTCACTTTTACAGGTCACTTTGGCGGGTAGCACTGGTAAGGAGAAAGTGGATGACCCATAGGCACAGCTGTCAAGTATCCCTTATTGGCCAGGAAAACCCCTTATTTCACCCTCTTTCCCGCCGTCATCCCTTATTAATTAGACTGCAATGCCCAATTGCCACTATTGGAGGGCAGCACAGGATAAGCATAGCTGTCAAGTATCCCGTATTTGCTGGGAAATTTCCCCTTATTTCCAAATCCAAAACTTGACAGGTATGCCCATAGGTATCCAGCAGGTACGCAGTTGATTGGCCACCCCAATGACAAGGTACAGGGAAACTGGGGCTGGCCAATCAAGGGCGGACCATGAACAGGGTGATGCTATGATCTATGCAGCCTGCATCACCTTGATATTTTACCGGATATACGTCAGATGCTGGAGTCCACAAGTAGCATCCTGACTTGGGTCAACAATTTGTTTCATCGGTAAACAAATTGTTACAATTGGATACAAAGTAGCCAAATATAATTGGCAATTAAGGTTGGTTCCTTACCAGTGCTATTGCGGCCCGTTTGCCTTAACACTGTTAAGGAAAGTTTAAAGTTCTAAGTTTAAGATAAAGTTACAATCAATAAAGTGGCCCCAAAGTTTTAAATCCATTACTGGTGTCCGTGTCTTTATTGGGGAAGTGGGCTGGCAAAGAAGAGCCTTGGACTAGAGCTCCTGTGAAGTTTAAAGTACCCTTTGGAATGGCATACCTTGTATCAAGTACTGCAATTCCAATACTCTGAAGCCCTCCTATTGTGAGCCCACAGGGAACATCTCCAGCACCAAAGGGTGGTGAGGAGTGGTGGACAAGAATGGGAAAGACAGACTCAAAGGAATTTGCAACACCAAATGAAAGAACTGGAGAAGGCTCTAAAGACTCTGCAGCTAAATATGAAATCCAGGCAAGGTTCCAGAACATGCATTCTGAGGTGGACTAAAAGCTAGTGAGATACTAACCTATCTTGTGACACAACAGGGACAGAAGGGGTGCTCGAATTGTAGACAGACAGTGAGGTAACTGCCTCCTGGGGATTGTGTACATAGTTACTTTGTTAATAAAAGTTTGGTTTGTTTGTTTTTTGGAAAGTACAAGCATTGATTCTTCCTTATGGAAGGAACTGGGTTGCCCAGTAGTGGACCCACTGTTTTTGTGCTGTTGTTTTTATAGTTTATGAGAAACTGGATTCAGGGAGCTCAATAAATATTCAAACCTTGAGTGGTTCTTGTTTTATTTGCAGATGCACAATGAGAAACCAGTCAAAATGCACTTGTTTATGCAAATCATTGATGATTTGTCAGACAACTCAGATGGTATGGTTGTATTCTAAACTTTGGGGAAGACTGAGCATACTGTGTGCAAAGTACACCAAGCTCTCTAATCTATCTCTTCATATGCAATTTAGATTTTTATGTTTGTAGTAAACTTTCTTGAAAATGGCATCATGACAGCCGTCAGTTTCATGCATTTATTAACATTTTATGAAAGCACAGTGGCATATTTCTAACATAATTTTGTGGGAAAGCATGAGTGTCATGTTTTTGAATGTTTAAAAGCCCCTTGTAGGTAGTAAACTAGCTCACTTGATGAGTTTTATGATCAATCTATGTCTCTCACATCCTAATGGGGATGAGATTTTTCTCTCTGCTACCCCATCCAATGTAATGCATAGATAACTTTTGCTAGTAAAGGTAAAGGTTTCCCTTGCTCGAAAGCCAGTCGTATCCGACTCTAGGGTGCAGTGCTCATCTCTGTGCTCATCCCACCGAAGTGGTCCCTATTTATCTACTTGCAATTTCTTGCTTTCAAACTGCTAGGTTGGCAGGAGCTGGGATGAAGACGGGAGCTCATTTCCGTCCTGCAGTACTCGGGAATCGAACTGCTGACCTTCCGCTTCCCAGTCAGCGTCTTAGCAACTTGAGCCACAAATTTGTGTGGCAGTCACTGGAGTTCACATCCTCTCATCAACACACCTGGACATTTTGCCTTTCTGCCTGGAAATGTATACTTTACATTGCACCTGTGCCTTCCTCTGCTGTTTTACTTGCTATGTTTTTACTAAACCACTTGCTCTCTTCTTGTATCATCACCTGCACATTTCTGATGACCATATCACCATGGGCACGGGCATGGTGAAACGAGTTCATAAATTACCTATAGAAGACAACACCCGTCTCCTGTTTCTCTGTTCTGTTCAGACTTGCTGATTGAGAGATGACTGGTGGTGATGCCTGCAATTGATAGCAATGTCTTTAAAGTGAAGAGTATGGAACATCACAAACATACTTCATTTGTTGCTTCAGCTCTTATTTCTTAGGCACAGACTAAACAGAGAAACACAACACCCAGACTCATTGTATGCCTATTGAGGGAATATGTTGTCCCACTAAATAAATAACCCTGGCCAAAATTCTGTTGCTTAGCATAGTAAATCACACTAGAGTAGCCTCACTAAATCAATGTAGATTTAGTGAGTCACCTCCTCCATATGTTCTATTGATTCAAATGAGCCAACTCTAACTGTGACTTACTTTAACATGGTAAATTGCAGTTAGATTAAAGGTTTAAGGTCTCCCTTGCTCAAAAGCCAGTCGTATCAGACTCTAGGGTTCAGTACTCATATCTGTTTATAGCCAACCACTGTCTATATCTGCAGATATTTCCATGGACATGTTGCAAGCATGACTAGACACCGGAGTGCACAGAATGCTGTTTACCTTCCCACTGAAGTGGACCTATTTATCTACTTGCAATTTCTTGATTTCGAACTGCTAGAAACAGGTGCTCACTATGTCGTGCATTACTTGGTTCTCAAACAGCTGACTTGCCAATCTTCTGGTCATCACGTTCAATGTCTAAACCACTAAGCCACTGCAGTCCCTGTGGTAAGATTAGGCTCATTTAAATCAATGGAACTTATGGAGGAATTGGCTCACCAAATGCTCATTGACTTAGTGCCCTACTCTAGTGTGGTTTACTATACTAACAACAGGATTTTGTTCATTACTTTGTAGGTGATAAGTAGACAAAAGACTGTTGTCTGATCCTTCATCTCTATCTGGCTACTTGGCAACAGTTGGATTAAAAAAACCAGTCTCAATAAAGTAATTAAGGATACATAGAATAGGTTGATACTTTGATAATAGCACAATCCAAAAGACATCTGCTCAGAAGCAAGTCGAATTTAATGTGGATTACTCCAAGGTAAATGTGTACATGATTGCAACCTAAGTGTTTCCTCCCTAGTTTTGGTTTTAATAGATGTAGATAAGTTCCCATTTCTTTCTTGCACCTCCAACATTTCATGTCGTAGTTTGAGTTATAATATCTTAATTGTATTGGAGTCAAATATCACTTCCATATTGTCTTGTAGGAATTCTGTTTAATCCTAACTGACATATTTTTCATTATTTTTCGGTTCCAAATGCAATTCAATTCTTCTTCTTTAATTTTTGTTTTTAATTCTTCTTCCCAGGTTGATCTTAAATTATTTCATGTTTGGTAGCTCTGTAGTATGTTATATATTTTACTAACTAATCATTTTGGTCTAATTTTCTTCTTCTCCAAATCTATAACTAATTCTTCAAATCTCATTAGTTCCCTGAAGTCTCCATGTTGATTTACCCAATATTTTGTCCATTTTTCCAATTGTAATCTTTTATACCAAGGTAATTTTAGGTCTTGTATTATTTTTTTCCTTTCTTCCTTTTTTGGAACACTTTCCCATTCCATTCTTTTACTCTTAATATCTTTTTTTCTTTTTAAATCCTTACGGAGCTTTTTTCTTAAGTCTTCTGGGAATTTGTCCAAATTGGTTACATATGATATCGGGGATATTTCTGAACTAAGATTTTTTTTTAATTTTTATATCAAATTTCTAATGTAGTTCTGCAAAAGGGATTTTGGGCCTCTTTTAATACTTTGCTTCCTTGATTTGTTGCTCTGGTTGTTGTTGGTTGTTGTTGCTCTGGTTGTATTCTTTTGATAGATTTCTTCTGTTTTAACCTTTGTAAACAACTCAGAGTAGCTGCAGTGCTAGATGGGCAGCGTAGAAACTTAAAAAGTAAGGAAATGCTAGTTGGTATATGAAGAAGAGGTGTGTTACTCATCTCTATTGATGCAGGATGGTGCAACATTTTCTTCGTTACCAAGAAAGCCAAGACACCAAGCAGGGTGGTTGTGCAACTTACCTCTTCTTAATGAGAATTAATAACCCCTGCATAAGCTGGTTTGTGCATCAGTAATGTGTAGCAGTAAAGGTTGGTGGTCTGTGTTCATGGTGTGCAAGCAGTTAAGTTTATTTTTTTCATTCAAAAACTCAGTTAGAATTAAACATTTCAAGTAGATTCAGTGCTGCATGAATTGCAGAATTTTTATATTTAGCTGATGTAATACTACTCCTTTCATTTTAATGGAAGAGGCAGATGGTACATTGCATGTCGAGCTATCTTTCAGGGTATGTGTTTCTTTGCAAAAGACAGAAGTTCAGATTTGAAAGAAAAAAACATCAGGCACTCCACTAGTTTCTTTCCTGTTCATTTTTAAAAGACTGTTTCTGTTCATTTTCTTTCTTTTCTAATGCGGCAATCATAAATTCAGTACTTTTTTCATAACTATACTGAACATTTCCAACACTTGTCAAATAATTTGTTTGATTAGCCATGGCAAGATTGAAATAATCTTTCCAGTTACAGCAGAGACCTTTTAAAAAAGTGTTTTGATAGCTGTATGCTTTCCCTCATTTGTTTGCTTGCTTTTGTACAATGGCATATTGGTGGTTTGCCAATTTAAAGACTAATTAGGTGGCTTACAATCAAAAGTATAGTAAGGAGAACAAGAAATAGGGACAAAATGAGGGGGAAAAACACTTTCCATTATCAATGTTAGGCAAATCAGCAGATTGACAGACTTGCTTCCACCACAGATAAATCATTATTGTTCCACCGTAAGCTACAAGTCTATTGAAGCTGACATTCCATAGTACTGGGAGATTTTGTGCATTCTTTGGTTTTTGCAACTTTCTATGGTCCATTTATACCTGTGTCCATTTATTTTGTAATTCTTATTAACTATTTTCTTTGTCTGTATGTGTATGCCTATATAACAGCTGTGGTGGCTCAGTGGTTAAGAAGTTTGCTGGAAGGCTGGCAAGTTGGCAGTTAAAGACCTGGGTACTTCATGTCTTTGTCTCAGCTCTTGGGTACATGAAAGGAGCCTCATTCGGGCATCACCTGAATGGAGTTTCTCCAGCAAAAAACCTTTCTACCCAGAATATTATTATTATTATTATTATTATTATTATTATTATTATTATTATTATTATTATTATTATTATTATTATTATTATTATTATTATTATTATTATTATTATTATTATTATTATTAACAACAACAACAACAATAATAATCTTAACCTATAAAACCAAGGGTTAACTGTTGGAAGTTTGTATAGGTTCCTAAGCCTGGCCCTACTAACCCGCACCCACCCTTCGTGCACACAGCCGAACTGGGTCTGCAGGTCAACGAAGGATTGAGAAATGCGCCAGTGGGGCAAAAGCCCCACAAATGCAAAAAAGGAAAACAACTTCATTTCCCAACGTTCTTTGTGCCACGCTGCGCCACAGCCAATCAGGCTGAGAGGTGCAACCAAAAAGAACATTGAGAAATGCGCCGCGGCCAATCAAAATTGAGCCGCAGAAAAAAACGCACCACAACCACAAATCACAAACCCATAACTACAATCCCCAGAGTCCTGCGCGACATGAGCGTGCAGAACACTGAGGAAGCCGGCAACCAAAAAATTAAAAAAACCTCACCACCTCACAGCCACGCAAACACCAACCGCCCTTCTTTCCCTTACCAACGGCACCTGAAGGTCCCAATTTGAGTTTCCCCTTTAATATCAGTAAGTGGGGTGGTAGTGACCCCCCTCTCCGCTGGCTCACCTGGGGTTGGGAGGTTTGTGGGGACAAAAGGGATCTGTCCCCCCAACCCTTCTGGATCCAGTAGACCAGGGAGAGGGGATCGAATCCACGGTTTCTTCTCTTTAAAAATGGAGGTTTTTTTTTTTAGGAGGGGAGAATCGATCACCTCTGCCTGGTCTCCTGGGTCCAGAAGGGTTGGGGGGACAGATCTCTTTTGTCCCCACAAACCTCCCAACCCCAGGTGAGCCAGCGGAGAGGGGGATCGCAACCCCCACCCACTGATATTAAAGGGGAAACTCCGATCTACTTTCACAACTCCACACAATCAAAGCACCATAAAACAATAAAGCCCCCCTCCCCAACGCCCGCGGTCTGGCCAGCGAAGCCGGCCTGTGGAAATAACCCCCCCATGCCACATAAAGCGGCGTTGGAATTCCCATGGTCCGGCCAGCTAGGCCGGCCCACGGAAATAAATCAACCCCCCCAAAAGCCACAACAACAAAAAAATTATAAAAATAAATAAATAATTTTCAAAAAATACCTTAAAACAGAATCAAAAACATCCAAAAACACACACAAACAAATAAAAACAACACCAAAAAACAATACAAAGTAAACAAAAGCACAATCAAAAAGTAAAAAAAAATACAAAACCCCCCCACCCCCCAAAAAATAAAATAAAGAAAACAAGCCAACTCACCAGCACATGTCCTTCCTGCACGACGACCGGAAATGAAATGAATAAAGAAAGAGACTACTTACCTGAAGAAGCTCCACCCAGAGGCCAGGAGAGAAAAAAACAGTCAAAATACAAGAAAACCCCTACCAGCACCACCTGCTGGCCACAATAGTAAAAACAATTCAAAAACACACAACAGCCCCAAACAAAAGGCCACAACAGTAAAAAAAATCTAAACAATAACACAAAATCACAATTTTACAGAAAAGGTCACAATAATAACAAGTCAAAAAAAATTACACGAAAATACAATTTAACACAAATCACAAACATATGTCAATAAAATAAAATAATTTTTTTAATTAAAATCCTGTGCTGAGTTCTAACTCAAATAAAAACCCAAAACAACTAAACACATTTTAAAAACATTGAATTTAAAAAACATTTACTTTCACATTATTAAAATTATTACCTACGGTACAACTATTTTTTTAAAAAACAAAAACTAAAACATTATTCAGTTACATAAAACAGCCAGCCAAGCAAAAAAAAATTTGTCTAAATAAACATTTTAAAAATTACAGACTAAGCAATTTTAAACAAACATTAACACAATTTAACCTTCCAGCACAATTTAAAACAGCCCGGCAATGCCGGGCAACCTCTGCTAGTAATAATAATAATAATAATAATAATAATAATAATAATAATAATAATAATAATAATAATAATAATAATAATAATAATAATAATAATAATAATAAAGCAGCAAAGCACACTTAAATGCAAGAGTGTTATAGTATTGTATCCTTGTAAGGGAAAATGTGATTTTAGAAGTCTGTCTGTAGTTCTTACCATTTTGACAAGCTGGTTGACAGCAATGTTCAGATAGGTATTTAATTGTGGTAGTTTAAAAATATCATCATAGAAGTATAGAAACCTCAAAAGGTTTTAATGCTGTTTTTTTCAAAAAGTAAAAATATCTTTCTTTTTACTTCTGTTAATGGCTTTTAGAAATGAATTGACACAAGTTATAAAGTCAGCTTAGAAATTATCTGTTGGCTGCTAAGTTATGCAACTAAGCACATAACAAATAATGTCTGTGCTGACTTTGGTACATTCAGCAACTAACTACCCAAAGTTACATTGCTCACATTATGCCATCATAAAATGACAATGGGATTTTGGCCATTGTGATGTGCTATGTTTACTGGTATAATGAGAGTCACATTTTTTATATACAGTAAAACCCCGGGTTACAATCGCCTTGGTTTAAGTTTGCTGTGGTTTACAATGGCAAATCCTATGGAAATGATGTCCCGGTTTACAAATTTTAAATGTATTTTTCAGCACCGGTTTTTAATTTTTCAATACATCCCTATGGATGTTTCTGTTTACAATTTTTTCAGGTTACGACAGAGGCTGATGGAACGGACCTCCACCGTAACCCGGGGTTTTACTGTATATTGAACCTATGTCCTCTGGGAAGTGCCCTAGACTAATAGCTTTTTTGATTTCAAAGGGAGATTCCATCCATTTTTATTTATTTATTTTCTAGTTTGTATTGCTGCCCAACTCCGAAGACTCAGGGCGGCTCACAGAAAATAAAACCAATGGCAGTTTTTAAAAAGCAATAAAAAAACTATTTAAAAACTATTGACAACATTGAAAAAGATAAAAAGCTTAAAAGAGAGAGAGTGTGTTCTGCTAAATCCCTGTTACACTTGTTGCTGTAGCCTGGAGTCTTCGTAGCAAACAATATGTAACTTGATTACGTAGGTAGAATGCTTCTTCCAGTCAGGTTTAAGATTGTTACAGATTGTAGCCTTGGTCCTTTTATTTTTAAGCCCAGTGACATACTGTACTTTGTTTTCCTATCCTCATCTTCAATATGCTGTAGCCTATATGAAGAACCTTTTCTATGTTGCAGTAAAAACTCAAGACCTTATATTTGACACATCTGATTTACACTGCTCCTAGGACAGGACTGGAAAGTGGCTTGCAGAAAACAACAGTCCTTGGTTTGCAGAAAACAACAGGAAACAGTGGATGAAAGGAATAAGGGAAACCTAACTGAGGTAGTGAAAGATCATGGGCCTCAGAGAAATGGGGGAAATAAGAGAGAGGACTAATAGAGGATGTCTGAGGTAGGTTAAAAAAAGCAATAGCTACACTTCATCAGATGCTATAAAGACAATGAAAAATTAAATTTATGTGCTCAATAATCTTCCTCACATTGATAATCGATATGCTCGATAATCTTCTTCTTCTTCGCCGCTGCCGCTGCCACCGCCGCCGCCGCTGAAGGACAACAACAAGAACAACAACGAGAAGAAATAACATTTCTGATGAATTTAAAGTCCTCATAAAGAATACATATGCATTGCTAAACATAACTGACTGTGAACCAGAAAAAAAAACATGGGCTAAAATATTTTATTGGGGAATAATGCAAAAAATATTATTTCCATAGTTAAAGGAAAACCCTGGATGGCTGAGGAAAGAAACAGCTAAAACTATTAAGGACTGACAAGAAGCAAAAGTAAAAAGTGACAGAAATAAGATCAGAATCCTGAAGCAAATGTCATGTAGAGACAAAGAGTTGTCTCAACGGTCAGTCTAAATCAATAGAAGAAAATAACAAAGGGAGAAAAATGAAATGCCTTTTCCAGAAGATCCAAGAAATCAAAGGGGAATTTAAACCTAGGCTAGAGAAATATATCTGTCCAAGATAAAGAGAAAAAGAAGCAATATACTGAAGAACCTTACAAAAAGAAATATGAAAATTACAATTATTTTTAAAAATACTCCTACAATAAAGAAGCTGCTGTTTTACAAAGTGAAAGCTGCTCTCAAAGCTCTTCAGAGAAGATTTGGAGTAGATGCGGTACCAATGGAACTATTACAAATGACAGAGACTGAATCTGTCAAAATCCTTGGAAGAAAATGCCAATAAACATTATTATTATTATTATTATATTTACATTTCTATACCGCTTTACTTCCCCTAGGGGAACTCAAAGCGGTTTACAGCATATAAATACAATATCCAAAGTACAAAAGCAACATACATTTCTCAATTCAAACAATATACAAAATCACAATTATAAAATTATATGTAAAACATCAATATCATCAAAAAATACAAAATATATAAAATTCAAAATGTCCAAATGCAAATAATCACAAAATAACAATATAGAAATATAAAGATATACCCCAACACAGTCCCTTTCAAGTCCTTCCGGGGGGGGGGGGGGGAGAGCGTGCACAAGTCCTAGTGCTCCTAGCAAACGGCAATGGTCCTCGGGGTGGAGGCAGGTCTTTACCTCTCCCGGCAATGGGAGGAAGGGGAGGACTCACCTCAGCTGGTTAGCGGCAGCGGTCTTCTGCCCCCGGGAGTGCTCCCATCAACTTGAGCAGTGACAGGACAAGCCTCAGCGGTGCTCCCACCCCACCATGACCGGCCAGGCCACGGAAGGGAACCAAAGGTGCTGATGCTAGCATTGGGCTTTTTGAGGCCCCGCTGTGATGGTCATCAGCTGGGCTCAGCTGCGCTCCCACCGCCCACTCGTCTTCCCTCCTAGCTGGCCGCCGGTTGTGTGGCAGTGGTGGTCTCAGTGGCGTGGTGAGCGGCTTTTGAGGGCGTCAAAACATAGAAGGCCAAACAACAGCCCATTGCCTAGAAATGTTCTATATTCATTCCAATCCCTAAAAAAGGATACATTAAAGAGTGCAGTGCCTTTTGGACTACTGTATTAATTACCCATGCAAGCAAAGTGATGTACAAGATGCTGCAACAAAAACTTTTAGCATTTTTGGAGTGCAAAATGCTGTTGCTAAAAAATAATGCCAAAAAGGAAAAGGCACTAGAGATCGTATTGCAAACATATATTGGCTACTGAAGCAAACCAAAGAAATTTAGAGGAATAACCATATATAATTTATAGACTAAAGCAGAACCTTTAGCCATGTGGATCATGAGAAGCTATGTGTTATTTTAAAAGAGATGAATGTGTTTCACCACTTGCTTTTCTTGATATTATATTGTCCTTATATTATGGACAAAAAGCTTTCCTTAGGACCTGATATGGACAAACAGAATGGTTTCCCATAAGTGAAGGTTCTGGTATGCAGAATATATCATATGAAAAGCTAATTTAAAATAGGACACATAATTTGTAGGAGAGGCATAAATTATCTAAGATATGTAGATGATCTTGAATTATTTTCTGCTATATATAGGGACTGCAGTGGCTCAAGTGGCTAAGACGCTGACTGGGAGGTGGAAGGTCAGCAGTTCGATTCCCGAGTACTGCAGGACGGAATGAGCTCCCATCTTTGTCCCAGCTCCTGCCAACCTAGCAGTTCGAAAGCAAGAAATTGCAAGTAGATAAATAGGGACCACTTCGGTGGGAAGGAAACAGCGTTCCGTGCACTCCAGTGTCTAGTCATGCCTGCCACATGACCACGGAAATATCTGCAGAAGCAGACAGTGCTGGCTCTTTGGCTTTGAAACAGAGATGAGCACTGAACCCTAGAGTCGGATATGACTGGCTTTTGAACAAGGGTACCTTTACCTTTATATAACTTGTAGAGAGCAGCAATGATTTTAAACAATTCCAGCTTCTTTTGCTGTGTCTAGGCCAGACGTGAAATTTCCAAAATGAAAGCACCTTTTGGTGAGTTCACTCTGCAGTTCCCTTTGACTGATCTAGTATGAGAAAGATTAGCTGGTAACACAAAGTTGCTGTTACCAGGGTATGCTTGATTGTGGTTAAAAAAAACCCACAATCTTCAAGGAGGCTCTTTTTGTGTACCCCAACACTTCCAGCTGAAAGTGAAAAAAGAAAGTGAAAAATAGACTACAGTTTAAGACTAAGAAGTCACAAATCATGACTTCAGAAAAACTATGTAATTTTAATGTTGGCAATGAAAAAACTTAAATTATTGAAGCTTTTGTCCAGCTCAGTTCAGTCATCAATTCAAATGGAGATTGCAGCCAAGAACATTGAAACTTGGAAGGGCAACCATGAAGCAGCTAGAAAAGATTGTGAGGTATAAGGAAGTGTCACCAGAACCCAAGGCCAAGGTTTTTGTGTTTCCAGATGTGGAAACTGGACAGTGAAGAAAGCCAACAAGCGAAGCATAGATTTGTTTGAAATGTGATGCTGGAGGAAAACTTTCTAGATACCCGCTACTGCCAGAAAAGACAAGCAAGTGAGTTCCAAATCAAAACAAAGCTGAACTTTCCTTACAAGCAGAAATGATGAAACTGAGGATGGGGTAATTTGGGAACACTGTAAGAACAGAATGCTACCTGGAAGGACAATAATGCTAGGAAAATTTGAAGGCAGCAAGAAAAGAGGAAGACCCAAGATGAGCTGGATTAACTCCATAAAGAAAATCTCAGCCTTGAGTTTGCAAGAGCTGAGTAGGGCTGTTAATGACATGACATTTTGGAAATTGTTCATTCATACAGTTGGAGGTGACCTGATAAAACATAACAATGTACTGTGTAAGTGATTTGTTGTTGTTGTTGTTCAGTCGCACAGTTGATTCCGACCCTTTGTGACCCTATGGACCATTGTTCTCCAGGCGCCTCTGTCCTTCACCATCCCCCTCAGCCCTCCCAATTCTGTGCCCATTGTGTCTACAATACCATCTAGCCATCTCATCTTTGGCCTCCCCCTTCTTAACATGTCATGCTGGCTTAAACTTTGTTAACCAAACACTAAGAGCTTTACATGTGAAGATTATCAAATAAAATTTATCTTTTAATTATAATATGATTTCTTCTCTTGATTGAGCTAACAAATGAAACCATAGATGAGCATCTAAGATTTCAAGTCTTGGTTAGATAATACACACACAAGAGACTGCAACCCTTCTGCTCTTGTAATTACAAAAATAGCTATAATTTTTGCCATGGTAACTATCATCTGGCATGATGGACTTGGAATAAGACTTACATTCCTCACTTTACATGGTTAATCTTTTTGCTTTTCAAACAAAAAAAATCTTGAATTAAAAAAATAGACAATGCATCTAAATCAGGGATGCTCAAACTTTTGGGCCGTGGGCCGGTCACATGGTTCAGAGAGCTGGTCACTATGGCCCGGGGGCCAAATCTGGCCCCCAACGCTCTTGTCGCTACTGGAAGCGGAAGTAAAACATAGACATATGGACGTGTTTTACTTCCGCTTCCGGGAGCAATGAGGGCTTCACAGGCCAAATGAATTGGCGTCGGGGGCTGGATCCGGCCCCTGGGCCAGAGTTTGGGCACCCCTGATCTAAATCTTCCTAGCAACATATTGCTGGAGCGTTTATGTCTGTCAAATAAAGAGATGCAAACGGTTATATCAAATGATCTCCTCTTATCCCTTTTGTGACTATAGTAGCTTTGCTATTCTTTATTTAGCAAGTCTAAAACAGCTGATTTTTGTAACTTAAAAAATATAAAGTAACAGAAAATGATTTTAAAGCCGAGTCTCATATAATTATCAGATATTTAAAATGCAATTCTGTGTGTGGTTTCATAGAAGTGAACCGCAGTGAATTCAGTGAGTTGCACTGCTCAAAATACTTTCGGCTTCCTTCCCAAACTCAGTGAGGCCCTTGGCTCAGACCTACAAAACAGCCCTATCACCTGCTCTTGAAAGATGTGCTACTCCTTGTTTCTTAGTTGGGATAGATGGAACACCCCTTGCCTAGTCTGTGCCCGAATAAACTTTGTGTGTGTGTGTGTGTGTGTGTGTGTGTGTGTGTGTGTGTGTGTGTGTGTGTGTGTGAGAGAGAGAGAGAGAGAGAGAGAGAACAGCTTCCTAATTCAGTCTGTGGGAAGGGAGTGAGCAAGGGATATTAAAAGGGCAATGGGCATGTCCCTATGCGATTCTTCTTAAAAATGGCAATGCAGAGAATCTTTTCCTCATTCTTTTCATCTATTTTTCCCACCCCCATTCTTCCTGTGTTCTGGATCTGAAATTAGTTATGCTGTAATGGGAGAGGGTCTCCATCTGCCCCAGGTGGTGAGCCCTCTGTCCTTACCCTGCAGCCCCAGAAGAGCCCCAGAGAGAGCTTGGCTCCCTGGTCACTGGCATGGAAAGTGGAATGATAACAGCCATTGGTCAGGGGCGTAGGAACTATTTTTGCTGGGGGGGGGGCTTGAAAAGGGTCGTGCTCCTAAGAAAAGGGCCTGCAATTTTTTGCGGGTGGGGGGGATTGCGGATGGGGGGGTAGAGACTAGAATTTCGCTAAAAGAGCATATGAAGGTGTGAGAATTGCATCAGAAGGGGAAAAGCAAGCTGGAAACAAGTGAAATTTAATTTCTATTAATGAAGACTACTCATTCCGTCTAATTTTTAATTATTTTTTACTGTATTAAAACATATAACATACCAATTACAATAAATACACTACTGAAATGTCAATGAATAATCTAACTATTATTAATAAATGACATATTAATCTTAAATACACCAAAGCCATTTATATCAGACTCTTGCATTTCAGTGCTCATCTGTTTCAAAGCCAAAGAGCCAACAGGTCATGTGGCAGGCATGTCTTTTTTTTCTAAAAAAAATTCCTTCAGGTAAACATGTGGCAGGCATGCTCCCCCCCTAATGGCTTACCCGACCCCCTCTCTCAACCCTCCCCCACCCCTGCATTCTTACCTGTCTTCCGTATCCCCACACACACACACTACCCTCCCCATCGGCAGCCTGACCATGAGAGAAGGCCTATCTGCTCAGCGTTTGTGTCCCCTGGACAGATGCAAGGCTGGATCCCTTTGCTCGGGTGGCCTCACTCCTCTCTCTGCTGCTTCCGGGCGCAGGCGGCCTCCTCGTGTGCTGGTTGGGCTAGCTGCCTGGGCCTGGAGTGCTGCAGCTTCACATGTGGCGTGGTGGGCTGGTGCAAGGCCTGGAGTGCTGCAGCTTCACATGTCTGGGGTAAGTGGGGAGGCGGGGGAGGCAGAGCCTTTCAAAAGGCCCAGACTGAGATTGGATGGGGAGGAAGGGTGAGGCGGAGCCTTCCAAAAGGCCCACACTGAGATTGGATGGGGAGGAGGGGTGAGGTGGAGCCTTCCAAAAGGCCTGGACTGAGATGGGTGAGAGGAGGAGAGGAGACTCCCTTGTTCCTCCAAAAGGGCCTGTGGCTGCATGGCAAGTTTTTTGGGGGGTCAGTCCTCCCTGCCCCCCCACTTCTGATGCCCATGCCATTGGTGAAGGAGCTGCCTGATGAAGGACACCTAGAGAGGGGGGAGGGGGAGACACAGACCTGAGTAAAAGGAAGAAAGGGAGGATTTGGGACCTTCTTCCTGTAAAATGAAAATGGAGACCTTGGGGAAAGAAGAGACCTGTTAGGTCTCTATTTCTGTTTTCCTGGAGGAATTGGGACCCTCAGTTTTGAGTGGGAAACTGCTGGCAGATGGAACCATGAGGAGAAGCCCCTGAAACCTACCCTATAGTCAGAGGAGTAATGGAAGAAGGTCTTCTGTACCAGGATTATCAGAGCCTGTAGCAACACCATCATGACCATTGCTCTTGCACTGTCCAGCAGGAGAAGAAATACTCTCTCCAACTCAGCTGTGGTGCTGGTGATGGAACAGAGACATAGGAAGTTCCAGGAGGAACAAATATTTAAACCCCAGTATCACCCATCCAGCTCTACCAACCATCACTGAAAGAACTTTTATCAGGGTTGGGACGCATCCTTGTTGATGTAATTGATCAGCAGAGTGGTGCAGTGGCCAGCACCTGGCCAAGTGGCTTCTTGTGAGAAAAACAGGCAGACCAGAGTTTAGTGCAGAAGAAAACTCAAAGTAGGTTTACTCAGAGAGTAGAAGGGTGCAAGTATATACAGTTCAACAACTGTAACACAAAACAGATATATTATCTCGGGCTGCTCAGTTGACCTCACTAAGACAGAACAGTTGTGCTATATACAAGTCAATACAGTTCAGCAACAGTTCAGTTCAGCAGCATAAAAGCAAGCTGTAGCCACAAACAAAGCCAAAGAGTTCTACAGCTTCTGTCCTCCTGGTGGAGGCTTACCCCAGTTAGTTCTCCTTTGTCCAATAACCATAGATGGCATATCCAGCAAAAGCCTTCAGCAGGAACAGTCCTCGTAGCAGGTTACGGAAGATACAGGAATCTTCATCCAGACTGTCTGCAGAGGAAGGTGAGCATTAAAGCTCAGGCAAGTTGAGCATTGCAGCTGAAGGTCTGCAATTCTGCTCTGTTCTAAATACACTGGCCCTTGGAGCACATCAGGGACAACACCCAGCACCTGTGTGCCTCAGCAGTAAAGTCTTAAAGGCATCACAGACACAATAACAAGTTAGGGAGAGCAGTGAAAACTTAGGTTCCCTAATAATCCTCCCCTCCAACTTTTCAAGACAGACTCTCAGGGCCTCCTATGTTTGAAAGAATATTACCTGGGGAGTTAAGTCAGTGGTGGGATTTTTTTTTACTTCCTACTCTGTGGGCATGGTATGGTTGGCATGGCCAGTGGGAAAGCCCTGCATTGCACCCAAATTAGAACTACAGTAAAAACCCGACTTACAAATGCCTCGAGTTACATAAAATTCGACTTACATAATGATTTTGTGCTAAAATCATGTCCTGATTTACAAGATTTCCTATGGGTTTGCTTTGAGTTACATAAAGATTCTTTTTCCTATTGGTTTGCCTTGAGTTATGTAAAAATTCATTTCCCTATGGGTTTGCTTCGATTTACATAAAATTTTCATTTTTCCTATGGGTTTGCTTCGAGTTACAAAAAAATTCAGTTTAGGCAAAAGCCTATGGAACGGACTTTTTCCCCCGTAAGTAGGGGTTTTACTGTACTTTATTTCAAAGCTTGGATGGGCAGGGCCAGCTGGAATTTCTGCAAACTGGGGCAAACCTGCTGAATCCCACCTCTGAGTTAAGTCATACCCATCAAGTTTTTGATTTGAAAATAAGGGAAATTTCCCGGACAAAACGGGAAACTTGACAGCTATACTTATCCTGTGCAGCCCTCCAGTGGCAGCATTAGGGCATTGCAGTCTTCCTAAAATGGGAAAGACACCAGGAAAGAGGGTAAAATACGGGAGGTTCCCGGCCAATACGGAACACTTGACAGCTATGAGTTAAGTGCAGGGAACTTATGCCCTGCCACCTGAAGCTCAGGTAGAAACTGAAAGCCTCCACTTTTGTTTCTTTTTGCCCATCCTTAGAAATAAAAGCTGTGCTACCTACAACCTGGAGCCCACAGACTTATTGCTAGGAGATAATGGGACCACCAGTACCATCAGGGGTGGGACTGGCAGTGCTCATAGGGCAGTCACAGGACTTTTAGTGATTCAATCAATGACTTTGTAGAAGGAAAGGCATCAAATGTTTGTTTTAAAGAGCAAACTCGCCTCTGTCAGCCTGTGAGATTTTCATTCTGCACCTCTAATCATAATTTATATATGCCAGATTTAATGTGAGAGATCTGTGAGTGTGTTGCTCCATGCCACAAATGACTCTGTGCCCCATCCTGTGGTAACCTTGGAAACACACGCCTTTATTTGGTTTATTTTTATACATTATTCTGAAGACAGCGCACATCCCTAAATGTAAGTTTGAGATTACAGACTGCAGTTATGCCAAGAGGAAGAATTGCTGTCTTTGCATGTGCAAAGAAATATTAATCCTTTTGTTATATAATACTCCAGCATTTTTAGTTAATTTTTTAAATTGTTAAAGTCCAAAATCAGAGGCAGTTGGACTGAACCAACATGCTTAGTAGAAAGGCATGAGATTTGAACCCAAGGTACCTGAAAGATTTTTCTTTTCTTTTCTCGATTTAATGCCATGGTTTCATGATATTTTTATTTTGCACTAACCTGCTTTTATACATGCTTACATTTATTTGTTTATTTATTTAATAAATGGCCAGATATCCCGCTACAATAATGGAGTAGACTGTACAACCAGTGACTCAACACCGAGTGTTTGGCAGAGATAAATAACCTGACACCCCAAAGGGGCCAATGGTTAGGGGTGGATGAGCCCCTTTAGGTGGGGTGATGGAGCAAATGACACTGGAAACCATCATTTTGGGCCAAATGGCAAAATGAGTGGAGGAGGAACCACTTCTGATTCCTAACAGTCATGGAGATGGAAGAGGCAATGCCAGATGGACTGGCTGTGAAGACGCACCTTGTTAATATCCTCAAGGCTGAGGCAGTCCATTGCAATCCTGGTGTTAAATCCTGCATGTCTCATTTCATATGTGCCACAGGAGATGATCATAGTGTGTGACTCACTTCATGGCAAGCTGGGAACCATCTCAGACAAATTCATGCCAAAGGCACTTTTCCTGTTTGTCGAAAATTATTTCCAGGAAAAATGTATACTCGGATAAGAGTAGCAGCCGATGGTGATACCACCCTAATGTCATATTGTTAAAACCATAATGAAATATACAGTGATACCTCATACAACGTCCAAACTTGGTTCCACAAGTTTGGACTTTATACGGATTTGGACTTTGTATGAGGCATGCAAAATCCTAGCCATGATGCCTCATACAACGTCCAAATCCTTGCCGCGATGCCTCATACAATGTCATTTCCATAGAGATACATTGTACTGTAACAGCACAGACTTCAGGGCAAAGTCAAGGAAACAGACAGGAAACTGACATAACTTTAAGAAATCATTGTCTAAAGGCTAAAAACATTATAAAAACTTGTCAAAAAACCCTGATTGTCCAAGAACCTGAAGAATGCTGCAAAAATCCCAGGAATGCTTCTAATAATTCTGACGAAAAAATTCAAAAAAATCCAAAATTGCGCTCAAAACCACTCCTAAACACTCTTTGCCTCATGCAAAACCCACAAGAGCAATGCACACATGTGTCCTGCCTTTTATACTGCCCAGGCACAATGCAACCTGGGAAAACCCCAATGCCTCATACAACGTCACACGACCTTGTATGAGGCAACTTTTTTCAAGGAATTAGGCAATGTTGTATGAATCCGATGTTGTATGAAGCGGACTTTGTATGAGGTATTACTGTACAATCATAAAACAAACTAAAATAGCCTAATTTCCTAATAACTTACATAGCTTATTAATAGTAGCTAAAATGATGCTAGAGTATCAGCAGTTCTTTGAACATTGTTTAGCATTGGCTGAAATACAATTGTAAATTGCAACTAGACTAAGCCAACTGTATCAATGGAACTGACGTAGTTGTTGACTCATCAAAACCCTGCTAATTCAGTGTAACTTCTCTAGGTGTGACCAAGCTTCCATCAGCATATTTCTGAACACTTAAACAAAGGTGCTCCATCTTTCATCTTCTTAGGTTGTGTTCCTTTGTTTTCCTCTGGGAAAATCACATCACTTGTCTCTTAATAGATACAGTCTGCAATATATTGAAGAAGTAAGGTGGTCTATTAAGCCCTTGAGGATGGAAAGAGTTGATGCTGGTTTCCTCTCCCCTTCTGTGAGCTTATAAAAAGAACAGGAATGCTAATGATGAAAACTGAAGCCTACTTATTTGTTTAAAAAATAAGTATATTCTAAATAGCAATGGGAGTGCCAGCATTTTCTCACTGGTTTCTCAATATTTGGTTGTAACAGTATTGACTTTGGAGAGTAAGTTATTATTAGACACTACAGTACTGTATTCTGTTTCATTTTGTCAAGTATTTTAAAGTCCTTTATTGATTGGCTTGCTAACTGACTATAACTATTTCCATAATGACCTGTCACAAAAGACAAGCTCTCTAGTTTAATGGGTAGAGTGGGAGAATGGAACATGGGACTTGACACAGTCAAGTCCTTACTGAGCCATAAAACTCAGTAGGCAACTTTGGATCAAACTTATTCTGACCTTGCCTCACAGGGTTTTGTGAGGATGAAATGAGGATGAAGACAACTATATATACCATTATGAACTCTTTTAAGTAGAGGTAGGATGTAAGAAGGGACTACGATGGCTTAGTAGTTAAGATGCTGAACTTGAAGACTGGAAGGTCAGCAGTTCGAGACCCAAGTGCTGCGTCTCTGTTCCAGGTCCTGCCAGCTTAGCAGTTTAAAAGCAAGAAATTGCAAGCAGATAAACAGGTACTGCTTCAGTGGGAAGATAACAGCATTCCATGTGCTCTGGCATCTAGTCATGCCTGCCATATAACCATGGAAACGTCTGCAGTTGCAGACAGTGCTGGCTCTTTGGCTGCAAATAGAGATGAGCCCCCCCCCCCCCTAAAGTAAGATACGACTAGCTTTCAAGAAAGGGCAACCTTTACCTTTACCAAAGATGCAAGAGTAACAAATAAACAAGATAAATATGGCAAGGGGGTAGAAAGGTTTTTCCTTGCATGTCCCATTGTTGGAAATATTGTAGGAAACTTTAGGGGTAACTGAAAAAGCTATTTGTGAAATTCTGACTATGGTCAGAAGAACAACCAGTTCTGAGATAGGAGATCTGATGAGCTAACAGCAAGTTGACAGCTGGCAATGCAACCATGGGTAATTCCTTAGTTTTAGTTACACTAACTCATGAGTTCTCAATCTTTTGAAGCCAGGGGCTGGGTTACGCCCCCTCAGACAGCTTCGGGGGCTGAACGGCCATTTTGCCCTTCCTCCACCACATGGCACTTCCTGGTATGGTGGAGGCAATGGGGGCCACATGAAATGGTGCCTTGGGCCGCATCCAGCTCACAGGTTGAGAATTCCTGCACCAAGTCAAATCATACTTCCAGCCCAGGATACTACCCTCACATTTTAATTGGAAGGTAAAGGAAAGCATGATGGACACAGTTGCTGTTGTTTACAATAAAAGAGAATATTTTTTAGAAAGCTTATTTTCTGTTTGTTTATGCCACAACAATTTCCTAGGAAATTCATTTTGGGAATACACTGGCATTGTATATTAGATTAAATTATAGTTAGTATAATACAGAGGTTCTCAGCCTTTTTGTGCCATGGGCTGGACCATGCCCCTTCAGGCAGCTGAGTGGGCCAGTCACGTAGTTCCCCCCACAATAAACACTGCCATAAAATGTGTTTACGACAGCCACGGGTGCATTTTCGGCGCTTCTGACGGCGGTGGTGGGAGCAAGGTTGGTGGGCCACATGAAATGGCACTGCAGGTTGTAGGTTGCAAATCCCTGCTATAATAGTTTCTATCAGTGCTTCTTTTTCATCTTCTTTTGGGGCGAGGGAGGAGTTTCTTGAGATATCCTAGCAGATGATTTCTCTGAAAAGCCCAGTGCTCTAACTCTGGGCAAACCAAAGAAAGGTGGGCAGACCTGGGGTTCAGACTCAAATACCTGTATATAGATTGTCAGATGAACCCCCCCCCCTTCAGTTTTCTTTTATCCTCTCTGTTTAATAGTTTTATATATATATATATATATATATATATATATATATATATATATATATATATATATATATATATATATATATATATATATATATATATATATATATATATATATATATATATATATATATATATATATATATATATATATATATATATATATATATATAAAAGAGATTACTTTTCACAATTCTGTTTTTTTTTGTTTCCTGGAAGTTGTGAAAATTGCTGGTTTATACAGATATACTGTCAAGATTTTCATCTAGTCATCCTGTGTAGATTGTGTACTGTGCACAAATGGGGGGATTCTCTACATTATCTATATAGCTACTTTAGATTCTACAACCTTATACCAAACTTTGATCTGAGTGGAAACTGATGTGTGTTCTGTAACTGAAGTCCTGATTTTGAAATCTGATTGATTCTTAGAGTCCAAAGCTGGGACAGAGGTTGAAAGGTTTCAAATGAAGGAGCCATTCTAATTGGCTCAAATTATACTGTCAGTGGTCACTCTTAGGTTATTCTTTGCCTGCCCCTTTATAATGTCCCAAGAAAGGTAATCTCATCATGCTTTGTTTTGCATGCTAGCATGGAGATGGGGAGGGCCAGCATTTAACAAACATAGCCATTGCCTATTTTGAATCTAAACAGCCAACCAACAAGCTAAATGTTTTGTCCCACCAAAAGTAACTGCTTTCCACTTTGTATTTATGCTGATTTCTGTCTGTGGGTGGTGTAATTTTATTTAGTTTAGTTCTGTCTATCCTACATACATGTCAAGCGCAGCTCCAGAGATTACGGGACGTGCGCAGAATGTTTCTGCTCAGGTCCATTGTACGCATGCAGGTCCATTGTACACGTGTGTAGAAGGCTTTTACGCATGCGTAGAAGGCTTTTACGCATGCGTAGAAGGCTTTTACGCATGCGTAGAAGGCTTTTACGCATGTGTAGAAGGCTTTTATGCATGCGTAGAATGTTTCTGCACAGAACATTTTTGCGCAAGTCCATTCTATGCATGCGTAAAAGCCTTCTATGCATGCGCACAATGGACCTGCGCAGAAATGTTCTGTGCACCTCACTTCTACGTGTGCGTAGAAGGCTTTTACGCATGTGTAGAAGGCTTTTACGCATCCCCGTCTGCACAGAAACCTTCTACACATGCGTAAAAGCCTTCTATGCATGCATAAAAGCCTTCTACACACGCGTAGAAGTGAGCTGCGCAGAAGGGATGTGCAGTAACTCATTTTCCCCCGCTGCCAAATTCCGGGGTAGCGGCAACTGCGGGCAGGAAATGACGAAAATCGGCGCAAAAAAAAAAGGGAAATCCTGCCCAATCCGGGATACTTGACAGGTATGCTATCCTATCTGAGTGTTCAGTTCAGCCTAATTCTTTCTGACTAAGTTAATGTGTTAGTTTCAGAAAGCTAGTAACTCAGTACCCTCTTGCCCTGGCTCAGGGCATCCTCAGGCTCGGGTACAGGCATCAGTGGGCTGAGCATAGGGAGTGCCCCCTGATCCAGGTCCTCTTTGGAGTCGGAGGAGGGCTGGATCACAACCCTGGGAAAATATACTATCTCTCTTGCAAAGTTCAATGAAAACCCAGGGCCCCCCTTTAAGACTTTCAGAACATAGGTATCTCCGTTTTCAACACACTCTGGACCTTACAACTGTCATTTCTTAGAGAAGGCAGGGGGGATATTATGCTGAAAACTTAAATAATTTACACATTACCTTTTTCAATGCCAAAGAAATTACCCTCATTGCTATGTAAAAGTTGCCCAGGACCAGAAGACAGATGGAGGAGAGATAGCACCTGCCTTCTTTAGTGCAGTAAGTCTTTAATTTAAAGATGAAACTACTGTTCAAGCTCTGCGCATACTCCTTCTTTTTGGAATACAAGCAAAGTTAAATTTGGGACTATGGAAAATGTGTTCCATCATCATCAATTTTTCCCCCTTTGATAATTTATGTTTCAATAAGAAGCTGCAATTATGAGTGGGTGGGGGATATTAAAATACATGAACATTCTGAGTACAAATATTTGAGACAAATAATTGTGCCCAGCTGGATAGTTCTTTAACAGAATGCAAAACAGCTAATTAGTATTCCCTGGCTATGTAAGGAAAAAGGGGATTTTTAAAATAAAAACAAAAATTGCGTTTTTCTGCTAGTTAATGAGGCACAGCATTCTGTAGCTTTTTCCTTGAGTTAAATAGTTGTACTTTTTTAATTATAAGGGTTTGCTGCCTACTTGCATTAATATTTTAAATAGTGCCCCTCCCAATACGAAAATAATCATAAATGTGACATGCTTGCTTCAGTGTAACATCGGTAGCTGGTTACCATTTATTCTTCATATAAGTAGAATGGCCTAGAGGTACTTCTAGCAGTAGCTGTGCTTACTTTGAATTACACACACACACACACACACACACACACACACACACACACACACACACACACACACACTTACATACCTGCCAACCTTCCCGGATTGGCTGGGATTTCCCGATTTTCAGCACCGATTTGCGCCATTTCCCGCCCGCAGCTGCCAAAACCCCAGAATTGGTAGCGGGGGAAAAGAGGTACTGCGCATCCCTTCTGTGCAAGTCGCGTTTTACGCATGCGTAGAAGGTTTTTACGCTTGCGTAGAACCCTTCTACGCCTGCGTAGAAGGCTACGCAAGCGTAAAAGGGTTCTATGCAAACATAAAAGCCTTCTACGCATGCGTGGAACACGACTTGCACAGAACCGTTGTGCGCAGGTCCCGGATTCTCCGGAGCCACGGTTGACAGGTATGTATACTTATCTGATTGTCTTTTAATCAAAAAGCAATATTAGTTGTGATTGGGGCCAGCAACATTGGTTTATCATATCCAAGTCTCACCCCAACTTACTTTTTATATCAAAATGGGTGTGTGAGAGAAGGGAAGTCAAAGGCACTCTCCACTTTATTTCAATATATTTTGTCACTATAAGCAGTGTTTCTTCTTATTCTATAAGCAGGCCTGTGCTGGACATCTTGAGAGGGCGAGGGACGGAGTGATGGGGCGCCGCCACGGTGTGTGTGTTCGTCAGCCTTACCAAGAAGAGGGTGACGTAGGCCAAGAGGGTGAAGTTGAGGCAGTAGTAGGTGAAGATGTGGGTCTCCCCAGAACCCCCATGCCCAATGACTGGCCAGGCTTCACAGGAAGGACCCGCCACCACTGTGGTGAAAGTGAAAGCCCAAAGCCAGTGGGTGGGAGGTACCGGAGCAGTCCCGGCTGGGTACACCTCCCCTGCACTTGCCAGCTGGCCCATGACATCGTCAATTTTACACATTGTGATTGAGCTTAGACTGTCAGCAGAGTGTTGGGGATGTTTAATGGGCAGCTTTTCTGCGTTGCTGGGATTCTAGTTTCCATCAGCCTCTGCCCATCTATCCAGTGATGGGAGAGCTGATGGGCTCTGCAGCTCATCCATCTCAGGAGTGATAGCAATTAGCAATTACACTTATATACCACACCATAGTGCTTAGTGGTTCGCAAGTTAATTAGCATTTTGCCTCCAACATACTGGGCACTCATTTTACCAACCTTGGAAGGCTGAGTCAACCTTTGGTCCCATCAGGATTGAACTCACAATGTTTTGCCTGCAGTACAACAGTTTAGCCCCTGTGCCACCAGGGCTCTTTAGATTTAATTAATTTAATTAGAGAAGAGCACTCTACTTTCTCTGACCTACATCTTGGTAGTCTGGTAGTGCAGTGGTTAAACTGTTGTGAGTTCAATTGTGACAGGGATCAAGGTTGGCTCAGCCTTCCAGCCTTCTGAGGTCTGTAAAATTGAGTGCCCAGCATGTTGGCATTAAAATGCTAATTAACTTGTTAAACAACCAGAGAGTCGTGCACTAAGAGCCATAGGGCAGAATATAAGTGTGATTGCTTTACCTTTTGCCCCCCCCCCCCAATTCAAAATGAAAGAAGGGGTGTGGGAGAGAAACAAATGTCCACCTTGACTGTGACAGGTGCTGGGAGTTGCGGTCCAGAAAGATCAGGAGGGTCACACCTTGCTGACCCTGTATCTGGAGCAACTGAGGCAGGTGGGCAGATGTCCTTCATTCCTTTTGGGTCTGGGGGGAGGATATTTCTGCCTCTTCCCAGGATGCGCCAGCAGCAACCCAGATATGGATCAGGCTTGCCACTTGGGCAGTGGAAGACGAATACCTGGGACTCCCCAACGGTGCATTTCACGCAGTGGTGGGCTCCAAAAAATATTTCCTACCACACTGTATGGTGTTGGAGAGAGTTTTGAGAGGAGAACAAATAGGTCAATCTTGGAAGAAATCAGTCCTGACTGCTCCTTGGCTTAGAAGGTCAAATAATAAAGCTGAAGCTGAAGTACTTTGGACATCAAATGAGAAGAGAAGATTCTCTTTAGAAAGCCTTGATGCTGGGAAAGGTAGAGGGCAAAAGAAGAAGGGGGAGGCCAAGGATGAGATGGCTAGATGGTATTGTAGACACAGCAGGCACAGAGCTGAGTGGGCTAAGGAGGATGGTGGAGGACAGGGGTGCCTGGAGGTCAATGGTCCATAGGGTTGCAAAAGGTCAGAATCGACTGTGCGACTGAACAACAACAACAACAACCATATTGTAGCCAAGGTATGGTGGGCATGGTTGGGGGAAAGCCCTGTGTTGCACCCGAATTAGGACTACTTTATTTCAAAACTTGGATGGGCGGGGCCAGTGAACTCTGGTGAACTGTTGTGAACCTGCTGATGCCCACCACTGCTGATGCCCACCACTGCTTTCACAGGAAGGAAAGCTCGCCCGGGTTCCCAGAAGGGAGGTGCTGGCCGAAGCAACACATCAAGAAGGAAAACAAAGGGGCGGAATCTGCACATGTGGCTTGGCAGCCCAGTAGCTCCTCCCTTGCTTTGCCTCTTGTGGGACTTTCTAGCTTTGCAGTGGATTGCCCAGATGTGTAAAAAAAGAGAGGAGGCAGGAGCTAATGGGGATGGGGAAGGCAGCCAGCCATGGAGAGGAAGGCAGGCAGGTGAGCAAGGGTGATCCCTTCCTTCCCAGGTGGAAAATGGCTTTCCATGAGGGGGGAGAAACCCCCTTCTGCCCCCAAGGGAAAAATGAAGCCATGGCTTCCCCCTCACCTTCCCCTCTCTGGGGCCATCGAGGGGGTAGAAAAGAGTGTTTCTCCCTCATCACCCAAAGGCAACCCCTTTCCCCACCTCTGCTTGGAGCCAGTGCTACCATCGCCCCCACCCCCCATGTATAAAAGTAAAGGTCCATGTGTGGCAGGCATGACTAGATGACAGACTCGGTGGCTGGAAGCCAACTGGCCACCAAGGGGTGGGTGGAGGCACCAAACATGCCCAAGGAGCAGCGAGAGCATGCGTGTGTGCAGAGCTCTGCTGCCTTCTCTAGCCATCAATCAAACTTCAGGTGTAGCTTCCTGGGTGGTGGAGCATGCACGGCGGGGGCAGGGGGTGCAGAAAGGTGCCATTTTATTTTAAAAGTGGGGGCACACCACGATATGTCTCGGTATCCCTCCCTGCCAGCATGGCCCTGTTTATAACTGAATTGATCAGGGAGAAAAACAGCACGAAATGATGAACTATAAGGAAAGTCAGTTGTTTATGTAATAGTTACAAAAGCCCTCTCCACACACAAAACGTAAATGGAATAGATATGTGAATAAACAAGTGTGGCTACTTCTGTCACACCTAGTTTGCTTCCCGGATCTTATTGTAATAAGACTTAGTTCACATAAAAATCAGCTATGAAAAAACAGGCACAAAGTGAATATAACACAAGGTTGTAACAACAAAGGCACAAGAATGAGTTTAGCTTTCTGTTCCAAAAGCCTCTAAAAATGTTTTGATCAGGGTTTTTTTTCCTTAAAGACTGAATTGTGAGATGCTCTTTCTTGGTGGAAGAACTGCTTATAATGAGACCATGAAGCACTGACCTTTACGGTCATGAAAAAGGATGTAGATCATGGTTTCCCAACCTTTGGTTTTTGACTTTATTTCCCAGAAGCCTAAGTCAATTCTCCAAAGCACTGATCAGTCAATGTACTGACTTAGGCTTCTGGGAAGGCCCCTGTGGGGTGTTTAATTAATTTTAATTTAATTTAATTTCCAATTTGTATAGCCACCCAACTCGGAACGACTCTCGGTGGCTTACAACATTAAAATCAGTACTACAATCTAAAAACTTAAAACCGGTAAAAACCCCAATTAAAAATACAATAAGAAATTACCCCGACAGCTAAAAAAAGCTAGAGAGCAATATTACTATATCAGCCAGCAGGCTGCATCTCCAGTGCCCCACACCTGCTTTGCCAGCCAGGTTTTTAGTTCTTTCCTGAAGGGCAGCAACTCCATCTGGAGTTGTAGCTCAATTGGCAGGAGGTTCCACAGGGCCGGAGCAGACACAGAGAAGGCCCTCCTTCTGGTGCTAGAGAGGCAAGCCTCTCTAGCAGATGGCACAATAAGAGAGCCTCTCCGGTCCGCTCTGGTGGGATGGACAGATGTTCTTGGAGTGATGCGGTCTCAAGTATCCTGGCCCACTACCATGTAGAGCTTCAAAGGTCATTACCAGCACCTTGAATTGCACCTGGAGGCACACCGGTAACCAGAGCAGCTCCCGAAGCAGTGGCGAGTCACGGGCGTAATGTCCGCACCCCATCACCACCTGGGCAGCCGCATTCTGGACCAGGTGCAGCCTCTGAATGGTCATCAAGGGCAGCCCCATGTAGAGTACATTACAATAGTCCAATCTGGAGGTGACCAGAACATGCATGACCATGAGCAAGGAGTCCCAATCTAGGAGCAGGAGTTGCAAGTCCAGGAGGACCCCCAGACTATGCACTAGGTCTGCTTGGGGTAAAATAACCCCATCCAGAACCAAAGATGGTAGCTCCCAAGATAATGTGGGGCCCCTAACCCATAGCCACTCAGTCTTGCCGGGATTCAGTTGAAGCCCATTGTCCCGCATCCAGACCCCAACAGCCTCCAGACACCTGGATAGGAATCCGACTGCATCACTTGGATCACCACAGGCCGAGATATACAGCTGAGTATCATCTGCATATTGATGATACCTCACCCTGTGGAAACGGATGATCTCCCCCAACGGCTTCATGTAGATGTTAAGTAGGAGAGGTGAGAGCACTGAGCCCTGAGGCACCCCATATTGGAGAGGCCTAGGGCTGGACATCCCATCCTCCAAACACACCGACTGGGTCCAGCCTTTCACAAATGAGGAAAACCAGGACCACACAGTGCCCTGGATCCCCAATCCTTGGAGCCATTCCAGAAGAATACTGTGGTCTATGGTATCAAAGGCTGCTGAGAGGTCAAGAAGAACAAGGATGTAGGGATGACTTCTGTCCCGCCCCCACCAGAGATCATCCAACAGCGTGACCAATGTAGTCTCGGTACCATATCCGGGGCTGAATACTGACTGAAATGGGTCCAGATAATCCGCTTCATCCAGAACCCCCTGTACCTGTCGCACTACTGCCTTCTCCAAAAAGCCTTCCCTAAAAAGTTGGCCAGTAGTTGGCCATTATTGTTGGGTCGAGCGCTGTACCCCATATTGGGAACCACTAACGTGGATTGAACATTTAAGCAGGCCATTGGTGGACCCAAAGAGCAGATTCTCCTGGGCATCGACTGTTTGGCCAGTGAAATTGCATTATTCATTTGTCAAAGGATTAATTTTTAAAAACATAGCTGATATATACAGTCTTTTGGTAAACTAAAGATTAATGTAGAGGCATTAGCCCATGTTTCCCACCCATACTGTAGGTGGCAGTGAGTTAATTATTACAGTTTCACAGTAATGACAAAAAATGAAATAAAAAAAGAATAGATTTTCACATGTGACACCAGCATTCCCCTACACCCCATCCTTCTTTATTGGTAAATATTATTTCAGCTTTTTATTTTACATAATGATTCTTAAACATGTGAATAGCTAAATCCAATAAAATAATTGATGAGAATTATCCTGTTCCTATTTGAAGACAAGACAATGCCTTAAAGACTGTCATCATCAGTTTCTAAATTGTGAACATATTTGTTTTTCTTTTGATATAAAGAAAACTGATTTTGGACTCTGCTTCAGTGAATGTGGTCAGGGGGAGGAGAGGAAAACACCCGAAGGAACAGAGTATATATAACAATTGGAATATATTTAATAGGAGTAAAAACGAGTAGCAATGTAAGTCAAGAAATACTATAATATACTGAAGAACCGGACGGCAAATAGCATGCAATGTCAAACAGTAAAACACGCTGGTGACCCACGGAACTGTAGAGATAAATGAGCAAATGCAAAGTCCACTGTGGCTCGTAGATACACGTGATGGAACCTAATGGGACGGTGGAACAGTCCGTGGTGGAATAACAAAAGCTGGTTCACCAGTTGGATTTCATCATAGTTCGTATCCAAAGGAGTTGATGATATCAGCGAAATAGGCTGTACAAAAGTTACAGAATGAAGTAGTATAACAGTTGCTCGAAAGGAGCCAAATCCGAAATCCGTAAAAAGTCTATAAATCCGGTTCAAACAGCATGAGGTGAAGACTATAACCACGGCTGAGAATATGTCACTGAGCCGGTGCGAAGAAGAGTAATGCAGGTCGAGTAGTACAGGTCAATATTCCTCCGGTAAGGAATATTTCGAGAATCTTTATCAAGATCTGTGATAGCGCGCTGACACACCTCTAAGTAAGACTAATAACGTTAGTCTTACTTAGAGGTGTGTCAGCGCGCTATCACAGATCTTGATAAAGATTCTCGAAATATTCCTTACCGGAGGAATATTGACCTGTACTACTCGACCTGCATTACTCTTCTTCGCACCGGCTCAGTGACATATTCTCAGCCGTGGTTATAGTCTTCACCTCATGCTGTTTGAACCGGATTTATAGACTTTTTACGGATTTCGGATTTGGCTCCTTTCGAGCAACTGTTATACTACTTCATTCTGTAACTTTTGTACAGCCTATTTCGCTGATATCATCAACTCCTTTGGATACGAACTATGATGAAATCCAACTGGTGAACCAGCTTTTGTTATTCCACCACGGACTGTTCCACCGTCCCATTAGGTTCCATCACGTGTATCTACGAGCCACAGTGGACTTTGCATTTGCTCATTTATCTCTACAGTTCCGTGGGTCACCAGCGTGTTTTACTGTTTGACATTGCATGCTATTTGCCGTCCGGTTCTTCAGTATATTATAGTATTTCTTGACTTACATTGCTACTCGTTTTTACTCCTATTAAATATATTCCAATTGTTATATATACTCTGTTCCTTCGGGTGTTTTCCTCTCCTCCCCCTGACTTCTGACACCCTTGCCGTCCTCCCTCCCTCAGTGAATGTGGTAGCAGGGCACTGTGAAATATCTAGGAAAGTAAAATGTTAATATTAAAACAACTTCTATTATAGTCTTCAGTGATATATCATAACTGTTTGTACTTCTGTGAGCGTGGCCATGCAATGTTTAGCTCTAAAATTTCTGGGAGGATATAATTTAGAATGAGAAGTGTGAGCTTGCATAAAAAGCACAATATAAGCCTATTTCCACTGTGTGATGCTTTAAGTTTTAGCTTACTCAAACTTAGGCTGTGTTCAAAGGAACTGCACTCAGATTTGTATATGCTTAATTTTATGTTAATATAAAATATATTAAACTAGCTTATTACCTGGCCTTACCCGGGTTGTTTTTGTCCTTTAAAGCAAGGATGAACTGGTTAGACTGCAGTTTTACTTTTTCATCTGGCGGCATCCCCAGCCCATAAATGTTAATTTCTGTCAAGCCGCAGCCACCTTTGGTCAGTGAAAGGAGGCCACGGCTTGACCAAACTGTATGTTTACGGGCCGGAGACCCCACCGCTGAAGAAAGCTGTGCTTGCTCGTTGCAGCCACAGCTTTCTTTAGCAGTGGTGTGTCCTGGCGGAAAAATCAAGCTGCTGGCTTGGCTGTGCTGCACGTGCACAGTACTGCTGTTTCGTTGCTGTTTCTCCGGTCGGTGGGGGTGTACCGGATTTTATTTTTGCTCGGGTTTTATTTTTCTTTAAAGGAAGTATAGTTCTGCTTTCTTATTGCTGCCCTCCATCAAGATGAATTCAATTGGGATTTAATCCATTTGGGGACCATCATCCTTCCCTGTGGACTTTGGCATCCAAGCCGTTAGTCCTTAGGGTTGTCAGGTTAATTAACTGCTGCATGACACTCAGCAATAGAATAGAGTCAGCAATGTAAAGAATCTGTTTAGGATTCCCCCTCCAGATCCAGGCCCCTTCCCCTGCTCAGTAGGGCAAGGATGGCCCAGCGGAGGGACCTCTGGAGCCACGGAAAGGGCACATAGGAGGCTTCCCCAGGGCCTGGACCTGAATTCACTGGGGCCACACTGGGCCATGGGGGCCTGGCTCCCAATCCTTGCTGCCCCAAAAGTCCATAGCCTCTCCTCCTGGGATGGAGGCTGGGTCTCGCATCACCCTCAGGAGGGAAAGAGACCCGGGAGCTGAATGGGGCAAGGAGCCTGGCTCCCTCTGCATTGGCTGCTCCTTCAGGACCTGCTCTTGGGCTGGTCCTCAATTAAAGCAGGAGGGGGAACCCCCTGAAGCTCCAGACCTTCTTCCCTATGTGTAAGGCCTGACCAGGGCCAGGGGCTAGCAGGAGAGGCAAGTGCCGGTTGCCCACCCTCTCCTCCCTTCGCCACCTCCCTCTTCCCAGAGCTGCTCCGCCTTCTTCCTCCCTGAGGTCACGTTGGCTGCATTGGGAGACTGTGGTGCTCCTGTGCCACTGTCACCTCCATCTCCTCCTCTGCTGGAGCATGAAATGGAGGCTGTGCTGTGCGTGCACAGTAATGGAAGCTATGCTGCACATGCAAAGTACTGGTTTTTCATCACTTTTTCTCCCATCAGGGGGTGCTCCCTTTGCATCCCAATTTAGGGGGCATAAACCCTCAAATGGTTTTCAAGACCCACACAGTGCTGATCTTGCAAGCCCAAGGTAGGTGTGTGCCAATTTTCAGCAAGATTGGTCCAGGGGTATGTGCTATAGAGCACATACAAGACCACACTTCTGTTTTATAGATATAGATTTAAAAGACATAAAACTGTATACCCTTGCATTGTGAAAACACCTCCAATAATCTTGCTGATCTTTGTTTAAAAAATGCTCAAACAAGGTTGCTGCCAAAATGCCATGGACATCCCCAAAATACAGCCTATACTTCACATGAGAAACGTGCCTATGTGGTGGGAGGTCCCAGAGTAATAACCATATTCAGAAAATTGAGTGGTCTATACATAGGATGGCTACACTGAAAGAGAGGGCACAGCCACAGTACTTTTAATAGTGGTACCGATAGAGGATATTAAGCAAGTGGAGTCTTCTGCAGCCCTTAAAAATCAGTGTAGATTACTCAAAGTATTAGTAATAACACTATCAGTGAAACTCACGTGGTTTCCCCTCCCCAAGTAATCAAGATTTTCATTTCTGGTTTATTTATATACCGCTTTTTCAATCCACTGGGTTTCTCTAAGCGGTTTCCAAAACAAAATACATAATACAGGAAAAAAATACCCCCCCCCCCAAAAAAAAAAAACCAACAACCACCACACACCATAGTATTACAATAACATAGCATCAAATCCAGTTACAGTATTGCATAAATATAGCAGTCAATAACCAAGCAAGAATACAAAGTAAACAAAATACAAAGTATCAATCAGTAGCAACACAAGAATATAAAATGCAAAATACAAGATACCAAATACAGTTAAGTTCAATTACAGAATTGCCCAATAGAGACTTACACATCGTGCTCTGAAGGCGTCGGAACAGCCCTCAGGTGCTGCTCATCCTCCTTCCCGGCCGGCCATCGATCCTCAGGCGCAACAGCAACCACTGACTGCACCCTCACTTCCCATGGCCAGCCTGGCCAGAGAAGAAGCGAAAATGGGGTTAGCTGGCACAGCGCCGACTGCGGCTCTCACTGCCTCAGTTGCAAAACTGACCATCTGCACTCTTCCTATGGACAGAGCCCTGCCGCAGGTGAGAGTATTTGGTGGCAGTAGCGGTGCAGCAGCATTGCTCCCCCCCGAAACACACGGTGGTGGGGGAAGTCCAGCAGGGCCCAATGCCTGGGCTCTCACCTTTTGTAGCCAGAGCCCCGCCGCAGGTGAAAGTCTTTGGGACCAGATTGCTGGCACTCAACATCAAAAAGACTGCAGAGCATCTTTTAAACTGATAACTGGGGGAAAGCCGAGAGGAACTGGGCAGCATCCGGTTCGGGAAAGTGTGTACTTGAGTAGTGAGGAGGATGCAAAAATTACTGAGCAGAGCAAGGAGCTAGTCACCAGCACTCTAGCAGAAGGATGCAAGAGGCAGTCTAACAATGCAACTGGACTTAAAAGACTGTATCAGGAAAGCATATATAAATGCTCGTATGCAAATGCCAGAAGCCTCCGGAACAAAATAGGGGAGCTGGAATACTTAGCAATAGATAAGAATATTGATATTATTGGTATCACTGAAACCTGGTGGACGGATGATAACCAATGGGATACAGTTATCCCAGGCTACAAACTGTACAGGAAGGATAGGAAGGGGCAAACGGGAGGTGGTGTAGCCTTGTATGTCAAAGAAGTGATAAAATCGTATGAATTGGAATATCTAGGTGATTTGGAGTCACCATTAGAAGCTCTGTGGGTAAGAGTACCAGGCCACAAAGATGGTCTAACAGTAGACATATACTCTCGGCCTCCGACCCAAACTCTTGAGGGAGACAGGCAGTTGGAGAATGTTGTAAAGGAGGCATCCAAGAAGGGAAGCCTGGTTATAATGGGGGACTTCAATTACCCTCACATAGACTGGGTGAACTGTTGTTCAGCACATGATAAAGAGATAAAGTTCCTAGATATGCTAAATGATTGTTCCCTGGGACAGATGGTTGAAGACCCAACTAGAGGTACAAGAATCCTTGACTTGAGGCACACTGGTGCAAGATGTTAATGTGACTGATCCAATAGGGAACAGAGACCACAACTCAATTATGTTTAACTTGATCATAGACCGCAAGTCACTGATAAAATCTAACACAGAGACCTTAAATTTTCAAAAAGGAAATTTCCCAAAGATGAGGAAACTAGTAAAAAAGAAGCTGAAAGGGAAAATTGAGAAAATCCAAACACTCCAAGAGGCATGGAGGCTGTTTACAAAAACAATAACAGAGGCCCAATTGGAATGCATACCCAAAAGGAAAAAGGGCACTGCCAGGTCCAAGAGGACTCCGATGTGGCTTACAGGAGCTGTTCGGGGAGTGATCAAAAGCAAGAAAAGCTCATTTAGAAGATGGAAGGCTTGTCCGAATGAGAACAGCAGGCAGAAACATAAATTCTGGCAGAACAAATGCAAGGCAACAATCTGAAAAGCAAAGCAAGACTTTGAGGAGCGTATAGCTAAAAATACTCAGAGAAATAACAAAGACTTCTTTAAGTACATTAGAAGTAAGAACCCAACTAGGAAGGCCGTTGGACCATTAGATGACAATGGAAGGCAAGGGGTTATTAAAGAGGAAACAGAGATTGCAGAGAGACTCAATGAATTCTTTGCTTCAGTATTCACTGAAGAAGACAGAGACCACATGCCCAAAACAGAGCCTATCTTCGTAGGGAGGGAAACCGAAGAATTAAGCCAGATAGAAATAACCAGGGAGGAGGTCCTTGCATGTCTTGTTAAACTAAACACTAACAAATCACCAGGACCAGATGGCATCCATCCACGAGTTCTCAGGGAACTTAAAGATGAAATTGCTGATCTCCTAGCCAAAATATATAATATTTCCCTCAAATCAGGGTTTGTGCCTGATGACTGGAAGGTAGCGAATGTAACACCAATTTTCAAAAAAGTTTGACATGTGTCCCAGGTAAAGTGATGGAAACCATCCTAAAAGATAGAATTAATAGGCACATAGAAGAGAAGGCGCTGCTAAAGGAGAGCCAACATGGCTTTGACAAGGGCAAATCATGCCTCACTAATCTGTTGGAATTTTTTGAGAGTGTCAACAAGCATGTGGATAAGGGGGATCCAGTTGATATTGTTTATCTGGACTTTCAGAAGGCTTTTGACAAGGTCCCACACCAAAAGCTCTTGAATAAACTTACCAGTCATGGAATAAAGGGACAGGTCTTGTCCTGGATCAGCAACTGGCTAAGGGACAGGAAACAGAGGGTAGCACTAAATGGACACTTCTCCAAGTGGAGGGAAGTAAAGAGTGGGGTCCCCCAAAGTTCAGTACTGGGTCCCCTGCTTTTCAACCTCTTCATAAATGATCTAGAGGTAGGAGTAAAAAGCAAGGTAACCAAATTTGCTGACGACACTTAAATTATACAGGGTAGTGAAAACTGTGAGAGATTGTGAGGAGCTCCAGAGGGATCTCTTGACACTGGGGAAGTGGGCAAAACAGTGGCAAAGGAGCTTCAACATTAGTAAGTGCAGAGTGATGCATGTTGGGGCAAAAAACCCCAATTACATTTATAAACTGATGGGTTCTGAACTCTCGGCGACAAACCAGGAAAGGGACCTTGGTGTCCTGGTGGACAACTCAATGAAGGTGTCAACCCAGTGTGCCTCAGCAGTGAAAAAAGCAAACTCAATGCTAGGGATCGTTAGGAAGGGTATAGAAAATAAGTCAGCAAGTGTCATTTGCCTCTTTATAAATCTATGGTGAGGCCCCATCTGGAATACTGTGTACAGTTCTGGTCGCCATACCTCCAGACGGATATCATGAAGTTGGAAAAAGTGCAGAGGAGGGCAACCAAAATGATTAGGGGACTGGAACACCTTCCTTACCATCTGAGGCTGCAACGGTTGGGCCTCCTCACTCTTGAACGACGCGTCTAAGAGATGACCTGATTGAAGTTTATAAAATCATGCACAGTGTGAACAAAGTAGAGAAGGAAAAACTGTTTTCCCTATCGCATAACACTAAAACTAGGGGACACTCGATGAAACTTTTGGGTACTAGTTCTCAAACAAATAAGAGAAAGTACTTTTTCATCCAGAGGATTACTGGTCTATGGAACTCCCTGCCAGAAGAAGTGGTGACAGCTGTCAGTCTTGACAGCTTTACGAAAGGATTAGACAAGTTCATGGAGGACAAGGGTATCAATGGCTATAATTATGGATACTTAAGGACAACCTCCGGGTTGGAGAGATAGGCAGGATATCTCTCAATGCTATTTCCAGGGAATCCTAAGCAGGTGAAGGCATCTCCTTGGGAATACCCTGAAGGAAATGGTGAGCCACTGTGTGAGACAGAATGCTGGACTGGATGGGCTGTGGCCTGTTCCAGCAAGGCTGTTCTCATGTCCTTTGCCGGCAGTAGCGGTGCAGCAGCATTGCTCCCCCCTCAAACACGCGGCGGTGGGAGAGGTCCGGCAGGGGCTGATGCCTGGGCTCTCATCTTTTGTAGCCAGAGCCCCACCACAGGAGAAAGTCTTTGGCAGTGGTAGCAGTGTGGCAGCATAGCTCCCCTCCAAACATGCGGCAGTGGAAGAAGTCCTGATATAGAGTACATTCACTGTTACCAAAAATATATTCCTTGTTTATTCATTATTGGAATGATACATTTCATATCTGCCAACAATATATTATTTTATTTTTATTTAATGTGTCTCTGGTAATTTGAAAACTGGAGGTGGGTTTCTTTATTCTTATTTTTCTTATACCTTTATTTTACATAGCTGTTTGATAAAAGTGGCCACTATCATTTGGTAAACTTTTTGTTGGCCCTTTTTGTTGGCCCTTTTTGTTGGCACCACAGCAGCCTGATCCAGTACACGTGTTACCAGAAATGTCTCTTCCTGACCTCAGCACTGCTTATTCTGTAAATTTTCATAGACTATATGTTGTGTATTTGGTCCTAGAGGAACAGACGCTACACCAGCATCACAGAATCACCTTCATTCAAATAGGCACACAACAAGAGTGACCAGCACACAGGACGATCAACCACTTATATGCATAAAACCATGGGGTGGGCAGCCTACTCATAATAGAGTCCAGCCACACTCCACCTGTCCCTAATTAAGAATATACGTTAAGCCACAGTAAGGCAGCTGTAACCCATTCAACCATTTACACATCTACAGACCTGACAAGGTAAGAGCCCTAATCCTGAAGTACTTCAAATCCCATATACAACACTACAGGTGAAACTCGTAAAATTAGAATATTGTGCAAATGTTCATTCAGTCCAGTAATGGAAATTAAAAGGTGAAACAAATATATGAGATAGATTCATGACATGCAAAGCGAGTTAATTCAAGCCTTACTTTGTTATAATATTGATGCTTATGGCTTACATTTTATGAAAACTCCAACCTCCCAATCTCATGTACTCCATAATCATCACATAATCTCATGTACGCTGCATGCCATGATCATCACAATTATAACGAATTAAGGCATGGCATATTTCGCTTTGCATGTAGTGAGTCTATCTCATATATTTGTTTCACCTTTTAAGTGAAATGAATGGACATTTGCACAATATTCTAATTTTACGAGTTTCACCTGTATAATCCTGAACATTAGGGAATAAATCCCACAGAGCTCAATAGAGCCAGCATCTGAAGAAACCTGTTCAGGATTGTGCTGCACAGATTTATTATTTAATGAGAAATATAATCACATACCAGAATTGAGTCTGGCTACTTTTATTGGTATAATGTTTCTGTGATATGATTATAATTTGTGTCTTCTGATAAAATTTACAGACTAGACAGTAAAAATGACAAACAAAAATGGGAAGAGCTATTTAACTAATCAACACTCCCTATTCTTTTTCTCTTCCTTGATTGATTCACAAGCTTGCTTGGTGATTCATTCCAGCCATGCAGTTCCAAGGAACCTGCAAATGTTTGTTATGGCAATAGTAGCATGTGAATAAGGAAGGGAAAAGGGCTTAGTCACAAAAGTAGAATCCCATATAAACAGGATGGCAAGAGATGTGCCAGAAAGTTAACTCACTCATTGTAAGAAAATATTTTAAATTATTATATATATCAGAGGTGTCCTCTCGTATTTGAAGAACACAAATCTACACCCCTGCACCGATCACCCTGTAACATGGCACACATGTACCTTGGGCGTGCTGGATGGTCATTGCAGGGTCACGAGCCCCGTGGGGGGTGTATGCTCCTAAATAGATCTGCAAAGGGAAGTATACTCGACAGGAGGGTGGGTGTGTCCCAGTGGTAGCATCCATAGTGATAGCCCCAGGTAGGTCACCCGATTGTGACATCATTGTGATGTAATTGAGCTGGGCAGGGGCCTGACACAGGTGGCCAGACACATAGTGATGCTAATGTCATAGCCCCAGGTAGGCCACCCAAGCAAGGACGGGTAATCCAGCTGCCCACCAACAAGCAACCCAGGCTAAGCCGGGTACCTAGCTAGTTTTAAATAAAGGGAGGTTTGTGCAACATTTTTCACTTTTATTAAAAGAACTGAAATGAATATAGCCATGATTTCAGCCAGACCATCCAACTGCAGATGAAAATGTACAGGTACATGGGTGCTCAATCAACCAAATCTTAACTCTCACTAAAGCAAAAATGAGTAAATTGTAGCTATCCTACTGTGCATATATAATAAGAATACAGAACTGACCAGAACAGACAGTATTGCTGGGCAGTATGGGGAGGGGCAGTAGGAAGAGAGGAAGTCCTAAATGAGACATATTGTCTCAATAAAGTAAGTCACAGCTGTTAGTTTGCAAGAGTTGAGCAGAGCTATTAATGATATGACAATTTGGAAGTCATTAACTCATATAGTTTACCACACATCAGAAATGACTTGTTGAAACCTAACATCTTTGGAGCTTTTTTTAAAATTACTAAACAATTGCACAGTGAGAAGAAAGGTGGGATGGTTGAGACTATGACAGTTTACTGTTTAGCAGTGATGACGAACCTTTTAGAGACTGAGTGCCCAAACTGCAACATCAACATAGCGGGGTGAATTCTGTGCTGGGGGAGGGACAAAGTGCTCCCATTGCATTGCTGGGCAGAGGGGCAGGGTAAACTCTGTTCTGGAGGAAGGGAGGAAGCATTCCCATTGGGCTCCTGGCCAGAGGGGTGGGGTGAACTCTGTGCTGGGCAATGGTGTGCGTGCCCACAGAGAGGGCTCTGAGTGCATCCTATAGCATGTGCCATAGGTTCGCCACCACTGGTATATAGTCACCAAAGTTTTCCTAACATCAAGTAAGACCATCCCCAGCTACAAAGGAAAAAATGAATTAAATGAATGAGCTTCTGAATATTTGTTCTTGTGTCTTTTTTTAGATATCTTTTAAAATATTTTTACAACTAGACACTGAATGCCTTTGCAACCATGAATCCTGATTAGGTAGGAAGGAATTAAAAATTCATTTGGGTCCTGATTGATAGAAATACTTTGAATCAAGTGTGGCCAACCTACAGCCGGTGAGCTGGACCTGGCCTGCGGCACCATTTCCACTGCAGCCCTCGCCGCTACTGGAAGTGCGTAAATGCTGTGCCGTAAATGCGGCCTTAAATGCCCACGGCTGTCTTAAACACATTTATGACAGTTGCGAATGTGTTTTACAGCAGCATTTACAGCGGGAGGAACCACGTTACCGACTCACTCAGCTGTCTGGGATGTGTGGTCCGGGCTGTGATGCAAAAAGGTTGGGAAACCTTGCTTTGAATATAGCCAAAATTCCTAACTTAAACATGAAGATGCTGCCAGTGCATCTATCTGAAGGTTGAAATCTTGACAAACTTCTGTCCAAATGGCTGAAAAGTTCTGTGCTAATAATGTTGACATTAACCAAAAATGGATGGAGCTATGTCTGCAGTCCATAGCATCTGATATTCATGAATATGCTGACCCATCAGGAGCCCAATGGTACTGATCTATCAGGATATATCTGGAAGACCACTAATAGGATAAGAATTGGCTGTGGCAGGTGTGCAGACATATTATACAAATGGAATAAGCTGCTTGCAGCCCAATAGGACTGTGGGAATTCACGCTGAACTGTTTTTCATATAGTCAATGAATTTTTATACAGGGCATTTATGGGAGATAGAGTGTGACAAATTTTCTTACTTTATCTCCTCTTGTAATTGACTGGATCAAGAACCTGGGCATAGCACTGTATTATGTATATGTAAATATTTTATCATATTTTATCCATTGTTTTTACGTGACCCATACTTGTAGCAAATGTTATAGTGTTATCTACCATGTGTTTATAAAGCCATACAATTCATAAATAGTTGAATACAATATGTACTACATAATACAGTACATACTACACACATACGTTCTTCTTTTTTTCCATTGCAGAACAGCAGTTCCTAAGAAGATCTAATCAGAAATACATCTTTTTCTTTTCTTTTTTTCCAGGGGAGCATTTTCTGAAGTGGTATTGGCACAACACAGGACTACTGGGAAACTATTTGCTGTCAAGTGCATACCAAAGAAAGCCCTGAAAGGGAAGGAAAGCAGCATAGAGAATGAAATCACAGTTCTCAGGAAGTAAGTATGAAACACGTTCTTTTATTACCCTGGCTTAAAGAAAATTGGGATGGGCCTCTATCTTAACCTATAAAACCAAGGGTTAACTGTTGGAACTGGCTATAGGTTGCTATGCCTCGCCCTACTTGCCTGCACTCACCCTTCGTGCACACGGCCGATCTGGGTCTGCAGGTCAACGAAGGATTGAGAAAACCGGCAGTGGGGCAACAGCCCCACAAACACGAAAAAAGGGAAACAACTTCACTTCCCAACATTCCTTGTGCCGCACCGCGCCAGAGCCAATCAGGCTGAGAGGCTCTTGCATGGCGCGACGTTTGGAAATGCGCCGTGGCCAATCAAAAGAAAACCATTTTTAAAAAAATGCAGCACAAACACAAAGCACAAACCCATAACTACAAGCCCCAGCGTCCTGCGCTCCATGAGCGCGCAGAACGCTGAGGAAGCCGGCGTCCAAAAAATAAAACAAAAACACTGGGAGAGCAAGTCAGCCAAGCCGCGGGAACCAAAGCCCCCCTCCCCAATGGCGCCTAAAGCTCCCGATCGGAGTTTCCCCTTTAATATCACTGGGGTGTGTGTGTTCTGCTCCCCCTCTCTACTGGCTCCCCTGGGGTTGGGAGGGTTGGGGGGACAAATGGAGTCTGTCTCCCCAACCCTCCTAACCCCAGGGGACCTGGCAGAGAGGGGATTCCCCTCCACAAACACACACATGCCCCATATTAAAGAGAAGAAACCAAGCGGTTACTTCTCTTTAAAAACAGAGTTTTTTGGGGGGGAATCCCCCTCTCCGATGGCTCTCCTGGGTCTGGAAGGGTTGGGGAGACAGACCCCTTTTCTCCACCCAACCCTCCCAAACCCA
Source organism: Bradypodion ventrale (assembly GCA_035047345.1). Lineage (NCBI taxonomy): Eukaryota > Metazoa > Chordata > Lepidosauria > Squamata > Chamaeleonidae > Bradypodion > Bradypodion ventrale. Next base: position 163,521,848 of record JAWDJE010000005.1, on the reverse strand, counting down.
AGGAAGCCAGCGGAGAGGGGGATCACAACCCCCCCTGATATTAAAGGGGAAACCACAATTGAGATTTCCCTTTTAATATCAGAGGGTGGCCTGGATTCGATCCCCTCTCCTGGGTCCCATGAGTCTGGAAGGTTTGGGGAGACAAAAGGGGTCTGTCCCCCCAAGCCTTCCAGAGCCAGGGGAGACGGCAGAGAGGGGATCCCCCCGTAGGACACCAAAAAACACAAAAACAAACAATCAAAAACATCCAAAAATACACAAAAACAAACAAAAATAACACAAACAAACAAGACAAAGTAAACAAAAACCAAAATTTCAAAACACACCCAGCACCCAGCCAAACACCACAAAATCCAACCACCACCCCAAATAACGAAAAACAGCCAACTCACCACCACACGGCCTCACACCACAACGACTGGAAAAGAAATGAATAAAGAAAGAGACTACTTACTGGAAGAAGCTCCACCCAGAGGCCACGAGAGAAAAAATAGTCAAAATACAAGATAACCCCTACCAGCACCACTTGCTGCCCACAGTAGTAAAAAAAAACAAACAAAAAGACACAACAGCCCCACCCAAAAGGCCCCAAGAGTAAAAACAAGTAAAAACAAATAACACAAAATCATAATTTTACACAAATCAAAAACAGATGTCAATAAAATAAAATGAAAACTATTCAAAAATCCTGTGCTGAATTTTTACTCAAATAAAAAACAAAAACATCAATACATAGTTTAAAAACATTTATTGTTAAAAACATGTATTTTCACATTTTTAAATTATTATCTATGGTACAACTATTAAAAAATACATACTAACAAATTATTGGGTTAAATAAATTTTTTGGAAAAAGTATATCATCCTTTGTTCTTTTTTTCATCCACAAAACCAAAACACCAAACAAAACTCATCACAGTTTATAACAGGCCGCCAAAAAATGTGTATAACTAAAAATTTTAATTATAGACTAACCTCTTCTTTACAAACATTAACAACAACAACAAAAACTTTCCAACACCATTCAAAACAGCCTGGCAACACCGGGCAACCTCTGCTAGTTACATAATAATGATAATAAGGATCAGATCTTGTTGTAGAAGCATAACAGCATCCTGTTCTGATTTGTAAATTTGCTAAGGGTAAATATGAACTATTTTTTTAAAAATTGCCATTGTGAATTACCAAGTTACCCGCTAAACAAATTTTCCTTGGATTGAAGTTAATGTTTTTAACCCACGTTGTCACAAAATGATAAATTTTGTAATAAACTATTTGAATAAATAAATAAATGTAGATGCATTTAAATTTGACAGAGTTCCTGTTTGGCTTGGACTTGGTGGTAGATAGTGAATCACTCTTGAGAAAACTCACAATAGCTCTGCTTTAAAGCATTTTTCATTGTTTGATTTAAAATCTGGACTTCATAGCCTCTCCTTTCTGCGGAGGGTGGGGGTGGGAGGCTAAATGTTATTATCTGTACTTGGAGACCTTCTGGATTTCCACAGTTTGGGCCGACCATGCTACTGAGAGTCTAGTTGATATGCAGAATCAGGCAATAACTAAAGCAGAATCACTCCCAGATGTCATTGATTGCTAAAGATCCTACTAATGAACTGATATGGTCCACTGAGAGCCCACTTTGCAGTAGTGATAGCTGCAGAGAAAGCTTACTGTGCTGTCATCCTACCATTTACTCAACTCAGACTTCCAAACTACTTTTAAATAGTCAACGGTCAACGGTCTACTGTGTCCAGTTCACAGTGTATTTTTTGGGATACAATTCTTTATGTCTGTTCCAAACCAAATGCACAATTTTGTCTTGTTCTGAGATGGATATAACCAGATTATTGCTGGTACTGTTATAGTTCCTCTCTAGGCATGCCTGCCACATATCCACAGAAATGCCTGCGGATGCAGACAGCGCTGGCTCATTGGCTGTAAACAGAAACTAGTACTGAACCATAGAGTCCGATACAATTGGCTTTCGAGCAAGGGTGACCATTACCTTTAGTTTGTGTAGCCTGAAGATATTGATAGTTTGTATCAGGGTTGTTGAAGAAAAACACCTCACCCAATGCCCTCCACCACTTCCTCAAACATGCCTTCTACTAAAATTAGTGTCAGCAGCATAGCATTATTTTCCTCTTTTCAGTCCTTCCCCATTTTTTTGTACAGCTGAGACCCTGACATAAAGATGCCAAACCTTTCTGCATATCTAAAACACTTCCCAACATGTGCTACTAAATTTACGTGGTATGTAGATATCATTCTGCTATCATCACTTTTCTCATTGACTACCATAAGATACAAGTTCAGCCATTGCTATCTGGCTGAGCACTGTGCTGAATACTAAATAAAAACTATAACCTACTGTCTGGCCAGCTGTTCTGTAAAAAAAAAAAATTATCCACTCTTGCTTAGGGTGGATTGTAATGACTAGCAGCTCCCTTTTTTATTCGAGCTTTATGTGACAGCATACAATGCAGAATGTTGGCTGGTGTTCATAACATGCTTTTCACTGAGCCTTAAGTCTCTAGTTTCAGATCAGAATCTATGCTATTGTAATTTAAGTAGGTCAGTTACTTCAATGGAAAATATGAGACTTTGTACCCACCAGTAAAGTCAGGGAGAAAAACTATGAAGAGCCTGTCTTAGTTTTGTCTGTATTAAAGAGATGTCTTCACTACCATATGTCTAAGAGTTGGACTAACATGGACTCTCTCAAGTATTTATGGAGCCTGGGGATGGGGAGGGAGAATGTTTTAATTACTGCAATTTCCAGAATCCATCAGTCAACTATGCAAGGGATTAAGAGGGTTTTAGTAAAAAAAATATGTAACTTTAAAATACTGTACCAGGTGTTGCCTCAGAAGCCATGACTTTAAAGTAAGTTAGGACTTGTCTACACTGGGGGCCCCTGTGCCCAGTGTAGAACAGCTCTTTAAAAGCTGCTTGAAGTCGAGAGGAGGGAGCAAAATTCTGTTTAATGCAGTCTCTGCACCCAGACAGCATTTTGATTTTCTGCTAGTGCTGCAGCAGCCCCATCGGCCCCATAGCAGCCACTTTGCAACTGATAAAGAGCTTCCATCATCAGCTGTAAAGAGGTTGCTGCCCCCATCTCAGTAGCAGGCATGGGAAATAAAAAAGCTGCTTTATAGCTGATCAGCTGCAGGGGGGAGAGAGCTGCATTACAGCTGATCATCCATCAGCTGTAAAGCAGGTCTGCTATATTTTATCCAAGCCCAAGAACGCACATATGCTAGGGACAGTGAGAAAATTTAGTTGAACCTCCTCATGAGGTCTCAAAATGCAGCAGGTTGGGGCAGATCAGACCAACCCACCCAAACTCACGCCCAGTCTACCCAAAGCAGTATGTTATAAGCCCATGTAGATGCCCCCTTAGTTTGATCTAGCAATATTTAAGTTTATCTAATATGTTCTGGAAGACACTACAAACCATGGATTTGAAAGCTGAAGTGGAAAGATTCTAAACCTCTTGGCCATGCAAGTAGAAAAGAAGGAAAATGAAAATATTTGTGCCAGGGAAAAGCACAGGCTTTTTGTTGTCTGGGAAAAGCTACCTCAATTTCATTTTTTAAAAAATCTGTGTTTAAGACAGGACCACAGAAATATCCTCTTTATGTTTAATGCAAATATACTTGAAGCTGATTGGCTCATTGGCTCTTCCCTTTAACACCCTCTTTCCCAAGAGAGAGAAGAGACAATGAGCCAATCGACTTCAAGTATATTTGCATACAACATAAAGAGGATATTTCCGTAGTCCTGTCTTAAACACAGATTTTTTTAGAAAATGAAATTGAGGTACACAAGGCTAAGACAGTAGACAATTAACCGATATAAATGTAAAAAACAGTTCCATGAAAAATCACCATTTATGAAATGATGTGGGAGCAAGTGGGGAGAGGGACAAAAAACTACAGTATTTATCTCTTCCACTGCAGCTGAGGTTGCCTTCTCCTTGTTCCCCATGAGGGGCAGCAGTGGTGCTAAAGGGAGTGTCTAGGGGATGCTTCCTCCCCCCCCCCCGGGGAGCCCAACACCCCTCCTCCCTGGCTCTGGTGGTTCCTCCTCTTCTAGGTTCTTGGATGTGCCTGGATTGTGGGGAGGAGGGGGTGTGGCCTGGTGGAGAGGGTGTGTGGCCCAAAATTTCCCTTATTTTCAAATCCAAAACTTGACAGGTATGAACAGGACTTGTCTATATTGGCCTCCAGGTGCCCAGTGTGGAGCAGCTCTTTAAAAGCTGCTTGAAGTCAAGAGGAGGGAGCAAAATTCTGTTTGGTGCATTCCTTGCACCCAGACAGCATTTTGCTTCTCTGCCAGAGCTGCAGCAGTCACACCAGCCTCATAGCAGCCACTTTGCAACTGATAGGTGAAGGGCTTCCCTCATCAGCTATAAAGTGGTTTTTGTCCCCCACACCCACCACTGATCAAACGTAGTCTACCAGCCCCAACACCAGCACCACAAGTAACTACAGCTGATTCAGCGCCTGTCATTAGCGCTTACCAGAAGCTGCAAGAAGCAGGGGATGGTCAGGCACCAGACAGGTCACAGTATCTACCTGGTGGCCTATATTGCAGGTCACAAAATGTTTCTAGCCAAATATTTAATTTAAAAAATCAGAGTGAAGATGATCTACACACAGTGATGGTGAACCTTGGCACTCCAGCTGTTCTTGAACTTCTATTCCCAGAAACCCTGATCAACAGGAGTGCTGACTTGGGCTTCTGGTAATTGAAGTCCAAGAACACCTTGAGAGCCAAGGTTTGCCATCACTGTACTAGATCCTTTAGCAAGAAGGACAGCCAAATTGTCCTTTTAGCTCATTGTTTTCCTTGAAAAAGTATTTGCGAAGTTACTTGTTACTACTTGACTTGATTTTGATGGGAGAATGTTTGACTTCCTATTAAGTCTCAAATATGCATATGTGTTTACTTCATATGTGTATTACAAGAAAACTGGATTGTCCTGTGATTATGATCAAGCAGAATACCACATTAGATATAGGTGACTCAAAGACAAGGGTTTTGTAAAGTTGCACACCCATTACTGGTAACCTTCTTTAATGCAATGTAAAACAGTCACTGTTTTCCTTTTTTGAAAGGCCTTTTCAAAGGTTATATATTCCAATCGTACAGCTGGGATTTCTTCTAACTAATATATTTTAAAAAGCATGTTAAGTCATTCATTCTCTTTCAAAATAAGCAAGATTGGTCTTTTCAGTTTCTTTAACCTGTTTTTAATCTGGAGACATAAAAAGTTCCTTGTTTGTTTGTGCACGGGGTGGTGGTGGTTGTTTAAAACAGTTAATTAAAAATAATAATAACTCAAAATCCTTTTGCCAAACACCCCCAAAATTGGCAACGAGCAAGAGCATGCTGTCTGCTATATCTGTGCCAACATGTGATGCAGGTCTAAGGTCCAATTTTAAAGTTTCAATTTTTTGTTCGAGGTTTCCCATTTTTAAATTTACCTTTCAGAAAGTTGTTTTGCTCTGCTGCACAGTGACATCTGCAGTGCTATGAAGGAAAATCTCACTAGTTCAGCAAAGAACTGGCAAAGGGGGTCAATACTACTGTATTTCTCTGAAAAGAAAATGTGTTTGCCTTGTTTCTTTGGTAGGGTTATGAAGGAGGTCTGCACGCACGCACGCACGCATGCACGCACGCACACAAGATGTTGGTGAGATTTGAAAAACTGATAAAATATATTTTAAGTACCCTCTTCTCAACTTCTGTTTCTTTCTGGCCTTGGGCCATAATAAAGATTTAGTGATTGAAAAACTGATTGAATATTTAAGGTCATAAAATAATTTACTAGAGGTGGGTTGAGCACCACATTCATTTTTCTAAGTTATGAGAAGCAAACTTTTATGTCTTTGTCTTTATTCTTAGAAGCTTTTCAGCAAACTGTATAATTCCCTATCAGTGATGCGATAGTTACCAGGGTTGCAAAAACAGTAACTATAAGTCAACAAAGATTTAAGTGCTGTTAAGCTGTTCAAGCTTAATATGTCTAACTAGCAAACATGTTTATTGGATGAAGGAATTTGCAGCTCAGTGTGTGTGTGTGTGTGTGTGTGTGTGTGTGTGTGTGTGTGCGTGCGTGTGCGCGCGCGCTGTTGTCCTGGTTTCATGCAACTCTCAGTGCTTCAGCCCCACTCTTGCTTTCTACTTTATGTGCATGAGAGAGATAGAAGAATGGGAGTGATAGAGTGAGAATGAGAACGCCCTGTGCAGTGGTGAAAACTACCATTTTGTTGCCAGCCACACTTACGTTTGCACACAATGAAGGGCGCTCAATAGGAAAAAGATTCTCCATTTATGGTCCATATTATTGCTCTGAAGACCCAAGAGAGGATACAGCCAATCATCATACTTCCCATCCTCCTCATCTAGCATAGCCAACCAGATTATATGCCTTGCCTTTTTATCTAGGTAAAGGTAAAGGTTTCCTTTGCTCGAAAGCCAGTCGTATCTGACTCTAGGGTTCAGTGCTCATCTCTGTTTCAAAGCCGAAGAGCCAGTGCTGGCTGCTTCTGCAGACGTTTCCGTGGTCATGTGCAGACATGACTAGACGCTGGAGTGCACGGAATGCTGTTATCTTTCCACTGAAGTGGTCCCTATTTATCTACTTGCAATTTCTTGCTTTCGAACTGCTAGGTTGGCAGGACCTGGGACAAAGATGGGAGCTGATTCCATTCTGCCGTACTTGGGAATCAAACTGCTGTCCTTTCGCCTCCCAGTCAGCATCTTAGCCACTGGAGCCACTGCAGCCCCGAGCTAGCTAGCATATAATTAACATTGTCATGTAGTGAAGAACAGGTTGAAGAAACTGTATGACAGATGTAGCAGCTACATTCTTTGTAGGCGCACCCACCCAAAGAAGACTCGGACACCGGTATTGGATTAAAGGCATCGGGCCACTTTTATTGAATAATGCCCTAGTCCGAATTATCACTTTCAATTGGTGTATCATCCAATTGTAATTCTTTAAGGCAAGCAGGCCGCAGTAGCACTGGTAAGGTTCCACCCTAAATGCCAATGGAAATTGGCTACATGTATCAATTTGTATCAATTTGTTTGTTGACACAAACAAATTGTTGACCGGAGTCAATATACTATCTACTGACCCCACCCTATGACATGTATCCGTTCAAATATCAAGGTGATGCAGGCTGTGAAGCTCCTGACATCACCCCTTTCATAGTTCGCCCTGGACCGGCCAAACCTGTTTCTCCTGTATCTATCTACGTGTTGGCCAGTCAATTGCGAACCTGCCGGATACCTATGTGTCATAAATCTTTACCTTATCCAGTGCTACCCACCAAAAGTGGCCAAAGTCAACTTACCCCGTATCTCAAACACTAGCGACAGTGTGGGATGGGCAAAAAAGCCAAGAACCAAAGAGCCAATACAGGTCCAAGCAAAAATTCCCACCCAGCCCCAAAGCGACCAGAAAATCACACTGTCCACTAGGGAGGGGGTGGAGGGAAAAACTTATCCGCTCTGTCGCTTCTAAAATGGTAGCCAGGCTACCTCGTGGCCACCCCTTTTAAAGAGGGTGGCCATGCCCCCTAACTAACCCGGATGTCCGAGTCCAGGTGGGTGGGGGCCCCCAAAGAGCGTGGCGGCCATTTTGGCGCCGCGCTTGCATTGCAGGCGCACCCACCCAAAGAAGACTCGGACACCGGTATTGGATTAAAGGCATCGGGGCACTTTTATTGAATAATGCCCTAGTCCGAATTATCACTTTCAATTGGTGTATCATCCAATTGTAATTCTTTAAGGCAAGCAGGCCGCAGTAGCACTGGTAAGGTTCCACCCTAAATGCCAATGGAAATTGGCTACATGTATCAATTTGTATCAATTTATTTGTTGACACAAACAAATTGTTGACCGGAGTCAATATACTATCTCCTGACATCACCCCTTTCATAGTTCGCCCTTGACCGACCAAACCTGTTTCCCCTGTACCTATCTACGTGTTGGCCAGTCAATTGCGAACCTGCCGGATACCTATGTGTCATAAATCTTTACCTTACCCAGTGCTACACGGGGAGGCATCCATGATGACTCACCGCCCCCCCCCCCCAGACCGTCAGCTCGGTCACCAGGCCTGCTTGCACCTACTCCAGAAAGAGGTACATACCTCTAGCCGACAGGTGGACCCCATATCCTGCCTATAGGTCAAAATTTTTGCATGCCTATCCTCAGATGTCTACTGGCTGTCCCCAAGCGAATCCCAGCAAGGAACTGGGCAACAGCCCTGTCCGCTGACCGCCGGGGACGGTCCAAACCACGGAGATCCATGTCTCCCCTATTTGGTGTCTCGGCACGATGTCAGACCATAGCGACCGCGTGTACGGCCATAAATGATGTAAAAACGGCAGGTCACTGCACCTCGACATTTTAAGGGAAGGTCAGTGATCCGTGTGAGATCATCGCCGCCGAGGTGCAGAATAAGAACATCAGGCAGTCCAGCATCCCTGATGGACATCAGGAATGGCAACAGTTCCCGCCCTCTCATGCCGCGCATACCATACCGTCGCATACGTGCGGATGCACGCATCCCGAGCTGGGGTCCACACTCTGTCACCGCAGCATATACTGCCTCCCAGTGTCCATAGCTGTGGCCCACCAGTCCCACTGCCACCGGTGTGCGGAGACACACAGGATCTGTAAAAGAGGATAAGGGGTTAAGGACATAACTAGGTACTCTTACAGTGAGGGGACGTACATATAAGGAAAATACGCGCACACCCCCACGTGCCCACAGATATCCGCCTCCGAGTACCCAAATGCAGCCGCAGTTAATGCGACGCCTATCCTAAATGAATGGGTGCCATAACGGGCTCCACACTGTGAAGCGCGGTACCAGTCACCCTCCAGAACTTAAATTTGTTAAGAGGAGACCCATCCTGGTGGCAGAAAAACAGGGCAGGGCATGCAGCAGGCACTGCCAATTGCATGTAGGGCACCAACCGGAACGATGTCAGCAAATGTACGTCATAGCAGTATACACCACTGCCCACTCCATGCTGATCAGCCTTCAAGGGACGACTCCCCAACTGAGCCCCACTCTTGGTTGATATAGACATCTTCGAGTTCCAGTGCCCTACAAACATGTCCCCCGTTGACCATGGGACCAGCTCGCTGAGTCGTCGAGCTCCAGAAAAAAGGTAAAGCAGTAGCTCCATGGAAAGAGACTCCTCCTGCCTACTGCAACATCGTCTATGCCAACCTCATGCAAGGTGGGTCAGAATATCTGTGAGAATAGGGCAACGTGCGTCGGGCGGCGGCCACGTACACGTGTCCACCCCCCTAATACATGACGGATTCAGAAGACCCTCGCATAGTCAGGAAAGCCCCGTGCCTTGGCCATGAATATCAAGGCTTAACGCCTGGTGGCAATGGTGCGTGGAGCCAACCCCAGATCATAAGGGCAGACTATACATTATAAAACCTAGTCGACCAATGTCGGCCACATTTTGGGCAATTGCCTTTTCCCACAAAAGGCTCTAAAGTGAAGGATTGGATGCTGATGCACAGTGCGTGTGCGAGTTGCCAAGACATGCCATTCGCCACGTCTCCTTGCCAAATGACCATATCACAGCCAGGAGTGGCGAGGGTAGCTCACAAGCGTCTGGAGCCCAGCCGCAGAACTGGGCGATCTGCAGGCGGGGGAAAGCATAAACAATATCGTTATAAATGACTGGCACATGTTCAGCCCAAAGAAGCGCCTTAAAGCGCACGGACCCAAGAACAATATGCGAGCTGAGGCCATGACTCCAGGGGATTTAGACATTCGGGCATTGACAATGTGCACCACCGCAGCATTTCCACACCAAAAGCAGAGCACAGAATCAGGCCACCTGTCCCCCAGAGCATAAAGGGTACCCAGAATTGAGAAATTTTTTTAGAAACATAAGATCGCGTAAGCGATCCGTGCCCTGCCATCCCTGGGGCCAATGACCATAGGCACCTGTCCTTAAATAAATCCCCCCACCCAGGGAGCCGGAGGCATCCGACTGTACTTGTAACTGGGGCTGACCAGAAGCTCAGACCTCCCGAGGCGACAGCATGGAAGTCCTGCGGGAATGTGAGCCAAACCAACAGGTCCGCTCGTAAACCCCTAATCAGCTGTACCCTGCGGCGACGTTTAGCGAGACCCGCCATAGCGTGACCCAGACACTAGGCGAAATCACTGCCTGGTATTACCACTCTGCAGGCGAAGTTGATGCGGCCATGCATCACCTGTGACTCTCGGAGAGGCACCTTCCACTTGGCAACATTGCCATATTGCAGCAGGGGCCGCTCCCCTTGACCGACAATTCGGTCACCTGGCCCTCTTGCACGTTATTCAAAAGAGAGGTGCCTCCACTTGTTGACAGGTGAACCCCATCTCCAGAATACAGGCCAAATTCCTGTAACCCTATCCCCAGACTACAAATGGCTGTCCCCGAGCCATTCTAGACAAGGAACCAGGCAACTGCCCTGTTCACTGACCGTCGGGCACGGTCTGATCGCTGGGACAAAGTGTCGCCCATAATATTGCATCGGCATGATGTATGACCATAGCAATCGCGTAGACGGCCATAAATGGCAAAGAAACGCCAGGTCACTGCACTCGGAAGTCTTTAAGTCCGGGCCAGCAATCCGTGCAAGATCACCGCCCCCGAGGTGCAGCATTAAAACATGTGGTGGCCCTGCATCCCCAATGGACATCAGGAATGTCAACAGTTTCCGCCACCTCTATGCCGTGCACACCATACCACTGCATACGCGCAGTTACGCGTCGTCCGAGATGGGGTCCCCATTCTAACGAAGCAGCATACTCCTCCGCCCCAGTGCACAGAGTTGTGGCCCACAAGCCACACTACCACACAGGGTCTGTAAAATAAGGAGGGAGAATAGAGGGCAGACAAGGCACTCATTCAGTGAAGGGACGAACAGACAGAGAAAATTGGGCAAATCCACACCTGCCCATGCAACATATGTCAGGCTCCGGGCACCCAAATGCAGCCGCAGCTGATGCGGCGCCCAACCAGGAGGAATGGGTACCAATTCTAGTTCAGTCAGGGTAGATCCGGCTTGGTAGCAGACGACAGGCCGGGGCGTGAACCACGTGCTGCCACAAACACCTGTGGGGGAGCAACCGGACATATGGCAGTGCCAAGCTAGTACCCTCTCCCGGCTGATCGGCCCTTGAGGAGCGAAGCCTCACCAGAGCCCACTCCTGATCAAGCAACCCATAATCTAGCGCCAGTGCCCTGCAAAACATGTCCCCCGTTGAAGATGGTATCAGCTAACTCAATCTGAGAGCTCCAGATCAAGGTACAGGTGGTTGCCCGAAAGTGGACTCTCTGCACGCAGCATAAGCTTTGCCACGTAAGAGTCACATACAGTAACCACAAGTGCTAACAGGGGTCGTCGCTCGCATCTCAGGGTGAGGGGCCGCCCTAAGCCTAAGGTCTTGACCTAGGCTAACCATGACGGGCCAGGGGAAAACAACCATGGCCCTGCAATCATTGTCCAAGCACTGTACCATTGGAATGGCCAAATCAGGACGGGCCCTCATACATCCTGCCATGGATGCCCAATAGGCCGGCAACCAATCGGCCCCATGGGGGGGGCAGGGTGCGGCGACGGGGCAACTCCTTGACCCTGTCGTCCTGCCCCTAATGCCCTAATCAGTGTGTTCACATTGCAGGAGGGGGAAAACGTGAATATATTCCCCAAACCACAGAGCCTAGCTAATAGCCCAGGACAATCGGTCACCCAGGGGCATAGAGCAACCGGCCAACAGCAGAACCACCGTTGGCATGGATTGGAGTGGATAAACACATAACCGGCCCTACGGGCCCAGATAAATTAAATAAAAGCATAGGGGCGGTCACCCCAGTAAGAACCAGAGTGTAATTGGCCTGCTGCGACCATGGCCACTATACCCCCCCCCCAGCGTGACGAGCTAGTGTCAGAGGTGTGCTCATTTGAACAGGATACTCACTCGGTGCACCCCCATGAGCCGCCCCCACTGGGGGTTCCGGCCCGTGATGGGCGTCGGAGTTCGCGATGTCCATCTCACTCCGTGTTCCCGTGCGTCCTGTCCGGATGGGGAGCCGCGAGGTGCCAGCCTATGCTGGCCTGATGGCCTCCGGCAGCTCAACCCTGTTGGTGGCCCACTGCGCAGCCATGGCCGGCATGTGTGCCGGAACCGCCGAGTTGGCGCGCCCACCATCCGAGGTGGTGGAGCAATGACCATTGATGCCTCCATTGCCGAATTGCAGGCAAGGGAGCATCCGCAGCATCTAACCCACCAGGACAAGGTGGGCCGGTTGGGCCAGATGGCCCCACCGGGTAATTGATACGGGATAACCCATGGTAATCCCCGGCCATAATAGGGGCATACGGCATACCTAGTAATCCGGCCCGTGAGAGGCCGGAATGACGGTGGGGTGGAAACCCGCACCGTGCCCAAGTGGGCCGCTATGCCCAAGCCAGGCAAATAAGCAGTGGGGGTAAGAACCCCAGCGGGGCAGGCCTGTGTCACCCCCGCCCAAGCCCTCAGCCTGGGCTCATTGGACCTGCGGGGTTACCATCTGAGCCCTCCGGCCCGATGGAACTCCCGAAAAATAGAGGGGGTGGGCTGAGCCCCCCCCCAGGCGCAACCAAGGGGGAACAGTGAAGCATTCCGTTCTGCAGTACTCCGGAATCGAACCGCTGAGTTTTTGCCTCCTAGTCAGCCTCTTAGCCACCTGAGCCACTGCAGTCTGGTGCTGTGAGAAAGGAAAAACCTCTGATTGAAGGAGACTCAAAAGAGAGAGACCCATAAATGTCTCTCTCCACGGGAATCCTTGCTAAAACAAAGGGCAAATCGAGCCTCTTGCAAAGAGGCGAGAAAAGCGAAAAAGAAGCCTCGAAGAGAGGCTAGCAGGGGAGGAAGCGACGGAGCAAAATAGAGCCCCTTGCAAAGTGGCAAAATCGAGCCTCTTGCAAAGAGGTGAGAAAAGCGAAAAGAAGCCTCGAACAGAGGCTAGCAGGGGAGGAAGCGACGGAGCAAACTTCTCTGCTCTGTCGCTTCTAAAATGGCAACCAGGCTGCCTCATGGCCACCCCTTTTAAAGAGGGTGGCCATGCCTCCTAACTAACCCGGATGTCCGAGTCCGGGTGGGTGGGGCCCCCGCAAAGAGTGCGGCGGCCATTTTGGCGCCGCACTTGCATTTGATGCATTGGACTGTTTCAGAATATGGACAGTGGGTGAAACAAATGAAATTGCCCAGTCTGGATCTGACTTGGAAATCAACAGCTGGCCAGCCCTCCTCTTTAGATGCCATTCTGTTGGTTGTTGCAGCACCACGTCTTGTTTGTATGGTGACACATTAGAACATTAGGACTGGGATTCTAAACCTGCAGCCTGTGGCCCCACCATCACCTCCACAACACCAGGAAGTGACATGTAGTGGAGGAAGGGTAAAATGGCCATCTGGCCCCCGAAGCTGTCTGACATGGCCCCTAGCTTTAAAAGGTTGAGAACTCCTGCATTAGGACATTTAGTTCCATAAAACTGGAAGTTGAAGAAATAAGCTATCAGTTCAAGTCAATCTGTTTGTAAATATACTTTGATGGCAGTCTCCTGGTATGCCTTTTTGGATGAATCAATAGTCTATAATTATCATAATGGACATAAACCACATTACCGTTGAATCTAACATTTTACAGCTTGACAGATGAAAAACATTGTTCTGTCACAACAACTTGATTGTAGATGGAAAACATTGTTCTATTATGTTTGCAAAATTGTGAGCTACGCCACTGCATATTTAGTTAAGGAGATCATGAAGTATCACGTAGCTTCAGTATACCTGAGTAGGTGGATGAGTTAAGTTATTTCAGACATCGGATTCAGGACAGTAAAACCTCTGCAAATAACACTGAAATGAGCTACAAAACTTGAATGGTTTGTAGGAGATCTCAGCAGGACCTAGAATTAGCAAGACAAGCTCAGTCTTAGGGCAGTTTATATACATAGTAAGGTGCAATGGCCTAGGGGGAAAAAGGCAAAGTTCAGTTTTTATAGCAGAAGGAAGAAGCAACAGGTTTTTCTGTCATGGTGGAAAGCTTGTATTGTTTAAGGAATCCTCATTTTCATGTAAACAATATATAGAATTCACATGTTGAAGGTAGTCTTGCACTGGAAGACAATAACAATGCTGACACCTTAGGTTTCTGTGCAATGACCTTTGTGTTTCTCACACTGGAGGAAGACAAAAAGAGGTTGAGAGGCATCACGGAGCAAACCTTGATGTGCCTATCATTTTCATGTTCTGGGCATCCCTTCAGTCATCCTGGTGCAAAAACCTTCTGGAAGATGGAGGATTACAGAACTACAGTCAACCCTCACATAACAACGCGTTCGGATAGCATCATTTTTGCTTAACAGCACGTCATTATGCACCACGTGTTGTCTGGATAATGACGCTAAAATAACCATCATTATCTGGACAACAACACTAAAAATGTTGTTATGTGGCAAACTCCATAGAAACCCGCATAATAACAAAAACCACTTAGCAACACTACTTGTATGGTGACACAAGTAACGTCATTATGCGAGGGTCTACTGTACTTCTATTTCTGAGTGTTCAAACTTAAAAACATACATATATGCACACATATTCTGTTGGTGGCCAGTGCTGCTGTTCAGGGGTCCTTTGGGCTACAGTGTCCCACACCAACATTCTGGTACATCTCCAGTAGCAGCAGTGTTGTTGCCGTGAAATAAAGGATTGGGAAGAGAATGAAGCCCGCGTTGCTTTCTACTCTTACGTCACTGTAGCTTTTCTCAGCCTCTACAGGTTCTTAATTGCCTTGTCTAGCACTTGAAGGTACTTCCGCATGGCTAAACAAATTCTCTCTTGCAAGCATAAACAAGAGGTCTTCGGTGGAAGACTGTTTGTCTCGTTATTTCTTTTTCTTTTTACGGTATGTGCTCTTCCTCCATTGGGTGACAGTTTCCTGGAGCTGCTGTGAAGAATGTGCTTACTGCAACCCATCTGAACTCTGGTTGAAATGCATGGTGGCATACTACACCCTGAAAACAGTTCATTATGAAAAGTGACCCTGTTGATCTTTATTCATATCAGAGCATTGTGCAATTAAAGATTATGGCTATACAATGAAATATAGGTAACATTCAAAACAAATTAAAATGTTAAAATAATGATAAAATATATCTATTTCAATAGCATTATGTCAGCCATTTGCTAGGCTAGATCTTCTTTTGTATATGTGGTGGTGAATAAATTGTATACACATTGATGTTGCATTGATTGAATTTTTCCACATTCGCAAAAAATTGGTCCTATACTGTATCGAAGTAGCCCCATTTTACATTTTACTTCCTGGCAGGAGGTTGGAGATGGGCTTTTTAGAGCACATATGGTCCAAGTCTATACAAGTAAAAGAGCCCTGTGTCTTCTTCATCCTTCCCTGCCACGGTGGCGCAGTGGTTAAACTGCTGTACTGCAACCAAAAGGTTCGATCCTGACCAGGGATCAAGGTTGACTCAGCCTTCCATCCTTCCAAGATTGGTAAAAGAGTACCCAGTATTATGGGGCAAAATGCTAATTAACTTGTGAACTGTCCAGAGGGTACACTAAGCATTATGGGGCAGTATATTAGTGTGATTGCTTTGCTTTTTGATTTGCCATTATTGCCACCCTTTTACCTATCCTTTCACCAGTATTCAGATGCCTTCTTTAAATTTTAAATATGTTTTGTCAAGTGAAATAGCACTGAACTGACAAGATACAGTAAGCTTTTCAGATAATGCTGTATCAGTTTACTCTTCTAAACTGGGAGAAACTAAACCAGGAGAAAATGTAGTTTGCAAGTTGCATTGCCCTTGTAGTCCTTACCAGCATAAGCAGAAGGCAGACAAAGTGAGTAACATTCGTTTTCGCACAGCTCCCAATTCTGCACATCATCAGTAATGGCATTCAGACATACCTAGCAACTACCCCAAAGGACCCATATAAGAGATCACACAAGCCAATAGGAAGACAAATTAATGCAACTGGAAACTACCAAAAAATCCCATAAGTCGTGTTGACTGAACAAAATACAGCACATATTCAAATCTAAAAGATCAAATCTACTTGTGATTAGAGTCAATGTTGTATAGTTAAAAGAACAGATATTGAAAGTAACTGTGGGGAACCTGACACAAATAGCAGGATAAATGCCTGTCTGGTTGTTCAGGGAATTGCAGCTGAAGGTTCAAAAGGCATTCCGTCTGCACAAATAATGCAGTTGCACAAGCTTTTTGAGTTAATCTTAATGAAGGAGGTTCGGTGTCAATGTTGCTTACCCAGACAAGTCTTCATAAGTGGTAAACATTCATGTGTGGTTATAGCCATGAGGCTGTGGCGCGCTTGGGTAGGTTCTGTATAGGCATCATGATAGAACAATAGATTTTGTCAAATGAGATAAGAGGAAAATCAGTGACTCCAGGGCATTATCTCGCACTCTCTGCTTGGAAATCGTCCTTAGTCTTCTGCTACTATCTCCTGTTGAAAGGACCTCAGTCCCAGTATTAGGAAAGACCTGAGTCTGAGAAGTCAAAGAGCTACTTTGGTCAGAGATGATCAGTCAATGCAAAACTAATTCATTTTGGCAAAGTTACATAGAAGACACATTCCTTGTGTTCCATCCTGTGTTGTTTTAACTCCCCTATTATATCTGCCATCACGTCAATACTGAATTCTGGTGACTCTTTTCAGGATTTTTAGGTAGACAATACAGAAAAGTGCTTTGCCATTTCCTTCTGAGAGTGTCCTGGGACTGTGCAGCTTGCCCATGACTACACAGGTTGGCTTTTCTTCCTGGAGGTATAGTGGGGAATAAAACTCCCAACCTCTGGCTCTGCAGCCACATACCTAAACCACCAAGCTACACAGCCAGCAAGCTTTCAATGAGTAAAGTGATATTAGGATTAACCATTGTTTTTTTTAATAATGATTAGTAATTAACAACAAGAGGACCATGGTGCTCAGCTTGATGACCAGAAGGTCAGCAGGTCAGTAGTTTGAGACCTGAGTGCTGCATGACAGAGTGAGCTCCTGTTGTTTGTCCCAGCTCCTGCTAATGTTGCAATTCAAAAGCGGGCAATTACAAGAAGATCAATAGGTACCATTTCAACAGGAAGGGTAACATAGTTCTGTGCACTTGAGCATCTAGTCATGCCTGCCACATGACCATGGAAATGTCAGCAGGGGCAGACAGCGCTGGATCTTTATCTGTAAACAGAGATAAGCACTGAACCTTCGAGTCAGACATGACTGGCTTTTCAAGCAAGGGAGACCTTTACCTTTAATTAATAACAAAACTGTAAAACAGATTTGGGCCATATACTAATTCTTAAACCTTTGTGCCATCCATTGTTGTTGCTTTTAAAATGTCCTAAACTGTATGTGATGTCTTGCATACAACCCTACCATCTTTGTAGTCTGTTTCTTTTCCTTTGATAAGGAAAAGCCAGATGTATTTTCATGCCAGTTCCATATCATAAACAGGTTGGCAAGGACCAGAATTGTCTCTACTGCATAAACAAAAAACAAGCATATCTCTAATTGTTACTTCAGCAATGAAATTCACATGAAATTACACTGAAGCAAATTATTGTAATTGGTGTCACACAGAAGGAAAAATGCTTTCTTGTTTGTCACTTAATAATTTATCCCTTTTGTTTGATTGCGTAAAATTATTTTTCTTGGCACTCATGTAATTATTTATTCTTACTCCCCTGCCAATTAAAAAAAATCACGCCACGTCCTCTGTTTATATTTTATTCTGGGCAAGTAATAACATGCAAATAGACGTATGTGGGTGGATGGCTGAGTATGGATGTACGTAAACGTGAATGGAAAAATCTCTGTGACCCTGATTGTTTTGTATTCTAAGATGTCATGTTGACTTTCCCT
Source organism: Bradypodion ventrale (assembly GCA_035047345.1). Classification (NCBI taxonomy): domain Eukaryota; kingdom Metazoa; phylum Chordata; class Lepidosauria; order Squamata; family Chamaeleonidae; genus Bradypodion; species Bradypodion ventrale. The sequence continues at coordinate 163,503,844 of JAWDJE010000005.1, read as the reverse complement.
TGGTGTTTTCACTATAAAGGAGCTCAGTACATAAAGCTGTCAATCTTTTAAGGAGGCTTTTGCCAAGAGGATTTTTAAAAGGAGAGTTTTCATACACACACTTCACCAAGCCCACTTGAGATTATTAGTGATTATTATTCTAGTCTATTTTATAGCCCTACTTCCTCATGATGGAAAAGCCACTGAAAATTAAGAAAAATAAAAGAGTGAACTGATACATGGAACAGAGAGGTCTAGGAGTTCTCCCTATCAGTTTTAGTCGAAGACAATTTCTTGGACTGTCCAGTTGCTACTGCTACTAATACCTTTCATGGTCATTTTCACAAGATCATTGTTTCACTTTCAGCAATGTGAAACCCCAAATCATGTATCATGAATTTTGTAGATGCCTTTTATTTAAGAGAACTAGTGGAGAGCCAGCGGTCCTCTAAATGTTGGTGGACTCCAACTCCCATCAGTCCTAGGCTCATACCTGTTAACCTTCCTGGATTGGCCGGTATTTCCCGTTTTTCAGCACCGATTTGCGCCATTTCCCGCCCGGAACTGCCAAAACCCCAAAATTTGGCAGCGGGGGGAAAGAGGTACTGCACATCCCTTCTGCGCAAGTCGCCTTCTACGCATGCGTAGAAGGCTTTTACGCTTGCATCAAACCCTTTTACGCTTGCGTAGAAGGCTACACTTGCATAGAAGGGTTCTACGCAAGCGTAAAAGGGTTCTATGCAAGCGTAAAAGCCTTCTACGCATTGTAGAAGGCGACTTGCGCAGAACCGTTCTGCACTGGTCCCGTATTGTCCGGAGCCGTGGTTGACAGGTATGCCTAGGCTGCACATATGTGGTCAGAAATGTTGTAAATTTGACTGTAACATCACCTGGAGGATTACAGATCTCCCCAACCTGTTTTAGCATTATTCACAGGGCTTTTTTTAAAAAAAGAGAAAGGTATCCACATTTTCCATATTATTAAATTCAAAATTCAGGTAATTAAACCTTTTAGTGACTGTTGAAATTCTTCAATAAGAATAGTCATTTATCAAAATAAAGGGACCTCCATGAGACAAAATTCAGAGTGATATCAGTAGAAAGGGGCAGTAATGAGAGAGAGAGAGAGAAACACAGTAGCCAATAATCATTTATTAAATGATAAATATTAGAGATAGGTAGCAGAAAAGTATTTCCTTGGATTTTTCTGACATTCTAGTAAGCACAACATCATGGCTGAAATCCTGTTGTATCACATAAACAAAGTTGTCAGTTTTGGTCCATTCCACTGTGGTGGCTTAGTGGATAAGATGCTGAGCTTGGAGACTGGAAAGTCTGGGTTCAATACCTGAGTGCTGCACAATGGATCTTAGGGATGTGAAAGGAGCCTCATTCGGGCATCCCCTGAGTGGAGTTTCTCCAGCAAAAATCCTTTCATCCCAGACTAATTTCTGACACGGAATTTATTTCTTAACAAAGAGTTGTGACTGTGATTCCCAAGGATATGTGGCTATACCAGCTTGGTATGTTTGTGCACACTCTTGTGAACCATATATAGGCTCTTTATTTATTGGTGAGGAATAGACCAAAACTATGACTTGGTCTACATTGTGCAACAGGATTTCAGTTGATAACATGCAACATAACAGATTCCTTCAGAAATACAGTAACCTGGTTGTCACAGAGTCAGAGCTTAAGATGTCAGGCTTGAAAATTAATTTATTAAATATTTGAAATGAGATTAATTTATTTCAGTCACCTATTTTGGTTTATTTAGATGATTTATTAATTTGCTTATTAAATCATCAGTTTTTAAAATAAGTACTGTAGTAGATTTTCTAGAGAATCTCTTGTGGGTTCTCACCCTGACCCCTAGTGGTACATCTGTTATTGGTTCCTTCGAAAGTGCTTTCTCTCTCAGACCTTTTAGTGTAAAATATTTAAAGCTTTTAAATAAATCCTGTGAATGTTAATGCCAGTTTATTGTTCTTCAAGTTTCCTGTCACAAGTTAGAATTGAGCTGTAACTTTCAAGAACCCTGTGTTCTGGTCCATTATTTTAGTCTACACCAGGGGTGGCCAACCTTTTTCCACCACGGGCCTGACCACGCCCCCTGGACAGCTGAGCGGTCCGGATCACGCCTGGAAGCAGGTGTATTTACAGCTGTCATAAATGTGTTTACTACAGTCAGCATGCATTTATGCATGTGCAGGCACATTTTACGGCTGATGTAAGATGCGCCTGCGCATGTGTAAATGCTTCCACTTCTGGATGTGGCGGAGGAAGTGATAGGCTGCCGCTGGATGAATCAGCATCAGGAGCTGAGTCAGGCCTGCCAGCTGTAGGTTGAAAACCCCTGGTTTACACTCTCAGATTCAGCTGAATAAATAGCAATAGCAATTACACTTACCATATATACTCTAGTATAAGCCGATCTGAATATAAGATGAGGTACCTAATTTTACTTGAGAAACCAGGAAAACTGATTGATTTGAGTATGCCTAGGGAGGGAAATGCAACCATAGGCACTGCGGGGGCGGGGGAGGGGGTTTCACCTGCTGTAGAAGCAGATGACTCGAGTATAAGCTGAGTCTGCTTTTTTCAGAACATTTTGGTGCTGAAAAAGTTGGCTTATACTCAAGTATATATGTTATTTACCACCCCATAGCACTTACTGCACTCTTTAGGTGGTTCACATGATGATTAGCATTTTGCCCCCAACATGTTGATTACTCATTTTACTGACCTCAAAAGGATAGAAGGCTGAGTCAACCTTGAGCCCTGGTCAGGATTGAACTTACAATGTTTTGGCTGCACTATAACAGCTTAACCGCTGCGCCGTCAGGGCTCTTATAATAGTATATAAGAAACACACAAAGTAGCAGCTCTTAAAACTGTATTGCAGGCTTGGAGTGGGGGTTGCCTTGCCCTGTATTGTTTAATGCAGGGGTTCCCAACCTTTTCAAGCTGGGGGCCAGGTCACATTCTCTCAGTCAGCTTTGAGTGCCAGACAACCATTTTGCCCTGCCTGCATGATGGGGCATCCATTTTGTCCCAACAGCTTCAAAGGGGCAGCCATTTTGTTTCTCAAATGCCCTTGGAAGGGTGGAGGGCGACATGAAATGGCACCATAGACCAGAGCTGGCCCACAGGCCTTAGGTTGGAAACCCCTGGTTTAATGCATTGCTTATACTGTACTTCCCTTATTCATTCATTCATTCATGTGAGATGCATCACCATCATACAATAACATACAAAGCTAAAATTAACACATCTAAAAACAAAATAGAATTAAAAAGCGCTTATACTAAATGATAGAAATGGGGCTAAGTGAATTGTCCTATTGGACCTCCTTCCAGTCCAAACCAAGCACTCAAGGGAGGCCAGAAGCCTCATGTCCTATTGATTTGCATGCAGGATTGTTAAATTTTCAAATATCCAGAAATAAATAAACACATAAAAATTGCACATGAAGTGTGGCCCAATTTATAGCAGGAAATGTATGTGTTTGATGCTGTCTTCTGTTTTGATCGGCCCACTCAGTCATAAGCTCAAATGACGCATAAACTTCAGAGATGCCACTCGAATGTTTTGTTGTGGGCCCCTGCTGTTCCCTGTTTTTACCGCTCAACAGTGTCACTGCATATGCATTACACATGCTGGGCTACTATTAGCATTTAAGAGGGAGAGGCTTCAGCAGACTAGAATAAAATCAAAAGGTTTCAGAAATGTAGAGAAGTAGAAGCAACCTACCCACCACTGCCCAGTTGAATAGGTCGCCCTTGCTCAAAACCCAGTCATATCTGACTCTAGGGTTCAGTGCTCATCTCTGTTTATAGCAGGGGTGCCCAAACCTTTCAGGCCGTGGGCCAGTCACATGGTTCAGGGGGCCGGTCACTATGGCCCGGGAGCTGGCTCCAGCTCCCCGATGCCAATTCATCCGGACTGCGAAGCCCTTGTCACTCCCAGAAGCAGAAGTAAAACACGCCTATATGACGAGGGCTTTGGAGGCTGGATAAATTGGCATTGGGAGCCAGAGCCGGGCCCCAAGCTGTAGTTTGGGCACCTCTGGTTTATAGCCAAAAGCCAGCACTGTCTGCATCTGCAAATGTTTCCATGGACATGTGGCAGGTATGACTAGGTGCCTAAGTGCACAGAATGCTGTTTACGTTTCCACCGAAGTGGTACCTATTTATCTACTTGCAATGTCTATGTCTCTGGGTGCAATTCAAGGTGCTGGTTGTCGCCTTTAAAGCCCTTCATGGTAGCAGACCAGGATACCTCAGGGACCGCATTGCCCTAGGACATTGATCCATCCCACGAGAGCAAACCGAGAGGGCACCCTTCAGGCATACCTGTCAACCCGCGGCTCCGGAAAAACGGGACCAGCGCAGATCGCTTGTGCGCAGGTTGCTTCCCACGCATGCGTGGAAGCGCTACGCCACTTGCGCAGCCCCTACGCAAGCAGCGTAGTGCTTCCGCGCATGCGTGGAAGGGTTTCCGCGCATGCGTAGGGGCTGCGCAAGCGGCGTAGCACTTCCACACATGCGTGGAAAGCGTTTCCCCATGCTGCCAAATTACGGAGTTTTGGCAGTGCGGGGCGGGTTATGACGTCAATCGACGTCAAATTACGGGGTAATCCCGGCCAAATCGGGATGGTTGACAGGTATGCCCTTCAGGTATCATCTGTTCATGAGGCTCGCCTCTCCAACACAAGGAAAATGGCGTTCTTGGTCGAAGCCCCCACACTATGGAACCGCCTCCAGGCCTAGTTAAATTCTTGCTTTTGAACTGCTAGGTTGGCAGGAGCTGGGACAGAGACAGAAGCTCACTCCATCATGCCCATACTCAGGTCTCAAACTGCTCACCTGTTGACTTTCCAGTCATTAAGTTCAGCATCTTAACCACTAAGCCAATGCACGGATAGCAGTCCCCTAAATGTCCCTGTGGCAGCTTTTGTATATGTATGGTGGCCACAGAATGCTGTTTGTTGGGGTAGGAATGGAATATCAAGTGAAAGAGGAAACAGAGTGGATTATTATCTGCTGTAGCCCCCGGGCTGTGGAAAGAAATGCCAGCAGAGATTAGATCTGCCTCAACTCTGCTGGCATTTAGGAAAGCCTTGAAGATCTTTTTGTTCCACAAAGTCTTCCCCTCGTAATACGCCAATTGTCAGTTTGAGCGATTGCTGTGCCCTTTTGGGAGATAGTATGAGTACTTGTCCCATGTGGTTTTAAGGATGCCTTGATGCCTGTGTGCTATTTTTACTGGTTTATTGATTTAGAGTTTCATTGCATTATAATTTGCTATTGTTCATGCTTTTAATGTTGTAAGCCTCCCAGAGTGGTCTTTACCAATGGGCGGGATATAAATGTCTTAAATAAATAAAATGAATATTATGGGAGCCTAGTTGGCTCAGATAGCGCAACAACAGGCCTTGTTTGCTGGGGGATTCTGGGAATTTCAGTCTACAAGGCAACATTTGCAAGCTTTGCATCTAATAAAATGAATTCAAGTAGACAGACAAACAAACAAAACAGAATGAATAGGAAATAATGCCTTGAAAGACAAAAGCTCAGTAAGCATTCCCTTGGTTTATTTGTAGATTTTGGCCAATGAATCATGTCAGCAAGAGTTCTTTTGTTTTCCATTTAGCTCAGGGGTTCCCAATCTAAGGCCTGTGGGCTGGATCTGGCCTGTGGTGCCATTTCATGTGGTCCCCCACTCCTTCAAGGGCATTCAAGAAACAAAATGGTCACTGCTTTGAAGCTTTTGGGACAAAATGGCCACCCCCATCATGCAGGCAGGGCAAAATGGCCATCCAGCCCTTGAAGCTGACCGAGACTGTGTGACCTGGCCCCCGGCTTGAAAAGGTTGGGAAAGCCTGGTTTAGCTCATGTGCTTAATATTTCAGGATCCACTGCACAACTCCCCTTCCTCTCAGCAAATGCTCACAAAGAACAAACATGGAAGCACAAAACTTGCATTTGCACATACCTGTCAACCCGCGGCTCTGGAAAAATGGGACCTGCGCAGGTCGCTTGTGCGCAGCTCGCTTTCCACGCATGCGTGGAAGCGCTATGCCGCTTGCGCAGCCCCTACGCAAGCGGCGTAGCGCTTCCACGCCTGTGTGGAAAGCGTTTTCCTCCGCTGCCAAATTACGGGGTTTTGGCAGGGCAGGGCGGGTTATGACGTCAATCGACGTCAAATTACGGGGTAATCCCGGCCAAATCGGGATGGTTGACATGTATGCATTTGTAGGCTGGGAGTTTTTCTAGTTGCAGCTGCGGTTGCAGAGGTAAAACATGCCTCTGTTTTGGGGGACAACAGAAAAGAGCCTTGCGCTGCAAAAGTAGTAGAACATATTTAACTACTGCCAACTCATACAGGAAAAGAAATCTGCAACCATGATTGAAAAAGCAAAAATACCCTCCTTTCATAATAGCAAACAAGGTCACAAATAGATGATTAGTGCAGGCTTTATCTACTTAAAAGTATTTTAACAGCTCATATCGGAAAATTAAATGCTGTTGGGTCCTAAGAGTCTCTGTTATTTGATTAGAAGTATATTCATATCAGTCATGGAGGAAATAATGGCTCCAAATTAACAATCTCCTCCACTACCTAATCTGTGTATTGAATCTATAAATCATTGTTCTGTAGCTTTGTTTTTAATTAAAACAATAAACCTGAATGGCATTTGTATTAATCGTATGGCTGAATGGTATGCCACATTTTGTGTTTCTCTCTTTGAGCCACAGAGTCAGGGATTAAATTTGATTGGAATATGGTTTTAACTCTGCTGAAATGAAATATTTTGGAGCATCCATCAACCCCAGCCAGTGGCTCTGCTAGAGTCTAGAACTCATAATTTGACATGTCTGGAAAGTGCTGGGTAGATGGTGGATGGGTTATATAAATGTAAAACTTGGCAACCTGAATTTATTTATACACTCATCTGAACATAGAATGGCTTCATTTTAAGCTGAACTTAGATTTATCATGGGAAACAAAAAGTTAAATTGGCATTTGTATTATTAGATTTCATCCAGAAAAGATGCCTCTTTCTGTTTGAGACCATCAAGGTGTCTTACAACAATTAAAACAGAAAAATTCTAAAACAAAAATGTCACCTGCCTTTGCCTGTTTATTGGGGGACCCACCATTCTTAACTTTTTATACTTTGTTGTGCAAATTCCCCAATTCTCTTAGGCTGTTTCATTAGTTTTCCTTAATTGATCCTTATAATTAAATGGTTTTTCTCTTTGTAGTTAGTGCAAATTACTTATGCACACTGCAAATTGTTTGGAATTGCTTTAGACAGTAATTCTAGGGAGATTTGCCTTTGAGGAGCTATTTAGATGGCAGGTTGTGTGTCTCTTTTAAAAAGTAATAATCTGAACAGCAAGGACTCTGAGACTTGTGGATCTGTCCCAGTGGTTGGTGTCTATGTGTTTGTTCCTGCTATATATATTAAAAGAATGAGAATGTTTGCTAGGTCATTTAAATGATATTTATAATGAATGTTCAATTTCTTCCACATACAGTACATTTTTGTGTTCTAGGTAATATATAGTTCATGTTTATATAGGAACCAATACTGTCTTATATAATCATCTTATTCAGTTGTATAATTTATGATAACATAGAAACTTATACACTATATCATGAGGACATTTTGCAATCTATGTATCACACCAATTTTTAAAAAAAAACATTCCAGTGAGTTTTGACCAATGTTATGCTTCCTTGATCTTTCCTGACTCCTCAAGCAGAACTACAATCCATGTGGCAAACTTCAATGCCTTGGCATGTATAATAAGAAAGCAGCTGATAACAATCACTCCCCCCCTTCAAACATATAAAGAAATACCAGCAACCATAGGGAAATATACCCCTGCCTGCTCTGTCAGCTGATTGTATATAAAGGTAACCCTTGCTTGAAAGCCAGTCGTATCTGTATCTAGGGTTCAGTGCTCATCTCTGTTTCATAGCCGAAGAGCCAGCGCTGTCTGCTTCTGCAGACATTTCCGTGGTCATGTGGCAGGCATGACTAGACACTGGAGCACGTGGAACACTGTTTACCTTCCCACTGAAGTGGTCCCTATTTATCTACTTGCAATTTCATGCCTTCGAACTGCTAGGTTGGCAGGAGCTGGGACAAAGGTGGGAGCTCATTCCGTCCTGCAGTACTCGGGTATCAAACTGCTGACCTTATGCCTTCCAGTCAACGTCTTAGTCACTTGAGCCACTGCAGTCCCTATATAGCACCTCCTTTTTTGGCACCCATTCTTTTCCTTTTGCATCATTCTTGTTTTCAAAAGCCTAACCTGTGCTCATAACAAAGTTAGTCTGAAATCAGCTACTGTACTTCAATAATAAACCTCACCAGTGCAAGATTCTATCTTATACATGACTGCTACATTTCCCCACAATCTAAAACATTATTGTTTAATATTCTATCTTTTATGAATGAATTCTTCATATTCATGAAGTCTATTTTGGAATTCGCTACACTTGATCTTAGCCAAGAATTTCACAGCATAGCTATACATGCTGTGATGATAGATAAACCAAATTAGGCATTCACTTGAACATCATCTAGCTCAAGTTAAATAGATGTTAGACTTTCTGGCTATAAAAAGTTTGGTCCTGCTCATTTGCTTCTACTTGGTTACTTGGTTGACGTGGCGGGTCAAGTTGACGTGGCGGTTCGAAGCATCATCTTCCACTGTTTCCAATCTCATGGCAGTCTCATCCAGGCCCTTGGGAACTTTGCCCTGAACTGGTATTCCCATCTGATTGCTGCCCTTCCTAGTGGTCGCTTTATGTCAAGTGGTATTCATTCTGTGATAGCTTTCATCCACCTGCCATCTTTGAAGTGGCACACATGCCCAGCCCACCGATGCATTGCAAACTCAATCAACATTGCACCTGATCTTATATGCAGTTCTTCATTTGATATTCAGTCAACCCATCGTATGCTTTGCATACTTCGCTCAATTGCTCTTTGTGTTACAAAGATTTTTTTTGATGTCATTTTTTTAATGTCAGCATTTGCTTCAATAGTTGAAAAATAAAACTGATATAAATATTTTTTTCATACTTGAAAAATATTGATAAATAACTAAGATTTAGAGCCCTATATGTAGAAAATATATGGGTGAAGAGAACAGCAATCTTACTGCCAAGACGGCCATAGTTTAGACAGCCGAAGTAGCTATAGTAGCTATCAAATTGCACTTCATAAAATAATTAGAATCTGCAAATTACCATGGGTACAGAACAGTTTATTACAACATATATAGAATGGTTAACAGAACTAAATGCACTGAATTCTGAATGTGTACCTGTTACTACAAGCAAGAGGTTTCACACAGATTCCCTTTGTATTGACTTTTTGTATTATAAAGACTTTGATAGTTTTTTGTTAAAGGATTGTATTATTTTTGCATTAATGGCTTTTTAAAGTTTTTTTAACTTACCCTGTGGTGTTGCTTCTGTTAAAAATTTTCAGGATCAAGCATGAAAATATTGTTGCACTAGAAGACATCTATGAGAGTCCAAGCCACTTGTATCTGGTTATGCAACTGTAAGTAATATTTGTGATTAATAATTCTGGTACTAATAATTACTGATGATTTATGTTTGGCTGTTAACTTTGAATAAACAAGTCGAAATAACCAGTCTGTCCCACAAAAGACCAGCTCAAAAGCAGAAATGAAGCAAGGGTTACCAACACATTGCCCTTACACTCCTCACCATTCTCGGGTTAAGTATTGAAGACTGAAGGAGGATTTTATTTACATTGACTTGTATATGAAGAAAACTGTTGATACGATTGGGAACTTTATAGAATTGCAGATTGTGCAAAGGGTTGCATTTATGTTCAAGTGAATGAATCTCCTTTGAGAATTTGCCGCTGAACTCTAGAGGGTTAGGAACTGGAAGAGAGAGACTGGAGGCAATGGAAGGAAGATGAGCTTACATAGCCCCATGCCCTGTAAATGTGTTTACATAACCCCATTTGGGTACAATGTCTGGATAGGGCTATGTTGTCTAATGTATAAATGCCTCACAGAATTTTAGAATTCACTGCATCTTCTTTGAGTTTCCCCGCTTTTAATGGCAGGCCAAACACTCTTTCTCTGCTTGTTTCTTGTGACCGAATGAAAACTTCTGTTTTGCCTAGCCATTTAATAGTTTGGATTGTAGAATATCAGAATTTAAAGAAAAATGATACATTTTAGTTGTAAGTTATTGAAATTGAATCCCATATGTTCTAAAACCATTTCAAAAGTTTTGATTTTAGGAAAAAATCTTGTAAATCTAATAACTGCAATCAATTAAACACACACCATTTTAAAAATTCAATCTAGGATAAAATATCCATTGGTAATATCTTGTTTCCTTGGATACAAAGGTCAGAAAATGTTGTAGCTGGTTAGCTATTTTATTGCCTAATTGGCTCCTTCATTTCCTTTGCTTTGCCATTGCTTGCAAATTTTATTTGCCATTTTCCTCTGCACAAAGCAAACACATAATTTTTCATTTATAATTGAAAATTCATGTCTGTTTACATAGGTATCTCACAATTTGATTTAAAATGCAATCCCCATAATACAGGGCTATTTTTTTTACACATGCTTATTCTTGGTAGATATGTTTGGATGGAAAGTGGAAATCCAGAATCTTCGTATAATTTATGCTCGGGACTTGTTCACATAGTTTCTCCTCTAAATGCAATTGGCTTTAAAGAGTACAGAGGCCAAATGTAATGCTGAGTGGGGTATTCAGGCACTTGTAATCTGACAAAGTAATTCATGTCTGACAATGAGCCCACTTTAGCCTTATGCTGACCCTGCAGAGATTTCTCCCAACATGAGATCCTTTAACTAAACTTGAGATTTTAGGAAACCAAAACTACTACTACTACTACTACTACTACTACTACTACTACTACTACTACTACTACTACTACTACTACTTTTCTTCTTCTTTTGTATCTGAACCCTAATATTTTATTTATTTATTTATTGGATTATTTATATCTTGCCCTTCAGGCGCGAACGCCACCCAGAGGGGCTAACAACTTGAGAGGCGAAGGCACATTACAACAAAGCCACCTTGACAATGCACAGTACATAATCCAGTACATAACCCAATACACCCAAAAAGTACAATAAAATCGTAAAACATCTAAAACCCTCCAATACCCTCCCTAACCCCTTAAGAGGATAAAACAATAAAAGTAAAAAAGATAAAAGCCATACTAAAAAGCATAAAAAGCAAACTACAGATACAAAATTCTGGCAGCTAAACTAGCCAGAGGGCCTGGGCCATACCACAAGTCGGATCCCACACCTGCTGACAAAGCCAGGTCTTAAGTGCCTTTCTAAAAGGGAGCAGCTCTGTCTGGAGGCACAGTGGTAAGAGGTTCCACAGGGCCGGGGCAGACACTGAGAAGGCTCTTCTCCTGGTCCCAGTCACGTGTGCTTCTTTTGTTGAAGGGACCATCACAGAGCCTCTCTGATCTGCCCTCGTAGGACAGGTGGAATACCTTGGAGATATGTGGTCCCGTAAGTATCCCAGTCCACTGCCATGTAGGGCTTTAAAGGTCAAAACCAGCACCTTGAATTGCACCCAGAGGCACACTGGCAACCAGTGCAGCTCCCGGAGCAGCAGTGAGGCATGAACATAATGCCCCCGCCTCATCACCACCCGGGCAGCCACATTCTGGACCAGCTGAAGCCTCCGAATGGTCATCAAAGGCAGCCCCATGTAGAGCGCATTACAGTAATCCAATCTGGAGGTGACCAGAGCATGAGTGACCGTGAGCAAGGAGTTCTGGTCCAGGAGTGGGCATAATTGGTAGATGACATGAAGCTGTGCAAAGACCCTCCTAGCCACGGCTGCTATGCTCCTCATTCAGCAGCCGTGAGTCCAGGAGGACCCCCAAGTTACACACCGGATCTGTCTGAGGCAATGATGCTCCATCCAGATCTAAAGATGAAAGCTCCCAGGATAACAGGGGGCCCCGAAACCACAGCCACTCAGTCTTGCCAAGATTCAGCTGAAGCCCGTTGTCCCCCATCCAGACCTGAACAGCCTCCTGACACCTGGTTAGGACTTTGACGGCATCACTTGGGTCCACACAGGCTGAGATGTACAGTTGAGTATCATCTGCATACTGATGATACCTCACCTCATGGGAATGAATGATCTCACCCAGTGGCTTCATGTAGATGTTGAACAACAGAGGCGAGAGTACCGAGCCCTGTGGTACCCCACAAGGGAGTGACCTAGGGCTGGACCGCTCGCTCTCTAGAGACACCGACTGAGTCCGGCCCCTCAGAAATGAGCCGGCCCAGAAGGATACTGTGGTTGACGGTATCGAAGGTCACTGAGAAGTCAAGAAGAGCGAGGATAGAAGGATGTCCCCTGTCTTGCTCTCATCAGAGATCATCCATAAGTGTGACCAATGCAGTCTCAGTACCATAACCGGGCCTAAATCCTGACTGAAACGGGTCCAGATAATCCATATAATCCAGAACCCCCTGGATCTGCCACACCACTGCTCTTTCCAAAACCTTCCCCAAAAAGGGAAGATTGGAGATTGGTCTAAAGTTTGAAATAACTGTGGGGTCGAGCGATGGCTTTTTCAGAAGGGGGCACACCAACACATGTTTAAAAGCCACCAGAAACACCCCCTCCCACAAGGACGCATTCACCATTGCACCGACCCAGCTGCCTGTTGTAGCCTTGGCCGCTTTAACCAGCCAGGCCAGGCAGCAATCTAATAAGCAATGGAATCACGCACAGCTCCAAGGAGTCTGTCCACTTCATCAGGGGCAACCGGATCAAACTGATCCCAGATAACATGGCTAGACTCTGCTCCAGCCCTCTCCAGGCGATCCAACTCCACATCAGAGGAGTCCAGAGGAAGTGGCCCCAGCTCCATCTGAAATCTCTTGGAATCCATCAGTTGCCAGGTTCGGACCAGTTTAATCAGTCCTGCCTCCCTGCAGTAAGGTGTCACTCCCCAAAAATTCAGAGATACCAGATAATGATCTGACCATGGCACTGGTGTAATCTCTATCTGTTGTAGTTTCAGATCACTTAGCCACGACTCCGACAGGAAAACCAAGTCAGGGGTGTGGCCACTGCCCCTGGTGGGACTCTGGATTACTTGAGTCAGGCCCACGGCTGCCATGGTAGACATGAACTCCTGAGGGACCTCTGAGGACAGCCCCAGCAAAGGCAGGTTGAAATATCCCAGGACCATAAGCCCTGGGAGCTCCAAAGCCAATGCTGTGACTGCCTCGAGCATGTCGGGCAAGGAATCTACTACCCTACAAGGGGGCAGGTACAGGAGTAGGATTCTCCACTGACCCTTAGGGCCCACCCAAAGAAGCAGCAGCTCACAGCCCTGCACCTGTGGTGCGGTGGCCCTGGAGATACCTAATGATTCTTGGGTTATAATAACAACAACACTGCCCTTCCACTTATCCCTAAGCTGGTGCTAAACCCCGAACCCAGCTGGACACAATTCTGACACAGGAATACCATCCCCGGGTGTCAGCCAGGTCTCGGTGATGCATGCCAGGTCATCTCGCTCCTCCAAGATCGCATCACATAAAAGGGGAGTCTTATTACAAACCAACCTGGCATTCACTAGCAGCAGCCTAAGGGAGGGCTCACTCTGAACATGCTGTCCGGGAACCTGAGCTTGAACCGGGGGGGGGGGGGACAAGGGACAGATAATAAACATCAGACCCTTGTTCCCTGAGTGTGGCCCACCCCTCAGTTCCCACCATATCACCCCATGCCCGTCCCTACAGAGATATGGGCCCCGGGAACCTCACACCTGCCTCCAGAACAGACAGCCCTCCGCAGACTGCCACCTGTCAGATCCACCATCCTACTGAGCCTGAACCCGCAACTCGGAAATAGCAGCCAAAGGGAACATGGGAGGCAAAGCCACCTGATTCCTCGCTGCAACCCACCTACTCCCAAACCCTTAGACAAGACTGGGGAAGGTGGGGGTGCTTATGGAAACAGCTGCAGTGGCGGCGATGTCGGGGCCGCAGGGGGTTGTCGACACTCCCTCTTCTCCACCCTTGACCATCTCTTCAAGGGGGGACCTGGCAGAGAGGCTGGCAAGGAGGCAGCAGAGGCGGCGATGGCGGTGGGTTTTATCCCCCTGAGCTGCTCAGATGCTCTCAGCTTGCCTCCCTTCCCCGCCTCCTCAGCCACCACGGCGAAGTTGGAAACAGCTGCATTGGCAGCAGGGTCGTCGAAGCCACAGGGGGTCGTCGACACTCCCTCTTCGCCCCCCTTGACCATCTCGCCAAGGGGGGACCTTGCGGAGAAGCTGGCGAGGAGACGGTAGATTTTTTTTTTGGGGGGGGGGGACAGCAGGGAATGCTGTTTACCTTCCTACCAAAGTGGTACTTATTTATCTACTTGCAATTTCTTGCTTTTGAACTGCTAGGTTGGCAGGAGCTGGGACAGAGATTGAGCTCATTCCATCATGCAATACTCAGGTCTTGAACTGCTGACCTGCCAACCTTCCAGTTGTCAAGTTCAGTGTTTTAACCACTTACCTACATGAATACTAAAAGAATTTTTGACATTGAATCAAATACTTAATGATTAAGGCTGTGACTACACTAGCTTGATCCACAGCCTATTATATGCTGTTTCTTTTTTGCTTTTCTTTATTTTACAATACAAAATTACAAAAAATAATAATAGATAGAACATATACATAATATTGATGTCTATGTACTCTCCTCCACCCATGGGACATATATACGTTATCATATTATTATCTTTTATGTTCTTACCTTGCTATACTTATGCTCCTTCAGGTCCAAAAAGTTAATATGCACTACATGTGTACTACAACGGCCCTTAAGTCCTCCATGGGGTGGGTGGGGTCCCTCACGATGAAAACAAGCCACAGGGAGAGTCCAACAGTAGGGAAAAACCATGCAGGGAAGCATGGGGGGCGGGGCGGTTTTGCATCGTCAGTGGGAAGTTCTTTTTGTAGCCGCCATGCCCGCCTCGCACACCTGCGGCCAGTCTCCCCTTTCTGAACCAGTCATGGGAGGGAGGGCAAATGTCCAATGTTCTCACCGGCCTCCCTCCCAAAGGCGAGACTGACATCCATTTTACTTCCATACCAAATGTCATGCTGAATTCAACACTTCTGTAAATTCCATTGAGTCAACATGTTTATTCTAACCAGAGCTAGCAATTGGCATTTGTATCGCACCATATCACATATTTTTAAAATGCGTTATGTGATGCTGACAACATGACATGAAAGTACTGTTTAATTACACCATAAGTTGGAGGTCCCCCACCCCCACATCATATTAGACTAATCTATGCAGTACTTCTAAGAGAGCAATTTGTGACTATTAAAACATGTTTTGTATGTGTGTATGGTTTATGGAAGGCAGCTCTAAACTGTAACTCCCTTTGTGGTTTATGTTAACAAATTGCTCAGACTACATAATGAAAATATGTTCCAGGAAACATCTATGATTGAGTTTTCCCAGGATAATTAAAATCCTGTGTTTCTTTCATCTGTGAATGCACATAATGTGTGTTAAACTGAAAGAGGATAAAAGGAAAAGGAAAAGCTACTGCTGTGTTCATAATGTTCATATATACACTGTAATAACATAAAAATACAGCAACAGGCTACCTGCTGAGAACGGTGACAAAATGCAAAATATTTTATTTATTTATTTATTTATTTTATTTAATATTTAAAGGGTTTGATCATCCCTCTGAGCTCTCCATTCTGAGTACTGTTAAAACTTGGAGAAGAGCAATGTTCCACTATACATAATTGTTGTTATGCTCTATTTACCTTGGCAGTACAATCTTCTTATGACTAATCAATCTTCTTATGACTAATCAATTATTTATTGGATCTATGCAACCTATACTCTACAGGTCAGAAACTGTAGTCTGGTAATTGTCTTGTAAGGATCTTGTAAATCCAACAGCCAATTCCAATTAGATTAGATCTATTGGATGAAAGTTATATATAAAGTCAACAATTATGTAAGTTCCACTGATTTAATGGATCTGCACTGGCTGGGACTAAAAATTAGATATGGCTCATAGGCTCTAAAGGCCACAGACCAAAACAAAGTGAAGTGTACTTTAGCTTATTGATTGTAATGAGTTTAAGGATGCTTAACACTGTATTTAAGGGAGATGTGGATTTTCAAGTTCCAAACTCATGATCTAAAATCAATTTCCCATAAACTGGTAAGTGGGGGTGGTGGGATTGGATGGTGCAAGCACATAATAAAATAAGATAAAGTGCATAATACCGGTGAATCTCAGAAAATTAGAATATTGTGCAAATGTTCCTTCAGTTCAGTAATGCAACTTAAAAGGTGAAACAAATATATGAGATAGACTCATTACATGCAAAGTGAGATAGTTCAAGCCTTACGTTGTTATAATATTGATCCTTATGGCTTACAGCTTATGAAAACCCCAACCCCCCAATCTCATGTACCCCATAATCATCACATAATCTCATGTATGGTGTACGCCAGTGTTTCTCAACCTTTGGCTTTTGGACTTCAATTCCCAGAACTCTAAGTCAGTACATTAACTGATCAGTGCTTTGGGAAACTGACTTAGGCTTCTGGGAATTTAAGTCCAAAAGCCAAAGGTTGAGAAACACTGCTGTACGCCATGATCATCACAATTATAACAAATTAAGGCATAACATCTCTCGCTTTGCATGTAGTGAGTCTATCTCATATATTTGTTTCACCTTTTAAGTTTAATGAATGTACATTTGCATGATATTCTAATTTTCCGAGTTTCACCTGTATATACCTCACTGCACACAGGCAGGGGAGGAGCCCAGCTGTAGCTCAAAAACAAGGAGGAGGGGCCCATTCGCCTGCCAGCCACATTGTTTGACTCCAGCAGGGAGGTATCACACTGCACACAGGCGGAGGGCGGACCCCAGCCATAGTTAAGCAATTTAAAGGAGGGGCCTGGCCACCTGCCTGTCTGCTGTGTCTGAAGCCCGTGCTCTTGCTCCATTCACTGGGCAGATCAGGCAAAGCGCATTGAGGGCAGAAGGCTGCCATCGGGGCTCCCAATGCCATCCACCCCTGCAGCCTGGTTCGAGACAGCCTATGGCCCGTTACCAGTACATAGTGGTTGGGGACCCCTGCTTTAAAGGGTCCAAGCAACCCCAACAGGCATACCCCCTCTGATTTGTATGAATACAGTCCCAAAATATACATTTCTTTTAAGAATAAAGTGTTGGAAGTTACTTAGGTTAGATTACTGTAATTTACTATATGTGAATTTGCTCTCATAGGTGGTTTGAAAATGACAATTCATCCAAAATTTGGGACTTTAATTATATTTATTGATATGATACCTCTTCTTCATCAGGTGAAAAAGTTTGTGTTATGTTCCTGGTTCCAGCTGAAAGATCTGGTTTTAAAATTCTCCATGGCCTAGGACCAGTGTTACTGAGGGATTGCCTAGCTCTGTATGTCACTAGTCATATTTCCAGATCTTCAGTAAAGAGTTTTCTGTGGTTGCATCTGCTATCCAAAATAATGCCACTGGTTGCAGAGGAGAGGGCCTTCTCAATGATAATATGTTCTTGGGTATGTAATGCTCTCCCTAGAGAGATATACTTTTTGTGTGCCATTTTAGCTCCAAGCAAAGACCATCCTATTCTCTCAGGCCTTTTAGACATCATTTTAGCCATGCTATTTATTGATAAAATTATTTTTTTATTTTCTTTTAAAGAAACTGACCTATGTAATTATTATTGAAGGACAGTATAAATTTGATTAAACCTAAATTAACAACCCATCCAAACTACCAGGATGTCCTGTTAAAAATACTTCTATTTTGATTCCTTTTGCCATATCAAGCAAGAAGTGAATTTAATTTTCATGAGTCTTTGACTGCTCATATAGAATTTAGATTTGCACTCCCTGTTGCTCTAATTTTAAGGATAGCCTGTGCCTGATTTGCAACAAATTTATTTATATTTTGTGAATCTATCTTTTCCTGCAGTTCTGAGCACACAGTGTTCTGTCTTCCCTGTCCTCATCCATTCATGGCTGCTCCCTGCTTTGCATGACTCTTTGGAGACGGTAGTAAAATCAGCAGCCCAACCATACAGCACTGTAAAAGTCAGTCAGAAGATAAATATATTAATGTTATAGCAAAAAGTGTTTGTGCTCCTGTGCATGGAAATCAAGATAATCCATTACCATTTACATGAGCTGCTACTAGATACTCAAGACCCTTAATTTTTTCCACCCTTCCTTGAATATTAGCATAAACATTTTATTCACATTTAAAGTGGGAGAGATTATGCTGAAAGCAGCATCCATTTAGTTTGCGCTGTGAGTAAAATGTCTGTTTGTTTACTTACCTGACTACATAATATAATTTTTTTACATAACACCAACCAAAATATAAAAGCAGAACTCAAGGGCAGTAAGAGAAGCTAGATCACAGTTAGCCAAAAGGAAAAATTAGGGCAGGGAAAAGATGCCCAGACAAGGAAAGTTAACACCCTACTTGTTAGGTGAACCTCCCAGCAAGAGGATCTCCATCTTCTCTGATTCAACCTCAACATGTTGGCCCTTGACCATTATCATGGTCAGGCAATGATCCAGGACTTGAAAAGCATCCAATTCCAACTATATAAAAGAAATATGAAGTTGTGTATTATCAGCATATTGAGAATAACACACTCCATATCTCCAAAAGACTTCACTCAACAGCTTTACATAGATATTGAAAAGCATTGGGAGATTATTGACCTCTGTGGTACACTGCACAATTGTTCTCATGCATCTGAAACTGTCTCCTCAAGCTGAACCCTCTGTACATGGTCAACAGGGAAGGAACAGAGCCAGCCAAGGGCTGAACCTCAATTTCCAACCCCATCAACCTATCCAGGAGACTACTGTGTTCAATGATATTGAAAGCCACTGAGAGATCTAGGAAGTCTAATGGACACGTCATATCATATCATAACTTTATTTGTATACCGCTTCCCTCAGCCCGAAGGCGACTCAAAGCGGTTCACAACAAAGCATTCACAGGCAGATAAGGCACATTACAATAAATACAAAAAATAATTTCACAAAGATATACAGAGCATACAATAATGCAATAATACAATAATACAGTACAAATGAAGCCCGGGCTCAATGCAACCAGCGGAGCTTGGGGCAATGCCACCCGCAGGGACCAGGCTCAATGCAGTCTGCAGAGCCTGGCTCACATCCCCGACGTCGGCATCATCCGTGGCGGCGAAAGCGGCAGGCTCCTAAATCCGCAGAGCAGTGGTGCAGCTGTCACTCCCCCCACTCCCCTCTGACCGGATGGGTCGAGGGGGAAAATCCATGGGCATCCATGGTGGTCGAGGGGAGGAGTCCCACCGGCACCTTGGCCCCAGGTGCCCCACTCCCCCCAGCTGGTGAGACCGGGAGAAGGAGCTTGCGGCTGCAAGGGCGGCACTGGAGTGCGGTGGTGGCGGTTTTCTTTTCAGCCATCCAAGCTGGAGAGGCTCAGAGGGCAGGGACAGTGGCAGTGGTGGCGGGTCCCACCTGCCTCCACTCTCCGGAGCTGATGGCATGGGCTCCGGGGTGAGGCAGGGAGCGCTGGAGTGCAGTGGCGGCTTCCTTTTCAGCCCTCCAAACTGGTGAGGCTTGGAGGGCGAGGACAGTGGCAGCTCCCACCTGCCTCCACTCCCTAGAGCCAATGGCATGGCTATCTAACTAGCTCTGTCAGGAGAAAGGAGATAGAGGCAAAAGCAAATGACCATCCATAGTTGTATGTGAAGTAAGTCTCAGAGTCCTTGGTTCTGTTGAATATTTCATCATTGATGCTGGAGATGTACAGGACAAGGCCCACAACCAACCAGAAAGAATGAAGAAGATTCCAGACACAAAGGCCAAAATGGTTCTGTGAGGCCAGATATGCCCAATGTTGCTCAGAATGAATCCAATGAACATGAAGAAGAGACTGACCAGGGGGAATGGAGTGGCCGATTGAATCATCTTTAAAACATTGACTGTCAATTCAGAGGTCAGCTGGACATTCATTGGCATGACGTGAAACATCTCCTGCATTCTTCACCTGCCAAGAAGCAAACTCTCCAGAGACCAGAATGCAGAGACATCTTGACTGCAGTACTGGGGCAAGATGATTCCTTCCTCCAGATACAACCAGTAGCTAGTGCTCACGGCAATCCCCAAGAGCCCCAGTCCACACACAGCAGAGATGCTGCTGAGCAGAGTCAGGGCTTTCTTGCCACAAGAGCTCATTCCCAAAAGCATCAGGTCTCACGGGGAGAGAGGTTAACTCCTGAGTGGTGATGGGGAGGGAAGGTGGGAGAGGTGGCAAAGGTGAGCTCCTCCCCGAGTGCTGGAAGGACATGGTGTGATACATTGACAGGGTCTGACCTCAAAGATATATAAAGTCCCTTCCAGTTCTGCAGTTCTTAGATGATGGTGCTGGTGGCGGCACTTATTAAGAACACCTACAACTGAGCTGAACACCCCTCTTTCCTGCAGCTTGATATAAGTAGTCCTAATTCGGGTGCAACACAGGGCTTTCCCCCTGGCCACGCCCACCATACCACTCCCACAGTGTGGTGGTAAAAAAAATTGGAGCCCACCACTGGATGAGCTACACTATTGTCCCCTTAAGGCAAGCCAGCATATGCAGGGAGACATTGATATAATCTGAGTGGACCACTCCATACCTGTCAACCTGTGGCTCCAGAAAAACGGGACCTGCGCACATCGCTTGTGTGCAGGTCGCTTTCCACGCATGCGTGGAAGGGTTTTACCCCTTCCATGCATGCGTGGAAGCGCTACGCCGCTTGCGTAGGGGCTGCGCAAGTGGCGTAGCACTTCCACACATGCACGGAAAGCGTTTCCCCCGCTGCCAAATTACGGGGTTTTGGCGTCAATCGACGTCAAATTACAGGGTTTTCCTGGCCAAATCGGGATGGGTGACAGGTATGGACCACTCACTTGTCACCTTCTTAGTGGTTTTCAAATGCCTAGAAGGGCAAGGGTCAAGTGAGGAGGTTGTGCAAGCACCTTGTCTGCATTATCATGCATCAAAGGTTGAAATTGATCTAATACAACTAGACAAGACAATGTGTTGGACATCTCTGCATGATTAACTGTCCCACTGAAGGAATTAAAGTCCCTTTGGATGGCTTCAGTCTTGGAGCAAGCATTCTAAAAACTGGTACAAGTGTAGCTTAGAGTCCCAAATTTGGAAGGAAAAATATCAGCAGACACAGTTACCCATGCTCAGATTTTGATTAAGTTGGCTCAGGAGACCACTGTTTACCAACTTATTTAATGTATGTTCCACTCTGTCACATGGGTCAGAGCAGCAAAAATTCATTTTTCTAACAGTTCCATTCCAAACAGCTTTTCGTTGGTGGATTAAAACCAAACGACATTTTAAAAATCACATCATAACATCCATGCAACACCATCATGCAGTTGGAAAAAACTATATTTAGCCTTTTTCCAGGTATCCACCTAGTAAATACATTTATTAGATCATTATAGACTGGGCTGAACTGGGCAGAAGGAAGATCGGAGAGTTCCAAATACCATAGCGATGATAATTTCAGATCATGATCATTTTTTCTTTTCAGTAAAGCTTGGAAAAGTTAATTTTCAAGTTAGTTTCCCAAACCTTGGTCTGTTAGTGGAAACACCAGCTGTCAGCTGTGAGTGTTGGGAAAGGAGCTACAGATTTGGAGAGAGTGGAAGGCAAACAGGAATCCCTCTGTTTCTTTTTCCCAAGCAAGCTTTCTCGGGCTTACTAGTTTCCTTATCACAGGTGCTTCTTAGCATACATAGAGTGTCGTCTCCACATTGCTATTATGTCCAATCTTTTCATTATACTTAGAATTCAGGAACAGATTTCTTCTGACATGGCCTTAGTTTAAAAACATCTTATTATAAAACCTCACTGGGAGAGGATCCTAAAATAATAATAAGGAGGAGTGCTCTGATGAGTCACTCAGATCTGTAATTAGTCTGCTGTTGCTCATTCTTTTTGCTTTGCTATTAATATGCTTTTGCTATGGAGTAGTAATGCTATTTTTCCTTAGTAATTTATTTTTGTTTGAAGGGGATTGAGATTAGTTTAGTTTTGCTGATAATAATTCTGTGAATGATTTTAATGGCCTTGGGTGAAGATAAGGGACTGCTTAATATCAGTTCAAGTGTCCTGTTGGTGATAGGTATGCAGTGAAATTAATTGCTGTTGCTTTACAATAGGCGTGATTATAGTCAGTGGTGGGCTCCAAAAATTTTACTACCACACTGTGGCCGTAGTATGGTGGGCATGGCCAGGGGGAAACACCTGCATTGCACCCGGATTAGGACTACTTTATTTTAAAACTTGGATGGGCTGGGCCAGCCAGAATTTCTACTGGTGCGAACCTGCTGATGCTCACCACTGATTATAGTGAATGCAATGAACAGTCGTAGTTATTAGGTAAATAGTCATAGTAATTAGATAAATTTGGTATACATGTGAACTTCCATTTGAACATAAGGCCATTCATAAACAAGCGACTCCATGTTTCTGTGGTTGGAGATTACTCCTCTATCATGCATGAAATGCATTGCGGGAGGAAAATATCAGAAAGAATCCCTACGTTTCAGATGTTACTGAATGTACCTACTATAAACCAGTACAGTACTGGGTTTATATTTCTTTAAATGTTACACTCCCCCCACCGTCCCACCCACCCAAAGATCCTGAAATTGTATCCTACAGAGGTGTAAATGTTTCTTTGTCTCATCCATGAACTTTAGTGTCTAGAGCTCGACAGGAGGAAGGAGGGGCGAATGTTGATGTACAGTGCCCTATATCATCTGACAAGTAAAGAAAAAGTTTGCTAAGGACTTGTTACATCTTGCAGAGATTAAACAGCTGAAAGAAATAGTTTTACATGACAGATTTAACTATATATTAATTTAAACTCAGCATATATGTATACTTAGGTTAAATATACAATATTGTATTATAGGTTATTAATTTGTTGTGATGAATAACTGCAGCAGCCATTAACTCTAAAAGATTAATAACCAGCTAAATTAGCATCCTCCAGATTTTGTATTTTAGAGACTGTGGTAGCTTAGTGTTAAGACACTGAACTTGATTACTGGAAGATTGGCAGGTCAGCAGTTTGAGACATGAATGCTGCACGACGGCGTTAGCTCCTATCTCTGTCCCTGGTCCTGCCAACCTAGCAGTTCGAAATCAAGAAATTTTAAGTAGATAAATAGATACCACTACAGTGGGAAGGTAACAGCTTTCCGTGCACTCCAGTGTCAAGTCTTGGCTGCCACATGTCCATGGAAAAGTCTGCAGATGCTCGTTGGCTATAAACAGAGATGAGCATTCAATCTTAGAGTCGGATACGACTGGCTTTCGAGCAAGGGCAACCTTTACCTAGCTTTTGTATTAATTTGGAGTTTCATCCTTGAAAGGTTTAGAATAGTTTTTCTCCCCCCCCCCATTTCCTCCTGCTTCAGTTTTCTAACTCATTAGTCACCTTAATAATTAAACAACTGAGACATAGATTTGTTTCTCTTCATGCAATTTATCTTCTATCTAGTCAGTCTAAATCAAGCAGCAGAACACGAGTGACAGCTTTGCTGCATCTATTGATACAACCAATGGGGTTTTTTAAAGCCATAAAATGGATTTATATGATTATTAGTTTTATAATGTTGGAATAGCTAAGAAATTCCCAATGACATCATATGGAAGTTGCAGCTCCATTCTGAGGGATTCTATGTGCCTCTAAAGAGCTCCAGCTGTGCACAGTTGCAAATTTAGAAATGGTAGAATCCTTCCTTGAATTAATTGTTACAGCCTGCACTTCAGACAGCAATTCTAAAAAAGTAGAAAGTACCTAGGGCACCACATTCCATTTTAACTCATGCAACAAACACTTACTGTATCTGTTTTTTCTTTAATTGTTAATGATGTGCCTCAACTGATTGGACACTATCCAAATCTTAACCTATAAAACCAAGTGTTAACCGTTGGAACTGGCTATAGGTTGCTATACCTCGCCCTACTTGCCTGCACTCACCCTTCGTGCAAACGGCCAATCTGGGTCCGCAGGTCAACAAAGGATTGAGAAAACAGGCAGTGGGGCAACAGCCCCACAAACGCGAAAAAAGGGAAAGAGTTTCCCCTTTAATATCACTGGGTGGGGGCGGGGGTGTTGTGCTCCCCCTCTCTACTGGCTCCCCTGGGGTTGAGAGGGTTGGGGGGACCAAAGGAGCCTGTCTCCCCAACCCTCCTGACCCCAGGGGACCCGGCAGAGAGGGGATTCCCCTTCCACACACACACACGCCCCATTTTAAAGAGAAGAAACCAAGCGGTTACTTCTCTTTAAAAACGGAGTTGGGGGGGGGGGGAATCCCCGTCTCTGATGGCTCTGCTGGGCCCGGAAGGGTGGGGGAGACAGACCCCTTTTGTCCACCCAACCCTCCCAAACCCAAGGAAGCCAGCAGAGAGGGGGATCACACCCCCCCACTGATATTAAAGGGGAATCCCCAATTGAGATTTCCCTTTTAATATCAGAGGGTAGTCTGGATTCAATCCCCTCTCCTGGGTCCCATGAGTCTGGAAGGTTTGGGCGGACCAAAGGAGCCTGTCTCCCCAACCCTCCTGACCCCAGGGGACCTGGCAGAGAGGGGATTCCCCTCCCCACACACACACACGCCCCATATTAAAGAGAAGAAACCAAGCGGTTACTTCTCTTTAAAAACGGAGGTGGGGGGGGAAATCCCCCTCTCCGATGGCTCTCCTGGGTCCGGAAGGGTGGGGGAGACAGACCCCTTTTCTCAACCCAACCCTCCCAAACCCAAGGAAGCCAGCAGAGAGGGGGATCACAACCCCCCCCCACTGATATTAAAGGGGAATCCCCAATTGAGATTTCCCTTTTAATATCAGAGGGTAGCCTGGATTCGATCCCCTCTCCTGGGTCCCATGAGTCTGGAAGGTTTGGGGAGACAAAAGGGGTCTGTCCCCCAAAGCCTTCCAGAGCCAGGGGAGATGGCAGAGAGGGGATCCCTCCCCCCCGTAGGACACCAAAAAACACAAAAACAAACAATCAAAAACATTCAAAAATACACAAAAACAAACAAAAATAACACCAAAAAAGTAAACAACAACAAAAATTTCCAAACACACCCAGCACCCAGCCAAACACCACAAAATCCAAACACCACCACCACCCCAAATAAAGAAAAACAGCCAACTCACCACCACACGACCTCACACAACAACTACTGGAAAAGAAATGAATAAAGAAAGAGACTACTTACTGGAAGAAGCTCCACCCAGAGGCCACGAGAGAAAAAACAGTCAAAATACAAGATAACCCCTACCAGCAGCACTTGCTGCCCACAATAATAAAAAAAAATCAAAAAGACACAATAGCCCCACACAAAAGGCCCCAAGAGTTTTTCGAAAAAGTATATCATCCTTTATTCTTTTTTTCATCCACAAAACCAAAACACCAAACAAAACTCATCACAGTTTATAACAGGCCATCAAAAAAATTGTATAAATAACAATTTTAAAAATTTAAATTATAGACTAACCTCTTCTTTACAACAACAACAACAAAAACTTTCCAACACCATTTAAAACAGCCCGGCAATGCCGGGCAACATTTGCTAGTATTATATATAATACATTTTGAGCCTATAAACGTTCAGTTAAAAGGTAATATTAAAGAAGAAAGGGAAGGAGAATAAAAGGGAAGGAGAATCAAACAGCAAAAGGATGGGTGGCTATGCTTTAAAAGAGACTACCTGCTTACCCGGCTTCGTTCGGGATTTACTTTTCCTGTGAAGGGGTGTGCGGCGACGGCTTCATGGCCGGGCCCAGCACACAGCTGCTGCTCCTCACTGCTCCTCCATGCCTGTCAAGTATCCCAGATTGGCCAGGATTTCCCGTATTTCAGTGCTCGTTCCTCCAATTTCCTGCTGCCATCCTGTAATTTGCCTGGCAGGGAAAGTAGTTACTGCACATGGGTTCTGTGCAGAAGGGTTCTGCACAGAATCATCCTGTGCATGCACAGTAGGGTGAAGGCGTCCGGTGGCACTGGGGCATCTCACGGCAGCGGCGGTGATTTTATAGCCGGGCCCACCAGGCAGCTGCTGCTCCTCACCACTCCTCCCTCCAGCCCGGGGCTGGACGAGGGTGTGCGTTGGCAACGGGGCATCCATTGGTGGCAGCAGCCTTCTGTCTGGGCCCACCACGCAGCTGCTGCTCCTTGCCTCTCCAACCCGGTCAGCTGTCTGAGGGGGCGTGGTAGAGGGATCCCGTTTGGGTGGTGCCTTGCCCGGCCAGGCCTTGGCTCAGCCTGGCCCTGCTGAGGGGTCACCCACCACCACTGCTTCCTCGCATGCTTCGACCTCTGCTGCCTCTGCCACTGTGCCCACTGCCGCCTCATCCGTTGCCTCCAGAGTCAGCGCCACCGCATCACCTCTGCTGCTTCCTCTCCACTTCACCTGCCGCCATCTCACCCGTCATCGCCACTGGCACTGCCTTGCCAGCCTCCTCCTCAAATGGCGGTTAGGCTGAGTGAGGCAGGTGCGCGCTCACTCGATGATGGTGCCGGGCTCGAGCCGCAGCTCAACGACTCTGCATGTGACCCCCCTAGAACTGTGCACATGCGCAGTACATTTTCCCCAATTTTGGGGGGCTTATAATCCACAATGGGTTTCAGGACACACACACCATGTACTGATCTCTCAAGGCCACGGTAGGTATATGCCAAATTTCAGCCGGATTGCTCCAGCTGAGAGCCTTTTGAGCATATACAAACATATATCTCTGCTTTATAGATATAGATAGATAAGCAAGAGTGTCTTTCTTTCAGCTATCTATGAGAATGGCTGCTAGCAGAATCTAAGTGTGGAAAAGCTGGAAGTTAGTGGTCTAAATAGGCTAATGGATTGGGCCTGGGTCTTTCCTATATTCCTCTTTCTGTTGCAGAAAGGAAGGTTTAGGTCAGTGTTTCCCAATCTTTGTTCCCCAAATGTTCTTGGACTTATACACTCTGGGTTGTTCTTTTTCAATGGGCAGCACTATGTTTTAGAGCAGAACTTGTACTATTTTTAAGTATCCTACAGTAGAAAATATTGAAATCACAAAGCAGATTGTTACTTACAGAACTCAGTCACCAAGCAGAGGGTGCAGTGATACATTAGCTCCTCCTATGGGAAAGTGTGGAGAAGTACAAAATGATTTCTTAATAACAGAACAATTAAAAAGAAAACTGCAAAGTAGTTGGGGGAATGCTGTATAATATAACATCTATACCTACAGTATAAAAGAGAAATGTCCCAGTGTGGGTTCGGAATACAAATCCACAGCCCTTAACTGTCCCCGTCCAAACTGTGCACACACTTACCTGGCATGGGAGAGATGGTCAACGTCAGGGTGTCAAGACCAGAGGGGGTGTGTGGGCCCCACAAAATGGGGAAAACAGAAAAAACTACAACCCCCCATAGAGCTTTGCGTGCAAAAAGGCAGGAGAGGGAAGGAGGAGAGGCCTAAGTGACAGTTGGAACTTCCAACCCTTCATCCACCCCTCTTCCTTCAGGACAGTCCACCTCTCTCTCTTTTACACACAGGCACACTCACTCTCTCTCTCTTACACACACACACAGACAAATAATCACTGAGAGACACACACAAACACACACACACGCACACACATGAGGGGCAGGGAGAAGGCAAACCAACTCAGGAGGAGGAATACTCACAGACAGACAGACAGACACAGCCTCCAAAGAATCACGGTACGTCCACACGTGTCTGTGTGTGTGTGAGTGTGTGACAGGGAGAAGTCTGGGTTGGTATTGTCATGGGGCCTTCCAAGTGCCATAAATACACCACCACCCCGGCCAAGGCCGGACACTCAGCTAGTATAATCTAAAGCTTTAAAATTTTTCTTTGAATGCATTCTGCTTGGATATTCTCCATGTCTGTTGGTGACTTTTTATTCTTCCTGAATAGCATATAGCAATAACATCCTTAGTGTAATGGAACTGGTTTTCTCAACAGCTTTGATTGTCAGCATGTCAAGCCTATGCCACACTGTACAATAAGAAGAATGCCCCAAAGTTGTGTATGTCTATTAATGAGATTGGTGTGATATGGCTCTTTTTTGGGGGGGAAGGGTGCTACAAAGATAATAAAATATGCTTGCTTAGGAAAAAAAAGCTGACAAACTTTTCAGAGCCAGGCCAGAAAAACAAAAAAACCTTGAGTTTTAATTTGTCTTCTAAATTCTACAAGTCATCTTCATGTGCAAGAAGAAGAAGAAGACGTTAGTATGAAATGTATTGTGGAAGGAAAGTATCAAAAGTAACCCCCATGTTTCAGATGTTACTATAAACCTGTACTGGGTTTATATCTATCTATCTATCTCTATCTATATATCTAGATAGATAGATAGATAGATATAGATATAAAGAGAGGCGTGTGTGTGTATGTACCTCATGCGTTTACACACCCCTGCACCGAACCCCTTGCAATTCAGAACACACCAACCTTGGCCGCCCCAGATGGTCATGGTCATGGTCCCAGGGGCAGATGTGGTTAAAACAGGGGGGGAAAGACAGTGCATGCACACAGCACACGAAGGAGGGGGTCGCGTGCAGAGCCGTTGGGCTGTGCTGTGTGCACAGAGCCATTGCCTTACATGCGTGCAAAAACATTTGAAACAATGGGCAGCAGGGCTGGTGGCAGCAGCGGTGGGAGGATGGAGAGCTGCCCTGGCCGCAGCAGTGATGGAAGAGAAGGGCAGGAGAGCCGTGCAAGGATCGAAGACCAGGGCCTTGGCACTTCATTGCAGTACTACTGCTGAGGGGCCAGGACGGCTAAAGCAGTGGTCGAGACGAGGTCGGACATGGCACTTGCTCGCCAACTGCCCAGGACTCCTGGAGCAGGGTGAGCCTAAGGGTGAGCCATGAATAGAGGGGTGGGAGGGAAAGAGGGGTGCAGGCTGTGTGTGTGCGTGTGGGGTGGGAGGGGTGAGCACAGGGAGAGTGATGTGTGTGTGTGTGTACATGTGCGTGGGGTGGCCAGGTCAGGGGCGCACAGGGGGCAGGTGTGTGAGTGTATGGGCGTGTGTGTGTGTGTGTGGGGGGAAGAGCCACAGCCGCCACCACCGCTGTCGCGAGGGGACAAGTATGGCGCGGCTGGGGCGACCAGAAAGCCCCACTTTGGGGCGCGATGACTCTCTGGCCTCAGCCTGTCCCGGCTCTTCCGGGGCTCAGGAGGGGGCGGTGGAGAGAGGTAACCCCCCGGGCGAAGCCGGGTACCAAGCTAGCATTTCTTTAAATGTCACACTTTCCCTCAAAGGATCCTAGAATTGTATCCTAGAGTAGGGAGTCCTGAAAGTTTATAGCAGGGGTGTCCAAACTCTGGCCCATGGGCCAAATCTGGCCCATGATGCCAATTCATTCAGCCCATGCCACCCTCGTCACTCCCAGAAGTGGAAGTAAAATCTGAGAGTGATGAGAGTGGTGTGGGACGGAACTGGCCCACAGGCCATAGTTTGGGCACCCCTGGTTTAAGCTGAGAAAATGGCATCTTAAAATCTATCTCATCCTGATGCAATGCTTGCAAGGTGCGTTTTACTTCTGCTTCCGGTGGGAGGAACCATGTGACCAGCCCACTGAACCACGTGACCAGCCTATGGCCCAACAAGTTTGGGCACCCCTGGTTTATAGCAAGCAACTTCATGGTGCTTCTTTTCTGGTATCTCCTGATTTCCATGATTAATATGATTCTGGGTTGCCAGGTTAGCATCTTGGCCAAAGTCTCCTCCCAACTGCACTCATGATAAAGGAAATAAGGAACACTGAAGCAGTCCAACTTTGAACCCAGCAGCAGCTGACTATCTCTTTATATGCATGCACAACAATTTTAATCCACTTAGTATTTTGCATGCAAGTCTTTCAAACTTTAATTAGGAGCTGACAAAAAAAATCCAATTTTCATTGGTCATAAGTTGCATGTTCCAGCTCTTCATATCTTCTTCTCACGCTATATAACAATACTGTACATAATTTCTTCCTGTGTATGCTTTGTAACATTCAGTTTAGTAGCAACAACGCAGTGCACATACACATAGTTGGAAGACCAAGAGACAGATTTTAATTAAAAGCGAATCAAGCCACCAGATGGCTCCCTGATGTTATAGATCTCCTCTTCAGTGAAATTAATTGATTTTTTCCTTGAAAATGCTTTGAAGGAAATGTTTGAAACAGTGGAGGAATCTAATAAAAACAAAGGTTTTGCTCAGTTGTACATTTAACATCCAGACTCCCTCAAATGTTGATTTTATAACATTTGTGAATTGTGTAAAACAGGAATTGATTAGCAAAAAACGTGATTTCTTACATGTAGCATCAAAAGGACTGATAGGTTAATTAGAGTGGTAAAGTAATCAACACTTTAAGCATAGTTTTTAATTAACTTTTGACTGAATGGCATTGCTGCATATGCAACTTGCTTTAGGCATTAATAGTAAGTGATTTGCTTGTGTCATTTATAGAAGAGAAGACTGGTAACATAATTAACTAACCTCATGTATTTATATGCCTCTGATATATATTTAATCTATATTATGTTTGAAGATATGCAATCAACCTGTATCTGTGTGATGATTATTTATAGAGATTAATTGATGTAGAATCTCCAAGCGATCAGTTCCATTATTGACAGGGTGTCCTTTTGGGGAAAGAGTTTTTTTGTCTCTGTAAAGGTGAACACGTTTTCAGCCTTTCTTTATATGCTAAGGGTCTATAATAAAGAGGTATTCATTGTTTAACTTTCTAGTGCTATTTATCAGATAAAAAACAAGCCATTTCCAAGAAAGCAGTGAATTTGACTCTAGCACCAGCAGTTTTTATTTTTATTTTAAAATTGCATACCATAAAAAGTATAATGATGCATTAGGTAGAATATTTTCCAAATGAGAAATAATGATAAGAAGATCATAGAGACTGCATGGAAATCTTTACTGTTGGGAGTATTGTGGGATTATAGAAGTATTGGGAAGGTTAAAACTGCAATCCTATACATATTTGCTCAGGGTTAAGCACAGTTCCCAAGGAAACATGTGTAGGATTGCATTGTAAAGGATTTTAAAAATGGTAGTAAACATTAATTGGGAATGAAGAAAAATTTGGTATTTGATATTTCTGTTTTCTTAATATCTTGAAACTTAACCAGAATAGATTCCTCTTAATTGAGCTCTTAAACTGCTAATATAGTAAATAGGGATATTCATTTGCCATATGTTTTCCTTAGCCTTTTCAGTTGTTGACTAAGCCAGTACTTTGCCTGTAAAACTGGACTGATGACATTTTTAATGTTACATGGGGAATAACAGGGCCAAACAGAAACCAGACATTTGCAGTGCATTGGCATTTAAAATCGATTAATTCTTCCTTTTTGAGGACTGTTGACTTTGGGTCTAAGAATCAGGGCAGTATAAATAACATGGCAGGAGCAGTAGACTATTTTCATCATCGTCTATAAATGCAGACATTTTCTACAATATATTGCCTGAGGGATCTCTGCAAACACTTCATAAACACTGTAATCATTCCATCTCCTTTCCAACCATTCTTCTCACTGAAATGCAACAAATGATTCATGCAATTTTCCTCATTTGACTCAGAAATATACCTGAATCATGCACTATAGGCATTTAGTGGACACACAGTTTTTCATGATGGACTACAATCTTGGTGTGTTCTAATACTTGTGAAGATTTTTTTAAAAAAAATTACACTATTCCATCAAACTAGAGTAGTTTTAGTTGCCTTTGCGACAATCCGATGGATAAAACATGAACTCTTTTTGCAGTTTACCAAACTGCTAAATATGTAAGGAATTATATAGCTTAGAAGTGATGGTAATAATGACACAGCATCGTAAATATATGTGTAGTACATTACAAAGAATAGATGAACAAGGTCCTTTGTTCAAGGGAAGTACATCTAAAACAGACCTGAAGGGTTGTTCAGGTCATTGGGGGACGGGAAGGAAACAAGGGAAGATTATGTATTTATTTAATTTACATTTCTTTTTTTTCTTAGTTATAATGAAGTACAGTATAGGAACTGGGGGATGTTCCAAAGCCTCTTTCAGACAGATGGGTTTTAAAGATAGATTTAAAGAAAATGGAAAGGTAATTCTTGACATAAAAGGCAACAAGGAAAATGGGCAAAGTAATTTCAGGAATCTAGTTAACTGAGAATATGGTAAAGCTGATAATCAAAGATCACATAAATAGCTTTGTTGAAATAGAAATGCAAGAAATAAGAATGGTCAAGACCAAAGAGGATTTTCAGGACAAGAAGCTTATGTAGGGTCTCAGAACGGATAAGAAGTAAGTGAATGAATTTAAGAAGAGGGGTCATGTAGTCAGAAAGATGGGAGATGAGTAATTATGGCAACAGAATGCTGGATGAGTGTGACTGGGCAACGGTGAGATAGTGAAAATTTAAAACATACAGTTACCAGGGTGCCATTCAGGCGTGAAAGAAGGTTTTGCTGAAAAGACAGAGACAAAGGGTGTATTGTTTAAATTATAAAGGAAAACATGCTTTGGCAATAGACTGAAATTGGAAAACAAAAGAGAGAAATAGGTAAAAAGAGAGAACAAAGGCTTTGTGCTTGACTAATAGGGTGGATGGTGACAGTTATTAGATAAGAGGAATGAACAAGAAAATGAAAAGTTGGCAGACAATATGGGAAATTTGATCAGGTACACAGGCACACAATAATTGGCCAGCATAACAGAATAGTAATACAGTGGTACATCGCATAACGAACGCATCATTTAGTGAAAAATTCACACAATGAAGCGCTCGTTATGCAATGATGATACCCCGCTTTGGTGTTCAGTAGTCAAGACAACGGAGATAGCCTTTAGTAGGTTAACACATCTTTATTGCATGGTATACAGAACAAGTGATTTGTAATGGCGGTGATACAGCTCCTTTTATACAGTGACTATACATTTGAATGTGGAACCACGGTAGCCTATTGGTTACGGTTGGCATGACATCATTTGGGGTCCCGCCTTCTTCACCAGGTGTATGTGTGGCGGGAATAGTTCCCGTGGCTGGAGGTAGTTGGGTAATGTGTACCATGTGAGCCGAATGCTCGCTGCTGCCATCTCTGGTAGCAAGCTCGCATTCTTATGCAGCTGAAATACATTGTGTTCTATTACAGATTGCTTAAGGATACATTCTTTCCTGAAGTAGTTACATTCATCTAAAAGGTATAATGCAGCAATTACATTCCAATACACAACACCCGCATAACGATTTTTCCCCGTTATGTGGGGTTTTTGGTAACCGGGGTATACCCACTTAATGGGAACCCCAGTTAATGGACTTTCCCCCCTCGTTATGCAGGGCAGCTCCCATAGGGAACTGCATAACGAAAAAACCCGCATAGCGAAGAGCTCTGTGGAACGGAGTTTTTTGTTATGTGGGGTTCTACTGTATTGTACGGTATGTTAGATGTGATGCATCAGCTTGCAAGAGAAGTTTGTTTTGCAACCATTTGTAATAGGGGGCCAGGCTTTGCAGCAGGCTTGGATAATAACGGGATTTTGTCAGTTGAAAAAAGATACAATATTATTACTCCATTAGGCTGGCCAATTATTGTGTGCCTGTGTACCTGATGTGTGTATAAATTGATGCCATGTGTACCCAGGGCTGGCTCTACCATAAGGCAAACGGAGCGGTTGCTCCAGACGCCCACTCCCAGGTAAAGGAAAAAAATATATTTTGGGGGTTTTCGATATTGTGATTGCGAGCGTATGGCATGTATGTTAGGGGTGACCAAGGGGGCACCATAGTTGGATCTCGCTCCATCCTAAAACTTGCCTCGGGCCGGCACTGCGTGTACCTGATGAAGCGGACTTGGTCCATGAAAGCTCACAGTTAAATACAGGAGTTAGTCTTTAAGGGCTTGCACAGACCAACATGGCAACCACTTCAAACATTTCAATTAGAAGAAAAGCTACTCAAAGAGAGAGAGGACAAGCTAAGAAGAGGATCATGGAACCATAGGGGATAAACTGAATCAATGAGCTGAATGTAGTTAGGTGTATCAAAGATGGCAAAAGGTCAAGTAGAAAGAGGACTGAGTAGAGCCCCCCTGGATTTAGCACTGAGGCAAGTATCATTTTTGTGATGGCCATTTTACTGTAATGAAAGCTGTGTTGGTGAGGATCAGTCTCATTTTCACAGAGAAAAGAAAACATCAAGTAAATCTGTTTCATCCTTTTCAAAAGGAGAGAAAAATCTCTGAAATAATTAGGGCTTTGCTGGGTAAGAACCTATGACAGTCTGGGTACCTTCTCCCTTAATGGTTTTACTTCTGAAAAGTGGCCAAACCTGCTCTGAGGATCAGCAGCCAGGTTATCTTCCTCATAAGATGAGGATAGCAGAAATTAAATGAAATAAGAGGTTCAGGAGTAGTGGAGGGGAAGAATGTAGTAGCTGGTTCATGTTGCTATGTTTGTCTATATATTGGAGGCCACTACTGTACAGAGAACATTTATAATGTGACATACACCATACTTGGAAGTGAAAAGAAACCCACTTCTGTGGTTGTTGCGAGAAGATGGAAACAGGTGAATTGTTTACCTATTTATTAAGAATATCAAACCTTTTTCACTGTAGTTATGTGTCCGTGCAGAACACAGTGAAGAGGAATAGACAACTAAAAAATTAAATGAGCATCTAAAGCCAAAAAAAGGGTTTTCTACAAGGAAGTGTGTTGGCTTAGACTGAATTTGAGGGTTTCTGCATATTATTAGTTTTACTTCTGGATAATGTTGTACAGACAGAAACTAGAGGCAGTTTTTAGATGCTCTGAAATTTAAAGCTCAAGAAGCTTATGTGTGAGTGAGAGTGGGTGATGTGTTTGGTAAGGAAGTAAATCAACTTCCCAGTATATTACAAAGGATAATATGCTTCATACTATTTTAAGGTTATACACCAATTATGCCAAATTGTCATACTGAGAGAGAGAAATTCATTTGGAATGTGGTCCCACCACCACCACCACTATATTTTGAAAGCAGATTAATGACAGATGTTGTTTTAAAACAAGCAAATATATTTGTATTATAAAAGTGAATGCAGTTTTATCTTTTTAAGTGCAGTTCCATCCCACAAGGCAGCTAATTGTAGCTGGATTTGAAAGAAATCAGTTTTTTTATTTAAAAAAACCCACCAGTCTACAGCAGGGGTTCTCAACCTTTTTAAGCCACGGGCCGGGCCATGCCCTTTCAGACTGTTGGCAGGCTGGAACCACCCCACCCCACCCCCGCAGCGGCGGCAGTGGCTTGGGGTGGTGCAGCAGTAGTGCGGTGGTGGCATCGGCAGTGGGACAACAACAAGTCCCCCACCATTCCCTCCCCACGCTGCTTCCCTGCATGCCATCCTGGAGGAGCTG
Organism: Bradypodion ventrale; assembly: GCA_035047345.1. Taxonomy (NCBI): domain Eukaryota; kingdom Metazoa; phylum Chordata; class Lepidosauria; order Squamata; family Chamaeleonidae; genus Bradypodion; species Bradypodion ventrale. The sequence continues at coordinate 163,468,252 of JAWDJE010000005.1, read as the reverse complement.
CATGGAGGAGTCCAGGCTGTCCTTCTCGTTCGCGCTTTGCCAGAGTGCATCTGCGTGCATCTGCCAATTACAACATCCGCCCTGCTATGGAGTGCCGTTAGGGACATGCCAAGCCAAGTGGAGGACACAAGGTAGCAGCAGTGGAAGCGGCGACTGGAACGAGGGCGCAGGCCACATGAAATGGTGCCATGGGCTGTAGGTTGAGAACCCCTGGTATAATATAAATTATTCAAGGTGGGCTCTTCTTGGAGCAGCCACTTAATTCCTTTGTCTAATGTTGAGATAACCTCTTTTGCATTTGTGACAAAAACAGGAGCCATGTATGATGGTGGTAAGAAGTAGGGAACTCCCTGTAGGTGAATGCCAACATTTTAAGGGCATAACTTCCAGAATCCCCAGCTTCTTCTTTCGTGTCTAGGTCAGACTTTAAACTGCAAAAATGAAGCCACCTTTCAGTACTTAGTTCCTTTTGCTTGACATGGTGTGAGAAAGATTAACCAACACAACAAGGTTGCCATTGCCCGGGGAATGCCCAATTGTGGTTCAAAAATACCACAGTCTTTGAGGAGGCTCTTTCTATGTACCCTAGAGTCCCCAACTAGCAGATGTTCACTGGCCATGTTGGCAACATTTAAATAAACAAACAGACATACATACAAACCAAAGAATGAAGCATTGGTGCCCAGTTATAGTATAACATTCGATCAGGTATTATAGATGTTCAGAGAATTCTGGAGATTTGTAATTTGTGTTTATTATCCTTGTTTTATAACCCCGTTCAGTGGTACAGATTATTTTTTTACTTCTCCCTGGTACCACATCTTGATGCTTCACAAGAGTGAATTAATGGCCAGTGTTCTTAGTCTTTTATCACATAATTCAATGCTGGATATTTCAAACATGCAGAATAAATTGGCTTGTGGTGGCTATCCTGCAGGGAAGTATAACTGTTTTATTTTTATATTAATGCTCTTATCAATGAGAGGAAAGTACCTGATTAATATCCAGTTTGTGTCACTACTGTATCTAGTTTTGTTTGCAGTTTTCTTCTCATAAGGTTGAACATTATTTATAGAGTGTCTTGAAAGGAAACCATAAACTAAGATTGTTGAAAAGATCTTTGGAACAGAGAGTGAGTAGTGGCTTTTAACCCAGTGAAAAGGTTTAAGTATTTGGGACTAGCAGATTAAACAGAGAAAGACAAAGAATCAAAAGCACATGTATGTAATGATTGCCTGCATATCCTTTAATGAAAAGTAGTTATTTAATCATGGAATTAGATTCATACAGATTGTTTTAGCTGCAGATGTTTCAGATGTGAAGAAAGGGCTGCATAGATTCTTCTATGTGGAAATACACTCTGGACTTGCCCTCTCTAATGTTCCATTGTTACTACAAAGCATGAGTTCATTGTTCCTCACAGTGTGACCCTGGCCAGCTAGTGATTAGATTTGGAGCATTATAGCACCATGCAGCTAAGTGGATAAATGTTATGTATGATAACTGTGTATGTAACTGTCAAGGCGATTCAAACCGCCATGTTCCTGCGTTTTCCTAGCTGTCAAACAGCGTCTGTGTTTGACAACTATGAAATCTTGCCAGACAGCGTAGTCTCGCGAGATTTTGAGAGGTGTGCAAATTAGAATCTGACAAGAGCGAAATGTATCTTTCTTATGCAAATACTACTACTTGAGGAGGGCCACCATCATGTTCATAGAGGTCCAACCAAGATGTCCTCCACTAATCACTACCCCAGACCTGGGGACTGCACCTGCTTGAGTTTCTCTAAGTGCTATAGTGAATTGCTACTGTTCATCTTTACTACTGAACCTCTGCTTACCACCCAACTAAGCTTATGAGACTTCTCAAGGGCAGGAAGCAGTGTCCTTCCCAGTGCTGAGGGAGGAAAGTACAAGACACATAGCTGTAGAAACATCTGTTCACACAAAGATTCATTCATACAAACACACACTAGTACTCACCCTTCTTTTATTCATTGTTATCCTTCTCCTCCTTTCTCCCATTCTCTTATGCCCATCTATTCCTCATTCTCCCCACACACACCATGGCTCTCCATCCCTGAAAAGATACCAGCTTCTACAAGTTTGACTTGCTTTTGGAACATTACCTTTGACCACCCAGATTCTCCCTCTATGCCTTTAGCTCCTGCCTTCCGGCAACTTCCATCTCTCTTCAGGTAGATCCATGAGATTTGAGACCAAACTACATGGAGGCCAAAAAGCCCCCTAGACAATCTGCAGCTGGATCACAGGGCCAAATTCTTTCTTCCTCCAATATAGCAAAAATCTTAGAGTTTTGATGCACAAAATTAATTTTTACCAGCTCGGCAATAGATTTGCATGTGCCCCTGGGTGCCTGACAATTATTCTCACCTTGCAGTGACTGCTTTTCTTTCTCTCATTTTCCTCTTTCTCCAATGATGGTAGCATTTGAGCAAGATACAGGTAGTGCTATGGGCTGCACAGAAGGAAAGAAAAAAAACCTGTAAATGATTACAGATTGCAGCTTATACTCTATCTCAGGAGTTCTCAACCTTTTAAAGCTGGGGACTGGGTCACTCTCCCTCAGACAGCTTTGGAGGCCAGGTGGCCATTTTGCCCTTCCTTCACCACATGGCACTTTCTGGTGTAGTGAGGGTGGTGGTGAGCCACATGAAATGGTGTTGTGGGCCACATCTGGCCCATGGGCCACAGGTTGAGAATCCTCGCTCTATCTAGATCAGGTGATTCATTCAATGGAGGAGATACAGGTGAAACTCGGAAAATTAGAATATCATGCAAATGTTCATTCATTTCACTTAAAAGGTGAAACAAATATATGAGATAGACTCACTACATGCAAGGTGAGAGATGTCATGCCTTAATTCGTTATAACTGTGATGATCATGGCGTACAGCGTACGTGAGATTATGTGATGATTATGGGGTACATGAGATTGGGGGGTTAGGGTTTTCATAAACTGTAAGCCATAAGCATCAATATTGTAACAAAGTAAGGCTTGAACTATCTCGCTTTGCATGTAATAAGTCTATCTCATATAATTGTTTCACCTTTTAAGTTGCATTACTGAAATGAATGAACATTTGCACGATATTCTTATTTTCTGAGTTTCACCTGTATATGGCTTGTGGGCATTCTATGTCTAATCTACTTGCAATTGAATGAAACTAAATAATTAAGAAACATTTGAAGCTGTAATTTATTGAAGGCATTGGGGATCTCTGATATAGATCACTTGGTATCCTTCCAGTTCTACAGTCTTCATGGTTCTTTGAGAAAACAATAACATTTAAACTATAATAAAAATATGTTTATTGTGTAGGTTTGCCTTCCATTCTACCAATCACCATTTTTACTTCCTTAAGTAGTGATCCTTGCCACTATTAATATGAAAAATGGCTTGGAGTGTTAGTGATAAATTTTCCTTTTGATCATGCAGTGAAAAGTAAACAGTTGGCTAGCCTTTAATGACTCTTGTAGTTCATTATACTCCCTTGATCAGTATTCTTTTTCTTGAAATACGCCTCGTTGTATTACTCTTAGATGCCAATTGGCATAGCTTTTGGAAGAATGTTCAGATGGATTTGTTACTTAACACTGGACTTTATTGTTGATTTTGGTCATACGATGACATCTAACATTCTCAGATGAATTTTGTGTTTATAATATCCTTTTCCAGTTGGAAATAAGGAAACCTTACATTTAATCCACTGGAGGCAATTGAATTTCTTCCTTTGACAGCTTCACAAGATCAGTAAGGTTATCTCCTCCTTTTTTTATTCCAGAAGTCACAAAATCATAGAATTGCTGAGTTGGAAGGGGCCTTTTAGGCCATAAGGTCCAACCCCCTGCTCAATGCAGGAATCTGAATCAAAGCAGATAGGACAGATGGTTGTTGAATTCTCTCTTGGGGTGTCTTCCAACACTTCCTATGGCAGCAAGTGTGTTTGGAGCATTTCCACTCAGTTTTTGGATTTTTTTGTCATGTTTTGGCACCACAAGAAGCTCCCTCGCCTCCAGGAAGTACCAAAAATCCCCCCTTCCCCTCAACAGCTAATTGTCGGGGATTGGTCTGGCAATTACCAGAGCTGGCCACTAGTGGCCTCTGTTAGAAATGTGCCGAATATGTATTGAAAACCATTCCGGAGGTCAGAAAATAGTGGGGGAAAAGTCTTTTATCTGTTCCACACTCTTTCTAAAGTGTACTTTGGAATTTTTCACCATGTTTTTTGCCACTTTATAAAGAGCTTTGAACAGCTAAAAGATTTTTTTTTTTTGCTTTTTTCTGACCTCTGGAACGCATTATTTGGTTTTGCAGTGCATTCCTATGGGAAACCATGCTTTCAAATATGATGTTTTTGGGATACAAAACCCCCGAGGAAAAAATTAATTCCGTATCTCGAGGTACCACTGTATTTAAAATGGTTAGTCTTTTGTGTGCTCCATGTATACATATTAAACCGAAACCTAATTTAACAATTTTGTGTAAGAAATAACAAATCCTGGAGGTACAGGAATTAATTATCTGTGGTTCTTGTGCATTGCCTAACAGAGAAGTGTGTAAAGTAAAGAAGTCTAGAGAGCTAAACTTAATATTCCTGGGAAGGATAACTTAGCGCAACTTGTTCCCTTGATAATGCAATTGCAAGATTTTAGAGATCTGGTGGGAGAAGATGATATAAACAGGGAAACCAGTTTCTGAAAAAAGGCAGGGTGGACAGTAATCACACTGGAGGCAATAACAAAGGGCTCATCCAGATGGCTTGAAGAAATACTCTAGTACTGGACTGTTTGTTTGCTTTCTTGCTTGCTTGTTTTACAGTATGTTAGCATTACCATAGGGGCCACAGTAGCTTAGTGGTTAAGATGCTGAACTTGATGACCAGAAGGTTAGCAAGTCAGCAGTTTGAGACCAGAGTGCTGCATGGGAACCTGCTATGGAAGTGGGGTGGAGGAACATGTGTAGGGTGGACACCCACAGAGGGGGAAATGCAGGGTGCAGGGGAACATGCTGGGGTGGGGGAACATGCCAGGAGCAGAGGAACACATGAGGGATGGTGGAACCCACAGGGGGTGAGGGAACCCACAGGGGGGTGCACATTTGCAGGGGTCAGGGTAACCTACCAAAATAATTTTTTACCAACATTGTAACAGAATTGCATGCGCCCCAGGCTGCCTGACAATTATTCTCACCTTGCAGTGCCTGCTCTTCTTTCTCTCATTTTCCTCTTTCTCCAATGATGGTAGCAATGGAGCATTGGGTGAGGAAACCTGCAGGGGGCATAAGCACCTGCGGGGGTGGGGGAAGACACGGGAGAGGCAGGGGAACCTATGGGGAGAACCCACAGGGGCGTACACACCCACAGAGTCAGGGGAACCCATGGGGGCACCCACAGGGGGCATGTGCTTCCATCGGTGGGGCAGGCGAACCTGTGGGGGCAGGGTCACCCACAGGGTGGCATGCACATGCACCCATGTGACATCACCAGAGGCGCACCTGCGATGTCACATGGGTGTGTGGGCATGCACAGTACCTGCCCATGCGCCTCTTCCTTGGGCACTCAGTCTCTAAAAGGTTCACCATCACTTATCTAAAGTATCAGTTTACTGCCTACAAAATCCCATTTAAGTCTTTCAGCCTCCTCAGAGTGCACTAAACTTAAGAGGAAACCTGAGCAGCTTCCCCTGATGAATGCCTGTGATATTTTTCCGGTCTAATTGGGGTAGGCATTTACCACAAGAAGGAAGTTTGCTTTCTTTTAATTATCAGCATTACTGATGACAAATTTCAGATAAACATTTTCCTAGAAAATATGAAAGTTATTTAGAAAAAAAATAAGCAAAAATAGTTTTAGTTATTGGAAGAGAGGGGGGAATGAATTGCTTAAAAGTTCAATTTCTCAGTGCAGTTCTGTAGTGCTGCGCAAACATGAATGCATGCATAAGACCTTTCTAAGAAAAGGGCTATTTTTTAACTTTCCTGCTATTCCCCCTTCTAACAGTCACTTTTCTAGACAGCAGTTGCAGATTATAGTACTGACATGTTCCATGGTGTTTTGTTTTAGGGTGTCTGGAGGTGAGCTATTTGACCGCATTGTGGAGAAGGGGTTTTACACTGAAAAAGATGCAAGCACTTTGATACGGCAAGTCTTGGATGCTGTGTACTACCTCCACAGAATGGGCATTGTTCACAGAGACCTCAAGGTAATGTAGCATCCTATCATCCATTATAGAGTGGCAATGAAAATATATAACCACACACACACCCCAGATATTTATTGAACTTCAGTTCCTATCATTCACAGCTAGTGTTTTCAATTATGAGAACTGATGAGAGTCGCAGTTCAACAATAGCTAGAGAGCTGCAAATTCTATCTTTTTGTGTTAGATTACAAGAAGCAGCTTTCTAAAATAATCGCTATGCTTTCTACAGCTTCTTTTTTAAAGGTTTGCCTAGTGGCAAGCCAGAACTCAGGACATCTCGATTAAGACCCCATTTAGCCATGGAAACTCACTGGGCTGATAGGGGTAAAGCCACTCCTTAAATATCTCACTTCCTCTAAAAACCCTATTAAGACATTTTAGGTTAGTTCAGCATATAATGCAAACAGTGGTTGGAATCAGGGAATGGGGTTATCACCAAAGACATCATCCCTTGTATTTAGCTTTCTTAATTTTCTCTTTTTTAAAACTGGTATTCCACCTTACCTCTCATTGTTGTCTGGAAAGGAAGTAGATCCAGATTTAAGCCTATTAATATGTTGGAGTGGTGCTTAACTACTGCTGGGGTTAGGCAAGGCTGTGTTCTATCTCTGTTCCTCTTCTTCGTGGCCCTATGTTAAGCGATGAGCAGCAAGGACTGGAACAGGGATTCTTTGGTGTGACCAAGATTGCCTTGGCAACCTAGATTTTGCTGATGACATTACTTTGCTCAAGACAGATGAGCTAAATCTACAATAGGCAACAACCGTCCTGGACAGAGAAGCAAAGAAAATTGGCCTTAGGATAAACACCAAGAAATTGAAGGTCATGCATGTGAACTCCACGACCAGGATACAGGGAATCATATTCGGGCCACAGCCGCTAGAGGAAGTGGAGAGGTTCATTTGCTTGGGCAGTGTGATCGCCTGAAATGGAGATGCAGAGGTGGATGTTAAATGCCATCTTGGAAAAGCAACAGCTATCTTCCGGAGAATGAATAAGATCTGGTCCTTGACATCTATATCACTGAAAATGATATAGGTGCCTCTGCTGAATTTTAAAGATTTGATATTTTGCCCATATTACCAATGAGGAAGTACTTTAAAGGAGTAATTTGTGCAAATTACATAACATTCTTGCACGAAGAAGACTCCAAATGGCAGACCATATTTTTCATATGGATTAAAACAGGATTCCCGATGTGGTAATAAAGTGGATCCCTCCTAATGCTAAATGACAATGAAGGACATCTTTAAAATACATGGACAAGAACTTTCATGGAAGATTTAAAGACCCTGAAAATGACATGAGAAGTTGCTGAAATACTTGCCCAAGACTGAAACAATTGGAGATCCCTTGCTGTCCAATACGCAACATAACACAGGAAGATCTAAGACTAAGTGGCGCTTAAGTACAACTAACCTTCCTATATCCAGTTCATCATGTCTTCATAACTCCCCCTACAGGGATGCTGCCCTTCTGTCCAGCCTGTATTTCTATTTATGCCACGTGACTTTTTAAACAACAACAGCAGAGAATCATGTGGCACCTTGTAGACCAAAGACATAAGCTCTTCTGTTTAACAGTTCACTTCATCAGATCCATGAATACTTTCATTGTTCTTATTCAGATGCTTTATTAAAAATACCCAGGTTTTTCAGACTATTTGATATGCCTTAATGACAAAATGCTATCTGCTTTGCTTCATTATTGTTTTATTTTATTGTGTAATTGTGATTAAAAAATTTATGTGAACCTCTTTGGGAGTTACACCAGTTATCCGGCAATGCAGGATAACTAGTGTATTGAATGAATGGCTGAATGAATTAATTAATGAGTAAAATGAACAAACAAACCTGTAGGGACAAGAAGGGGAAATAAGCATGTCATTCATATTAGCGAAACCTATCCTGAGAGACATTTTTTTTTGTTGAAGGCTGTTTTCTTCTCATCTCTGCGACTGCAGATCCAGGCAACTTTAGAAAAGGTGTGGGGTTTGTTTTTTTTGGGGGGGGGGGAGGTCAACTTTAGACATTTCTATCCTCTTTCTTGTCATCCCATGATAATTTATGGTTGTAATCAAGTGTACAATAGCAGCTTGAAATATAAACTGGAAATGGTGCAAGGAAAGAACATTTAATAACGTTTCTCCCCTCATTTTGACTTTTTGATCAAAGGAATTTAGAGTCAAAGCTGAACTCTAGTTATTGCACTGGTCCCTTTTTTTAGTATATTAGGAATTAGTTGTTTGTTGTCATCTTTTGCTAACCCAGCTTTATCCTGAAATAATATGATCTGCAAAAAATTGCTTATAAGGTTTATTTCAGATACAAAACCTTTGAAGAGCAAACTCAAGTAATTCAGAAAATGCTTTGGATAAGCTGATAATGCTGCTACACTTTGCACCTACAGGAATTCTTCAGTTATACTTTATTTTAAAAAGTTAATCTTATTAGCAGCACATGCCAGAGAGAAATATGAAATGTGATTCAGAGGGGGGGAGCTAAGGAAGGGGATTAATTTACAATTACTTAGGAGTTTGTGTAAGGACACAGTAATGAAAATAGATTCAATGTCTGAGAATTCCTTGGCTGCATTCTTCAGGCACCTTTGTTGAGGGTATTTTAGAGACAACTCTGCAGCTGGGTGAGTAAGACAATTAACATAGCTGTCAAGCAGTTGGATGGCAGTGCACCATACCAATGTCACTGTCTACTGAAGAAAGAAATATGCAGGAGCTAGTTGATTCAGTGAAGATTGAAGTAGATTTAGCTGTCAGTTTCCGCGTGTGTGGGTTTCCCAGGAAAAAAATCACTGACCATAGTGGGGAAACAAGTTTCTATGCTAGACAAACTTTTAGCTAAATCCAAATAGGCTCTTTTATGTTACTATATTTGCATATCTCATCTATGTGAACTTACTTTGAAAGTCTGCTGTCACTTCACCACAACTAAAACAGAAAGGTATGTCACATCTGAGTGACAGTACTGTTGGGGAATTTTGATTATTCCTTTCTAGTTAGCAGTGAATGAGGGGGGAAATCAACAGCACAGAGAAATGTGAGTTATTAGCCCAAGTCTATGCACTGCATCCCCACAGTAACACCTTGTATAGTAAAAATCACTCTAGAATCATTAAAAGTAGAAAAGGACATCTGCTTACAATTGTAGTCTGTAGTTACAGTCAGGAGAATAAAAGGGGGAAGGAAACTGAAGTCTCTACCATATGGGAGAAGTGCTGCATGGTCAGGAGAAATAAAAAGAGTAGTGGAACAAAACAAACAAACAAATAGAAAGAGGGGCCAAAGGCTTTCCCCAAATGCCTGAAATGGGAAAAGCAACTTTATAAATAGTAGTTAGTGGCAAAGCACAATCACATCAGGCTGTAAAAGCTACCTCTCACTGATACCAATTGTTAATGCATGCAAAATCGTTACCCCAATAGATACCTGAGCATGATGGCATCAGAATTCTCTCCTCATTGGTTAGCCTAGTGGGATGTGCTACAGCTGTTGTCACTTTGGGAAAGACGGAAGATACCCAGAGAGGAGGGAACGATTGATAAATAAGTACAATAGGAGATGATAGGTCAAAACAGGAAGGAGAACAAAACTTGTTAGGAAGAGGAATCTAGAAAATGAAATAAAAATGCAGGGTGAGAATGGAGAATGAAAGCACAGGCAAGTTGGTCACAAGAGGAAAGAAGAGCCTTAAGCAGGATGAACCTCACAGGGTCCCCCACTTGAAAGAGCTCAGGAGAGACTTATACATCCCAAAGCAAATGGAGCATGAACACTCCCTCCTCCTGGATGAATTTGTTATATCACTGAGAGGAATACTGACTGCAGCCCTCACCTGCAACCCTTAGACAACAACTCAACATCCCATTCCTTTCTATGGGTGCTCTAGGAAGATTTATTTTACTTTCTTCCAGTAACTAAGTGTTAATAGTAGAAATATGTATTATTAAGTTTTGAGATGCTGGAGAAGATAGAAGCTGGCAATCTAAACAAGAAGCATGAGGCTGAACCAATTGAGAAAGAAATGTTAACCCCACAACTGCTGCCTTTAAGACAAAGAAAAGGCTTCTCTACAGTAGCAAGTATTCTAGTCTATGAATTTGAAAGGAAAGAAGAGCCATAATTAAGACTAGACCCAATTGGGGTCTCACTTTGAAGAAGTCTACCAGGGGTTACCAAACTCAGAGAGAAGGGGGCTTGAGCCTTTCCTCTTTCCTGCCAAAACTGGGTTAAGAGACCCAACTCTGGTGACCTCACCAACTTTTCCTCCGAGGAAGTCTTGTTCCTGTCCCTGGAAGAACTTTTCCACAACTTCATTCATTCATTCATTCGATTTATACCCCGCCCTACTTGGCCAGGGCCAACTCAGGGCGGCTTACAACAGGAAAATTAAATACAATATAACAAATTAACACACCAAATACAATGGCATACAATAAAAGATTACAAGTTACAACTTTACAAATTAGTGCAAAATAAATATACCATAATATCATAACCATCCAGAGACCTTGGTGGGAGGTGAGTGAAGAAGCGGCCCCTCCCTCCCACCCCATCCTAAAACCTGGGTGTAAGGAAGAAAGAGGCAGAGAAAGACCAGGCCCCAACTGCCCAGAAGCCATCCAGAGGCCTTGGTGGGAGGTGAGTGAAGAATCGGCCCCTCCCTCCCACCCCATCCTAAAACCTGGGTGTAAGGAAGAAAGAGGCAGAGAAAGACCAGGCCCCAACTGCCCAGAAGCCATCCAGAGGCCTTGGTGGGAGGTGAGTGAAGAATTGGCCCCTCCCTCCCACCCCATCCTAAAACCTGGGTGCAAGGAAGAAAGAGGCAGAGAAAGACCAGGCCCCAACTGCCCAGAAACCATCCAGAGGCCTTGGTGGGAGGTGAGTGAAGAATCGGCCCCTCCCTTTCACCCCATCCTAAAACCTGGGTGTAAGGAAGAAAGAGGCAGAGAAAGACCAGGCCCCAACTGCCCAGTCACCATCCAGAGGCCTTGGAGGGAGAAGGTCACCATCCACCACTGCAGCCAGAGGCAGAGGAAGAGGAACAGCTGAGACACAGGGAAAACATCCACTGCCCGCCACTGCGATGCCCCTGGAGCAAGGGACCCAGAGACAACAACCCCACCTGGGGAGTGAGGACACAAGGATAAGTAGCTGATGTGAAAAATGTAGCTGAATTAATATAGCGACTGACATAGAGACTTCATACTGACTTAATATAGCAATTAACATAGAGACTGTGTTTTAGAGTGTGATAATTATGCATGATAATATGTTGTGTAAACTGTTTTAAACTTTTAAAACTGTGATATGATGTATGATGCGAGGAAAAAATGGCGTAGAAACCGGCAAACCACGCCACAAAGCTTGCCAAGAGAACCCTATGGACCAAAACAAAAGACAAAACAAAAGGGCAGGCTAGGTGATACAGGATGCTTAACACCTCAGAGGGGAGAAAGGGGAGGGACAGGAAAGGGGGAGGGGAAATGCAATGTTGTAAGGAGCAATACTGTATAGGGACATGGAATGTGAGATCAATGAACCAAGGTAAACTGGAAGTGGTAAAAAATGAGATGGAAAGAATAAGCATTGACATCTTGGGCATCAGTGAGCTCAAATGGACAGGGATGGGCGAATTCAGCTCTGGAAACCATCACATCTACTACTGTGGACAAGAAAACCTTAGAAGACATGGAGTAGCCATAATTGTCAATAAAAGAGTGAGAAGAGCAGTAATGGGATACAACCTCAAAAATGACAGAATGATGTCAGTAAGAATTCAGGGCAAACCCTTCAATGTTACTGTGATCCAAATATACGCACCAACCACGGGTGCAGATGAAGCCACAGTGGACCAGTTCTATGAGGACTTACAACACCTCATAGAACAAACACCAAAAAATGATGTTCAAATTATTCTAGGAGACTGGAATGCCAAAGTAGGCAATCAAAAAGTGGAGGGAATAACAGGCAGGTTCGGTCTTGGAACACAGAATGAAGCAGGGCAAAGATTGATAGAGTTCTGCCAAGAGAACGCACTGGTCATAGCAAACACCCTCTTCCAGCAACACAAGAGGCGACTTTACACATGGACATCACCAGATGGCCAACACCGAAACCAGATTGACTACATACTCTGCAGCCAAAGATGGAGAACCTCCATACAGTCAGCAAAAACAAGACCTGGAGCAGATTGTGGCTCAGATCACAACCTACTGATTGCAAAATTCAGGCTTAGACTAAAGAAAATAGGGAAAACAAAGAGACCAGACAGATATCACCTAGACAGCATCCCTAAAGAATACACGGTGGAGGTGATGAACAGATTCAATGGCTTAGACTCAATAGATAGAGTGCCAGAAGAATTATGGACAGAGATGAGGGACATCATGCAGGAAGCAGCAAAGAAAACCATACCAAAAGAAAAGAAGAGTAAGAAAGCAAAGTGGTTGTCTGATGAGGCTCTTAAAATAGCAGAGGAAAGAAGGAACGCAAAAGTCAAAGGAGAAAGGAAAAAATACAATCATTTGAACACAGAATTTCAAAGAAAAGCAAGGAGAGATAAGGAAAACTATCTAAAAGAACAGTGCAAAGAAATGGAAGAAAACAACAAAAGAGGCAGAACCAGAGATCTTTTCAAAAAAATCCGGGAAATCAAGGGAACATTTAAAGCAAAAATGAACATGATAAGGGACAAAGACGGAAAGGAGCTAGCTGATGCAGAAGAGATTAAGAAAAGATGGAAAGAGTACACAGAGGAACTCTACAAAAAGGAACTCAACACTCCTGATAGTCACAATGATGAAGAAATTGAACCTGAGCCAGACATCCTGGAGAGTGAAGTCAGAAAGGCCCTAAAGAGCACTGCAAACAACAAAGCTAGTGGAGATGATGGTATCCCAGTTGAATTTTTCAAAGCTCTAAAAGATGATGGCATCAAATTACTGCATTCAATATGCCAGCAGATTTGGAAAACAAAACAGTGGCCACAGGACTGGAAAAGATCAGTATATGTTCCAATCCCAAAAAAGGGCAATGCCAAAGAATGTTCAAATTATCGAACAATTGCGCTCATCCCACACGCCAGCAAGGTGATGCTCAAGATAATACAGGATAGACTTCAGCAGCATGTGGAAAGAGAATTACCAGAGGTGCAGGCTGGTTTCAGAAGAGGCAGGGGGACTAGAGACCACATTGCCAACATACGTTGGATCATGGAGAAAACAAAGGAATACCAGAAACAAGTTTATTTTTGCTTTATTGACTACACTAAGGCATTTGATTGTGTGGATCACAACAAGATGTGGCAAGTGATTAAAGAGATGGGAATACCAGAGCACCTCATATGCCTCCTGAGAAATCTGTACATGAACCAAGAAGCAACAGTTAGGACAGAACACGGAATGACAGAGTGGTTTGAAATAGGAAAAGGAGTAAGGCAAGGCTGCATTCTGTCACCCTGCTTATTCAACTTATACACAGAGCACATAATGCGCAATGCAGGGATGGAGGAATCACAATATGGGATCAAAATTGCTGGGAGAAACATCAACAATCTGAGATATGCAGACGACACCACCCTAATGGCAGAAAGTGAGGAAGACCTAAAGAATCTCCTGATCGGTTTGAAGGAAGAGAGTGCAAAAGCTGGCTTGAGACTCAATATCAAGAAAACCAAGATAATGGCAACAGGCCCGATCAGTTCCTGGAAAATAGACGGGGAAGAAGTAGAAGCAGTGACAGATTTTACGTTCTTAGGATCTAAGATCACTGCAGATGGAGATGGCAGCCATGAAATAAAGAGGCGGCTGATTCTAGGGAGACAAGCCATGAGAAACCTGGGGAACATAGTGAAAAGCAGAGACATCACCTTGAAAACAAAAATTAGAATAGTCGAAGCAATGGTATTCCCAGTGGTAATGTACGGATGTGAGAGCTGGACAATTAGGAAAGCTGAACGCAGAAGAATAGATGCCTTTGAAATGTGGTGTTGGAGGAGAGTTTTGAGGGTACCTTGGACAGCGAGGAGAACAAATAGGTCAATCTTAGAAGAAATCAACACTGACTGCTCATTGGAAGGTCAAATAGTAAAGATGAGGCTAAAGTACTTTGGGCATCAAATGAGAAGGGAGGATTCACTTGAGAAGGCCGTGATGTTGGGAAAGGTGGAGGGCAAAAGAAGAAGGGGGAGGCCAAGGATGAGATGGATAGATGGTATTGTAGACACAATGGGCACAGAGCTGGGAGGACTGAGGGGGATGGTGGAGGACAGAGGCGCCTGGAGAACGATGGTCCATAGGGTCGCAAAGGGTCGGAATCGACTGTGCAACTGAACAACAACAACAAAATATCATAACATTACAGAGCAAAGCTCAATCTACTTAACATCAGCAAAGGGAGCCACCGAAGGAACCATGGCTCTGGTGATGTTGGCGGCTTGGCTTTTGAAAGTCCCGCCACATAACACCGGTCAGCTGTGCTCCTACCACCCCCGCCAGGCAGGGCAGGGGAGGGAGCCAGTGAAGGAACCGTGGCTCCGGTGGTGTTGGCGGCGTGGCTTTTGAAAGTCCTGCTGCGTAACGCCGGTCAGCTGTGCTCCTACCTCCCCTGCCAGGCAGGGCAGGGGAGGGAGCCGGTCAAGGAACCGTGGCTCCGGTGGTGTTGGCGGCGTGGCTTTTGAAAGTCCCGCTGCGTAATGCCGGTCAGCTGCGCTCCTACCTCCCCCGCCAGGCAAGGCAGGGGAGGGAGCCGTTGAAGGAACCGTGGCTCCGGTGGTGTTGGCGGCGTGGCTTTTGAAAGTCCCGCCGCGTAACGCCGGTCAGCTGCACTCCTACCTTCCCCGCCAGGCAGGGCAGGGCAGGGAGCCGGTGAAGGAACCGTGGCTCCGGTGATGTTGGCGGCACGGCTTTTGAAATCCCACCGCGTAACACCGGTCAGCTGCACTCCTACCTTCCCCACCAGGCAGGGCAGGGGAGGGAGCCGGTGAAGGAACCGTGGCTCCGGTGGTGTTGGCGGCGCGGCTTTTGAAAGTCCTACCACATAACGCCAGTCAGCTGCGCTCCTACCTCCCCCGCCAGGCAGGGCAGGGGAGGGAGCCGGTGAAGGAACCGTCAGTCAATCAGCCATAGCACCCTATATGAAAACGGTGGGGAGTATCCTGCTTTACCCTTTCTCCACATTTGGAATTGTGGGGAATCTGATCTTATCTCCTTCCACTAAGTGTTTTCCATAGTAAGGATGCATTGTCAAGGTTTGGGACACTAAATAAAGTCAAAGCTGGGAAGTGAAAGGCCACAGGTTGTCTAGACAAGAAGCAAAAAGCTAACACACTGGAGAAAAGTTATTGTTTGATTCAGTGGTTCTCAACCTGTTCAAGCCGAGGGCCGGGACACACACTCTCAGACAGCTTCGAGGGCCAGACAGCCATTTTCCCCTGCCTGCCACACATGGCACTTCTGGGTGTGGCGAAGCCAGTGGGGGGGGGGGCACATGAAATGGTGTTGTGGGCTGTATCCGGCCCCAGCGCCGTAGGTTGAGAACCCCTGGTTTAATTCAACAAGGGCTTACCTTGTTCTCTGGATGACAACTTGTCCCCACAGAAGGAGGATGGGCAGGTCTCCTTGGCCAGAACTTCAGAATATTTTCTTATGGCAGTTTCCAGTATGACCTTTTGGGGAAATCTATGAGTTCTAGTCAGAAAACCTTGCCAAAGAACAGCCTTGGAAATGTTTCAATGGAATATATAGTGTTTATTATGTAATAAAGGCATGTCTGTGTCTGACACAATTGAGTGTGTTTTGGAATATAAAATAAATCCAGCAAAAACCATAAGCTGCCATGTAATAACTGTAGTCGTCACATGAGTAAAATGCCATTGGAAATGTCTCTCAAATATGGGCTGTATGAGAGTTCTATCCTAACGATGTTGCTGCCTTAAATGGCAGGGAAGTTCATTTACATCAGATTTGCAACAGTCCATCTGTTTCTTATCATTTCTTGGAAACCTCTGGCTAGAACATACACTAGGTTTATACCAGTATTTATTATTATTATATAAAGAAACATGCTAAATTATGGTAGGAATTCATACCACTTTTTGGCAATCCCATCCCTACTGTTATT
Source organism: Bradypodion ventrale (assembly GCA_035047345.1). Classification (NCBI taxonomy): domain Eukaryota; kingdom Metazoa; phylum Chordata; class Lepidosauria; order Squamata; family Chamaeleonidae; genus Bradypodion; species Bradypodion ventrale. Next base: position 163,451,890 of record JAWDJE010000005.1, on the reverse strand, counting down.
GGAAGCACTGGCTGTACCCCTCTTAGAGGAATGTATGTGTGTTTAAGGATTGCTCTTGAGAGGCATAACTATAGCTTCTAGGAATGTTCTGAATTAAGCTGCTAGGATAAAAAAAAGACAACCAACTTACCACCCTGTACAATAGCATTGGTGATGTAACTGCCTCTGAAAGGAGATTAAAGTTCCCAGAAGTGCTGTTGGTAATGTTGTCAAAATATTAAAGTATCTGTTGAAAATTAGCCATATCATAGCAGATAATCTTGTGGGTATGCTAGTGTTGGTCTACAGCCAGATTTACATTAATATAATTCTCTGACAACATCACAGAAGGTTTTGATTCACACCAATAATATATACCTATAAGTATGGTTTGGGCCGTGCGTGTCCAGAATGTGTGTCTGCACACATCCAGCCCATACCGTAATGAGCTGGCCACACTTACCTGACCACCTGGACAATGACGCCGCGAGGGTCTGGAAGCTGAAAGTGGGACATTCACTCGACGAACTTGACCAAAAATAAAAAATATGCTTCCCAGCGTCATCCGCGCCACAGCATGCCTCAGCTAATCAGGCATAGGACGTGAGTGCAGAAGAAGTGGGACAGCCGGCATGCGCAGAAAAAACCGCTGACTCACATGCCTTTCCCCCTCTGCCACATCACCTGGGTTCTCTCTGGCGGCCCTAAAAAGCCACCTCCACACCGCCACCATTCCCGCTGCCACAGGACCAGCAAAGTTCACCCGGTAGGATGGCCAGGGGGAAAGGAGACAGGGATGAGAGACCCACAACACACAGAGGGAGGAGGGGCACCGTTCATGTCCACCTCACCCCTTTTCTGCCTCCTCACCGAGGCGCAAGTAGGGGTTGAAAGTGCCGGTTATGTCCACCTTGCCCACCCCTCCCTGCCTCCTGGACCAGAGGAAGAGGGGCACCGAACAACTCTGCCTCTCCCCCACTCCCAGCCCCCATACCGAGGTGCCAGGAGGAAGGAGAGGAACGGGAACACGCGGATACACTATCCCTGGGGTGAGACCGGCGCAGCTGGACGAAGCATCCTCCCTGGAACCAAGAGGGGCCAGCTGCCACCTCCTCCCCGGCACCCTGGGAGATGCAAGGCCCCAAAACACACCAGTTTTAAATAAAAACCAAATAGCAACAAACAAAAATCAAGACACAAAAATACAACACAACTCAGCCAGATAAACAACAAAACATGAAATAACAAAGAAAGCAAAACACATCCAACATCCCTTACATGCCCAAATATACATGAGACACTAAATAAAGACACCAATCTAAAGCATAGCAGCAACATAAAAACACCCTACTCAAATTCCAGAAAACTACACTTTACAAAAATAAAAAGAAGCAAAATAAGAAAGACGTACAAGAAATCTCAATCTCAAAAAACAAACTTCCTAAAAAAACGCAGGGAAAATCTATACCATAATTACGAAAAAAACAAATAAAAGCCAAATCACTAAATTACAGACAATACACTCAAAAAATCAAATACAAAGTGCAGAACCCCTTACCGTAGCAAAAAAAACCCACAAACTTAAACCACCCAGCCCAGCACCCCACCAGCCCCACAAAATCACAAAAAAGAAAAAAGTATTAACACAAGAAAACTCACGAAAAACATCCGCTCACCACGCCTCCACAGCACTACTAGTCAGAAATACAGGAAAAAAAAACAAAGAAAGTCAAAATAAAGGACAGACTCTTAATGACAGCCCCACCAAGAGGCCGGAGGAGTAACCTACAGGCAAGTTAAACTTTAAAAACCCTCACAGTAAAAAAAACAAACCCACTGACAACACAAAAGGGAAGAAAAGCAAAATACCACAAGCCAAACCATCACATAAAACAACAAAAATTAAAAAATAAAATAAAAAACACAAACCACAACCACAATTGTTTTTTTTTTAAAAAAAACCTCCCCCCCCCCAAACTGGAACAGTGAATACTCAAATGCGTCCTCTCTTCCCAAATAAGCCACACACCCAAAGCCACGCCGCCACCAACACAAAATCCATACCTGCCCAGCAAGGGCAGGCAAAATTGCTAGTCTTTACCTATAAGAAGGTGGTTGCATCATGCGTGTCCGGTATACATGGTCACACCCAGCCCAACCATCCCATACTGAGCTGCCCACACTTACCTGCGAGCATCGCCGCAAGGGTCCGGTCATTGAGAATGGGGCAACCGCCCCACGAAGATGAACAAAAAAACATACAAGAACCAGCATCCTGCGTGCTGTGCCACCCCTCAGCCAATCAGGCTGAGGGACGCGAGCGCGGAGGAGGCCGGGAAAGTGCCACGCATGGAAAAAAACTGCCACCACATCCAGGCCTCAGTGATGAAGGCCGGTGCCGGCCCCGCTGTAACTTAAGCGGGGTTGCAGAGAGAAGAGGGAGGCCCTCTTATCTCCACAGCACCAGCACCGCCGCAACTTCGCTGGGGTTGCGGAGAGAAGAGGGAGGTCCCTTACCCACAGAGAGGCACCTTACCCATCATTTCAGGGGGAACACACTGCCTACCCTGGTTACAAGCTGCCAGGTGACATGGATTGTTTCTGTTACCAGGTGTCTCTCCCCCATACATTAACTTGGGTACCTTTCTACAAGTGGTTTGTCATGACTCCTTGTTTGCATACTTTGCACACAGCCCCTGCCTCCCCATGATTTCTCAACAGTCTGCGTATAACACTATACATCTCCTTGGAATGAATCCAGTGTTTCTGGAGTGTGATTGGCTGACTTTTCAAGCCAGAAATTTCACTGACACTCCACACTTTAAAAATTCAGGCTTGAGACATATACACCTAATTGAAACAATGGCTAATATTCTGTGTGGTGCTGTGAAGGACAAAACATGGATACACATTCATCTTTCATGAAAAAAATTCATTCTTGCAACTAGCATTGAGCAATGACTCTACAGTGGAACCCCAGTTTATGAACGCCTTGAGTAATATGATTCTCGTGATACAAAAGGAAATCCATTGAAAATGATGCCTCTACTTATTTTACTCCACCATACAGACAGATTTTAGCACAGTCAGTGCCATTGCACCATTTTTCCAGCTGCTTTGGCAGCCTCTGCCACTTCCCATGGCAGCAGGATGGTATGGAGAGAATTTCCTCTCCATTTCTGGAATTTTTTTTCACGTTTTTCGTGCATTTTGGCAGCTTAAATGGGGAGTTTTCGGCACTTCTGGGTGACAGGAGAGCTTACAGCTGATTGTCAGGGATGGGTCTGACACATTACCACAGCTAGCCACTAGAGGCTGCTGTTGAAAGTTCTGAAAATGTATTGAAAACCAATTAATCCCTTCCGGAGGTCAGAAAAAAGTAGAAAACCTTCCGTCTTTTATCTGTTCAAATCTCTTTATTTTTTTAAAAAATAAATTTTATTTTGAATTTGACAAAATACAAATACAATGAAACATAAAAATACAAAAATAAAAAAAACAATATACAGAATACAAACAACATAATTCCACCCCATTCTACATCCAGTGTTACAATACATATAATCATTATTACCAGCCAACTTGGCATCTCTATCTTTTGATTAACTCATTCCACATCTTGATTTCGCAGATTATAACTCAGAGTTCAATTTGGGTTGAAAAAATTAAAAAACAAAACAAAACCCAAACATATATTTTTTTTTAACTATTACATCACCCAGTGATATGCACATTGCCTCCAGAGTTACGATTATAATTATTTATTTAATAGTTTAGTTATTCACTTCCAAAAAGTTATTTGATCAGTTGTTGGCGCACAACCTCTTATTTTTTAAAGTATGAGTTAAAAATGGATTCCATATTTCATAAAATTTGTTTTCTTTTATAATTCCCTTCCTATAATTCATTTCCCATGTGAGCTTGTTGTTTAGTGCTACTGACCACATTTCTTTGCACCAATCTGTTATCTTAAGAAGAATTTTGCTTTTCCAGTTTCGTGCTATGCATAATATTGCTGCTGTTGTCATAGTAATTATTAGATCCTTTTTGTGTTTGTCAATGCTAAGTGCATCTACCTCCATTATCAATGCTATACCAGCATCAAATTTCAGATCTTGGCCAATTGTTTCCTTTACCTCTTTTTCAACCTCACCCCAAAAACACTTTAGTACCTTACATTCCCACCACATATGAGTATAAGTCCCTATAACAGCTTTACATCTCCAACACTTATTTGAATTCTGTTTGTTCATCTGTTAGATACCACCCCCATATCTGTTTGAAATTATGCTCTTTATAAAGTAGTGAAAAATTCCAAAGTGCACTTTATAAAGAGTTTGGAACAGAATATTTTTTTTTACTTTTGTCCAACCTCTGGAATGAATTATTTGGTTTTCAATGCATTCCAATTAGAAACCGCACATCGAAATACAGAATTTTCGTGATACAAAAAACCTTGAGGAATGAATTAATTTCATATCTCGAGGTACCACTGTACCGACATGTGGTTAATTGTGTCAACTGTTTCTGGAGTATGTTCAGAGATAGAAAGAGAGAGATCCATTAATATGTTTTTGCTCAGATCTTGCACTGCTTCATCATCTGTATCTATATCCTTTATTTACTGATTAGTCATCTTACCATATCAGGTTAAAATGTGGTAAAATAAATTCAATAAAATATGGTTACATAGAACAGTAATAACAAGTTAAAAGTAAGTAAAGGTAAAGGTTTCCCTTGCTCAAAAGCCAGTCATATCTGACTTTAGTGTTCTGTGCTTATCTCTGTTTCAAAGCCAAAGAGCCAGTGCTGTCTGCTTCCATACCTGTCAACCGCGGCTCCGGCGAATCCGGGACCTGCGCAGACCAGGTCTGCGCAGGTCGTGTTGTATGCATGCGCGTGGAGGGCTACTCCACTTGCGTAGCCTTCTATGCAGGCGCCGTAGCCTTCTGCGCATGCGTTGAAGGGAGCTACGGAAGTGTAGAGCCCTTCCACGCATGCGTGCAACGCGACCTGCGCAGATGGGCTGCACAGTGCCTCCTTTCCCCCGCTGCAAAATTACGGGGTTTTGGCAGCGCGGGTCGGGAAATGGCGCAAATCGGCGCTGAATTATGTGGTAATCCCAGCCAAATCGGGATGGTTGACAGGTATGTCTGCTTCTGCAGATAATTCCGTGGTCATGTGGCAGGCATGACTAGACACCGGAGTGCACGAAATGCTGTTACCTTTCCACTAAAGTGGTCCCTATTTATCTACTTGCAATTTCTTGCTTTCGAACTGCTAGGTTGGCAGGAGCTGAGACAAAGACGGGAGCTCATTCCATCCTGCAGTACTCAGGAATCGAACTGTTGACGTGGCGCCTCCCAGTCAGCATCTTAGCTGCTTGAGCCACTGCAGTTAAAAGTAAAATGATACAACATCAATAAAATAGGATATACATTTTATTCAATAAAATTACTTATCTATGGGATTATTATTTCTTGATGAGACCTTATCTCTTATACTGTATATTGTAAGGTAGGCAGAAAGTCAATGGGTAGTACTCTTTCTTTTTTACTTGAGAAACAATTCTTAGGAATGTGTGCTTTCTTATAACTGTTGAAAGCAACAAGAGAGTGTGTTTTTTAAATGGTAATCTCACTTAACTAATGTGACCCAGGTGTAAAAAGCATATGACTCAAACACTTTTTATATAAATTTATAGAAAAATGACTTTCTGTAGGTACAATTCCCTCTTCTATGTACCTGTTAAAGATATATTATATATAGCCATTGTATTATTTTACATGTGTGTCTTATTAAATTAAGTATGAGAATCACCTTCTGTATTAAGTTGTAAATCTGTAACTGGGTGGCAGATAAGATAAATAAATTATGACCAAATAATTTAAAATTATCATAATTGTTTCATTATTCAATTACCAACTCGACTTTCTTACTATTTTTACAGCCTGAAAATTTGTTGTACTACAGCCAGGATGAAGAATCTAAAATCATGATTAGTGATTTTGGATTGTCAAAAATGGAAGGCAAAGGTGATGTCATGTCCACTGCCTGTGGCACCCCAGGATATGTTGGTAAGTGCAAAAATCATTTCATGTGAAGTTTCTGGCAACTGTGCTCTCTTTTGATCTAGCACTTGAACAAATACTAATGGCAATATCAGCCTATGATCCAAACAAAGTGGGCCCTTCTCCCCCCTGGATTCTAGGCTCATTCCCCCACCCCTCCAATGGGTCATGACCCACTGGGGGTAACGTAGCTCACTGAGAGGATGTCTACATGAACCGGTTGGTCCAATTGCATGGAACCTTGATTGGACCAATCCACCTCAAACCATCCTCTTTTGAGGTCCTGCCAGGGCCTTCAATGCATTTCACCCTGTCCCCAGCATATATACATGCTGGCATTAGCATGAAATAGAGTGCAGCCCACTTTCCAGCTGATAGATGAAGCAGTCCTCCAACAGCTGAAAAGCAAGTGTATCCCCATGCCTTGTACTGATCAGACTGCTGGAGCCAATCAGAAGAAGGCACAGGGGTAAATGCCATTTTCTGGCTGATGCAAACAAATGCAGGAAAGAGATGATACCTTTTTCAGGTCACTTTAAAAATTCAAGACCTAGCAATCTTTCGTAGTTCATGACTACTTCTTCAAGCTAACGTGGCATGAATTATGTAGTCCAGCCAGGCTTATTATTAGGTGTAAAATGGGAGAAGAGCTGGAACAAATGGCAGTTTACATCTTTTTACAATTTAGAAGCAAGAAACCAGGATTTGCATATTCCCCTTCCCTAAAATGGCTCTACCTGGAGCTGGTTGCTCTCCATCTGGCTGGTGGCGGCAGTGTTCTCACTTGATGGAAAGCAACTGCTGTGGCTGTTTCTGATGTGCTGATGCAACTTAATTAGAAGAGCAATGTGCTGTCTGGATGTGAGGGTTATACCCAACAGCATTTTGCTCCTTTTTCTGACCTCAAGTGGCTGTCCCATGAGGGACAGTGTAGGTAGGTCCAAAGTTACATGCAATCCAGGAGACCCATCTTAGTTCAGCAGAAAAGGTCGATAACACACTCTGCTTTTTTTTGCTTAAGGACAGGAAAAAATGGTGAGTTGGGGAGTCATGCATTCGAAAGACTGTAATTTAAGGCTGCTGAGTTATAGCTGACCTGGTTGATTGAAAGGTGTGAACACAAGTGCAGTGTCTGTAGGGCAGTTGTCAATAGATTCAAAGAATAAGGGTGAAAGATTTTAAAAAAAACTTCCCTGCATGTTCTGGTGCTGATCCTTATCCTAAATTTCTTCCTTAGTTTTTATCAAAGTTAACAAAGAAAACACATTACTGTTATATCACCTGGTTTGGCTTTCAGGCAGAGAAAATATAAGTTTGACTGGGATTTCTTGAATATTAAATTTATTTATTTATATTTCTAAATTTTCTTCTCTTTATTCAAAGGGACAGAATGTCAAATTATCATTATTAGAAGACAAGTTTGTTTGAGACTGGCATTTGCTTCTGGTTGCAAATAAGTGAATTATATCCTGTTTGTGCTATTGGCAGGAAGCCATATGGTTGGAAGGCAAATATATACAGTGCATATATCCTATGTCACATTTTAATTAATTATAAAGGGTCAGATTATCTCCCTGTTTTTACCTTCTAGCTCTAAGGAGAGTGATAGCTGCTATGATATATGAAATTCATTCATGTTGAGGTTTCCAGTTAGACTCTCTACTGGTAGTAATTTCATTTTAAAAGACCCTTTATTAGTCTTTCTTTGACTTCATTGCCTTTATCTAAAGCAGTAATGGGCAGTCTTTTTTAATTTAGCACTAGAAATTAATGAATCCTTTTATTACATTTTTGGTGGGCAGCATGAATAGCTCTGAAAAGCCACATACCCATATTTACATTATATTTGCTGAAAAAGGAGGCTACCTGTAAATAGACTTGATTTTGACATTCAGTTCCTGAGTGGTTGGAGAAAGCTCATTTTTAAATTCTTCATATTGTCTACTTTTTACTTTAATGTAAATTGGAGTTGGTTGATCAGAAAGAGTTATGTCTAAAAAGATTTTTCTTTCCTTCTTTCTTTCAAAAAGTGATCAGATCTTTTTATTTGTGTTTTTCATTTTACATTATACATTCCAATACTGCAGTTAATATAGAAAGGCAACTGTGTTTTTTGAAAACAGAGTGTTTCTGCTATTTCAACAAATGAGTTGGCTCTACATGCTGCACTATTTTGGTGTTCAGAAAACTGGAGACGACAGCCAGCGTAGTGAATCACAGCTCTTTTTATTGGGGGGGTCTGAACACAACTTGGAGGGGAACAACGAGGTCTTATATACACAAAAACTTGATACAAAACAGCGGGAATAAACATAATTGGGTCATTTGAATATTGGTTACATTTTGACAGCTACAATGCGTGTTTTTCTTTATTTGAATTGCAGCGCAAATCAAGTCTTGCAATACTACGCGAGTATGAGGGAAAAGAGGCCGGCAAGACAGTGCAGCCGTTTGACATGTAATTTACAGGAACAGTTAAGCATACATAACATCCCTCCCCCCTAGGAAGGAACAAAATCTCTTAACCAAGTTGGTGGCCGCGTCTCTCGCCGTGGGCGAACAACCGGTTGAGTTGTCACAGCGGCCCGTGAGACGGGCATTCGGGTCGGAGTGGGAGGTTGACTTGGAGGGGGCAAGGCAGAGGCCAGCATACTGGAATTCTCAACAGTAGGAACCCAATTATGACTCCATGTATCTGCATTGAGAGTGGGGGAACACATTGTGTCGTCTCCCTGGTCCTGAAATTCAAAAGAGGCACTGTGTTCCCTGGAACCTTCGGCTGGTTCTTTGCATTTCTTTGCAGTTCTGTGGGTAAATTCTTTCTCTAACACTGAATCTGTTCTGAATTGGATCCTACTCTTTGGGGTGCCTCAGATCCATCTTTGTTATGGGAAGCTTTGAGACAAGAAATGTTTGTCAACTTAAGCAACTGTACCAGCTGTGACTTCTTCCAGATAGACTGCCTGTCTACAGTTGTTCATACCTTCTGGTAACATTTAAGACTAACCATTAAAAGGCATTGTACTTGGGGTTACTTCCAAACTTCAAAATATGACTGACAAATTGTTTATTCAGTGCAACAAATCTAACTGGAATTAACTGGTATTAATGTGGAGAGAAACAGAATCTGGCTCATTTACTGATCTGCCAATTACTGCCAGAAAAATGCAACAATGAAGACTTAAGTTTGGCCAACGACAAAACCAAGAAAGTGGCTTCATTTTGGGAGTCCAGGGTTTGATCGGAACATGAAATAAGAGCTGGTATTAAAAGAACTTTACTGAATTCCATACTTTTTCAAAGTACTGTACTATCATCTGGTTAGGTAAGCATAGATAAACAGGAAATAACTTGAACATACCCTGGAGAGGCCACAAATTAAACCACTGTGACAATCCAAAATACCTGGGAATAAAACTGAATCATGCTTTAACTTATGAACATCATTGTCAGGATATTAAGCAGAAGGTATATGCCAGGAACAATCTCATTCAGAAAATAAAATAAAAAACTTCATGAGGAGCACATGTACATGATCTCTGTACATCAGCCCTTGCCCTGTGTTTCTCTGCTGCAGAGTATGCTACCCCAGTCTGGAGAAACACTATCCATGCTAGTCAAATTAATGTGGCCCTCAATGAAACAGCCACAGTGGCCAAACGGTTGAAATATCAATGTTGAGAAAAGCCACTTGAGGCTAGTAAAAATCAATAACTCCGTTCATTGATTCAAATTCAATATCTTGTTTAATTAAATGTATTTTATCATCTTGTAAATTCTTTCGACTCAAAAAGTCTTGTTAACAGCACAGACAAAAATTAATATTGAATCTTCAATATCAGTTCCATAAACAAAGCAGTCTATTCACTTCAAAACACTTCATGAACTATTAATCATATCCAATTTAAAATCTTATCCAGTAAAAAGATTTTTCGAATATTTCTTCCTCAGGAAAATATATAGTTCTGTATAAAATATAATACACATAGAACTTAATAGCGAAATGTACAACAAACATGCAAATATTTGTTACTGTATTAACTATGTAAAAGCATCCTTCTAATAGTGCCGCTTACCTATATAGTACTCACATCCTAGCAGCCACAATAGCTTGCTCCTTTAGTGCCATGGGACGTTACCAACCATTAGTGTGACTGTCTAAAATACAACTGCTAATCTCTTCTCACTTTCACCTGTGTTTCGTCTGGTGCAACTACCGTGTGGGTCCTGATTCTGCGTGTAAATGTTCATTCACAGAAACTAGAGAAAGTAAAATCTACCGACTATCTTTCTCTACCTGAATCCTCAAAACAAGCCTGAAAATAGGGAAAGCCCCTGAACCGAATTGTTCTATAAAAAGCATTTAAATTCGATCTCTTGATTGAGACCTTTGGGGGCTAACGTTTGGAATCGATGAATATAATATGATTCTCTCTTTAAGAGTAATTTGTCCAGATCAGCCCTATTGTATTCTTGTGGTCTCACTGTCTCTATGACTACGAACTTAAAATCATGATTGGAATGATTCCTTTCCATGTAATGCTGAACCAGGGGAGCAAGGGTATTTTGATTACATATCCTGCTTCAGTGTTCCACTAATTTGATCCTGAATTTAATTAATTAAACAAGATATTGAATTTGAATCAATGAACTGAGTTCTTGATTTTTACTAGCCTCAAGCGGTTTTTCTCAACATTGACCTTTATAAAACAGGCCATATATTTATAGGCTGTTTACAGCCAATGCCTGTTAATAAAATCTTCTCATACATGGGTATAGCACCTCCAGATTTTAGAAGACAAGTAGCAGAAAAAACAAGAAACAGAGACAAGGCATCCAATATTTAGACTTTAACATCATCCATCAAGGTTGAAATCAAGGAAAAGCTTCCTAAAAATAACACCAATTCCATCTATAGCTGAGGGTTGTTGCACTGAACCATGGAAACGAATATTACCTGGAGGGTTATGTCTGACAAAGGATAATCCAGCAGCAGGTTACCATCTCCAATATGGGACATGGAAGATGTTGAATAAACTGAGAATTGTGCCCTGGAGAATGAACATTTGCCCTCAGATCTCCTAAAATTGCCCACTCAGTCTTAGGAAATTGAATATACTGTACATTACAGAATGTATTACTTATTTCTATGTTCTCTCCTAACATTCATATTTGTAAAAGAGAGTGAAGGAAATCATATAATGTTGTAAACCTCAATTGTGTTCTTCTCAGAAATGTGGCTTTCATATTTACACAGCTTTCTTACTAGAAACTCAAGATTCACCAGTAGAAGTCTAGCACAAACATATTCACATAGAATTAAAGAATTCTGAACCATGTGCAGTTTATTTGAAGTATCAGACCTAAACAGGCATCACAGTCCTTCCATATAAAACCCAGTTATTGCTTGTTTATATCTTTTTCATTTTAGCAGCATGAGGGCAACATGAAGGAAGCATATTTTAGTGGTTGTTCAATAGTTTAAATCAACAATCTTTGCTGGTATAAGCCAAAAGAAGATGTTCTGGTAATTCTGCATCTAGAAAGCAGTGTACCCTCAACATCTGGAACATATGGCTGTTGAAACACATTAGTTTTCACAGCTACGCATCTGCATCTCCTCAGCATCATTTCAGGAAAATGAGTCTGAAATCCAAGTCCTCAGTTCCATACAGTAAAGAAAAACATTAGAGTGTCAGAAGGTGCAAGTAAAATTATGTAAGTGTACAGATCCTTTACGTTCATTGTTATGTTAAAAAGAAAGAAAAGTTCCCACAGGTTCTCAAAGAGAATAAAAATGTTTTTTTGCAGAGAATGTCCATTTCTTGTATACACATATACATTTTTGGGCAGACTACCAGTGTTACTGGCAAAAAGATGGTTGCCATATCTTTAGCTCACTGTTTTCTTTCTATAGCATATACTTATTTCACTGTAATTGTGATATTGTGTTATTCTTTGTTCGCCACCCAGAGTCGTTCTGCGAGTGGGGCGGCATACAAATTGAAAAATTAAAATAAATTAAATTAAATTAAATAATAATCTCTTTAGTAATATTAACCATTTTCTACTTTATATATATTTCTCTAACTCCCCTTAAGGTAGGCATAATGCAGTGGCTGTTTATTTCAGTAGGATATTACTGCATCTTTGATATATGTACTGTATGATTAATGTTCTTATTCCAGAGCATTTGAACTGGCCACAGAGTCATAATTGTACTGCTGCTACCTCCCAAATGCCAAAGCTGTTTTGAGACCCATGTATCTTTACATTCCAATTCCAAAGAAGGGCAATGCCAAAGAATGTTCAAACTAAATGTACAATTTAGTACATTTCACACACTTGCAAGGTCATGCTCAAGATCTTACAAACTATGCTTCAGCAGTACAGTATGTGGATTGAGAACTTCCAGAAGTATAAGGTGGGTTCTGAAGAGGCGGGAACTAGAGACCAAATTTCCAACATTCACTGGATCATGGAGAAATCAAGGGATTACAAGAAAACCATCTACTTCTGCTTCATTGACTACACTAAATCCTTTGATTGTGTGGATCACAACAAATTGTAGCAAGTCCTTAAAGAGATGGGAATACCTGTCTTCTGAGAAACCTGTATGAAGGTCAAGAAATAGCAATTAGGACCAGATATGGAACAACTGATTGATTTAGAATAGAACAAAAGAGTATGACAAAGCTGTATATTGTCACCCTGCTTATTTAACTTCTATGCAGAGTAAGTACATCATGCATAATGCAAGGATTCGAAGAAACACAAGCCAGAATTAAGATTGCTGGGAGAAATGTCAACATCCTGAGATATCCAGATGACAGTACCCTAATGGCAGAAAGTGAAGAAGCTCTAAAGAGCATCTTAATCAGAGTGCAAGAGGAGAGTGTAAAAGCTGGCTTGAAACTCAACATAAAAAAGCAAGATCATGACATCCAGCCCCATCACTCCCTGACAAATAGAAGGGGAAGAAGTTGAAGCAATAGCAGACTTTACGTTCTTGGGATCTAAGATCACTGCAGATGGTGACTGCAGGCATGAAATAAAATGACACTTACTTCTTGGGAGGCAAGCTAAGAGAAACCTAGGCAGCATAATAAAAAGTAGAGACATCACCCCGAAAACAAAAATCTGCATGGTTAAATTGATGGTCTTCCCAGTAGTAATGTATGTGAGAGCTGGGACCATAAAGAAGGCTGAGCACAGAAGAAAAGACGTCTTTGAATTGTGGTGCTGAAGAAGACTTTTGATAGTCTCCTGGACTGCAAGGAGATCAAATCAGTCCATCCTGAAGGAAATCAACCCTGACTTCTCTTGGATGGACAAATACTGAAGCTGAAGCTCAAGTACTTTGGCCACCAAATGAGAAGAGAGGACTCACTGGAGAAGGCCCTGATGCTAGGAAAGATCGAAGTCAAAAGGAGAAGGGGGCAGCAGAGGATGAGATGGCTAGATAGCATTGTTGATGCAGTGGGCATAGACCTGGGCAGACAACTGAGATGACAGAGTAGCCTGCCATGCTGTGGTCCATGGGGTCACAAAGAGTTGGACTCAGCTGTGGGACAAAACAACAAAAGGGAGTTGGTGTCCATGAAGTGGATAGGTTTGGTGCTAGGTACATCCATTTGTTTAGCATGTGCAGTTTATATTATAGAGCACTAGCATATTCTGCTGTGTTGTTATTGTTTTTGGATGTGTACCCCAGTCTGAACCAACCAGTTTCTTTAGTATGTTATTATCTGGCAGCAGCTTGCTATTTGGTGTTTAGACAATGTGTTTTGTAAGTCAGCCTTCAGTGTGGTACAGTGTAGTAGATAAGATGATGGACTAGGACTCAGGAGTCGTGCGTTCAAATTGGTGCTTGACCATAGAAATCCACCAGTCTGGCAAAACAACTTCTTAAATATCTTACATACAGGGAAATCCCTCTGTTAAAGATGCAGTGCCAGTATATAGGAAAGTACTGTACAATAGAGGAAAAGGACATGGCGTTTTCAGATTCTACTTTTTAAGAAACTTTTTGCTAAATGTCCTTTCTTATCACACTTTTATTAATGTATTGTTGATACAGAATGGCAGGCCGTTAGCCCTGTCCCTGACAAGCATAGCATTTCATCAATCAGTTTGCTAAAAGGGCAGTGACAGCTGTCTCTCTTGAATCCCTTTGCAGGAGAGGTAACTTATCATGGTAACACATTGCACAAGGTTATTGCCTTGTCCTAGAATCTCTCATTTGGCAGCATGCAGCTTTAGAGCTGTCAAGATTTCTTAGTGATCAATGTGAACCAGAGCTGTTGTGAAACACTTCTTTTTTTAAGTTCTCAAAAGTTCTGTACAGTATTTGTTTTTCCTCTTGGCAAGAATTTGATAGCTTTCCATCATCTCTCCCTTTTATATTTGTATTTGCTATCCTCTGATCTGACAGATGTTGGCTATGAATATAGTTCACTGTTTAAAAATAAAAGCTCTTTGCAATCATAGCAGTTCAAATTGTGAATGTGGGGGATCTTGCCAGGAAGGGGGTGATCAGAGGTGGCTCATATCTGTTAACAAGTAGATGGCAGGCCTCCCTTCATCCATCTGTTGGCTGTTCACTCATAAAAGTCTAGGAAAGGAAGGAAGGAGCACAGCTAAGGAAAAGCATGTTTTTTAAAATACAGCCTACTGAATTGGTTGTGTTGGCTGGGACATGTTGGTAGTTGTAATTTTTAAAAACCTGATGTTTCAGCTCTGAGAAGGACACAGTTCACTGTCCTCTTCTGTTATTGTTGCCCTCTAAGGAAACAATGGAAGTTCTTACTAATCTGAATATTACTATCACATGCTTGAGAGGTTAGGTATGTCAGTTTGCTCTGTGCCTCTCCAAATATTCTATGGAAAACTTGATGTTAGCCACCCCAAATGCTGTTAATGCTGCTTGTTATTGTGCAGAAATTATCTTATTTGTGTGCATGCACACACACATTATGTATTGCTGGGATTTTCCATTTAATCTTTTCAGGCTGTGAATAAGTGCAACTGAAGATACCAACTTTGCAGATACAGCCAGCCTACTGTACCTTTAGGATTCTCATTCAGTGCAGCAGCATCTACATTTGCACAATGACCTTGATTTCAGCTGTAATTTTGTCAAGTATTAAAAACAGGATTTGCAGAAGTATTGTACAATTGCTATAACAAGATGATGCAGTGAATAGATTCATACATATGAAGGATGATGCTTCTGTAGAAATGCAAAGTGGATAGTGATAGTATGTGGATCAAAATCCCTACAGGCTTAACAGTTGCTTTAGATATTCTTCTTTCCTGCCATAATAATGGTCTTGGGAAATGACTTGCTTCTATTTAGATTTATCAAACAACAGCACATAGCTTCATGTGGTATTCGATCAGCTTGCTTGAGAACAACTGTTTTCTGAGTGCTCTGCTAGGAAGAGAACACTGCAATTCCTCATCCATTTTTTCTACATATGAGAGAATGGTGTGAACTTGAGGAAGTTCCGTCCTCTGAGATGATACTATTCATAAGAGTAGAACAAGTAAGCGCTTCATGTGTACAAATCTTGATAAATTTAAACTATGAGATGCTGCCTTATCCAGTTCCTAGGATTTTGTTGTTACCTCTGCTTCTGATAAGGGATATTATGCAAGTGCGTTCTTCAGCATCTTCTTCTTTCATGTCCAGATCAAATGTTGAACTGCCAAAATGAAGCCACCTTCTTGGCTTATTAAATAAAAAGAATTATTCTTTAGCTATTCACAGGTATTTGCAAGCTTCAGTGATGTGTTGAAGGGGAAGTTCTAGAATTTGCGTTGCAAAACTCTCAGATTGTCATGGCTTCCCTTATGAGTTACAATTTGGCGATTGATCATCACATCAGCTAGTTGCAATTAGCCATGGCAAGTTTTAGTCTAGTCACCTCCAGACTAGATTATTGTAATGCGCTCTACATAAGGATGCCCTTGATGACTATTCAGAGGCTACAGCTGGTGCAAAATGCAGCTGCCCACGTGGAGAAGGGGTATGGTCACTGTGACCATGCCTCACCCTTATCGCGGGAGCTGCATTGGCTTCCGGTGTGCCTCCGGGTGCAATTCAAAGAGCTGGTAATGACCTTTAAAGTCCTTCATTGTAGTGGACCAGGATACTTAAGAGACCGCGTCACCCCAAGATCATCTGCCCATCCTACAAGATCAGACCAGAGGGGCTCCCTAGTGGTTCCATCTGCCAGAGAGGTTCATCTCTCTGGCACTAGAAGGAGGGCCTTCTCCGTATCTGCTCCAGCCTTGTGGAACCTCTTGCCGACCGAGTTGCACCTCCAGGCAGAGCTGACAGCCTTCAGAAAGGGCCTTAAAACCTGGTTAGCACAGTGGGCGTGGGACCCTGCTGGTGTGGTGCCCCCCTCCTGCTGGGTTATATAAGGACGTCTGGGTTTTTCAATTTTATAAGGAGTCTGTTTTAATCTGGTTTTAATGGTTTTTAAAGTTTTTAATTGTTCTGTATGGTGGGGACATTTTGTATTTTGAACTCTTGATACTGTTGTGAGCCACCTGGAGCTGCTTTGGCAAGGGAGGCAGCAAAACAAATACAGTAAATAAATGAATAAACACCAATAGGATTATGGGCTATGGTTTTTTAATATAGGTATGTGTGCACAAAACATGAAGCAAGATTTTAGCACACCTTGGCTTGTTGTGACATGTGAATATATCAATGTAGATGTGCTGTGAGAATTAAAACCTTTAATTTCATTATAAGCTTCTTAGAAGACAAAATCCTGGATATTTTTTGTCTGCCTGCCTGTGAATAAGTATGTATATTAATGGTTCCCATAGTTCTCTCTACAGAAAAAGACACAACATTGGTACCTACAAACAACCTTAATTTTTTAGAGGTTCATAATGGCCAAACTGCAGTTGAGTAGGATAGAAGAAATATTATATGAATCTCAATAAACGATGTTTAAGTCCTCTGCTTGAACCTTGGCAACATTCATTGGATGTTGTGTCATTTACTGACTCCCCCTGCCCCTATTCTTTATTACAGCTCCTGAAGTGCTTGCCCAGAAACCCTACAGCAAAGCAGTGGACTGTTGGTCCATTGGAGTTATTGCCTATATTCTGTAAGTATTTTCAACTCATTTCACATTACTAATTTGACAGTTAACCTTAAATATGATCTCCTTGCCTTTGAATGATGTGCCTAAGTGGATGAAT
Source organism: Bradypodion ventrale (assembly GCA_035047345.1). Lineage (NCBI taxonomy): Eukaryota > Metazoa > Chordata > Lepidosauria > Squamata > Chamaeleonidae > Bradypodion > Bradypodion ventrale. The sequence continues at coordinate 163,434,614 of JAWDJE010000005.1, read as the reverse complement.
GACACGCACATTGGGACCCATTTTAGATGTACAGCCAACTAAACTAAATGATTCATTTGTCAGTATTTGCCAGCTGAACACCTCAGACTACTGCCCTATAGAAACACTGCTTTATTTGAACACTGTGTTTGCCCTTTGTGTATGAATGCATGCTTTATATTGCTCCAGTCCTTTTTAATTGTGCATTTACTGCTGAAATATTGCTTTTAGAGGCAAAAGGGGAGACAGAGAGGCAGAAAATGCCTTCCAGACTCCGGCCCAGCCATAACCATTTTTTTCTCTTCCTCCTTCTCCCCCCCTTTAGGTAAATAACAGGTTCAGGAGACAACATTTAAATTGAGAATATAATATATGCAGTAATTGTTAGTTTCCTTTTTCCCCAGTTAGTAGTCTGTTATGTCCAGCCCTTATAAACAATAGTTCAGACAACAATGAACAAAACAGCAATTTGGTTTATTCAACAGTCTTTAGAGGTTAAGCTAACAAGATGCTCTGGACATAGAGATGGCTATACAGTCCCAATGGAACCAGTCCTTCTGGACTCTGCCGCGTAGGAGGCAATGACTTAGCTACCGTAGAAGTGTAGCTTAATGGAGGAGACCCAGGCTTACCGCATAGCTGGCTACCTGTACGGAGTGGGTAGTATAGATCTGGTCTGGCCACACTCTTGTTGACTCATGGCCTTATATAGCGTCTCCCCGGCAGTGGTTCCTTGATACTAAGTAGCAACCCGCCAGACAACCTTAACTAACCAATCATAACAGAGTATATATGTAATTAACCAGTGAGGAACGGGATCCAAAACTGTAACCAATCACAGGGCTTGGTTTAGTATAATGAGCACGTTCTGTGCAGGGGTTTTCGCGCCACTTTAGACTTCTAATTTAGATGGCGGGAAATTGCCATTTTTCCTCTTGCAAGGGGCTGCCCGCGCCTCTTGCAAAAGTACCTCAATACACAACATAGTCCCAGTTTAGTTTGGGCACATTGAGACCGATCAACTGATTGCTAATCCCATTCCATCAAATTTGGCCAAGTCTTTGAATATTTTAAGATACTATTATGATAAACTTGTTAAAATCATACATTTTCCCAGACTAATTTAGGCTATCATAAGAGCCTGGATGAGCTAGTTTAGCAGCAAACATTTTTCCCCCAAAAAATTAATACATTAATTGCCGTTTGCCCTTTGAGTGAATTTGGCATAGAAGGATGAGAAAAGAAACTTAATTCCAACCTGTGTTTTCAACTACATGGTTGAATATATCATCAGATATGCAGCCAAAAATGTAAAAATTACAGTCTCATAGAATGTGTTAAGGAATACTAAACATCCTTCAATGCCAGCCCTGGGTACTTCATTTTAATTGCATCCAGATCTCAGTAACTTTGTGATCACTTACACTTAGCTAGAAAATTATTTTGTAAACAGATTATTACTAATTTTGGTAAACTGAAACAATTTGAAACTTGATATTATTCCACTTTACTTTTATTTAAAACAGCTGAACAATAAATACCAGGTTCTTGTATTCCATTTTTCAAAAACTAGAAAATACAAATTGCTCCAAATCCATCACCCTTATTCTTTAGAGATGGAAATGTTTTTTCTAACTACAGCTGAGAGAATACCTCAGCCAGCATGACCAGTATTCCAAAAGTTGTTGTCCAGGGGGGGAAACTTTTCACATCTCTGTTTCCACTAGCAACATCACCACTACCTCTTCATCAGCATGTCAGAATTGTTTAAAGAATGAGAAGTCTACATCTACACCATCAACTCCATAATTAGCTAGTATCAATGATGAGGGGAGATAAACTCCAGGCCATGCACCTGCATCATACTGGAAATAAAAAGATCTGTCAACCTCCCCACATCTCACCTCTTCCAGGTTAATGGAGAAGGGTAAAAGGACTCCTGCTATCTCTGATCACTGACTGGAGATAATAGGGTTCCCCTATTCTGTTTTCGGTCAGTACTTCCATTAGCTGACTGAGTCCTAGCTGGAATAATAGATCACATGCCCTCCTTTTTTCCTGCAGAGGGAAGAAAAGTGAAAATAGGTTTGCTGCTGAAACACTAAATGGAACAGCAGCACCCACTTCAGTGAAGGTTCTAGTGATGCCTTTAAGGTGTAAGTCAGGGATTCTCAACCTGCGGCCCATGGGCCAGATGTGGCTTACGGCACCATTTCATGTGCCCCCCCACCGCCTCCACCATACCAGGAAGTGCCATGTAGTGGAGGAAGGGCAAAATGGCCGTCCGGCCCCCGAAGCTGTCTGAGGGAGTGTGACCTGGCTCTGGGCTATAAAAGGTTGAGAACTCCTGGTTAAGGGTACCACACACCTTGAAGTCATCCAAACTGCAGAGCGCTGTGAGGAAGGAAATCCATTCTGCTCATTTGAAATGACTACCCACCTGCATCTTATGGCAGCTTAAAACCACAATGTCATTTAAATAATTATATAATTAAATAATTTAAAAATTCAACAGAAACAAAGGCCACATGCAACATTTCCTTGCCCTGTGATTTCCTCACATAGTACAGTTCAGACATTGTTCAAATGAGATACTTCTCAGGTTGAGACAACTCTCTCTTCAAATTTAACTCTGCACGGGCAAAGAGCTAAGAGGCAGAGGATAGGCCTAACACCCTCTTTGTAACATATGTATTTTATAGTCTATAGTTTAATCTCTCAGTGGTCTTTGTTATGTAATACGTTGACTGTAACTCGTTTTGTAGAATGTCTGAATATGTAATGGATAAGAGATCTATTATGCCCTGTGAGGACCTTTACACAAGAGAATGTTGTACCTGTGGGAGACTACATAAAACCCTTATTAAGTTAGTAAGTTAACAGATGTAGAATATTTAAGATATAAGAGACATATGGAAGTGAACATATCTAGTGACAATCTCTATTACAGAACTGGGTTTTAAAAAATCATGTTGCTTCTTTTTTCAGATCCTTCTGTTGCTATTAGCTAAGATGTGGTGGTATAATGGAATGCTGAAAATATTCTGATTTTTAAAAAACTGGCCCTAGAATGCTGCTAAACAATGTAGTTTCTATGAAGAGAGCGCAATAACAAGTGTTGCTGAAACAAGACTGAAATGGAATGAGCGGTGTAATGTTTGCTGGTAGACATAACATAAAAGGATGGTTTTAGAAAGGAGATCTTGGAAAAGGGACGGGACCTTAAAGAAGTAGTGTACCTGAAGAAAAGGAAGGCCAGAACTAGTAGCAGACAGTGGGTATGTGAAGAGAATGAAAGACTTTGGACAATAGCAAAGATAAAGAAGACAGAGTGGTGAGGAAGTTAAGAAATGCTTAGAAAATGTCCTGGCCTAAAGCCTCAGGATAAGAAAGGACATGCACAATGGGAATAAAGCGCAAGAGAATTCGGAAGACATGGGGGAAATGGGACAATGGGAGGAAAATGTCAAACGACCAAGGATATTGGTTAAAAATAGGTGAATTACAACAGAGTTTTTAAGTCCCAGGACAAAACTAACCTATGACCTGATGGAAAAGAGATATGGACATGGCTTCCCACATATGCTTTCCAGGACTTAAGAGAAGTTTTGGATAACAAAATCATTATAATACTCACAGTATTATCTCAAACATATTAAATACAATCTTTCTCCATTACAGTAATGGATTGCTTCTCTTTTCAGGAGAGTCTTGCATTGAATAGTCTCTGATAGTATATTTCTCAGGAAATGTTAAAATCTGTTTCATTTGCACAGCTACAGATGTTGTTCTTAAAAGAAGGGCAATTGGATTATTTTGTTCTTCCTTTACCTTTATGTTTAGTAAATGCTAAGATATGTAGTACAGTGGAATAGCAGAGTGCTATTTTGGTATGGCACTAACCTTGGATGCTACTTCAGTTTTTGATTTCTTTAGGGACAGGGAAAAGAAAAGTTAACTTGATGGAAACTCCCCTAGGATGGACTGGGATTTTCTCATTAAAAGTACATTTTGTAATTTTTTTCTATTCACATAAAAATAGAATAAATTCAGAGGCCATCATTTTTTCCTGGCAGGAATGTGTGCATTTTAGCAGAAAGCATACATAGTGTTCTGATTTTACTACCATAAAATATGGTGGTAACCATTTCCTTAAGCTGTTTAATTTATGGAAGGTATAATTATCTGCCTGAATAGAACGCAAATACAATATCAGATTTTATAAAAATACCTCTGACCCTTAGTGAAAGGCATCATAGCCATTGTTGACATGCCCTGCTTATGACCTTTTACAGACATTTGGTGGGCCATGGTTGAAAATAAAACACTGGATTACAATGACTTTGATATGGCCTGATAAACTGTTTTAGGATATAATCCAGACTACATTTTACAAGGGGAAGTTTCTTTCCTCTTTTGTTTGCTTCTAAGTTACACGTACCACCTTTTAGGGTAAAATCTCTCAATACAGTGTACTGTTCTGACTTTTATTGCATAGCTAGGATCCCACTGGCTGATTAGATAGCTCAGTGAGTTCGATACCCATGGTCAGGGATTCAGCCCCCACTGTGCCTCATGGGAGAAGAGCCAGCATGTGTAGATATGGTCAAGTTGCACAGTCCCAGGGCACTGGGAAAAAAAGAAGATAGTAAATCACTTCAATACGTAGGAAACTTGAGAAAGGATTGTGATATGTTGGAATTGGTATAACAGCATGTAATTATTATTATTGATCTCACTATTCATTCCACTAAAGTTCAAGATACTATACACTTTTTAGATCTTTAACTGAATTGATAAGGTTAACTACTGTTTACTGATTGGCATGAAGTTGGCTTTTTTGACATTCATCTTTAGACCATGTTCATTACTTAACTGACACAATTGAGTAACATTGCAATCCATCTAAATTTTAAACTAGTTTAAAGTGCTCATCTATGTATTGGATATTGTGTATTCTACACTGAAATAATGCTGTCATTTAAATCAGCAAGTGTTTATTTATTTATTTATTTATTTATTTATTTATTTTCTGGACTTATAGGCCACCTTTATCGCCTCGGCGACCCAAGGCGGCTCACAATAGTTAAAACCATCTCATATATAAAACCAACTATTAAAACAGTAGAAATTGATTAAAATATACATAAAACATCATAATCCCTGAATTAAAACCCCAATAGGGCTAGATAAGCCAGCAAGGCTGGGTAGTGCTGCCAGATGCAGCCATGCCTGCTGGCAGAGGGGTCCAGCTCTGGCAGAGGGGTCCAGTTCTGGTGTCAGGAGGTTCCAAAGGGCTGGGGCAGACACCGAGAAAGCTCTCCTCCTGGTCCCAGTAAGGTGTGTGTCCCTGGCTGATGGGACTACCAGAGAGCCCCTACGGTCTGCCCTCGTAGGGCAGGTCAAAAACCTTGGGACAATGCGGTCTCTTAGGTATCCTGGCCCACTACCATGAAGGGCTTTAAAAGTCAAACCCAGCAGCTTGAATTGCACCCAGAAGCATACTGACAGCCAATGCAGCTCCCGTAGCAGCGGCATAACGCCCGCACCCCATCACCACCCAGGCAGCTGCATTCTGAACCAGCTGTAGCTTCCAGATGGTCATCAAGGGCAGCCCCATGTAGAGTGCATTACAATAATCCGGTCTGGAGGTGACCAGAGCACGGGTGACCGTGAGCAAGGAGTCCTGGTCCAGGAGCGGGCGTAATTGGCAGATGACACGGAGTTGAGCAAAAGCCCTCCTGGCCACGACTGCCACCTGCTCTTTGAGCAGTAGGTGCGTGTCCAGGATAACCCCCAAATTATGCACTCGGTCTGTTTGGGGTAGAGAAGCACCATCCAGCACTAAAAATGGTAGCTCGTAGGATAACGCAGGACCCCAAACCCACAGCCACTCAGCTGAAGCCCGTTGTCCCCCATCCAGGCCCTCACAGCCTCCAGACACCTGGTTAGGACTCCGACTGCATTGCTTGGATCACCACAGGCCGAGATGTATAACTGAGTATCATCAGCATCCTGATGATACCTCACCCCGTGGGCATTAGTGTTTCTCTAAAGATGTCTTGAAAGATGTGAAAAGAGTATAAATCTTTGAACAACTCTACACTATAATTTTACCCTTAACATAAAAAATCAGAGATCATAATGTGCTATTAAGTTGCTTCTAACATACCTGTATTACAAGCCAGTGAATTCTCTGCCCTGCATTGCAAGCGCACCCCCCAAAGAAAGACTCAGACACCGGTATATGGATAAAGGCATCGGGCCACTTTTATTGAATAATGCCCTAGTCTGAATTATAACTTTCAATTGGTGTAATCATCCAATTGTAATTCTTTAAGGCAAGCAGGCCGCAGTAACACTGGTAAGGTTCCTCCCAAAATGCCAATGGCAATTGGTTACATGTAACTATTTGTATCAATTTGTTTGTTGACACAAACAAATTGTTGACCGGAGTCAATAAACTATCTACTGACCCCACCCTATGACGTGTATCCGTTAAATATCAAGGTGATGCAGGCTGTGAAGCTCCTGACATCACCCCTTGCCTGGTTCGCCCTTGACCGGCCAAACCTATTTCCCCTGTACCTGTCTACGTGTTGGCCAGTCAATTGCGAACCTGCCGGATACCTATGGGTCATAAATCTTTATCTTACCAGTGCTACCCGCCAAAAGTGACCAAAGCCAACTTACCCCTTTTCTCAAACACTAGCAACAGTGTGGGATGGGCAAAAAAGCGAGAACCAAGGAGCCAATTGTAGGTTCAAGCCAAAAATTCCCACCCGGCCCCGAAGCGACCAAAATTCACACTGTTCACTAGGGAGGGGGTGGAGGGAAAAACTTCTCCGCTCCGTCGCGTTTCTAAAATGGCAGCTCGGCTGCCTCGTGGCCACCCCTTTTATAGAGGAGTGGCCACGCCCCCTAACTTACCTGGATGTCTGAGTCCGGGTGGGGGGGGCGCAAAGAGCCCGGCGGCCATTTTGGCACCGCGCTTTCATTTTTCCAATTTTGTTTCTCTTCTATTAACTCTAATATTTCTTATGTCATCTTCTCCTTTCTTTTTCTATTTTTAAGGTCAGTGTTCATTATATCTATTAATAACTCTATAAGTTTAGACAAGTAGCATTTATATCTGAGCCATCCGAGTATGATTTCTATTGATGTCTTCATGAATTTCTTACTTAACAACAGTGTGTACACCTGGATCCCTGAGCTATTTAATTTCTATGCTTTTTCTTCATTTCACTTCTTTTGATTTCTTTCCATTTGAGGCAAATTACTGTAATGACAGGATTCTCCTATGAATTCATGAGTTTCTACTGACATAACAGTGTTTTGGTGCCTCTAATTTACTTGGATATAATTTTCATGGTTTTGCAATATCTCTTTTAGTGCCATGTTTTTGTGTGTGTGATAGCTGGAATGTGGCAATTGGTAATTATTGGGTATACATTCTTCTTTACCATAATATTGTGTGACTTGTCTTCTGTATTTGTTTCATGTTCTTAGTTCATGCTTTCCAATAAAATCTGCACAGGCTTCTGTTCCTAGTTTGGCATTAAAATCCCCCATGTTGCTTTTCCATACATTTTATGACAGCTTTGAATTCTTCACAAGATTATTCTTAGCATTCTTCATCTCTACCAGCACTTTTGACAAATAGTTGTATGATGTTGGCGTCTGCAGGATTTACCTTTCATTGGGTAAGCATTACCTAATCTGAATATGGAATGGAACAGAATTTGGCAAGCATTCCCCAAGCAGATTTCTGGGAGATGCAGCCAAAACGTGAAATTGACAGACAAACCTTTCTTACCTATGTGGGTTCTTGTGTTGAAATGAGACTTATTTCAAAATAAATAAAAATTTCAAAAAATAGGTAAATGCCCCAGTGCTCCAGGAAATCACAAGTCGTCATGGCATTCTCTCTGCTCATTATGTTTTATGTTGCTTTCCAAAGGACTCCTCCTTCAAAAATAATAATAATAATATTGAGACTCCCATGAAGCCTTGCAGCTCTCAGCAAGTATCAAGGCAGCTTCTTGATATATTTTTTTACATGAGATCAATTTCATTAAATTACATTAAATATTCCTATTACTGGATGGTGATGTTATCTGGTTTGTATGGCATAAATTGTATCAAGAGCATCATACAAGCCTTTAAATAGCCTACCAGCTTTACAATTAACCATAAAAGGAGAGCCAGGGAATAGTAAAGGAGGGGATCAAGGAGGGAGGATTGTATGCTGTAGGACAGATAAAAATGCATCTTTTAAGATCGACCTACCCTGACTGCTCCTTGGAAGGTCAAATATTGAAGATGAAGCTAAAGTGCTTTGGACATAAAATGAGAAGAGTGGATTCACTTGAGAAAGCCTTGATACTGGGAAAGGCCAAGGGCAAAAGAAGAAGGGGACAGCAGAGAATGAGATGGCTAGATGGTATTGTTGACAGAATGGGCACAGAGCTGAGCGGGTTGAGAAGAATGGTGGAGGATAGGTGTAGGCGTGCAATGGTCCATGGGGTTGCAAAGGGTCGGACTCGACTGTGCGACTGAACAACAACAACAACAACAACAACAAATCCCACAGAGGCAATATGGGTGAAAGTATTATTTGGATATTGTATTTCAGACCTGAAATGTGAGTGGCATTTATAGCCTGCCATTATAATCTATACATCAGAACTTTTATGGAAGGTTTTCATTATTCTGCTGTTTGTAGCTCACCAGCATAGACCTCAAGCTCCCAAACAAGAATGTTGTTCTCTGTTACAGTGTGAGATGAGGTCAGACACCTTATGACTCATTAAGACGCATATAGCTCATCACTGTATGAAGATCTCAATGAGTCTGTCACATTGTGTACCATCTTTTCTGTGTCCTCTGCTGGTAGCAAAAATAGGAGGCTCAAATGGGCCCGAGGTTTTGAAGGCTTTCTATACCTTTTCAGCCTATAATGGTAATTGTGAAAAACTGAAGAACTTCCTAAGTTGCTTTTTTGTTTTATGCCTGAAAGGGTGCTTCTTCTTCTTTTTGTTTCTTTTTATTTTAGGCTCTGTGGGTATCCTCCTTTCTATGATGAAAATGATTCCAAGCTTTTTGAACAAATTCTCAAGGCAGAATATGAATTTGATTCTCCATATTGGGATGATATCTCTGACTCTGGTAAGAAACAAATCAGATTAGATCAACCTTTTCAAGCCAGGGACCGGGTCACGCTCTTTCAGTCAGCTTCAAGGGCCAGATGGCCATTATGTCCTGCCTGCACAATGGGGGTGGCCATTTTGTCCCAACAGCTTCAAAGGGCTAGCCATTTTCTTTTTTAAATGCCCTTAGAGGGGTGGGAAGTCATATGAAAATGCGCCATGGGTTAGATACTGACATAGTATATGTGACTCCTTCATTGGCAGCCACCAAGTTTCTTGGTACCGTATTTACTCAAGAATAAGCTGAGTTTTCTAGCCCCAAAAAGGGGACACGGCTTATACTTGGGTCAACAATAATGAGAGTCCCAAGACTGTGCCAGATTGAAATGCACCGACAATTTAATTAATTTTACTGTATTGTCATGTATTTTGATTATTGAAACTCACTAGCAGCTGCTGATTTTCCCTCCCTCAGCTTCTACTCAGGTCAATCTATTTTCCTGGGTTTTCAGGTCAAAATTAGGTACCTCAGTTTATATTCAGGTTGACTTATATTTGAGTATATATGGTAAATTGTTTCCACCACTTTCACATTTTCCTGGGCCTCAGTAGGCCACAACTGCCCAATTTTCAAGACTGGAGGGAAACCCCACCTAGATTTGTAAGATGATCCATTGTTTCTGGTGGGAATGTTACCTGTATAGCCTGCTTGTCTTCCCCTCTCTTCCCAGTAATCCTTTTCATCTTCTTGTCTGCAATTTGGAACTTCTTATATTGCACTTTCCCTAGCTTTCACATTTAAATATGTCATAGTCAGAGAATCATATACTACGATTAAAGTTGTGTGGATACATAGGTTTTGTCAATCTGGCACATGGAATATGTTTGGAGTGTGGCAGTGAATACTAAATTGAGCCAAGAGTCATACTTGCTTTGTTTCCTATAGAAGAGGCAAGCCCTCTCGCAAGCTCCTGGCTCTTTGGTTGTGAAATAAACATGTGTATCTCTTTTTCTTTAAATCTCAAAATCAAGAGAATTGGCTCAACAAACTTTCCAGTGAATAAGGTCAAGGCTTCAGTGTCTGTCACTTGCCAAATCTAGTAACTACCGATGTGGAATTTGGATTATTTTATTACACATATTGCTTTTGGTCCTCTCCCTGACAGACAATACCACAAGTAATGATCCCATGCGAGCGGAATCATGCACAGTTGCTTATTTTTAAAATTAATCATACATACAGCTTGCCAGATCAGGCTGTTCTTCCTGTGGAAATTGGATAATCCTGCGATAATCTTGTGGGATTGAGCGTTGGAATACTGTACAGTATTTAGCTCTGAATCAGTAGTGCCATGAGACTTAATGTATTTTAGTAATTTAATGCAACTGTCATTCTCAATCTTAACAAAAGAGCAAAAAGCCCAGCTACTATCTTATATGAGAAATATTACATTATTAATTAAGTAAGAAAATGTGGGTTTGTGAATGAAAGTGACAGTCTGGGGTGTGTGGAAGCATAGAATTGAATCACTTTATATAAGATCATTCATTTGATTAACTCCCTTTTTTTACTATTATAATGTTTCACTGTATAATTCTTTGAACTTAAATCTTCTACAAAAATCTTAGTACAGTATGTTATTTTTAATGTTTTTTGTGGGATAATGATACTGTTTCAGATAATCAAATGTATGTGCTGTGTACCTTTAATATTTCTGATGGGCTTTGTTGCTTCAGATATCAATTATATTTCTCATCCACCCCCTCTCTCAAAACAGCTAAAGATTTTATTCAGAATTTGATGGAAAAAGATCCCAATAAAAGATATACGTGTGAGCAAGCAGCAAGACATCCATGGTAAGCAGTTTTTTGGGCAAGAAACAAATGCCATATCCTAAAATCTTTATTGCTATTTGTCTTAATAATGAATTTATAATAACAAGCTCTTGATGCAAGGAATGGCTATGAAAATTACTTGCATCAAGAGATTATTATTATAAATTAATTATTAAGGCAAATAGCGATGAAGAATCCAGCTCATTTACTGGTCTGCCAATTACTGCCAGAAACATGCACTGATGAGGATTTAAGTTTGGCTAACGACAAATCCAAGAAAGTGACTTCATTTTGGCCGTCCAGGGTTTGATCGGGTCATGAAGGAGAAGAAGACTATGAACAAAATTAAAAAGAAGGAAGGAAGGAAGGAATAAAGGGCGATTACTCTGCAAATCTTAGTTTTATTGTGACGTCCTAGGATAAATAGGGTATTCACAAAATAGCCATGCGGTAAGGAATAGTTGCAAAAACAAGAACAACCATTTGTGGAGCAAAATATATATATAGTCCATAAAGATAATACAATTTTAATATTCACAATGATCTTATGAATGTAGATATCAAATAGTTCAATAAATTCAAAAATAAACTGAAGGACTTATGATGTCATTTCAGCACATAAGAATTTACTGAGAGGCCAATAGACGCATTTAAGAAGATTGGTTATGACAGTCTCCGGAAGAAGAAACACGAAAAACCTTGTTTACTAGAAGGGTTTGGGGACCACGTCATAACTTTCATATTTTTCATGATAAGAATATTACTGATATATGGATTATTTTTTACTATATAAGGCAGTCATAAGTCCTTCGGTTTATTTTTGAATTTATTGAACTATTTGATATATACAATCATAAGATCAATGTGAATAATAAATTTTAATATCTTTATGGACTATATATATTTTTGCTCCACAAACGGTTGTTCTTGTCTTTGCAACTAGGATAAATAGGGAACACTTGGGTGGGAAGGTAAACAGCATTCCGTGCACTCAGGTGTTGAGGCATGCCTGCCACATATCCACGGAAATGTCTGCAAACGCAGACAGCTCTTTGGCTATAAACAGAGATGAGCACTGAACCCTAGAGTTGGATATGACTGGCTTTCGAGCAAGGGCAACCTTTACCTAGCATCACCATACAGTAATACCAGATCCTCCATAACATCAAACTGTGACTGCAGATTGTATATACAGGTTTTCTCCTCTTCCTTTGGAAGAGGAAAAAAGGATTATGGAACAGCATAATAAAACTAGGCTACAGAACTATTCCCAATTCATATATGTTAATCTCTCTCTCTCTCTCTCTCTATCTCTATCTATCTATCTATTCTAAAATAACATTTGATCATCACACATACAAATTAGGGTTACACATACAGTATATTGTATATTGAAATACATATACACTATGTCCTATTTTTAGTGTTACATCTTAACAAGTGAAGGTAAAGCATGGGTAGGCAAGTGAGTATGATTCCATTGTGCCATTAACTACTCCCATATGTGTTAAAACCTACATGTATGTGTGCAGTATAAATACTATATCCAAAAGTATTTCAAAGTGCATAATACAAAATATAAAATATATGCTAAAATGTAAAACAAAACCTAATATTTGCAATTTTTAATCAGATAGATAGATAAAATAGGACATGAGAGTGAGTATGGATGACACTTTCCCCCTTCATTGCTATACCTCTTTATGGGGAAAAAATATGTTGATTTAATCTGTTAATGCTATTACAGCACAGAAAGAACTGTGCTGGATTGGCCCAATGACCTGTTTCTCACAGTACATAAGAACATAAGAACAGCCTTGCTGTAACAGGCCACAGCCCATCCAGTCCAGCATTCTGTCTCACACAGTGGCTCACCATTTTCTTCAGGGTATTCCCAAGGAGATGCCTTCACCTGCTTAGGATTCCCTGGAAATGGCATTGAGAGATATCCTGCCTATCTCTCCAACCCCGAGGTTGTCCTTAAGTATCCATAATTATAGCCATTGATACCCTTGTCCTCCATGAACTTGTCTAATCCTTTCTTAAAGCTGTCAAGACTGACAGCTGTCACCACTTCTTCTGGCAGGGAGTTCCATAGACCAGTAATCCTCTGGGTAAAAAAGTACTTTCTCTTATTTGTTTGAGAACTAGTACCCAAAAGTTTCATCGAATATCCCCTAGTTCTAGTGTTGTGCGATAGGGAAAACAGTTTTTCCTTATCTACTTTGTCCACACCGTGCATGATTTTATAAACTTCAATCAGGTCACCTCTTAGACGCCGTCGTTCAAGAGTGAAAAGGCCCAACCGTTGCAGCCTCAGATGGTAAGGAAAGTGTTCCAGTCCATAATATCCTTCTGGAGGTATGGCGACCAGAACTGTACACAGTATTCCAGATGGGGCCTCACCATAGATTTATAAAGAGGCAAAATGACACTTGCTGACTTATTTTCTATACCCTTCCTAATGATCCCTAGCATTGAGTTTGCTTTTTTCACTGCTGAGGCACACTGGGTTGACACCTTCATTGAGTTGTCCACCAGGACACTAAGGTCCCTTTCCTGGTTTGTCGCAGAGAGTTCAGACCCCATCAGTTTATAAATGTAATTGGGGTTTTTTGCCCCAACATGCATCACTCTGCACTTACTAATGTTGAAGCTCATTTGCCACTGTTTTGCCCACTCCCCCAGTGTCAAGAGATCCCTCTGGAGCTCCTCACAATCTCTCACAGTTTTCACTACCCTGTATAATTTAGTAGTTAAGCAGATGCTTGTAGGATGCCCATAAACAAGAGATTACAGCAGTAGCCTTTTGTTGCTATTGTCCTCCACCCACCCAGCATTTGCCTTTTCTCGATAACAGCCCTGCTCCAGCTTCCTGTTGTGAAATGCCAACATGAGCGACAGTCTTGCGGCACTTATTGGCAGTCAAAAGACAGCATGAAAATGGTTGTGTAAAACAAGTAAATAGATGAGCAAGCAGCTTTTTGAAAAGCCAGTCATATCCAACTCTAGGGTTCAGTGCTCATCTCTGTTTATAGTCAAAGAGCTGTCTGCATTTGCAGACGTTTCCGGGGACATGTGGCAGGCATGCCTCAACACCTGAGTGCATGGAATGCTGTTTACCTTCCCACCCAAGTGTTCCCTATTTATCCTAGGATGTCACAATTAAACTAAGATTTGCAGAGTAATCACCCTTTCTTTTTGCCTTCCTTCCTTCTTTTTGAAATACAGTACTCCTGAAATTCACCCAGAAGAATTCACCCCATTGGACTAAGCCCTAAATGGGTACTTTCAATGCTAAACCTCTGAGCTCAGATTTTAATGCAAGATAAAAGAATTTAGAGTATTCATAGCTCTAGGTGGACCATAAATTTTAAATTAGGAAGGAGGAAAGAAAGAAAGAATTCAATGAGATCAGAGGGAGAAAACATAATTTCATTGAAAAACTCTTTAAGACAGAATACAGGGGTAAACCAAGGTCTGATTAAATCTCTTTCATAGCCCCAAATATTGTTTCTGTACAAGAGCCATTAGTTTTAAAATTTGCATCTGTTAACAGCTTTATATAAAAGGATTATATGTGAAGAAGATGATTGGGAGAAGACCTTGGTTCCTAGACAATCCTATTTAGTGTGAAATGGTTCCCTTAGGAGAAGCAGTGATGTTTAAAACATAAGTTTAAATGCCTTATACGGCCTGTCATAATACTTTATTTATTTATTTTGGAAGATCTTTAGAAATAGATCAGCAGTTATGTTCTTGCTATTTGCTATGTTACTCAGCCCTCATGTTTCATATCATCTTGATGATGATTCCAGGGAAACCTTGGCCAGCAAATAGTCTCTAGCAGAAAGTTTATTTTGGTAGTTTAGGCTGTAAAGTGGCTTTAAGCAGGGTTTTGTTTGTAAGATTCTCTTGTTACAAACAATGGCCTTAATCCACAGAACATGACTATTCTGAAAATCTTTAGGCATCCCAGACAAGCATCGGCATGCTGACAATCCCATGAATTCAGAATAACTCCCCTGTGGCCAGTTTACTCTATTAGAACTGCCAGGTGAAGTGACAATTAGTTTCACTTGTTTTGTACTCACCTCCCCATTAATAATAGTACCAGAGACCTTTTTTGATCCCGTGTTAATCCTGAAATTGTCATCTGGATGGTCAGGTTGGGTAAGGTCAGTGACCCAGTAATAAATTAGGTTCCAGTCATAATCCAAAATGCAATCCCAATAAGCCTTGTTCCATTTATGACATCAACTTTGTTTTACAAAGACATTTGTTATATTCTAGGTTCCTGGCATATGTACAAAATAATTAAAATGATAACAGAAGGGTCTTACGGATGTCTTCTCAAAAGACAGGCCCATTGAATTTGCCCTGTGGGTTTACTTTGAGATAAACTGACACAGGAATACATTTAGAGCTACAATCCTAAACATTCCCATTGAATACAAAAGGAATGAATCTCAAATAAACTTACATAGAACTTGCACCATATTGCGACATTTCTGAGCCATTTTGCTCTATAATAAGTTCCACTTATTTTGTTATGAATTCTGAAGAAACAAACATAGGATTGCTCTGTATGATTTGTGGGAAACAGAATGAAATAGTGCTAGGGAAAAATCAAACTAAAAAGATCACAGACTTGAAATCACCTCCAAATCTTATATGTCTATATCACCAGATGGAAAGGTTTTATGATTCTGAATGAACCAGAAACTAACATTAAATTTAAACTAAGGCAACTTGTGAGAAGAGCAGAAGGAAAACAGTCATTTATTGCCTTATGACTGTGTAGTTTACTATAGGGGAATAATGGTATTCATTTTGCTCTCTGGAGACAAAGGGATAATTTTTTTAAAAATCAAATATACCTGGAAGAGGTGTTGGAATAAAGAATCATAGAATCATGAGTTGGAAGAGGCCTATTAGGCCATCAGGCCCAACCCCCTGCTCAATGCAGGAAAAGAAGTGCATAGGTATACAGAAAGGAGTTGAGGTATCTAGTATGCTCTTTTGAAAGATATTTCTTACAGTTTCTATACCCTTATTAACCTTATGAATGTAAAAAGAACTATGTTGAATAAGAGCCATTTTTATGCTTGACTAAGCAATTTTAGCAAGCACTACTCATAAATTGTGGACAGTGTGTTGTCAGTGTACTGTATATGTCATTTGTATGTTCAGGTTCAGTCACCAGTCTTAGTGCCATACAATTTCTTAGGTCAAAGGTAGAGCCCACAGATTGACAATTACAAGACCCACTTGTCAAGTTGAAACCCAAAGATGTTAAATAAAATGATTAAGGTACAATTCCTAGCTTACAAGAACTGGGAGACCATGAGCTACATCGTCTTCTACTCCTGCAATCAGTTCATATTGTCCCCTTCTTATGTGCTGAAGCAAGGAGGGCTCCAGTTTATCTGCTTATAAGCAGAGGAAAACTCCACTGTCCCACCCAAGGCCAACTATTTTCACTTTAAGTTTATGGTTGATAGATAAGTGTTACTTCTGAATGTGCCTGCTTAAAGCAAACCTTAAGAATTCCAGTAGTGTGTCAGAATGTGACATTTGGCCATACAATTTGGGACTCCAAGAGATCCAGAAGATCAGCTCCCAAGGAGCTAAAACACAAGGAAGATTCTAGTAAGATGTGCTTTGAAAAGGTGAGATCTCACAGCTCATAAGGGGCCATTAAACAAATACGTGATCCTCGAGGGGGGTGTCTGCCATCTGAATTACGGGGGTGGGGGGTGGGAGTCAGGTCAAAAAATACATAATCCATTTGGAGCTGTTGTGGTTTCAAAACATGGTGCTTTTTTAGGTTTAAAAATGATCTCTGGGAATTTTGATCCGATTTGAGATTATTGAATTGCTTGTGCAATTCTAGGGTGTGGTGCTCACCTCTGTTTACAGTCAAAGTGCCAACTCTGCCTGCATCTGTAGACATTTCCATGGTCATGTTGCAGTATGACTAGACACCAAAGTGCACAGAACACTGTTACCTTCCCACCGAAGCGGTACTGACTGCTAGATTGGCAGGAGCTGGGGCAGAGATAGGAGCTTGCTCTGTTGAGCAGCACTTGAGTCGCAAACTGCTGACCTGTTGACCTTCCAGTCATCAAGTTCAGTGTCTTAACCACTAAGCCACCGCAGTCCACTGTTAAGCTTGTAGCACATTGATAATACCAGGCTTGCTGGTAGCTTTATTGGCCTGAGTAAGAGTTCACTCCACATGCTTTTTGTCCCAAGCTATGAAGAAGAGATAGGCAAGCTTCCGACAACATTACTGTGAGTTACACTGGCTGGCCGACAGCATCCCATTATCTTCACTCCCATTTCACAGCTATTTTCCCCAGGTTTAAATATGTGCATCTAGAAAGTCATAATGATCACGCACAAAGCCTCAATCGGTCCCTTCGCATGCATTGTATTGCTGATGTGGGAAGCTGGAATGGAGAAAGACAACATTCTATTTAGGCTCTGATATCTTACACAGCCTTTTCCTCTCTGCTAATATAGCAAATGTCCATTACTAATGTTGATTAAAAGCTATGCATGGTTAGTTCCCTGCTGTGTTAAAAGAGCCTTTCCAACACAAACAAGCCTTGAGTGGTTTTGGAAATGACTCCATGTCTTGAGGCAGGAAAATGAATAGCAAGCTGGCCAGTTAAGCGTAGAAATTAGATCAGAAGAAAAATAATCTGAATTTCAAGAAAAGCCTTGAAATTATTTCTCCTCTCCTCCCTGTTCCCTTTTTTTTAAGTGGGGCAGGTTTACTGTACTTTTAACAGAAGGATGACTGGGAGAACATAAACAGGTGTAGACTTTGCCCAGCTTGGAAGCAGCGATAGGAAAGGCTCCATAAGCCAGATATTCAATGAAGTGGGAGGGATTGTTCTCACTTCATATGACAGGAAAGAAAAATAGCAAACAAATAAGTTGAGACTATAGCAGGGGGACCCTTAATCCAAATACCTGGATATGCTCAGAGTTATTTTATTATATCAAAGGAGGATAACAGCAATTAAATTGACAAAATACAGTAAAATTACAAAATACAATGAAATGGATTTATATCTATACCTATAAAAGAGAAATGTCCCCGGGTGGGTCCCTAAAATGAATCCACACCCCTTAACTGTCCCTATCCACACTGTGCACTCACTTACCTGGCACGGGAGAGAAGGTCAACGTCAGGGTCCGGAATGCCGTGGGAGCCCCTGTGCCGCACAAAACAGAAAAACAAAAAACTACAACCCCCGGCAGCCAGTGTGACGTGATGCAACCAATCGGGGAGGATGGAACGGGTACATAGTGGTGGGGCAACACCCGCACCGAGGCCAGCCCAATGATTGCTGCGCATGCATAACGCAGCCGTGGGGTGCCACAGCAATGGAGATGCTTGCAGGACATGGAACACAAAACACTGGGCCGCTGATGCTCCACAGCAATGGAAAAACACTGAGAGGAGGAGGAGGAGGAGGTAGAGTGGTTGGAGGGTCTCCCTTCTCCACCACCTCCGCCGCCCAGCCTCACGCTCAATGCCAGGATGCGGCTCCTGCCGGCCGGGGGTTCGCAATTGATTGAGCAATATTGTCATTTCATGGTTTCCTGCCTATAGGATTCTTGCCTCTTCTCTCCTTTTGTTGCTCCCCTTATTCTCCACACAATGGCCAGAGCCCAGTAGTACATTTCTACTGGATTCCACTGCTTCCACCATGATTAACATGTTACTACTATTACCTGAAGCCCCCCATCTTTACCTATAAGAAGGGGGTTGGGTGGTGCGTGTCCGGCAAACGTGGCCACACCCAACCCAACCATCCTGTACCGAGCCAGCCACACTTACCTTAAGACCCTGCGAGCATCACCGCAAGGGTCTGGACGCCGAGAGTGGGGCACCTGCCCCACGAACATGATAAAAAAAACCTATGCTTCCCAGCATCCTCTGCGCCACGCAACCCCTCAGCCAATCAGGCTGAAGGGCGCAAACGCAGAGGAGGCCAGGAAAGTGGCGTGTGCATTAAGAACGGCGCTCCATTTTTGGCCTCTGTCTCCCGGAGGGAAGACAACACCTTCAACGGAGGACGGGGGCTGGAAACTTCAGCCCTTGCCCACTGAGGAAAATGAACCGCTTCCCTCCAGAAGACGGAGGGTGGTTTTGGGGTGCGCGCGCATTCAGCCCTTGCCTGCTGGAGAAGGGGGTGGATTTCTCCGACAGGCATGGGCGAAGCTGCGGCGAGGGCGCCGCCAGCCTTCATCCTCAGGGCCATGGGGAGAAGTGGGGCTCCCACTCCTCCCTATAACCCCGCCGAAGCCGGAAGGTGATGGTTTTCTGCCGGGAGATGGAGACCAAGAATGGCACTCCATTCTCGGCCTCCATCTCCCGGAGGGAAGACAATGCTTTCCACGGAGGGCAGGGGCCAAAAGCTTCAGCCCTCGCCCACCAAGGAAAATGAACTGCTTCCCTCCGGGAGATGAAGGCCGAGAATGGAGTGCCATTCTTGGTCTCCATCTCCCGGCGGAAAACCATCGCCTTCCGGCTTCGGCGGGGTTACAGGGAGGAGTGGGAGCCCCACTTCTCCCCATGGCCCTGAGGATGAAGGCTGGTGGCGCCCTCGCCGCAGCTTCGCCCATGCCTGTCGGAGAAATCCACCCCCTTCTCCAGCAGGCAAGGGCTGAATGCGGAGCTTTCCCCCCTCTGTGCGCGCGCGCGCGCGCACCCCAAAACCACCCCTACCACCAACACACACAAGGCTGGGCAAAAAATGCTAGTACTGTATACCCTAAAATCCTGTTCAGAAATCCTCCAGGACAAGGAATTTTATTGCCAAAATACTATTGGAACAAGAGCCTTAGAGCAGGGGGCATTTTTAAATTAGCCATCGGCACAAGGGCAAAGGGCTCGATGAAAAAGCAATACAACCAATGAAACTGATTTGCATTGTGCTTTCTCTGGAGACTGTTACAATGCATTTTCTTAACTGAAATATGGGGTTAATTTTTTAATGATTCATTTAATTTAGAAAGACACTTTTCACCCTTTAGTGGCAAATATATGTTTTTAAAGAATTTAAAACTTTTAGAAGGAGATGAGGAACTCGGGGGTGCTGAGTAACTCACAACATAGCTAATTTACTTTCTGAGCAATTTTAAAAACCATATCAAATTGCTCTGAAAGTCCTTTTCTGCCATTCAGACATCATTAGAAGTAACGTTGCTATATACTGTATATGGAGGTTGGGGTAACCAGTGATGCTGATTAATCGCCACACTATCCAGAGGGAACGACAGGATTTCCAGAGTAAAAACCATTTTTCAAAAATATTACATTTGAAAAAGGATTGACACTTCAAAAATATTCCAGGGACCATATATTGACTTCCCTTGCCAGAGTAAATGATCCTCAAAAGTAGTGATCTGTCTTACTGGCTCTACAAAACATATGTGCCAATATTACCATGATTATATTTAAATGATTTAAATGATCACAAATCCCCAAACACATTAGCTTTCCTAAGCCCAAACTCTACACAGGTTTGCTGAGCTCAAATTATTAGAAAGAAGAGATATATTTCCCCATAAAGAATAAAAAATAATGGTATATTAGGTTTGTGTTTCTTTTTTTCATAATTACTTGGATTCTACCTCTCAGTGAAGTCAATTGCAAAAACCTGAACTAATTTTTACAGGGATAGACAGCATCCTTCTTTTTTGCATGTTTTTTGACTGCAACTACCGAGGTGCCCTTCCTTTTGGTGAGGGATTGTGTGGAAAGACACACCCTTGGCACCCTTTAATTATCATTTTGATAACATTAATTCAACAAGCAGCTCCTCCGATGGCTTAGTGGTAAGACGCTGAGCTGGAGACTGGAAGGTTGTGTTTCAAAACCCGAGAGCTGCACTTGCGGACATGAAAAGAGCCTCATTTGGGCGCCCCCTAAAATCCTTTCAACCAGGCATAATCTCTGACACAAAATTATTATAACAAGTTAAACATTTTGCATTTTAAGAATTAATTGCACAAGTTAATCTCCTACTTTTTAATATTTGATACTAACTCATTATTTTTTAGACCTAATGTTCCAAGCACTAGCAACAACATGCAGTATATTGGGCTACAGTTATCTATCCCACTTACAGAATGAAGGACAGAGAAAAGGAGACCTTTATAAATGAACAACCTATCAAATAGCACTTTCATCTTAATTTCCTTTCTTTTAGGATTGCGGGAGACACCGCCCTCAACAAAAATATTCATGAATCTGTCAGTGCTCAGATTCGCAAGAATTTTGCAAAAAGCAAATGGAGAGTAAGTTGTTGTATTCACAGTTGTTTGCACTGTTGGGAAGAGTTGATGTTTAACTTTCTAAGGGAGCATGTGTTAACGGAACTGAATATGAAGACCTTCCCAGCCTCCTCAAAGGAATGCTTTTTGTTTTCAACTACAACAGGGTTTCTCAACCTTGGGCCCACAGGTGTTCTTGGACTTCAGTTTCCAGAAGCCTAAATCAGTACATCTGTTGAATAAAGCTTCTGGGAAATGAAGCCCAAGAACATTTGGGGGGGGGGGGCAAGGTTGAGAAACCTTGAAACACAATACAGAGTTTAGCTTGGTAGGGAAGTGTTGTTTTGTGTGTGAAAAAATGCTGTTGAGCAGGACCCAATTGTCTCAATTTAATTGTTAAAGCACCATATTTGGCACTATTCATAACCCAATTTAAATAAGATAAGTTTAAATCTAAATAAAACCAAAGTCTCTTAATTCAATTGAAAAGAACAAATTCCTTGACATCAATGGAGTCTTAGCATAAGGAAGGCATGAAGAGATCTTCTGATGTTTGGAACCCTGGATGGCTTCAGGGGTTTAGGCATGAATAATTGGGCCCCTTAAGGGCTGAATGTGGCCCATCCTCAATTAAATTGTCAGCTGTTTAGCATTTCAGTGTCAGATGTGCAACAATACAAATATACAGAATATTACTGTTCTCTAAATGGGACAATAATAAGTGAAAATTATTGGTCTATCCTGAATGTGTTTAAAAGAAAGAAAAAGATAATATGTTGTCTCCAAATGATGTGGTAGGAGGCAAGATGTTAAAGTGATGACAGAGTTCATTTAGTTTGATGACCAAGATGCTTTGTAGAAGTGCCACTCATTTCTTTCTTAAAATGTCAAAACTAAATTAAATATCCAACAGCCATTTCTTTATTTTCCTGTTTCTTTTTTCCCCAGCAAGCTTTTAATGCCACAGCAGTTGTGAGACACATGAGAAAGTTACAACTTGGCAGCAGTTTGGACAGTTCAAATGTAAGCGTGTCGAGCTCCCTTAGTCTGGCCAACCCTCTACCTGATGGAACAGCCAGGAAAGATTGTGAGTACACAACTGCCATTTGGCCATCCAGAGTTCTTTGAAGACCTTCTCTGTTGATCATCTGTAATTACTGGGATTCTACCTCTCAATGTGTTCTAATGGAATGCCTCATTACAGAATCACATTACAGAAAAGGCTATGGAATTGACTTTCTCTTAAAGAGCCAGTTGAGGGAGAGGGAGCCCTGTTTTCTCCTGTTGCTACCACTGCTACTGTTCCACTTAACTCTTTTAAAAAGTCAAGTTTAGTCAAACCCCACCACCACCACCACCTGCAACATACTCTCTTACTAAGCCAGTCACAATGCTAGCAAATTAAGAGAGGAAGGCCTCCTTTGGTCCATTCCCAGTGATCACACACACTGGAGACAAACCGGAATACAGCAATCCTACCCACACCCAAAATGTAGATGCCCCTTGAAAAGAGCCAGAAAGAAAAGTCTGGAAATGGGGTGATTTTCTCTTGCAAAGACATTGCCTGATTGCTATTACTAAGAATGCACCAGCCTTCCCCTGGAGCAGTCCAAACAGTGGGCTAAACACCTACCTGATCACATTCTGAATCTTACTTCAGGCAAGCTCATTGCCGGATCTAAGAGCAGAGGCTAGCTTTGTGGGTGCAAGAGTAGCCATAGGCTACAGACAATTCTGTGCTCTAACACCTAACAATTGTTTTCTTATTAACTCCACCTGATCCTTGATCATTGCTTGCTTCAAGGCTAAAGTGAAGGAGTAATAGCAAACATCATGTGAGCAGAGCACAAGGTATGCACATATGAAGTGCCTTGCAGCCTGTAGTTTCCTTCTGCTTTCTTCGTTGGTCATAGGTTTCCCCATTGAGTATTACATAACTTAATGGGAGATGGTGATTAAGTTGGAAAGGTAGCCAAGGAGTGCAACAACAACCACTGCCACCATGAGGGTGCCAGTTCCATGGTAAGAAAACAATTGCAGTGTTGGGAGCGTTCAAGAAAATAGTTGAGATGACACAAGCATATGCTGCCTTATATTGTAAGGTTGTATGACTGTCTCAAACAGTTGATGTCTACAATGACACAGGAAGCTGCCTTATAGCTAAATAATACCAACTTTAACTGCCAGTGGCTCTCCAGTTTTCAGGCAGAATTCTTTCCTAATCTTACCTGGAAATCTCTGGCATGACCTGGAAGTATCCCATACAAGTATAAACCAGAGCCAGCTCTGATTTTGAAATCAGACAGGGTTGTTTGTGTTGAGGATGGTACGGTAGTGTCTGACTTGTAGCTTTCTCCAGGGTCTGAGAAAAAGTTCTTTCATATTACCTTCTACCTGATCTATTTATAAACAAATATCCTCCTAACAGGGAGTGAAACTGTAGCTTTCTACATTCAAATTGTGTGTTCTGCTGTAAGCTATTTTTATTTATTTTTCCCCCATAACATTTTAAAAGACGTTATAGGCCCTTTATTTCCTAGAACAGCGCAAATTAGCCCAATGCCAAATTTTGCTCACAAAAACAGAACTTGTCTCCCTGGTGGTCTACTTGGACTGCACAGCTGCCACTTAAGTCTGAATGATGGGATACTTCTTATCTACAAATGTTCTCTGGAGCTGAAACATTCACACATTGTTATGTTGTCAATGGCTGAGTCCTACAGGGAACTCTTGTCATAGATACCTGAAGATTTATTTGAGTTTGGAATGCAACATTTAAATAAAATCCCAGGAGGGAGTCTTCACTCTTACTGTTGCTCACAGGAAAAAGACTTCTTCCCCCTTCTCCTGAATACAGTATGCTAAGAGAATAATAGTGTTTGACAAAAGATACAGCAAGGGAGAATGAGTCCAAAAGCAAATATAATTGCAAATGTTTGCCAGTGCCCAGAAACACTAATAGAGTTTGATAGCACAAGGCCGCAGTATGACTAATTATCCAGACCTGTACATTAAGAGTCTCTGGCTGTAAGGTAAGAATGAACGGTTTCATTAAGTCCACTTCATCAGACATAGGAGTGAGGCATCAATTTATGTGAAATAGTATCCACCCACTCCTCCAACATTTGCAATTGAAATAGTATCTTCCTACTCTTCCCACTATTTGCAATTGAAAAATAGGGGGATTAACAATTAATCTGAATAACAACCAGAGATCATCTGCCATTACCAATTGTAAGAAGCCACATTGATTTGTATGTTTATCTGTTATGCTAACCAAAAGCTCTGTACCTCTGTGTGTATAAATTGATGCCATGGAGCCTCACTCCCATGTCTGACGAAGTGGACTTGATCCAGGAAAGCTCATATTGAAATATAACAGTTAGTCTTTAAAGTGCTACAATGTTTTTGTTTTGTTCTGTTTATTCTCTGATATGCCTGGAACACAGACTAACATGGCTACTATTCCATAAAGTTCTACGGTTATCATGAGCACACACTTGGGAACCATATGTCATTTGTGCAGTGATCTTAGCTATAAACGCTTGGATAACAGAAAAGATATTATTACCACCTTTTGTACATAAAAATCTTATCAGTGCTGCAACACTATACCAAGCATATACTGCATCATTCCTTCCTTGGGAAACCCAGGAGCCGAGTGCATGGAGGTTTTGATGCAGTTATTAAATGCTGCCAAAGTTGTCTCTGTTTCTGAATCTTTTTCCTCCTAATTAAAACTTTGTATTTTATTTTCATCACAAACCATTCAGCATATTCAACCATTCCTTGCCATATTCAACTCCCTATATGATCTGTATTTTGCCACTGAAATGTTTTTCACTTTGATATGTTTCCTGTGAAACCAAGGTTTAGAATTATAAACAGGGATGTGATTTATATATTAGGAAATTCTGAAACGAATGAATTGAATCTCCATTATACCATCCAATCATTTTGTTAATATAGTCACAATAGGTTCCCAACCTTTTAATGCCATGGACAGCTGAGTGGGCTGGACCACGCCCCCGGAACCATAAGTAAATGTGCCCATTTCCCCATTTACGACAGCGGTGGGCGCATCTTCAGATGACATGTCCTTGTATACGCATGTGCATTTTACGGCTGTCGTAAATGTGCCTGCTTCCACTTCTGGGTGTGGCAGTGAGCCACATGAAATAGTGCTGCAGGCTGGGTTCGGCTCATGGGCCGTAAGTTGGGAACCCTTGATAGATGCTCAGGTAATAGAGAAACTAAGATACAAATAAATCTCTCAATGAAGTACAGTAGTTGTTTCAAGTTTTTCTGGACCACTTGAAATGAGAAACTCTTGTTTCAAAAAAAAAACAGTGCTGCTAATTCCATGTCAACATGCATTTTTAAATGTGTTAATTTCACTTCCAAAGCCCAAGTTAAAGCAGCACTTTCTGGACAGCAGTAACCAATCCCAGCAGATCGTGAGAGAGCATAACAGTAATACAGAGTTTGATTAAAATGTAAATTCCCCAGGCCTGCCACCCTTCATATCTCTGAGGTAATAAACAAATGTGCGAAATGAAGCCCAGTGCAACAAAGATCTTTAGAGAGCCTGTTGGGAAATTCAGGAAGTATCCCTTGAAAATTCTAGAAAAGAACTTCCTCATTTTCTCTTATCCTATTAACCAACAACAACAATAGAGGCTTCAGGATATAATAATATCAATTTACTAATGTATGTCCTGCGTGGAAGTGTCTTTGGACACCATAATTTGAGCCATCAGTAATATTCCAACCCAAATTAGTAAATTATTTTATTTATTTATTTATCTGTTAAAAACCATAAATTTGCAATGCTCATAGAGCAGTATACAAATATAAAAACAAAAACAAAGCAAAATTTTGGCTGCCTCAGTGACAAAATTTTGGCTGTCTCAGTCGACAGTGCAAAAGGCAAAGACTTTCCATTTGAGGCACAAAATGTAGTTTTGGTTCATGAAGACAGTTACAAAAGTTTTTAAAATACTCATTTGTGATAAAATGTGATATCAAGAAGTCTCCCAAGGACCTGCAGCACTGTCCTCATGCAAGAGAACAGTATATTTTCTGCACTGATTGCTTTACTTTGTGAGGAATGCACATGTTCTCTGGGATCTCTGCAGGGAAGCTGTGGCACAGGTGGGGAGAACATGCCCCCACTGAATCCACCGCTTCTGAAAGGATGAGCAAGACATTTGGATTGTCATTCTAATTGCTTCTTACATTCTCTTGAGAGACACTGCTTCCAAGGAATGGCTGGCTGAAAACCAAACTTTTCTATGCACTCCTTTCTGATTGCTCAGGATATGAGGAATGTTACCATGGTTGTAAAATCAATTAACTTCACAGATATATTCGATCTTTCCTCACAGGTTTATCCCACCTTTCCTCCCATTTCAAATCGTGCAATGACCCTGTTAGACAGATTAGTAAAACCTCTACTTATGTGAAAAGCCTGTTCCGTAGGCTTTTACGTAATTTTTTTTTTACTTAAGTCGAAGTAAACCCATAAGAAAAATTCTTTTATTACGTAATTCGGAGCAAAGCCACAGGAAAATGATTTTTATGTAAGTCGAAGCAAACCCATAGGGAATTGTGTTACATAAATCGGGACATTAACGTAAATCAGGACATGGGTTTAGTGCAAATATCATTACGTAAGTCGAATTTTACGTAACTCGAGGCATACGTAAGTCGGGGTTTTACTGTATATCAAAACAATTTCTAGCCCAGTTAGCATCATGAATGCCAGAAATTATAGATAGATAGATAGATAGATAGATAGATAGATAGATAGATAGATAGATAGATAGATAGATAGATAGATAGATAGATAGATATAGATAAATACGCTCTCTCAGTCAGCTTCGAGAGCCAGACGGCCATTTTGCCCTGCCTGCATTGGGGGGGGGGGGTGACCATTTTGTCCCAACAGGTTCAAAGGGATGGCCATTTTGTTTCTCAAATGTCCTTAGAGGTGTGGGGAGCCACATGAAATGGTGCCTTGGGCCGGATGTGGCCCATGGGCCTTAGGTTGGAAACCCCTGCTGTATATGGAAGAGCCATGAAAAATGATGGCTTTGTGTAACCTCGTCCTCCATGTCTGCATTGGTAACATTGAATAGACCTTACCCAGCATCCTGACACCATTGTATGGTCCATTTCCTTGTCCCCCAGTCCACAACACTCAGTAATTACTTCAGAATGTGATATAGGCTACAGTAGCCATTACAAAGGGGGGTTGTGAGGAAGGAATTTGATATTGGCCATTTTGCCAATACTCCCATGTTTATTATAAAGTTTTGTACCAAGAATAGGTTTCTGTTTGAGTTTCCTTGACCCAAGTCCTACATGTTAATAACTACATTATAAAATCTTGCTGTTTGCTTAGTAATCACTCATGTATTTTTTCCCCTTTTCAGGTCTAGCCCCGTCTACTCTCTGTAGCTTTGCGTCATCGACATCAGCTGGCATTTCAGCTGTAGGAGAAAGGAGAACGAGGCAGACCACAGTAACAACAGTGCATACGGGGACCAAGTAATACAGACTCTCCCCCCGCCCTCAGGAAGAGGTCAGAGATGGGGGAAGATGTCCAGGTCAGCAACGAGGCAGACAGGCAAACCTTCTCCTGGCTGATTTCATCCTGCATTGCAAACTCAGCAAAGGACTAGAAGGAATGAAGCTTTTTTTAAAAATGGCCATATTTTATACTGCAATTCTGAAATGTTGCATTTGTCACAAACTTCAGTGACTTCAGGAGGGTGAGGAAGAAAAGGTTTGGGGTACAGATCTAATAATATCTGATGCTGGGTTAGCAAACCTAGAAATGATCTAAGTAATGGATACTCATGTTAGTTCCTCAGTGATTTACTCTCTTCTCAGTGTAGGTACATGCTTTTTTCCCCATCAACAAGTTCTCAACTGGATTATTTAATGCTAATTTCCAAGCATTATTACTTTTTGTTTTCTTTTTTCTTCATATTTTCAGCTGTGTTTATTTTGTTCGAGGCTAGAGAGTCTATAGAATCTTGCATTAACCTTTCAAACTAAGATGGTTGCAAAGGTGTGTTACATATATTATTCCTTAGTTCCTAGCTGTGGGTTGCAAACTTGCCTGGATCTTGCAGCAATGGTGAAAATGAGCAGATATCCAGCATTCCCCTATTGTGGAAAATGGGGCAAGATCAAGGTTTGGTTCCCTACCAGTCACATTATTTGCTCTGAAGTGGCCTGATTCTGAGTCAGCACTGTGAACCCACAGAAAATGATGAAAATGTAGAAAAGACAATGGTGTGCTGCGGTAAAAGGGAAGCTATGAATAATGCTTTCTTGAGCTTGTCACTGTTGTCATACTCTCAAACACAGTTCTCCCTGCTTCACCTTTAATACTTCCTTGAGCTTAGGTCTCTATATCTATGGCTATGCCCCCACCATCTTGGGTAGTAACTTCTTTTGGGGAATTCAGAAAGCATATCCATACAGTTAAATGAGTCTTCATCGCACAACATTTCACACAAAGGCACACTTCTGTTTGCCTATCACCATGTACACACAGGACTCATTGAGGTCATTGGAGTAAGACTGATAGATTGGATCTTACCTATAATTTCTATGGGGAATTTATGTCACCGTGTCAACCTTATGATGACACCACAAGTTTATCCTCATGGTGTGGAGAGTGATCTCTTAAGCACTCCAGTACATATGGGGCATTATTGGCCAGATATTTTGCATTAAGGCTCAGTATCTCCTAAATAGTTAGGCATAGGTGGGGTTCATTTTATGACACATGTTAGAAGATAATCAGGACTGGTCACTGTAAACTAATCATGTGATGGCCTTACAATGTCGGAATGTTTATGTGAAACACATTTACTAGGATAAGCAGTTGGTGCCCTCCTGATATTCTGGCCTACAGATTTTTATTGTCATCTACTATCCTGGTTAAACTTTACACCCTGGGGGAGGCATCAGGTCACTCACCTTGTTACAGATCAGGGTGGCCATAGTAAAGCCTTTTGAAGGAAAGACCTCCAATTTCACTTCATGACATAACACTGATCTGCACATCTCACTCAGTGTGTTAGTGCTCGTTTGTAGTCTGCTGAACATATGTGTTGTACTTTGCTGGTGGTTTAGAAACCAATCACTTTTGTGGGCATTGCAGAAAAGTGGCAGGAGCATAAATGTGTCTGACCTGTGCTTTCTCTTCCCAGGATTTCAGGCCTTGTCCAAAGGCAGAGAAAAAGACCTTTTCTCTTCAGGGCCATGGAAATATTTTCTCCCAGCATTGAGAATGTACAGCTCTTCCTTTGGTTGGAATCTAAAAGCTAGAGCACAATGCAGGAGCAGAAATCATGTATACATTTTCACTCTCTGTTGTTCTGCAGCCTCCCAGGCAGCATTGAAAAAAGAGTAGCACACCAGAAATTCCCTTTTGAAAGTTTTTCTTTTTACATTTCCATATTTAGCATGTTTGACAAAATGCACTATTAACTTCTGAAAGGAAGGGCTCTGTATGTAAATCCAATTATTATTAATGCTAACTGCACCATTAAGGGCTGTAGCATGTCATTCTGGCATTGAGGAGAGAGCTGAGCTGTATGAGCAAGGCAAATAACAGGCACATGAAATATGCCACAGTAGGTGATCACACCCCAGCTGGCCATTAAAAATTGTATCTGATCAGTATAAGCAATTTCTAGATCAGGGATTCTCAACCTGCGGCCCATGTGCCCCCCCCCCACTGCCTCCACCACACCTAGACGTGCTAATTTTGCCCTTCCTGGTGGAGGGATGGCAAAATGGTCATTTGGCCCCCGAAGCTGTCTGAGGGAGCATTACCTGGCTCCTGGCTTTAAAAGGTTGAGAACTCCTGTTCTAAATGATACAGAGTTATGATATCATTGTCTGTCACTTACATTCTTGTCAATAGCTCATGGCCCTCCAGATCTTGGAGAAATCAAAGACATTCTTAGTCCATGCTGTGCCAGCTAGGCCTGTATCTGTATTGCCCATTTCTGCCATAACTCTGAATGCCTAAAGTTTCATATTCAGTTTGGCTATCTCCTTCCAGCAAGGTTGGCCAGCCTGTGGCCTGCCAGATGTTGCAGGACTGTAATTTCCAGTAGTGCTACAAAGCATAGACAGTTGTGGTCCAACTACAAATGAAGGGCTAAATGTTGTACATACCCATATTCAAAAACAACAGGGTCAAGTACAGCTCCTGTTGGAGGCTTTTGAACAATTGCTGCCAGTTATTGCATGGACTATTATTAGGCAAGATAGAGAGGCTAGAATCCTATTACATATTGCATGCCTTCAGAAGACAGAGCATTTTTCCTGAGCCCTGGAAGTCTCTGACTTGCAGTTATGCAAGCTGGTCATTGCCCCCTGCTTTAAGAGGGGCTTTCTGCTCATGCAGGGAGTTGCTGGATTTCCCCCTGGATAGTAGGGTCCCTGACAACAGCATTTAAGATGCTGGGAGAGTTGCTTTTTTGAGTTATAGCTCCAATAATGCCATAGTTGCTAACAACGCTGGGGGTGAATTCTGGGAACTGCATTCAAAAAGTAATTTACTCAAGTTCTAGATTAGGTAATCAGTCTGACTTGGTAGAAAGCAACTTCATGTGTTCTTCACAGGTCCATGCTTTCCTGAATAGAACAATAAGAGCTGTGGTCTTGTTCTCACTGCTTGCCCACCTAATTCAGCATGCTGTTTCCTAGATGTCTCTGCCTGCTCCAAAGCAAGGCATAAAGATTATGCCCTTCCACTGTCCTTTGTCCCAAGGATCTGCTACTTCTGCTGTGTACAAACTAAAGTTCAATTTTAAAAACTCTTCTGGATGTATGCAAGAGCAAATAAATATGTTGTCGATGATGTCAACATATTTTACTTTGAAGCTGTTTCTTTAGAGCAGGGGTCCCCAACCTTTTCAAGATGGTGGCCAGGTAACACACTTTCAGTCAGCTTTGAGGGCTGGATGTCCATTTTGCCCTACCTGCATGATGGAGATGGCCATTTTGTCCCAACAGCTTCAAAGCTGTGGCCATTTTGTTTCTCGAATGCCCTTGGAGGGGCGGGGCCACGTGAAATGGCACCGTGGGCCAGATCTAGCCCATGGGCCTTAGGTTGGGGACCCCTGCTTTAGAGCAACCCTCTTAAGCAGATTCACCTAACAAACATATGCCACTTGTACCTTGACAAAACTATTATCCTGGTGAGATCTCCGTACTAACCTATTCGTGACATGCAATGAGGCTAGGAGCCAATATGGAATCTGTTTCCTCCAGATTCTGCAGTCGTCTATTCTGTCATGCAGAGCAATGTGATCTCTAGTGATGTAACAAGAGTTCCTTGAACTACACAGAAATACACCTGCCTTTTCCATTGTGATCACTTAATTCTCAAATATATCACTTTGTAAATCTGCGGTTCCATCTGGCAAACAGAAACTTGCATTTTACTGGATTTGTTTTATAATATTCTGCCATGAACAGAGTTATGATTCAGAAACAAAACAAGAGAAAATTAAAATAGCATCCCCTTGACAACATAAAATAACCCAGTGGTTAACAATTATTCCATAAAATGGATACATATCGGCTAAATGTATTTCCATTCACCCTCGCTTGACTTATTTAGCACCCAATGCTCCGAGGCTGTGATGGCCAACCTTGGCACTCCAGGCGTACTTGGACTTCAATTACCAGAAGTCCAAGTCAGCACTCCTGCTGATCAGGGCTTCTGGGAATTGAAGTTCAAGAACACCTGGAGTGCCAAGGTTCACCATCACTGCTCTAAGGTCTGTTTTAGGGATTTAGATATAAAAGCAAAAAGTGAAACCCCATATGATAATCTGTTGCTGGTGCTGTGAGTAAACACTCCCCGCCCCCTTTAAAGTATTTCTGTCATGGAGAAGTTTTTAGGCCAGCCTTTGGAGGAAGATAGGGCATAAATCGTAATAATTATATAAGACTCCCTTCCAGGGTACATCTGCCTTAGTTGTTCCAAACCTAGTACCTTTCACCAACTTATGATTGTACTGACTTGTGAATGGCCAGTCTAGATCAACCTGTTTAGAATATAACACAAAGTACAAAGAACACCTGGAAAAAATCTTCATGCTACCGGTGCCTGGCTGGTTTAAAAGATAGGTGACAAACCTACATCAGGGAATTGTCCATACAATTTTAAGCATTATGGTAGCCCATGGGTGTCAATGCAAAAGTAATGTGCTTCTTCATCCACCTTCCATTATAATCATTGAATATGAAAAGTGCTTAATTTTGGCTGACTCATATTCTGTCAGGACCTAAGTTCCTGTTGTTTCTCTATCTACCTTTAATTCCAAGATATTCTGATACAAAAGATGTCTCTCTTGCTTTCTTATCTGACTAATATAAATAGCATTCCATCCGTTGAGAGGTTAAGAAGCTTGCCTTGTTAGCTGGAAGGCCGGCAAGTCGGCAGCTCGAAACCCGAGTACTGCATGATGTATTGAGTGCCCATCTCTGTCCCAGCGCCTGCCAACCTAGCAGATCGAAAGCAAGAAATTGCAAGTAGATAAGGGACTACTTCTGTGGGAAAAGATATTGGGGACATGAAAGGAACCTCATTCAGGCATTCCTTGAGCAGAGTTCCTCCAGCAAAATTCCTTTTAACCCAGAATAATTTCTGACACAATATTATTATTTGATTAAGTTTATTTTACAGTTTGAAACATGTGGCAGCAGGCAAGTGACCTGCTTAGCTCTTTTTTCCCAGGAGAGAATTTTTATAATTGGCTCAATTAATTTAGAACACAGGTTCTTCAATTAAGGCAAATTCTTCATATTAAAGATAGTTGACAGAGTAGTACTGATGATAAGATTCAGATCCATATCACTGAAACACACATGTGTTTGTTTTATGTTAGGATCCAGAAAAAGTCTAACATACAAAAGGATTTTCTCCATCATGTCCCAGAATTTGTTTTTAAAACTTAACTTGTAAAGGTTATTTCCAACGGACAGAGGCAGGGAACATGTTGGCTCTGTTTCTTGTCATGGCCACTAGCCAAAGGGTGCAGGCATATATTTCTGGAACTGTTCTGGAACTGGAAAAGAGTTTGACCAAGATCGATAACAAGAAAGTAGAAATATGTCCTTCTTTGTGTCAGTGATAACAGTGGCAAATAATCTACAGTTCTTTGCAGATGTTACCTGTCTTCAGGCAAAGAGAAAAGAGAAACAGCAGGAGTAGTTCTTAGGTTAAGGTATTTTATTTCTTATTTTCTGTAAGAAATGGTGAAGACTAGATACATAAACTCTAAAGGTGAACCACTGCAGTACTAAAAGTGTCATCAAAATGTCCAATAAATGAATGAAACTGTTCTGCATGTTTTTAACTGTATGCTGATTCTATGCTTACCTTCCTTGGTTTTGCTATTGTGCTCACACATCCTAACCATCTACACCCATGATAGCAAATGTTGGCACTCCAGATGTTCATGGACTTCAATTCCCAGAAGCCCAAGCCCCCTGTGAATCCACACAAATGGGTTTACTGCGATTCATCCAGCCCACGCTGTCCTTGTCGCTCCTGGAAGCTGCCCTCGTCGCTCCCATATGGGCGTGTTTTACTTCCGCTTCCGGGAGCGATGAGGGCAGTGCGGACCGGATGAATCGCAGTAAACCCATTCGTGTGGATTCACAGGGGGCTTGGGCTTCTGGGAAATGAAGTCCAAGAACATCTGGAATGCCAAGGTTTGCCATCATGGATCTAGACTTTCTTTTGTGACCTGAATGGAATTTTGTAGCGACAATCTGGTTCCACAATTTGTGGTCCATCTCTTACTGTAGCTAAATACAAAATCTGTTATTTCACGAACAAAACACAACAATGGTAGCTCAGAATGCTCCCTCTCCTGCCCCATTTTGAACATCAGTTATCTAAAGAAGCTTCTATCCATGCATTGATCATTTGTGGGTTTCTGAGGAAGATACTCAGATGTCAGACGCTCTTGCCTGACAATTGCAGGGAATAGAGATGAGGGTGAAAGCTCCATCAAATATACTTTTTAAAAATAGTCTTGGTTTTTTGAGGCCAAGATCAAAGAAGGCTACGGAAGCCAGATGTTCTGCCAAGCACCCTAGAATTTATAGCAGCCACAAATAATGGAGAGAACACAACAGCACAAGCCATTTATTCTAACTCTAGCTTAGCAGAAATCCTGTAGCACAGATGGTTAGCTTCACACCATCAACCTTCTAAGGACCATCATATAGTAATAGTCTATTGTGTTAAATCACATGAGTGTTTCAAAGATGTTATTCTAGTACATCTTCATGTTTGAGAAATCAGATATCAGGCATGAAACGCTCCCACTGAGACTATCAGATTTCTTTAGCAGTTAGGGAAACCCCTCTTCTATAAGCTGTCTATAAAAGTATAGTTTGGCCCATTTATGAGTTGTGGTGCCTTGATTATCACAACAGGGTAAACAAGCTGCATAGAACACTTTTATTCTACTATTCCAACTTTTCTCTTGCCATGTTTAGAAAAGCACTGGAAGCATTCTAGGATTTTCTTCTGCTTCGTGCAAAATGATCCCTAGACCCAACAGGCAAGGCTAGGCCACACTCTCACATAACAAGCCTTGGCTGGTACCCAACAGTATACTCCAAAATCTTTTGCCATGTGCCGACTGTCCAAGGCCAATACAAAAGAGCTTCTGGGCATTGAAGGAGTACCTTCAGGGTAGGAAGTCTGAAAGCCACTATCAAGACTGGGATGTCGATACAAGCCATGTTTTAATCCTTTTCCCAGGGAGCAGCCAGCCTTCAGAGTTGGCACTTCTCTAAGAAAATGTTCTATATCTGTACAACCAAGCCAGAATAATAATTTACATGCACGAAACAGCTACGCACAGTGAAACCAAGAGCTGGAGTACTTTGCAAAACAGTAAACATAAGAATGTCTTTTTAACTGATTGATTTATTTGGCACTTCACACGTTTCTAATTATCAACAAGATCCCCTTCCTTAGTTCCCATTTACAAGAGGGCATTAACACACGAGTCCATTCGACCTTTCTACCCATCATTTTGTTCTCATTTTTCTCCTCTCTATCCCAACAGCTGGAAGTGAAATAGGATTTTGTGTAATCTCACTGAACACCTGTGATTCTTAAGAGTATAATTTGCATTAGCCCTTGGGCTTCTGTCCTCGTTTAATAGATGATATGTAATGGAAAATGCATATAAAAGTTGTATCACTACTTAAGCTGTGTAACATCTCTTCATGCAGCGCAATTTCCAACAGTATAACCATTTACCCTAATCTGTGAAGTTCTTAGTATCTTCCCCTTACATACTTATTGATGACTATACTGGCTGAGGGGACTCTGGAAAGGGGGGGGGGGGACAATGCTTCCAACTTCTGGGGTGAACATGGCAGTTTTCTGTTTTATTGGCTGCACACATTGTAGTGAGACAGGCTTCGATATAATGGTGTATAAACATGGGTGGGAAATATGACACACAGGGCAATTTCAATTCCCAGAATCCTAAATCAATACATTGGCTGAGCAGTGCTCAGGGCTGGCCCTACCATAAGGCGAACTTGCCTGTTCAAATGTGTGGGTAAGCAAGTTCAAGCTAGGTTAACCATCATTGATTCCCCACAGAACGGCTGGAGATTGTAATTGGGTGAAAGGGGGCAGAATTTAAGTTGTCAATGTCAACTGAGCTGGTATCTTCTTGTGCAATTGCTCTGAATGGTCACTTAAATATGTAGAGCAAGTCCTAAAGGTGCTGCGGTAAGCATTCATCCTAGACATTCTGTTGCTAAACAACATTGATGTTTTTTATCCTATATGCTAATTTCATTAAGAAGTGCACATAATCCAAGAGTCATCCTATGCAAAAGTTATTTCCACTTTTGGAGCAGAAACTCGTTAATATTATGGCACTGCCTATCTAGATTATATTGCAGAGCAGCCATTGGGATTGTTTCTCAGAAGCACAAACTACAAGTTCATAATCACAAATATTTTTAGAAACTGGGTAGCAACTTGTTGTATGTATTTATTTATGAAAGTGTTAAGAAGCAAATAATTCCAAAATGATACACGGGGGAGGGGGAGAAAATTATCTAAAAACAATAAAGTTCACATTTTATTTTTTAAAAATCACAACCAATATACAAATCAGAAAATGATAGCCAAAATGTTAGGGATGTCTCCCTTACAAGACACATTGAAAAATGCCTGGTTTTGCCTCAGAGAATGTTCTATATCTATACAATCAAGCCAGAATAATTTATACACATAAAACAGTTACTGGCAGTGAAACTAAGGGTAGCGTGTTTTGCAAAACAGTAAATGCAAAACCCAAAACATCTACCACAGTGCAGTAAAGTTATTTTTTGGCCTACAAGCCCTTGAATTCTCCAGCAAACATGAGGCTGTGCTGGGTAGGGAATTGTAGGAGTTTTAATTTTAAAAAGCGACTTTTATAAACTTGGGGCAAAGGGTGGGGAGCCAACTGAAGGAAATCTCAGTGATGTTGAGTGACAGCAGAGAAGGTCAGTCTGGCTTCTGAAACAAGTCATGCTTTTAAGTGGGGAACATTTGATCAATCTTAAATATTAAGAGATGCCAGAAAGGGACTTTTTGTT
This sequence comes from Bradypodion ventrale, assembly GCA_035047345.1. Classification (NCBI taxonomy): domain Eukaryota; kingdom Metazoa; phylum Chordata; class Lepidosauria; order Squamata; family Chamaeleonidae; genus Bradypodion; species Bradypodion ventrale. The sequence goes on along the minus strand of JAWDJE010000005.1, from coordinate 163,397,676 downwards.
TTCAAGAAACATTTTAGGCAGCAGAAATCTCCATATGAATAAGGTAGTCCAGTGTGGTAGAGTAAGACCTCCCTCCATACATGGTATGGTTACATATAATAACCTTAAGTCAGCACTATAAACTCCTTCAATGTAAAACAGAAGTCTGTCCTAACTCTTAATGCTATCACAACATCAGTATAGTCTCACAAACTTAATGGACAGTTCAGCATGAGTGCTGGCTGGCAAATAACAGGAATGTTGATGATGCTTTTGTGGAACTTAAGAAGCCATTCATTTAGGCCAGGGGTGGCCAAACTACGGCCCATGGGCTGGACCTGGTCTGTGATGCCAAATCATCTGGCCCACACCACCCTCACCACTACCGGAAGCACATAATGTGCCCATGCATGTGCATAACACTGCCATAAATGCACCCACAGCTATCATAAATGCATTTACGACAGCCGCAGATGTGTTTTACAGCGGAAGGAACCACGTGACCAACCCGCAATGCAAAACGTTTGGCCACCCCTGATCTAGTGCTTTCAAAAGGGCAACAAGAATAGAGTATAACATTTTAAATTTTTATTTAGTTCCCTACAGCTCTTACTGTACACATCCTTAGATGGGACTCATTTTTGGAGGACATTAATTTGTCATAATGCAATCACAATTAGGCTTTCTGAAGCCATCTTCATTTCATTGGGGGAGAGCCTATGGTGTACTTTAAAACTCTAATGAAAGACGAGTTTGAAAGTGCTTCTGACATGCATAAATTTAAGCCACAATCCAACATTGGGTGATGTATATTCACCCTCTCCTTTAAGTAATTCTTCATCACAAGCTTTTGGATTTGTACTCAGAAGTGCCCTTAAGTTCAAAATGTAATGTAAAGATTAAGGCTTGGATCCTATTGAAGAAACATAGAGTGGAAAGGTAGTTGTATTCCTTGCTCCAGCAGGCTCCCAACCACGTGCACTGGTTGTGCGATTGGACACACGACCTTTCACAGGCACTGGTGAGAGCAGTGGGGATGCTCACATAAATGTTGTTCTGGTCTGTGTCCTCCCAAGTTAAGACTATGTTATTATAAATTAAGAAAGCCTACTATTCAAGGATGCTTGAAATAAAACTTAGCGCAAACTGTTTTTTAATAAACATAGGGGGAAGGCGATTGCTTTGTTGGATCACTCAAAAAATCAATCATTGCGAGATTTCATGATTCAAGATGACCTTCATGCATCGGTTTCTTGTGGATAGGACAGGAAAAGTATCAATTAAAGTCCCTGTCTGCCTGAAGAAGTCATCTTGAATCACGAAAGCTCACAGTAATAGATTTTTTGAGTGATCCAATAAAGGTATCGCCTTCCTCCTACATTTATTTTGTGTATGGATCATACGGCTGTCTTTGTTTGCTTATGTTTCTTAATATACACTCTTCAATAGGACTTAATACTAGCGAAGGGTATGTATAGGCTTGTGTCCTCAAATTTGTTGATTCAATACAGTTTTTGCCCTAATCCAGCCAGAGAGATACAAATATGAAACAAAGAGGTATATTCCCGTCCCTCTCAAGATGTTCATTTGAGCCCCACTAAACTCACTGGCTGCTTTTTCGGATGCATGTTCCCATACCAAGTCATTCTTTGTTATGTGTGACCGACTGCTTGTGACCAAAGTTTGACTGAGATTGTGGTTTCTTGTACATAGGCATTCATTTTAGATTTTTAAAAACAGTTTACAATGGGGAAAGGAAATTAAACTCTGGTTTGATTCTTATTGCCAAACATCTCTTTATTATTTTTTTTAAAAACGCAAACACAAATAATGATGCAAGCACGTTTTGTAATATAAATTTAAAATTAAAAAGTTACAAATTTAATCCAGGAATGCCAGGAATGTTGGTGTGCCTAATATTATAAGTCTTTGTGATTGGTCCAGTTCCATAATGCCATCCTTGTTCCAGGAGAAGGAAGGCTGTATATTTACTCAGTGCATGTAATATGACAGGCAAAATGTTTAACCTGCGTAAGATGTATCCAATGCTGCAAACTGTTAATGGGGCTCTATTGCAAATTATTCTCTGCCTTGACAATCATGTATACATATCAAGATTTCTATCATAATGATAATTTAAGAGGTATTGAGAATGGTTTTTCTCCAATAAATCCAATTAAATTGCCACAATCCAAGGTACTATATTTTATTGTGATGTTTGTTGTTGTGTGTATGCATGAGAAAATGTAGGCAGGTTTGTTCATGATCAGAAAATTTGAAGATAATTTTAGGGTGTCTTGTTTAAACTAAACCCAGCAGATAATATATCAGAGCATGGCATTTTGAGCAATAGCCATTTTTCTGTCTTTCTTGAGCCAATTGGTCACATGCCTGGGTTTTTAGTTCTTGCCCTATTTTTCCCCTCCCTCTTAATTATTCATTGAGAGATTCAAATGGTAATTCGGAAACCACCGAAATGTGCCTTGACACATTCTCTTGGATAGCAAGCAGGCACTCTGGAATTCCCACAAAGATGTTGCTGTTTCTGAAGTGGCAGCAGTTCTGGAGTACAGCATTTTTCAACCCCACCTGAAGGAGAGCAGCAAACTGCACATCCGACACCAACTGAAGAAGCATAGTGCCTCAAACTGGTTATGTTATTTTGTTGAGGCAGGAAAAGCTCACACATGCTCTTTTGCTCCCTGACAATAAAGAGTACAATATGTAATAATATATTACATACGTAAATTTACTGTATGGGACCAAAGACAACAGAACAGCCGAAGGGTTGGCTTAACACAGGTTTATTGCATGATGTTCCGGTGGAGCATGAGGTAATGGCGGAGATACATCTCTATATATACAGTAGCATTATACATTTGAATCTTGTAGCACGGTAGCTCATTGGCTGCTACCGGCGTGGCCTCGCCCAGGCACGCCTCTCTTCAGTAGTTCTTTCTCCTGCTGCTGAATGCGGGGAAGGTTTTCCCGCGGCTGTCCGTGATTGAGCAATGTGAACCATGTGAGACTGAACGCTCGCAGCTGCCCTCTATGGGCTGCTTGCTCGCGTTCCTTTACAGCTGAGATACCTTGTAATTGGAGTGGTTACATTCTTATCTTACAGTACAATGAGCATGCATACATAACAGTAAAAGATTCATGCCTTTCGTGATGTCTAAAACCAGCTGCTGGGGACAGCTACTCCTCCACTCTAATGTCAAATGATGGACTGTCTGCTCATGAATTGTCCATGTTTTTAAGCTGAAAACTTAAATCTGTTTGTTTACTAATTTTCTCATGTTGACAATACTGCAGGATTTTTTGCAGGACTGAATTTACTCATAAGTAAATTCATTTAGGATACTCACTCTCAAGTAGAACTTGAAAAAGTTACTTGTTTAAGGTAAAGTTCCCCACTGCCAATGTAGCACAGTCAACAGCCATGGAAATTGGGATTTCCAGGAAAAAGTAATGTTCATGAGTAACTATGTAGGATGCCTTGCTGTCGTTATTCAGCGAGGAGTGCCTGGATGAGCAGACATCTCCGTGACGACACTCCGCACAATTTGCGGAGTTCCGACCGTAATTTTCGCTTCGAACCCCCCTCCCTTTAAAATTACGTAATCCAGAGCTTTTGTATCGAAACTCTAATTTTTAGAGCTTTTCACTATTGGAATGTATCGGTGTGGATTCTCGATGCATCGCACCCTTTATGAAGTGATATTTGTTGTTGTTTTTTTGCAGGGAGGAATGAAGATGTCAGGTATGTTCCGATAGTGTTCTTCTACTATCTTCTTTATAAGGATTAACATTTTACTGATAGTTTGAACATTAATGACACAATGAAGCGGTCGAGTGAACCTTGACTCATGGGAATTTTAACTCACTTAGTCATAAAAATTGAGAGTAATGTTAACTAAAATGCAGCTTTCTCAAGTCGTAAAGTATTTATTGCTTCCAATTAACATTAAAGAAAAAATGTAAGAAATAAAAATATAAAGGAAACAGTTTCAAGGAAGTCAACATAATATTGAAACATTAATTTTGAAGGAAATGTTTTACAGCATAATCATCTAATAAAATAAAAACTTTCTATGGACCAGGTATTATTTATTTCTCTTTTGTCCAAGGGCATGCACCCCAATCAGGAATATTCTTGATTAAACGGATCAGTGGAGTGTCATCATCAGAGTCGTTGTCATCTCCTGCTGGAGGTACATCAAGATTATCTTCCCAAATCAGATCAAAATTCCCAGAGATCATTTTTAAACCTAAAAAAGCACCATGTTTCGAAACCACAACAGCTCCAAATGGATTACGTAATCTTTGACTTGAACTCCCCTGCCTCCCACCCCCATGTAATTTTCCATAATTCAAATGGCAGATTCCCCCCACCCTCGAGGATCATGTAATTGTTGGATGGCCCCTTATGTTTATGACCAGAAGGAACTTGGCTTTGAAAAATATGCTGATGGTCACTTAGTTTAGCCATTTTTCTAATTAAAAAAAGCTTCACATTTTGGAAGAGGTATAAATTGGATTATAAAATGTTGGCAACAGTGAGCAGCAGAGTATCTTCTTGAACCCCTACAAACATACTTCTCAGAGGTACCAGAGAAAAGGTAAAATTTTCGCATGGCTGAACATGATATTGGCAGTACAGATATTCCTCAGCTTCTTACTATCTTAAGTTTATTTGATGGTTTGGGTTCCTGCTTATGGCTTTCTTAAAATCCAAATTAAATGAGATATACATTCCCATATTATATCTCCTCATGTACACATTTATGGATACCATTTTATCCACTACATACATTTATGCAAGCAATTTTCTTAATATAATGGCTTTTGTATGTTTTCGCTAATCCGTAGAGTTAATTCGACACTTTCCTCAATATATGCATTTTAGACACTTTTTTCCAGTTGGAGTATCACAAAGTTCAGAAAGGGAAGAATATGGAAATATTACTGCATTGAGATCTATGAATTGGTTTGGAAAGTGAGAGTTAAGTATATTTGCATTAAAATATAAATTGATACCTCCATCACCTCTAATAAAACAGCTTTCTTTTTCATTAAGTAACAAATTCTTATTTAGAAAGATATTTTCACCATTCCAAAAGGACACACAATTTTAAAAAGTAAATGACATTTCTTGAGAAATATATCTGTATAGGAAAGATAACATTCTTTAAAAACAATGGGAATCTTAACTCAGGGTCAAACTGGACAATATGTTTATGGCATGTGTTGCAGAAGTGCTCCTCCAAGCAATGAAATGTGTCTGTTTGTCATAGCATAAGCAGGATCACACCAGGCAAGGTTCCCCCACCTTCAGGGTGTTTACATGATTCTTTTATACCTCAGCTATTAGGCCTACCAATCATTTACATACATTTCTCCTTATATGATGAGAAATAGGTGACAAGGAGCTTAACACTAACTTCAGCACTAATGCTCACAAACACAGGTGTGCTTCTGCTTTTCTCTGTCATCCAATGCTTCCCTTTCTTGTTCACCTATGTGACTTGCTATCTGTTATACCCTTTCTTATCTGCCTACACAATGTGACCCCCTTGAATTAATGTAGAAGAAGAAGGTGATACCTTTTTTGTGTCACTAAATAAAAAAATCATTGCGAGCTTTCATGATTCAAGATCACTTCTTGAGGCAAGCAAAGGTAGGGAAATCATCAATGAAAGTCCAAATGTTCGTGGCATGGTGGTGATTGCCAGGCTCTGTTCTTTAAAAATAAATGTGAAGTAGCAGACAATTTTATATCTCCCCCCCCCCCATTTAACAGACACAGGAAACCAGGCCTCTGCTTATTGCTCTTTCCAAATGGCTACATTGAGGCTACACTCTGGCCAGGTCAAAGCAATGCAAATTTCAGTAACCTTCATCAGGGAATTTGGAAAGAGCAATAAGAAGAGGCCTGGTTTCCTGTGTCTGTTAAATGAGGGAAGGATATAAAATGGACTGCTACTTCACATTTTTAAGAACAGAGCCCGGCAAACACCACCATGCCAGGAACATTTGGACTTTCTGCATTTGTTTTGAATATGAATCACACGACCTATTTGTTTGCCCTTTAATTACCATATATACTCAAGTATAAGTCGGTTTTTTTCGCCCCCAAAATGGGACTCGACTTATACTCAGGTCAATGTAAACACTCAAAAACATACCCACACAAATGTCTAAATTAATTAATTTACCATATTTTCATGTATTTTAATTATTGAAACTCACTAGCAGCTGCTGCATTTTCCACCCCGCCTTATACATGGGTCAATCTATTTTCCTAGTTTTAGAGGTCCAAATTAGGTACCTCAACTTATATTCAGGATGACTTGTAGTTGAGTATATACAGTAAATAGCTTTATAAAAAAGCAAGGCGACCAGTGGATGGTAAACTTGGGCTTATTTTTCAGGTCTCATTGCTGAGGCATGCATTTCTAAGAAAATGCCTTGTGGAAGAAAAAAATGGTTATCCACCAGCATTCCCTTGTGTAGTTCCTCAATTAATTGGAGTTCACACTTTAGTGTGACACACCCAGTTATTTCAAGTTTATTTGTAAGATAGTCATGTTAAAAGCTTAAGATTCTAATCATTCTAATACCCTTAATTATGTGTTATTGAATCAATTCCAACTTATGACAACCCTTGTCAGGTTTTTCTAGGCATAAGCTACTTGGATAAGCTTCACCATTCTCTTCTGTTGGGGGTGCTCTGGCCCTACACAGTTAGCCCAGGTCAACACAGGCTGGCTCTTCCCAGTAGGCACAATGCCATGATCTCAGCAGAAATGTTATCCAGTGAGGATGATCCTGAGGAACAAGAGTCTTGATAGGATGGAAGACCTGCTTAATAAAGGAAATGCTGGGTCCTCTGCAAACCAGAAGCGGGAGCCTACAGATCCCAGATCCAGTAGCCCGAGCCGAAGCCTGTGGATGATTGTGGCTCTGGAGTTGAGTCTGAAAAGGCAGAAAACCTTCCGGCCTTCAGGAGCAGAAAAAGCTGCAGAGAACAGCTAGAAGCCCTGAGCCATACTGCTTAGCTACAGAGAAAGTCTTCTTGTGATTAAGTAGTCACCTTACAAGTGGGTTCTTTCTCATGGGGCCAAGCGCTACAGCTGGGTCCTTCCCTTGCTGCCAGAACACCTGCAATGTTTTGCTGAGTGAGATTCCAGCAACACTGGAAAAGAGCCTTCAGTGAGCTCTGCAAGCCACTGGAAGCAACTTATCTAATAGCTTCTGCCTTGTTTCTGAATACAGTACAGGTACTTGTTCTGGATTACCTGGATCTTGTTTGACCATTTGGACTCCTTCTCAGACTATGACAATAGGTTGCTTGGCCTGTCTGCCACAATTAGGGTTGACATAATTCTCTTCCACAAAACCGGGACAGAAGTAAAGGTTTCCCTTGCTTGAAAGCCAGTCGTTCCGACTCTTGGGTTCAGTGCTCATCTGTTTCAAAGCCAAAGAGCCAGTGCTGTCTGCTTCTGCAGATGTTTCTGTGGTCATGGGGCAGGCATGACTAGACACCAGAGCGCATGGAACACTGTTTAACTTTCCACGAAAGTGGTCCCTATTTATCTACTTGCATTTCTTGCTTTTGAACTGCTAGGTTGGCAGGAGCTGGGACAGAGATGGGCGTATAGACATTCACTTTGGCTAATGATGCTCCATTCATACATAGTTTGGAAAAGAATGTTCTTTGAGTAAGGAACTCTCTGTACTAAAGGAGTGTCTACACAGAATTTCCTTGCTCATCTGAGGCCTCTATACCCATCCTGGGCCCAGGCATGCTTCCACTCCACATCTGCTTAGTAATTCATTTGTTGTAGGCAAGGGTGCAATTTTAAGTCCACAGAAAATGGCATGATAATGCCCAACTTTTTTTTTGTGAGGTGTGCATACATTGTTTTGTAGAAACCTTGGTTTATCTATGTGAGTACAGTAGAACCTCGGGTAAAGTCCAAACTCAATTTCACAAGTTTAGACTTTATCCGATTTTGGACTTTATCCGAATCAAATGGGCGATGCATCGGATAACATCCAAAAATGGACTTTATCCAAAGTTCCTATGCCAAATGCCTTGGATAACGTCCATTTTTTAGCGGTGTGCATGAAAACTGTGACTTTATCCGAATCGAACTTTATCTGAGGTACCACTGTATCTGGAAACAAAATGGCAGTCAGTGAAGCCCCTCCACCAAATGTTTCCATAGCCATACAGAAAATCAAACCTAGATTTCCTAAATCCTACTCTCACTTTGTTCACTGCATCACACTATGTATCACCACATTGGGTTGGACACTCTAAATTGTGGGGCAAGTGCTTAGAATGTGTACATTCACTGTGTATTGAGGCATTTGCTTTCTGTTCCACAGAAATGTGTGAACAATAATGTTTGCCTTTCTTCAGACCACATGGCCACTGGTGACAAATACTGGTAGACTTAACTCAGAGGCTTCATCAAATGAGTAGGTTCACAAGGAACAGGCTGGGGTTGCGGGAGAGAGGGAAAGAGTGCAGCACCAAGAATGGTGTTGCTGGCATATCCAACAATAAGGGAGAAATGAATGAATTTGTTGAAGAGAGCAGGTGACCAATTAAAGATTGTATTAACAATTTCCAATGAAACAACAAATACAGTAAAGACAAGCACAATCATTCATAACCTACAAAACAGACATAACGGAATAGCTAAATTAAGAAAGTCTACCATCCTCCTCAACCCACCCAGTTTTGTGCCCATTGTGTCAACAATACCATCTAGCCATCTCATTCTCTGCCGCCCCCTTCTTCTTTTGCCCTCAACCTTTCCCAACATCAAGGCTTTCTCAAGTGAATACTCTCTTCTCATTTGATGACCAAAGTACTTTAGCTTCATCTTTACTATTTGACCTTCCAAGGAGCAATCAAGTTTGATTTCCTTTAAGACCAACCTATTTGTTCTCCTTGCCGTCCAGGGTACTGTCAAAATTCTCCTCCAACACCACATTTCAAAGACATCTATTCTTCTGCACTCAGCTTTCTTTATGGTCTAGCTCTCACCCCCATACATTACTACCAGAAATACCATTGCTTTGACTATGTGGACTTTTGTTTGCAAGGTGATGTCTCTACTTTTAACTATGTTCCCCAGGTTTCTCATAGCTCGTCTCCCAAGAATCAGTTGCCTTTTTATTTCATGGCTGCAATCTCCATCTGCAGTGATCTTAGATCCTAAGAAAGTAAAATCCGTCACTGCTTCTACTTCTTCCCCATCTATTTTCCAGGGTCTGATAGGGCCTGTTGCCATTATCTTGGTTTTCTTGATGTTGAGTCTCAAGCCAGCTTTTGCATTCTATTCTTTCAACCTAAGCAAGAGCTTCCTTAAATCTTCTTCACTGTCTGCCATTAGGGTAGTATCATTTGCATATCTCAAATTGTTGATGTTTCTCCCAGCAATTTTAATTCCAACTTTTGAATAGCCTTTCCCTTATGTTGCTTTTCTTAGATACCGTAGCAGTTGTTCTTGAGAAGCTTTACAAATTGGTCCTTGAAGAAAGCAAATGGCTCTGTTAAAAACACATTTCTAACAAAACTACAGCTTTTGTAGAAACTCCGCAGGCCTGTTTTTGTATATCAGCACTTTTGCTCTTAATGCATTGGGTTTCCTGTTTGTTAATGAATTCCATTTCTATACCCATGACTCACTCACTGGAAGTGAAATATGAATACTCTACTCCCTTGTTTTCAGCTATGAGAAGCTTTCATCAGTCCTTCCACAAAAACATCATGCCTGTCCTGTGTGGTGGAAATACTTAGAAAGCGAAATGCTTGGAGGTGCAGAGATACAGGACATTCTAAGAAAGGCAGGTTCTCTACATCTTTTAGCCACACACTGTATGTTAGCAAACAGAACAGCATTGTTTCAGATTCTGCATGGCTCAGTTCCATTCCATTCCAATTATTTCAGAAAACAGAGGAATACAATATGGGAGTATTGGTCCTGCCAGCCGCGTGAAGTGGGGGAACCTGGGGGAGTGGACTGAGATTGTTTGGTGCCTTTCTTGGGTTTAGCTGGCCATGGACTTTTTCCTCCTCGCTATGTGGACCTTGGTCCCTTGCTTGCCCGCCTTTGGCCGGTTTTTCGATGGGAGGGAGGAGGATTGTGTGTGATGTTAAAAGATATTTGATGCTGATGTATATTTTAGAATTTTTTATTATGTGATTTGTACTGTTTATTATTGTACTAATTTATTTTTTGTATTGCTATATTGTATTTTGGGATTATTGTATTGTATTAATTATGTTGTTTGCCGCCTTGAGTCGGCTTCGGCCGAGAAAGGCAATACAAATTAAAATTTATTATTATTTATTATTATTATGTATATGTTATGGAAATATTATGGAATTCAGAGAGATGCTTCACCTGTTGACACATGCCCATCATATAAAGATGCTTCATCAACTTAAAATAGTAACCTCTGGGGACAATTAAATCCCAATTCAGTGAAGATGGTGGAATTTTACATGTAGACCTTGTACATTTTTACTTCTCCTATAAGGAGACACCTGACTTTGTTAGACTCCTGAGAACTGTAAGACCAGCCTACAGGAACAAGCATTTTGAAAGGATATTCCTATAGTTTACATGATAGCCTTTGGCATTTCACACAGATCTGAAAAGTTGCAATCAAAAAGAAATGAATGTGAAACTTTTTCCCCCTCCAGGGAACTACACAGTTATTATTTTTGTACATCCTGCTGCCAAGGCTTTAACTTGCAGGAACTTGTCTTTAGTTAATTAGTACGATTCAGTCGTATAACTAAGGAAGCATGAGCTAAAGTGATTCAGCAGGAGGGAATTTTGTGGCATGACTCTTTAGGAATGCATCCTATGGAGTAGCAGAGACACAACAAGGGAAACGGTGTATGTTTTTTTAAAAAAAACATTCTAAATTAACAATAAATCTAGCCTGAGTAGAAAAAGGAGTATCAGCATCAACCATAACTACAAAGTCTGAGGAGCTGTGTGGATTATGTGAAGCTTCCAGAATGTGTTTGGCCAAGACTGATCTATAGTTTCTGGAAGAGAGACAGTCAGAAGCTGTTAGAGTAATAAGAAATCTCTACTGTAACAGTGAAGCTGGGCTTTCTTTATCTATACCCTGGTGTACATCCTCCTACTCCACCTGATTTATCACAAAGATAAATCTCAGTCTAGGGAACCAGTTTTCCTACCAACAAGATCCAGACCTAAAATAAAGGTCGCCGTTGCTCGAAAGCCAGTCATGTCCGACACTAGGGTTCACTGCTCATATCTGTTTATTGCCAACAAGCCAGCACTGTCTGCATTTGCAGATGTTTCCATGGACATGTGGCAGGCATGCCTCAACACCTGGGTGCACAGAATGCTCTTTACCTTCCCACCGAAGTGGTCTCTATTTATCTACTTGCAATTTCTTGCTTTCAAACTGCTAGGTTGGCAGGAACTGGGACAGAGATGAGAGCTCACTCCATCATGCAGTGCTTGGGAATCAAACTTCCAGTTGTTGAGTTCAACATCTTGACCACTGGAGCCATCACAGTCCCTAAGATACTGCTAAGATACTGCTAAGACCTAAGATACTGCTGTGTAATTGATGAAATTATCCATAAAGGAAAGCTGACAAATACTGTACTTTCATTCAAAAATAGGCACAATATCAAGACAGCAAAGACACCAAACCAAAGGGTTGCAAACTGTTTTAGAGCTCCTTTACCTTTCAGATAGTTATCCTCTTTGTTTAATAAGCCCAAAACCTGCAAATGAGGGCAGAGGTGTAACTTCCTTAGTATGCCTGGGAGGTGAACGTGCTTGCTTATTGCAGAAATGGAAGTTGGAAAGTTACTCTTTTTTTTTTGTTTAGAATGGGAATCTCTGGGAGGTGCAATCTAAAAAAGTAGTGTTTACAACTTATGTAGAAATTGCACCTACCAGCCTTCCCAAAGTTTCCAAATCTGCTTCCAACAAGAGCCACAGAACACTGTGGACTGTACTGCCAAATAAGCATACACATGGTCACCCTAAACTATGAAGTACTAGGTTTTTTTTCTTTTTCTTAAAAGGGATTCAAGCAAGCTTTCTTTTGAATTAATTGGTATTTGCTTGACTAATGGAAAGTGTGAGGGGGATACCTACTTCCATCATTGTCACTTTTGGATCCCTCGACATTTGACAGGGTAAAAGAGGCATCAAAGAAGAAGTCACATTTGAAACAGAGTTTGTCCTGTGTGTCTATGGCTCTAGGTAGGACCAACATTTTAGGAATCACTTTTCTTTTTTCCAAGGTGTGCCCCAAAACCTTCATTGCCTGTGCCACAAAAGTTAAAAGTCATTCTATAACATAGTCATAGTTCAATACTTTTTTAAAAAAATCCTCCTATTGAGGCTTAGTGTGCATTGAAGTAATATAATTCTGTCTGGACTTATCCTTTGCATATGCGGAATGTTATGAATTAATGTTCCTCTATACAATTAAGTGTGTATACATAGTAAAGGTAAAGGTTTCCCTTGCTTGAAAGCTAGGCATATCTGACTCTAAGGTTCAGTGCTCATCTCTGTTTCAAAGCCAAAGAGCCAGTGCTGTCTGCTTCTGCAGACATTTACGTGGTCATGTGGTAGGCATGACTAGTCACCAGAGCGCATGGAGCTCCGTTGCCTTCCCACCAAAGTGGTCCCTATTTATCTACTTGCAATTTCTTGCTTTCAAACTGCTAGGTTGGCAGGAGCTGGGACAAAGGTGGGATCTCATTCCGTCCTGCAGTACTCGGGAATCGTACTGCTGACCTCACACCTTCCAGTCAGCGTCTTAGCCACTTAAGCCACTGCAGTCCCTGTGTATACATAGAAAACTACATATTAAGAAGAAGAGTTCTGCTCTAGCTAGTATTAGTGGTCAAAACACTGAGTTGGGAACTTGAGAAATCTAGATTCTATTTCCCATAGACCAGGGTGCCCAAACTGTGGCCTGGGGGCACCCCCGGTTTAAGCAGAGAAAATGGCAGCCTAAAATCTATCTCATCCTGTTGCAAAACAGATTGCAAGGCGCGTTTTACTTCCACTTCTGGTGGGAGGAACCACGTGACCGGCCCGCTGAACCACATGACTGGCCCGTGGCCCAAAAAGTTTTGACACCCCTGCCATAGATCCATTAATTTCATGTTGGGCCAATTACTATCTCAGCCTAACCTTCCTCACAAGGTTGTTGTGAAGGTACAAGTGAGGAGAAGTTTCATGTACACCACATTTAGCTCCTTTGAGAGTCAGTATAATATAATAACCATAATAAATAGACATCTGCTGGACATTTCTTGTTCTCTATATATGTAGAATTAATATTAATATTGGACAAACAGTCACATTCCCTCCTTCTTGCCATCTTAAAGTGGTACAGCTGAGACACACAATTCACTTCCTCAGTGCGAATTCAGTCTTGTTATTTAGTCAATCTTCAGCTATTAATGCTGTTCACAATCCTTCTCTCAGCAAAAATGATCATTTTCCAATGTCTCAACTCAAACTGTCCTGTAAATTAATTTTTTAAAACTCTGAACATCAACTTCCTTAGCTATGCTCTATGAAAGAACACAGAGCATGCTAAGTCCTCCCTCAACACCACCGAACTCTCTGTCTCAGCCTGAAGCTGAATTTCTCTGTGGTTTCATCCTAACGTGAAGCCAAAACTTTGCTCTAATGGAATGCTACCCTTTGCTTATTTTTCTTAATATGAAAGCAAAGCAGCAGGCCACATTTCTCAGATTGCTTTCTCTTTCAACAGAAGTGTTGTATCAAGCGAAAAGTCATATCAGTGGAAAATAGATACTTCTATACGTATTTAGCAATTTGCATTCCTAAACAATTCCTAGAATTCAAGAAAATTACTTTTTTGCATCAGAATTCTTGCTAGCCAGGAATTGGGCCTGTTCAACAGTTGCCCACCTCATTACAAAGCGCTATGCTTCAAAATATATGTTTGGCCCCTTTCCTTCAGATGTTCAAGGAAGTGTTAAAATGCATCTTTTTAGGGAAGCATTTTGGGAGATCCTTAATTAGATTATGGTCCCTGCATAAATAAACTACACTATATTTACTATTCTGCTGCTGTGTATCATTCTGCCAGTTGTTTTCCTATTATGGTTGTTTGTTCTTGTGTTATATTTTCTTTGTTTTTTATTATGTGATTTATTATATTTCTTTTTTATTTCTGTGCTATCTATATATATAAAGGAGAGATGTCCCATTGTTGGTCCTGAATACAAATCCACACCCCTGCACCGATCATGCAGTAACTTTGCACACACCTACCTTGGTTTGGAGAGATTATCACTGCGGGGGTCACAAGTCTCAGGGGGGCAGACACACACACCCCAAAATTGATCTGTTCCCCAGTTATCTGTTGCTCAATGAGCTGGCTGATGTCACCAGGCAGACTACAGCACCCACATCTGTCACCAGGCAGGTGACATCACCTGAGATTATGATATCATTTGCCTTTCCCTCTGAGCTCAGCTGTAGTTTTCACAGTAGGTGGAAGGCAAATGGGCATGCGAGATCAGCACTGTGGGGGTCACAAGACACAAAGGATGAGGGCGGTAAGTGACCGTCGACAGAGAAGCGGGATGGGTGAGGGAAGACGGAGGGAGGGAGGCAGGAGTGACCCACATACACAATTATACATATCCGAGCGAAGCTGGGTAACCAGCTAGTATGTTATACTGCTATTCACACAGAGTAGCATTTACAGTAGGCGGTGGTGTAATGAATCAAACAAGCAAGCAAGCCTCTGTGAGTTGTGGTTCAAAAAAGTAACTTTTCCATACTTTGGTAAACTCTTGGGGGGGGGGGGGGAGACACAAGTGTCTCATCTTTTCTGTGCACAGGCAAACATCCTGTGACAGGAGGAAGAATGTATTTTATTCTGCAGAATGGAATACATAATGTGATTATAACCTAGGAGACATGTGACTATTCATTCCCTTAAAATTACAGACTTTATACTTTCCTCACCACACACACATTACACTTTGATTAACCATAGAACAAACAAATCAACAAGTCCTAACCTGACATCCTATCTTGCTAAGACCTAGACTAATTACAACATGCAAATACTGGTCGATAAGAGGTAAATAGAGAGAGAATGCAAGCGCGGCGCCAAAATGGCCGCCGCGCCCTTTGCGCCCCCCCCCCACAGGACAGAGAATCCGGGTAGTTAGGGGCGTGGCCAGCTCCCTTATAAAAGGGGTGGCCACGAGGCAGCCGAGCTGCCATTTTACCTCAGCGACGGAGCGGAGAAGTTTTTTCCCCTGTGGCTCCGTCGCTAGTTAGCTTACCGGGAAGCCTTTTGGTAGCGATTCTGCCTTGCCGGCTTCCCTTTTTGCTTCAGTGGAGATGCCTTCGAAGAAAAAGGCAGCTTCGAGTTCAGCTCGCGCTGTTAGGAGGCGCAACCCAGGTCGGAGGACCGCGGTGCCGCCTCCTCAGCAGCCACCTTTGCCAGCCCCGGCCGGGGCCGGCGGAATGGGGTCTATTGCCCCTTGGCCCGGAGCGGGCGATCAGAGTGCGGGCGCGGAAGGGGTTCCGGCCCGCGGCCCACGAGCGGTGGTCACCGCTCCTGCTCCTGCCCACTCTGTCGGGCCTACTCCTCTTGGGCCGCAGCCTCTCCCTGGGCCTTCTAGCCTTGGGGGGTGGTGTGGCCCCCTGCCTTGGCAGGTTTCTCCACCAACCCTGCCGGGCCTCGGTGCTGGCCAATGGCCATATGTGGGTCCCGGGGTACAGGCACCTGTACCCACGCCTGGACCAGGCGGGCCGGCCGGCCCTTTGCCCATGGTCAATGTGGACACCTTGCTGGCCCGCATTGCGGCCCTAGAGGCGTCGTTGGCTCGGGCCAGTCAGGCGGGCGCCCCCTTCGGGGTTCCTTTTGAAGCGCTGTTGGCAGGAGGACAACAGCTGGCGGAGAGGGTCGAGCTGCTGCAGGCGCGTGGCGCGGTTTCGGCCACTGCCTCGCAGCTCCCCAGCCAGCAACCAGGTGCGGGTCAAGCCCCGGTGATGAGCTCTACGTCGGTCGTGAGCTCCGACGCCCCTAGTGGGCCGGAACCCCCGGTGGGGGCGGCCCGCGGGGGTGCAGCATGTGAGTATACGGTGCAAGCGAGTACATCCACACACATGCCCAATCTGGGGGGGGGCTTCCAATGGCCTTGGCCTCGCGCGGGTGGTGCGGGGGCCACGCTGTCGGCTACCCACCCGGCGACGACGACTGCCACCTTGGGCACTGGGGTGGGCATTGGTCCTTACACTGCAGGGAATGTTCTGGGGGTGGCTGGGTTAGCTCAGGCCCCTTTTACCAGGCCGGCTGTCCCCTTTTCGGCTTTGCCGACGGCAGGGTATTCCTTGCCATTGGGTGATCACCTGGCACAGGCTACTAGGGAAAAGATATGGCGAGGGGAGTACGTGGATATCTTCTCACTCCTGAACAGAGAGCCCACCAAGGAGGAAAGGGAGGGTCAGGATGAGAAGGACAAGGAGCAGGCACGCCGCCGTAAGCCGCCGCGTACCTGGGCCAACTGGCTCCCCGCTTATTTAATATACATGGCGGTATATTTGAGGGCGCGGCCGGATTTAGCTATTCCCATGGTCCAATATTTGGACAACATATATAGGGCGATGGTCGATTTCCCGGGCCCCTCATGGCTAGCATATGATGAGGAATTCCGTATGAGGATCCCCCTCCACCCCGAGATGAGATGGGATGAGCCGTGCCAGAGGCTCTGGCTTTTGTATATGACACCCACACGCCCTGCCCCGGGGGATAGATACCATTGCGGACATGCGGTCCAGCGAGCGGCTCCAGCGCAGGTTACCCGCCAGGCGGCGGGGCAGGGGGTTCCAGCCCGCCTGCTGTGCTGGACTTTCTCGTCAAATGGTTCCTGCAATCGAAAGAACTGCAGGTATAAGCATGAGTGTCCCACATGCTCTGGCCCCCATGCAGCCTCTGCTTGTCCCAGACCTGGGGGGGCGCGAGGCAGAGGGAGGGGTGGACAGTGGGCTGGCAAGGCTGCCACGGATGGAGCTAGTTCTCCAAAAGGCTCCCTCCCCAATTAAGGTGGACATGCTGGAGCGCTGGCTCGCATCGTACCCGAAGGGGGAGGACGGGGAGTATCTCCTTCAAGGTTTTAAGCAGGGATTTCGTATCCCTTTTATGGGCGATAGGTCCCCTCAGGATGCTCCCAACCTTTATCCCTCAGAGGTAGGGAGGAGGTGGCTGTGGCCAGCATTAAAAAGGAGTTAGACGCGGGCAGGGTCGCTGGACCTTTCCCCGCACCCCCGTTTCCCAATCTTAAGGTCTCGCCACTGGGTTTGGTCCCCAAAAAGTCCCCGGGTGAGTTTCGCCTTATTCATCATTTGTCCTACCCAGCCGGCCGATCGGTCAATGATGCTATCCCTGATGACCTTTGTTCAGTCAGGTATACATCGTTTGACCATGCGCTGCGCATGGTGCGCTCGTGTGGCCCGGGTGCCCTGCTGGCCAAGTGTGACATTAAGTCGGCTTTTCGCCTCTTGCCAGTGCACCCGGGCGACTTTGAGTTGCTGGGTTTTAAATTTAAAGGGGAATATTATTTTGATAAGGCCATGCCTTTTGGCTGCTCCATATCATGCTCGGCTTTCGAGCGTTTTAGTACCTTCCTAGAGTGGGCTTTCGTCCGCAGGTCAGGGTCCCGGTCTGTAGCCCATTACCTGGATGACTTTTTATTCGGGGGTAAACGGGGCTGGGACACGTGCGCACGTCTCCTCAACACATTTCAGACGCTAATGGAGGAACTTGGTGTCCCTTTAGCGCCCGAAAAGACCGAGGGCCCATCGACCAAACTAGTATTCCTGGGGGTTGAGATTGACACAGTAGTACAGGCTTCTAGGTTGCCAGGTGATAAGGTGTCCAGGATAGTGGCCCTTATCTCGGAATTGCTGGCCAAGCGTAAGGCATCCCTGAGGGAACTGCAGGTGCTACATGGGCACCTTAATTTTGCTTGCAGGGTGGTCGCACCGGGCAGGGCTTTTGCCCGGCGCTTATGCGACGCCATGGCAGGGTTATCCAGACCCCACCACAGAGTCAGGCTCACCCGGGGTATCAGGGCAGACATGTTCGTCTGGTTGCAATTCCTGAGGGAGTTTAATGGGGTCTCATTCTGGAGGTCTGACCTCCTGGCATCCCCCAATTTCCAGATCCAGTCTGATGCCTCAGGATCCCTGGGTTATGGGATGTACTTCAATGGGAAGTGGGCCTATGGTGGGTGGCCACCGGCATGGGCAGGCACAGGTCGCCTGCGGGATCTCACATACCTGGAATTTTTTCCCATTCTGGGGGCTTTGATGCTATGGGGCGAACAGTGGGCTAATTCGGTGGTGCATTTCTGGTGCGACAATGCGGCTGTTGTACACATTGTCAATGCACAAACTTCCAAATCGCCCAGGGTCATGGATCTAGTGCGCCATTTTGTGCTGCGCTGCCTGCGCCTCAATGTCTTGTTCAGGGCCAGGCATGTCCCAGGGGTTAATAATGATATTGCTGACGCTTTGTCCCGCCTGCAGATCTCCCGGTTCCGCGCCTTGGCCCCGGATGCGGAGGAATTTCCCTCGCCACTCCCGGACGAGATGTGGACTATTGGCAAGGAGAGGTGAACCGGGCGATTGGCCTGTCACTAGCGCCACGCACGCGTAAGGCGTATCAACAAGCATTCAATTCGTACAGGGCATTTGCTACTCAATTTCTCTTGCCAGAGACCTGGCCTATCCCGGTGGACCATGTTCTGCGGTTCATGGTTCACCTGCATGCACAGGGCCTCGCACCTCGCACCATAGCATCCAAGCTCTCGGCGTTGGCTTTTATGGCCAAAGTGGGGGGTCATGTGGATACCACCTCTGACTTCCGTGTGAGACATGTTTTGGAGGGGTGGGTGCGCGAGCGCGGGCGTTGCCCGGACGACCGGCACCCTATTTCCCCAGGGGTTCTTACCCAGTTGGCCCGGGGCTGGCCAGGCCTCTGTTTTGATCACTATGAGGCAGCCCTTTTTCATGCAGCCACAACGGTGGCATTTTTTGGAGCGCTCCGCGTCAGCGAACTCGTGATGCTGTCTAAGGCGGATGCAAGTGGTAGGGCACTGGAACTCGAAGATGTCTATGTAGCCAAAGACTGGGCCCAGTTGAGGATACGCTCCTCTAAAACAGATCAGCATGGCGTAGGCAGTGGTATAAGACTGCTACGGTGTTCTTTGGCAGACATCTGTCCGGTTGGTGCCCTACAGGAATTCCTGGCACTGCGTGGCATGCACCACGGCCCGTTTTTCTGTCACCAAGATGGGTCTCCCCTTACTAAATTTCAGTTTTGGAAGGTGACAGCCAGAGCCCTCACCAGGGTGGGCCTACCAGGTGCCCGTTATGGCACACATTCGTTCCGTATTGGCGCAGCCTCTACAGCAGCTGCTTTTGGGTACTCTGGGGCTGACATACGCAGCATGGGGAGGTGGGGCTCGCAATGTTTTCAGTTTTATGTGCGCCCACTCCCGCCATGAGTACCAATCCAGTCACCTTACCGCCTTTTTTCTCAATTTTCTTACAGACCCTGGGTGTCGTATTACACCGGTGACAGTATGGCTGGTGGGCCACAGCTATGTGCACAGGGCAGCGCGTTACGCTGCGGCGACAGAGTGGGGACCCCGACTGGGACTGGGTGACCACGCCAGTCTCGCATGGCATGGTAAGCCTGGGATGTTATGGCAGGAGCTGCGGCCTTTCCTTTTTTCTGGCCTGGGTGCTGACCCGCCTGACATTCTAATCATCCACCTAGGGGGCAATGATTTGGGCCAGGTCACCGGCTTATCGCTCAAGCATGCGATTTGCGAGGAACTCGCCTACTTGCATTATGTCTGGCCTGCCACAACCCTGGTTTGGTCGGACATTGTCCCGCGCCATTCTTACAGAGGGGGCGTTAACCTCCTGGCCCTTGACCACGCTAGGCGCGCGGTCAACAAGGCAGTGGCGCGGTTTCTTGCCACCAGGGCTTGGGGACGGGTTAGTCATCACCCCGATATTAGTCTACAAAATTATGACTTGTACGCAGGGGATGGGGTCCATCTGTCGCGAGGAGGTATGGACCTCCTGTTGGGTGATTGGCGAGCAGGCCTGTTGACCGAGCTGACGGTCTGGGGGGGGGGCGTCAGGTCTTCTTTGAAGCCCCTCCGTGTGGCGGGTAGCACTGGTAAGGTAAACAGTATGACCCACAAGTATCCGGCAGGTTCGCAATTGACTGGACAACACTAGACAGGAATAAATTAGTTAAACGTTGTCCGGTCAACGACAAACCAGGCGATGGGGTGATGACGATTGCTAACCAGCATGCATCACCCCTGTGATTTCACGGATACGCGTCAGAGGGTGGGGTCATAAGTTAGTTATTGACTACGGTCAACAATTTGTTTGTTGTCAACAAACAAATTGATACAAATTGATACATTGTAACCAATTGCCGTTGGCAATTTTGGGGTGGTATCTTACCAGTGTTACTTCGGCCTGCTTGCCTTAGGAATTATGATTGGTCGTTTTACCAATACAAATTTATAATTCGGACTAGGGCATTGAATCAATAAATGTGGCCCTATGCTGTTATCCACTTTCAATGTTGTCTGTGTCCGTTATTGGGGGGGTGCGCCTGCAATGCAAGCGCGGCGCCAAAATGGCCGCCGTGCCCTTTGCGGGGCCCCCCCCACAGGACAGAGAATCCGGGTAGTTAGGGGCGTGGCCAGCTCCCTTATAAAAGGGGTGGCCACGAGGCAGCCGAGCTGCCATTTTACCTCAGCGACGGAGCGGAGAAGTTTTTTCCCCTCCACCCCCTCCCTAGTTAACAGTGTGATATTATGGTCGCTTCGGGGCCGGGTGGGAATTTTTGGTTGGGACCCATATTGGCTCCGGGTCCTGGCTTTTTTGCCCATCCCACACTGTTGCTATGGTTTGATATAGGGGTCTTTCTGTGTTCCTACTGTTGACTTTGGTCACATTGGCGGGTAGCACTGGTAAGGTAAACAGTATGACCCACAAGTATCCGGCAGGTTCGCAATTGACTGGACAACACTAGACAGGAATAAATTAGTTAAACGTTGTCCGGTCAACGACGAACCAGGCGATGGGGTGATGACGATTGCTAACCAGCATGCATCACCCCTGTGATTTCACGGATACGCGTCAGAGGGTGGGGTCATAAGTTAGTTATTGACTACGGTCAACAATTTGTTTGTTGTCAACAAATTGATACAAATTGATACATTGTAACCAATTGCCGTTGGCAATTTTGGGGTGGTACCTTACCAGTGTTACTTCGGCCTGCTTGCCTTAGGAATTATGATTGGTCGTTTTACCAATACAAATTTATAATTCGGACTAGGGCATTGAATCAATAAATGTGGCCCTATGCTGTTATCCACTTTCAATGTTGTCTGTGTCCGTTATTGGGGGGGTGCGCCTGCAAAGGTTTACAATATCATACTTCCATAGCATCCTGTGTCTTAGCATATTCCCCATAGGATCAAATAACCTTCCAATAGACATCCAAGCATACATTTTAACTAAAGGTCAGGGTACTTTGAAACTACAGCACAGACAACAATTTCTGTAACATCTTCATCTAAAAATTTCCAATAGGCAACATCTCAGATTTTGCTCATGCCTTGGGAATAGTAGCTGTCTTGTGGTATCTTGAGAGCAAATCCCCTTTGCCTTGAAGACTTAGATCAGTGATGCAAACCTTGGCACTCTAGCTGTTCTTGAACTTCAATTCCCAGAAGCCTTGATTAGCAGGAGCACTGATTGGGCTTCTGGTAATTGAAGTCCCAGAACACCTGGAGTGCCACGGTTTGCCATCACAGACTTGGATGGTTTCATTATTGTGTAGCTCAGGTGCAAAGGATTCAGTTGTTCAAAAAAGAAAAGAGGACAACCTGCTGTCATCCTCCTGCTGCTGTATTGCTCAGACTCTGCTTAGTTTCTTAGGTCTGCAAATCAGATTTTATAGGATTTGGATGACATCTCACTTTCATGCTAGTTTATTATATGGTCATTGGGGGACAAATAAGAATAGGAATTGATTGATGTAAGGGAAATTAAGAGCCTAACCGATGTTGAGTGTCATGGTTTCACAGCAAAAAAAAGTGGGGCAGGTTTCAGGCTTAGAATTATAAGCAAGTTCCCCAAGAATTCCCCTTTTTCTAGGCAGACCAACCAAAGGATCAATAAAATGAAAAATAAAACATTGTTCACTTGCAAAGCTTGGACTAATAATAATAATAATAATAATAATAATAATAATAATAATAATAATAATAATAATAATAATAATAATAATAATAATATTTCACACTCATATGCCTCCCACTCAGGGGAACCCGACTCAGGGCGGCTAATACAGCAATTATCCAATATACACAATAATACACAATGTACAGTAATACGATATAGACAAAGATTATACAATATTCAGTCTAACAATAGAATACAGTACTGCACTGCAATGGCTTCTCCACCCCGGCTGCAGACAAAGTCCAAGGGTGGCACCCTAGCGGTGTTTTCAAGCCCCATCCAGGGCGGGTCCCAGGGGCACCGGTGATAGTCGGGTCCTGGCGTTTGCTGCTGCAGTGGCCTCTTTGCCCCAGCCAAAACAAAGTCTGGGGGTGGAGGTGGCGAAGTCCTGCTGCCCGCTGCCATGACAGCCTTTTCAAGCTCCGGCTAGGGTGGGGCCCAGGGTCACCGGTGATGGTTGGGTCCTGGTGCCCACTGCTGCAGCTGCCTCTTCACCCTGGCCAAAGGCAAAGTTTTGTTTTTGGTGAAAAAGAACAATAATTTTAGACTAATAAAGGGTAAATAAAAATGTTTTCACTCTCAGGAAGGAGCTCCACAGAACATATGCATGACAAAATGGAGGACCAGCTACAAGTTAGAGGAGGCAAAAATGTACCTCAGAGTGAAGGACGTTAAGCACCTTAAAAAGGCTGGAAAACAAGAAGTTTGTTGATTGGCTGGTTTAGAACAAGCAACAAACAAGTTCGGTTCCTTAGGGAGGTTCTTTCTTTGTCCTTCTAAGAGGGCCACATCGACAACCGTTTTAGTAATTTAGTCCATACATAACATGTTGAGTTGTTATGTATTACAACAACCAGAAACAAGAAAAAGATAGAACAGCAAGGAACTCACAATAACTAAAGCCACAGTGTCTCGCAAAAGTCTTTAGTAATGTCTTGCAGGCCTCCAGTGAAATATGTGCTCCTTTAACCGCATGAGGACTTAAGTTTGGCTAATGACAAAGCCAAGAAAATGGCTTCATTTTGACAGTCCAGGGTTTGCTCGGGACATGAAAGAAGAAGAAGACTACATAGTTGTTGTTTTTTAAAAGAGGGCACCATAATACGGAATATAGAACAGAACAAATTGGCAGTCTTTCTGTTCGGAAAGTGAGTGAAGACCAGGATTCTGAAATGAACTACTAATGTGGAAGTAACCAGAATATCTGAGAGATGGATTATTGATATAACTACATTTCATTCCTCCACTGCCAACATAAATTAGGGATTATCTGTACAAGAGCAGGCATTGTGCTCACTTACAGGGTTCTTAGTTAGAGTGAAATTTTCCAATTAGTCTTGGATTTAAAAGATCATTTTAACACACAGGGTTAGTGACCTACAGCAATTCTCCTATGGAATTTTATTTATGGAAGTGACAACAAAAGAGTATGAAACAAGGTTGGTGAGAGCATGATTCCTTGGTAAAAACTTAGCTTGTCTGGAATCATGCCAATCGTTGACAAAAGGCAAATATTTGGATCTCTTCCATCACTGATTAAATACATCTGTCTTTCAGATACCATTTCCTGATGAGAACTTATACCCACAGAACAGCTGTGTATGCCTGACAAGTTCCAAAGACAGCGGACTTACATCCAGCAAGCAGCTCTTGCACTCTGTGGAAAAGCTGAGGGAGTGAAGGCAAAAATGGAACATCTTGATCTTATATAAGATGCCCCAATAAAAAGATTTAGCATGAAAAGTTCTAGCAACATCAAACGTTTCCATGGAAGTTCATGAAGCTTTAGCACAAGAGCGAAGGAGCAGAGCGGATGATGTAATGAAACCTGCTTGGCATAAACAGGAGAGTCTGATTGAAGCGCCTAAAAAAACACACCATTTTGGATTATCACATATCCTGGAGAATAGGTTTTCCCAGGTAATCTAGAAAAAGGAAACTCGCTATTTAACCTCTAGGGAAAACACCTGGAGAAATGAGCCCTTTCGGTTCACTTGTCTGTCCTGAGCAAGATGAGAAAGGCAAAGCACAATAATGAGTCAGAAGTGAAAGACTGATATATAAATGGTTCACTTGATCCACTGTGTTCAGCACAGGGATGGTGTCATTTTATATGTTAAGTAGGCACAATCAAATGCAAAATACACTAAAACCCCAGTTTACGTAAAAAGTCCATTCTGTACGCTTTTACGTAAATCGTTTTCTATGTAACTCGAAGCAAACCCATAGGAAAAATAAATTTCTTACATAAATCGAAGCAAACCCATCGGAAAAATGAATTTCTTGCATAAATCGAAGCAAACCCATAGGAAAAATGAATTGCTTACATAAATCGAAGCAAACCCATAGGAAAAATGAATTGCTTACATAAATCGAAGCAAACACATAGGAAAAATGAATTTCTTACATAAATCGAAGCAAACCCATAGGAAAAATGAATTGCTTACATAAATCGAAGCAAACCCATAGGAAAAATGAATTTCTTACATAAATCAAGGCAAACCCATAGGGAAATGAAATTTTACATAAATCGAAGCAAACCCATAGGAAATTGTGTTACGTAAATCGGGATGTTTACGTAAATTGGGACATGGTTTTAGCACAAAATCATTATATAAGTCGAATTTTATGTAACTCAAGGTGTATGTAAGTTGGGGTTTTACGTACTTTTCACTTCCTATGAACTACTGCTATAACACATTTGGCCTTGGTTACAGTGAATTATTTGGGCAAAAAGGTTTTTTATTTTTTTTTTATTTTTTTGGGAATCAGGAATTTGACAGAAGTGCTTTTATGTTCCTAGCCTTTGGAATATGCCCCTGCAATTGTTGAGGGCAAAAAGAGCTAGTTTGACTATTTCAATAATAATAATTTCATGTCAGAAATTATTCTGGGTTGAAAGGATTTTTGCGGAAGAAACTCCGTTCAGGGAATGCCCAAATGAGGCTCCTTTCATGTCCACAAGAACTGGGACAGAGACAGGTGCTCAATCCGTCATGCAGTACCCAGGTCTCGAACTGTCAACTTGCCAGCCTTCCAGTTAACAAAGTGAGCTTCTTAACCACTGAGAAACTGCAGCTCCACTATTTCAATTGGACATACAGAGAGACTTGTCATAGCTGAGGTATGTTCATCATATTGTGTCTCTCTCGGTTACTAGATGAAAGTGTAGAAGTATTGTTGCAGGGATGCCTCTTTGCTTCCAGTGTGGTCTGCTTGTATATTGATTATCTGCTGGGACTGACTAACTGTTGAGGGGACTAAAGATGGAAACCCAAATCTCTGCACAGATGCCCTCCTGGTGAGTTTCCAACACTACATGTTGAAGGATTTCTCTAAGCCGGGGGTGCCCAAACTTTTCAGGCCACGGGCCAGCCAGTCACATGGCTCAGGGGGCTGGTCACTATGGCCTGGAGCACAGATCCAGCCCCCAATGCCAATTCATCTGGTCTGCAAAGCCCTCATCGCTCCGGGAAGCGGAAATAAAACACACATTTTACTTCCGCTTCCAGGAGTGGCGAGGGCTTCACAGGCCAGATTAATTGGCATAGGGGCCGGATCTGGTCCCCAGGCCATAGTTTGGGTACCCCTGCTCTAAGCAAGGATAGGAATTATGTGGCCCATGGCCTGCCTGTGCCCCCATTTGTTTTCTTTGGTCTCTAGACCATTGACTCAGACCCTCACTGCTGATAGATGAGTTACTATTCCTGCAGTCATCCAAGTGGGGAATTCTCTTTTTCTTGAGTTAAAAATACTTTTAAAAAAGAGAATCCCCCACTTGAATGACTACAGGAATAGGAACTCATCTGTAGCAAAGCACAGGGGTCTTGCTTTCGTGTTTTCCACTCCCTACCCCATAATGGCCAAGCTGACAGTGAACTCTTCTAGTTAGGCAGAGTCAGGAAACACATTTCCAATGACAATATCAGTTCCAAGAAATCAATACTTGCCCCTTTCAAGTTGTCTTTATGTAGGTAGCAGAGCTACACCAGGGCTCAGGGGGATGCCAGTTTAGCCGTAGGCTTTTCTTCCTCAGCAATAGCTGTCTTGATTGTCTTTAACCCACAGCCTTACCCTCTGATTCCAGTTTCCTGTTCCAACTCCTACTGTTTCTGTACTCCTATTGCTATAGATGCTGACTGGGAGGCGGAAGGTCAACAATTCAAAACCTGAGTACTGCATGACGGAATGAGCGCCTGTCTCTGTCCCAGCTCCTGCTAACCTAGCAGTTCAAAAGCAAGAAATTGCAAGAAGATAAATAGGGACCACTTTGGTACGAAGGTAAAAAGCATCCAGTGCACTTTGGTGTCTAGGCATGCCTGCCACATGTCCACGGAAATGTCTGCAAACGCAAACTGCGCTGGCTCTTCGGTTATAAACAGAGATGAGCACTGAACCCTAGAGTTGGATACCACTGGCTTTCGGGCCTTTACGTTACTGATATAGAACAACTGGAGGCACAGTTCCCTATTAAAAATAATCCCTTAGGTGATAAAAGATCTTTGCTTGTCCTAGCATGAGATCTCTCAGCTCTGCAATTTACTTTTTCTTATGATTGGTCATCAGTAAGGCAAACACAGACGTCACTTGCAATTCTAATCACTCAGCCATGAAGCTCTGAGGAAATCAAGTCCCTGGAAGGAAGGCACATTATCAGTTTCAAATGTTGACCTGAGCATCTGATGTCAATTGATTTGCAGTGGAACAAAGTCCACTGACTCTTAAAAGCCTCCTCGTGTTCAGTGCCACAAGACTCCATTTTTATTATTTAAAGTAGTATTGATGCATACATTGCTTCATCCAGTTCTAATACATCTCCTTCTGATCAATCTATCAGTGTTCCCAGAGTTCTCATGGATGTCTGTTCTCACTCAGTTCCTGAACTAAATTTGACGTTGTATCTCAGCCAGTCGATATTCTGCCTTATTAATTAAAAGTCAACTTTTATCTCTGCCTTTGAGGATTTGTTTAAAATCAATACATGGGCCTGCAATTATGGAAAAAGCACTCCTCTGCCTGGAGCAGGAGAACAATTTCCACAGCAGATTGAAAAGACTAATTGATAGGTGTGATGAGCTGTATCAAGAAAGAAGCTTCTATTTCTGATATGCAATGTGTAATAATTTCTGTCCCCTCCGCTGGCTGATTTGACGTGGGTAAAATATTTCTCCAAAACCAGAGTTACTGCTTGACGTGGTTTCCCTCATACTGATTAACTGCAGGGTTGGTCCTGAATTAGCAGGATACTTAGTGTTCTCCAAACAGTTTAAATTCTTTCCCTTTCTTTTCTTTAAGCATTAAGGCATATGGAAATCATTGACTTATCTCAATCATGCTGAAACCCAAAGAAAATGGCAAACTCTTGTCTGTCTGCTAAGAATTCCACTTCCTACAGTGTAAGTTTTCTTTTCTCTGCCTGGGAGGCACAGTTTAGTTATAATGATGCTTGCATGCTCTGTGAAGAAATCACTCTATTCATTTGGGTTCCAAGAATATCCATGCTCTGCAAACCTAGTGGACCATAGAATATAGACTCTACATGCTCATTAGGTATGTGGCTGCTTTGAAGGAGAACAAGTTGGTGAGGATTTAAACTTTCCAGTGCTGGCACAGTATAAATCAGGAGTTATCAACCTTTTTAAGCCGGGGTCACGCTCCCTCAGACAGCTTTGGGGGCTGGACAACCATTTTGCCCTTCCTCCACCACATGGCACTTCCTGGAGTGGTGGAGATGGTGGTGGGCCACACGGAATAGTGTCATGGGCTGCATTCGGCCCATGGGACGCAGGTTGAGAATCCCTGGTATAAATGGAGAAGGGGAAATAGTACAATTAGTAGCTGAAAAGAAAACCCTTGGCTTTAGTTGTATGTCATGCTGAGTGACACAAGGTGGGTCTTTGCTATTTGTTTTTCAAGCCTGGGATGAAATAGAGCTGAACTGAGTATAGATTATTTTTTCCATTCTAGGAGCAAAATGAATCTGCCCAAGGTGGTGCAAATCAGAGAGATTATTTTAAGCATCAAGGTGGATGAAGAGAAGCTCAATCTATCAACACCTTTAAACCTCTCCAGATAACTGAATAAGCAGTCTGTTGATGGGAAAGGAGGAAGACACTTCCATATCTAATCAGTGATTTTCCACAATTGGCTGCTGTTGAAAAATAAGAAAAATGTCAAACATAAGAAATCAGAAACTCCTTATTCTCCTTACCTTAATCCCCTGCTTCATACGCACTGCTGAGTTGCTTGTGATATAATATAGGTGAAACTCAGAAAATTAGAATATCGTGCAAATGTTCATTCAGTTCAGTAATGCAACTTAAAAGGTGAAACAAATATATGACACAGACTCATTACACACAAAGCGAGATAGTTCAAGCCTTACATTGTTATAATATTGATGCTTATGTCTTACAGCTTATGAAAACCCCAGTCCCCCAATCTCATGTACCCCATAATCATCACATAATATCATGTATGCTGTATGCCATGATCATCACAATTATAATGAATTAAGGCATGACATATCTCGCTTTGCATGTAGTGAGTCTATCTCATATATTTGTTTCACCTTTTAAGTGAAATGAATGAACATTTGCACAATATTCTAATGCTCTCTGCTGCAGTTGTAATTTACTAAAACTCAGTAAATTATAACCAAACCAATATTATATCCTTGTGATGAGGCTATCCCTCTTCTTTCCTTGTAAATATTAGCATTTATTTTCACGATATTAGGTTTTAGTAATTATTAATGGATTTTAGTAATATTGTTCTTTTAGATAGGCAGCCTGCTGTTGTATGTCAGTTCTCAGCAGGTTTTTAGTAGTATAGTTTTTTTTTTTTGAATTGCCTCTGTCCAGTCTAGCTTAGGATGTGGTGTTTGTGCTTTTGTGTTCTTGTTATGCTGGTCACGGACTGTAAATAAATTGAATTGAAATTGAAATTGGGTTGCTTGTGGCTGAAAAAATGTCAGTAGGAAGAAAAGAGGAGCATTAGTCATTCGGCATATTGGAGCAGTGACAGTGGCAGCCTTCTCACCTTCAGAATTGTCCTCTCCCATTGCGAGGTCAAGAGTAAATACTGAGTTGGGTGTTGTTCAGTGCCTGTCCTCCACTGTAAGATATGGCTCTCCAATGGAGCTTCAGGGAAAGATATTATTAAGAGGTAATTAAAATGACTATGACATGGGGGGCAGGGTGGTGTTGGTGGTGGAAAGATTGCCTCTCACCAAAGTAGATCTCTTTTTTTAATATATACATTAAAGAAGATGAGGTTTCAGATTGTAAGATCATGGGAGGTAAGGGGACAACATTTTTCACTTGCCTATGTAGTTGTGCTTTTTATGCTAGTCTATATTTAAACAATTATATGGTAAGTATTTATTTCAAGGGGAAGACATTCAGAGCATCTTCTTCTGTTTGTTTCTTTTCATGGAAGATAATCTCATGGAAATCAATTCAGAAGGGGGCTCGCTTGATGCTTTGAACTAAGAGACAGAAAGCTGACATTCTTGTCAACCATCAGAGATGCTCTGCCATAACTCAAATCCATGTATTTAGTACTGTATCATAATTTCTAACTGATGTCAACTGTCTAATGAAGAAGGAATTGCCTAACAAAGAAAACACAGAGGAAAAGCTCACATATCCATAAGCACACATCATACTTTGTGAAGTTAGACTATAATTTCTCTAGGATATAAAACATATACAAATGCAAACTACCATGACTTTAATGCCCCACTGATATTGCTCTGAACTATATTGAACATAATAGCATTCAGTAAAGGATTTTTGGCCAGCCTAGATTGAATAACTTCTTCCCATCCATGTATTGATGTGACATATAGGACTGCCTGAGTGTAGCCTAGGCACCATCCTCATCTCACCTGCTGGAAATGAAGACTGGAGTCATGGTCATTTCAGCAGGTAGGAAAGGAAGTTGAGCGAACAGACCATTCGACAAATGAGACAGAACATATCACACCCGCCTCCTTCAGACTATGAAAAGTACAGCCAACTGAAATGCTTAAATTCTGTCTGGCATCAAACACTGACATGGCATTACTCTATTTGTTTAAGCCAGGGGTTCCCAACTTTTTCAAGCCAAGGGCCAGACCATGCTCTCTGTCAGCTTCGAGGGCCGGACAGCCATTTTGCCCTGCTTGAATTATGGGATGGCCATTTTGTCCCAACATCTTCAAATGGGTGGCCATTTTATTTCTCAAATGCCCTTGGAGAGGGTGGGGACCACATGAAATGGCACTATGGGCTGGATCCAGCCTGCAGGCCTTAGGTTGAGAACCCCTGATCTAAGCAGAGCTTCTCCAGCTCATTGCTTTTCCGGATGGAACCAACACAGCACAGATTGATTCTAAATCAGAATGGTGTGGCTTTTTGGCTGGAAAAACAAAAGATCTGCATATTCTCATCATCTGAGCACATCTACTGCCTTTGAATCTTCTATATCCCTATATAGACACAGTTCTTGTTTGAGCCAAAAGATCTGGTACAGCTTGGAGGTAATCAAATCCAGATGTCCTGTAGCATTTTGAGATTTATTTTACTTAGATCTTTACTAAACAGGCCAAATTATAATTAATTGCTGACGTACTCAGAAAACTCTTGCTGAATGGCTCTCTCAATTCACTGTCTTCTTGTTGCCAACGTTAAATCGAGTTAGATGGTGTTGTGTTCTAATGGCTTTATCTTCCACATGGACTACAATGTATCTGAACCAATGTAACCTTGCCTATAGCAACAATGTAACCTTCACCGGCATCATATGAACCCTGTAATAGGACGCGAGCTAATGACCACCAGCTGGCAGCAGCGAGCGTCCAAGCTCTCTTGGTCCAAACTCATCAAAGGCAACAGCGCGGGAAGTTTTCCCGCCACCACCTACACCTGGACAAGAAGGGCGTGACCAGCACTGACGTCACGCGGACAGTAGCCAATGGGCTACCATGCAACCACATTCAAATGTATTACTACTGTATATAAAGAGCTATCGATCCGCCATTACCTCATGTTCCCTCTGTCCACGATGCAATAAACCTGAGTTAACCCAGCCCGAGGCTGTGTCCTGTGTCTTGGTTTTCATACACCAAATTGGCGACGAGGATGGGATAAATGGATCCCCAAGGAACAGCCAGGGCACAGAGCGGGTTCAACATCACCAAACCGCAAGACTGGGAGCTGTTTGAGATGGACTTCCAGGCGGCACTGGTGGAACTCAAAGTCAAAGAAGACGACGAGGAGAGGAAGAGGGCCATCCTCACCAGAATGCTTGGGTTAGAAACCAAGCGGACGCTGGTGGGCATCATCGCTCCGAAGAAGGTGAGCGAATTTAAGGCAGACGACATCATGAAGCTGCTGCGAGAGCGCTTCCGACCCTCGAGGGCAATGTTTCCCGCTCGGAGCGCGTTTTGGAGGCGAGTCCAAGCGCCGGACGAGTCGGTTGAGGCATTCGTGACCGCCATGAGGATAGCCGCCGGCCCCTGTAGATGGGACAACCTAGAGATGGCCCTCAGGGACGGCGTGCTGTGTGGCCTGAAGGACAAGGAGGTGCAGCGCAGCTTGATGAACAAGGAGCCGCCACCCACGCTGGCGGAGGTCGTAGAGGCCGCGGAAGCCGCGGAGTCCACGAATGCTGGAGTGGACGAGATGCACCAGTGGCGTGAGTGGCGTCCTAAAGCCGGCAAGGCGGAAAATTCGGTGCACGGGAAGTCCGGACAATCGGTGCACGCAACTCGACGGGCCTCGAAGTCGTCTACGGAAGGCAGCGACGGCGAGGAGGTCCAGAAGGTCCGAAAAGGTGGGCGCCGCTGCGATGGTTGCGGAGCGGCCCATGAGCGCGCGAGGTGCCCATTCAGAAAAGCCGAGTGTTACACCTGCGGCCGTCGGGGGCACATCGCCAGGGCATGCAGAAAACGGAAGGAAGGCCGGAGGCAGTCACAAGACCGTTCAACCAGACCGGACCGTCCAGCGAGGTCCAAAGATGGCGCCCAGACCACGAGGAAGCAGGACGGCGTGGGCCGCGTCTCGGACGACAGCGAGGACGACGCCCCAGTGTTCAGCGTGTCCGCGGGACAGTCCCATTACTTCGTTGAGGTACTAGTACAAGGGGCCCCTATTAGGATGGAAATTGACTCGGGGTCCTCCTATTCTATAATTCCCCAGAAAGAGTTCTTGAAAATCGACCCCCACGTGCGGCCCAAACTTAAAACGTTGAGGTCCACGCTACGAGATGTACAGGGAAACAGCATTCCGGTGTTGGGGGTCGGGAAGTTTCGGGTCAGCTTTAAGAGACATTCTGCGGAACTGCCCCTAGTTGTCCTTAAGGGGGGGAGTTGTAGCCTCCTAGGGACGCAGTGGTTTCAGCCCTTAGGCTTGTTCATAGGGGGAGTGCATACAGTGGGAGCGGACCCAATACAAGCGGTTTGCGATGCGCATCCCGCCGTCTTTGAAAAAGGACTTGGAAAGTTCAAGGGACCCCCTGTAGCCTTCGACCTAGACCCGGAGGTCCGCCCGATAAGACTCAAACCGCGCAGGGTGCCGTTCGCACTCAAGGACAAAATAGAGGCGGAACTGGACAAACTGGTGGGCCAGGGGATTCTTATTCCTGTTGATTCCGCGGAGTGGGAAACTCCAATTGTAACAGCTCTGAAGGCCAACGGGGAGGTGCGCATTTGCGCTGATTATAAGTGTACAATTAACAAGCGATCCGCCCTAATGCATACCCGGTGCCGGTGGTCAGCCACCTTTTGGCTAGGCTGAATGGGGGAAAGTGTTTCGCTAAACTCGATTTGGCACAAGCCTATCAGCAACTCCCCGTAACTCCCGCCACGGCCGCGGCACAAACGATAGTTACACACAAAGGGGCGTTCCAGGTGTCGCGCTTACAGTTCGGCGTGAACTCGGCACCCGGCCTTTTTCAGTCGCTTGTGGAACGCCTCCTGAAGGGGCTGGAGGGGGTGTTGCCTTATTTTGATGACGTGTTGATAACAGGGGGGAGTGAGGCCGAACTGGCAAAGAGATTGGATAAAGTACTAACTGTTTTCGAGAAAGCGGGGCTGAGACTGAGGAAGGACAAATGTGTTTTCTTCGAAACTGAGGTCGAGTTTTTAGGGTTCCGGATCACACCCGAGGGAATTAAGCCGTCTAAATCCAAAGTAGCAGCCATAAAGAAGGCCCCTCGCCCCACATCCAAAACCGAGTTACAGTCATTCCTGGGGCTCCTCAATTTTTACCATACATTCCTCCCACGGAAGGCGTCCATGGCCGAACCGCTTCATCGGTTACTTAAAAAGGAGGAGACATGGATGTGGGGTGACGAGCACGAGAGGGCGTTCAAAGAACTAAAGCAACTCTTAACATCTGAGGCAATCCTGACGCATTTCGACCCCAAACGACCAGTGGTCTTAGTCTGTGATGCATCCCCGGTGGGGGTGGGGGCGGTGCTGTGCCACGTGTTGGATGACGGAAGGGAGGCCCCGGTAGCGTTTTATTCAAGGTCCCTGTCCCAAGCGGAGCGCAATTACGCACAAACCGACAGGGAGGCATTAGCAATAGTAGCCGGAACCAAAAAATTTCACGATTTTTTGTATGGTCGCCCGTTCAAAATCGTGACTGATCACAAGCCCCTGTTAGGGATTTTCACGGCAAGCAAGCCCACGCCGCAGATCCTGTCCCCGAGGATGCTGCGATGGGCTATTTTTCTCAACGCATACCAACACGAGTTGGAGTACCGGCCCGGAAAGGAGATCAGCCATGCTGATGCACTTTCGAGATCTCCTTTGCCCTTGTCGGACGACCAAAAGGCGAGAGTAGAAAGAGACCGCCAGGTGTTGCTAATTGAGGTCTTAGACGCACCCCCAATAGTTCCAGCCGACATTGCTAGGGCGACAGGCAAGGACAGGACGCTGGAGAAAGTTAGTTCATGGGTACAGAAGGGGTGGCCGGCATCGTCCCCAGGCACAGAATTCGACCCATTTTTTCGGAAAAAGCTAGAGTTGTCCCTAGAAAGGGGGTGCCTGTTGTGGGGCCAACGGGTGGTGGTCCCTACGTCCCTGCGTCCGAGGGTGCTCGAACTGCTGCACGTCAGCCACCCGGGCATCGTTCGTTCAAAGGCGCTGGCCCGGAGTTATTTTTGGTGGCCACAGCTAGACACAGACATTGAGCACATGGTCGGCACTTGTGAGGCATGCCAGGGATCCCGACCAGAGGCGGCCCGTCTCCCGCATAGGGAATGGGACACAGCAAGGGGGCCATGGTCCAGAGTGCACGTAGATTTCGCTGGCCCATTCCGGGGAACCATGTTTCTCCTGGTGGTGGATGCGTTCTCCAAGTGGCTGGAGGTTATCCCGGTAAAGAGCACGTCCTCCGCCACTACGATTAGTCAACTGAGGAGAGTCTTTTCCACGTTCGGTTTACCCGACACTTTAGTCAGCGATAACGCTAGTTGTTTCACCTCCGCGGAGTTCGGGGCATTTATGGAGGCAAACGCCATTCGGCATGTCACATCCGCGCCGTTTCACCCGGCCACGAATGGCCAAGTGGAACGGCTGGTGCGTACAACAAAGGATGCGCTGCGGCGCATGGGCCCGGGGGACCTAAATCACCAAGTATGTCAGTTCTTATTAGCGTATAGGGTGACCCCCTTGGCGTCAGGTTACTCGCCGGCAGAGCTCTTGATGCGGCGAAAACTGACCACGATCCTGTCCAGGCTAGACCCCACGAGAGTCGAGGATAAAGGAAAAAACATAGGGTTGGCAGTCTCGAAAGGTTTCGCCGCCGGCGACCCTGTTCACTGCAGGAACTACGCCAGCGCAGGGCCAGCCTGGGTACCAGGGACGGTTGTAGAACAAACGGGGCCAGTGTCATACCGGGTCGAGACTAACACCGGCCTCCTCTGGAGGAGGCACGCAGATCAACTGAGGCACCGAGTGAGTGGGCCAGTCAGTGGGGCGCAGCAACGAGATTCAGCGTTAGGGTTCTCCCCCACCCGTGTAGCCCAAGGGGGAGACAGCAGCGGACGACAGTCCCAAGCAAGGGGGGAAGACAGAAGCAGCGGCCCCGACTCATACCCTTTTGATACGCCAGTCCTATCAGAGGCCGGGGAAGGGGGAGAGGAGTTCGCGACCGCTGCCCCCGAAGGTACTTTTGATTTTGATTTGGCGAGCCGGGGGGGTTTTCAGGAGTGTTCCCCCACCCATCCAAGCGAGAAGAGGGGTTTTTCGTTAGCCCCCAGTGCCCCCGGTTCTTCCCTAAGAAAGAGCACACCTCCAAACAACGCCGCGGAGCCGCGGCAAGTCACTAACGAGTCTCCCTCTCCAATTACAGGACAGGAAACCAGGGAACAAAGAAAAGGTAGCAAACCCGGGGAAAGGCAGCCTGCATCGAGACCCCAGCGTGTTCGAAATAAGCCATCTTGGCTGAGAGACTTTGTCTCCTAGGGGGGGGGAGTGTGTTTAAGTTTGGGCTCGAGACTTTGTCTCATCCTAGGGGGGAGGGGTGTTGTGTTCTAATGGCTTTATCTTCCACATGGACTACAATGTATCTGAACCAATGTAACCTTG
The DNA here is from genome assembly GCA_035047345.1 of Bradypodion ventrale. Classification (NCBI taxonomy): domain Eukaryota; kingdom Metazoa; phylum Chordata; class Lepidosauria; order Squamata; family Chamaeleonidae; genus Bradypodion; species Bradypodion ventrale. The sequence continues at coordinate 163,361,736 of JAWDJE010000005.1, read as the reverse complement.
CCTATAGCAACAATGTAACCTTCACCGGCATCATATGAACCCTGTAATAGGACGCGAGCTAATGACCACCAGCTGGCAGCAGCGAGCGTCCAAGCTCTCTTGGTCCAAACTCATCAAAGGCAACAGCGCGGGAAGTTTTCCCGCCACCACCTACACCTGGACAAGAAGGGCGTGACCAGCACTGACGTCACGCGGACAGTAGCCAATGGGCTACCATGCAACCACATTCAAATGTATTACTACTGTATATAAAGAGCTATCGATCCGCCATTACCTCATGTTCCCTCTGTCCACGATGCAATAAACCTGAGTTAACCCAGCCCGAGGCTGTGTCCTGTGTCTTGGTTTTCATACACCAAAGATGGTGACTAAATGTTCAAGAGTACCTTATTTGTAGCAAGCCAAGGCTGCCCAGGAAACCTCCTTTGTACCCTAAAAGGTGATTCTCTTCAGACATGTTGGGCTATTATTTCTAACATAGGATGGTCATTTTGGAATCAGATATAGGAGAGTGGTTGGTCAACAGATCTTGGGGTGTGTGTGGTAGATGAAAGACTAGTCCAGAGGAAGAGGCACTGGCAGAAGTGAAGTTATCAGACATGGTTGCAAAAGAGGCAGAGTTCCTTTATTTTTACTACAACTGTGAAAACTTTTATCTCAGCTCTCTCACTCCTTGGGGATGAACACCCATGGTCACTTTCCAGGTGTGTGTGCAATCTACATGGCGCAAATTTATCCCACTCTTCTTCCATCCTAACTTGCTGCTGCTCCCCCTTTCCTCCTCTATTCTTTTCCCTTGGCTCACCAACTCAAAGCTTTTGAACAATGTACTTTTACACAAAGCAGTTGACACCCCTGTAATGAGGACAGCCTGTTGGCCAGTCAAGTAGCCAGGGTGGTGGACTCCATTGTGACACATGGAGGTGGGTTGGTGATGATTTTCTGCATAGGAAGGAACTGTTGCTCCCGGATTCCTGCCATCTTAGGCAATAATAAAAGACTTGCCATGCTGGCTAGGAGACTCTGGGAGTTGTAGTCCAAAAATGTACCTTTTCCAAAGTGAAAAGAGTTTATTATCCCTACTTGTAGTGGAGGTGAAAATACTCATTTTTATTTACACATACAAACATTTCAGCTTAGTAATACCAGTTACTTAGCAAAGAAAGTAAGCTTTTACAAAAATAGGTTGGAATTCACCATATCCTTAGAATGATTAAAATAAACCCACTTTCTGTATATTAAGGAAGGGATTGTGAAACTGTGAAATTAGAAGAGAACTGGATTAGTATGTAAAAACTTTCCTATTATTAGCAGTATCTTAATTTGAAATTTTAATTTTGAGAATAATGATACAAACGTAAGAGACAAATGAGATTTTTCTATTTAGATTTTGATTGCCAGTTTAAGTAGAGTTAGAGTTCAGTCTGGACATGTTGAAAAAATATGGAAAGTTTGCATTTTAATTTCAAATAGGAATCCTTCTTTTTAAAAAAAAAATAGTGAAACATTTCATAGCCTAATTTAAAATCTAACTGTTGGCATCCGTTTTTGGAATACAGATATTAATGTGGTCCAGTTCCAGATCTAATTAAAATGGCTATGTATACTGAAACTTGATTCAACAGGGCCAGGATAGATCTTTCTTTAAATTTAGATCTTACTCTCCATAAGAAGTTCAGCTACTTACAGCCAGATCTTTGATGGTCTTTCATCCAGGTGCTGATCAGCTTCAAACATTTTCTAGAGCAATGCTATAATTTCAGGATCTCTTAAATGAATCGTAGTTGGACACTAGCATATAAGGCAGGGGTGCCCAATCTTTTCAAGCTGTGGCCTGGGTCACGCTCTCTCAGTCAGCTTTGAGGGCCTGCACAATGGGGTGGCTATTTTGTCCCAACAGCTTCAAAGGGATGGCCATTTTGTTTCTCAAATGCCCTTGGAGGGATGGGGCCCACATAAAATGGCACCATAGACTGGATCTGGACCACGGGCCTTAGGTTGGGAACCCTTGATATAAGGGCAAGCGGGGTCCTGCCCTCCTCTGCTTTGTGGCTGTTATGGATGATAGAGACAACCCATTTCTTCTCATACATATGGCTGTATGGAAACCTACTGAAACCAAACCTAAGAGGCTATTCTCTAGTTAAGGAAGAACTTAACTGAAGTTAAGGAGGTATAAAGCAGTATTATTTCAAAGGAGAAGGAAGGGAAGAAATTCAAAATCAGTTCGCCCTAGCTATTCTTGCCTTTGACTTCCCATCCACTGGCCTGGCCTGGCCTGCCATTCCTGACTGGCAGCAGCTGTCATGACCATTCAGTTGGCTCCAGTTTGAGAAACCTCAATATTTGCTTGTAAGGCTCAATGCTAATTTGTCTCAAGTGTGACCTTTGACGACAAAGAATAGACTTTGTGAATACATTTTATTCCTGTCCACATTAGCCCTTGACTAACATAAAGTTAGACCTTTTTGAATCAGTTTCATGCGTAGCTTAAATGCATGGCTATGCATCTACTCACAATCAAGGGCCTCGAATGCATAATGACCTTTTCAGATTGCACGATGAAATAAGGAAATACAAGTGAACATCACAAAGTCACCAGCATCTGTGTACTTTCGTGGAATCGCTATCAAATATAACTTGGCATTATACTTTCAGGTATGTGGCATGAGAGTTTGCTTGCTTGAAGGCGTTGACATGTGGGCTCTGGTTTCCTATTGCAGACAGCTTCTCACTAAGTTTTCGGTTGATCAGCTCTATGTGCCTGTTGTTCTTCCTGGCTTGTCTAAGTGACCTCTTGACCTTCCTCACTCGGTCTCTCAGCTGCTTGTTGCGCTTCTCCAGGGTTTCCACCTTTTGCTGCAGCTTCTTGACGTGATCTTCCTCGTCAAACAAGGCTTTCTGGACTGATGAGCACAGGAGCTGAAAGAACATATATAGAAGACCATTAAACAAACTAACAACAAAATTCAAGGAGTTGACAGGACACCAATTCCATGTAGGAAAATCAATCGGGATGGCAAGTGAGTAACACTTTGACAGTGGTGATAGGAGAAGGTTCTCGGAAGGCAACAAGCAGGTTTAGAGGGATACAAGACAGGTCAGAATCGACTGTGTGACTGAACAACAACAAAAGACAGGTCGTGTGTCATACATAGAAGGGAATGCCCACAGGGCTCAAGATGTCTGGTCTTGAGGGGTTACCACTGCAACCACCAAAAATTTGCCTGATAGTTGATTCATTTTGTCTATTATTATTATTATTATTATTATTATTATTATTATTATTATTATTATTATTATTATTATTATTATTATTATTATTATTATTATATACCACCTTACTCAGCACAAGTGCGACTCAAGGCAGTTCACAGCAAAATATATAATACAGTTACAAAATATCAATCTCCAGAAATACAATTCCAATTTCCAGAAGCCTAAGTCAGTACATTGGTTGACCAATGCTTTGGAAGTTAACTTAGGCTTCTGGAAATTGAAGTTCAAGAACCAAAGGTTGGAAAATATTCTTTTAGACCAAGATGTTCTTGGACTAAAACTCCCAGATGCCTGCACCATTGGCTGTCTTGGCCAAGATTGTTGGGACTTGTAATCCAGGAACATCATATCCATTACTTGAAATTTACTTCTGCAGGAGGCTCACAATGGTCTTCCAGGCATATTTCTGATCAGGTCTGAACCTTGGGTGGTTTCAGGTATGGTCAGAGCTTGGAAAAGTTATTTGTCTAAACTGCAATTCCCATACTCCCCCTCCCCCCCCCACTCCTCCCCAACAAGCCAACATGGTGGTCATGCTGCCTATGGGATTCTGGGTGTTGCAGTCCAAGGACTTAATTTTTCCAAATGCTGGGACAGTCAATCTCAGTTCATTTCCTTAGCCCTCAAAGTGCTTTGTGACTAAAAATCCATGGGGTGTGCAGAGAAAGGCGGAAGAGAGGGAGAATGCATATAAAAAGCATGTGACACACTATCTGAGGGACTGAAAAGTCACATCTGAACAGAATAGAAACAGTTGAAACCACAAACTGAAAAATCAGACTTATAGCAGATAAAGCATTTCAAACCCCACTGTAAGGAAAGATTATAAAGACAATTTGCAATTTTTAAAAAACAAGCTAATTAACAAATTATTACAAAGGAAATAGTGATAAAAATATTTAAGCAAATATCCCAGCATGGTACCACACATTTTTTTGTAATAACACAGACACCTCTGCAACAGCCTACTGTGATGATTCAGTCTGTTCTGCACTATACTTCTGTGTAATTGCTATGATTCATTCCTTTTATTTTACATTTCTTTCAGGTGATATTGTATTTTTAGAAAAAATTGGTTTGAATTTTTATTTTATCTACAGTATTTTGCAAAAGTCTTATGCCACCATCAGCTGGTTTGGGGAAAACTCAGTGAGTGATTTGAAGGGCCTTACTTCAGACACCTTAACTAGAAACCTCACCAAAATTGGTGAGAGTTAAGAAGAGCATCAGCAAAAAAAAACTCTCTCCAATTTTGGTGTGCCTAGGTGGCTCAGCCCCCCCCCCAAAAAAAAAAATAATAATAATAATCACTCTCTGAATTTTCCCTAAACCAGCTGGTGGTAGCCTAAGACTTTTCAACAGATTGGTTACTGAAAACAGCACCATAATTTCCATCCAGTAACACCCAGTAGTAAAATTTATCATAAATGACACATATGCATTTCAGCAATCTGAAGCCCTAGTCTACATCAACTGCTGGCTATTTTGTCCCAACCGCTTCCAAGGGGTGGCCATTTTGTTTCACAAATGCCCTTGGAGGGTTGGGCTATGGCCCCACATAATGGGGCCATAGACTGGATCTGGCCCACAGGCCTTAGGTTGGGAACCCCTGATATAAGGTCAAGCGGGGCACTGCCCTCCTCTGGTCCTGGAAGAGCAAATGCGATGAAATGAGGACAGAAAGAAACTTCAGTTTCTTGTTATAGACAACAGCATGTACAGTAGCACTATGTTATCACATGCTAATTCACTGACAAGCGAGGGTTAGTAAGGAAAATAGCTTCATTTTAGATCTTTATAGCTCTTTGCTACTGCTTAAACAAGAGTGTTACAGAAACCAAGAAACAGAGGTTTTAAGGCAGATAAATAACTCTGCACTGCGCAGCCCTCCTTTACAGAAGGTAAATGTAAAGGTTTCCCTTGCTTGAAAGCCAGTCGTATCAGACTCTATGGTTCAATGCTCATCTCTGTCTCAAAGCCGAAGAGCCAGCAGAAGCAGACGTTTTCATGGTCATGTGGCAGGCATGACTAGATACTGGAGCACACAGAACACTGTTTACCTTCCCACCGAAGTGGTCCCTATTTATCTACTTACAATTTCTTGCTTTCAAACTGCTAGGTTGGCATGATTTACAGAAGGACTCAGTTTTAATGTTGTGACATGGATTACCCTCTACACTGGGGATTAAAATATGTTAGCTGTAGGAAATTACACTAAATTTAAGCAGATGCAGCCCTTTATGGCTTCTACAAGGTCCAGTGCACCCCCCTCCCATTCCCCAGAGGATGCTCACTGTGACCTAGGTTGTTGCTTGTATTCTGTTTTGTACAGGACATCTATCTCTCTTCCTTCCTTCTTCCTCAGATATCTCTTTGTATTTTAGTCAGAGATGATGTTGTCTCTTTTCCTTACATGCAGTATAATGAGGGGACAGAGTTCTGAGGTGATAAAGCAAACTGTACCACGATAGATTGCTGATGGGGGAGTCAGAATTTTAATAGTCCTGTAATGAAAGAATTGATAGCACCGCAAGGATTAGGCTGGACTCTCCCTGAATATCATCTTTCTCTTGTACAAGCCAAACAAAACATTTAAGTCTTTAAGGCATCACAAGAGTCTTTCTTTTTTCCCCTTTAGCCAAGTTTTGTTTCATGTCTTAATTTATGTTCACCCACTCTCCACATAGCCCCTCTCTTCTTACATACCTCTGAGAGGTCCAGAGAGGCAACTTGCGCACGATCCAGATGTAAATAAACTAATACGTCCTTGTTTGCTGTGATAATGAATTATTACACACTGTTGTTTTTAAAATGTTGTTCTCTGATTTTTAAACATTTTCTAATAATTTCAAGAGGCTGGGGAGGGGAAATATTCATTTGTACTGGAGGAACATGAATACCTAACAATGCTTGTATAGAGAAGGTCTCGCCAGAGTTCCCATTCCTGGTTAATTATTTCGACTGAGTCAACCTTGCTAATCTTCTCTGACAATTTGCCAGGAGTTGAGGTCCCTGCAGGAATTGCCCCCTTCCATTTACAATCCAAAGATATGTTTTTTAAATGAAAACTTAAGGGCATGTGGTGATTGTGTTTGAGAAACAATTTTTAAAAATAATAATAATGCATGCCTATTTCAAGCACATGCATCTGACTCAGATAAGATTAACTGACTGTCCCTCTATTGTTAGCTCTAAGCATTGATGTGTCGTTCAGACAACTTTTCTCTCTACGATTCCTCATCAGCATCTGCATAATTTTTAACTGTTTTTCTTGTTCAGATTTGCACTTATCACACTTTCAAATTGTAGTGTTCAGACCTATGCACCTAACACATCTGTTTGAAACTGACTAATAGAAGAGCCTGAAATTGACAACAACAGCAAAGAAGATAGGCACAAAACAGGACAGGGCTCTCAAACTTAACCTGCATTTGCACTAGAAAATATTTTGTACTTTGCTCTTGGGAATGATATTGGTAAATTCAAATTTTTTCCCAATAATCACAAGAGATAAAGGTCAGTGCAAATCAGCCCATCCTTTCCCCCACCTTACAATCCAGTCTTTCCCCCTTGCTGCTGGAGACTTCCACTTTTTCTAACTTCAACAATTTGATTGTGTTTTGCCTGCATGCTCATTCATTTCAATCTACAAAAGGACCAGTGGGGGTGCGACATTTGGTGGCTTTCCAATGACATAGTAAGTTGGAGCGCACTGTTTGAAACAGCAGGAATAGTCTCTGATCTTACTTCCTAGTCACCCCAAAGTATATTGTCTTTTAAAAAAACAACACTTGAATTATGTGTTATTCATACACAAATACCTCACCTTTCTCCTCAAGGTAACCAAATCTGGCTTAATATATTAAAACAAAACAAAAAACAGCAACTGGAAGTCTTTCTCTTAGGTCTTAGTCACTGAGAAAAAACTTGCCTGAAGAGAAAGGCAAGTTTGCTTTGCTTGCTTGTAGAAGGACAGTAAAGGGTGGGGGGCAGCCTGTCCTTCTGTGGGAAGATCAATAGAGGCCCTCTCTCTGCCATAATCCAGTCATTTGATCTCAGAGCATTGTCAGCATTTCCTGTGAAATGATTTACAGCTGCGCCGTAAATCAGCCAGTGCTTGCTGGCAAAGGAGGCTGCCAGCTGAGAGCCCCTGACTGAAGAGTGCTCTTAAGGGAGTTGGCTACAGTTCTTAGCTGTTAGTACAACTTTGTTGCAACCCAATATTCTGCCTTCTTCCTGTGCTATTCTGACCTTCATCTTGACTGACTGTCTTGCCAGACTTTGGACTTCTCTTTGGACCCTGACCAAGCTTTCAGACCTCCCTATGGACTGCTCATTCTCTGAACTGGTACACGGACTTTGGCTCTCCCTTTTGACCTCGCTATTTCGATCCTCCTTAGAAAGACTGTTGCTGGTTATCGTTGCTCCCTGTGCAGCGCTGCTGTGCTGCTCCCCTGCCCTTAGAGGCAGGTTTACACACTCTCATGTCCTCATCATGCACTCCTGTGAAAGTGAGAGGAAGGTGATAAAAACCTCCCCTGATTATTTTAAAATGCAGACAGGCTCATAAAGTGAGATAGGGTATTTCAGGTAGCTTAGAACCAAGTCATTCAGGTTGCATAAGTCATGGCAACACTTTGAATTGTGCCAAGAAACAGAGTAGCAACCAGTATGTCTGTTGTAACTGAAAGGTTATGTGCATAGATGCACTCTTCAGAATATCAGTTTTACAAACTGAAAGCAATGTCAAAGACAGGTGGACTTGTGTTCCTCTCATTGAGAGTGGGTTCTCCGTGCTTATAAAACAGATGACTACAACTTAAGAGTTCAATGCATAGCATCCAGATTGTGAATGGGGAATTTGCGGCCCTCTAGATCTTATCACACTGTTGAATTCCATCACAGGGAGCTGCCTTCTACTAATTCAGACCATTGGTACATCTAGCCCATTATGGTTGATTCTGACCTACTGCAACTTTCCAGGGTTTCTGGCAGGATTCTTTCCTAGCCCCTACCTAGAGGTCCTCAGTATATCCAGACCATCTCCCATTCAAACAGCAACAGGTCCATCCCTGCTTAACTTAAAATTGAGGTGAGATTGGTTGTCTGCAGCACCATATGGTAGTATCACACATCATCGCTGGCTATGCTATCTAAGGCTGGTGGGCCCAATGGTCCGACAATAGCTAGAGAATCACAACCAGCCCATCGGAGCCATAGCATAGGCAAAGTGCTGCCCACATGCTACATGTAGCCCTGTAAGGGCATTTCTGCAGCCACCCAGGTCACGTTACAGACCTCCCATGCCTACAATGTCAAAATGTTGTAAACAAATTGTTATTTCTACTGCCAGCACCCTTCAGGAACATGGCTTTCGCTTGAAGTGTAGGGTTGGGCCCAACTCTCCTAATCCCCCCCCCCCCCAATATGATCCACCGTTTAGACTAGAGATGGGCAGTCTTGGCCCTCCAGCTGTTCTTGGACTTCAATTCCCAGAAGCCCAAGTCAACACACCAGCTGGTCAGGGTTTCTGGGAATTGAAGTTCAAGAACAGCTGGAGGGCCAAGACTGCCCATCACTGGTTTAGACACTCCTACTTTTGCTCCACTTTTGAGTGTCTTTTCCAGCTATTTCCAGGCCTCGTGTGGCCCATGGTAGGTGCTGACCACCAAAGTGCATCCCTGCAGAAGTAATAAAGTTGGAGAGACTAGTATATAGGTCAAGTGTCTATATGGAAGAGCTGAAACGGAAAATAGACTTTGATAATTATGTAACCTTAACTAAGTTTTCCAGCTGATTCATATGTAGGAAAAGGATATGTATGGTGTTTTATGTAAACCAAGTGTTCTTTTTCTCTTTGGGGAATCAGAAAGTGTAACTCAGTTTTTGTGTTTATTTGAGGTAGAAATTAACATATCAAATGGGAAAAATCAAAGCACATTGTTTTAATAGAGCAGAGTTGATGTATGGACAAAATGTTTTCTTTGAAACCAAAGGGGATTTCCTACTCTCTTTGGTGAATTTATCTACAGGTAATTTTTTGAAATGTAGGAACACAAAGATATCAATGTTAGGGGCAAAGGTGTGCAATTTGCTGAAGAGAGACTTTTAAGGCTACCCTTTAAATTAAAAGTAAACAAACAGTCAATAGCAACATAAACCTTAGATTCACCATACAGAGGAAACCCGCTTCTTCCAACGAATTTAGTCTTGATCTGTATGGAAACCACATCCTCTCACACAAAGAGTTGCTGTTTAAGTTTTAATACTGGAAGACAGGAGTGCCCAAACTAAGGCCCACTGTCCCAGCCCATGGCGCCAAATCATCTGGCCCATGCCACCCTCACCACTCCTGGAAGCGGAAGTAAAATGTGCATGTGCATAACACACCTGCACATGTGAATAACGCTGCCGTAAATGACCCATGGTTGTCGTAAATGCATTTATGACAGCCATGGGTCATTTACAGCAGCATTATGTGCGTGCATGTTTTACTTCCACTTCTGGTGGGAGGAACCATGTGACTGGCCCATGTGATTGGCTCAACCACTTGACTGGCCTATGGCCTGAAAAGTTTAGGCACCCCGGCAGTAAGCTGTTACTCCAAAGTCTGTCTCCATAGTATTTTGGCATACTGCTCAAAATATTCCCAAGCAAACATATTTTAGGATAAAATGTGTTTCAAAAAAACCCTCCTCCTCCCCAATAAGGGGAGGTTTAGAAGACTATGTTGTTCATATTGTAATTGCCACTGTACATTGCTACTTGGTAAAAAGATCAAGAGTAGAACGTAAGCTTGCAAAAGACTGATAGGCAAAAAGTTAGCATCTGTGAATAATAGTTTAACAAAGGCCTTCCACAAATTAAAAAAAAGCATAGACGTGATTGTTCATTTCAATAGGAAAGCTAAAATAGAAACCAGTTATCAAGTTTTCCAATCCACCCCTTTGTCCATGAGCTTCCAAAAGTTATTTTGTGAGCCCCAGAATCCCAAACCAGTATGATTGCCTACAAGCAGAGTAGTCGTGTTAGTGGATGGAGAAGTGGTGGATTCAAAGTTAAGGTCCACAACAAAACAAAATATCTCCTTTCCCAACCACTACCTCAACCCATGTCAGGAACAGGATCTGCCAATCCTTGGCAACTGTATTCACAAAAGATCAGAATCTGTGGGCAAAAGTAATTGTAAACTCTCAGATCTGTCTGTCTGTCTGTCTCTCTCCCTCTCTGGTTTTCATGTGAAAAATAAACAACCCATAGCTTTTCTAAGGGTGGCCTGGTGCTTTCTATAAGAACACAAAGGGAGAAAATATTTGAGAGGGATTAGGCCTAATTTCTCCCGGGTTTATTATGTTTACCAAGTCATGGCACAAACATCTCTATAACTGACTGAGGAGAACCAAGAATTTCCTGCCACTGTATATCTTGCTGGAAAAATATGAGAGTAATTTGCAAGTTTAGGTTTACCGAGAGGCTCTGACTCAGCAGAACAGCAAAACTGGATGGAAGTTAAGCTCCACATGTATGCACATAAACTCAATAGAAACTCTTCATAAAAAGTTCTTTAAAGTACTGTGCTCAGCAGTTTATTATTTTTTTAATCTCCAGAGAAAAGACTCATTCATTTAAAATAACATAATCTTTGTTTCACTAAGGTATTTCTATACCTATCAATATAAATTCCATGCAAATAAATATTAAAAGGGTCCAGAGGCATCATTTCAGAGCTTGGGTACAGGGATAAATAAGATGTGCAGTAAAACTGAAAATACTTATTGAACACATAAGGTCATTTATTCTATTTATGTTTCTTTCTTCTTCAAAAAAAATAGAAATAAAATATATAATAATTTTTGGTTTTGATCACCAAAGAATGGGTGCTGTTTACTACTTCCATAGATACATAAATAGTCATAAATTAAGAAGCATATTTCCAGAACAGCAAGTGTATGCAGCACAAAATAACAAAAATATCTTGTAGTCGCTCAAATGTTTATTTTAAAAGAAACCTCTGATGCAGTAGAGTCGGCTCTAGTCCACAAATCTTACATAAATCAATCTACAAGGTGCCACTAGATATGTTGTCTTAATTTTTTTAAAAAAGACTACACTTTTCACTTTGTTTTGTACTGTTGCAGTTTAAGGGGTTGAAGGTATTGGAATGTGGTGGACTGCCTAGGAGAAAGGGTTCTATTTCCTACCATAACCCTGGAGCAAAATACTTGAGGACTGCCATTGTGAATATATATTTATTGTGACTTGTCAACCCAGAATTGCCCCAAGTACGACATTTATGAAAACATATTTTTAGTCAAAAGCTTGAAATATGCTTGATAGTAATTAGACTATGATATACATTTATCTCTTTACACTGCAGCTACAACTAAAGAAACATTCTTCTGTTGCTGACTGTGTAATTATTTAGTCTTGTGGAATTTTTTCAACAACCCCTAGCTCCTGGTGCCAGTGATGGTAAGCCAAAGGCTAGATAGCAGCCTTACAATCGGATAGTATGTCATTAAAACTACTTTAGATGCTTACTGGAGGTGTTATGTATGAGTGTATGTAAGAAGGAGAGTCCTGTTCTAGTTTCTGCTGTAAAGCACAGCAAGAGAAGATAGATTATCCTCTTGACTCTTTGTTCAAGTTGTATTGGGGAGCAGAGCAAAATCAGAAGTGATTTTCTTTTTGAAGAATCAAAATACAGTAATTACATTATATTTCACCTGAATGAAACTATGGCTGAAATAGTATTAGGTATACATGGGCATAACCTGACATTATGGCCACAGTAACTGCAAATACAGTGGTACCTTGGTTTATTGATTTAATGTGTTCTCCAGGATGTTTCGTATTGTAAAAAATTCATAAAATGCATTTTGTGTTTTCCCATAGGAAGGCATTAAAAAAATTTATAAACCGAAACACGGTTTCCCATAGGAATGCATTGAAAACCAATTAATCTGTTCTGGGTGGAAAATTGCAAACCAAGGCATTATTTTCAATGGATTTTTGTTCATAAACTGAAAATTACGTTAACTGGGGCATTCATAGTTGACTGTATTGTCAAGGCAGAGGTGCTAACTGCCAATGTACTAGCAATTAGTCACAATGTGAATCGAACTGCACATAAGACACATGGCTGCTCCTTCTCTCTGTCTATCTCTCAGTCTTCCTCCTCCAATAATGGAAAGTTCAAGATTCATCTTTGCACTTAAAAAGGTTGGTTTATGATGTTTTGTTCATACATTCAGAAGTCTTTTAAAAGTGACATAGTCTAGAAAAGTAAAGCCTTCTATCTAGGTCCAGGCATAAGAAAATATTTTACAAACCAGTTTGGTGAGCTTTAGAGTAGAATTTTAAAGACTAGAATAGTTTCTTTAAACCCTGTTAGACTGTTCAGTGGTATGGAGGGAGGGGTAGTAGGACTAAAAATAACTGCAGAAGTTTGAAGACAAACCTGGGGTTTTGCATTTGTTATATGCATAACAAGGAGGCAGCCCCATGTTTCCAGAAGATGCATAATACATCTAATAGAAGTCTAGATGAGTGTTTGTTTCCTTGACCATATTATTATTCAACTTTTCCTTATGTGATTCTCTAAAATTGCTAAAACCATTTCAGTCTACCTGGACACCGTGCACAAGACTTGAGAGTTTCCATTCCGGAACAGAAAAATTACAAGACAAGGATCCAGAGAGAGACAGCCAAGATAAAATACATCCATATGCTGGACACCCATCCCAAAGGTTTGAATATTAGTCAAGGGTTTCTGGGACATTATCAAATTTGATAAACCACAACTAACAGGTTGTTATATGCTGCTATACATGTTGTATGTTATAGGTTGTTATATTATAACATCTTTACAGGAACTACTTGAGTAGAATTTGTTTATTTTATTCAATTTGTATTCAATTCTTATCTACAGCCTCAGGCTACCTCTCAGAACAAAGGAAGAACTTGGTGCTGGACCTGGGCCACTCACACAATAGATGCTAGGCCTGAAGGGTAGACTCATTAGCAAATGTATAATATCACAATGTTTATCTTGCATCCATCTACCAACCATTTTCAATTCAACAGGGCAAAGCTTCACAATTAATCTGAATAATATATATTACCAGTTGTAAAAAAAACCACATTGATTTGTATACTTATCTGTTATGCTAACCATTTTGTACCCTTGTACCTATTGTGTATAAATTGATGCCATGAGATCTCACTCTTATGTCTGACGAAGTGGACTTGATCCAAGAAAGCTACATTAAAATACAGCAGTTAGTCTTTAAAGTGCCACAACATTTTTTGTCGTTTTGTTTTGTTTTGTTGACTTTCTAATATGCTTGAAACACAGACTAATATGGCTACCATTTCAAAATATTCTAAAATTGCTAATATTTGTTCTGAACTGGCTACTTGTCAATTGAAGTCAGATACTCCAGTAAAGTGGGCAACCTAAAAACGAGCGAGTGAGAAAGTCCAACAAATTTTAGAGGTGATGCTTCTGGCTCAGTGTTTCTTACACATTCTTATATATTCTTGGTTTGGCATGAACTTCACTACCATTTCCCAGGGAGTAAGCAGACAAATATAGGCTTTAAGGGACCACCTCAGAGCAGCAGCTGAAGGGGATAAGACGTGCAGAAGAGAAGTCCAATGAAAGTTTGCTTGTGCCAAAATGGGGAGTACCAGCATTTTCCATATGTCCTGAACTTGGAAAAAGTTTTTTTTTAAATTGCAACTTGATTCCCCAGCCCACTTGGTCGGTGGACATGTTGTCTAGGGGATTCGAGGAAATATATTTTAAAAATAGGTTTTCCAAGCTCTGTCCTAAACTCAGAATGCACAGAGGAACAGATGTAATGTCCCTATTTGCAGGCATTCAACAAAGTAAACGAATACAAAGTAGCCTGATGTTGTCCACAAAATCTTCAAAAATATGAGATAATGAATTCAGTATGTTCATGTCTGCTGTTCTTGAACTGCAGAATACACACACACATGCATACACACAACACATACATCTTCTTCTTCATTCTTTAACCTTTACATTTAATATTTAAATTTAATCACACTCACTCACTCACTCACAATATTCTATGTAACTTCCCCTGTACCACATAAAATTGCCTGTTGCACTAAAGTCTAGTGAAGGATATTGTCTAATCACCAGTATCAAAGTGAAAGTCAGCTGTCCCCTTCAAATTACTTGTATGTAAGGAATTGATGGGTGGGAATTTATCCTTTGCCCCAGGCAGAAAAATGTCTTCAACCAGCCCTGGACTAGTTACTGTCCCATTAGAACAACAGACTCCATATAAGAATTGTCTTAGCCTGATCTATAAAGATTTAAGCCTATAATTACATAATAATTACATTACAGATTTATACAGAAATACCTGTGGGATAGCTGTGTTCTTCCCGAGTCTTTTTTGGTGTATTTGGCATAAATTTTATTTATAAACCAAGATTACTTCATCAGTTGTTTCAGATGGATCTGTTTGAAGTTGGCTCTATTACATAAAATATTATGTGAAATCAAACATGTTAGTTTGGAGGTATAGTAAAAACCCTACTTACATAAAAAGTCTGTTTCGGAGGCTTTTATGTAAATTGGTTTTTTACTTAACTTGAAGCAAACTCATAGGAAAAAATTAATTTTTATATAACTCAAAGCAAATCCATAGGACAAATGAATTTTTTACTTAACTCAAAGCAAACCCATAGGAAAATTATATTTATGTAAATCGAAGCAACCCCATAGGAAAAACAAATTTTTTTATGTAACTCGAAGCAAACCCATTGGAAATTCTATTATGTAAAATCAGGACATTTATGTAAATTGGGACATGGTTTTAGTGCAAAAATCATTGTGTAAGTCAAATTTTATGTAACTCGAGCCATATGTAAGTCGGGATTTTACTGTATCCCAAATATTTATAAGTAATTAATTTCTATGGATCATACTAAAAAAAATTCTTATGTGGAGTCTGTGACTCTAATGGGGCATTATCTAATCCAGGGCTAGCTGAAGATATGTTGGTTCAATTCCAATTCACCAAGTTGCTGACGCATTGATAGATGGACAGGATTCTCTATCCAAAGTCTCAGCTTTTCTACTGATTGTTTCCAAGGATCATAAGCCTAGATGTAAACAGAGCAGAACATGTTAACTCTGTGCCTGCCTTTGATGGGACTCAAAAGTAGGCTTGGGGGTAAGACCCAAACAGTAGTGATCAGTCTTTACGGGGTGGGTGACCTCCTCTTTGAGCTGATGTAGGAAAGTACCCTCTTCTCATCAGCAGGAAAGCAGCTTCTACAGGACTGATGGGGCTGCTGCAGTCCCACTGAAGAAACAAAATGTTGTTTGGACATAGGGATTGTGTGAATCATCATTTTCTTCTTCCCTCTAGCCTGAAGTCACCTTTTAAAAACCACTATACGTTGACACAGGAGAGCCACTGTAGACAAGCCCTGGGTCAGTTGATTGAAGCCTACATGAACTTCTTAGTGAGCCTGTAGCAATCTCTGTCTGAACGTTATACCAATGGTGTTATGCTGGCAAGCATAATGCATTAGATTTTGACCACTATAAGTACATTATCAATACAAAAGATATTTTGCACCAGAAAAATATCCAAAGGATATTTTTAAAAAGTAATATATAATGAGAAATGCAGCAACTTACCTGTATCTCACCATCCATACAAAATAACAGCAATGGGCAAGCCATTATTATGGGATCAGGATGAGTTACATAACCGTATCCTTTCAAGCACTGCCATCATCTGTTTTCAAAACTTGTCTTAATAAGCTATGGTTTTGCTAAATCTACAGTAACTTGACCTATAGTATCAATATCTATGCTAAATAAGATTACTGCCTCAACACTATCTTTATTTGTAGAGGCTTGAAATCATATTATTGGCATCTCGAGTCTAATGTTTTTGTCTAATGGCCATTTTTGCCCCAAGGATATTCAACTATCTCCCCCAAACATAAAGGCTTTTTCTGCCCACTTGGCAGTAGCTTTTTTTGCCAGGCAGGTTTTTTGGGGGGTGTTGGTGGTAGGGGTGGTTTTGTGGTGTGTGTGCGCACACACACACACAGCCCGAAACTGCATGGGGAGAGGAGGGGCTCCCCTTCCTCCTCACCACTGTAGCCTCGGTGAGAACACACACACACACAGGGGGGAGCTCCGGATGATTTTCCCTCCGGGAGATGGAGGCCAACAATGGTGCACTGTTCTCGGCCTTCGTCTCCTGGAGGGAAGCTGATCATTTTCCTCGGTGGGCAGGGGCCGAAGTTTTCGGCCCTCGCCCTCTGCGGAAGGCACTGTCTTCCCTCTGGGAGATGGAGGCCGAGAATGGAGCACTGTTCTCAGGCTCCATGTCCCAGAGAGAAGCTTTTCGCTGGGGCCAGGGAGGGAAGAGGGACTCCCTCTTCTCTCTGCAACCCCGGCAAGGTCATGGTAGGTCCAGCACCAGGGCCGTGGAGAGAAGAGGGCCTCCCTCTTCTCTCCGCAACCCCGGTAAAGTCACGGTGGGTCCGGTGCCGGGGCCATGAAGAGAGGAGAGCCTGCCTCTTCTCTCCACAACCCCAGTGAAGTCACAGCGGGGCCAGCGCCAGGGCCATGGAGAGAGGAAGGCCTGCCTCTTCTCTCTGCAACCCCAGCAAAGTTGCGGCAGGGCCAGCACCGGAGCCGTGGAGAGAAGAGGGTCTCCCTCTTCTCTCCACAGCGCCAGCAAAGTCACAGCGGGGCCAGTGCCAGCCTTCATCACCGGGGTGGTGCCTGGATGCAGTGGTGGTTTTTTTCTCATGCGCGGCACTTTCCCGGCCTCCTCCACACTCACGTCCCTCAGCCTGATTGGCTGAGGGGTGGCACGGTGCAGAGGACACTGGGCCTTGTTGTTTTTTGGTTTTGTTCACCTTCATGGGGCAGTTGCCCCACTCGCAGCTGGCGGACCCTTGTGGTGATGCTCCAAGGGTGTTAAGGTAAGTGTAGGCAGCTCAGTTCAGGATGGTTGGACCGGGTGTGGCCATGTATTCCAGACACACACGATTCATCCACCTTCTTATAGGTAAAGATAGAAGAGAGGTGACAGATAAGAAAGCTACCAACATTTGAAAAACGAAACATATGCATAGCCATATGGCAGCCAGCTCTTTTCTACCTAATGCATAAAGAGGTTGTGTAGTGGCTGCTTCCCAGTTTAGGTCAGATAACACAGATTTTAATCCATTCAGTTTGATTTAAGGTGGTATGAGGAGGAGAACATTCTCTGGATTGTTCTAGTGTGAGGGTGTTGTGTATTAAGGCAGAATTGCAGGTTGTGCAGGCAACGCCTCGCAAAGATAAAAATGGCAGTTTCCCACCATCCAAATTAGGAGCTAAAGTTGGCGCGAAATCTTCCTCTCTGGGCATGCACATTATGCTAATTAGAGTTCTGTGATTGGTTATGAATTTGGATCCTGTTCCTGATTGGTTAATACTTATATATCCTGTTATGATTGGTTGGTTATGCTTGTCCGGCGGGTTACTACATTGTAGCAAGGAGTTACTGCCAGGGAGACACTATATAAGCCCCACGGGTAAACAAGGGTGTGGTTGGACTGGATCTATACTTCCCATAACCAACGCTGACTAAGCCATGGACAGTTAGCCTGGGGTCTCCTCTACATGCTCATCCACAGGGTGTAGCTTAGTGCATTGCCTTTCTACGGCCGAGTCCAAAGGAACTGATTACATGGGACTTGTGTAGCTATCTAATGTCCGGAGCGCCTTGTAAGTGTAACTTGAAAGACTGTTCAACAAACTACTGTTGTTGTTCTGTTCATCGTTGCCTGGACTATTGCTTATAAGGGCCAGACACGACAGACAGAGGGACAGCAAGTTATTTACGTTGTGGTGTCTGTGCTTATCTCAGTATATAAAAACTGCCTTGGAATATTCAATCTATTGTCATCTAAAAGACACAATGTTTTTTGACAGGTGACTTTTAGGCATCCTGATTGTTTATTTAAAGAGGGTGGCGAAAGGAGTAAGTGCTTCCTCTTCTCTTATGGATGAACAAACTGGTGACAATGACATTCCTGCCGTGCTTCTCTCTCCAGCTTGCTGCGCCAAAGGCTTTTGGGGAAACAAGAGCCACCTGCTCCCTCCAGCACCTGCAGTCACATTCCTCGCTCTGGCTACTGTTTCAGCAGCTGAGCTAACATGCCCTTCATCAACAGGTTAAACTCTGCCCAGACACTTTTTCTGTGGCACACAAGATAAGCTCAGAGGCTTGCACTTAATCTTGTGACTGTTTGGTGGGAATCTGACAAAGCCGATAGTGCTTGCTGGTCAAGGAGTATGATTCTTCATGTAGGGGGGAGAACTTTCCCAGAGCGCTTCTAGGAGCAACAAGATTATGTTTAATAAACATCATAGTATTAACTGTGACTAGAGCCAGAAAAAAGATTGTATGGGGGGTGGGGAGGATACAGCTATCTGAATCTCAATGTCCTTGCTGCTGCTGTCCAACATACGTACACATCTTTCCAGCTCTATTATCATTGTTTCACATTGCAGAGGGCAATAAGCCCATTAACAGCGTGGCTGGCTCTGCATTTCCTATAATAATAGTTGACCATGGGTGCCCCCAGATCTAATCTGGGTTCTTGTGTGGTGTCATCTGACTCCCCAATTGCCAACCTCAAAATCCAAGAAAAGGTGGATGCATACCAAATGTGAAAGTGTAGATTGGTGATATCTTGATCACCATCCTTTTTAGAATGATCAGGGGCTGCGGTCGGTCGCTCTGTGGTTAAGAAGCTCACCTTGTTAGCTGGAAGTCTGGCAAATCGGCAGTTCGAGACCTGCGTATTGCATGAAGGAGTGAGCACTCCTGCCAACTTAGCAGTTCGAAAGGAAGAAATTGCAAGTAGATAAATAGGGACCACTTTGGTGGGAAAACATCTTGGGGACATGAAAGGAGCCTCATTCGGGCGTCCCCTGAGTGGAGTTTCTCCACAAGCAAGTACCTTTTACTAAACCTATTCCTTTCACAACTGGCTACAAAGTTTCAGTTCACTCCCTTAGGTAAACACATATCACATGTGCACATGCTTGGGATATTCTGCTACCAGGACTTTTATACAGATCCAGATCTAAACATCAAAAGCAAGTAAGATACTGTTGTAATACCACAAACCGGTAGTCTCGACACTTCTGATTCTTATGGTAGCAACCCAACATGGACATGCCTTATCAACAGTAACAACCAATATTTTATTATTTATAGTTTCAGGGTGTTGTATAATTATATCTGACTTCTCATCCCCTACAGTTCTGGTTCCAGATGATACCAGATAAAATATTTTCTGGTACACATCTATATTAAATCTATATTAATAGCCTTCTCTATGTCTACTCTCAGGCTCAGTTAGTGGTCATTAAGTGTTTCTGAAAACCATTCTGTAGTAACAGATAGACATCACAATATTAAAAGTCATTCAAGAATAATTTGTGGATAATAAGTACAGTCAAGCATACATAAACATAAAAATATATGTAAGGTAGGAGAAAGTCTTTGTTTGGACCCAGTATTCTGGAAGAGTATGGCATACATTTGGTCCAAAGTTGAATTAATAGGTGGCAGAGGAAATAGGGTTCTCAAGGGGAAAAAATGACAAACCTGAGACCATTGTACTTTGGACACATACTGAGAAGACAAGACTAGCTGGAAAGGACAAAAATGTTACGGAAATTTGAAGGGAACAGGAAAAGAGGAAGACCAGATATGATATACCTTTACTCTAAAAAGGAAGTCATAGAGTTGAGTTTTCAAGAGCTAAGCAACTCTGTTAGCAATAGGTCCTTCTGGAGGTCACTCGCTCATACGGTCACCATGAGTTGGAAGTGACTTGAGGTTACATTGCAACAACAACAGAGGAAGGAGGAGTGTGGAAATTGCTAGCAGAGAAAACTGTCCAGACAGTTGTCATAAAGCAGAGGTGCCCAAACTTTTTGGACTGGGGGCTGAGCGGGCCAGACCATGCCCCCAGAACAGAGCGTGTTTGTGCATGCCTGGCCATTTTACTTCCTGATTTGGTGCGGATGCTTCTGCGCATACACGAAAACAGCCATTTTACTTTGCAGAAGGATCCGCACCAAACCAGGAAGTAAAATGGCCACTTTTCACGCATATGCAGAAGTGTCCGTATTTATTTCCTGGTTTTGCAAGGGCATCATGGGCCTGATGGAATGCCTTTGGAGGCCGTATCTGGCCCACGGACCATAGTTTGGGCATGCCTGTCATAAAACATGCAACCACTGGGTAATACCACAAAGAAGCTTGCATAGATGAGATTATTACCCTATGTAATGAATTGAAAAGCCCCTTCCAGATCATAAAATGTAGCGATTGGACTGTTTAGCCAATCAGACAGTTGAGGGAACCAGACTGGTGGCTTCCCTTGCCATAAATGCTGCCAAAAAAAACACACATCCACTGCTGTCGTAAATGCAGCCGAGGCTGGAGCAAGGTCGGGGCTGGATGATTTTTTGGTGCCATAGGCTGGAACGGGCCCATGGGCTGTAGGTTGAGAACCCCTGACTTAGGTGGAGGTAATTTTGAAGCTTGCTTGCTTGCTTGCTTGCTTGCTGCCTGCCTGCCTGCCTGCCTGCCTGCTTGCTTTCTACATGTAAGATTGCCTAGGACAGTCAGTGTAAACTGTGTCTCTGGAGTTTGCCAATAAAGTTTTGGTGATGAGAAAACAGGTTTTGGAACTTATTTTTTCCACCCTGTTGTTGTGTTTGTTAGCTTTCAGGTTCTGACTGGCAGGGCGAGGGAAGGGATGCAGGAGTGGAAGTTGCTTTTCCAGGTCACAGCTGCACAGGCTGGACTTCTAGCTGACTTTCCCGAAAGACCTGCGAAGCTTGCCCTGTGCCTTTCTCTTCTCTGCTCTTCTGCCACCACACCCTCACCACCTCTGAGAAGGGCCCTCCCTGACCTTCCCTTCTGTTGAAAAAAACAGCGCTCTGCATCCCCTGCAAGCTTCTAACCTATTGCCTGGGGACAGTTGACAAGATTCATCCCCTGTCCTGTCTCTTCTTCAGCTGTGTATTCTTTACCTTGAATGTTATGAGCAGGGCTGTTAAAGGTAAAGGTTTCCCTTGCTCGAAAGCCAGTCGTATCTGTCTATAGGGTCCAGTGCTCATCTTTGTTTCAAAGCCGAAGAGCCAGCACTGTCTGCTTCTGCAGACGTTTCCGTGGTCACGTGGCGGGCATGACTAGACACCGGAGTGCACAGAAAGCTGTTACCTTCCTACCGAAGTGATCCCTATTTATCTACTTGCAATTTCTTGCTTTCGAACTGCTAGGTTGGCAGGAGCTGGGACAAAGAGCTCATTCCATCCTGCAGTACTCAGGAATCGAACTGCTGACCTTCTGCCTCCCAGTCAGCGTCTTAGCCATAATTACATTTGAATTACATAATCTCCCATAATTACATTTGAATAGCTCTTCATGTGTTCAGCACAATAACAATAAATTGCCCTTTGTTTCTCTTTTCCTAGCACTCCCTTCTATGTCAAAGCCATGAGCTGCACTGCTGCTTTTAATAAGCTTTTTTGATATTTAACTTTAAATGCAGTTCAATACACCATCAATCTTGTACTTGAGTGAAAATAACATAGCCTTTGAAGATGTAAACTCAACATGTCCCAAACTGTTTTCCTTTATGATACCCTGGACTCTAGCATACCAGGAGATGACCAAATTTAGCAGGGGTTTATATCACAGGAAATTATTGCTGTCACATCAATGTAATTGGAGCTGGCCCTGTCATTAGGCAGAGTGAGGTAGATGGCGTCAGTGGAAGCAGGTCCTGGGGATCATGAATGATGGCCAGATGTTACAAATCTGAATGAGACACAAAGACAGCCTTTTGTGCCCTCCTGTGCTCACCAGAAATGGATGCCCCATAATCATTGTCAAAGGAAAATTCAGCTGTCAGTGTAAACATCCTTAGTACTGTATATGGAAGATACAATGCCATCTTGTCCTTTGCAGCAAAATGTCTAGAGGAAATTGTGGAGGGCTTCACAAATTTCTATTCAAACAGAAGAGAGAAGGCAAGAAACTTGTTACATCCTATCAAAACTGAACAGACTCTATAACAGTGGTTCCCAATGTGGGGCTCATGCCCCACAGGGGGACTCCAACTCCCAGAAACCTAGGCCTGACTTGCCCCAAAGGAAGGCGTGGTTCTGAGCCTCCCATCCACGCCTTCCTTTGGGGAAAAGCGGGCGAGCGTGCACACCCGCTTTCCCCCAAAGCAAGCCGCGGGTCACAGCGTCAGATCCCCAGCCTCCAGAGATCTCTGCCCCAAGGCCCATAGGGCTGGTCTCCAGCCCTGCAGGCTTTGGGGAAGAGATCAACGTCAGGAAATTTGAGGAAAACTTTTGCATCGCACAGTGTTAACTTAAAGTTGTGCGGTGCAAAGGTTTTCCTCAAATTTCCCAATGTTACCCGGTTTTAACTCTGTACGATGCACACGTTATCTGGAGTATTACTGTATACTGATAATGTCACTACCATGGAGATGGAGCAGGCTGTACAATCTCCTACCTAAAAGCTACGAGATCTGATGGCTCTGATTTGTGTGATCTTTCTTCAGGTATAGAGCAGGGTAGAAAGCTTTCATCACTCCATTGTTGCAATCACCTTTTTAAAAAGGAATGTGTCATAATGCTTCTATATATAGTTAAGCTTTATTATTTACATGCACACACACACATGCATGTAAAACTTACAGGCATTGGACAGGCTGGGTCTGTGTATTAGAACTGTATAGTTAAGCTTTATTGTTTACATGCGCGCGCGCAAACACACACACACACACACACACACACGTGTGTGTGTGTGTGTGTGTGTGTGTGTGTGTATGCCGCATGTAAATAATAAAGCATAACTATACAGTTCTAATACACAGTCCCAGCCTGTCCAATGCCTGTATGTTTTACGTGCATGCCAGAGACGTCTCTGAGCTAACAAAAGAGGTAATCCAGGCTTCAGGCTTGGGTTTTTGTTTATTCAGTCTCCTTGTCACCAGGAGGAAAACATATTTCCACATCAGGCAAGCCCTTTCTGCCTCTGGAATAAAAAGAAGCTAAAGGGATTGATGGCAGCAGCTTTACTACTTAGAAAAGTCATAAACAAAGTCTTCTATCCACTTTGTCAAAGAGCAGACAAGGGCAAAAGCCTTTACAGGAGCAACAAAAATACACAAAATATTATATATCTTAACCTATAAATCCAAGGGTTAACCGTTGGAACTGGCTATAGGTTGCTATGCCTTGCCCTACTGACCCACACCCACCCTTCGTGCGCACGGCCGAAGTGGGTCCACAGGTCAACGAAGGTTTCAGAAAACCGGCACGGGGGCATCAGCCCCACAAAAGGCAAGAAATGGAAAGAACTTCAATACCCCAAAAGCATTGCATTTTGCCGTGGTTCGCCGAGCGGCAGCCAATTACGATGAGAAACACAACGCTCTCAGTCGTTTGCAGCCGCGCCGCAGCCAATCCAAACATGCGTTTAAAAACCTTGCCGAGGCACGAACGCTGAAACCAGAGGGAAAAATACATATCCCAGTGTCCTATCCACGTTAATACCATTTACGGAGTTACACTACAAATCACACCATGCTACGTATTCACAGTAATATAGCCAATCATCTGCTTTGGAGCAGAAAAACCATTTTAAAAACAATGTTCAATTGCATGCAAAAAAACACATATAAATAAAAAATATTTCAAAACTAAATTGATTCATATTTTAAAAAAAATAAAAAAAGCCCGGCAACACCGGGCAACCCTTGCTAGTAAAGCTATATGAACATGGCAATGCTGAGAGTTTTATCTTCAATTTCTTATCCTAATTCTAATACAGTGGAACCTCATACAACAATTGCCCCATATAGAAATGAAATCACATAACAATTAGTTTTTTGGGGGGAAATGGTGTCCCGCATAACAATTTTCTCCAGGGGAAAAATTGTACAACAGTTTTTCAATGGGAAAAACCCCTTGCAAAAAGCCAAGAATTAATAAAAGTTTATGGTACTCCAAAAATAAGCTGGGAGGGTTAAATATCCCGAATGTTAAATACTATTACAGAGCCTTCAATTTAAAGAGCATTATAAAATTATTAAGTCAAAATTGTGCGCAAAAATATGAATTAGATTGTTTAGAGTTTAGAAATTGGAAAGGAGAATTATTTTTAGGTGAGACAAGAACTAACCCACAATTTGGTAATTTCTCTTTAAAGAATATATTTAGAATTTGGAAAGGATTAAAATCAAAATTATCACCAAATTCTTCACCCATAATGGAAATTCTAGACCAACAAAGTTGCCCTCTAGAGTTAACATTAAGTATAAGAGAAACTTTAAGACGCAGAAAAGCCCTATTAATCACGGAATGGGTTGATAATTATATTACCATCAATCAAAGGAAAAGTATTTATGAGGAGTTAGGTTTAAACTGGTTGCAAGAACTTCAGATGGAAGCGTGGAACAGAAAGATGAGAAAAAACAAAACAACAGATCGGGTATTAACTCCTTTTGAAAAATTGACCTTTGAAGTAAGAAATGGTAAAAAGAATTTAAAAGGTTTGGTGGGCAAGATATACCAATTGTTAAACTCTAGTGAAGAAACTCAACATTGGCTTTAAAAAAAATGGGAAGAAAACTTGGGAATCACAATTAAAGATGAGAACTGGAAAAAGAAATGGACTCATAGAAGTATGAAGTCACTTTCAATAAAGGAAAAAGAACACAACTGTAAAGTTCTCTAGAGTTGGTACCTCACCCCAGCCAAACTACATTTAATAAATAATAAGAACTCCGACTTATGTTGGAGATGCTACAAAGGAAAAGGAACGTATCTTCATATGTGGTGGTCGTGTGGCAAAATGAGGAACTTTTGGGATGTTATAGCAGAGGAATTGTATTTTTTCAAAAAAATAACAATAGTATTAAGTCCAAAGTTAGTATTATTGGGTGAAGTGGACGATTTACATCTGGAAGAAAATAGGAAGGAATTACTGTTATCTTTATTAATGGTAGCAAGATAGCTAGGGTGGAATTAATATTGGTAAAGCTAGATGGTATGCAGATGCTTGGCAACTGGCTCTCAACGAGAAATTAACTACCCAAATCCACCAGAGAAAGGGGATACCAGTAAAGTTCCCTTTTTTGGAGATTTGGGGCCTCTTTGTCAATTTTGCTTTATCAGATGATAATAAATTTAGGCCGAGCCCGGACACGATCCAATTTTGGAAAGTGGATTGAAGTTATATGGTCAAGAAACCCTTGCTGACAATCCCAACAGTGCATAGGTGTTTTTTCTTTTGTTCTTTTTCTTTTCTTATTTTTCTTCTATTTTAATGCACAGACTGGTTTTTGTATTATTTTTGAATTATTTTAATTCTTAATAAAAATAATTTTTTTAAAAAAACCACTTAGCGAAAAAATTGTTGTACAATGCATCTCATAGGGGAAATCGCTATACGATGCATTGTTTCGTACAACAACTAGCCCCATGGTACAGATTTAAATCATTGTATGAGGTACCACTGTACATAAATTTTAGGGTTTTTTTAGGGGGGTTAACAGAAGATGTAGTTCCACACATCTGTTGAGGGTGGTTGCTTAAGAGGAAGCAGCAGAAAAGTAGATGTTTAATGGCCGTAATCCTGTTTGCACAGCTATGCCATGTAAGATTAATGACATTATCAGCTGTGGCAATTTTCAGAAATAAAAACATACTCAATCTCACCTCCCCCACCCTAAGTCCTGAGGCTCCCAAAGAATCGCCTTCATCCTGAGGAATCAGTTGTAGGATGCAGAGGATACAATTCCTAGCACCATTGCTATTGAGATGACTTTACTGGTGGCAGCAATTTTTAAATATTAACAACAACCACCCATCCTAGAGCTCCCAATAACTTCCTCACAATGAAACAGATTCCATGGGAGCCTTGGGACCACTGTAGGTGGGGGAGAATCAGAAACCTTTTATTTCCATAAAACCACCATGAGTCATGATGTTATCCCTAAAACTTACAAAATAGGATGTCAGCCACTGAATCCACACTAGTCAGGTGCAGATCCTATGGTGGTATGACTACATTTAATGCTTATTTTTCAGAAGTTGGTCCTCTGTTCACTTTGCCAGAGGTCTTTCTAAGTGCTGAGGGTTTCATGATCTCAAACACAGGCACTCCAGCTCTCTAGAACAGGGGTGCCCAAACTACGGCACCCCTGTTGTATGGCAATTCATCCAGCCCACAAAGTTCTCATCGCTCCTGGAAGTGGAAGAAAAATGCACCCATGGCCCAAAAAGTTTGGGCACCCCTGCTCTAGAAGGAGCAGATGCAGTGAACAACTGGATATAGAGAAACAGACAAAAAGAAGGTCCATAAAACAGCAGAGGAGAGAGGGGTCTCCTCACTAGAAGGGCAATTTGAAGGACAGTATGATCCATAATGTATTCCTAAGAGGGAGCAGTTAGCCTGTGTGTGTGTGTGTGTGTGTGTGTGTGTGTGTGTGTGTGTGTGTGTGTGTGTGTGTGTGTGTGTGTGTGTGTGTGTGTGTTTTCTTTTAAAAAGAACAGTATGTGGCAGGGATTGAGGTGGAAATGTTTCGCTTGCTGTCAGAAGTCTGCCACACATCAGATGGACAAATTCCACACTGTAGTCATTACTGCAAGAATGGGGATACATGACTCTCCAAATGTTAAAATTGCAAATCCTATAATCCCTGACCATTGGCTGTGCTGGCTCAAGACAGAGAGAAACTGTGAACAAGATCTGGACAGTCATACATTCTCGAATCCTATGCTACTTACTGCCTCTGACATTGGGAGACAAAGGTGACAGTCTCTCCTTCATGGGAGGTCTAAATGTATAATCTGGATGGCCATCTGTCTGAAGTGCTTTAGCTATGGACTTTCTTCGCTAGCAGATAGATTGGGCTAGAAGGTTGTTGAGACCTTTTCCAACCTCGAAATTCTACCCTTTTAAGAATATCTTGGCTTTTTTCAGCAATAAAAGGTTCTTCATTCCCAAAACACTCACAACATATGATCATTTTATAACATCCAGCAGAAACATGACCTTTTTTTAAAAAAAATGGCATGCTGGAGCATCCTGAGAAAGGTAGTCCAAAAAGGTCATGTTCCCAAGCTCTTGCAACATCAAATATGGTAGTTGATCTTGGGGGAAGTAGATGGACAGGACATATTTGTCAAGTTGCTGGTGTCCAAATACAGGAAGGTTTCCAGGTGCTGGCATTGGCGCATGCATGCCGCTGCCTCTGACATCAGAGGCAGCGACGCACATGCACAGTAACCCCTGCGCACATGCACAGAAACCCCTCCAGCCAGGAAAGGGGTTACTGCACATGCATGCCCATTAGAGGCAGTGGCGCGTATGCGCAGTAACTCCTTTCCTGGCTGTTCAAATATGGGATGATGGCGGGAAGGAGTGTGACAGAGCGTTGAATTACAGGAAATCCCAGCTAAAACGGGATACTTGACAGGCATGGGATAGGAGCAAGCCCACAGTATCACATCAGTTCCTCACCATTCCCACAAAGCAGCATCATATTCCACCACAGCCTAAAAAGCCAAGATTGTGGATTTTCCATCCAGGTATTAAACTCATTATGCTTTTGTTACCAACTCGAATCCAATTGCTCAGGTTTGTCTCCACCAAGCAGTGAAAATATATTTGCTTCGTCTTTTAAAAAGGGCAGCACCTGCCACTAGCTATTGACCAGTGACTCCTGGGAGAAGATCCAGTCTATGTGGCCATGAGCAAGGTGTACAGCCCCTAGATGTCCCCAGAAGAATGTAATGGAATACCACTTCTGTATATTCTGTACCTAGAAAACACTGGAAAGGGTTGCAATAAATCAGAATTTACTTGACAGCACAGTTATTGTTATTATTATTAATGAAGAGACTTTGAGAGAGGTCATTTTGCGCCTCCACAGAGCATACCCTTGACAATAGTCTATCATGGAATGCCGGGAGGGAATATAGTGCCCCCTCTATATACAACCATTTTCTCTAGGGGAAAACATCTGGACTGCTTGGGATAAACAAGTAACAGCTACATTTATCATTCACAAGCACCTAGGAAGATGTTTTCCCTCTTACCACACAAATAGACCAGAATCGAGCCCTGAGCCGGCTTTCCACATGTGGGATTTATAAGGAAAAATTGACCTCTCTGTTAAATGGCTCACCTTACACAGCATGTGAATTTGTTTCCAATTGCAAGCTCAATAAAGTACGGCATGTTCCAAGAATATCTTGGAAATCTGCACTTTCTCTCTACTCGGATGAGCAATCCTATTTTCCCAGTCCATCTGAACTTGAACCTCATAGAGGTTGTGCTTACTTCTCTTTTACAATTGGCTAGATGTCTTTATGTACCTTTTCTCTCCATCTAGCTCAGTAATCAACAGATAGAGGTCATTTTTTTAAAAAAAAAGAAAAGGAACTCATTAGTTTGAGGCCAACAGATTTTTGTTATCCTTATTGTTGCTATGCTCCCAAAGCACTGGACATTACAGTATTACACACAGTGTTTGGTTACCTACACTACATAATTCAGAGGAAAAATTCACCCCTCTGGTGATCTGGCTTGAAACTGCACTTTGAAAAATACAAAAATAACAATAATAATAAACAAAACAATATTTCTCATTACATAGGACAGATAAAATAATGGCCTAAATTAGGAATGCACTTTAAAACAAACTACCAAAATTAAGTAGAAAATATGAGACATTGCACCCAAAAAGTAATCTTGTAACTACTTGTTACAGTACTGTATTTTAAAAAATATAACTTAGTTACATTCTTATTGCCTCTGGTAACTTGTTACAAATAGCTATGTCAGCTCCAAGAAATAGTAATTGGCGCTTGGAAAAATTATTGGGGGGGAGATAGCAAACTCCCAGAATTCCTCGGCTAGCCATGACAGTTTCTTCTTCTTCCATGTCTAGGCCAAACATGAAACTGCCAAAATGAAGCCACCTTTTGACAAGTTCATTCTGAAGTTCTTTTCACCTGACTCAGTGTGAGAAAGATTAGCCGGCAACATAAGGTTGCTGTTACTAGGGCACGCCAGATTGCTATTCAAAAATAGCACAATCTTTAAGGAGGCTCTTTTAGTATACCCCACCATGACAGCTGAAAGACTCAGAGAGTTAAAATTCAGTAACACCTGAGAATCATGGTTAGCACAAAAACCAGACATAGCAAATATTTAAGACATCCTTCAAATTCCAGTGGGAGGGAGCCAGAGGGACCCCAAAATGCTATATAAACTGACATCACATCTTTGGTCCATTAGATAGATCATTTGGGATTACAAAGATCTTCAGACAAGCCTTCTTGCCAGGACTAATGATCCATCCATCAGCTGCATGAGGGCACACATGCCTGCATGGACTTAGACTTTGGAAATACAATTTGAACTTAGACATTGGAATTACACATGGGATTTCCAACATGGATTTCCAATTGGGTTTATTTTCCTTTATTCATTGGATTTACAATTATGCTCAATAAAGCCTACTAAGGAATATTGATTCCAGCAGTTTTTCTTTGCTCTCTTGCCGAAGGGAGTGAATTTGGTGAAAATGATAAGAGCATCGGCCCTTCAAATGAATTACAGTCCTTAAAGCCAGCTTTGTTTGGGGATGCTAAGCAGAGCTTCATTAGGTTTCGTTTCCTCGCCTTGAAGGTGTCACCAGAGCAAGATGAAGGTTTCATTAGGGGAAGGTACTGTTGTGTATGTAACTGTATCACTTTAAGAATGTCCAAATGTGACCTGACAATGATCACAATGTAACTCAGCTGTTAATGGAACGCGAGCTAGTTACCCATAGAGGGCAACTGCGAGCGTTCAGCTCACATGGTACAAATTCCCCAATTACCGTCACCCATGGGAACCTTCCCGCGCAAGGAACATCTGGAGAAGGGCGTGACTCAGAATGACATCACGCAGGTAGCAGCCAATACGCTACCGTGTAACCCTTTTCAAATGTATTGTTGCAATATAAAAGGAGCTGTACCTCCGCCATTACCACATGTTCATCCTGACCATCATGCAATGAAGTTGTGTTTAGCCCTATTGCGGCTCCTTCTTTTGTCTTCCGTGCAAGACACGAAATTGGCGACAAAGGTGGGATATGGCGTATCCCAAGATCAAGCCACACCAATTCGACATCAACGATCCTGAGCAATCAAGTCAGTTCCTGGGTTAGAAAAGGGTGGCCCACAACTCCCCCCGAGGAGGAATTCAAACAATTATTTAGGTGCAGGGTAGAACTTTCCATTGAGAGGGGCAGCTTCCTCTGGGGCCAACGGGTGGTCATCCCAGAGAAGCTGCGGGCAAAGGTGCTAGGCTACTGCATACCAGCCACCCGGGAATAGTGCGCTCCAAAGCCTTGGCCAGGACCTATTTCTGGTGGCCCCAGATAGATGCAGATATAGAGCACTTGGTGGGCATGTGTGAGAGTTGCCAGAGCTCTCGGCCCGAGGAGTCCCGGCTACCCCACAGGGCATGGGACACGGCCCGTGGGCCATGGTCCCGGGTACACATTGACTTCACTGGCCCTTTCTGGGGCTCCCTTTTCCTGCTGATAGTAGACTCGTATTCCAAATGGCTAGAAGTCATCCCCATGTCCAACACCTCATCTGCCGCAACCATTAAACAATTGCGCAAGGTGTTCAGCTGCTTCGGCCTGCCGGACATGCTTGTGAGCGATAATGCCAGTACTTTCAGGTCTGCGGAATTCAAGGCGTTCATCGAGAGGAATGCCATTTGGCACATTACCTCTGCCCCGTTTCACCCCACCACAAATGGTCAGGTAGAGCGCCAAGTGCGAATGACGAAAGACGCACTGCGGTGCATGGGTCCCGGAGAATTGAACCTCCAGCTGTGCCAATTCCTCATTTGTTATAGGGCAACTCCCCTGGCATCAGGACTTTTGCCAGCTAAGCTCCTCATGCGGAGGAAGCCGGTAACACTTTTTGATCGTTTGGATCCGACCAGGGTGGAGGATGAGGGAAGAAATATAGAGATAGAGAACTCCAAAAGTTTTGCGGTAGGGGACCCAGTCCACTGTAGGAATTACGCAACCTCCAGACCAACGTGGGTCCCAGGAGTGGTTATTGAAAAAACAGGGCCAGTGTCATACAGGGTTGAAACCAGTACAGGTCTGCTGTGGAGAAGGCACACTGACCAACTCAGACGGCGAGTTACCAGCGAAAGGAAGTCAGCGTTAGGCTTCTCCCCCACCCGTTCAGCCCAAGGGGGAGACACGGGGATTTCCCCAAATACAAATGCATATCCTCAGTTCTCACACGGGGAGGAGGATAGTTTGGAAGAGAGGAATGAGGAGCCACCTGATGAGTTTGATTTTATGTTGCCATACCAGGGGGGTGTTGCAGAGTAGTCCCCCACCCATCCGAGTGAGAAGAGGGGTTTTAGTTCAGCCCCTGGTGTTTCCAGTCCTCCCAGTCCTTTTGTTCTAGAGTTCATCCCATCACCAAGACCCCTGACCCAGGAAGCAGGGGGAAGTACATTCACCCCATCACCAAGGCCCCCGACTCAGGCAGCAGGGGGAAGTACAGGCACGCCAGTTGCAGGCGCAAGAAACCAGGGTGAGACAGCAAGGGTCTCCTCATTGGTTCCTAGATTCGTGCTGGGGGGGTTGCCAGGTGCCACAAGCGACAGGCAGGGGTTCACATCCCAATTATATCTCCCATTTCCCTCTCCAAACGCAAGGTTGCCATAGAGTCCCTGCCGGATGGCTAATGAGTCCCTCCTTTCCATTGCAGGAACTCGGAGCCCCTAGTTCCCCGGAGCTCAGCCAAGCAGTTGTACGCCCCAAGCGCACATGCGGGAAGCCACAATGGTTGAGGGACTTCGTCCCATCCTAGGGGGGGGGGGAGTGTTGTGTATGTAACTGTATCACTTTAAGGATATCCGAATGTAACCTGACAATGATCACAATGTATCAGCTATTAATGGAACGCGAGCTAGCTACCCATAGAGGGCAGCTGCGAGTGTTCAGCTCACATGGTACAAATTCCCCAATTACCGTCAGCCGCGGGAACCTTCCCATGCAGGGAACATCTGGAGAAGAAGGGTGTGACTCAGAATGACGTCACGCAGGTAGCAGCCAATACGCTACCATGTAACCCTTTTCAAATGTATTGTTGAAATATAAAAGGAGCTGTACCTCTGCCATTACCACATGTTCATCCTGACCATCATGCAATAAAGTTGTGTTTAGCCCTATTGTGGCTCCTTCTTTTGTCTTCCGTGCAAGACACGAAAGGTACCATACTTATGACCCCCCCAAAAAAACTTTAGCAGGGCTTTGATCTTCACCAAGGAGAGTGTGGTTGCGTTGTAGGAGGTGGCAGGATGAGACATTTTAATTGGCCATCCCAAATAGCTACCAAGATACCTGTGATATAAGCGGCGGTGCCATCCTTCTACTGATGAGCCAGTTCAAACTGCCCTGCCAACCAAAAGGGTCAGTAAAGAGGAGCGCGTCCTTAGCATAATCACACATAAACCAGTGGGCTTCACTGCCAGGGCGGTCCCAAGAGTGGAATAAAAAAGTAAATTTGAGGCGTCGGGCGAGTGGGGATCCCTGAGACAGAGAATTAAGAGTTAACTAGAGAAGCCCTTTCTTGTATTTGGGACTTTCTGCATGTCATATATTTGAGTACCATAGAGCTATAAATCTTCACCTGACAGAAACACTTCATAAAATGTACATGTCTTTGCAGAGAGAGGCAGGAGACTGTTCTACTCTAAACATGCCTTGTCTTGTCCAATTTTGGAAGCTAAGAAATGGTGTGCTTGCTTAGGACTTGTTTGCTTTTTACGCTTTTTAGTATGGCTTTTACCTTTTTACCTTTTATTGTTTTATCTTCTTAAGGGGTTAGGGAGGGTTTTAGATGTTTTATGATTATCTATGTATTTTATTGTACTTTTCGGGTGTATTGGATTGTGTACTGGATTATGTACTGCACTGTGTATTGTCGAGGTGGCTTTGTTGTAATGTGCCTTTGCCTCTCATGTTGTTAGGCACTCTGGGTGGCGTTTCGTGCCAGAAGGGTGGGATATAAATAATCCAATAAAATAAATAAACAGACAGACAGACAGACAGACAGACAGACAGACAGACAGACAGACAGACAGACAGATAGATAGATAGATAGATAGATAGATAGATAGATAAGAGACCACCAAGGAATAACACGATTTCCAGGTAGGGTTGGGAAAGAATTGTGCCAGAAACCCAGGAAGGCATCTGCCAGTCAGAAAGGACAATAATGGGCTGGATGGTCAGATTCAGTATAAAAAACTTCCTATGCAATTTAACTAAGCTTGAACTTCTGCTTTCCCAAAAGAAAATTATGTAACAATTAATTAATGAGACCTTATATAAATTATATCATACGCCAATCTGTTTGTGTATGTTTCCAATGACTGGAACACTTACATTTTTGGGAAAATAACTCCCAGAACCCCCAAGCCTACTCTGAATATTTTTCTAATGTCCATCCAGGGAAAACTATTTCTGACACCTACCATAGATATTACTATCATTATATTATATTGCATTATTTTCTTTGTTTTCTTTATTTAAGAAATATAGTCTTCAAGAAAGTGGATTACAGCTGAAATCCTGTTGGTATAAACATATGCCATGCAACTTGGATAACATCATCACCTGGCAATGGAAATATTTAATTTAATTTAATTTAATTTAATTTACAGTCTGTTCCAATGTTGGCATGGCAAGTCTGACAGTCACCAAAATCCTGCCGGGCTAATTCGCCACAGGCAGTTCTAGGTTGTGTTCCCTGTAGTTGAGTTAATGCTGAGGACATGCAACGGCATAGCACACGTTCTTGTTGCCAGGCATAATGCCAGACACAATTACACCAACTCAACTTTACATTATACTATAATGAACAGCATTTTGCCCTATATAAATTTACTTTTATGTAAATTCTAGCCTTCTTCAAAGAAAGAGTTTATTTCTGTGTAATGTTATTTCTGTTTTGGAGTCTTAAGAGGGCTTTTGTAATATCTATTTACCAGTAGAACACAAAAGAGCAGGCAAACAGCCAGGTAGCATTAGTCAGTAGTACAACAGCATATTCAGAGCAAACAGGATGCTTTTGGACCTATTCCAGTACTGCAGATCTTTCCTCTGGTACCAAAATCAGTCCCCTCTGTCTCCTGCTGCCTTATTTTCTGACTGGAGACATCACTATTCCCATTACACTAATACAGAAGCAGCACACAGTTCCTAAGCCCGCTTCACGAAACGTCCCTGGACTTCAGTCCTCATTGAGGAAATATCAACCAACAGTTTTTCACCCTTAGTGAACTTCTGAGCTAACAAAAGATGTATTGCCCAACACTCATTACTGTTGAGCTCCCAGCTACTTGTAGTGGTAAGAAATCCAAGGATAGCTCTAATGTAGAGGTGCCCAAACTATGGCCCATGGGCCAGATGCAGCCACTGACACCAGCTCCTCTGGTGGAGGAGCTGAATACCTTCTTCGCCCGATTTGAGGTGACACCAGCAGTAGATCCAGCAGTGTTGCCAGAGTCATCATCATTACTCCCCTTAGGGAATGTTGCCAGGGTGGAAGAGGGAGAAGTGAGGCGAATATTAAAAGGGATAAATGCGAACAAGTCTATGGATCCTGATGGAGTGGCTGGTAGGGCACTGAGAGACTGCTCAGAACAGCTGGCAGAAACTTTTATGAAGATTTTTAATCAGTCTTTGGCCAAAGCCACTGTCCCACCTTGTCTGAAATCCTCTACTATTATACCTCTGCCTAAAAAGCCTAACATAGATAGTCTGAATTACTTCCGCCCTGTGGCGCTTACACCTGTCATAATGAAATGCTTTGAAAAGTTGGTGCAGAACCGTATTATGGCTTGTTTACAAGTTGGACTTGACCATTGTCAATTTGCATATAAGAGAAAGAGATCCACGGAGAATGCTGTGGCTATGGCCCTACATGCTGTTCTGACCCATTTGGAGAAACAAGGGACTTATGCGAGACTGTTATTTGTAGATTTTAGTTCTGCTTTTAATACTATTCTTCCACATAGACTGGTGCTTATGCAGGTTGATACTAGATTTTCTATCAGATCGTTCCAAACGGGTCAGGATGGGCTCTCATGTCTCTGCGGATCTCAGTATAAGTACGGGGACGCCGCATGGGTGTGTGCTGAGCCCACTTCTGTACACGCTTTACACATATGATTGTGTTCCCAGTTACCCCAGCAATAAGATCATCAAGTTTGCAGACGACACAATGGTGGTTGGTCTGATTACTGCTAGGGAGGGGGAGTCGGCTTACAGGAAGGAGGTTGAGATGCTGACGGAGTGGTGTAGGGAAAACAATTTATTCCTCAATGTAAAAAAGACAAAAGAAATCATTGTGGACTTTAGAAAATGCAAATTGAACATCCAGCCACTTATTATTGAAGGGAATTGTGTGGAACAGGTCTCGGTGTTACAATTTCTGGGAATGGAGCTGAGGGATGATCTAACATGGGGAGCAAACACCAAAGATCTGATGAAGAGAGCACAGCAGAGGTTATACTTCTTGATTATCCTCAGGAAGAGCAATCTTTCAAAGGATCTGCTGTTGGCATTCTACCACTGTACCATAGAGAGTGTGTTAACCTATGGTCTGTGTGTATGGTTTGGGAGTTGTACAGCTAGGGAAAGAACAATGCTGTCCAGGGTCATAAAGACTGAGGAGGGGATAATCGGGCGTACTCTTCCCACTCTAGATCAAATCTATGCCACCAGGTGTTATAAGAAAGCTGCAGAGATTGCACAAGATAGTACGCACCCCGGAAATGATCTCTTTCAGCTTCTGCCTTCTAGAAGAAGGTATAGGGTCATAAAGACCAGGACCAGCCGCTTGAGAAACAGTTTCTACCTAAAAGCGGTTCTAGCTTTGAATGCAGTGCAATGCAGTCTATGAGGGAGCTTCTGTATATAGTTTTTAGAGTTTTAGAGCTTTTTAGGGGTTAAATGTGTATATATGGGGTGGGAGTATGTTGATAATTTTGTATAGTTGTATTTTGTTTAGGTTTTGTTGGGTTGATAAGTGTTTTTCCTCCAAATATGGAGAACCTCCATACAGTCAGCAAAAACAAGACCTGGAGCAGACTGTGGCTCAGATCACAACCTATTGATTGCAAAATTCAGGCTTAGACTAAAGAAAATAAGGAAAACACGGAGACCAGAAAGATATCACCTAGACAGCATCCCTAAAGAATACGCGGTGGAGGTGATGAACAGATTCAATGGCTTAGACTCAATAGATAGAGTGCCAGAAGAATTATGGACAGAGATGAGGGACATCATGCAGGAATCAGCAAAGAAAACCATACCAAAAGAAAAGAAGAGTAAGAAAGCAAAGTGGTTGTCTGATGAGGCTCTTAAAATAGCAGAGGAAAGAAGGAACGCAAAAGTCAAAGGAGAAAGGAAAAACTACAATCATTTGAACACAGAATTTCAAAGAAAAGCAAGGAGAGATAAGGAAAACTACCTAAAAGAACAGTGCAGAGAAATGGAGGAAAACAACAAAAGAGGCAGAACCAGAGATCTTTTCAAAAAAATCGGGGAAATTAAGGGAACATTTAAAGCAAAAATGACCATGATAAGGGACAAAGAAGGAAAGGAGCTAGCTGATGCAGAAGAGATTAAGAAAAGATGGAAAGAGTACACAGAGGAACTCTACAAAAAGGACCTCAACACTCCTGACAATCACAATGATGAAGAAGTAGAACTTGAGCCAGACATCCTGGAGAGCGAAGTCATAAAGGCCCTAAAGAGCACTGCAAACAACAAAGCTAGTGGAGAAGATGGTATCCCAGTTGAATTTTTCAAAGCGCTAAAAGATGACGGCGTCAAATTACTGCATTCAATATGCCAGCAGATTTGGAAAACAAAACAATGGCCACAGGATTGGAAAAGATCAGTATACGTCCCAATCCCAAAAAAGGGCAATGACAAAGAATGTTCAAATTATCGAACAATCGCGCTCATCCCACACGCCAGCAAGGTGATGCTCAAGATAATACAGGATAGACTTCAGCAGCATGTGGAAAGAGAATTACCAGAGGTGCAGGCAGGTTTCAGAAGAGGCAGGGGGACTAGAGACCACATTGCCAACATACGCTGGATCATGGAGAAAACAAAGGAATACCAGAAACAAGTTTACTTTTGTTTTATTGACTACACTAAGGCATTTGACTGTGTGGACCACAACAAGATGTGGCAAGTAATTAAAGAGATGGGAATACCAGAGCACCTCATATGCCTCCTGAGAAATCTGTACATGAACCAAGAAGCAACAGTTAGGACAGAACATGGAATGACAGAGTGGTTTGGAATAGGAAAAGGAGTAAGACAAGGCTGCATTTTGTCACCATGCCTATTCAACCTATACACAGAGCACATAATGCGCAGTGCAGGGATGGAGGAATCACAATATGGGATTAAAATCGCTGGGAGAAACATCAACAATCTGAGATATGCAGACGATACCACCCTAATGGCAGAAAGTGAGGAAGACCTAAAGAATCTCTTGATTGGGCTGAAGGAGGAGAGTGCAAAAGCTGGCTTGAGACTAAATATCAAGAAAACCAAGATAATGGCAACAGGCCCAATCAGTTCCTGGAAGATAGATGGGGAAGAAGTAGAAGCAGTGACAGATTTTACTTTCTTAGGATCAAAGATCACTGCAGATGGGGATTGTAGCCATGAAATAAAAAGGCGACTGGTTCTTGGGAGACAAGCAATGAGAAACCTGGGGAACATAGTGAAAAGCAGAGACATCACACTGAAAACAAAAATTAGAATAGTCAAAGCAATGGTTTTCCCAGTAGTAATGTACGGATGTGAGAGCTGGACAATTAGGAAGGCTGAACGCAGAAGAATAGATGCCTTTGAAATGTGGTGTTGGAGAAGGGTTTTGAGAGTACCCTGGATAGCGAGGAGAACAAATAGGTCAATCTTAGAAGAAATTAACCCTGACTGCTCACTGGAAGGTCAAATAGTAAAGATGAAGCTAAAATACTTTGGACATCAAATGAGAAGGGAGGATTCACTTGAGAAGGCATTGATGTTGGGAAAGGTGGAGGGCAAAAGAAGAAGGGGGAGGCCAAGGATGAGATGGCTAGATGGCATTGTAGACACAATGGGCACAGAGCTGGGAGGGCTGAGGGGGATGGTGGAGGACAGAGGCGCCTGGAGAACAATGGTCCATAGGGTCGCAAAGGGTCGGAACCGACTGTGCGACTGAACAACAACAACAACAACTCGTTGTTCTGTGCAGGACAATGACAATAAAGATCTATCTATCTATCTATCTATCTATCTATCTATCTATCTATCTATCTATCTATCTATCTATCTATCTATTCATCTAGCCCACACTTCCCTCGTTGCTCTCAGAAGCAGAAATAAAACACTCCCAGTCCCCCCCTCCAATGAGTACCTTTTTAGAGGGTTCTACTATTTCAGCACACTCTCAGGTATGCTGTTCCCAATGCCTGTGGACTCTGGGAATGGCATATATAGGAGCCATGCAGCTGTCAAAGCTGCTTCCAGTGTAAAATTCTGATACTGATATGGTGAAGTGGCTAGTAAGCCACTTCACCATAATGTCAAATGGGAGACTTCCTCTGACCATCTGGGGACAGTTGAGGGAAGTGAATTAATTTTTTCCATTGAGTTGATGACTGTTGTTTTGGGGCATTGGGCATAATGCACAGCAATAGCAATCATCAATCCGATTTTTGGGGGGAGGGGAAGAGAGATAATTTCACATCCCCTGATACTCCTCAGACAGTCAGTGAAAGTCTTTAATTTCCCATACCAGCAAGAAGGTTGCTGTTTCTGTTTGTGGGGGTGGGACACACTATAATCATGATTTAGCTCCTCTGCCATCTCAGCCAGCAAGATCCCAGCCTGCACCAAAATGGGCAGAGTGAGCAGGACCAAACAACCAGGTGATAATCCCTTCATTAGTCTTTGTGATCTCCAAAGTTCTTTATTTGTTTATCATTTTTATTTTTCTGAAGGAAAACATACTGGAAGCACAGAAATACACCTTGAGCAGGCAGCAAATTTGGCAGACTTTGCATCAAATTATCAGAAGCTCTTCACCTCACTTATAGCCAGTTCTCAGCTCCTTATCTCTATTTGACTTCTCCATACTGTGTAAACTCACTCCCAGTTTTCTGTTTCTCTGCCTCTTCCCACTAGCTGGCCAGTGATGCATCACCTTCCCAAACTCCACTGGGTATGATCTTCTAAGGCTGAAAAGAAATTTCATACCGCCAGAAGGATACATTCAACTGTGAAAAAACAATTAGCCACACTGATGACTGGTTAGCTAGCTGTCTGCTAAACAAAGAATAGCTGTGCAGCATCCATAACAATATAAATCCCAGTGAATGATATTATCGAGGGACCTGGGCAGCGAGCTGGTTGTCTTTTTCTTATCCTGGTCCACCACTATACTGCTATAATGACAGGTACTGTGCTAGACAGAAAGCAAATTGGCTTTAACTCAATTCATTTCAGAGGTTTTTCTGCAACTAACTTAGCGTGATGAAAGACTGAGTTTGCTTCTTCTCCTGACCATCTGTTAAGTGTTTTGAAAAGTAGCAATAATTTATAATGGGTGGGACGCATTCCGGTGGCTGGAGAATGCCACCGAATTGGAATGGAAGAGCTAAAACTACTTTATATGTTCACATGTCAGCAGTTAGGTTTAATATAGAAAAGGCTGTTCTTAGGGAATGTTGCTTTGAGTGGTTTTTAAATAAAGTGAAGAAAGATGAATATAAAACACTAGCCTCCCCCCTCCCAAATTATATTTAAGCAGCAGCCTTGCACCTCTGAAAAGAATGTCAGTAACTCTGTCTTCAATTTAAGCAATATATATCTATATCTACTGTATGCACGTGCCATATGCCAATGCAAGTTTAAGTATAAACTTTTAGCCGGCCAGAATGGGAATGTGGCTGTAATTACGGGAGGCGACATCTCCCATTTCCTACAGCTTTAGAAACTGTGCATAAAATTAGCCTCTTCCTTGCTGTCAGGATAAACTCATTTTTTAATTATGTGGAAGAGGTGGGGAAGTGGAGGCCAAGAACGTTCTTTGTTTTAAAATGGCTTCCGAGAGTGGCAGCATTTTTATTAAAAAAATTTTTTTGTTGATGTTAAAAATACCACTCTCAGTCCAATGTTGTGACTAGCATTGTGTTTTTCTCTGGCATTTTAACGACGGCAAAGCTATAATGTCAGTTGGTTTGGAAACTTAGGGTGGAGGGGGCAGTTACATCACACATCACAGAAGGAACTGCTTGAGGATGTGTAGTCCCAAAAAAAGGAATGTCCTGAAGACATATAATATTTCTGTGTTAATTATGCATTGTCAGTAAGTCTGTTGTCTGTTGGTATATTCAAATGGTCATGACTCCTATCAGCATAAGATATATAAAAATAAAGAGGATATAACATTTTCATTTCTTGTGTCTGAAGAAGTTGGTACTGATCCACAAACAATCACACTAAAGTAACTCTGTTCATCTTTAAATTATCACAATGTCCCCCACCCCCCAGCTTTTTCTGCCCTTTAATTTTGCCAACATAACTAACACACCTATTTCTTTGGAGAAAGCTGTGTAATCTATATATATATATATATAACAGAGGTGTGGTCTTGTATGTGCTCTATACAAATCCGCACCTCTGGACCGATCGCACTGAAAATTTGCACATACGTACCTTGCCCTCCGGAAACCAGCACTGGATGGGTCACGAGCCCCATGGGGGAGTGTATGCCCCTAAATTGATCTGCAAAGGGAAGTATACTTGACAGGTGGGTGTGTGTGTGTCCAAGTGATGTCATAGTGATGCTAATGTCATAGCCCCAGGTAGGTCACCCGATTGTGACATCATCATGATGTAATTGAGCTGGCTAATGTCACAGTCCCAGGTAGGGACGCAAAGGGGACACATGTATGGGAAGGATAAGGGTGGACCATTGACGGAGAAGTGGGACGGGTGAGGGAAGAGAGAGACTGAGGAAGGGAGGGAGGAGTAACCCACACACACACCATGAAGTTTCCATGGGTGGCCTATGATAAAAAAAAACTCGGGCAAGGCCGGGTAATCAGCTAATAGGCTAATATAATAGGCATTCGCAACCTACAGCCTGTGGGCCTAATCCGGCCCATGGAGCCAATTAATCCAGCCCATGGTGAGAACCCAGGCACCACCAGAAGCTCCCACCACCACCGTAAGTGCAAGAACACCGCATTTTGGCTGCCAAAGTGCAGCAAAAATGTGGCAAATTTTTTTAAAAAACGGAGGGAAAATGCTCCGAACATCCTCCTGCCACCATGGGAAGTCTCGGAGGCTGCCAAAACAACTGAAAAAATGGTATGATTGCACACGCCACCACTGCCACAGAAAAGGGAAGTACCAGGAGGAACCACACCTCCGGCCAGCACAGCCGTGTGTCAGGGGCGGGTTCAGCCCATGGTGGGAAAATGCTGAGAACCCTTGATCTATAATGATAGATCCTGTTAAAATGTTATCAGCTATTTTGCAAAATATTACTACCTCAGTAAAGAAGACAAACTCAAAACAAACTCCACTATGTTTGTCACAAATTTACTAAGTACAACATACAGTACGTCAAATGCACCTATTACTTGTGGATAGTGTATTATCAAGCTAGTCTAAGAGATATAACTACAGATCAGCTCTAGCAACTGATTCAGATTCTTCTTGTCTTTTGCCTGTGAAATTAGCTTCAGAATGGCTGGAGACAAACTACTTTGAAAGATCAAGCTAAAACTAAGCAAGGCTTAGCTTTTAGGATTATCAGGTCTCAGGCCATTAGCCTGAGGAATTGCTCCAGGTGGGTAGGGAAACGTAGGGTAATGTTAAGAGTTTAGCGCAAAAGCTGTTTGATAGAGAAATTGACTGCCTCAGAGTGTGGTGGACTCTCCTTCACTGGAGGTTTCTAAACATAAGTTAGATAGCCAACTGCCCAGGATGCTTGGCTATGGTCTTCCTATTTTGTAAGAAGTTGGGCCCAAGATCGCTTGGGATCCCTTCTAGCTCTGGTGTGTGCATGAGTAAAAGAAAGTTAAAGGTTTCCCTTGCTTGAAAACCAGTCGTATCCGACTCTATGGTTCAGTGCTTATCTCTGTTTCAAAGCCGAAGAGCCAGCACTGTCTGCTTCTGCAGACGTTTCCATGGTCATGTGGCAGGCATCACCAGACACCAGAGTGCACAGAACGCTATTTACCTTCCCACCGAAGTGGTCCCTATTTATCTACTTGCAATTTCTTGCTTTCGAACTGCTAGTTGGCAGGAGCAGGGACAGAGACGGGCACTCATTCTGTCCTGCGGTACTTGGAAATCAAACTGCTGACCTACCACCTTCCAGTCAGCATCTTAGCCACTTGAGCCACTGCAGTGTGCATGAGAGATGGCATTAAATCCTGGACACCTCTACCTACCCATTCCCATCTAGCATTTGACTCACAGCTGCTTCTGAAAATGGCTAGATTGGTTCACGTCCATTTATAGTAAAACAAAACTGATAGATACTCACGAGAGGTACATATATAGATACTCACTAAAAGTACTGTATATAGAGCAAGGAAGAAATCCCTCAGAATGCTAGTAATTACCTTGTACCTTGTACCTTATACCCTGTTCCATTTTCTTGTTTAAATAAAGCCTGGTGCATTTTGGCACTGTATTCTTCTCAAAGGATTTCCAATAAAACTGGATTTTTAGCCAATTCTATTTCATTGAAAATTTTCAGAAGTAGGCCCTGAAAAGAATACAGAGCAATTGCGCTTTACTTAAACAAGGCAACAAAACAGTCTACAAGACAATTACTGGCATTCTGGGAATCTTCATCTTTGGTTGATATAAATCTATCTACCAGCTCTCTTCTCACCTCACCACCATCCCATGCTCTGAGATTTGATGAACTCATCATAAGGCTCATTGTGTCATTTGGAGCATGGCAGAGAGTGTCACTATGCCCAGTGTCACAAGGTCCAGTGTAATGGAAGCAGTTGGCACAAAGACTAGAGAGGGGAAAATCTCCCCTTCCCCAACTCTTGCCTACACTATCTCTGTGACATCACAAAAGCTTGGTCGTGTGACCATGGCTTTGGCCATGAAAATCTCAAGCAATGGGATACGGATAGCCAAGTAACCTTATTTAGAAGAGGTGCTACCTCAAATAGTAAAATATGTTTGTTTATTATAGTATATGATTTTTCTCATCTCCGTATGTTGAATGTACAAATTTTCAATTGAGATTGGCTACTAGAAGGTAAAAAAGGTCACACTTTTGAACCTTGATTGCTGATGTACATATCTCTGGGGGAGTCATGTTGTGGGAGGAGGCAATAGGCTAAAATTCCCCTCAACATCTAGTCTGCACCCATTCAGGTGGCAACACAATTTGAAAGTAACAAGTTAAAAATAATTAATCATTTGCAATGAAATCATTTCCCCAATAATCAAGGTATAACTCTGTTACAAATGCAATGTAGCAAGCGATAACTTTGCTCTTCTGCACTGTAACTTTACAATTCTAATTACCTATATCACTAAATTAGGAAGGAGGAATAACTCTTGGTGTGTGTGCTGTTATCTAATGTAGCTCATGTTGCACCTCACACTGTGGCCTCTTGCTCTGTTGCAGTGTTGAGGCAACCAGATTGCCAGGTTATCCTGCTATGGTAATAGTGTAGACCATACTGCCAGCGACTCAACGCTGGGTGTCAGGCGGTGGTTAACTAACTTGACAACCCTGAGGACTAATGGACATGGGTGCCAAAGTCCACAGGAAGGTTGATGGTCCCCCACTGGATTAAATCCCACTTGAATCCAAGATGAAAGGCGGCAGCTTCGTCAGTACTGGCCTGGTGCTGAGGAGCACCTTGTGTGCTAAAAGGGCTCAGGACCAGAAAGTGACTCACAGAACTGGATCAGTGGTATGGGTGTCATGCTGCAATGTGGAAGACAGATGAAGGGCCACTGCATTATATTCTCAGGACAGTCTTCATGATACAGATACAGTGGTACCTCGGATAAAGTCCGATTAGGATAAAGTTGCAGTTTTCATACACACGTGATGCATCGCATAAAGTCCAAAACCACTAAAAATGGATGTTATCCGAGGTATTTGGTATAGGAACCTCGGATAAAGTCCATTTTTGGACATTATCCGATGCATCGCCCATTTGATTTGGATAAAGTCCAAAATCGTATAAAGTCCAAACTTGTGGAACGGAGTTTGGACTTTATCCGAGGTTCTACTTGTACACAGAAAGAGCCTCCTCGAAGATTGTGTTATTTTTGAACCACAATTGGTTGTACTCTGGTAACAGTAACCTTGTGTTGCTGACTAATCTTTCTCACTCTAGGTTCAGGCCAAAGGAACTGCAGAATGAACTCACCAAAAGGTGGCTTCATTTTAGCAGTTTCACGCCTG
Source organism: Bradypodion ventrale (assembly GCA_035047345.1). NCBI lineage: Eukaryota > Metazoa > Chordata > Lepidosauria > Squamata > Chamaeleonidae > Bradypodion > Bradypodion ventrale. The sequence goes on along the minus strand of JAWDJE010000005.1, from coordinate 163,316,765 downwards.
GCCTAGACATGGAAGAAGAAGGAAAAGGAGGCAACCAGATAGGCAAGCAAGGCTTTGTGTTCTGTGCCACAAGTTAGTAGCTTGCTGCATTAAGACATTTCCTTTAAAAGGTAACTTAAAAGAGTTTGTGAAATGCAACTCTAACAGGTTTGGCCTCAAGGCCACAACAGCAACTAACTTCCCATGTTTTAGGAGAGAGATAAAAATGAAACAGGCCTCAAATCCATCCTTCTTAGGAGACAGTAATACCTCAGGCAGCTGTCCGTACATGTGCTGAGATGCTGACAGATGGTTATTTATTTATTATTGTTGCATTTCTACTGCCATGGAAGAAGAGAGACACTTGTGGGATTTTCTGCTTCAGGCACCAAAATCAGTTTAACAGCCTTGGATTTTAGGCATTTTAATGGGAACCGAAGAGAACTCTCTCTTTTTAACCCCCTTCTTGAGATAGTTTAGTCTATTTCCAATCTTATCATCTTCTGCTTTCTCACAACAAGGATTTTCAGAATAGCTGACTTGCATTTAATGCAGGAGGCCAAGTGCTAAATAATTCCTTGCCTTCTAAGTGAGTCCTCCTTCCTCAGATTTCTTCTGACTCAATAACTTAAGGAAGGAGGAATTGTGTAGGCTTTTTTGATTACTCTGCTCTCTCTAAGAATGTTAAGCCTATCTGTAACTCTAAATATATTTTCATGAAAATATAGTATATATGGCAGGTGGCATCAGTGATGGATAGGCAGACAATTATATTGAATAATACATGGTAGATGTATGTAACTATTGATTCAGTTATTGCTATACTCATTTAAAAATAGTTTTCTCCCTAACTCTCTAACTGCCCATTTCCAACTGTGAAGGAGAAAGAGCATTCTTCAGAATACCCTTTATTAATAATAAAGTCAAACATTTAGTGATCAAAACTGCCATTAGGAGTGCTGCACATTACAAATGAATCCACAGTAATGGTTTTGATTTCCGGATTTGTAGATGATAGGGTAAATCTCAACATACCACTTTTTATTTACTTATTTTTGTTATATGTATATTTGGGGTAGTTTCTCCCGTGTAAAAGAGAAAACTACATTGACATATGTTGCAGAACATTCTGCCCCCATGTCTCTCAAGGGCCAGATTATAATTATAGATAACCCCTCATTGGAACTGAAATCACATCTCTAGCGAGAGACCTAATTTAGACTGGCTTTTGTGTCCAAGAAATCAGAGTTGCAAGACCAATCACAAAACAAATCATGCCAATCAAAAAATTATATGAAGTAAGAAAACCTGCTGCAGTGGTCATCAAAAGCTTTCAGCAGTTAAGGAATTTCTTCTTCAAAGGACTGTTTATCTGCAATCTATGGTTCAGCACAGTTGGCTGGATAGCTCAGTGAGCTGAGTTAATCTCTGCAGAGCCACAAGTTGGGAGTTCAATTCCCAATTGTACCTCGAGTCCAGGGAGAAGAATCAGCCTGTGCAGCCTTGATCAAGTTGCACAACTGCAGAGTTCCCTTAAATGAAGGGAATGGTAAACCACTTCTGAGTACAGTGGAACCTCGATTAACATAATTAATGCATTCTCCGGGACTAGAGTTGCCATAATTCTCTCCCACAAAACTGGGACAGAAGTATACTTGACAAAAATGGGTGGGTTATCTACCTGGGGGGAGAAAGAAAATTAATCTTTTTCTTAATAAAGGGAAGAGAAGCATGAAGCCCATTTAAAAACACAGAAAGATTGTTCTGCAGGTACCATTCATTCATCTTTCCACCTACCCACCTACTGACCCCTGCCATGTGTCTCAACCACAGTCCTTGCATTGGTTTATTTTGCTCGCGGGGGTGGGAGTGAAATAAGGTGGCAGCTCCCTGAGCCCTCCTCTAAAGCACCAGTTTGTCCCCCTCCAGCATGAGCGTGCTCACCATTGTGGGTGCTGAGGCGGGAAGATCTCCATGGGGTAGTGAAGAACTGATGACTTTATACCATTGGTGGCAACTCTCCCAAGGCTGATCCCATCTGCCCCACCAGCCTTCCTGCCCGCTTTACGCCAACAACAATCGCCTGGCTGAGAGAGAGAGAGCGTGTGATGATCTCATCATAGAAAGGAAATTAGGGAGGGGATATCAGAGAGTAAACAAAACAAAAAGACAAACCCCCCTTGTGGCACCTTGTTATACTTCTTGAGAATCCTCAGGAAGAACAATCTTTCAAAGGACCTGCTGTTGGCATTCTACCACTGTACCATAGAGAGTGTGTTAACCTATAGTCTGTGTGTATGGTTTGGGAGTTGTACAGCTAGAGGGAAAACAATGCTGTCCAGGGTTGTAAAGACTGTGGAGAGAATAATCAGGTGTACTCTTCCCACTCTAGATCAAATCTATGCCTCCAGGTGTTATAAGAAAGCTGTAGAGATTGTGCAGGATAGTACACACCCCAGAAATGATCTCTTTCAGCTTCTGCCTTCTAGAAGAAGGTATAGGGTCATAAAGACTAGGACCAGCTGCTTGAGAAATAATTTCTACCCAAAAGCGGTTCTGGCTTTGAATGCAGTGAAATGCAGTTTGTGAGGGAGCTTCTGTATATAGTTTTTAGAGTTTTAGAGTCTTAGAGTTTTAGAGCTTTTAGGAGTTAAATGTGTATATGTGGGGTGGGAGGATGTTGATAATGTTGTATAGTTGTATTTTGTTTAGGTTTTGTTGGGTCGATAAATGGTTTTTCAATCTCGTTGTTCTGTGCAGGACAATGACAATAAAGATCTATCTATCTATCTAAGACTAACTGCTGTATTTTAATGTGAGTGTAAAAATCTGGGACTTTAACATGATTTTATTGAACTAGATGGAACAATTTTTTTGACCTTGAAATCGGGACAATCCCAGTTTTCCGGGATGTATGGCAACCCTATCTGGGACATTTCTTACAGTGAAAATTACTTTAACCAAATTTCCCATAGGAATGCATTGAAAACCAAAATACATTAACTGAAATGCAGTTTCCCATAGGAATGAATTGAAAACCAGTTACTCCGTTTTGACAAATTGCCTTAAACCAAACCACTATTTTCTATGGATTTCCTTTTGTTATGCAATTTTTATGTTAACCAAGACATTTGTTAACTGAGGTTCCACTGTATAGTATATTTAGAAAACCTTGTAAAGGATCACTATATGTCAGAATCAACTTTATGGCATGTAATTATTAAACCATAATTCAGCCAGAATTTTAAAAATCACTGCCTGGATTGCATCTTAAACAGTTATAAGGAAGTGTAGACTGACCTTTCTATCCCACTTAGACTCTCACCCAAACCTCTCCTAAAGTTCATTTTTAGAAGCTCTTGTTAAGGCAAAATACTTCAGTCAAGGTATCTTGGGAAACTAAATGAGTCAATACTTTAAAGTAACATTTGAGATAAAGAGAGAAATTTCTTAGTTATATTCTGAATCTAATAACTCTCCATCCAGTGCCTTCTGTGATCTGAATGGAAGGTTGTACTTTGACTTCGGTATTTTGTTGGCATTTTTGAATAAAGCAGTGGACTATTAAAAAAAATACATACTTTCCTTTTCTCCCCACTACCTTCCTCCCACAAAACACACATTTCTATGGTTCCTGATAAACAGATTCTGCAGGTCTGAAGTCCTATGTTAAGACACTGGGAGGAGTCATCTGGAGATTTGGGGTGTGGTGTCACCAATATGTGGATGACACCTAATCTATCTCTCCTTTTCATCTTCTACAGTGGATGCGGTCTGATGCCTTGACGATTGTCTGGTTGCGGTGATTGAATGGACCAAAGTTGAGACTAAACCTTGACAAGATGGAGGTTCTGGTGTTGGAGAGTCCGTTGCTATTACTAGGTGACCTGGCCCCTTGTCTGGGTAGAATTGCTCTCTCCCCTAGGGACTAGGTACGCAACAATGGCTTTAATTTGCTGTCTTTAAGCCTTTGAGAAAATATTCTCTTTATACAGCCTTAGTTTGAGGAGTGGAGGGTCTTGTTTCTGAGGCCTGTGGAGCTAATACATCCTCTCCCATTTTCTCCATTAACCCAGCCAGCTGTGGCCCCAACAGATCCAGAAAGCATTATGTTGGGAAAGGTCGAGCTAAGGCGTATGCTTCTTTCTCAGAAACAGAGCAAGGCATGCTTATCTAGGAACAAAATCTATTGCAGGCGCACCCCCCCAATAACGGACACAGACAACATTGAAAGTGGATAACAGCATAGGGCCACATTTATTGATTCAATGCCCTAGTCCGAATTATAAATTTGTATTGGTAAAACGACCAATCATAATTCCTAAGGCAAGCAGGCCGAAGTAACACTGGTAAGGTACCACCCCAAAATTGCCAACGGCAATTGGTTACAATGTATCAATTTGTATCAATTTATTTGTTGACAACAAACAAATTGTTGACCGTAGTCAATAACTAACTCATGACCCCACCCTCTGACGCGTATCCGTGAAATCACAGGGGTGATGCATGCTGGTTAGCAATCGTCATCACCCCATCGCCTGGTTCGTCGTTGACCGGACAACGTTTAACTAATTTATTCCTGTCTAGTGTTGTCCAGTCAATTGCGAACCTGCCGGATACTTGTGGGTCATACTGTTTACCTTACCAGTGCTACCCGCCAATGTGACCAAAGTCAACAGTAGGCACACAGAAAGACCCCTATATCAAACCATAGCAACAGTGTGGGATGGGCAAAAAAGCCAGGACCCGAAAGCCAATATGGGTCCCAACCAAAAATTCCCACCCGGCCCCGAAGCGACCATAATATCACACTGTTAACTAGGGAGGGGGTGGAGGGGAAAAACTTCTCCGCTCCGTCGCTGAGGTAAAATGGCAGCTCTGCTGCCTCGTGGCCACCCCTTTTATCAGGGAGCTGGCCACGCCCCTAACTACCCGGATTCTCTGTCCTGTGGGGGGGGGCCCGCAAAGGGCGCGGCGGCCATTTTGGCGCCGCGCTTGCATTGCAGGCGCACCCCCCCAATAACGGACACAGACAACATTGAAAGTGGATAACAGCATAGGGCCACATTTATTGATTCAATGCCCTAGTCCGAATTATAAATTTGTATTGGTAAAACGACCAATCATAATTCCTAAGGCAAGCAGGCCGAAGTAACACTGGTAAGGTACCACCCCAAAATTGCCAACGGCAATTGGTTACAATGTATCAATTTGTATCAATTTATTTGTTGACAACAAACAAATTGTTGACCGTAGTCAATAACTAACTCATGACCCCACCCTCTGACGCGTATCCGTGAAATCACAGGGGTGATGCATGCTGGTTAGCAATCGTCATCACCCCATCGCCTGGTTCGTCGTTGACCGGACAACGTTTAACTAATTTATTCCTGTCTAGTGTTGTCCAGTCAATTGCGAACCTGCCGGATACTTGTGGGTCATACTGTTTACCTTACCAGTGCTACCCGCCACACGGAGGGGCTTCAAAGAAGACCTGACGCCCCCCCCAGACCGTCAGCTCGGTCAACAGGCCTGCTCGCCAATCACCCAACAGGAGGTCCATACCTCCTCGCGACAGATGGACCCCGTCCCCTGCGTACAAGTCATAATTTTGTAGGCTAATATCGGGGTGATGACTGACCCGTCCCCAAGCCCCGTCGGCAAGAAACCGCGCCACCGCCCTATTGACCGCGCGCCTAGCGCGGCCAAGGGCCAGGAGGTTAACGCCCCCTCTGTAAGAATGGCGCGGGACAATGTCCGACCGAACCAGGGTTGTGGCAGGCCAGACATAATGCAAGTAGGCGAGTCCCTCGCGAATCGCATGCTTGAGCGATAAGCCGGTGACCTGGCCCAAATCATTGCTCCCCAGGCGGATGATGAGAATGTCAGGCGGGTCAGCACCCAGGCCAGAAAAAAGGAAAGGCCGCAGCTCCCGCCATAACATCCCAGGCTTACCATGCCATGTAAGACTGGCGTGTTCACCCAGTCCTAGCCGGGGTCCACTCTATCGCCGCAGCGTAACGCGCTGCCCTGTGCACATAGCTGTGGCCCACCAGCCATACTGTCACCGGTGTAATACGACACCCAGGGTCTGTAAGAAAATTGAGAAAAAAGGCGGTAAGGTGACTGGATTGGTACTCATGGCGGGAGTGGGCGCACATAAAACTGAAAACATTGCAAGCCCCACCTCCCCATGCTGCGTCTGTCAGCCCCAGAGTACCCAAAAGCAGCTGCTGTAGCGGCTGCACCAATACGGAATGAATGTGTGTCAAAACGGGCACCTGGTAGGCCCACCCTGGTGAGGGCTCTGGCTGTCACCTTCCAAAACTGAAATTTATTAAGGGGAGACCCATCTTGGTGACAGAAAAACGGGCCGTGATGCCTGCCACGCAGTGCCAGGAATTCCTGTAGGGCACCAACCGGACAAATGTCTGCCAAAGAACACCGTAGCAGTCTTACACCACTGCCTACGCCATGCTGATCTGTCTTAGAGGAGCGTATCCTCAACTGGGCCGGTTCTTTGGCAACATAGACATCTTCGAGTTCCAGTGCCCTACCACTTGCATCCGCCTTATACAGCATCTCAAGCTCGCTGTCGCGGAGCGCTCTAAAAAGGCCACCGTTGTAGCCGCATGAAGTGGGCTGCCTCATTTCCAAAACAGAGGCCAGGCCAGCCCCGGGCCAATTGGGTAAAAACCCTGGGTAAATCTTGCATCCGCCTTACTCAGCATCTCAAGCTCGCCGATGCGGAGGGCTCCAAAAAGGCCACCGTTGTAGCCGCATAAAGTGGGCTACCTCATTTATCAAAACTGAGGCCAGGCCAGCCCCGGGCCAATTGGGTAAAAACCCTGGAAAACTCTTGCATCCGCCTTACTCAGCATCTCAAGCTCGCCGACGCGGAGGGCTCCAAAAAGGCCACCGTTGTAGCCGCATGAAGTGGGCTGCCTCATCTATCAAAACAGAGGCCAGGCCAGCCCCGGGCCAACTGGGTCATAAACCCCCTGGGTAAATGGGGTGGCGGTCGCCCAGGGAACGCCCGGGCACGCGCACCCACCCCTCCCAACATGTCTCACCCGGAAGTCATTGGTGCTGTCCACAGGACCTCCCACTTTGGCCCTAAAAGCCAACCCGCCAGCTGAGATGCTATGGTGCGTGGTGCAAGGCCCTGGGGATACAGGTAAGTCGTGAACCGCAGAACATGGGCTACTGGAAAAGGCCAGGTTCCTGGCAGTCGGAATCGGGTACATAATACTCTAAAGGAACTAAGTGCATGGTGATACACCTTACTAATGCGTGGCGCTAGTGACAGGCCAATCGCCCGGTTCACCTCTCCTTGCCAACGGTCCATCTCACATACGGGAGTGGCGAGGGAATTCCTCCTCATCCGGGGGCCGAGGCACGGAACCGGGAGATCTGGAGGCGAGACAAAGCAGCAGCAATATCATTATCAACCCTTGGGACATGCCTGGCCCTGAAGGGAACGTTGAGGCGCAGGTTGCAAAACACAAACCAGCGCACTAGCTCCATGACCCCGGGCGATTTGGAAATCTGTGGAGTGACGATGCGGACAACCGCCGCGTTGCCATGCCAAAATTGCACAACCGAGTTGGCCCACTCCTTGCCCCATAGCATCAAAGCACCCAGGGTAGGGAAACATTCCAGATACGTGAGACCCTGCAGGCGACCCTTGCCTGCCCAGGATGGTGGCCACCCACCATAGGCCCACTTCCCATTGAAGTACATCCATAAACCCAGGAATCCTAAGGTATCGGACTGCATCTAAAAGCAAGGGGGAGCCAGGAGATCAGACCCCAAAATGACACCCCGTTGAACTACCTCTGGACCTATGGCCAGACAAGCACGTCTGCCCCGATACCCTGGGTAAATCTGAGCCTGTGGTGGGGCCTGGATAATCCCGCCATGACGTCGCACCAGCGCAGAGCAAATGCCCTGCCTGGTGCGACGACCCTGCCAGCAAAGCTGGGGTGACCATGTAGCACCAGAAGTTCCCTCAGTGATGCCACGCGCTCGGCCAGCAAGACCAAGACAAGGGCCACTAGCCTTGACACCTTCTCCCGCTGCAACCTAGAATCCTGCGCTACCGTGTAACTCTCCACCCCAGGAATACTAGCTGTGGAGATGGGCCCTCGGTCTTTTCGGGCGCTAAAGGGACACCAAGTTCCTCCATTAGCGTCTGAAATGTGTTGAGGAGACGTGGGTACGTGTCCCAGCCCCGTTCAGCCCCGAATAAAACCATCCAGGGAATGGGCTACAGACCGGGACCCTGACCTGCGGACAAAAGCCCACTCTAGGAAAGTGGTGAAACGCTCGAATACCGAGCCCCCATGGAATAACCAAAATGCATGGCGTCATTGAAATAATATGCTCCCCAGGACAGGGGTGCAGGGACAGGTCCAACGACCCTGCCCGCATAGACCCTCTTGTGAAAGCTGGCAGCAGCCACCTCCTCCCTCCCCCTAAGGGATAAAAGACTGGGGGCATCCTGAGGGGACCTATTACCCATGAAAGGGATCCGGAACCCCTGCCTAGAACCCTGAAGGAGATAACCCGCATCCTCTCCCTTCGGGTACAATGTGAGCCAACGCTCCAACACGTCCACCTTAATTGGGGAGGGAGCCCTTCGGTGGACTAGATCCATCTGCGGCAGTCTTGCCAGCCCCCTGTCTGCCCCACCCTCTGCCCCGCCTCCCTCTAGGCCTGGGACAGGCAGAGGCCGCGTGGGGGCCAACACAGGTGGGACACTCCTGTCTGTATTTGCAATTCTTCCCATTGCAGGAGCCATTGTCCGAGAAGGTCCAGCACAGCAGGCGGGCTGTAACCCCCTGCCCCGCCACTTGGCGGGGTGCCTGCGCTGGAGCAGCTTGCTGGACCACAATTCCACAATGATACATCTCCCTAGGCGCAGTGCGCGTGGGGTCATGTACAGAAGCCACAGCTTCTGACAGGGCTCATCCCACTTCATCTCCGGGTGTAGGGGCACTCTTGTACGGAATTCTTTTTTCCATAAGCCAACCACGACGTGCGTGGTGGCTAGCCAATCATCGGGAAGGCCGTTGTCGGTACAAAATGTAGACCAGGCATGCGCAGCGGGACCTGGATAGCCCATGCAGTGCCACATACTGCCCCGGGGCAGAAATCCCCACCCCCAGGGTCGTGCCATAATGCAACCAAGGGCACTGGGATAGAATGACAAGTGATGCCCCACTAGCCTCTAATTGGCAAGGCGAAGAGCACTGAACCACCCCGCTGAAAGTGGACTGTGATGTGGGCGTATTCAACTTGACCCCATACTCACTAGTTGCACCCCCGTGAGCCGCCCCCACTGGGGGTTCCGGCACACCGTGGGCGTCGGAGCTCGCGACCGAAATCGAGCTCTAGGACGACCTCCAACGCATTCCAATCGCTGTACCGGACAAACAGGGAGCTGCAAGGCAGCGGCAGGCACAGGCTGGACTGTCTCCATAAGCCCGACCCAGCCGGCCGCCTGTTACAGAGTGACAGCGGTGGAAGTAGCCGGCGGACACAAAGAGGGCCCGGTAGATCGGAAAAGTACCCCCCACCCACTGGATTGCCAAGGATGCCTCCAGTACAGCCAAACGTGCCAACCAGGCACCCCCAGCCACAGTAAACCCCCAGTAGGTGGGCCAGGCGGGCCGGACGGCCCGACAGGAAGTGTGCCAGAGGCCCTGAATTCGGAGCCTGTGCCCGAATAAGCCATGCCCCAAAATTCCAGCCCCTAATTGGCAAAAATATGCTGTGAGCCAGCACCAGGCCCTCCCCCCAACTGTCCCGGCCCCTGGCGGGCCGCCGTGGGCCAAGGGCCGCATCCCCCGCAGGGCCGGCCTGGGGTTGAAAACGGCACGGCACGGGAGCTCATCCTGTCCTGCGTGCGCAGAAATTGAAACACTGACCTTAAACAACCCAGTCAGCTTCTGTAGCACTGGATACACTGCAGTCCTACTTAAAGTTTGGGCACCCCTAAGTTGGAAAAAATCAGTGAGCGACGGAACAAACTTCTCTGCTCCCCCGCGCTCTGAAGGCAATAGGCTGGAAAGCCGAAAGGAAGCCTCGAACAAAGGCTGGCAACTCAAGCCTCTTGCAAAGAGGCAGAAGGGAATAAAGCGACGGAAAAAACTCCTCCTCACCGTCGCTCTATTTTTACACTCACCAGCCATTCGAGGAGTATAGAGCAACACGATCCCTATCCAGGGCTCAGCACCCACTGACTGGAAAGCCGGAGCACGAGAGCATTTGCAGTGCTCAGGAATCAAACTCCGACCCTCCAGGCAGCGAGTTCAGGATCTTAATCCCCTGAGCCACAGGGGTCCGACAGAGCGACGGGGAAAAAACTTCTCCGCTCCGTCGCTGAGGTAAAATGGCAGCTCTGCTGCCTCGTGGCCACCCCTTTTATCAGGGAGCTGGCCACGCCCCTAACTACCCGGATTCTCTGTCCTGTGGGGGGGGGCCCGCAAAGGGCGCGGCGGCCATTTTGGCGCCGCGCTTGCATTTTGTAATATTTGGAGTTGCTGTTCTTCAGTTCAAAGGGTTGTTCGGTTTATTAACCAAATTAGAGCATCTGGTGAAGTACACTACAGTGGTAGGACATTTTGTCTTTCAGAACTACTGAAATCTAGCCAGCTGCTGGTAAATAAGACCTGCAGTGTTGCTTGTAACCCTATCATCTTTTGTGGCTCAAAAGAGATGAAATCTTTCAACCCCAGACATATTTTATTCTGCTCTATGCATTTTGACATTTATCTAAACCTCCTGCAATCCAGCTTGGCATACACGTGAATGCTAATGGAAGATACATATGGATCCTTTTAAAACCTGGACCGCACTTCACTGGAGGACAATGTTTCCAAAATTATCCGAAATAATTTCCTTTTCCTAATGTCCTCAGTTAGAAGCAAGTCGCATAACTTTGTGATCTTGGCTGAATGCTTTGCTTCTCCAAATTTTCAGCACATTAGAAGGGTAAAGCAAATCAGAAAAATAGGGCAAACTAGGACAGAAACTATGATAGCTGGGATTTTAAATCTAGCAGGATTCTTGTTTATTTTCACAACTGGAACACTGGAGTATCCATGTTCCTATTTGTCTCTTCTACTGACCTTGTTTTTCAAAATATCTACTTTTTCCCAACAATCTGCTCAAAGATTAAACAAATAAGCATGTGCCTTTCTTTAAATAGAAATATCATGGAGATCATCTTCTTAGATAAGCCTCAGATGAATTTTGGGGGAAAGCCTTATGCTTTTGACAAAATCTCAGCTTGGATGCCACATTTCCATTCTCTGATATCAAAATGGATCTCTATTCAGTCAACGCAGTTTGATCAGTCATAACCACCTGAAACATGCTCAATCTCATCTGATTTTAGAAGCTAAGCAGTGTTGGTTCTAGTTACTACTTGGATGAGAGGCCACTAAGAAATACTTGGAAACTCCAGTTAGGGCTAGAAAAGAATCCTGTCTGAAACCATGAAGAACCATTCTTAGCCAGAAAGTACCACATTCTATATAGTAAACTTCTGGGAATCATGGCAAGGGCGAGAGGCAGGTATCCATCAGGGAAGACGCTCTCCCTGGCGGATCGCTGGCTGTTGCCTGTGCATTTTCCCCTCCGCTGTTTCGAGGGCTGGCTTGAAACAGCGGAGTGGGAATGGAAAGGGCGAGAGGCAGATATCCGTCAGGGGAGGTGCATTCCCTGATGGATCCCTGCCTGGTGCCTTTGCATTTCCCCTCAGTCTGCAGGGACTCAGGGAGGGCCCTCAGCTGTAGCGCGTGCGCAATGAGGCTGTAGGTTTGAGCATCCGAGCGTTGGCTGTCGCGCCTCCTTGGCGCTTGGGCAGTCCTGCCTGATTGGCTGTGGTGTGCCATGGAGGACGCTGGGACTTGGAGGTTTTTTGTTGGCATTTGTGGGGTGCTGGACCCACTCTCGTTCTCTGGACCCTTGCGGCAATGATGTCAGCGACAAGAGGTAGGTGTGCACGGCGCATTACGGGAAAGGCTGGATGAGTGTGGAAACACATTCCACACACGCACAGCAACATCCCTTCTTTATAGGCATAGATAGATAGATAGATAGATATTTATGTTCACATCTGTAACAGCACATTGCTCCTTTCACCTGTGAGATTATCATCATAATGAAGGACTGCTTCTTTCTATGTGAAACTGCCCACTTTTAAGATCTTTCAATGGAGATGTCTTGCTCACGTTGCTGCTTTCTGAGGCAAGGTTTTTAAAATGAGATTTTTCCAGTGTCATGAATGTCCTGTGAGCTCCTCCTCCTTTAAAAAGCTTCAGGCTGAGTGGTTTTGTTATGTTCAATATATGTCAGTCAATAGGGCCTGCAGCGTTTCCATACTGATGAAGGTGAATGTCTGTCCAAAATGAAGTTGCTTTTATTGTATATGGTTTGGATGGTGTGGTTTAAATATGGGAACAAGCACTTCCTAACCCCTATATGAATGGTGTTTGCATTCCACCACATCTCATTTAGGTTTTTAATAAACAAATATAAATTACCTGTCTGTTTTTTCCCCAGTTTCTTTTCTGTTGCACATCTGTTTCAAAATGTAAAAATTATTCACAATTGCTTATTTTGTATCCATTGGCACAATAAAAGAAATTATGTTCTGAGGTACTTCTTGAGGCATGATTTTTGCTCTGCTGCAAGACCTGAAATAGCCTAAAATATTACTATATTTTCTCCTCTCTCAGAGTTCTGAAATGTATTGAACATTTTTTTAAAATGAACATACAAAATACAAAACTATAACATACAAAATAAGACAACATTACAATTACATTGTAAATAAAACACAAACAGGAAAAAACAACTTCAAAAGAAAAAGAAAAAAGAAAATTCTTTGATATAAAGAGTACTTTTCATATTAATAAACTTATTTTTCTTGAAATATAAGTTTATATATCATTGTTCAATTATAACTACATATATGTTTACTCCATTATATCTGAACCTAATAATATAAACTGAAATAGCCTAAAATATTAGTATATTTTCTCCTCTCTCAGAGTTCTGAAACCTTTTTTTAGAAGGTTTCTTTTTCAATGGGCTTACCATTCTACTGCTGTAATTTATTATGTTTATTATTAAGTCAAAACATTTTAAACTTTCATGTTGATGTTTTTAGCTCTAGCTCTTTCAGCTTATTTTTCTGGTGTTTTTTACTCTAGATTGTTATTTCACTGTGTTTACTGACTTTTTAATGGATAACGGAGATGGTTAATATGCTTTTAATAGACTTTTCAAATATCTCCACAGAGGAAAACATTATAAACAAGTTTTTATTTATTTAATTATTATTATTGTATTTTATCCACAAACTCTTTAAGACCAGTAAGCAAAGAATGTTCCAATACCTTGAGGAACAACATAAAGTATAGAATACTCCCAACTTGCTTTGCAAAGAAAGATCCCTGGGGAGAGAAGCCCTGGATGTAGATGGATTTCAGGCTAAAGAACCTGAGAGACTGATGTAGCATGTCCTCGGAAGAACTGTTCTGAGGAGTTAAGAACAGGAAAACTATCACCATGATGATAGTCAATATCCGGAACGGATACAGCAGCTGAAGAAGAGGAATGGTATTTTAATGAAACAGATGGGGGAAAGTGCTTGTGAACAGTTCTGTCTGAAATGCTGAAAGAACTATGAACCTAAATAGCTTTGCCACTTGGCTGCCACTGATGTTATTGTAAAGTATAAGTGTTGATTAGATAGATAATTTCAGAATCATAAGCATATAGTCTCTCCAAGGAAGTTCTCTCAAAACCTGCCAGGAACAAATGATAACTGTATTTTTATATACCATTATTGGATGAGTTTCCATTGTTGGATGTTTAGTAACTATATGAGCCCTCTTATTGCTTTAAAATGGACAGTGATCTCTAACTTTGGCACCATAAAATCAGTGTGATGCTTGGAAAGGATTCTAGCAGTTCGAAAGCAAAAAATTGCAAGTAGACAAATAGGGACCACTTCGGTGGGAAGGTAACAGCGTTCCATGTACTCCGGTGTCTAGTCATGCATGTCACATGACCACGGAAACGTCTGCAGAAGCAGACAACGCTGGCTATTCGGCTTTGAAACAGAGATGAGCACTGAACCCTAGAGTTGGATATGACTGGTTTTCGAGCAAGGGAAACCTATATGTATTCATTTTCTTTACTGGAAACTCTGTAATATTTTGGGTTTTGCTCTTGTTGCAATGGTGAATAGAATGAGAGAGCAAATATATATATAAGAGAAGGACGAAACAATAAAAAACAGGGATTAACTGGATTGGCCCTTCAGGGCATAAATCCCAGGCCTGTTGGGAGCTCATTGGGCAGCTTTGGTCAATACCTTTTGATCTAAGTTATGTCACTGTGCAGCAGAAGTGGGCTATAAAATCCTGCAGAAGTTGTAAGCAGAAACAAAATACCAGTGGCTTTGAAGACCACACACATTTGTAGAACATAGTGCTATCAATGAACTCAGATTCTGGGAGCCATAGTCCCAAAAAGTAATTTTTCCAAGCTATGTGATGGATGTGACTCATGGTAGCTAAAAAGAAAATCCTGGTGAACAGAAATAATATGGCTTTCATTATTAAAAGTTAAAAACAAATAGTGCCTGAAATCCTGTTGCTTAGAATAATAAGTCACAATAGCATAGGCCCACTGAATCATTGAGAATTTAATGAGTCAGGTCCTCCATAAGTTACATTGATTCAAACAGACCTACTCAATGGAATTAATGGAATCTAGAAAGTTCTATTCTATAATTCTGCAATAATTCTATCAACATTCCATCCACCCTAATGATTTATTTCTTCCTAATACTTTCAGAAGAACTTTCATTTCATTTTCTATAACTGTAGGTTCTTCATCATAGGATTCTTCTTCAAAGGAGTTTGTCATCCTTTTATCTCTTCTGTATAGTTCTTCAGTATACAGTTTCCACCTTCTCTTTATTTTCTCCTGGTCAGATTCAGTGGAATCCCGCTTTTCACTTAACGGAAAACTCACTATACAGAAGGAAATCCTGAGGAAATGGTGCCCCGCTTTCTGGAAAAAAATCGCTATATGGAAAGTTTTTTTGGGCGTTCCGACGCTTCCCACAGTGGTGGGAGTGTGTTTGGAACATTTCCATTCCACTTTTGAAATTTTTTGTTGCTTTTGGGCACCTCCAGAAGCATTCCCCACAACCAGGAAGTGCTGAAATTTCCCCAACCCCTCATCAGCTGTTCGGCAGTAGGGACTTTTCCTGCAATTACCTAGTTCTGCTGGCTCATAAATAGAAGAACCGGATCATTAGAAAGTTACAAAAAGGCAAGTTTTCAAATTCTCCAGAACTCTTCTTCAAGCTTAGATACATTAAACTGCAAGATGGGGTAGGAAAAGAAACATAAATCCCCTCTAAAAATCTGGCTGCATGTAATGTCTCTTGTAATGGACACTGTCATAAATGATAGTTGTACAGAACTTTGTAATATCCATTTGTAATGGTTATTATTATAAATCTCCATTATACCAATCACAGGCAAAATCTGTCATTAGCCATCAGTTCATCCTTTATGTGAATGCCGAATGAGACTTTGATGAAATGAATACACTCACTTTTTGGCAATGAAAATTAGTTAAGGACCTTAAAATCATTACACTTCTACCACTGGATTGCTCTGAGGTTAAGAATGAATGGCTGACGGGCACAACCAGCAGCTTCATGCAGCATATTTTTGATGTCACAAAAGAGCAGCAAATGGTTAGTTTTCTGAATGGCAATGGTTGCATTTTTACTGTCAGTGAGAAGGGGCCATTCAAGAATTTCGTGATCCTCGGAGGGGGGGGATCTGCCATCTGAATTATGGAAAATTACGTGTGGGCGGGGGGGTCAGGTCAAAGATTACATAATCTATTTGGAGCTGTTATGGTTTCGAAACATGGCGCTTTTTAGGTTTAAAAATGATCCCTGGGAATTTTGATCTGATTTGAGATTATTGAATTGCTTGTGCAGTCTGCATTAGGCACCAATAGTGAAAAACTCTAACAATTAGTTTTGATACAAAAGCTCTGGATTACATAATTTTGAAGGGAAGGGGGTTCGAAGCGAAAATTACAGTCAGATTACATGGGGGGGTCAATTCCCCCCCCAAAAAAAATGGATCACGTAATTGTTGAATGGCCCCGAAGCACTTCTGACAGTTTTTGCTTCAGATACCAGACTCAATTGGCTGGCCCTTGGTAGTTGCCTAATGAACGGCATGCCATTTGCTGCTCCACCTCAGGGTTAAAGTACTGTATCTTGAGTTGTGCCTCTTCTCAGGTACATCACCTGCTTGATGGAAAGGTAAAGGAAAAAGAGGGACCCATGGGAAATAGAATGGGTGGCCTATTTGAAATGTGAGATAGTATTTCTGCCAACGTAGGCTTTACATTTTTCTGAAAACTACATCGGTGCTTCCAGTAAATTCATGTGGGAAGAATCCATTCATGCTATCCCATACATTTTAATTATTTCCATCTGTGAAGGCAAATAGAGATATAAATAAACATTGTATCCAGAAAAGGGAGCATCCAAGTATATACTGTAACTCATATGTGGACCACTTTCCTGGGCATGTTTTAGACATTCAACATAAGGCATCAAATTTTTCAAATGTTAATTGGATGTATTTTTAAACTTACGCCTAGTGCAGAGACATGGGAATTATTTTAATTGTGAAGGAAGAATGAGCAATCTATCACAGCAATACTAATGACACCTTCATGTTGCTGATTTATGACAGTTCAATGTATGTACTTTCCCCCAAGGAATTGTAGTTTTGTTAAGATGCTTCTGAAAATTCTCAGAAAGAGTTTGCTGGGCACCTCTGAGGAGAGAACAACAAAACTCTGAATAGAATTTGCTGCTGTAAAATGGTTTGCAGAGTATAATAACTAACATGTATTATAAACTGGTGTTCATAATAAAGTAGTATGTTTCTATTGTATTAGTTATGCGCAATCAGGATGGAACCAGCTTGTAACAATCCAAACAAAAGTTCTCTTTTGCAGGCACATTCTATTGTGGATCTCATATACCCATGATGGCGAACCTTGGCATTCCAGATGTTCTTGGACTTAAATTCCAGGAGCCCAAGCCCCCATGAATCCACGCGAATGGGTTTACTGCGATTCATCTGGCCCACGCTGCCCTTGTCACTCCCGGAAGCGGAAGTAAAATGCACCCGTACATAGGTGTGGTGTCATATTTACTGTCAGTCTCCATTAGAATAAATGCAGAAATGAGCTTCATGCCTCTCCATTTGCCCCAATGAAAAAGTCAGGTCTATTAATCCACAGTATTAAAGTGATTTTATAACACAGCAATTACAATTTCTTGAAGGATGTGAGTCATAGGTCAGCAATGCTTACTTTTAGTTAACATTCAATGTTATCTGACAAGCATTATATCTGGAGAATAAGATTCTTACTAACAAAGGATTTGTCCTTTTCTGTCAGTGGAGGTAATTCTCTAGCTAATGGCAGCTCTTTTGCTAGTATTACATTAAGATAGAGTCTAATCTCTAGTGGACTCATAATACTTGTTTTATTGAAGCTAGTTTCATTTATTTTTGCAAAGCTGAAGACTTCCTAAGACTGCCATGCATGAATGCACTGTTCCCTGACCTTATAGGCAGCACGTTAGCCAACTTTGTTTAATTAAGAAGAAAAGGAACATCAATAAGGCCATTAGCATATTTATAAAATGGGCTTAGTTCTCAGCATGTCCCCTGCAAAATAGAAAAGAAAGAAAAGCCTTCAGGCTTTGCCTGATTGCCTAGCAAATATTATGATGCCCAAGCATGTGGAAAGACCAAGTCTAACCTCTGCCACTGAAGCACATGGTCTGGGGAGATTTCCCTGCTTTTCCAACCAGAACATCATTTTAGGGGCAAAAATAGGCTTTTCCAGTTTCATGTAGGTCCAGAAGAGGAAGGCAGGAGATGGACACCTAGGAACAATACCACCAAAAGCTACTGGGGAAAGCAGCAATCTTACAAGACAGCTTAGAGCAAGGGTGCCCAAACTACAGCCTGGAGGCCGGGTCCAGGCCACTATAGTGACCAGCTATGACCTAATCAGGGATTATGGCCCCCAGGCAATAGTGACCAGCTCCCTGAGCCACATGACCAGCCCGCGGCCCAAAATGTTTGGGCACCCCTGACTTAAAGGCATGAAGGTTTCATTCAGTGAGCTAGATTACATTTAGGATTTCATGTGTGCATAGCCACGTGCTGTCAACTCAGACAAATTTCAGATCCAGGGGTGGGGGGGGGGGGGAGAGAGAGCTGACTCAGGAGGATTTCAGGAAATAACTGACTCAAAGTGGGAATCCACATGAAGTGGACCTTGCTTGGACCTGATTCTTCCTGAAGGTTCTTTAGTAAGTTGAGTTCAGACCGGCACAGAAAATTGGGAGGAGAAAAGATGTGCATCTTGGTGACTAGCAGCTTCAGCTTGTAATGACTATTAATGGTTTTATCGTTGTTGTTGTTCCATTTGCACAGTCGAGTCCGACCCTTTGAGTCCCCATGGACCACTGCACGCCAGGTTCCTCTGTCATCTGCCATCCTCCATAGCCCACCCAGATCTATGCCCACTGCATCAATGATGCCATCTAGCCATCTCATCCTCTGCCACCCTCTTCTCCTTTTGCCTTCAATCGTTCCTAGCATAAGGGCCTTCTCAAGTGAGTCCTCTTTTATTTGGTAGCTAAAGTACTTGAGATTCAGCTTCAGTATTTGTCCTTCCAAGGAGCAGTCAGGTTTGATTTCCTTCAGGATTGACTGATTTGATCTCCTTGCAATCCAGGGGACTCTCAAGAATCTCTTCCAGCACCACAGTTCAAAGGCATCTATTTTTCAACTCTTCAACTCTTGTCTTTGAAATAGATAAATTGAAAGAACAGATGAAATCCTGTTGCTTAGAGTTCTATGTTGCATTAGAAGTAGACCCACTGGATCACTGAGTAAACCAACTTTCCCATTAATGTCATTGCTTCAAATGGGTCTACTTTAGTTTTGACTTACTTTAGCACAGTAAGTCACAACTAAAGAAGTCCCATTTGAATCAGTGGAACCTATGAAGTAATTGATTTATCAGATTGCCACTTATTCAGTGGGCTACACTAATGAGATTTATTATGCTAAGCGACTTGATTTCAGCCAAAATATTTCAGGACTGACCTAGGGCCCAACAGTGTTCATTACTTCTCTCTCCCAAGAGCAAGAATATGTTTTCTAAATCCATCATTCGTCACTGCCTTACCACACATTTTGTGACCTGGTGACAATGGAGCACAAAACAAAGAGAAGTCTCCAATGTTTTTGCATTCAGCAAATGCTGCTGAACAAGCAGAAGCAAACTTCTTTCCACTCTCAAAGTTGAGTACTGTACTCTGTAGTGATCTTTCTGAAGTGTTGTGGATTTCTTAACTTTAGCTTCATGTATCTTTTTTACAACTGCCCAATAAAAACAATCAAAGAGAGATAACTGCATACACCCCACCCACCCCAATGACTGTAAATACAGTAAATCTGAATTAAAAGCTAAGTCTAACAACATGGCCAGGAATATGAAACTTTTTATTTTCTTCTTTTTTCTATTGAAAATTCTTATTTCAGCTGCATGTCTAAATATTCAACAGAGAAAGGGAAGGAGAAAAAAGAGATCACGTCCTGGGGGAATCAGGCAGCCAACTATCATTTTTTAAAAACAATAACAACCGGGCTGTAAGGAAAGGAATATAGCAGCACTTTTAATGCACCTTCTCTTTTTCTCAAATCCATCCTGGAGAGAGGCCAGCCTGCGACCCCCTTTAGAACATGAACAAAGAGGACTTCAATTGCAATTATACGATCTCATGAGGAAGCCCACGAAAGGGGAGCAAATTATTACAAATCCATTTTCAAAAGCTCAGCAGCACACCTGTCTAAAAATCAGCTGCTTTCAAAAGTCCAGGGGTTTTACAGGATTATGTGTTTATTATAGAGCTTTTGCCAATAATATAGGGGTACTGCAGTGGCTCAAGTCGCTAAGACGCTGACTGGGAAGCGGAAGGTCAGCAGTTCGATTCCCGAGTACTGCAGGACGGAAATGAGCTCCCGTCTTCATCCCAGCTCCTGCCAACCTAGCAGTTCGAAAGCAAGAAATTGCAAGTAGATAAATAGGGACCACTTTGGTGGGAAGGTAACAGCGTTCCATGCGCTCCGGTGTCTAGTCATGCCTGCCACATGACCACGGAAATGTCTGCAGAAGCAGACAGCGCTGGCTCTTCGGCTTAGAAACAGAGATGAGCACTGCACCCTAGAGTCGGATACGACTGGCTTTCGAGCAAGGGAAACCTTTACCTTTACCAATAATATCTTACTATCCATAGAGTTCTTCAAATGAGAGGTGAAAGTGGGACAGTACAGAAGTACAGGCTGCCACTAGAGAAGGTCGATGCCTCTTTAAATTTCTCCATCCCAAATTTTTGCTCATTCCCTGATTAGGTCAGAAAGTACTTCTGCCCTTTCAATCAGCTTCTGAGCCACTTAATTTGACTGGCAATGATTAAGGCCAATGGAGCAACCATTATTTTTAATTGACTATTAAGTCCCCTGGAGCATATGTTTCTCGAGACCTTTAAAGAGTGCCCTAATTTAAACAGTCTTCATATCTGCTTGTCTCTAGGCCTGGGAGAGTTAGTCTTCAAAGATCAGCTGGATGCTTTCATTACCTATACAGTATCTACATGTCTTGGAGATCATAAACTCCAGCCTATTTAAGGGCTGTACCTTCTTTGAACTGGTGTCACTCCTATTATTTACCACCAGGGAACCTTTCAACCACTTTGCAGAGTTCTTCTTCTTCTGCCATATCCAAATCTAAATATTGGCTATCCTCATGGCAATCAGCCATTAAGAGTGTCCTGAGGATATAATGCAGTGCCCTATAATCTGCCTTCTGTATCGCAATGTGACACCAATACCACTGATCCAGCTCGGCAAGTCATTTTCTGGTCTTGAACCCTTTTGACACGCAAATCCTCATCAGACCCAGGCCAGTATTGATGGAGCTGCTGTCCTCCATCAAGAGGGATTCAAGCAGGATTTAATCCACTTGGGGACCATCACCCTTGCCTGTGGACTTCAGTATGCAAGCCATTAGTCCTTAGGATTGTCAGGTTAGTTAACAACCGCCTGATTCTCATGGCTGAGTTGTTGGCAGTATGGTCTACTCTATTACCATAGCAGGATCTGACTACCTTGTAGAGTTCTACAGTGGAAAATTAGAAGTTAAACTGGTTGGCGATTCTTAAAAAGAAAGAGAGTTTCTTGAATACAGGTGGGCGGATGATGGATCTCAATCAGTCATTTGACAATTTGCAGTACATGGGCAAGGATTATTTTTATCTCAGGTGTTTAACAATTGTTGTTTTATACCGTCAAGTTGCAGCTGACTTATAGCAACCCTAATAGGCTTTGAAGGTGAGTGAAGTATCTGAGGAACAGCTTTACCACAACCCCAAAGTTTTCATGGCCCAGCAGAAATTCTAACTCTGGTCTCCTGAGTCCTACTTCATCATGCTTGGGCATCCCTGGTTTAAGCAGAGAAAATGGCAGGTTAAAATCTATCTCAACCAGATGGACAATAGTAAATCTAAAAATTATTGGAGGTGTCACCAGAAAAAGGGAACATATGAGCATATGTGGTGGAGTTGCGGGAGTATGTCCAATTTTTGGCAGAAAATAGAACAAGAAATTGGTAAAATTATGAGTTTTACTTTGAAATTAAATGCAAAAATTGCCTTGCTGACAGATCTTGAGGAATTAAAAATAATGAAAATAAGCAAGAATTATTATCTATCTTCTTGACATTAGCAAGACAACAGATTACAAAAAATTGGAAAAATAGTTTAAATTTGGAATTGAGTAATTGGTACAAAGAAAATTTGGGGAATGGCACTGAATGAAAAACTTATATGGGAGTTAAAGTTTAAAAAAGGACTAGTAAAACAGAATAAATTTTGGGATATTTGGAAGCCATTCTTGAAATGCACATTGGAAAATAAGAAAGGAAACAAACCAGTACCAGATGTAATGAGTTTTTTGGGGAAATAGGTAGAGGTATAAGAGACAATTGGTGGATTGTCAGGAAGATAAACAACAGGAACAAACTGAAGTCTTCTCCCTTAATATAGTTGATGAAGTGCATGTAGATGAACAGATTGCAGGAGAGAGGCTCCTTGTTCTAGATGATTCAATAATTAGAAATACAGAAAGATGGATTTGTGATGCACACGATAAGGGTATGGTGACTTGCCTGTCAGGTGCAAAAGTTGCAGACATCACGAGAAATCTAGATAGCTTGTACCAATGATGTTGGGAAGGCCAAGCAGTCAGTCCTGAAAGCCAAATTCAGGTTGTTAGGAAGAAGATTGAAGTCCTGGACTTCCAAGGTAGCATTTTCAGAAGTGCTGCCTGTTCCTCGTCCAGGACCTACCAGGCAGGCAGAGCTCAAAAGCCTCAATGTGTGGATGAGGCTGAGGTGTCGAGAGGAGGGCTTCAGATTTGTCAGGAACTGGAAAACATTTTGGGACAAGCCAAATCTGTTCAGGAGGGATGGGTTGCACTTGAACCATGATGGGACCTGATTGCTGGCACTCAACATCAAAAAGGCTGCAGAGCAGCTTTTAAACTGATAACTGGGGAAAAGCCGACAGGAGCTGGGCAGCATCCAGTTCGGGAAAGTGTGTACTTGAGTAGTGAGGAGGATGCAAAAATTACTGAGCAGAGCGAGTAGAGATGACTACATGAATTTAGTTGTGATGACTACATTGAAGGATTATTATCAAAAAAACTATCATCAAAAGTTTTGTTACTGAAGATTAAGTACCATTTGATTTTTGGATTTTCTGTTTTTTTGAGAAAACAATTGATACAGTAAAGACTTTTGTGATTCAACAATTTTTATTTGGTTTTCATTGAGACATACAAGAATTTTCCCACCAGTGAATGGCTTCATTGAGCATTTGGTTTTATACTGTTCTACCCATACTGAACAATATATACCAACTGTTTTAAGACATAAACAATGTGTGCAAGAATCTCTTTTTAAATATCGGTTCACGCAGCCATTTCTCTGCTCTGTAATTTGCTCACAGCTGCAAGAGGTCATGGGGGCAAGGCAGCTGAAGCTTAGCTTGTAACACATTTGCTTCTCAGTTTCCAGTGCTGCCACTGGGAGTTTTGACTTGTTCATTCTATTATTCAAGTTACAGAGTCAGATTCATTGATGTTATATGGAACCCCAGCTCTGTGGCATGCTGAAATTCATATGGCAAAAAAAATCTTCTCTAGCAAAGCTTTGTAGGAGGGCAGGAAGAGGCAGTGGGGAACATGGGAGGTTGACAAACAGAAGTCTATGTCATCAGAACTACCTCTTCCCCCATAAAATAAAACAGGGTAGTTGAAAACACAATAAAAACCCAATTTCCTTCCCCATGTACAGCAAATAAATCTTTAGATTTTAAATTCCTTGGAACAGGGAGTTGTCTTCTCCAGTTCCCAACCAGTGGTCTGTGGAGGATGGCACTGATTGGTCAGCAAAGCCCTAGTTATCAGAGGGGAGTAACAGGAGAAAACACTCAACGGTAGACCAGTTTCCCCTTTTCCTTGAATTGTACTAGCTATTAAATGTCAGATACAGACTGTATCATGAAAAAACATACCTGTAGCAACATGCATCAGTCAAGGCACAGGTTGTTGTGCACTATCAAGTCATTTCCAACTTATGGAGAACCCATGAATGAATGAATGATTTCCAGGAAATCCAAGCAATTCTTGCAAACTGAACCCTACGTTAAGTCAATCCACCTCTTATTTGATCTTCCTCTTTTCTTTCTATCTTAAACTTTTCTTGTCATTATTGTCTTTTCCAGTGAGTCTTGTCTTCTCACGATACACCCAAATTAAGATACTGTAACTTCATTTTAGTCATTTTCGCTTCTAGTGAGAGAGCAGTTTTGGCACATTTACCGGTATTTGTCTTTCTGACAGTCTGTGGTGTCTAAGTGTTCTACTCTGTAAAGCAGGGTTTCCCAACCTTTTTACACTGCGGGCCTGACCATGCCCCCTAGACAGCTGAGCGGGCCAGACCACGCCCCCAGAAGTGGAAGTAAATGCACCCGCTTCCGCATTTACGACAGCCATGGGGGCATTTAAAACTGACATAACTCAACTTCTTGTGTACCTGAGGTACCATTGTTTCAGTTTTGTTATACTTTGTTTCCAGAGGTAGTCTGGGCTTGATTTACACATGCGCAGGTGTGTTTTATGGCTGTCGTAAATGTGTCCGCTTCCACTTCTGGGGGCAGCAGCAGTGGGCCACATGAAATGGTGCCATGGGCCGGGGCCGGCCTGTGGGCCACAGATTGGGAACCCCTGCTGAAAAGGGTATTCTATTCTGCTGCTGCTACACAATTAAGAATACAATTCAAATATCACTATTTTACAAATAAGAATAGCACAACCATTCTTCCTCCATGAAAACTACAAACAAGAGTTTCTATTTACCTTTTCAAATCCCAGATTTATCTTATGGACTGAAAGTATACCAAAATCAGAGGATGCAAAGCTTCCCATGACTGATATTTTTGTTTGGAAACTGTTAATTAAATTGTTTGCCTGCTATCCTCAAAGCTGTGGGATTTGGTGCCAGCTCTAATGATGGAAAGATTGTAAAAGGGAAGGCTAACACTATACTTTTGAGACTGTCTACATCAGGAATTATTATGGAAGTTTACTAATATAATGCCACTTTCAAACACATAGCTAAAACTGAAGTTGGATGTTCTGACCATATGGCAATCTTTTACAAAACAATGGCTTCCTAGGAGAATGTAACAAAACAACCTTACCCTGTTATCCTCTTGTATCTCCCAGTCACTGGAAGAGATTATGGCATGTTGCCCTTGAGTGCAGTTGGAAAACTGGAAAAGACTAGAAAACATCCGCCTGTTTTCCTGGGTATCTGGAAATATTGCATCCTGGAAATTCACTCCATGTGGAAGGAGGTTATAATTCTCATCCATCCTGAGAAGAAAAATCAAGTATAATAGTTATGTCAGTTACCTCAATATCCATCCATCCATACAATGAAAGCAATGAACGGACAGCTGGCCCCATTTTGTCCCTTATTTCAAATAGCAAAATGTCATGGACCAACCCTATTCAAGCAGTATGATGTACACAAAAAGGACTGTCCCTTGAATTTGCCTATTATTTGCTATTACACTCATGCCCACTTTCTGGTGGGGTTTTTTAAAGCAACTTTTCAAAAATGCAGTCAGGTTGCTGCTGTTTTCACTAACCGTTTCTTCAAAGGTGCCTCTAGGAAATAAGAAAAACTGATGGAAAGTACTCAGAAAATAAAATAATAATAATAACAATTATTACAGGAATTTCCAAAATGTCCCCACAATTTTTCAGTCTATCCCATAAATCCATTCATAAATCATCCACAATCATCCGGGCCTGAAGTCAGACTGAAATGGCCCTGCTTTATCCAGGAATGTTTTTTAAAGACTTATCAGAGAATAAACAAGACAAAGCAAAAATGCTGTAGCACTTAGTGTTTTTGTTTTGTTTATTCTCTGATATGCTTGAAACACAGACTAACACAGCTACTATACTAGGACTGAAGTGACTCAAGTGCCTAAGATGCTGGCTGGGAGGTGGAAGGTCAGCAGTTCGGTTCCCGAGTACTGCAAGATAGAATGAGCTCCCATCTTTGTCCCAGCTCCTGCCAATCTAGCAGTTCGAAAGCAAGAAATTGCAAGTAGATAAATAGGGACCACTTTGGTGGGAAGATAAACAGTGTTCCGTGAAGTCCGGTGTTTAGTCAGTGCTGCCACGTGTCCATGGAAACATCTGCAGCAGCAGACAGCACTGGCTCTTCGGCTTTGAAACAGAGATGAGCACTGCACCCTAGAGTCAGATACGACTGGCTTTCAAGCAAGGGAAACCTTTACCTTTACTTTATACCAAAAAAAATATTTAAAGACCTGTTACCCTAGCAGTTGGGTAGATATGTTACCAATTGGGGAAGGGAGGAAGTGAAGATTTAGCAGAGGAAGAGAGAAGGGAAGAGAGGAAGAAGTTAATTATCAATAAATCTTGTTTCCAGCTTGTAAAGGTAGTGTTGTGTATTGAATGTAATTGTAACCACACGAATGAGCGAATGTAACAATCTGTAACCACATGAATGAGCGAATGTAACAATCTGTATCTTGCAATAGAAACAATGTAACAAACCACAATAGAACGCGAGCTAGTGACCACTAGGGGGAAATAGCGAGCGTTCAGCTCACATGGTACACATTCCTCAAATACCTTCAGCTGTGCGGGAAAGATTCCCGCCCTCACCTCACCTGGACAACAAGGGCGTAACTAAGGACGACGTCATACGGACAGTGGCCAATGCGCTTTTGAGGAGCCACATTCAAATGTATAGTCACTGCATAAAAGGAGCTGTTTGTCCGCCATTACCACATGTTCGTGCTCTACTCCATGCAATAAAGATGTGTTAGGCTAGTTTACAGCTGCTTCCATTGTCTTGATTCCCAAACACTAAATTGGTGACAAAGGTGGGATATGGCTTCCCACGGGGATAAGACACTCCCACAGCAACCGGTTTTTGACGTAAACCAGCCCGAACGATGGGACTGGTTCGAGATGCATTTCAGGAGTACGGTAGTGGTTGCCGACATCACAGACGCTGAAAAGAAGAGGGGCCTCCTCATCACGATGCTCGGCTATCACGCAGTGCAAACGCTGATGGACCTGGTGGCACCAAAAGAAGTGGAGCAGGTTGCCGTAGCTGACCTGCTGGCTGCACTGTGAAACCACTTCAAGCCCAAGGTGTCCTTTTTCTCGGCCAGAGCCGCGTTCGCGAGGAGGGACCAAAAGCCAGGTGAGTCCGTGACTGACTATGTGGCGGCCCTCCATTTGGTGGCAACCCCGTGCGAATGGCGGGAAAACTTAGATATGGCCCTTAGAGACTGGCTGCTTTGCGGGATGCGAGATGGGGACACCCAAAAGAAGCTCATGACCCGCGGCCACGACCTAACCTTCAAAGAGGTTCTGCAAGAGGCGCAGACGGCTGAGTCCACAAGGGCCGGGTTCAAGCTCCTCAAAGCAAAGCCGCCACTGTTTGAGGTGGCTGCATCCACAGTCCAGGTGACCTGGAGGGCGTCCGCCGCCCCACACTCACCCACATCTTCAGAGGCCTCTGCCAACACAGGCTCCAGTGAAGATGAGGGTGTCCGGAAAATCGGAAAGGGCCAGGGCAAGAAGAAAGAAAAGGGAGGCCGGCATTGCGATGGCTGCGGAGCATCCCACGATCGGAGCAAGTGCCCATTCCGAAAGGCTGAGTGCCACAACTGTGGACGAGGGGGCCACATTGCCAGGGTGTGCGGACGACGGCGAGAAGAGGGCAAGGGCCCAGCAGAGCGTTCCATGAAGAGACAGGATGGCATCGGCAGAGTCTACGATGGAGACAACGGCCCAGAGGGGTACCATGTGTAACGAAGAACATACGAGGGAGACGACCTGGCAGTTCACAGCATGCCCTTAGGGCACCCACATTTTTATGTTGAGGTACTGTTGCAGGGGATCCCAGTTAGGATGGAAATAGACTTGGGGTCCGCCTACTCCATTATTTCCCATAGAGAGTTTTTGCACATTCCCCCCAAGGCACGGCCCAGACTCAAGGAACTGAGGTCGAACTTAAGGGATGTACAGGGAAATGGAATCCCAGTGCTGGGAGTGGGGGAGTTTGAGATACAGTACAAGGGACTCAGAAGGAAACTTCCCTTAGTGGTTTTAAAGGAGGGGGTTGCAACCTCCTGGGAACACAGTGGTTCAAACCCCTGGAGATCTTCATAGGAGGCGTCCACACCATCGAGGGGGACGAAATTCAGGCAGTGTGCAACGCACACCCCAAGATATTCAAGAAGGGGCTCGGGAAGTACAAAGGGCCCCCAGTTTCATTCGACCTAGACCCGGAGGTCTGCCCAATTAGGCTCAAGCCACGACGGGTTCCGTTCGCCCTGAAGGACAAAATAGAGGTGGAACTGGACAAATTGGTGGGTCAGGGGATCTTAGTGCCTGTAGACTCTGCAGAGTGGGAGACACCTATCGTTACAGCGCTAAAAGCAAATGGGGAGGTGCGGATTTGCGCTGACTACAAGTATACAATCAACAAGGCAATCCGCCCTAATGCTTATCCAGTGCCAGTAGTTAGCCATCTGCTAGCTACTTTACATGGGGGAATGTGTTTCACCAAATTGGATCTGGTGCAGGCGTACCAGCAGCTAACAGAAACCCCAGCTACAGCTGCTGCGCAAACCATTGTAACTCACAAGGGGGCATTTAAGGTGACGTGCCTACAGTTCGGTGTGAACTCAGTGCCAGGAATATTTCAGACACTTGTGGAACATCTGTTAAAGGGGCTACCGGGTGTTTTACCATATTTTGATGATATTTTGATATCTGGGTGGAGCAAATCAGAACTGGCCCAGAGATTAGATACAGTGTTCAAATCCACGGGGCTGAGACTGCGGAGAGACAAATGTGTGTTCCTTGCAAAAGAAGTAGAGTTCCTGGGGTTTCGAATAAACCACTGATGGGGTGAAACCCGCTGAGTCCAAGGTCTCGGCCATTCAAAACGCCCCTCATCCCACCGCAAAACCTGAGCTGCAATCCTTCCTGGGGCTGCTGAATTTCTACCATTCCTTCCTGCCCAGGACAGCGTCAATTGCAGAGCCCCTGCATAGGCTGCTTAAGAAGGATGTGGTTTGGCGGTGGGGGGAGAGCCAAGAGTGGGTTTTCAGGGAACTCAAGCAGCTCCTCTCCTCAGAGGCCATCCTGAACCATTTCAACCCAAAGA
Organism: Bradypodion ventrale; assembly: GCA_035047345.1. NCBI lineage: Eukaryota > Metazoa > Chordata > Lepidosauria > Squamata > Chamaeleonidae > Bradypodion > Bradypodion ventrale. Next base: position 163,287,776 of record JAWDJE010000005.1, on the reverse strand, counting down.
AGCCGGTAGTCTTAGTCTGTGACGCCTCACCTGTGGGGGTGGGGGCGGTCCTTTGCCATGTGTTAGAGAGTGGGCAAGAAGCCCTGGTTGCCTTCTATTCAAGATCATTGCCTAAGGCAGAATGCAACTATGCCCAAACAGACAGGGAGGCCCTTGCAATAGTAGCGGGCACAAAGAAGTTCCATGATTTTTTGTATGGTCGTCCATTCACCATTGTAACCGACCACAAGCCACTATTGGGTATTTCCACCTCAGACAAGCCCACTCCGCAGATCCTCTCCCCAAGGATGCTTCGGTGGGCCATCTTCCTCAATGCGTACAGGGGTTCATTAGTGTACTGCCCCGGGAAAGACATAAGCCATGCTAACGCACTTTCAAGGTCTCCTCTTCCCCAGCTGGGAGACCCGAAATGCGAAATAGAACAGGACAGCCAAGTCCTCCTTATAGAAGCCCTAGAGCACCCCCCATTCTTCCCGCGGAAATCGCTGCAGCCACAGCGAAGGATAAAACACTAGCTCTTGTCAGCTCTTGGGTACAGAAGGGGTGGCCCACAGCTCCCCCCGCAGATGAGTTTGCTGCATTTTTCAGGAAGAGGGTTGAGTTGTCCACAGAAAGGGGGTGCCTCCTATGGGGGGAAAGGGTGATCATCCCAGAATCCTTAAGGGCAAGGGTACTCAAGCTTCTACACATAAGCCACCCGGGGATCGTGCGCTCTAAAGCGCTGGCCCGAAGCTACTTCTGGTGGCCACAGTTGGATGTGGACATAGAGCACATGGTGAACACCTGCGAAAGTTGCCAGAGCTCTCGCCCTGAGGAGTCCCGACTTCCACACAAAGAATGGGACACAGCCAGGGGACCGTGGTCTCGCCTTCACATAGACTTTGCAGGTCCGTTCAGGGGTTCTTTTTTTCTACTGGTAGTAGACGCATACTCTAAGTGATTGGAGGTGATTCCGCTGCACAGCACCTCATCAGCCGCAACCATAAAACAGCTGTGCAAGCTGATAAGTACCTTCGGGATACCTGACGTCATTGTGAGTGATAACGCTAGCACTTTCACGTCCGCAGAATTCCAAGCGTTCTTGGAATCAAACGCCATTTGGCACATAACCTCAGCCCCTTTTCACCCCGCATCAAACGGCCAGGTGGAACGCCTGGTGCAAACCATGAAAGAGAGGTTGCGGTGCATGGGCCTGGGGGATCTGGACCTGCAGCTCTGCCAGTTTTTGTTAGCATACAGGGTGACGCCGTTGGCGTCAGGGTTTTCCCCCACTAAACTCCTCATGAAAAGGAAATTGCATTCGTTGTTGACCAGGTTGGATCCCACCAGGGTGGAGGATAGGGGAAGAAACATTGAGCTCAGGTACACGAAAAACTTTGAGATAGGTGAACCTGTGCACTGTAGGAACTATGCAGCTGCAGGGCCAGCCTGGGTTCCGGGAGTAGTCATTAACCAAACGGGACCAGTTTCATACTGTGTCGAGACCAACACGGGTCTTCTCTGGAGAAGGCACACCGACCAACTAAGGCACCGAGTGATTGGGGGGCAGGACAGGGGTGCCCAGCAGCAGAACTCAACGTTAGGATCCTCCCCCAGCCACTTATCCCAAGGGGGAGAAAATGAGGGGCAACAGTCCCAAACAAGGGGGGAAGAGCAGACTCAAATCCATATCCTTTTGATACACCAGTTTTCCCCAGCACCGTGAAAGATAGGAATGAGTTTGTCCCTGTTGCCCCTGAGTTAGATTTTGAGTTACCAAACCGGGGGGGGGGGGAGGTTCCGGAGTGTTCCCTCACCCATCCAAGTGAGGAGTGGGGTTTTTCTTTAGTCCCTAGTGCCCCCGGTTTGCCCACATCCGCATCAGAATCCAGTCCTTCTCCTCCTGCCCAGCCCATAGCTGCAGATCCGCAGCAAGTCGCTAACGAGTCATCCTCTCCAATTGCAGGACAAGAGCCAGGAGGACACAGACGAGGGGGCATGGCTGAGTCAAGCATAATGGCCACACGCCCAAAACGCACATGCGGAAAACCACTTTGGTTAAAGGACTTTGTCCCATCTTAGAGGGGAGGGATGTTGTGTATTGAATGTAATTGTAACCACACGAATGAGCGAATGTAACAATCTGTAACCCCATGAATGAGCGAATGTAACAATCTGTATCTTGCAATAGAAACAATGTAACAAACCACAATAGAACGTGAGCTAGTGACCACTAGGGGGAAATAGCGAGCGTTCAGCTCACATGGTACACATTCCTCAAATACCTTCAGCTGTGCGGGAAAGATTCCCGCCCTCACCTCACCTGGACAAGAAGGGCGTAACTAAGGATGACATCATATGGACAGTGGCCAATGCACTTTCGAGGAGCCACATTCAAATGTATAGTCACTGCATAAAAGGAGCTGTTTGTCCGCCATTACCACATGTTCGTGCTGTACTCCATGCAATAAAGATGTGTTAGGCTAGTTTACAGCTGCTTCCATTGTCTTGATTCCCAAACACTAAAGGTAGATAGCTCTGCTATGCCCATGCCTCCTCCAGAACTGGAGGGCCAGAACAGAGCTACCTTAACAAACTGCAAACAACGGTTGTTTGCCAATTCCCCTGCCCCCCAATCTCTCTGCAGACTCTAGTGTGGTTGGTTGAGGCAAATTAACTCAAGGGAAACCCTAATTCACAAGGCAACTTCACAGTGGTTCTGTTCATATTTTTCTTTCTGTTTTGTCGCAAACATCTTTTTGTAAATGCAAGAGCGGTGGGATAAAAGCAGGGGTCCCTTAATTAAAATAGTTGTTTCCCATAATGCAAGCATCAGTGGGCAAACAGGAGGGATAGCATCTGGATAATATTAGTGTGATCCCATGTGATCTGAAGAGGTAGATGTTACAGATTTTCTAAAAGGTAATTTTTGGTTTTATTATTGTTCAGTCGCACAGTTGATTCCGACCCTTTATGACCCCATGGACAATTGCACGCCAGGCACCTCTATCCTCCACCATCCTTCTCAACCCACCCAACTCTGTGCCCATTGCATCTACAATACCATCTAGCCATCTCATTTTCTGCTGCCCCTTTCTTCTTTTGCCCTCAACCTTTCCCAGCATCAAGGCCTTCTCAAGTGAATCTTCTCTCCTCATTTGATGTCCAAAGTACTTTTGCTTCATCTTCACTATTTGACGTTCCAAGGAGTAATCAGGGTTGATTTCTTCTAAGATTGGCCTATTTGTTCTCTTTGCTGTCCAAGGTACTCTTAAAATTCTCCTCCAACACCACATTTCAAAGGTGTCTATTCTTCTGCGCTCAGCTCTCCTTATGATCCAACCCTCACAGCCATACATTACTACCAGAAATACCATTGCTGTGACTATGCAGACCTTTGTCTGCAAAGTGATGTCTCTACTTCTAACTATGTTTTATTATAATTCTCCAAACTAGCTCCTGCCTTCATCAGCATAGCCAGTGTCATCAGTCCTAGCTGAGAGATCCAGAAAATAAAATTTACAATGTTCTCCTTCCAAACTCTGATATATTTAGCAAGGCAGGGGAGAAATGAGTCATAAAGAAACATCTCTTATATTTTCTGATTTACATTGTTGTGTTATTATGTGCATTTTGATTAAAATTCTGGTGTATGTTGAAACCTATCTTCTTGCTTTACCAACAGTTGTAGATACTATTGAAATGGCGCAGTTTTTGTTTCATGAATCTTGTAACAGGAGCTTGTCTTATGCTGCTGTGTTTGAAGTTATAATTCTGGTTGACACCTGTGGAGAAATTGACTGGGTTCTTCAGGTTAAGATCAAGCATTGGGAGCAGGGAAATCTGAGATTTGTAGAGATTTGTAGAAATGAACATCTGTCGTACGTGTTTGATTGAACCTCTGAAAGAGAAATAGGTCAATACTATTTTTGTAGCAATGTCTGTTCCACAAACTATTCTGTTTCCCTTCCTTAAAAGACAAGACAAGGAGCTGTAGGACTAAACTTGCGTGTGATGGAAACCGGTCCATCTCTTTAAAACTAGATTTGCTTAGGAAGGGAAGAGGGTGATTTTAGAAGCTAAACTGGGGTACAGGTGAGGGAGTTTAAATGGCCCTGTGCTTCTCCATAGCTTTTCAGTCAAACCACAATAGGGCAATTTGGGTCTTCAATCCAATATTAAAAGTGCAGCATATTTTAGAATGAAAATTGAAGCCATCTCTAGGAACCCATCCATGGTAGGGACAGTTAACTGTAAAGAGATGTCTGACATACAGCTCTCCCCGCTGCCCACTCCACCGGCACGGGGATGGGATCTAGCTCAGCTGCAGGCGCCGTTGTCTCCCTCCTGGCCCCACCCGGCCGGAGGGTTCAGGAGATGCCTGCAGCCACGGAGGATGGTCCCCTGCTGCTCTCCCCACCGCCCATTCCACTGGTGCAGGGATGGGATCCAGCGCAGCTGCAGACGCTGTTGCCTCCCTCCTGGCTCCGCCTGGCCGGAGGGTTTAAGAGACGCCCACAGCCACGGAGGAGGACCCCCTGATGCTCTCCCTGCCACCCACTCCATCGGCACAGGGATGGGAGCCAGCGCAGCTGCGGGTGCCATCGCCTCCCTCCTGGCCCTGCCTGGCCAGGACTTAAGGCCATAGAGGCAGCAGGACATTCGACAATGCCTCCGGCCTCATCTCCCGGGGTGGGGAGAGGTTCCGCAGTGATGGACCATCTTTGCTGGCGTCCCTGGGCCCCACCCACATGTCCGGCAAGGACTTAAAGGCCGTAGAGGCAGCAGGACCACCACTTCCCACTTTTGGACTTTTTGGGAGGCAGAGTGAGTTGTGTGCTGTATTGTCACTGTTATTTTTTATTGTATTTCGCGCTTTGCTCTTGTTATATTGTATTTTTGTTTTTTGCTATATTGTATCTTTATTTGACGTGTTGTGAGCCGCCCTGAGTCAGCCTGTGCTGAGTAGGGTGGAATATAAATCAAATCAACATAAACAACAAACAACAACATACTGTCTTGTTTGGTTGTGGAGAATCAATTTCAACCTGTGAAGCCTGGTGATGTGGACAAGGCCATGACACCCTCACATGACCCTATCCCTTCCTGGCTTGTGAAAGTGGCCAGAGAAGTGATGGTGGAATGAGCTACCTAGATTGTTAATATTTTTGAAAAAGAGGTCTCTCTCTCTCTGTGTGTGTGTTTGAAGGAAACAATTATCAGGCCCATGTTGTTGTTGTTCAGTTGCACAGTCGATTCCGACCCTTTGTCACCCCATGGACCATTGTCCTCCAGGCACCTCTATCCTCCACCATCTTCCTCAACCCACCCAACTCTGTGCCTATTGCATCTACAATGCCATCCAACCATCTCATCTTTGTAAAGTAAAGGTAAAGGTTTCCCTTGCTCGAAAGCCAGTCGTATCCGACTCTAGGGTGCAGTGCTCATCTCTGTTTCAAAGCCGAAAAGCCAGCACTGTCTGCTGCTGCAGACGTTTCCGTGGTTATGTGGCAGGCATGACTAGACACTGAAGCACACAGAATGCTGTTACCTTCCCACCAAAGTGGTCCCTATTTATCTACTTGCAATTTCTTGCTTTTGAACTGCTAGGTTGGCAGGAGCTGGGACAAAGACGGGAGCTTATTCCGTCCTGCAGTACTCGGGAATCAAACCGCTGACCTTCTGCCTCCCAGTCAGTGTCTTAGACACTTGAGCCACTGCAGTCTCGTCTTTGGCCGCCCCCTTTTTCTTTTGCCCTCCACCTTTCCCAGCATCAAAGCCTTCTCAAGTGAATCCTCTCTTCTCATTTGATGTCCGAAGTACTCCAGTTTCATCTTTACTATTTGCCCTTCTAAGGAGCAGTCAGGGATGATTTGTTCTAAGATTGACCTATTTGTTCCCCTCGCTGTCCAGGGGACCCTCAAATCTCTCCTCCAACACCACATTTCAAAGGCATCTATTCTTCTTCGCTCAGCCTTCCTAATGCTCCACCTCTCACAGCCGTAAATTACCACCGGGAATACCATTGCTTTGACTATACGAATTTTTGTTTGCAATGTGATGTCTCTACTTTTCGCTATGTTCCCCAAGTTTTTCATAGCTTGTCTCCCAAGCATCAGTCTCCTTTTTATTTCATGGCTGCAATCCCCATCTGCAGTGATCTTAGATCCTAAGAAAGTGAAATCTGTCACTGCTTCTACTTCTTCCCCATCTATTTTCCAAGGACTGATCGGACCTGTTGCCATTATCTTGGTTTTAAACAGAATAGTAAATCCAAGGATCATAACTTTTGACCAGATGTGAGCATCCCGTTTATGAGCAAATTGCTAGAAAGAGTGCTTGTGGATTAGTTGCAGGAATACTTGGGAGGATACTGATAGTCTTGATCCAATTCAGTTGAGATTCAGGCTGTGGCACAGGTTGGAGGAAACACTGGTCTAGATATTAATAATTTTGTGTCAGTGATTACTCTGAATGAGGCACTTTTCATGTCCCCAAATGCAGCTCTCGGGTATCGAAACCCAACTTACCAGTCTCCAGCTCAGCAACTTAACCACTAAGCCACCGGGGAAGCTGCTAGATAAGCTCCCCTAAGAGCCTGACAGGAGTAAGATATCCCTGCTCGTCCTCTTGGATCTCTCAGCAGCTTTTGATATTATCAACCACAGTACCCTGCTGGGTTAGGAATTAGAGGGTCAGTCTTGGACTGGCTCCAATCCTCTCTCATGGATCAGGTCTAGAAGATATAGCTACCAAGAAATACCAGTCTATGGGTGCAGAAATATGGTATGCTGCAGGGGTCTGTTATCTTGCCTATGCCATCTATCATCTACAAGAAGCCTTTGGGCAAGGTCATTCAGAGATATGTAGTGTGATATCAGAAATATGCAAGGTGATATGCTATTCTGTCTCTCCTTTTCATTGTCAGCAATGGATGCTGTGAAAGTTCTGGATCATTGTCCAACCACAATAATAAACTAGACGACATCTAACAAGTTGAGGCTAAATCCAGACAAGATAAAGATCATACTGTTGGGGAGTACATCTGATAGGTCATCTAGATGGGTTTACTCCTCCTCAAAGGAGCATGTTCGGGATCTGGGTGTGATTTTAGATTGGGCTTTCTTTATAAAGAAGCAAATACCTGCCATCGCAAGGGCTAGCTTTTTCCCCCCATCTTAAGCAGATAACCCATTCCTCAAGACAAAGTCCCTCACACTGCTGGTTCATGCATTGGTCTTGAGACTCAATTACTGAAATGCACACTATGTGGGGCTGGCTTTGAAGATGGTCCAGAAGCTGCAGATGTTTCGGCAGGTTCAGAATGCAGCCATTTGGATGGTGACAGAAATATAACATTGGGACTGGATCTTCACTATGGCTGCACTTGCTACTCCTATAGGTTTTCAGGCTCAGTTTGAGGTTATGGTTCTAACCCGCTATGGGGGTGGTATATAAGTGTAATTACTATTGCTATTGCTTTTGCTGCCCATGGAATTCTATATTTAACAATGTAATTTTATACATGTAAGAAGTATGCCCAGTTTAATTCAGTGGAGCTTATTCTCAGGTGAATTAATATAGAATTACAGTCTAAGAGTATGTTTACATTGTTAAAAACCCCTATTTCTGCATTGGTTCCTGATTTAATAATTTAATTTAATTGTTGGATTTCTATACTACCCACTTGATCAAGGCCGACAGGGCGGTTCACAATCATAGATAAATCAGATAAAACAGAATTAAGAACCTGCCCCCTAAAAAGGGTGCAGGTACTGAAAGAACCGTGGGGGAAGGAATAATCCTCTGTACCAGTGTTTCCCAAACTTTGGTTCTTGGACTCCATTTCCCAGAAGCCTAAGTCAATTCCTCAAAGCACTGATCAGCCAATATAGTGACTTAGGCTTCTGGGAATTGAAGTCCCCTGTGGGGCGTAGGGCCCACTTTGGGAACCACTGCTCTATACCACCCACCCAATGGAAGCCACCCTTCCACCTGCACCCCACAATCTTAACCTATAAAACCAAGTGTTCACCGTTGGAATTGGCTATACGTTGCTGTGCGTTGCCCTACTGACCCGCACCCTCCCTTCGAGAGCACGGCTGAATTGCCTACGCAGGTCAACGAAGGATTTAAAAATCCGGCACGGGGGCCTCAGCCCCACTAACGGCAAGAAACGTAAAGAACATCACTTCCCGAAAGTCCTTGCGCCGCGCCGCGCCAGAGCCAATCAGGCTGAGAGGCTCTCGCACGGAGCAGCGTCCGAACACGCGCCGCAGCCAATCAAAAGAAAAGGAATTTAAAAAAACGCAGCACAAACACAAAGCACCAACACATTACTACAAGCCCCAGCGTCCTGCACGCAATGTGCGAGCAGAACGATGAGGCAGCCGGCGCGCAAAAACAAAACTAAAATAAGCCGCCTCCGCAACCATTCAACCCCACGGGCGAGCCAGCATGGCCCGTGAGGGAAAAAAATAAAAAAGAAACCGCCGCCGCTACTCTTCCGTTCGAAGGGCCGGCGCACGAAAAATAAAGTTAAAAATAATCCCACCGCCGCAGCCATTCTTCCCCATGAACGAGCCAGCATGGCCCGTGGGGGAACCCCCCCCCCCCAACGCCACCATGGCCCTTCCGATCGAAGGGCCAGCCGGCGACCCAAAAAGACGCGAAACAAACAAAAAAAACCACCCCCGGCCGCCGCTGCCCTTCTCTTCGAAGGGCCAGCCAGAGCACCAAAAATTAAAGCAAACAACCCACCCCCCCACCCCCCGCAACTGCCCTTCTTTCCCACCGGGCCAGCCAGTATGGCCCGCGGGGAAAAAGAATAAACACCCCACTGCCTCTCCCTTCCTTCCCATGGGCCAGCAAGTATGGCCCGTGGGAAAGAAATAACCACCACCCAGCAAATGCCCTTCCTTCCAATGGGCCATGAAGCATGGCCCGTGGGAAAGAAAGCCTCCCCGCAAATGCCTATCCTTCCCACGGGCCATCCAGCATGGCCCATGGGGAAAAAAAGCCTCCCCGCAATTGGCCTTCCTTCCCACGGGCCATCCAGCATGGCCTGCGAGAAAAAAAGCCACACACCCCCACACACACACACACACACTAGAAAAAACACACAAAATCACAAACAAACAGCCAAATATGAACAACATAAACACACACATACACCCCCCCAAAAAGAATCCACCCCCAACCCCCCCCCAAAAAACCCCCCACATTACTTACAAAAAGACGTCTTCCTTCTATGAGAACCGGAACACAAATGAGAAAGAGGAAACTTACCGGAAGCAACACCAAGAGGACAGAAGGTACCAAATGCAATGAGAAGCTCAAAAGCTCACCACCACCACCCAGTGGCCAAAACAGAAACAACATTCTAAAATATTTAAAAAATAATAATAATTCTAAATTTAATCACATAAATTATACAAACTTTCAAAAAAAACCACACTAATCTCAAAAATTACCAAAATAAAACCACTTTTCACTATGAAAAACCAAAACAAAAAAATTTAAAAGAACATTTTAAAAAACAAAATTAAATTTAAAACTAAATAATATTACATTAAATTAAATTAAATTAAATTTACATTTTTTTTTGCATAAACATAAAAAACAAGTTCAAAAACAAAATTACTCGAAGCCACAAAATCAAAAAAACTTACACCACCATTTAAAACAGCGCATCACCATTGCTTCGACAAATAAACGAAAGCCTTTAGTATCCAACACAATTTTAAAAAGCCCGGCAACGCCGGGCAAACTATGCTAGTATCAATATAAAGGTCAGCATTTACAGTTTTACACAATGCAAAACCAAACTCAATATATTTTGGCTGCCAAGCACGTTACTCTAAACTACTGGCTGGGGTTAGTTCATTTTACACCAGAACAAATCAATTTGGCCTGTGTGCCTGCTTGCCTTATTGTTTATCTGGGGATTCCCAGTGAAACGGGCTCCATACAATATTAACTACAGTATGTTTGATAAGAGAAATTGAAAGTGAGTTGCTCAGTCATGCACATGATAAGTGTTTTAAACAGTTTATAACACACCATTGGATTGATAGACACAAATGTCCTACAAGCAATACAGAAAAACATATAGTTGAGCAGCAAGAAGATGGAAGCTGACCTAAGAACTTGTATTGATAGATCGTGCAAGTGCTTACATTTCACAGAACTCTTCTTCAGTCACTGAAGACACAGAAGTAAAGACTTCTATGCTTCTTTCAACACACAGTCTAAATCAGGGGTTCCCAATCTAAGGCCCACGGACCGGATCCGGCCTGTGTGCCTTTCATGTGACCCCCACCCCACCCCTCCAAGGACATTTGAGAAACAAAATGGATGCCCTTTTGAAGCTGTTGGGACAAAATGGCCAAACCCCTCCCCCCAGTTGTGCAGGCAGGGCAAAATGGCCATCTGGCCAGCAAAGCTGACTGAGAGAACGTGACCAGGCCCCCAGCTTGAAAAGGTTGGGAACTCCTGGTCTAAATGGTTGTCAGTTTGCATTTTTCATAAAATCCTCTCTTAGAAGAATGATTGAGAGAGAGAGAGAGAGATGCCTGCATGCCACAGGCAGTTTCATGGCTAAGTGGAAATCTGAACAGAAATCACCATCATTATGGACCATGACTTTCAACCACACTACAATTAAAACCACCGTATATGCTACACAGAATGTTGTGGCAGAGTTACAGTCTGTACCACTTCAAATGTGTGTAGCATGCAGAATAGTTTATCTAGGAGCTCTTACTTTTTGAGATCTGTTTTACATAAAAATGGAATACACCTCATTTACTTGAACAGCAGAGAGAAAGCAAATGCTATGTGACATATTCCTTTCTTCTCCTCCTGGAAATATTTTAAAAAATACAATTTTCTCTGCATTCCACTTGCAGTTTGAAGTGGTACAGTCCAGAAACCCATCACCTTACTGACTTGGCATAATAGATCCAGAAACAAACAAAGACAGCCGTGTGATCCATACATAAAACAAATGCAGGAGGAAGGCAATACTTTTTTTTTACTGGATCACTTTAAAAATCAAACATTGTGCGAGCTTTCGTGATTCAAGATCACTTCTTCAGGCATGCATCAATTTCTTGTGGTTCTCTCTCTCTCTTTCACACACACACACACACACACACACAGTATGTTTGTGCAGTCTCATCTTTGCCATCAACTCAACAGGCAGACCACTATTTCTCTGCTTCCAATACTAAGATAACAATCCTGGTCTGCCTTTCAAAACTATTGTAAAGTAGAGGCATACCAGCAGTGACCCTCCAGATGTTGGCTGACTGCAATTCCCTTTGGCCCCGGCCAGCATACTCAGGAGATGCCTCAACTCCAGCAACATCTGGAAAACTGCACTTTGCCCCTCCCTGCACTGGAAAGAGGGAGGAAAGACTGAAGAGGTATAAACAGAAGGAAAAGGTGCCTCATAATGGACAAAGTAGATAAGGAAAAACTGTTTTCCCTATCGCACAACACTAGAACTAGGGGGCACTCCATGAAACTTTTGGGTACTAGTTCTCAAACAAATAAGAGAAAGTACTTTTTCACCCAGAGGATCACTGGTCTATGGAACTCCCTGCCAGAAGAAGTGGTGACAGCTGTCAGTCTCGACAGCTTTAAGAAAGGATTAGACAAGTTCATTGAGGACAAGGGTATCCATGGCTATAATTACGGATACCTAAGGACAACCTCCGGGTTGGAGAGTTAGGCAGGATATCTCTCAATGCCATTTCCAGGGAATCCTAAACAGGTGAAGAAGACATCTGCTTGGGAATAATGCCCTGAAGCAAATGGTGAGCCACTGTGTGAGACAGAATGCTGGACTGGATGGGCTGAGGCCTGTTCCAGCAGGGATGTTCTTATGTATAATGCCCACCCCGGTTGTAAAGGCTACTTAGGCAATGTATGCAAAGTACTTTGACCATTAAAATGGTACATAAATGCATTTCACTTTTATGCTACCTTCTTCCAGTAAAGAGACCAAAGGAGGCTCACAAAATATATTTTAGAGAACCAAATTGACTAAATGAGAGAAAGAGTGTGTGTTTTCTTTATATATGTGAGGTGTGAGGTAGTGGACATGGTGCCAGGACTAGATTCAGGAGCTCTGGATTCAAATCCTCATTTGGCCATAGAAACTCACGGTGGGGGAGAAGGGGCTGACAATTAGTAAGACCCCCTTCTTGGAACACGTCAAATACTTGGAAAGCTCTATTAGGTCACCAGGCTTAGAAGCAACTTTGACAGTGCAAGGCAAAAAACATGGGCTGCAACTGGCAAGGTTTCTTGCTGCTTTTCTGCTACTTCTTAGGGGGTCACAGTTATCAACAGAAGGGGAAGAACTGGAATCAGTGACAGACTTTACCTTCTTGGGATCTAAGATCACTGCAGATGGCGACTGCAGCCATGACATAAAAAGACGCTTACTCCTTGGGAGGCAAGCTATGGCAAACCTAGGCAGCATGATAAAAAGTAGAGACATCACCCTGCCAACAAAAGTCCGCATAGTTAAAAGCAATGGTCTTCCCAGTAGTAACATGTGGCTGTGAGAACCGGACCATAAGGAAGGCTGAGTGCAGAAGAATAGATGCTTTCGAACTGTGGTGCTGGAGAAAACTGTTAAGAGTCCCCTGGACTACAAGGAGATCAAATCAGTCCATCCTGAAGGAAATCATCCCTTAGGAGGACAGATACTGAAGCTGAAGCTCAAGTACTTTGGCCACCAGATGAGAAGAGAGGACTCACTGGAGAAGGCCCTGATGCTGGGAAAGATCAAAGGCAAAAGGCAAAGAGGTGGCAGAGGCAGGGCCGTAGCCAGGATTCTATATGTGGGTGGGCAAATATTTTTTTCAGGTTGGGCAACAGTGTGTCACACACACACACACACACACACACACACACACACACACACACACACACACACACACACACACACACACACACACACACACACACACACACACACACGGTGTGTGTGTGTGTGTGTGTGTGTGTGTGTGTGTGTGTGTGTGTGTGTGTGTGATATACAGGTGAAACTCGGAAAATTAGAATATCATGCAAATGTTCATTCATTTCACTTAAAAGGTGAAACAAATATATGAGATAGACTCACTACATGCAAAGCGAGAGATGCCATGACTTAATTCGTTATAATTGTGATGATCATGGCATACAGCGTACATGAGATTACGTGATGATTATGGGGTACATGAGATTGGGGGATTGGGGTTTTCATAAGCATCAATATTATAACAAAGTAAGGCTTGAACTATCTCACTTTGCATGTAATGAGTCTATCTCGTATATTTGTTTCACCTTTTAAGTTGCATTACTGAACTGAAAGAACATTTGCAGGATATGCTAATTTTCCAAGTTTCACCTGTATATAAGCAACCGAGAGTTTGAGGGTGGACAAACTGCTAACTCAGGGTGGGCATTGCCCACCCTGGCCACCCCCTGGCTACGGCCCTGACCCAAGGATGAGATGGCTAGGCAGCATCTTTCATGCAGTGGGCTTAGATCTGGGCAGACTTTGGAGGATGGCAGGTGACAGAGGAGCCTGGCAAGCGGTGGTCCATGGGGTCGCAAAGGGTCAGACTCGACTGAACGACAACAACGGTTTTAAACACACGGCTGAGTTGGCCAGAGATCCTACTCACCTGAGGAAGAAGAAGTAGGAGTAGTCCTGCACGACGGTGTGAGAGTGGCAGGAGAAATAGCCCAGGCCGGTCAAGTTGAGCCTGGAGCCGGCGGGGACCTCCAGCATGCTGCCCCATGCCTGGTCGCACAACATCTCGATCTCGGCGGAGTAGAAGAGACCCCCGTCGGTGGTAGCTTCTTCGTACTGCCAGGGCAAATAGTTGTACATGCTGTACATGTCCTGGTGCAGGGCCAAGACCTTGGCGTAGACGATGATCTCTGCTAACTCAGCCCGACAACTTTCGCTCAGGGGTCTCCAGTCTGAAGGCAGCTGACAGCCCCGGACGGGACGGAGCAGCGTCCGAAGGCACAGCAGGGTCAGCGGCAGCATCAGCAGGTTCTGCAGCATGATGGATGGGAGGGAGGCGGGGGAGAGAGGGAGAGAGAGAGAGAGACAGGCACAGGCGCGCTCCAGGCGAGACCCTCTCACTTGAGACGGGACGGGGAGGGGAGGGAAGGCAACCCGGTCAGTCCCACACAGACGCCGGCGCCCGACTTGAGGCGGAGTGGATCATGAAACAGGGCAGCCTGAGCCCCCGAAGGCAGCGCCTTGACTGGCGAGCGGCTGGGCTCCCGGGTGCACTGGCCAATCGGAGCGGCTTCTCCAAGAGAGGGCGGGGCCGTAACTAGAGACGCCACTGGGTCCACCCGTCGACTCCAGGCTCGCCTGGATTTTGGGATGGCTTGAAGCAGGGGTGCCCAAACTTTTCGAGCCGGGCCAGGCACATGGTTCAGGGGTGACTAAACTACGGGAACCCCCCCCCCCTCCCGGATCTGGCCCCCGACGCCAAGTCATCCGGCCCACGCTACCCTCGTTGCTCCCAGAAGCGGAAGTAAAAGGGTATTTACACATTCTACACCTATCCTCTAGTTCAGGAGTGCCCAAACTACTGGCCCTTGGGACAGCTCTGGCTCCTAATGCCAATTCATCTGGCCCATGGCTCCCTTGTTGCTCCCGGAAGCGGAAGCAAAACGCGCCCTCACGGGCACGTTTTACTTCCGCTTCCGGGAGTGGCAAGGGCATACCTGTCAACCGCTGCTCCGACGAATCCGGGACCTGCGCAAACCTGGTCTGCGCAGGTCGCATTGTACGCATGCGCGTGGAGGGCTACGCCACTTGCGTAGCCTTCTACGCAGGCGGCGTAGCCTTCTGCGCATGCATGGAAGGGAGCTACGGAAGTGTAGAGCCCTTCCACGCATGCGTGCAACGCGACCTGCGCAGATGGGCTGCGCAGTGCCTCCTTCCCCCCCGCTGCAAAATTACGGGGTTTTGGCAGCACGGGTCGGGAAACGCCGCAAATCAGTGCCGAATTACAGAGTAATCCTGGCCAAATCGGGATGGTTGACAGGTATGGACAAGGGTGCTGTGGGCCAGATGAATTGGTGTCTGGGGCTGGATCCGGCCCCCAAGCTGTAGTTTGGGTACCCCTGGCTTGAAAGGAGGAGGAAGAAGAAGACAGGCCTCTATCTCATCATCAGCACTTGGGAAGACACTTTTTGGGCACTGCCGAGGCCCCCCCCCCCAATGGCTGTTTGGGGAAATACTGCGTGCTGCAGGCCGTAAAAGTAACTTTTCCAAGCTCTGATCCCAGGGCCATAGCCAGGATTCTAGACGTGGGAGGGGAATATTTTTTCAGGATGGGCAACAATGTCATATATATATATATATATATATATATATATATATATATATATATATATATATATATATATATATATATATATATATATATATATATATATATATATATATATATATATATATATATATATATATATATATATATATATATATATATATATATATATATATATAAGTAAAACCCCGACTTACATATGCCTCGAGTTACATAAAATCTGACTTACATAAGGATTTTGTGCTAAAACCATGTCCCAGTTTACACGATTTCCTATGGATTTGCTTCAAGTTACATAAAGATTCTTTTTCCTATGAGTTTGCTTCAGGTTACGTAAAAATTAATTTCCCTATGGGTTTGCTTCAGTTTCTCAGTTTTCATTCAGCATTTAAAAATCCTACATAAGTAATAACGCCATCACACCAGCAACAGGGTGTGATATATGCAAGCAACAGGGTTATATATATGCAAGCAACAGGGAGTTTGAGGGTGGGCAAACTGCTGCAAAATCAGGGTGGGCAAAGCCCGCCTTGGCCGCCTGCTGGCTACGGCCCTATCTGATCCACTTCAGCCTTCAAACTCCAGGAACACAACACTGGGATGGGTCTCCCTCTTCTTCCTTATCTAGGCCAGATGTGAGACTGCCAAAATGAAGGCGCCTTTTGTTGAGTTCATTCTGCACTTCCTTTCGAGTGACCTAGTATGCTTTGGTTGTCTTTTTAACCCTGTGTTACTTCTGCACTTGAGAAAAGGAGAAAGGCTGCAACAATAGAGAAGTGGCTTGGGAACTAGTTGCTGGTGTGATGGTGTTATTACTTATGTAGGATTTTTAAATGCTGAATGAAAACTGAGAAACTGAAACCTGAATTATAGCCTCTCAGTTTTCTGGATCAATGAAAAGGAAGGATGAAATGGCAAAGTGACATGTCCAAAAAGCCATTTTAAAAAAGGAGGGTCTTCTGGCTAATTTTTTGTAAAGGGAAAGAAAGATACACAGTCCTTGAACAGAACTTGGATTGCAATTAATCAAGGAAAAGGTGCTGGGAGAGGCCAGAGTTCAGTGCTAGAGCATATGTGCATCCTGTGGAAGGGCTGGTGCCCCTGTGCAAAAATAGTCTTGGAGGCCACATTTTGCACCTAGTAGAATCTAGCAAGATCTGAATCTAGACCCCCTGAGCCCTATTCCATCAGTGTATCCACTACACCACACCAGCTAGCTTTTCTGAAGAGCCCACAAACCAAATCTTCCATGAATATGGAGTGTTAACTACAGCCGTTCTCTATGATAGTCATAGTCTAGCACCCATTAAGTCTCCTGGCCATCATTAAATCCTATGATGATAGATCTACAGATGATATCTGTGTATTGTGTGAATTAATCACTTCTAGATACTGATGTTTAAACTTATGAGAAATTTTTTTCTCACATTCTCCCTATACCCATGATGGTGAACCTTGGCACTCCAGCTGTTTTTGTACTTCAATCCCCAGAATCCCAAGTCCCTGTGAATCCACATGAATGCCCTTAAGGCCATTCATGTGGATTCACAGGGACTTGGGTTTCTGGGGATTGAAGTACAAAAACAGCTAGAGTGCCAAGGTTCGCCATCACTGCCCTATACCATGCATAAATATATACACTTCCAGCGTACTTCTCCATTTAAATAGCAGCATATAAATTTGAATATAACTAAATAAATAAATAAAATTTAGTGGTATTTTTCTCAATTTAATTAACCCAAATGCTCTGTCAAATTATTGTGTCTCCTAAATTCTTATGAATTTATTCCTTGGCATGAAGTGCATTCTTTCATAATGCTCAGAAAATACTTGATCAGAGAAGCCATAACATGTCTGGGTTGTTTTTTTAAATTAATTCCTTTTCTTAATTTTGGAGACAGCAAACTACATGTGATCTCTAAATAAATACTCCAACCACCCCTGAAAAAATGTCTTTAATTACCCACCCATTGCCAATTCCTTCCTTTCTAAAGGCCATAAATTCCAAGGTGAGCAGCATGGAGTGGAGTAACAAAAATGTTTACTTTCTAAGTCAAAGATTGGAATCTTACAGTGCTCTCAAAAGCATCAGCCAGCATAACCAAAAGGAAAAGAAGCATATGGTGGGCTAGAAGCTTTGCTATCCATGTTTTAGGTTAACCTAGAACTCTTTATCCCACCTATCAACTCATGTCAATACTGTTTCCAGGACACATCACCTTCTGCAGAGCCCTTTGTCACAGTGACCCCAGTTTCATCTTGCCACTGGCTGCTGCTGCTGTCACCCCTACTCCTCTTCACCAGCCACTGCCCCAAGGATGGACAACTTGTGCTCTTCCAGATGTTGATAGACTGCAAGCTGCTGCAGTTCTTACCCATGTTGCCAGCAATGAAGGATGCTGGGACCTGCAGCCCAACAACATCTGGAGCTCCAACTTATTGTCCACTCCTGTAGAACCCCACTCAACAGGGAGCAAACATGCATGTGGAAGCTATGGCCATATTGCAGCTGCCACCTTGACTTGGCTCTTACCAGATGTTCTCCTTTTCTGGGCCAGAAGGCAAGGTCAAGGGAGGGAGTAAGCAAGAGGCAATGAAGAAAGTGCTAAAGAAAGTGAACCAAGACATATCTCAACCCTGATGTCTGCTAATACTTGTCCTAAACAAGTATTGTATTAGCATCTGGCAAATCTTTGTTGTTGATAGGAATAAGGTCCAAAAAAAGACATAATTTTGTCTGCAAAAATAATCTGCAATGGAAAAAAACATCCAGGATGTTCTTTGGTTTGAACCTTGTTCTGTGGGCAAAGGAACAACCAAGATGGGGAAAGTTGCCTCTCCTCCTCCTTCCAGCTCCCAAAAGCCCTGTGACCGACTTGGAATTAGATTGTAGTCATCTCATAGCCATGGGGACTAGAGTACTCAGAAAGAGTAGCCTGAGAACCTCAGGTGTACCCTGAGAACGGCAATCTTGTGTTGCCGGCTAATCGTTCTCACACTAGGCCAGGCTAAAAGAACTGCAGAATGAACTCACCAAAAGGTGCCTTCATTTTGGCATAGAAGAAGAAGAAGAAGAAGAAGCCATGAGGACTGCCATTTGGATTTTTGCAGTTGTTATCCAAGAAAATAACTTCACCCTTCTCAGCCACTGGGTTATGGGCAACAATGCCAAATACACAGGGGTGCCTCATCCTGGCAGCATGTCACATTGTGCTAAGATGAAACAGTTCTCGGAGGGCTCCACCTTTTGCCAGCCTCCACGATAAAATGCCACAGTCTCTCTTTGTTCTTCACAGGAGTCCTGTCACCTTCTTCTAGCTCTAGACAATGAGGCACTAGTAATATCAAGGAGGGTTTTCAAAACCCACTAAGAAGTTCACATCTTTTGAAACCTGTATTTGCTGTTTTTTCACAGGTGATCTAAAGGTCAATCTGAAACAGTCTTCTAGGGAGCTGGCTAAAAATCCATACGCACACACACCCATCTGAACTCAGCATGGATCAGACAAAGCATTTGTAGCCAAAACTAGCTAATCAGAATGAACTCAATAGAGCCAATTATTGCTGGGTCTGTGCTCCTAACCATTCATGCGTGTGGGGCTTTTTCATTCACTTCCTTTTTTCAGATAAGTAGCAAACTGACAAACCTCCCCCCACCCACCCACCCACCCACCCACCCCTTTTCAGGCAGGAACTATCCTTCTTCTTTTTTCTTCTAAAAAGATGGTTATAGAAATATATGGGAGAAAAAAAAGTATTCCCCCAGGGACATACCTGTCAAGTATCCGGCATTGGCCGGGATTTCCCGTATTTTGGCGCTCATTCTTCCCCTTTCCCGCCGCCGTCCTGTATTTTGAACGGAGGGGAAAGCGGTTACTGCGCATGCGTACCATCGCAAATATGTTCTGTGCATGCACAAATGTGTTGTGCGCATGCGCAAATGGGTTCTGCGTGTGCGTGTACACGCATGCACAGTAATTTCTCGTATTTTTGGGAGCCACACATGACAGGTATGCCCAGGGAGGACTTTGACATTTAATTCTGAGCTTTTGTGGTAATTGCAAGGTAATTTCAGAATTCAAATTTAAGTTTGCTTTTGATGTCATAATGATGCTTGTTAGCTGGAAGGCTGGCGAGTCGGCAGTTTGAGACCTGGGTAGTGCATGATGGATTGAGTGCCCGTCTCTGTTCCAGCTCTTGAGGACATGAAAGGAGCCTCATTTGGGTGTTCCCTGAATGGAGTTTCTTCTGCCAAAATCCTTTCAACTCAGAATAATTTCTGACACAAAATTATTATTACCACCATTAACGTGTACTTTAAAGATAAAGTACCAGGGCCATAGCCGGGGTGCCTGGTGTGTGTGTGAAAATCCTCCCGAGCCAACAGCCCACCCCCCCAACCCAACCCATGGTGCCAATGTTATATATGTGAGTGTGACATTGTTGCCCCTCCAGAACACCCCCCCCAAAAAATGTTTATATATATATATATATATATATATATATATATATATATATATATATATATATATATATATATATATATATATATATATATATATATATATATATATATATATATATATATATATATATATATATATATATATATATATAATCTTGAATCCTGGCTACAGCCCCATAAAATACACACATATGCTGGACACCCATCTCAAAGATTTGCATATTAGTTAAGGGTTTCTGGGATATACCACAGCTAACAGGTTGTTATATGCTGCTATATATGTTGTATATTATATGTTGTTATATTATACCACGTTTACAGAAACTACTTCAGTAGAATTCTCATCCACAACCTCAGATGCTAGGCCTGAAGGGTATACTCATTAACAAATGTGTAATGCCACAATGTTTGTCTTGCATCCATCTACTAAACATTTGCAATTCAAAAGGGTGAAGTTTCACAACTAATCTGAATAACAGGTATTACCAGTTTGGGGGGGGGACCACATTGGTTTGTATACTTATCTGTTATGCTAACCATTCTGTACCTCTGTACCTGATGTGTATAAATTGATGTCATGAAGTCTCACTCTTGTGTCTGATAAAGTAGCCTTGATCCACGAAAGCTAACATTAAAATACAACAGTTAGTCTTTAAAGTGTCACAACATTTTTGTCTTTTTGTTTTGTTTATTCTCTGATAGGCTTGAAACAAAGACTAATATGGCTATCATTTCAAAATTTTCAACTAACAAAAGAAATTACAGTAGTTAGGAGCTGGTTGTGGGGATTTCGTTGGACAGGAGGACCTGGATTCCAACTGCCTTTTATTTCCATCTCCACTTCCACTCCTTTGTAGTATAGAATACAAAATATTAATTCCAGGCGCATGCACAAAGACACAAACAGCATTAAACCTGAGAATTGTACGAAGCTGTATAACTGGCATTGATCACATCCTAAAAGGAGACAGTTGAAAACAAAACCCATCTCATTTCATTTTTTCTCATATTTATTCCAGCCTTCTCATATTTGCCTGGAAATACTTTCATTTACTCCTAACCTTTTAAAACATACATTGGGGGAAACACACAAAAGACCCGAGTAAAGGTTATAGGATTAACAATGGATGACTGTCAAGAGTGATTTTACACAAAACTGCAGAAAGCCACAAATTAGGATTAGAATCTGGATATGTTGCTTTTTGGAGGACTACAGTTCACACCCAGAGCCAGCAGAGTTAATTTACCATGCTCTGGATAGTGCTGTGGGATGAGGTGAAGAATAAGCAGTGACTCACATTTAAATATACAGGCACGGGAGACTATTTGAGTCAGAAGGGATAGAGTGCAGACCCCAGAAGGACTAGGCATGGGTTCTGGCTCCCAAACCAGTCCCAGTCACTGGAGACACCATCCAAAACAAGAGCATTCCAAAGATTTAAACCATAGGGCCGTTATCATTGTTTCCATGGCCTCATATTAACAAAGACCGTTAATGAGTGTAAAAAAAATTCCTTGTATGAAATAATAGAGCTGTAGCAAAGTACAAAGGCAAGGGTCTCTGCTAGTAGGCTGCTCCTTTAAAACTTCCTACTCCAGAACAAAATTAATAATTTGATATTGTTTATAAGTTCTACAGGTGGGATGGAGCATGTAGATATTATAATGTTATGTATATGGTTTTTATGGGGTTTTTATGTTTGTAATTTAAAAAAATAAGTTTAAAACCTTTCTACTCATTAAAAATTGGGTAGCGGTTAAGAAATAGTAAGACCTGTGTGGTATATGGAGCACCATTGGAGTCAAAAACATTTTGGAACAAGTTGGGATCTGTCCAGAGTTCTGAAAGATCTGCCTCTTAACTAGCCTCCTTTCCTGAATTAATAAGCCAAGATTCCCTTCTGCTTGTTCTCTCCATTTGCCCAATACCATTTCTTGGCCCCTTTTTTCCATGTTATGGTCTGGGCTTCACCAGGATTAGACAAGCAGTCCATGTGAGATAGAAGCATGAAAGAATGTTTTGAGGGACATGGAGCTATCAACAAAAAGGGCATAGGCTATGTAACTGTACTGACTGAATGGTATAATTTGCTTAACCCAGAAGCTGACAAATAGACATATGAGAAAGTACTGAAGTGAGATTAAATCCTGACTTTCTTGAAATGACCAGCTGTCTTCAGCTTTCACTGATGTAGCATAGAGCATATGAAGCATGTGAACAATCAAAATGCAGTCATTCCTCTACATATAGAGCTATCTTGACCAGACAAAAACAACATCTGGTCTACAAGCCAGCTGTTGCTCATGAGCATCCCATCCAATTACCAGGACCATCCCTTTGTCCAAGATCCTATCTACATCCTGTACAAGACCCTATCCACTTCCACCATCCAGCAACTGACACCACTACCCCACCTCTAAAATCTCTTATCTTCTATCAGTTGTTGAGTTGTAAATAGCACATTTCATTTTATGGATGTGTAAATCGTGGATGAGAGAATGGGATAATCATGCAACCCCCAGAATGCTCCTTTGATTTCAGCTTCATCCCCGGGCCAAAATTATTCCCTCTCCTTTGAGCTAGACCATAGGTTGGGGAATGTTTAAGCGGAGAATTATTAAAACTAGCCTCTGGCAAGATATTCATGTCAAGGACGCATTGTCAGAAACTATGCAAAATTATTTATTTAAGAGGACTTTATTTTTTTTTAATCTGTCATGAATGGGCTTGTTTCGGGGAGGGGGGTTGGCTCCCTAATCTAGTGATAATGGTGAATTATATGAACAAAGTTTTCTTTATATATCTATTTTAAAATTCTGTAAATTCTTAGTAATAATTATTCCCAAATATTTAAAACTCAAATTAACTTTAATCTTAAATTTCATTTTAATTCCCTCCATATCATTATTAAATAAAATCATCCCTGGGTTTTTTCTTCTTCTTCTTCTTGTGCCGTACCTGATTCTGAATATTAGCCATGAAGATTGTCCTGAGAATATAATGCAGTGGCCTTCCATTTATTTGCCTTCCATATCACAGTGTGACTCCCGTAATACTGTTCCAGTTCTGTGAGTCACTTTTTGTTCCTGAGCCCTTTTGGCACACAAAGTCCTATTCAGCCCCAGACCAGTATTGATGACACTGCTGCCCTCCATCAAGATAGATTCAAGTGGGATTTAATCCACTTGGGGACCATCACCCTTTCCTGGGGACTTCACTAAGGCCACTATTCCTCAGGGTTGTCAGGTTATTTAACTGCTGCCTTTTGATCAAGTGTATAGCAATCTTGCTTTGTGATCATTCCCATTAAAATGAACCTTCTCAAGTCTCAAAAAAATTCCCCCAAAACCTTTGCCCCATGTGGAAAATGAAGCTTACAGTCCCTGACATAACAACTGCATAAACAAAGAGGGTTGTGAAGCATTGGGCACGCAACAATATCATTTCAAAGCCTCACTCATCTCTGAAGCTGAATTAGTGACCTTAAACCACTCACAATCTCTCAATCTAACTGACTTTGTAGGGTTGTTGGGACCATGAAAAAGAGGTAATGATCCATATACAGTGGTACATCATACAATGCTTTTAATCCATTCCACGGAGCTCATTGTTGTATGAAACAATTGCTATACAATGCATGCATCGTATAGCGATTTTCCCTATGGGATGCATCGTACAACAAAAAATTTTCCACTAAGTGTTTTTTTCCATTGAAAAATTATTGTACAATGCAGAACACCATCCCCCCCCCCCAATCCTAATTGTTATGTGATTTCATTGCTATACGGGGCAATTGTTGTATGGGGTTCCACTGTACCACTTTGAGCTTCCTAGAGGGATGTTGAGATATAGATACAGTACATGCATTTAAAGACCCATGTTATCTAATTGTTGTGGCAAGCTCAGTCTGTTATACTCATTGCAGTGTATTTTTCATTGTATTTACTAAAGTCTGCATCTAGAGAGCAGTTTTATCAGACAGTGGTGAGTGAATGGTGTGATAGGTACACCCAAACACCAACATGGGGTACATGGAAAGAGCCTCCTTGAAGATTGTGGTATTTTTGAACCTCAATCGGGCATACCCTAGTAACAGCAACCTTATGTTGCCGGCTAATCATTCTCACACTAGGTCGCCTCAGGTTTCCAAAATCCAGTTCCAATGGCAAAACAATCAATCTAGTTTCCCCAAAACAATCTTTGTTTGTTTTTTTACTCGAAGCCTTGTTATGTTGCAGAATAAAGGTAAGGTAAAGGTCACCCTTTATTGAAAGCCCGTTGTATCCAACTCTAGGGTTCACTGCTCATCTCTGTTTCATAGCCGAAGAACCAGCTCTGTCTGCTTCGGCAGACATTTCCATGGTCATGTGGCAGGTATGACTAGACATGCATGGAATGCTGTTACCTTCCCACCGAAGTGGTCCCTATTTATCTACTTGCAATTTCTTGCTTTCGAACTGCTAGGTTGGCAGGAGCTGGGACAATGACGGGAGCTTATTCCATCCAGCAGTATTTGGGTATTGAACTGCTGACCTACCACCTTCCAGTCAGCATCTTAGCCACTTGAGCCACTGCAGTCACCTAATTAGCAAGGCTTTCAACAAGGAAGAAGTTTTTCTAATGTAACTATATTTATCCCAGTTGCTAGAAGCAGCTGCAAACTTTTTTTTTAAAAAAAGTGTGTGCAAGTCTTTTGCTGTTTTCAGAATTGCTGTATTCCTCCACTTAATAGTTACTAAGCCAAAGGGGCACATATTCATCTAGTCTAAACCATATTTCGATATAATTCTGTCATTTTGATTTCTGCAACAAGAACTATAGCAAGCCTGGAAGGCAACATGGGCCCCAGGAAAGGGCGGGAATCACAGGTGTTAGCTGAAGAGGAGGAAAACCCAGACAGAGAGACTTGGCCCATGATTAAATTATTACTTCAGGTTTTGGTAATTCTGCAGTGACAGTTATAACCTTTGATTAATTCATGGAAGGAGCAACATCATTGGCCAAATTGAGCTGAAGAGGATCCAGCTGAACATTTAAAAGCTTTTTTAAAGAAGATTTATATGGGCAGGTCTGCATTACAAATGTGGACTGGTTTTATAGCTGTAAACTTTCACTAAAGAATCCTGGGATATATAGTCTTATCAGGAGATGTGACAATATCCAACAAAGAATTTGTGAAGTTCTTATCAAACTACAATTCCCAAAATTATTTTGAGAAAGCCATGGTAATTAAACTGATAGAAAGAAGCCACAGTTTTGTGGTGCTAATTACACCACAGAGGTAAAAGGATAGTGTTTTCTTTCTTTCTTTCTTTCTTTCTTTCCATGGAACAGAAGAGTAATTATGTAGGTACTGTATTCCCATCCTGCCCCCGTCTAGCAGATCTTCTGTCTTACCAACAGTTGTGCCATTGATTTCACAGTCACTGTGAGACTAGGCACATGCTAGGGAGTCTAGGTAGCTGACACCTCACCGGCCAACACTGTCAATGAAGCAATCGGATTGGTATCTGTGAGACTTTACACATGACAGCCATTGAGTAGTCTTGCTATGTGACAATATCTATTGTGTATGCAGAAGGTTATGCCAACAAGAGCATTTTTTTTCTTCATTAAGAAAGATGAAGAATGTTCTCATACTTATATATAGAATTAAGAAGTCTGCAGAAGTAGCATGGGACAAATGGCTATCTCTTTGACACCTCACCCTAGCTCTTTTTAAATGAAGAATAAAGCAAGGAAAAACTAAATGTCTAACCTCAAACAGATGCCAAACCAAATAAGCCTATTTTAGAACATAACCACTTGGTGCAAATATTAAAAATAATAATTGGAAACCATTTTTATGTCTTCAGTGACATATTGTATATACTCTAGTATAAGCCTAGTTTTTCAACCCTGAAAATGAGGTCAGAAAAGTGGGCTTAGTTTATACTCCGGTCACCGAGTGAGAGGGAAGAAGGCAGCAGCTAATAGCCTTTGTCACCCACTTCTCCCATCCTGTCGTCGGCACGTCTCAACTGACATGGAGAAAACTCCTGTCTGCTGCTTCTTGGGAGATGCCAGTTTTCTCTGTGCCTGATTGAGACAGTGGCGAAGGAAGAAGGGGATGGCAGCTA
The DNA here is from genome assembly GCA_035047345.1 of Bradypodion ventrale. Lineage (NCBI taxonomy): Eukaryota > Metazoa > Chordata > Lepidosauria > Squamata > Chamaeleonidae > Bradypodion > Bradypodion ventrale. The sequence continues at coordinate 163,261,847 of JAWDJE010000005.1, read as the reverse complement.
ATAGCCAGCTTCCCGTCACCCCAGGAGATTTTGCCTACACTGTTCTTCCAAATAATCAGGAATGTATCCCACTCTCTCTTTCATTTTATCTTTCTCTACATTTTCTGGAGGGCTCCTGAAAACTGTTGTGCTTCCATGGAGAGAAAACTAACTCTTCCAAGATCCTTTTCCAGTTTGGAAGGGTGTGACACTTCACTTCAACCTACATATAGCAGAAGCAGCCCTGATTCATACTAGAACTTAATCCTGTCCAGTTCCATTGGATACTTTCCAGTTTGTCAGCAGCAGAATGGAAATAAGACCTTGCTCTGACTAAGCAGAGACTCTGTTTATTACTTATGCAGAGCTTTGCATTGAAATCAGTGGATTAAAAACAGCGATCAAGACACTGGCCAGAATAGCCTACAGAAACAGGGGGAAAAAGAGAATTTGTTTTAGCAGCAGCAACACAGAGAATATTTCATAGCATTAAATAAACATTATTTGTCTAGCCCATAAGATATGGCTGTCTTATTTATAATGTCTTTGTAATCATCTATTTGCTCCCATATTGGCTTTACAAGCTTTGAAATGAATGCAAAGGCAGACAATGATAATTCCAAAGAAGCATCATTAGCAGATGTGGGACCCAGCAGATAATGGGAAAATATAGTTTTGGACTATAGCAATGTCCGCCAACCTCCTGAGACATGGGGACACCCTTAAAATGTCATGTAAAGGTTTATCTGTAAGTCTTGACCTACACTTAGATGTCGCAATTTACCTCTTGCAGAAAGTTTGTTCACAGATTTATAGGGTGCCAACGATTGTGAACATGCCTGCAGCAAAAAAAATATTAGGTTGATAAATATATCAGAATAGAATAGAAATCTAACAGAGTATTTTTGTAAATGTGTTTGAGATTATCAAATCAATGAGTTCCATCACTGCAAATCAATGAATTCCATTAGAAAAAAGGTTATCAATACCTGAACTCTGCTAGCTAGCAAAGCCCGCAGAATGTTCCAAATGTTGGTATGGAGAATAAGACCAAGAGGGGGTTGACAGAGGAGACAATGTAGCTATTCAGTTTTTCTGTAAGAAAGGCAGCGATGCACTGAAGCAGGTTCTGTCCTGTTCGGGAGAACCGGTAGCCGAAATTCCCCAGGCTACACCCACCTGGCTAGCCACGCCCACCTCCATACCCCATTGCATTGGCCATGCCCACAGATTTGGCCCCTCCCACAGAGGTGGTAGTAAAAAAAATTGGAGTGCATTACTGAAGAAAGGGGCAGGAAAGACAACTGTGGTTGGTGCAGCTTGGGAGAGGTAGAACAGTGTGGGTCTGAGGAAAAATGTTGTGACGGTGATAGCCATAAACAGGCAAGTTGGAGGGCTACACAGAAAGAGTTTGGGGACCAATAGAGGCCTGAAGACCGCAAATTGGGAACTTCCAGACTCCAATTTCCATAATTTCTCAACTAGCTTGTCAATGGCCCTGTACTTGTACGGGTCTGTTAACTGGACTAGTTTACAAACTACAATATTTTGTGAATTAGTTTTTATAATATCTGGACCCCTTCCAGTCAGGATTCAGACCTGGATATGGTACTGAGACTGCATTGGTCACGCTGATGGATGATCTCTGGCGAGAGAGGGATGGCTCTTCTTGACCTCTCAGTGGCTTTCGATACCGTCAACCACGGTATCCTTCTGGAACGGCTCTGAGGATTGGGGATCCAGGGCACTGTGTGGTCCTGGTTTTCCTCATTTCTGAGGGGCCAGAACCAGTCGGTGTGGTTGGAGAGCAAGAAGTCCAGTCCTAGGTCCCTAAAATATGGGGTGCCTCAGGGCTCGGTACTCTCTCCTCTCCTATTTAACATCTACATGAAGCCGCTGGGTGAGATCATCCGTTCCCACGGGGTGCGGTACCATCAGTGCGCGGATGATATACAGTTGTACATCTTGGCCCGTGGGGACCCCAGTGATGCAGTCAAAGTCCTTTCCAGTTGTCTGGAGGCAGTTGGGGTCTGGATGGGGGCAAATGGGTTACAGCTGAATCCTAGTAAGACTGAGTGGCTGTGGATGGGGGGGGGGGGGTCCTGTGTTATCCCGGGAGCTACCACCTTTGGTTTTCGATGGGGCTATTTTGCCCCAGACTGACCCGGTGCGCAACTTGGGGGTCCTCCTGGATTCACAGCTGCTGCTAGAAGAACAGGTGGCGGCTGTGGCCAGGAGGACCTTTGCCCAACTTCGGGTGATTTGCCAGTTGCGCACGCTCCTGGACTCTTTGCTCATGGTCACTCATGCTCTGGTGACCTCCAGACTTGATTATTGTAATGCGCTCTACATGGGGCTGCCTTTGATGACCATTCGGAGGCTGCAGCTGGTCCAGAATGCGGCGGCCTGGGTGGTGATGGGGTGTGGACATTATGCCCATGCCTCACCACTGCTGTGGGAGCTGCACTGGTTACCCGTTTGCCTCCGGGTGCAATTCAAGGTGCTGGTTTTGATCTTTAAAGCCCTATATGGTAGTGGGCCAGGTTACCTTAGAGACCGCATCACCCTAAGGACGTCTGTCCGTCCAATCAGAGCGGACTGGAGGGGCTTTCTAATAGTGCCATCGGCCAGGGGGGCTCGCCTCTCTGGCACAAGGAGGAGAGCCTTCTCTGTGTCCGCACCGGCCCTTTGGAACCTCCTGCCTGTGGAACTGCGTCTCCAGACGGAGTTGTTGCCCTTTAGAAAAGAACTAAAAACCTGGCTGGCGGGCCAAGTTTGGAGTGTAGGTGGAGGGGTGGCTTCCGTTGGGTGGTTAATATAGGGGAGGATGCCTGCCCCATGGTTTCTTCAGTTCCTGCACCCCTCTCTTTTTAGGGGTGGGTTTTTATTGCTGGTTTTTATCTGTTTTATTTGTTTTTTTCTGTTTTTTACCCACTGTTGTGAACCGCCCGGAGTCGGCTTTGGCTGAGTGGACGGTATAAAAATTTAACAATAAAATAAATAAATAAATAAATATAAATTGGGCCTTCTTTAAATTATCTAATATATTGGCTTTAGAGCTAAAAGTAATTCATCATTGGTAAGTAAGGCAATTCTCAGCAATGGCCTCAAGTATCTTGAAAACCTTTTCTGAGTTCATTGTTGGATGAGTAAGAAACGTATACACTATTTTGACATAGGTGAATTGTCTTAAAAATGCCAAGCTTGCTAGCCTAAATTTACACATAGTTGCAAAATACAGGTTAGAGCATATCCACAGTGCCACCTGCTGCATAGGGAATACACCAGTACAAACAAAGTTGTGTTCTGTATTTTAGAAAAGGCAAATATATTAGCACCTAGGAGTGGCCTTGTTTTGCATTTGTGTGTCTATGTATGACTTTTGTTTTATAAATAGCATTAACATTAATTGCATGACATTTTACCTACCAAAGTGACATTGAGACGGCCGTTTACTGAATGATAAGATTTCTTCTTTTCCAACTATGTTTGCAACAAAGTAGTGTCAGGGTGCATAATTTGATATAAAGTGGCCTTTATAAAGCAATTATCCTTTAAAAGCAATGAAAATAAAAGTGTTTACTCTTTAAAAGCAAAGTATGAGGCCTGATGAGCCTACGTGAGTCAGTTAAAGCAGAAAATAACTGCCAAGCAAGACAGTTAGAAAAAAATAATTATAAGAAGGAGAGGGAACCGCCTGACCCTGCTACAAACAAAGCTTCGTTTAAGGGCCAGGTAACATCTGGCTTGAAGCAGGAGTTTGAAGGGAGGTGGGGTAGAAAAAATCACCCCCATCAAGTATATAAATACAGATCTCTTTACAGTTAAACCCCAACATCTGGCTTTTGCCAGGTCCTCACTTGCAGTTTGTGGAGATAAGGGTATGCTTAGTATTCGTTCCTACTTTTTGTACACAATATAATATTAACAAAGGATAAGGTAATGCACAGAGATTCATGATTCAGTTTTCTCTTGTGTTTTACATTATTGATGCTTTCTTTATAGTTTAAGTTTAAGTACTGAAAATATTAAGTCTCTTGTTTTAAGAAGTGTCCTTCTCCACTTTTAAATTCTAAGCTTAGGGCTAACCTGCTGTGATTTAAAAGTTGTGTTAACAACTTCTATACAGGCTTTGATAGTGATGTACAGTATTTGAAATGCCACATTGTCTTCCTGTTTATTCTTTCTCAAGAATCAAGATGTACAGTATTGGTGAATCTGAGATGTCACTCGCCTCAAAGAAACAAAGCCTGTCACAGCATCTTGCCATGAACATATAGGACTGTCATTGATAATTTCCCGTCACTATCCGCAATAAATTGAATGATCTTGAATCACAAAGGCTTGCTAGCTTGCTTGTTGGCATACCTGTCAAGTTTCGGGAAATTTCTGTCAAACCCCCGTATTTTACACTCTTCCCCGATGTCATCCCATATTAGTTAGACTGCAATTAGACTGGAGTTAGACTGGAGGCCAGCACAGGATAAGCATAGCTGTCCAGTTTCCTGTTTTGGCTGGGAAATTTCCCCTATTTGACAGAAATTTCCTGAAACTTGACAGGTATGCTTGTTGGGCAAATAAAGGCAATGCCTTGCTTCTGCATTTAGTAAAGCCTCTCATCTTCAATGGCAGCTGTTCATATTTCTTAGGGTTGACCTGGAATAAGGATAAAGGTAGACAGCTGACAGGGAAGAAGGCAATGAAAGGTAGGGAAGGTACACACAGGGATGGGGAGAAAGGACACAGCTCATTTGACTGATGATCTTTCAGAAACAAAGTAGTTTTAATTTTAAAAATTGTCCAATCTTAATTTTGGTCTCATGGTTCCTTCTGTCACATTGTCTTCCTATTTTCCCCTTTTTGGTCTTATCCTCCATACTAGCATTTGGGCCATTCTGGGTGTTTTGCTAGACAGCAGAACTCAAGTACCCATACTTTTCACAGATGGAACTAATTGATTCACAAGTCAATGATCATCATGGAGACATTTGCAAGGAAAATAATTTATTCTAATCTAACCGGTACATTTATTGACCTAAAGCAATTTACTGCAGGCTAGTTCGTAGTCTTTGGCTTCATATAATCTGTGAACAAACTTTTTCCAAGATGAAAATTGTGACATCCAAGTATAAGTCAAGACTTACAGATGAACTTTTACAGGATATTTTAAGGGTGCCTCTCACAAACCTTGATGTGAACATTAATGCCTTGGCTACCAGAAAACAGCCACAAAAATTACACAGATTAAGTGAGCATGTGTAGCTAGATCAGGGGTTCCCAACCTATGGCCCATGGCACCATTTCATTGGCCCACATCACCACTGCCACTGAAAGAAGAAGTGGATGCATTTACGACAGCCGTAAATGTGCCCATGGCTATCATAAACACATTTATGATAGCCACGGGCACATTTTATGGCAGCGTTTATGACAGGAAAAATGACCAGTCCAGCCTGCTCAGCTCTCCAGGGGGCATTGTCTGGCCCATGGTGTAAAAAGGTAGGGAACCCCTGAGCTAAATAAACTGGTTCCACAGTAAAGTAATGTTCCAAAACAGATTTCATTCAAATTAACTCATTGATCTCTGAATGTTTCAAGTTTTGATATAAATCAAGTTAGTAATGTTTTTACATTTTGATTTATGATGTAGCCCCTATATCCCAGAAGATTGGAGACTACCGATTTATACTATTCCTCTGCACCACCTGGGTTTTGCGACACTTCTGTTATTATATACGGTGTCAGAACTAAAATGTTCATAATATTCCCAGAGCAATGCTCAATAACTTGATTTCTCCCCCACCTCTTCCTCCTCTTCTTCCTCCTTTCATTTGATACAAAAAACAAAGCCAGTTTAGTCACATTCTTGTAGTCGAATTCAAAATCATTTAAAATGCTTCTCTTTAACTCACACTTCTCTCAGGGGATCTGGTTCTCTCTCTGCAGGATGCAAGTCATTCCCACAGAAGCTCTAAGAACCTTATATTACATGCTGCGATACCAATTATTACAGATGTCACCCTTTCTTCTCAGACCATGAACTTATTTTAGCTCACTAATGGCTCAGTTAACCCAGTTTCAGAAACTGGAACACTGACCTTCTGGGCAGGGCTACCATCAGGGCAGTACTACCAGTACCCGGAGCTGACAGGGGCTCTGCCGCCACCAGCCATAACTGTGACATTACAGAGAAAAGTATGTGTGTGGGGGCAATAGGATTGCTCAGTATGGGGCCCAGAAATTTCTGATGGTGGCCCTGCTCCTGGGATCCAGATCTCCCAGGATCACCTTCCCAGCATACTAAGTCATCAACCATGTCTGGAATTTTCTGGAAGTGATAAAGCAAAAAAGGCACTTTTCTGAGGTTCTAGTCAGTTCCTCTTCATCTGAGGAGCCTTCTGAAAACTAAGTCTCTATTTTTCCAAAAGCAGCATTTACGGAGTTTAGCAAGGAATTAACAACAGACTATTTCCAAAAGTCCCCATTCCTAAGCATCTTATTGTAATTTAGTAGAGTTGTGAATCAGACAAAAAAAAAGATATTCATTACATATCACAAATTATTGCTCTTAAGAAGACCACAAACAGTTCAGCCAAAATGTGCTGGGTAATTTTTTTAAAGTGAAAAAAGCTACAGTTCTTCATATATCCTGAAACTTTTCTCTCTCTTTCATTATCAGAACTATTTGGATGTCACTCATTCCCCACTGTTGGGATTGTGGGCCAGATCCGGCCCATGGATCCTGGAAGTGACTGATCAATAAAGGCACATGAGGCAGAGTGGAGCGAAGATCAGTAATTTAATGATGAGAAATCATGAGTATTTATCCTGTTCTGGCTGCATGCATAAGCATAGCAATCCAGTGTGAAACCAGACTTCACACATCATGTTTGCACAAATTAATTGGGGAAGTCTACACAGGGAAAGTTCATTAACTAACTTAATTAACTGCAGGGGAAATACATTGTTCCATGTTATTGGAAGTAAACAAGTTGCCAATATTGACTCTAGTGCTTAATGGAATCCGCAGATGCGGGATTACCTATTACATGCCTAGTGAGTTAGTCATTAGCTCTTCATTGTCCGAGCTGCCTGTCAGATCAGCTGGTGAATTAAACTCTATCAAATATCCGCTCCCCAATTTCTGTCCCGTCGAAACCTAATAGCTCAAAGGAGCGATCTCCCAAACTGGGGTTCTGTCAGGGACAGTTGACCAATTGTGTGCACGGATCCCACACCCCACCACTTTTAAAAAGTTTTAAACCTAGTCTGGGGTTTACTAAAGTTGTCAGGAAAATGGTCTTTGCAGCAATCTTGTGTGTGCGTTAAGGGCCATCAGGTCATATCTAACTAAAAGTGACCCTAATATACAGGTATATTCACCAGGACTGCAGTGGCTCATGTGGTTAAGACACTGAACTTGATGACTGGAAGGTCAGCAGGTCAGAAGTTTGAGACCCAAGTATTGCACAATGGAGTGCGCTCCCATCGTTGTCCCAGCTCCTGCCAACCTAGCAGTTTGAAAGCAAGAAATTGCAAGTAGATAAATAGGGACCACTTTGGTGGGAAGATAAACAGTGTTCCGTGCACTCCGTGTTTAGTCATGCCTGCCACGTGTCCACGGAAATATCTGCAGGCACAAACAGCACTGGCTCTTTGGCTATAAACAGAGATGAGCACTGAACCCTAAAGTTGAATATGACTGGCTTTTGAGCAAGGGTGACCTTGACCTAGATATATTCAAGATACGACACAGTATATTTAAGAAGTGGATTTACCATTGCTCAGCCACCACCATGACTTTTCAGTGGAACAGGAATTCGAATCTGGATCTTCTGGATCCTAGTCCATCATTCCGTCAACTATGCTACACTGGCTGGAGTGCTGAGGAAAGCTAAAGTGCCATTTGCCATTTTTTTCCTACAATGAGTACACATTGAAGCCAGGCAATTAGAATCGGGCGAGTTGGCTAGATTTTTTTCATTGCAGATAATAAGATATTTAATAGACTGTATATGTACCACTAATAAACCCTATATTGGGATTTGCCAAAAAAAAGAAAAGAAAGAAATTCTAGGAGGTACCCTTACTAGTCTGCCACAGCACAAACACAGAGATCCATGGGACTCTGTTGTTTAGAGTGGAGCGGAAATGGATATTGCTTCAAATTGCAGAGGGATAGATGAGGGGGAAGAATCCCAAGGCCTTCAAATGTCTCTCCAGAACATGATTTTTGCAATGAAATTATGCTAAGATCTATGTGATACAGTCAAGTGTCAGGCAAAAGCTTCAACCGCCACCCACCTACCCTGTTCTTTCTTATCAGCACCAAGTGTTCTTATATTCAAAGAATAAAGAGGGTGATTGCTCAATAATGTAACAATACATTTGGTTTCTCTTCCCCCCCCCCCCTTGTTTGCATTATTTCATCTACCTCCTTCACTATTTTTCTTTCCCTGCTCCAAGCAGAGGAGCTTTAAAAAGTTATCCTTCTGTAAAAACAAGACTCCCAAAATCCCCAATACCCACTCCATCTCCCTTCTTTTCTGCTGTAACTTTCTACACACAAGGCCTATCTGCCTTCCACCTCCATTTCTTTGTGCTTCCTACATTAACAACCGCTGTCCCACTTAAAGACATCTCTATCATTTCTTTCATACTTTCCCTTCCTGATCATCCATCCTTTTATACTTTTACTTTTTACGCATTATATTCTCCTTGCCAAATTCCAGTTGAAAGCAAGAAATTGCAAGTAGATAAATAGGGACCACTTCGGTGGGAAGGTAACAGCGTTCCATGCGCTCCGGTGTATAGTCATGCCTGCCACATGACCACAGAAATGTCTGCAGAAGCAAACAGCGCTGGTTCTTCGGCTTTGAAACAGAGATGAGCACTGCATCCTAGAACTGAGGGACCATTTACTTAAGTGCCTCCCCCCCCCCAATAATGGTCTTTCATCAAGCCACCAATTAGGATCTGAAGGCAAGATGCCTTCCCCTATAAAAACTTTCCCCCAAACTTTTCCCTGAAAATGGAGGCTACATTCATTGTTGCAACTGCCTTTGCAACAAGCTCAGATGATGAGTTCTCACAAAACTGGAATCAGAGCAAAAATGAGTTACAGTAATACCTCGGATAACGCTAAAACTTGGTTCCACAAGTCTTAGCGTTATCTGATTTCTAGCGTTATCTGATGCATGCATTGGATAACATTTTTTTTTTAAAAGCCCGGTTCTTTTTCCGAAGAGGAAAGGGAACCGGGGATCGATCCGCCTGCAAATGCAGCTGGTGTACGGGCACTACGTTCGGTGGCTACGTTCGGTGGCTGCCTGAAAGGCAGCCACCGAATGGAGCACCCGTATTTTGGCTTCCCACACCCACAAAAAGGACGACGTGATCTCCTACCTTTTCATGCTGTTTGGGAACAAAAAAAAATCACCATTGTCAGGTGCATGTTTCGGGCTCTCCGGCTCCCCTGCAGCCTCTTGGAGGGTTGGAGGACATTTTTCGCGCTATTCCTGCCTTCCTAGGACATTTCATTTCATATTTCTATACCTCCTTTCTCCGACCGATGACCGACTCAAGGCAGTTTACATAAGACATGAAATGACAAAACAGATACAGTACTACCTCATACAAAGTCCGCTTCATACAACATCGGATTCATACAACATCGCCTAATTCCTTGAAAAATGTTGCCTCATACAAAGTCATGTGACATTGTATGAGGCATTGGGGTTTTCCCAGGTTGCATTGTGCCTGGGCAGTATAAAAGGCAGGACACATGTGTGCATTGCTCTTGTGGGTTTTGCATGAGGCAAAGAGTGTTTAGGAGTGGTTTTGAGCGCGATTTTGGATTTTTTTGGATTTTTTCGTCAGAATTTTTAGAAGCTTTCCTGGGATTTTTGCGGCATTCTTCAGGTTCTTGGACAATCAGGGTTGTTTGACAAGTTTTTGTAATGTTTTTAGCCTTTAGACAATGATTTCTTAAGTTCTGTCAGTTTCCTGTCTGTTTCCTTGACTTTGCCCTGAAGTCTGTGCTGTTACAGTACAATATATCTCTATGGAAACGACATTGTATGAGGCATCGGGGCAAGGATTTGGACGTTGTATGAGGCATCACGGCTAGGATTTTGCATACCTCATACAAAGTCCAAATCCATATAAAACCCAAACTTGTGGAACCAAGTTTGGAAGTTGTATGAGGTATCCCTGTATTACAAATACACAGTTACATAGTTCAATTAATCAATCATTCAAATATAACAGTATAACATCCCTGGGCCGCACAACAGCTGAAAACAGGTGCAGCCGTCATTTTGTTTTTTAAACAAAATGGCCACCGCATGCATGTTCAGCTATGTCTGATTTTAGTGGAAAGATTTGCTGATCTCTCTAAAAGCAACCTTTTTCTTTGTGCAGGAATCGCTTCACCCCAGCTTTAAAAAAAAGTAACTTGACCACTGGACCAGAAAATCCAGCTTGGAAATGGACTGGGGTCAGCCCAGATCACTATTGCCCAGGCATTGTGTGGCTGCTGACCAAGAGCTTGTTAGGAATTGGGCCATTCCCTAACTTGTTGGGAAGGATAATATATAAACCAACATGACATATCTGTTGTAAAATGTACTATGGTGCTTTAAGAGTATTGAGTTGATGTTGCATGGTTACTGTATTATCTCATTGGCTCGTTTGGACAGTAATGTGGTTAAAAGGAAGACTGCAGCCACAGTTAATTCACTCATTACTCTCTCACTACTGTTGCTCTCTGTTTGCTGTTCACTGTTTGATGGAGATTTGTCTTTCGGTTTGCTTACTGCTTTGCAATCTATACTGGACTGTTTTTCCTGTGATTGACAAAGACTGGTTAGAAGAAAGATTATTCTGCTTTAACCCTGAAACAACGTCATAACTATCTGCTATTACTGTGTATGACTTGGACTGAATTTGGACTTTGATTTTTGCAACAAGTAAAACAGCTTTTTACAATTTTTATTTATTTTATTTGTTTATAATTCAAATTTCTATGCCGCCCAATCAGGCAAACCCAACTCAGCGTTGCTCACAACAGGATTAAAACATACATATTAAAAACAATTAAAACCCCAACATACCCACCCACCTATTAAAAACTAACCACATTAAAATTACCTGCATTAAAAAGATGGGGAGGCTTCATTTTATAAGCCAACAGGCGGGGGCCACTCTTCCATCCGGGCCCCACACCTGCCCCATCACATATCCATCAGCAGCATCTTTTAACTGCTTTGGAGACTCTTTCAAAATATTTCTCCTTCCTCATTACATAGCAGGCTGGGGGGGGGTGTCTCTTTTTTAAATTAGAAATCAGAGTTTTAAAAGTTTAATCGGATCTTTTAATACAACTGGATTTTTTAAATAAAATGCTTTTAGCAGAAAAGATATAGCTAAAGATAGTTTCTATTTAAGGTAAATTATAGCCCAAATCATATTCATGATGAAATAAGAATTAATTTTTAATTACCATATTTGCTGGCGTATAAAACCCACTTTCCCCCCTTAGTATACTGTATCTGCTTGGTTGCTTTGTTGCTCATTGTACTGTACTCTCATACTTCCACTGACACACCCTTGCAACACAAGGGTTTACTCTATATCTCAACAGAGCTTGCACTAGATGGCGCAACAAGAAGTCTAAAATGAGAGCTATTTCCCCCATCAGATTATATCCTCCGGACTGAGCAACTTGTACATTGAAGAATAAGAAATATAACTCCATATCTCTTGTTAGTGCCAATCAGTGGAGACTTTAAAATAGGCAGAGATCTTGCACCCCTCAAGAGTTATAAATCAGCAGTTATAAAACCACAAAGGATGATCTAAAAGGAAACAATTCTATTCTTGTTAGGACCATCATGGACTAAACCATATATTAAAATTATTTCCCTTTTTCTAATGAGATTAATCCTCTTATCCACAGGAAGAAGTGTTCAACTAGATGCTTTCTAAAAGTAGTAATTACTGGCCTCTACGGAGAATGTTGTTGCTTCTTCTTAATAAGGGAAATTGGTGAAACAAGAGCAGCAGGGACAACAATGACAACACCACAAGATAACCCAAATAATAAAAAGTAATTCATAGTTATAAACTTAAAATAATTTGGAAACACATATACAAATTTCCTTACAAACTTCCATAGATTTCAATGAGATGACTCTAAGTATAATAATAATTTCATGTCAGGGATTACTCTGGGTTGAAAGGATTTTTAGGGGATGCCCGAATGAGTATGGATCCAACTCATTGCTTACATGGGGGCTTTTCTATGAAGTGAAATGTCAGAGAACAAATAGCAGTGTTCAGATAGGAACCCAAAACCCTAAGCATGTATAATATAGAACAGAATAGCCAAATCATATATATTTGTATTAGCTAAAGCTGCACACAGAGTATCTTACAGTATTAAAGAAATATCCCATACCTAGAAAGTATGATATAATGCTCTTACTTATACTATCTTTGCATTAGTCTATTTACAGACATATCTGCAAAACAAGCTCCGAAACAAAAGTAGACAGTGATAATTATAAAGCAATGGCCCAATAGCCTCAATAACACTTCCCAAGTGCTGCCTCTGCCAATTAAAGTTCAGATTTTTTAAAATTCATCTCCCTTGTTCACATTCACCTCCACAAGAGGAGGAAGAAAGTGGCAGTCCCAGAAAAGCCACCAGGCCATGGTAGTCCTGTGCAAGGAGGTGCAGTCCAAAATCTAAAGAGATAAATCTCAGGGGCCAGAGAGTATGAGAAACACAGGTAGAGTAGCATCAGTGGTGGGCAACATCAGGTTTGCAGCAGTTCGCCAGAACTGGTAGCAGAAATTCTGGCTGACCCCGCCCATTCAAGTTTTGAAATAAAGTAGTCCTAATTCAGGTGCAATGCAGGGCTTTCCCCCTGGCTACGCCCACCATACCACGCCCACAGTGTGGTAGTAAAAGTTTTTGGAGCCCACCACTGAGTAGCATGGAAGAGGAAACAGAACCCAAACACATCATGTTGGGACAGCAAGTGCCCCTTTGGGTATCTCTCCTTCTTCCACCTGTCAAAGGCAGGGAGGAGGTTGCTCAGCGGGAAGTCAGATCTGAAGGAATGTTGTTGTTGTTTTTCAGGTGCCGTATCCATTCTGGATATTGGCTATCATCATGGAGATAACCTTCCTGTTCTTAACTTCTCAGAACAGTTCTTCTGAGCACATGCCACACCAGTTTCTCAGGTTCTTCAGCCATATAGTCCATCTACGTCCAGGGCCTCCCATCCCAAGGATCTTCCCTTGCAGACCAAGTTGGAATATTCTATACTTTATGCCGTTCCTCATGATATGGCCAAGGTATTGGAGCTTTCTTTGATTAAAGTTCTTAAACTGTTCTTGTTCTTTATCCCTCTGGCACAACACTTCTACATTAGTCACATGGTCAACCCATGATTTCCTTAGAAGCCATCTATAGATCCACATTTCAAAAGCTTTGATTCTCTTTTCAGATGCTTTACCCCAACTCAGAAGAGGCAATTGTGTTGGTGTGTAGCAGAGTGACCAGGAGGACACACAGCTAAAGGTGTGAGTTTTCCCAGTCAACACGGCACAAGAAGCTTGTTTGGTACAAAAGAAAATATTTTACTTAAGGTGTAAATGGAAGGCTTCAAATATATACAAGAAAACGGTAACGTCATCAAGATAACTTCTGTGTCAAGCACACAGTTGAGTTCACTGTGGCATTCAGTAAAACAAACACAAAGTCTGTAACTCACAAGTTATGTCGCTCAGATAAAAGGTAGTAGTCTCTGGCTGAGCACTTGCAAAGGTCCGTCGGTATGCTGGTCAAGTGATGAGTCAGCATACACAGTTACAAAGTAGCATCAAAGGTTTCTGTTGTTTCTTCAGTTAAAGTTCTTACCACACAGACAGTTCTTGTAGAGAAGTTTCAGAGGGCTGGGCATCAAGCATAGCAGTCAGCAGACACACGGGCAGCGAGCACGCAGGCTCTGATGATCCCACAGACAGCATGAGCACACAGCTTCTGATGAGCACAATGGCTGAAGGTGTGTGAACAGATGCCACACTTATACACAGGACCTTGGATTGCAGAAGTGAATAGGCAACACCTGTGTTTCCCAGTTAAAAACCTTTAAAACAACAGTAGAGCATTTCAGTAGAGTAAAATATGCTATACAACTCAGTTAGGGCAAATACTTAGTCCCTAACAAGTTGCAGCTAAGGAAACAGGCTGTCAGTTGACAATAGCCCAAAGAACTAAAAGGACTGCAGCTCGCTCCCAAGGCAAGGGAGGGTATGCTCACCCTTCCCTTACAAGGGTGAGCAGGGCAGGGCTAGTTGGTTCCTTTCAGATCATCCAGATCCTAGAAAATGGGGGTGAATGCATGAAACGAAGATACAACAAGAGTTGATCGGGAGAAACTTGGCCTCCTGTATGTTTGTGTTGCAAGAAACCTACAGCACTCCCACACCTACAGAGGTCAAGGGGGACCTGAGAGCCATACAAAGTTTAAATGCTCCCCTGGCTTAGTGGTTAAGATGCTGAGCTTGGAGACTGGAAGGTTGGGTTTTGATACCTGAGGGCTGCACTTGGGGACATGAAAGGAGCCTAATTTGGGCATCCCCCAAGCAGAGTTTCTCCAGCAAAAATCCTTTCAACCAAGAGTAATCTCGGACATGAAATTGTTATTATTGAAAAGGTTACTTTGGGGACTACAAGAAAACAATTCACAAAATTCCCCAGAATCCCAATTTCCAGTGGTTACAATGGCTGGTGAGTTATGAGAGGTGTAGTCCCAAAAAGTAAAAATTGTCTGTCTCTGTACTTGTTCCTTACAGATGGGGAAAGCACGTTCAAAAGGGAAATGATGATTTGGGAAGGTCTCATCCCAGCTCCATTGTGCAAGTGCACACACCCTTACCTATATTTGCAGATATCTAAAGCCAGTCACAAATCTCCACCACATGTTCTATTCAACCCCTGTGGAAAAGCTCTCCAATGATCTGAGTTTTTAGCATGGCACTAGCAGAGGACCTGGCGTTGCCCGGGGGTACCCTACCCGAGCCAAGGAGAGACCCGGGCCCACCCACCCCCACCCCAGCTGCCTTTCCTTTTTGTCTGCTGTCGTCATGGCCACTCTCTCAGCCCCGCAGCGAGGCACCATCTCAGCCTGACTCTGGCCACCTCCGCCGGCCTCCCCAGTGACTACAGTCAGTGGGTAGCCATCACAGCCCGGCCCCTCCATCCTCCTGTGGGTTGTGTCAGGCAGAATGGAGGCTCCATTTGGGCAGGTAGGCAGAGGACCCATTGTGGGGCCGGAGGCCTGCGGAAGGTGGCAGCCCAGTCCCATCCTCTACCCGCCCCTCGGCTGTGGGTTCTCCCTTCCCCCAAGGTGTGCCTCAGGAGTGCGGAGAAGCCATGCCGCGGTGGCCACCCGCTGACAGTAGTCGCTGGGGTTGCCGTAATGGCTGTAATTGCCACCACCTGTACTGGCGGCTAGGCTGTGCGCCACCTAGAATGTCGGGCAGACTTTGGTGCATGCGTGGATTTTCGCGCATGCGCAGTCACTTCCCCTGGTCAATTCTGCCAACCGGGGGGGGGGTGTTGCAGCCCCTTTCGGGGGGCAAGGACCCCAAGACGGGCTGCCGGTTATTCATGCTGGCCACCCCAGATATTCAAGGTAGGCATGCATGCAGTTTCCAGCGCAATCGGTGCAGGGGTGTCACTTTGTATGAGGGAGCCCTGTGATGTCATAGAGCCCCAGATCTGGTCAGCTGGGAAGTGGTTGAGCTGTGGTGATGACATCACAATCCCCCCTGGTTGGCTTTTTCTCCTTGTTTTTTCTCCTGTTGGTGGGAGTGTCCCCTTTGTGGATTGATTTAGGGGGGTACCCCTCCACATGGGGCTTTACACCCCCACAGTGACCGTCTCTTCGGCCCAATGTATGTATGTGCCAAGTTTCAGTGTGATCGGTGCAGGGGTGTGGATTTGTATAAGCAACATACAGCACCAGATCTTGATTCTAGTTATATAGACTAGCATAGTGATCAGCTTTTTTGGTGTTTTTTTTTGTGGATTAAAAAAAGGACAAAGGATCATATAAATGTTTCAAATTGTTTTATTTAACCAAATAATGTTTTAGTTTGTGGTGGGTTTTTTTGTTAATAGTTGTACCGTAGGTAATATTTTTAAAAATGTGAAAGTACATGTTTTTTACATTCAATGTTTTTAAACTGTGTTTAGATGTTTTGGGTTTTTATTTGAGTTAAAACTCAACACAGGATGTTATAAGTCTTTCTATTTTATTTATTTAACTTATGTTTGTCATTTGTGTAAACTTTTGATTTGTTGTTATGTTTTTGACTTGTTTTTACTCTTGTAGCCTCTAGGTGGGGCTGTTAGTGGTTTTACTATTCTGCCCTTCAGGTGGGGCTGTTAGTGGTTTTGGTTTCATTTTATGTGTTTTTTCTCTCCTGGCCTCTGGGTGGGGCTTCTTCTGGTAAGTAGTCTTTGTTTCTTCATTTCTGTTCCGGTCGTCGTGGAGGGAGGACGTGCCGGTGAGTTGTCTGGTTTTCTTTCTTCTGGGGTTTTTCTTTGTTTTGTTTTTGTGGTGGTGGGTGGGAGGTATTTCTGTTTGTTCTTTTTTGTTTTGGCTGGGATTTAGGTTTGTTTAATTGGTTTGGTTATTTCTGGTTTTGTTTAATTTTTCTTATTTTGTTGTTGTTTATTTATGTAATTCATTGTTGTTTGTTTGTGTAATTTGTGGTTTTATTTAGTTGTAGTTAGGTGTTTTGTATGTGCTTTTGTGGTATTGTGGATGTTTCTGTTTGTGTATTTTGTGGTTTATTTTTGTTTATTAATGGTTTTTTTAATTATTGATTTATTTTTGTTTTATTATTTTTTATTAATTTTGGTGTTTGATTTTGGTGTTTACTTTAGCGTGAAGAACAGGCTGCCTGTCAGTTCCTCTTTTCCCCATTGCTGCTTCGAATTTTGGTTTTGATGCAGCAATGGGGGAAAGGAGGAGGAGGCAGTCAGCCCGTTCTTCTCCCGGGAAGGTTCGTTAGGTAAGTCGGGGGAGAAGGAGGAGGCAGAGAAGAGCTATCTCTGCCTAACAATGGTTCTCTCTTCACTGTCTCCTTTCTCTCCTAGCTTACCTAACCAGAGATGGGCAGGCAGCGATCCGTAAGGGGTGGTGCTCTTCCCTGCGGATTGCTGGCTGCTGCTTTGGTATTCAGAAGTACAAAGGCATCAACCAGTCATCCGCCAGGGAGGGTGCTTCCCCTGACAAACTGCTGCCTGTTTTTGGGGGGTTTTTCCACCCTGTCTCAACTTTACTTGAGGCCGGTGGTGGTCTCGTCGTGTCTTCGGCGGGGTAGTGTGGAGGAGAGGGAGTCCCTCTTCTCCCCATTGCTCTGGGAAAGAAGGCCGGCGGGTGTCTCACGGTGGAGTTTTGTGGCTTTTTGGTTTGCGAGGCTGTGAGGCGCTGCAGCCGCCTACGGCGGACTTGCACTCCCATTGCATTTTGTAATTTAATTTTTGCACACCGGCTTTCTCAGCATTCTGAGCACTCACAGCACGCAGGATGCTGGGACTTGTAGTTTTGCTTTTGTGGTTTGCGTTCGTGCGGCATTTTTTTTTCTGCGGCTCAATTTTAATTGGCCGCGCCGCATTTCCCAACGTTCTTTTTGCTCACGTCTCTCAGCCTGATTGGCTGTGGTGCGGTGCGGTGCAGAGAACGTTGGGAATTGAAGTTGTTTCCCTTTGTTCGTGTTCGTGGGGCTCTTGCCCCACTGGCGCGTTTCTCAACCCTGCAGTAACCTCCATACTGGGTTCGGGTGAGTGCAGGAAGCTCGGTACAGGATAGGATGGATGGGTGCAGAAACGTATAGCAAGTTCCGACGGTTAACCCTTGGATTTATAGGTACTGTATAGATGTTGGCTTTTTGGGAGGCAAAGCAAAAACCACACACCTGCCTCCCCACCTCTGGACTCTAGCTTATTGACGGAAAGCATTCCAGCCAATTTGTAAAGTGCCCTATGTCTCCTAAGCTATTTAAACTAATTTAATTAACATCTTTGTAGTGGAATGTTATTTTTTTCAAACCAACTGCTGTAGGACTATATGGCTCATACCCAAATATGACATCCCATTACTTTTAAATATGCAGAAGGACCAAATTAGGACACAGCTACTGTATTTTTAACCTCCATCTATTTTCTGGACCATTCACATGTCTTCTGTGAGAGTCTGATGGAAGAATGGGGTGGAGAGGGACAAGAATACTGTCCTTCTTTGTGCCCAGATTCCATAAAGGGCAAAGCATGTGAAGTTTATTGTCTCTACTCCAGTGCTATCAGGTTTTGCTGAAGCCAAGGTCGCACATTACCAGCAACCACCCCCTCTCTTTCACTGATTGCTGATATTTTGTATACCTCTTCTTATTTTGTCCCTTCAAATACAGTGCTGTCAAATTGAGCCCTGCAGAGGGAGACTAAAGATTATTTGCAGATAAATGCCTCTCCCCCTCCAACCCCCACAGGATAAACAAAGTTTGGTAGGAAAACCCCACCACAGTGTTGTTTGGAATAGGAACTATCTCTAGGGTCAGGTGATCTAAATGATACACACTTAATCGTGATGCATTCTGTGCAATGATCAAAAATAAGGTGTTTCCCCCCCTCCCCATATCAGTATAAAAACAGAAAGTAAAGCTCTTAAGACAGGATGCCCAATTGCATTTCCATCATTTCTCCCACTGTGCCAAGTTTTGCTGTTCTTCTCAGCCCAAGGGACAGAGGCTTGTGCCTGTAAATACTGATGAGGGGAGGTAGCCTTTGGATGTGTGCTGGAGTATTTTCATCCTTTCAGCACAGCTGGGCATTGATTCAACCAGAAGTGGCTAAGCTATTTCATCACTGTATCCATGATACAACGCTTACAATTTTAATCCTTTCATTGATAGACAAAAATACTTTTGCAGAAGCCTTCACTTAATGACAGACAGGTCCCATTTACAATCTCCTGTACCCTAACAGATAAACGTTAGGTTAGGGGAAAAATATATCCAGGTTTTCTCTTATTTATTATGTACCAATCTTATAATACAGTACAGTGATACCTCATACAACGTCCAAACTTGGTTCCACAAGTTTGGACTTTATACGGATTTGGACTTTGTATGAGGCATGTAAAAATCCTTGCTGTGATGCCTCATACAACGTCCAAATCCTTGCCGCGATGCCTCGTACAACGTTGTTTCCATAGAGATACATTGTACTGTAACAGCACAGACTTCAGGGCAAAGTCAAGGAAACAGACAGAACTTTAAGAAATCATTGTCCAAAGGTTAAATACATTACAAAAACATGTCAAACAACCCTGATTGTCCAAGAACCTGAAGAATGCTGCAAAAATCCCAGGAATCAAAATGTGTTGGCGTTGTAAGAATGCATTGGGTACATATGAACATATGTGGTGGAGTTGCAACGTGGTAAAGGATTTCTGGGGGGAAATTGAAAATGAGATAAGTGGAATTATGGGGGGGGGGGGGAATAAAGTTGGGACCAAATACCATCATGCTGACAGATGTGGAAGGTACAAATTTAAGCAAAGATAAAAAAAGAGTTACTAGAAATAATGTTGACAACAGGTAGATTGTGTATCGCTAGAAAATGGAAAAATGATGTGAATATGAAAATTGAGGAATGGTACAAGGAAATGTGGGATCTAGCACTGAATGACAAATTAACATGAGATAAATGTTAAAAAGGGTATTGTGAAAAAGAATAGATTTTGGAATATTTGGCAAACATTTGTGGATTACTCTTTGAAAGGCGATAAAAAGAATAGACCTGTACCCAATCAAATGAGTTTTTGGGAAGGAAAATAGAGTGATACTTTGGTTTTTCCAGGGCAGTGTATAAAGCACTGGGTGTTTAATTCTTATTTCTTTTTTATTATTATTATTATTGAAATTTGTCAGTATTTTACTTTTTTGTTATAGTATTCATAACTTAGAAGTTTGACTTAACAGATATATTAAACTCTGTAGCTTTTGAAGTGAAATTAGACTAGGTTTAAGCAATAATAAGAATAAATATTAAAAACTGTTTGTATTTTTGATAATGGTATGAAAGATACAAGAAAGATACGCACCAACCACGGGTGCAGATGAAGCCACAGTGGACCAGTTCTATGAGGACTTACAACACCTCATAGAACAAACACCAAGAAATGATGTTCAAATTATTCTAGGAGACTGGAATGCCAAAGTAGGCAATCAAAAAGTGGAGGGAATAACAGGCAGGTTCGGTCTTGGAACACAGAATGAAGCAGGACAAAGATTGATAGAGTTCTGCCAAGAGAACGCACTGGTCATAGCAAACACCCTCTTCCAGCAACACAAGAGGCGACTTTACACATGGACATCACCAGATGGCCAACACCGAAACCAGATTGACTACATACTCTGCAGCCAAAGATGGAGAACCTCCATACAGTCAGCAAAAACAAGACCTGGAGCAGATTGTGGCTCAGATCACAACCTACTGATTGCAAAATTCAGGCTTAGACTAAAGAAAATAGGGAAAACAAAGAGACCAGACAGATATCACCTAGACAGCATCCCTAAAGAATACACGGTGGAGGTGATGAACAGATTCAATGGCTTAGACTCAATAGAT
The DNA here is from genome assembly GCA_035047345.1 of Bradypodion ventrale. NCBI lineage: Eukaryota > Metazoa > Chordata > Lepidosauria > Squamata > Chamaeleonidae > Bradypodion > Bradypodion ventrale. The sequence goes on along the minus strand of JAWDJE010000005.1, from coordinate 163,241,152 downwards.
AGAGTGCCAGAAGAATTATGGACAGAGATGAGGGACATCATGCAGGAAGCAGCAAAGAAAACCATACCAAAAGAAAAGAAGAGTAAGAAAGCAAAGTGGTTGTCTGATGAGGCTCTTAAAATAGCAGAGGAAAGAAGGAACGCAAAAGTAAAAGGAGAAAGGAAAAAATACAATCATTTGAACACAGAATTTCAAAGAAAAGCAAGGAGAGATAAGGAAAACTATCTAAAAGAACAGTGCAAAGAAATGGAAGAAAACAACAAAAGAGGCAGAACCAGAGATCTTTTCAAAAAAATCCGGGAAATCAAGGGAACATTTAAAGCAAAAATGAACATGATAAGGGACAAAGACGGAAAGGAGCTAGCTGATGCAGAAGAAATTAAGAAAAGATGGAAAGAGTACACAGAGGAACTCTACAAAAAGGAACTCAACACTCCTGATAGTCACAATGATGAAGAAATTGAACCTGAGCCAGACATCCTGGAGAGTGAAGTCAGAAAGGCCCTAAAGAGCACTGCAAACAACAAAGCTAGTGGAGATGATGGTATCCCAGTTGAATTTTTCAAAGCTCTAAAAGATGATGGCATCAAATTACTGCATTCAATATGCCAGCAGATTTGGAAAACAAAACAGTGGCCACAGGACTGGAAAAGATCAGTATATGTTCCAATCCCAAAAAAGGGCAATGCCAAAGAATGTTCAAATTATCGAACAATTGCGCTCATCCCACACGCCAGCAAGGTGATGCTCAAGATAATACAGGATAGACTTCAGCAGCATGTGGAAAGAGAATTACCAGAGGTGCAGGCTGGTTTCAGAAGAGGCAGGGGGACTAGAGACCACATTGCCAACATACGTTGGATCATGGAGAAAACAAAGGAATACCAGAAACAAGTTTATTTTTGCTTTATTGACTACACTAAGGCATTTGATTGTGTGGATCACAACAAGATGTGGCAAGTGATTAAAGAGATGGGAATACCAGAGCACCTCATATGCCTCCTGAGAAATCTGTACATGAACCAAGAAGCAACAGTTAGGACAGAACACGGAATGAGAGAGTGGTTTGGAATAGGAAAAGGAGTAAGACAAGGCTGCATTCTGTCACCCTGCTTATTCAACTTATACACAGAGCACATAATGCGCAATGCAGGGATGGAGGAATCACAATATGGGATCAAAATTGCTGGGAGAAACATCAACAATCTGAGATATGCAGACGACACCACCCTAATGGCAGAAAGTGAGGAAGACCTAAAGAATCTCTTGATCGGTGTGAAGGAAGAGAGTGCAAAAGCTGGCTTGAGACTCAATATCAAGAAAACCAAGATAATGGCAACAGGCCCAATCAGTTCCTGGAAAATAGACGGGGAAGAAGTAGAAGCAGTGACAGATTTTACTTTCTTAGGATCTAAGATCACTGCAGATGGAGATTGCAGCCATGAAATAAAGAGGCGGCTGATTCTAGGGAGACAAGCCATGAGAAACCTGGGGAACATAGTGAAAAGCAGAGACATCACCTTGAAAACAAAAATTAGAATAGTCAAAGCAATGGTATTCCCAGTGGTAATGTACGGATGTGAGAGCTGGACAATTAGGAAAGCTGAACGCAGAAGAATAGATGCCTTTGAAATGTGGTGTTGGAGGAGAGTTTTGAGGGTACCTTGGACAGCGAGGAGAACAAATAGGTCAATCTTAGAAGAAATCAACACTGACTGCTCATTGGAAGGTCAAATAGTAAAGATGAGGCTAAAGTACTTTGGGCATCAAATGAGAAGGGAGGATTCACTTGAGAAGGCCGTGATGTTGGGAAAGGTGGAGGGCAAAAGAAGAAGGGGGAGGCCAAGGATGAGATGGATAGATGGTATTGTAGACACAATGGGCACAGAACTGGGAGGACTGAGGGGGATGGTGGAGGACAGAGGCGCCTGGAGAACGATGGTCCATGGGGTCGCAAAGGGTCGGAATCGACTGTGCGACTGAACAACAACAAAATACAAGAAATAAGTCATAATCAACTGCCATTTTCCAGAGATGTTTATTCTTGTTTTTTTCTTTTATCATTATTTAGTTTTGGTATTGTATAGGTATGAAATTAGTTATAAATTGTCTATATCTGTTCAGATTTTTTATGAATGATTGTCGGTTTTTTTTTATTATTATGTTGTAATATTGTTTTTAAAAATTCAATTAAAAAATCAAAAAAAAAATCCCAGGAATGCTTCTAAAAATTCTGTCAAAAAAATTCAAAAAAATTCGAAATTGTGCTCAAAACCACTCCTAAACACTCTTTTCCTCATGCAAAACTCTTGCAGAAGCCCTCATGCAAAACCCACAAGAGCAATGCACGCATGTGTCCTGCCTTTTATACTGCCCAGGCACAATGCAACCTGGGAAAACCCCAATGCCTCATACAAAGTCGCACGACTTTGTATGAGGCAACTTTTTTCAAGGAATTAGGCGATGTTGTATGAATCCGATGTTGTATGAAGCGGACTTTGTATGAGGTATTACTGCATATCTCATTCACCTGCAATGAATCACAGCGCTCAAACAATGTTAGGTTACATCCTTCAGTGATGGAGAACCTTTTAGAGAATGAGGGCCCAAACTCAACAGGCTGCTATCTGCGCCACAGAGGGGCGAGGCAAACTCTGTGAGGGAAGGAAGCACTCTCATTGGGCTGCTGGGCAGAGGGGCGGAGCAAACTCTGTGCTGGGGGAGAGAGGAAGCGTTCCCATTGGACTGCTGGGCAGAGGGGTGGGGTGAATTCTATAATGCGGTGATGGCATGTGTGCCCACAGAGAGGGCTGAGTGCCACCTCTGGCACGTATGCCATAGGTTTGCCATCACTGCTTTATACTGATGGGTGTGGAAGAAATAAGTAGATTATTAGGTGCGCAGGTACCAAGAGCTGGTTTCTTTCCCAATTTAGCATGAACCTAGAATGGAAATCTTAGGGAAGCTCATGAACTGGATCAGAGTGAGAACAATACATGTGGGCCACAAATCTGAGATGTTACAAATCAGAAGCCAGAAACCATTATAATATAGGTTTTTGAAGTGAAAGCCACATTAGTCTCTGCAAGTGTATCAAGAAAGAAAAGAAAAAAGAAAAGAAAGCAAAAATATTGTGGTGTTTTAAAGTCTGCTATAACTTAATATGACTTTTTGTGGATTAAGTGATCCAAAGAAATGTATTTGAGCCACAAAAATTCACCTTAAAATACAGCATTCATCTTTAAGATGCCACAATATTTTTTACTTTATTTGCTTTTTTATTTTATTTTTTTGGTTATCAAATAGCGATGTTATCTACTGTATAATTTATACATTAGCTGAAATTCAGTAGTAAATTGAAACTAAAACAGTCCCATTGAATCAATGGAAATTATGGAAGAGCTGACTCACCAAATCGATTCAATGGGTCTACTCTACTTGCACCAGCTACTGTACCAGATTTCAACCATTGACAATCTGCTGAATTCCATCAGCCTTACTAACCTAAAAAGACCACCAGTACCATCTGCTGGTAATAACCATGCATAACATTAAAGACTGTTACTGTCATAGTCACAGCTGGCCTTGACATGGAAGAAGTGTTTGAAAATGTTGCTAGTGAAGCTACCTTGTCCTTAGCAGGTGATTGCTCCATTTAGAGCAGCGTTGCTTACTTTGATTATTCAGAGTAGCTCTCAAGTTGTAGAGCCTACAAGGAGTGTGTTCAGGATACTCTAGGGTGGAGAAACTTGGGATACCTGTAATTGGATCCAAATATTCCTTTGCAGATCACATGGCCCTGAATAGGGCTCTGAAACTGTACCAACCCTAGCCTTGGAAGATAATCTTCCATCTTCTGTTGTAAGAGGTGGGGAAAGTTTTAAAGTAAAATAGAAAATAAAATATCTGTCATTTGACGAGAGGGAAGAAATAGAAGGAAAAACAGTAGGGGAAAGCTGCTTTAGCACATTCCTGCCCTAATCTCTGCCCTTTCTGAAAGGCTTTGGAAATATCAATTAGCAATTAAATTTATATACCACCCCATAGCACTTAGTGCACTCTCTGTTTCACAAGTTAATTAGCATTTTGCCCCCAACGTGCTGGGTATTCATTTTATCGACCTCCGAAGGATGGAAGGCTGAGTCAACCTGAGTCCCACCTCTCTCATCCTGACCCCTGCCTCACTTAAGATTGATTTGCTTCCCCTTCCAACTTAGCATTATAAAAATACTTTGTCTGAAAATGTTAACTATGACTTTGAAAAATGAATTAATGACACTGCTGACTCCACATAGTATGGTGACATTCGTTGTGTAATACTGCTGACTATAAAAAGCATGCAACTCCCAAAATTAATCTTTCTTCCTTTTCTATGGAATTTAATCTTCTTATACTTTGCATTTGGCAAATCTTAATGGTTCTGTAAATTACCTGCCCCTTGGAAGTAAAACTTAATCAGCAAATCTGAATCAAGAAAAAAATGCTTCTGTACTTATCTTGGCAAGAAGCCAAGTGATTTAGAGCTTTATCCATCCTTCTGTGATAGTTTAACTGTTCTTTTTTATTAAAAAAAAACAGGCACAGGGGGCTTGTAAAAGTAATGCATTTGTCAGAAATAGTTGAGGTTCTGTATTACTTTAAAATAACTTGCAATGTTTAACAGCACTGATGTTGATTAAAAGTAGAAGTTATGATATAGACCAGGAGTTCTCAACTTTTTAAACCCGGGGGCCAAGTCACGTTCCCTCAGACAGCTTCAGGGACCAAGATGCCCATTCTGCCTTTCCTCCACCACATGGCACTTCCTGCTGAGATGGTGCTGAGGGCCGCATCTGGCCTGTGGGCCACAGGTTGAGAATCCCTGATACAGAGCCAAAAGGCAGAAATGAAAGATGGGTGTGAGAAGAGAGATATCTAACAAACGTAGTTGAGGAAGAGTGCAACTGAGATAAATATTAGTCTTGAGCAAAAGCTCCCCCCAAAAAAATACAAGACAGCTTTCCCTCTTACACCAAGAATCACAGCAGTGCAGAGGTAGAAGAGATTTTGTTATTTGGATGACATTCAGACTGCAGCAAGAAAAAATCCTTCACATGTACTGAATGGCCATGTTAAAGAAGAAAAAATAAAGGTAGAAGTCACACAGATTATCCAAAGCAAAGGATAAGATGAGCATTTCCTTGATCATCCATGCTAGATCAATCCTAGCCCAGGGGATCCCAACCTAAGGCCCGTGGGCTCGATCCAGCCCACGACACCATTTCATGTGGCCCTACCCCACCCCTCCAAGGGCATTCAAGAAACAAAATGGTCACCGCTTTGAAGTTGTTGGGGGGGAATAGTTGCCCCCATCATGCAGGTAGGGCAAAATGGCTGTCCAGCCCTCAAGGCTAAATGAGAGAGCGTGACCCGGCCCCCAGCTTGAAAAGGTTGGGAACCCCTGTCCTAGACCTCATGCAAACCATGATTTTTGCAAAAGAACAGCACTTAGGACTGACCCAAGATCTTTTTCTGTCAGAGATGGAGCAGCAAATGACATCTACAGTCATAGCATAGACAGAGTACCCAAAGCCAGCCAAAGTATTTCGGTACCTGAACCAAAAAAAAAACAAATCCCACTGCCAGATAATTATTTGTAACTTCTTGCTTTCCTAAAGCAAATTTTAGTACTGAAAATGGCAGATTCAAAAGGGACCTAAATAAAATATACAGTGACTGGGTTTATATTTGTGTCTGCCTTTTTGCTCTGGATAGTACCTTTGTCCTTCCTAGGTGCTGTATGTGGTGTGAGAAATGTCTGATCTATAAGCTGGACACCCAAAAGTAAGAGACACCAGAAATAATATCACAAATATACACTGGCTATTGAAATATATGTTTTATAGACTACAGCAAAGCTTTTGACTATGTGGGTCATAAGAAGCTACAGATTGTTCTGTAAGAAATGGCTGTACTTCAAAACTTGCTTATATGGTGCATAACCTATATTGTGGACAATAAACTATTTTTTGGATCGAATATGGAGAAATGGACAAGGGTGTATTTTATCTCCCTGTGTGTTTAAGACAGGAATTCTCAACCTACAACCCGCAACGCCATCCCATCCGGCCTGTCGCTGCCTCTGCTGCACCCGGAAATGGAATCAGGTGCATTTACATCAGTCGTAAAACGTGCCCACGCATGTGCAAATGCGTCCATGGCTGTCATAAATGCGGAAGTGGTTGCATTTATGACAGCTGTAAATGTGCCCGCTTGCGCTTCTGTGGGACGTGGTCCAGCCCACTCAGCTGTCCGGGGGAATGGTCAGGCCCACGGTGCAAAAAGGTTGGCCACCCCGGTTTAAGGCGTGGAGATCATTTTTTAAAAAAACAATAAAGATATGCAGATGACTCCATACTAGTGGCAGAAAGAACCAATAACTTGAAATGATGGTAAGTAAGTAAGTAAGTATCTCCTGATGAAGGTGAAAGATAAAAGGATAAAGGTAGGATGTAGTTGAACACTAACAGGGCAAAAATTATAACTACAGAAAAACTATACAGCTTTAATGTTGACAATGAAGAAATTGAATTTTTATACCTTGGTTTGAGGTATGAGGCAACAGCCACAGTTGACAATTTCAAATGAAGACTGCAGCCAAGAAATCAGAAGAAGAATTAGACTCAGAAGGGAAGCAATGAACACATTAGGAAAGCTCAAATGTAAGGATGTGTCACTGGAGATTAAGACTAAAATCATCTACATCTACAATGATTTTCAAATAATACAGTATAATTAGGTGATGTTTTGCAAGGTCACAAAATTAAGGTAAAGAATTAAGTAACATACTTCTTCTGTGTCCATGCCAGACAAGAAACTGCCAAAATGAAGACACCTTTTGGTGAGTTCATTCTGCAGTTCCTTTTGGCTGACCTAGTGTGAGAAAGTTTAGCCAGCAACACAAGGTTGCCATTACCAGGGTATCCCCAAAAATACCACAATCTTCGAGGAGGCTCTTTCTGTGTACCTTTGGTGTTAAAGAGTATAGACCTACAGTTGTTTTGTTCTTTTGTTTTCTGACATGCCTGAAATTCAAGGAGTGACTGTGGAGCAGGGGTGCCCAAACCTTTTGGACTTCAGGCCAGCACATGGTTCAGGGAGCTGATCACTATGGTACAACACAGTTAACATACATAACAGTACCCCAAATACATAATCTAAAAAGGAATGCTAAAAAAACATGTTCATGGTAATCAGTGGGGGGAAATCAAATATCTAAAATGAAAACAGGTAGTGGGTTAATACAATATAAGTATCTTGGAATGTGGTTAAATGAACAGAGGTACAGTATCATAGCCTTGCAAAAAAAAAAAGTTAGGAAAAAGACAGCTTAAAGAAGCTTGTTTAAGATATAGAAAATAATATGTGGCAAAAACTTAAAACTGGCTTTAAACATGTGAATTGTATGGTGCAACATTTTTTCAGCCCTGCTTTATGGCAAGGAATTCTGGACTTTAAAACAGGCAGCTATAAAAAAAAGGATAAAAGCATTGGAAATGTGAATTTATTGCTAAGAATTTATTGGATGCATTGGATGGCCCATAGGCATGGGAATTGTGTAATTTTTGGACAATGGCTCCCAGATGTCTGCAGCAATTATCCCAGCCAGAATTATGGGGGCTTTAGCTTTAAAAAAATCCATGTCTTCTCAGGCATTTTAAATCACATACAACTAAAAATATAAATAAAGGCTCTGTCAGGCATGATGAATTTTTATGAAGACAAGGGTGAGTGGGGCTAAGCTCTCTGTGAGATATAAGACAACAGGAGTCTGGTAATTTGCTGTGAGGCACTTTGTACAAAGTATAACAGGCAGGGAGACCACTAGACTCTTAATGCCTTTTGTTCTGTGAAGGTGTTGTGTTCTAATGGAGTAATCTTCTACATGGATAACAATGTATCTTAACCAATGTAACCTTGCCAACGGGTAACAATGTAACCTTCAGCTGTATCACATAAACCCTGTAATCGGACGCGAGCTAATGACCACCAGCTGGCAGCAGCGAGCGTCCAAGCTCTCTTGGTCCAAACTCATCAAAGGCAACAGCGCGGGAAGTTTTCCCGCCACCACCTACACCTGGACAAGAAGGGCGTGACCAGCAATGACGTCACGCAGACAGTAGCCAATGGGCTATCATGGAACCACGTTCAAATGTGTTACTACTGTATATAAAGAGCTATTGATCCGCCATTACCTCATGTTCCCTCTGTCCACCATGCAATAAACCTGAGTTAACCCAGCCCGAGGCTGTGTCCTGTGTCTTGGTTCTAATACACCAAATTGGCGACGAAGGTGGGATGATGGATCCCCAAGGAGCCAGGGCACAGAGCGGGTTCAACATCACCAAACCGCAAGACTGGGAGCTTTTTGAGATGGACTTCCAGGCGGCACTGGTGGAACTCAAAGTCAAAGAAGACGACGAGGAGAGGAAGAGGGCCATCCTCACCAGAATGCTTGGGATAGAAACCAAGCGAACGCTGGTGGGCATCATTGCACCGAAGAAGGTGAGCGATTTCAAAGCCGAGGACATTATGAAGCTGCTGCGTGAGCGTTTCCGACCCTCGAGGGCAATGTTTCCCGCTCGGAGCGCGTTTTGGAGGCGAGTTCAAGCGCCGGACGAGTCGGTTGAGGCATTCGTAACAGCCATGAGAATAGCCGCCGTCCCCTGCAGATGGGACAACCTAGAGATGGCCCTCAGGGACGGAGTTCTGTGTGGCCTGAAGGACAAGGAGGTGCAGCGCAGCTTGATGAACAAGGAGCCACCACCCACGCTGGCAGAAGTTGTAGAGGCCGCGGAAGCCGCGGAAGCCACGAATGCTGGAGTGGACGAAATGCACCAGTGGCGGGAGTGGCGTCCTAGAGCCGGAAAAGCGGAAAATTCGGTGCACGGAAGGTCCGGGCAGTCGGTGCACGCAACCCGACGAGCCTCGAAGTCGTCCACAGAAGGCAGCGACGGCGAGGAGGTCCAGAAGGTCCGAAAAGGAGGGCGCCGCTGCGATGGTTGCGGAGCAGCCCATGAGCGCGCGAGGTGCCCATTCAGAAAAGCTGAGTGTTACACCTGCGGTCGCCGGGGGCACATCGCCAAGGCATGCAGAAAACGGAAGGAGGGCCGGAGGCAGTCACAAGACCGTTCGACCAGACCGGACCGTCCAGCGAGGTCCAAAGATGGCGCCCAGACCACGAGGAAGCAGGACGGCGTGGGCCGCATCTCGGACGACAGCGAGGACGATGCCCCCGTGTTCAGCGTGTCCGCGGGACAGTCCCATTACTTCGTTGAGGTACTAGTACAAGGGGTCCCTATCAGGATGGAAATTGACTCGGGGTCCTCCTACTCTATAATTCCCCAGAAAGAGTTCTTGAAAATCGACCCCCACGTGCGGCCCAAGCTTAAAACGCTGAGGTCCACGTTGCGAGACGTACAGGGAAACAGCATTCCGGTGTTGGGGGTCGGGAAATTTCGGGTCAGTTTTAAGAGACATTCTGCGGAACTGCCCCTAGTTGTCCTTAAGGGGGGAAGTTGTAGCCTCCTAGGGACGCAGTGGTTTCAGCCCCTAGGGTTGTTCATAGGGGGAGTGCATACAGTGGGGGTGGATCCAATACAAGCGGTGTGCGACGCGCATCCCACCGTTTTCGAAAAAGGACTGGGAAAGTTCAAGGGACCCCCTGTAGCCTTCGACCTAGACCCAGAGGTCCGCCCGATAAGACTCAAGCCGCGCAGGGTGCCATTCGCATTAAAGGACAAAATAGAGGCGGAACTGGACAAACTGGTGGGCCAGGGGATTCTTATTCCTGTTGATTCCGCGGAGTGGGAAACTCCAATTGTGACCGCTCTGAAGGCTAACGGGGAGGTGCGCATTTGCGCTGATTATAAGTGTACAATTAATAAGGCGATCCGCCCTAATGCATACCTGGTGCCGGTGGTCAGCCACCTTCTGGCCAGGCTGAATGGGGGAAAGTGTTTCGCTAAACTCGATTTGGCACAAGCCTATCAGCAACTCCCTGTAACTCCCGCCACGGCCGCGGCACAAACGATAGTCACACACAAAGGGGCGTTCCAGGTGTCGCGTTTACAGTTCGGCGTGAACTCGGCACCCGGCCTTTTTCAGTCGCTTGTGGAACGCCTCCTGAAGGGGCTGGAGGGGGTGTTGCCTTATTTTGATGACGTGTTGATAACAGGGGGGAGTGAGGCTGAACTGGCAAAGAGATTGGATAAAGTACTGACTGTGTTCGAGAAAGCGTGGCTGCGACTGAGAAAAGACAAATGCGTCTTTTTCGAGACTGAGGTTGAGTTTTTAGGGTTTCGGGTCACGCCAGAGGGTATTAAGCCGTCCAAAGCCAAAGTAGCCGCCATCAAGAACGCCCCTCGCCCCACATCCAAAACCGAACTACAATCATTTCTGGGGCTCCTCAATTTTTACCATACCTTCCTTCCACGGAAGGCGTCCGTGGCCGAGCCGCTCCATCGGGTGCTAAAAAAAGAGGAAACATGGATGTGGGGTGACGAGCAAGAGAGGGCGTTTAAAGAGTTGAAGCAGCTCCTAACATCTGAGGCAATCCTGACGCATTTCGACCCCAAACGGCCAGTGGTCTTAGTCTGCGACGCATCCCCGGTGGGGGTGGGGGCGGTGCTTTGCCACGTGTTGGACGACGGAAGGGAGGCCCCGATAGCGTTTTATTCAAGGTCCCTGTCCCAAGCAGAGCGTAATTACGCACAGACCGACAGGGAGGCATTAGCGATAGTAGCGGGAACCAAAAAATTTCACGATTTTCTGTATGGTCGGCCGTTCAAAATCGTGACTGACCACAAGCCCCTGTTAGGAATTTTCACTGCAAATAAGCCCACGCCACAGATCCTGTCCCCAAGAATGCTGCGGTGGGCTATCTTTCTCAACGCATACCAACATGAGTTGGAATACCGGCCCGGGAAGGAGATCAGCCATGCAGACGCACTCTCGAGGTCTCCTTTGCCCTTGTCGGGCGTCCAAAAGGAAAGGGCGGAGAGAGATCACCAGGTTTTGTTAATAGAGGTTTTAGACTCACCCCCAATAGTACCGGCCGACATTGCTAGGGCGACAGGCAAGGACAGAACGCTAGAGAAAGTTAGTTCATGGCTACAGAAGGGGTGGCCGGCGTCATCCCCAGGTACGGAATTCGACCCATTTTTTCGAAAAAAAATAGAGTTGTCCCTAGAGAGGGGGTGCCTTTTGTGGGGTCAACGGGTGGTGGTTCCTACGTCCCTGCGATCGAGGGTACTCGAACTGCTGCACGTAAGCCACCCGGGCATCGTCCGTTCCAAGGCGCTGGCCCGGAGTTACTTCTGGTGGCCACAGCTGGACGCGGACATTGAGCACATGGTCGGCACTTGTGAGGCATGCCAGGGCTCCCGACCGGAGGCGGCCCGTCTCCCGCATAGGGAATGGGACGCAGCAAGGGGGCCATGGTCCAGGGTGCACGTAGACTTCGCTGGCCCGTTCCGAGGAACCATGTTTCTCCTGGTGGTGGATGCGTTCTCCAAGTGGCTGGAGGTTATCCCAGTAAAGAGCACGTCCTCCGCCACTACAATTAGCCAGCTAAGGAGAGTCTTTTCCACGTTCGGTCTACCCGACACTTTGGTCAGCGATAACGCTAGTTGTTTCACCTCCGCTGAGTTCAGGGCATTCATGGAGGCAAACACCATTAGGCATGTCACATCCGCGCCGTTTCACCCGGCCACGAATGGCCAAGTGGAACGGCTGGTGCGTACAACAAAGGATGCGCTGCGGCGCATGGGCCCAGGGGACCTAAATCACCAAGTATGTCAGTTTTTATTAACGTATAGGGTGACCCCCCTAGCGTCAGGTTACTCGCCGGCAGAGCTGCTGATGCGGCGAAAACTGACCACGATCCTGTCCAGGCTAGACCCGACGAGAGTCGAGGACAAAGGAAAAAACATAGGGTTGGCAGTCTCGAAAGGTTTCGCCGTCGGCGATCCTGTGCATTGCAGGAACTACGCCAGCGCAGGTCCAGCCTGGGTACCAGGGACGGTTGTGGAACAGACGGGGCCAGTGTCGTACCGGGTCGAGACTAGCACCGGTCTCCTCTGGAGGAGGCACGCGGACCAACTTAGGCACCGAGTGAGTGGGGGGCCGGTCAGTGGGGCTCAGCAACAGGATTCAGCGTTAGGGTTCTCCCCCACCCGTTTAGCCCAAGGGGGAGACAGCAACGGACAACAGTCCCAAACAAGGGGGGAAAGCAGCGGCCCCGACTCATACCCCTTTGATACGCCAGCTCTATCAGGGGCCGGGGAAGGGGGAGAGGAGTTCGCGACCGCTGCCCCCGAATTTAATTCTGATTTTGATTTTGCGAGCCGGGGGGGTTTTCGGGAGTGTTCCCCCACCCATCCAAGCGAGAAGAGGGGTTTTTCGTTAGCCCCCAGTGCCCCCGGTTCTTCCCTAATAAAGCACACACCTCCCAACAACGCCGCGGAGCCGCGGCAAGTCACTAACGAGTCTCCCTCTCCAATTACAGGACAGGAAAACAGGGGACAAAGAGAAGGTAGCAAACCTGGGGAAAGGCAGCCCGCATCGAGACCCCAGCGTGTTCGAAATAAGCCATCTTGGCTGAGAGACTTCGTCTCATCCTAGGGGGGGGGGAGTGTTGAGTTCGAGACTTCGTCTCATCCTAGGGGGGAGGAGTGTTGTGTTCTAATGGAGTAATCTTCTACATGGATAACAATGTATCTTAACCAATGTAACCTTGCCAACGGGTAACAATGTAACCTTCAGCTGTATCACATAAACCCTGTAATCGGACGCGAGCTAATGACCACCAGCTGGCAGCAGCGAGCGTCCAAGCTCTCTTGGTCCAAACTCATCAAAGGCAACAGCGCGGGAAGTTTTCCCGCCACCACCTACACCTGGACAAGAAGGGCGTGACCAGCAATGACGTCACGCAGACAGTAGCCAATGGGCTATCATGGAACCACGTTCAAATGTGTTACTACTGTATATAAAGAGCTATTGATCCGCCATTACCTCATGTTCCCTCTGTCCACCATGCAATAAACCTGAGTTAACCCAGCCCGAGGCTGTGTCCTGTGTCTTGGTTCTAATACACCAAAGAAGGAAAGGAACAAAATGTGATTTAATTTGAGGCAACAGTCACAGTTAACAAATGCAGGGAGACTGTAGTCCTCTTCCACTGTTCTCCTTGAGAACCTTTGATGTTTGCAGATTGGTACGCAGTAGCCAGCAGCTATGAGGCCAAACACATCTTTATTGGAGGGTATGCAATCTGAACATGTGGTAATGGCGGAGGTACAGCTCCTTTTATATAGCAACAACACATTTGAATATGGATGCACGGTAGCCCATTGGCCACCACCTGCGTGACGTTATTCTGAGTCACGCCTTTCTTCACTAGGTGTAGCCGTGGCGGGAATGTTCCCGCGGCTGACAGTAATTGGGGAATTTGTACCATGTGAGCTGAACACTCGCAGCTGCCCTCTATGGGTAGCTGCCCTCTATGGGTAGCTAGTTCCAATACAGCTGAGAAACATTGTATTCACTACAAGGTTACATTCTTACATTGAAGTGGTTACATTCATTCTTAAAGATATAGTGTTTCCATACACAACAGAACCCCAGTCTTCATCATTGTAAGGGGAATGATCTTCATCTGCCACATGACCAACTATGAAACCCTAACCTAGACAGTTACCTCAAGTGTTGAAAAAAGAAGTTATCCTGTCATGAGTGCTGAAATAAGTCTCAGCACCCAGTCAAGGCAGCTTCTATACCAGGGGTTCTCAACATTTTCTTGCCGTGGGCCGGACCACACCCCCTCAGACAGCTGAGCGGGTTGGCCACGTGGTTCTTCCTGCCATAAACTCTGCTGTAAAATGCATCTGCAGCTGTTGTAAATGCGTTTACAACCGCGGGTGCATTACAGCCTGTTTTTGGCTGTTTTCGCTGCTTCCGGCAGTGGCGGCAGCGTGTGTATTTACAGCTCATTTTGGGCTGTTTTCTCCACTTTCGCCGCTTCTGGCAGTGGGAGTGGCAGGAGCAGTGGGCCACATGAAATGGCACGTATGTTGTAAACCTCAGTTCTATACACAGAATGGATAGCAGGCCCTGTTCTCTCTTTGCTGACCTGTTTCTGTCCCTCTCATCCCAAGCCTCCTAATTCAACCATTGTGCAAAGCAAGACAAACGGCGCTCATCTTCTGTAGAAATTGCCTCATTTGGTAAGACCATCTTCAACCATTGTCTCCTTGTCATTTATGAGCTGTCAAGTGGTGTTGGATTGGGGCCGTGAAGCGGCCTTTAGGGTCCCGGAGGAGACTGGTCAAGGAACGACACGAGACAAGATGGAGCGAAGACCAGTGGTTTATTGAGGGAAAATCATCATCATATAGAGGAATTCAAGGCAGCGTGTGATAGAATCGTCATCTGACAGAAAATCACATCACCCATTTACCCGTGTTAATTACATAAGAACATAAGAATAGCCTTGCTGGAACAGGCCACAGCCCATCCAGTCCAGCATTCTGTCTCACACAGTGGCTCACCATTTCCTTCAGGGTATTATTCCCAAGCAGATGCCTTCTTCACCTGTTTAGGATTCCCTGGAAATGGCATTGAGAGATATCCTGCCTATCTCTCCAACCCGGAGGTTGTCCTTAAGTATCCATAATTATAGCCATTGATACCCTTGTCCTCCATGAACTTGTCTAATCCTTTCTTGAAGCTGTCAAGACTGGCAGCTGTCACCACTTCTTCTGGCAGGGAGTTCCATAGACCAGTAATCCTCTGGGTGAAAAAGTACTTTCTTTTATTTGTTTGAGAACTAGTACCCAAAAGTTTCATGGAGTGTCCCCTAGTTCTAGTGTTATGCGATAGGGAAAACAGTTTTCCCTTATCTACTTTGTCCACACCGTGCATGATTTTATAAACTTCAATCAGGTCACCTCTTAGACGTCGTCGTTCAAGAGTGAAGAGGCCCAACTGTTGCAGCCTCAGATGGTAAGGAAGGTGTTCCAGTCCCCTAATCATTCTGGTTGCCCTCCTCTGCACTTTTTCCAGCTCCATAATATCCTTCTGGAGGTATGGCGACCAGAACTGTACACAGTATTCCAGATGGGGCCTCACCATAGATTTATAAAGAGGCAAAATGACACTTGCTGACTTATTTTCTATATCCTTCCTAATGATCCCTAGCATTGAGTTTGCTTTTTTCACTGCTGAGGCACACTGGGTTGACACCTTCATTGAGTTGTCCACCAGGACACCAAGGTCCCTTTCCTGGTTTGTCGCAGAGAGTTCAGACCCCATCAGTTTATAAATGTAATTGGGGTTCTTTGCCCCAACATGCATCACTCTGCACTTACTAATGTTGAAACTCATTTGCCACTGTTTTGCCCACTCCCC
The DNA here is from genome assembly GCA_035047345.1 of Bradypodion ventrale. Classification (NCBI taxonomy): domain Eukaryota; kingdom Metazoa; phylum Chordata; class Lepidosauria; order Squamata; family Chamaeleonidae; genus Bradypodion; species Bradypodion ventrale. The sequence goes on along the minus strand of JAWDJE010000005.1, from coordinate 163,225,705 downwards.
CAGTGTCAAGAGATCCCTCTGGAGCTCCGCACAATCTCTCACAGTTTTCACTACCCTGTATAATTTGGTGTCGTCAGCAAATTTGGCTACCTTGCTTTTTACTCCTACCTCTAGATCATTTATGAAGAGGTTGAAAAGCAGGGGTCCCAGTACTGAACCTTGGGGGACCCCACTCTTTACTTCCCTCCACTTGGAGAAGTGTCCATTTAGTGCTACTCTCTGTTTCCTGTCCCTTAGCCAGTTGCTGATCCAGGACAAGACCTGTCCCTTTATTCCATGACTGGTAAGTTTATTCAATAGCCTTTGGTGTGGGACATTGTCAAAAGCCTTCTGAAAGTCCAGATAAACAATGTCAACTGGATCCCCCTTATCCACATGCTTGTTGACACTCTCAAAAAATTCCAACAGATTAGTGAGGCATGATTTGCCCTTGGAAAAGCCATGTTGGCTCTCCTTTAGCAGTGCCTTCTCTTCTATGTGCATATTAATTCTATCTTTTAGGATGGTTTCCATCACTTTACCTGGGTCACATGTCAAACTGACAGGTCAGTAATTTCCTGGATCACCCCTGGATCCTTTTTTGAAAATTGGTGTTACATTCGCTACCTTCCAGTCATCAGGCACAAAGCCTGATTTGAGGGAAAGATTATATATTTTGCCTAGGAGATCAGCAATTTCATCTTTAAGTTCCCTGAGAACTCGTGGATGGATGCCATCTGGTCCTGGGGATTTGTTAGTGTTTAGCTTAACAAGACATGCAAGGACCTCCTCCCTGGTTATTTCTATCTGGCTTAATTCTTCGGTTTCCCTCCCTACGAAGATAGGCTCTGTTTTGGGCATGTGGTCTCTGTCTTCTTCAGTGAATACTGAAGCAAAGAATTCATTGAGTCTCTCTGCAATCTCTGTTTCCTCTTTAATAACCCCTTGCCTTCCATTGTCATCTAATGGTCCAATGGCCTTCCTAGTTGGGTTCTTACTTCTAATGTACTTAAAGAAGTCTTTGTTATTTCTCTCAGTATTTTTAGCTATACGCTCCTCAAAGTGTATTTTTAGCTATACGCTCCTCAAAGTTGCTATACGCTCCTCAAATTGGGAACTTCTCTTGGGGAAGTTAATTAACTAAGGCAAATACTGACAGGGGAAATCCATTGTTCATGGCTTGCTCAAGAGTAAACATGGCCACTATTTGCGCTAAGGCTTGGGCTAATCTGCAAGTGTGGAATTACCTAATTCCTAACTGGCGTTAGCTATTCAACCTCCTCCTGCCGAACTGCCTGCCAGGTCAGATATGGGTGAATCAATCTTATGACGATTAATCCGCACCCCAATTTCTGTACCCGCAGAGGTCAGTGGCCAGGGGTCTGCCTCACCCGGTGTAACCTCTGTCAGGGACAGTTATGCCAATTATGCTCGCGGATACCACAAAGTGGCTTTCAACTTATTGGCAACTCCAATAGGATGTTCAAAATAAATAGGATGCGAAAGTAGTGGCTTACCATTGCTAACTGCCAATGAATTCCACGTTGAAACATGAATTTGGGTATTACTCCACCATTACCACATCAGTTGTTAATTCCAGGAGCATCTACTAGGCCAGGAGTTCTCAACCTTTTTAAGATGGGGGCTGGGTCACATTCCCTCAGACAGCTTTGGGGGCCAGATGGCCATTTTGCCCTTCTTCCAACACATGGCACTTCCTGGTGTAGTGGAGGCAGTGGGGGGGGGGAGGCACATGAAATGGTGCCACGGGCCACATCAGGGCCACAAACAGCAGGTTGAGAATACCTGTATAGTACTGGGTGTTTCCCCAGGCAACACAACTATACAATACTGTAATTGAAAATATCAAACTGCTGGCTCTATTGCAATAGCAATTACACTTATATACCACACCATAATGCTTGGTGCACTCTTTGGGTGGTTCACAAGTTAATTAGCCTTTTGCCCCCATTATGCTGGGTACTGTTACCGACCTCGGAAAAATGGAGGGCTGAGTCAACCTTGGTCCCCATTAGAATCGAACTCAGAACATTTCGGCTCCAGTAAAGCAGTTCAATCACTACCAGTGCCTCTGGGACACTGCAATAGAGTTAGCAGTTTGATGTTTTCAATATGGAGTTGGGACCACAACTCCCATTGCTCTGCTTACAGACCACAACTCCCATTGCTCTGCCACCTGGAGCTGATGGGAAGAGGAGTCAGACAAGAAACCACAGAGCCACAAATTAGCCCTTTGTGGCTAAATAGAGAGTCCTTTCAAGCGGTCCGACAGATTATGAAATTCAAGGATGAAGTGGAGTTGATCCATGAAAGCACACAATAAAAATGTAGCAGTTAGTCTTTAAAGTGCTTAAATGCTTATATGTCTCTACAGAAGTTCGTCAGCCTTCCTTTCCTGATGATATTTAATATGAAAAGAGATTTATCAAATTCTCTTTGAAAGGAAGTCTTTACAACTTTAGAATATTACCTGAACTAAAAGGAAGTTCTGTTTTTCTTGAAGTGTTTTCTTGGAGCTATTTTGAATTTTTTTTCTTGGAGTTATTTTTGCATTTACAACGATATATGTATGGACTATGATACTTGTTACTGAAGATTAAGCACACTTCTGGTTTGAATAAGAGAAGTAAAAGACCATTTGAAACTGCAACGCGTGTTTTCAGTTTTTTAAAACATCCTGCAGTGATTTCCCAAGGATTTTTTCTGAACAGTGTGATTTTGAAATAGTTTGATACCGCTCTACCCCAAATCTGACAAGAAGTCTTTAAAGCGCTGGCAGCATTTTTGTTGTTTTGTCCTTTTGCTTTCTGATCATACCTGTCAACCTTCCCGGATTGGCCAGGATTTCCCGGTTTTTGGTGCCGATTTGCGCCATTTCCCGCCCCACCGAAACCCCGGAATTTGGCAGTGGGGGGAAGGAGGTACTGCGTAGCCCTTCCGCGCAGGTCGCCTTCTACGCATGCGTAGAAGGGTTTTACGCTTGTGTAGAACCCTTCTACGCTTGCGTAGAACTCTTCTACACATGCATAGAACCCTTCTACGCATGTGTAAAGGCTATGCATTGTAGAAGGGGGCTACGCAAGCGTAAAACCCTTCTACGCATGCGTAGAAGGCGACCTGCGCAGAACCATTGGCCGGAGCCGCGGTTGACAGGTATGTTTTTGATATGCCTGAAATTCAAGGAGTGACTGTGGAGCAGGGGTGCCCAAAAACCTTTTGGGCTGCAGGCCAGCCACATGGTTCGGGGAGCTAATCACTATGGGGGGGGCAGCATCCGGCCCCCCCGACGCCAATTCATCTGGCCTATGGAGCCCGCGTCGCTCTTGGAAGCGGAAAACGCGCCCGTGCGGGCATGTTTTACTTCCACGAGAGACGAGGGCTTCGTGGGCCAGATGAATTGGCGTCGGGGGCCGTATCCGGCCCCCGGGGGCGTAGTTTGGGCACCCATGCTGTGGAGGAAGGAGAGTGCCAGGGCTTCTCTTGCCATGCGGGGAAGTAGTCCAGGGACGGCCCACCTGCCCCTTTTTCCTTTCCCGTCTCGGAAAGGAGGGAGGAGGAAGAGGGGGGCGCGGCCTCCGTCAGCTGACTCGGGTGAGGCGGAAAGAAAGGGGCTGCCTTGTCTGTGCCAGCAGCCAAAGCAAAACAAACCCTTGGCTTCTAGTCCTTCTCCTCCTGTCCTTAGTTCAAGGCCGGGCTCCGGAGGTCACCTGACCTCAGCTTACTCCCGAGTAGCCAGGAGGAGGTGAGGATCGGAGGCGTTGTCGCTTTCGCGGTAGGAATAATCGCGTTGAGTGGGGCGAAGGGGCCAACAGGACCGAGCCGGATCGGGGTGGGTGGTGGTGGTGGTGGTTAGGGGGACCTCCTGGCCAGAGTTTTGGAGGGGAGGCCTTCTATGTTGCTTTTCAGCCTCCCATTCCCCCCCTTCCAAAAATAAAATAAAACAATAATCGTCTTTTTCAGGCTGGGAAAACGAAAGTAAATTCGCCACGGTTTTGGCGAGCGTGAATAAGGTTGGGTGCGTTGTTGCCTGCAGCCTTTCGGGATTAGAACCGACGCCGGATTAGATTTGAGTGCTAATCGTGGTAGGCAGTGTAAAGCGGGCAACCCGGATCGAAAGACCTGAATGAAGGGAGATCTTATTTCCTTTGCATATGCCAATCTAGCAGTTCGAAAGCAAGAAATTGCAGGTAGATAAATAGGGACCACTTGGGTGGGAAGGTAACAGCGTTCCGTGCGCCCTGGTGTCTAGTCATGCCTTGCCGCAGGACCACGGAAACGTCTGCAGAATCAGACAGCGCTGGCTCTTCGGCTTAGAAACAGAGATGAGCACTGCACCCTAGAGTCAGATATGACTGGCTTTCGAGCAAGGGAAACCTTTACCTTTACTATCAGGAAGCAAAAAAGGAAAAAACAACAACACTGCAGCACTTTAAAGACTAGCTGCTATATTTTGAACGTGAGCTTTCATGGATCAAGTCCACTTCTTCAGAGTGCTGCAGTGTTTTTGTTTGTTTGTTTTGTTTCTGTTTCCTGATAGGCCTGAAACACTGACTAACAGGTAAAGGTAAAGGTAAAGGCTTCCCTTGCTCGAAAGCCAGTCGTATCCGACTCTAGGGCGCAGTGCTCATCTCTGTTTCAAAGCCGAAGAGCCAGCGCTGTCTGTTTCTGCGGACGTTTCCGTGGTCATGTGGCAGGCTGTTACCTTCCCACCGAAGTGGTCCCTATTTATCTACTTGCAATGTCTTGCTTTCGAACTGCTAGGTTGGCAGGAGCTGGGACAAAGACGGGAGCTCATTCCGTCCTGCAGTACTCGGGAATCGAACTGCTGACCTTCCACTTCCCAATCAGCGTCTTACCCAAAAAAAATTCATCTATGAAGGGCATTTCTTTATCAGGGGGGCAGGGAGCGTTGCTTGCTTGAGAGACCTGCTCTCCACTTTTTAATACCCATCAAGAAGTGCCAAGGAGGGTGGAGCACCTCTGGAGCCTTTGAGAGTTTGGCTGCACAGGGAAGGTTGATGGCCCCCCAAGTGGATTAAATCCTTCTTGAATCCATCTTGAAGGAGGGCAGCAGCTTCGTCAATACTGGCCTGGAGCTGAGGAGGACTTTGTGTGCCTAAAGGGCTCAGGACCAGAAAGTGACTAGTGTGGAACTGGATCAATGGTATGGGTGCATACCACAATGCAGAAAGCAAGTGGAAGATGGCTGCATTATATTGTTCCCTGGAAAGTCCTCCATGGCTGATCGCCATGATGATAGCCAATATTCGGAATCGGATATGACACTTGAAAAAGAAGAAGAAGCATCCTCAGAGCCAGGGTGCATAGTAGAGTATAGACCAGTGATGACGAACCTTTTGGAGACAGAGTGCCCAAACTGCAACCCCAAACCCACTTATTTATCGCAAAGTGCCAACACAGCAACAGGGGAGGAAGGAAACACTCCCATTGGTCTGCTGGGTAGAGGGGCGGGGTGAACTCTGTACTGTGGGGAGGGAGTGTTCCCATTGAGCTGCTGTGCAGAGGGGCGGGGCAAACTGGGTGCTGGGGTGAGGGAGGAAGTGCTCCCATTGGGCTGCTGTGCAGAGGGGCGGGGCAAACTCAGTGCTGAGGGGAGGGAGGAAGTGCTCCCATTGGGCTGCTGCAGAGAGGGGTGGGGCAAACTGTGCTGGGGTGATTTCATGGGTACCCACAGAGAGGGCTCTGAGTGCCACCTTTGCACACGTGCCATAGGTTCGCCACCACTGGTATAGACTCTGAGGACACTAAGATCTGGGTTGGGGTCCCCACTTGTGTCATGGTGGGATGACAATGTAAACACACACCAATGTCCTGCATACCTCAGAAGGCCTGCTGGAACTAAGGAGCAACTTGTGGACACTTAACACACTGTGTTCTTAGAGTAGGACCTTGGAGCAGACATCCAGGCAGAAACCCATGATAGGATGGCCAGAGGGTCACCAGATGGATGGCTTGCCAAGTATTCAAGTGAATTAAGACACATGAGTTTGGAGGATGTGAGAAGACGGCATTGAATCCAGAGATTAAAATTATTTAACTGTATGGTTAACAGTGACACCTTTTCTCTTTCCTGTAAGGCAAGAAGTGTGTGATGCCAGCCAAGCTTGTCCATAAACCATGAGAAATAAGAATAGGCTTGTGTTTGTCAGCCACACCACTGCAAGTGAGTCAGTGGTTGGCTGCCCTTTTCCTAAAGAGCGTGGGGAAGTTATGCTTATGGGCTGCAATTCCCAGAATCCCCCACTAGAGTGGCCATGGGTTGTATCAGCTGGGAGAATTCTGGGAATTGCAGTCCACTGTGCTGCCCTCTAGTGAATGCATGCATAGTGGTAATAAGAAGCAACCTTGGGCAGGTAGTTGACCCATATGTTTGTAGAGATCTTCCATGCAATCAAGAATCCTAAATAGATCACAGAGTGTAATGAGAATAAGCTGAAGGTATGGCTGCATGATGGCCATGGCTAATGAGTGTATCAACATTTATGAAGTCTGAATATATGTTTGCTTCTTCCCCAAATGTGTGTGCAGGTAAGGTGGAAGTAAAGGCACACCTGTCAGAAAAGTGCTCACATTATTCAACTCTGAAGGGCATTTCTTTTCTTGAGTTGAAAGATTTTTAGAATATTATTTACTTATTGCAAAATTGGTTGGTCACAAGTAATAGTCCTACTAAATGTTAACCCTCCTGTGCATACATAGTTTACACAACAGCGGAAAGATGTATTATAATATGATTTCTTTCTTTTTTCTTAATTGCAAAGTACCTTTAGCAATGTCCAAGAAGACATTAAATGGTCATGCAGAAAATGGGCAATTTAATGAGGCTGAGGTCGAAAATGGACACCCAAATCTGCTGTCTCCTGTGCTTGGGACATCCACAGTTGACGAAATGGTGGAGCAGATGAAGGAGCTCATTACTGAAAACAATGAGCTTAAAGGTAAAAAGTTAACATTGTTTGCACTTTGTTCACAGTCCTAAGTTTGCTATATAACAGGAGTGTGTGTGATGTAAACTTCCAGCCACCTAGATTTCTCAGTTTGCTCAAGCTGATTGCTTTCTCACTTAGTGCTGAGTATTTAACTTACCCAGTAAACTGTATGAGAAGCTCAGAGGGGCATTAACAGTAATCGTTTGAAGTACCTGACGAGCTGTTCCCTCCCTCCCTGATGCGTCAGCAGTCAGTGTTGGTCACTCCCTTGTAAAGCATTATGTACATTGTTAGGACAGAAAATCTTATGACCACTGTGATATATTCCAGAGTTTTGAAAAGTTGTGTTTTGGATTGGAATAATAACTGCATTCTGTCAAGTCAGTTTTGGCTTAGGGCTCCAAAGTTTTCTAGGTAGAGAATACACCAGTGATGGGCAGTCTTGGCCCTCCAGCTGTTCTTGAACTTCAATTCCCAGAAACCCTGACCAGCTGGTGTGTTGACTTGGGCTTCTGGGAATTGAAGTCCAAGAACAGCTGGAGGGCCAAGACTGCCCATCTCTGGAATACACAGAAGTGGTTTATCATTCCTTTTTCTTCTAGGCCTGTGCAGGGTTTGCTCAAGGCCACATAGGCTAGCTCTTCTCCCAGGAAGCACTCTCAGCAACCAGAATCCCAACCTCTGACTCCACAGCCAGATACCCAAACCACTGAGCTGTCCAGCCAGAAACAGCACCCAAAATCTTCCAGTCAACTTGGCCATTGAGGCATTTTGGGAGCTCTTGTCTTGTTCTTGTCAAAAGCTATCCAGTGATGCTTCTGGAGTAAAAGAATCAGCCAACAGGACATTGTTGTTGCTCAGGCAGCATCTGAATGTGTTCATAGGGGAAGCTTCTTCCATGTACCCCATTCTAGAGACTGCAGTCCCCAAAGTATTTTTTCCATCTTCAGCTGCATAGAAGAATTTTGTACTGTCATCCAGTTTCTGATGGAAATTGGTGAGTCTGACACAGCTTTCTCCCAACATGGCCCCCTCCAGACGTTTAGATGGATAAATTCATATTTTCCAATTAGAATGGATGTGAAATAAATGTTACTCTTTATTATGTTTTCCATAGAAAATGATAGCAAATTGAAGTTTCTGTTTATGGTAGATGCTGTGACTATCCAGTCCTGATTTGTTAACTTCCCATTCCAGTGAAACCCACTCTTTCCTTTTTGTGTATAAAGAGCTGCTTCTGCACACCTTGGAAAAGTTACCTTTTTTGCCATATCTCTGAGATTCCCTCAGCCAGCTGGACATCTTGGGGGGGGGGGATTCTGGATTCTGTAATCCAAAAAGTAACTTTCCCAAGCTCTACTCTTATCTGGAATATACTCTTCCTGTTAAGCCACAAATTCAGGGAAAGGTAAGAAGCATAGAAACAAAATACTTCACTTTTGATGAGGCTGCTGGTTATAGTACTAGTTCCTGTTATGCCATGCTACGATCTACATACACTGGGTTAGATCTGAGGCTTCCTTTCTTCCAGTAGAAGGGGTTCAACTGTTTTCTGGGGAAAGGGGATTAAGTTTTATGTTACTGATGTCTACTGTCTGGCCGGACATCCTGTTACAGTAATGGAGTAGACCGTACAGCCAGCGACTCAATGCCGAGTGTCAGGCAGCAGTTAACTAACATGACTCCCTAAAGTGGCCAACGGCTATGGGCAGATGAACCCCTTTAATTGGGTGATGGTCCCTTCAGTGGAGGAAATGCCACTGGAAAGCATCATATTGGGCCCAACGGCAAAATGAGCGGAAGAGGAACTCTGATTCCCAATGGTCATGGAAGCGGAAGAGGCCATACCGAATGGACTGGCTGTGAAGGTGCGTCGTGATAATATCCTCAAGGCTACGGCAGTCCATTGCAGTCCCGGAGTTAAATCCTGCACGTCTCATTTCATATGTGCCACAGGAGATGGCTCCGTGATCATAGCGTGTGGATCACTTCATGGCAAGGTGGGATCCACCTTAAACAAATTCACACCAATGACATTTTTCCTGCTTCAGGGGAAAAATGCATTCTCGGATACGAGTTGCAGTCAACAACAACTGATGTCTGATTTTATTTAGATAATTACATCTGTTACTTTTTCATGTTGTTTAACTGTACTAATCCATTGTCCAGGCCAATGTGTTGAAAGTCAAATTAATGAAAAAAATTAAATGATTGGTTTGTAACCCATCCACCCTCTGAGGGAGAGTTTTGTGTGATGGGTTTCCTATGGTTCGGAGGTGGTAAATCGGGGCAGTTGTTTGCAGGTCACACTGTGTCTCTACTGAACTCGCTTCCTTCTCCCTCATATGCCAGTGCCTGCTACTCTGAGCAACTAACAAGAGGTAAGACTAGCTTCCTCTATTAAGAAACTGATCAATGGAAAACCTTGGTTTGATCAATCATGAAGCATTTATTTCCTTAAAATCACTGCAAGAAAGCAGTGCTGGGTTGCTTAAGAGTACTGCAAAACTATAAAAGATTTTATTACTAGAACAGGTGATCAACAAAGGTACAGTAAAACCCTGTTTTACAGACAGTTCATTTTACGGATACCATAATTCATTTTACGGAAAGGATTTTTGCAGAAAATGTGTCCCGTTTTACGGAAATGTTTATGGAAAGGTCTTGTTTTACGAAAAGTAACTTCACAGAGCGCATTGCGCCTGGGGAGTATAAAAGACCACTGCATTCCTATGGGATAGTTTTGCTTCCTTTTATGGAAAAACCATATTACAGGAAAAGCTACAGAATGACTTTTTCCATAAAATGGGGTTTTACTGTATTACAATAAGGTGTATTTTTATAAAATGGATAATTTGTATCTGTTAATTGTTTTAGCACTTGTTACAAACATATGGGTGCAGTAGAGAATGCATATCAGTCAAATAAGGGGAAACAGCTTTTTTAAGTCTGACAGTAAAATGTTGCTGTTTTGTGGTGAGCCTTAGCTAGCAAACAGTGCAGAAGTTTAAAACAACACTAGCTGCTATGACATCCTGTATTTGCACCGCAGGAAACAAAGATGATATTCACATTCTGAGGGGGAGAGGGACTGTAATGTTTTGCTCGCACTGATGCTGAATATTTGTGTGTGTTAAACAGAAGCCATGAGGCAACACAACCAAGCTATGAAAGACCGGTTTGAGGAGCTGTCTGCATGGAGAGAGAAGCTGAAAGAAGAGCGGGAATTTTATGAGACTAAGTTCAAGGAAGCAAGACAATGCTTGGGAACCAAATGTATTGAGAATGAAGCCCTGAAAAAGCAACTCCACACTCTAGAAGAAAAGGAAGAAGCGCTCACAAATGTAAATGTAAATGTAAAAAGTGTGTTTCTCTCTCTCTCTCTCTCTTTCTCTTCTCTCTCTCTCTTTCAGAGAGAGAGAGAGAGAGAAATTGGGGTATAGTTCTGCATGTCAAGAACTAATGTTGCTATAAAAAAAGATCATGAATTGCCTGATCGAAGAACAAGAATTATAGATAAAGTGAACAGTTTATTTTTATAGGCCACAATTTCTAGCCCTTTCAAACTCAGCAGAAATTTTAAACAAACATACTTAGGATTGCACTGCACGTGTTCTGTAGGCTTCAACAGGTGTTACAAGATGTAATATTAGATAGGTAGAAGAAGTGCAAACATTGGACAAGAAATATCAGTTTCTTGCTTTCCTTGAGTCTTGGAAATACTGTATTAAGATACTGTACTGTGATGCTGAGGATCAGAAGGTTCCAGAGCTATGTTTCCTGAGAGGCCTCAACTTTCCTTGAAAGCGTAATTATATCTTTCATTTCTCGTTTAGAAGTCCCAGCAATGGGCTATGTTCTTGTATGAGAACAGGGTGCCAAGCAGTAGGCCTGGAAAACTGTTGCTTATTTTATTTTATTTTTTATTAATTTTCAAAGAAAAATAAAAAGTAAAGAAAAAAGAAAATACAAACAAAACACATACATAACAATTCAATACAACAACATAATTACACTACTACATAAAAACATTTCAATAAAATAAAAATGTATTCAATATAGTAAATATTCTCACTCATCAAATTTATTCTCTTTATATCTATTTTTAATATAAAGCAAACTCATTATTTCTCTATTATAGTATTACATAACTAACAAAATAAAAAAATTGCAAACACACACACACACATATATATATTGCCCTGGGGGTTGCGATTTATCACAGGCTTCTACTTCCAAAAACTCAGTTTATCCAGTGCCAGCTTGCCACCTTTACCTTTAGTGAACGTATATTCCACAAATAATTGCCATATAATCCAAAATTTATTTTCGTTAATTATGCCCTTCTTTATATTCAACTCCCATGTTAACTTATCATTCAAAGCTATTTCCCACATTTCTTTATACCAATCTTCTATTTTAATAACATCGTTTTTCCAATTTCTTGTGATACATTGTCTACCAATTGTTAATATTATAGATAATAACTCTTTTTTACTCTTATCTATGTTCATGTTATCTATATCTGTCAGCAAGGCGGCACTCAACCCCAGTTTAAGTTTCACAACCATTATTCCTGAAGTTTCTTCCTCAATTTTTACCCAGAAATCTTTAAGCGCATTACAACTCCACCACATGTGTTCATAAGTACCCAGTGTGTTCTTACATCTCCAACACATTTTAGTTTCATTATTATCCATTTGATGTAACCTAGGTCAGGTACCACCTCCACAACATTTTATAATTATGTTCTTGACTCTAACAGACATAGTTCTTATAATTCTTCTCTTCCATTTGTTCTTCCAGATTGCTTCTGTAATTTTAATATTCAAATCTTATTCCCAAATTGTTCTCAGTGTTTCTTGTTGTCTGCCTTCTTGGTTTAAAATCTTATATATCTTACTCACCAATCCCTTAATTCCCATTTTCCCCTTTCTTATTCTAAATACTAGTACCTCGAATTCTGTCCTATCCCTCTCTAGACTGGTTTCCTTAAAATATTTATTATTCCACTTATTTACTAGCGTGATTTGAAACCAGTTCAGCCTCATTTGTCTGTATATCTCTAATTTTTTCTCTCTGTCTTTGCATATCCGTATCCTGTCTTTCAACAGGCACATGCCATTTCTAATTTAATTTTAATTTATTTTTATAACACTGGAAGTGAGGCAGTTCTATACCTTGGGTTTTAATTGAAATTGGGCCACATCTCTCCTCTCCTATTGTTTACCTATAAAATCTTGCACCAGTACATTAAAATATTCCCCAGTTACTGGGACAACTAGTAGCCTTGTTGAAACATCAGATTCCTGTCTCTTGGAAAAAGCTAGTCTTATCTGTTTTCTCCACCTTGTTCTATACATGTGTCTCTTACAGCATCACTTTCAAAGTTGTTGTTTGTTTGCCAAGAAACAGCCATATTGCTTTCAGAAAATTCTCATTAGTTGAGCCTCCTCAAAAATTGTGGTATTTTTGAACTACATTCAGGTGTACCCTGATAATGGCAACCTTGTGTTGTTGGCTAAACAATCTTTCTCACACTAGGTCAGGCAAAAGGAACTACAGAATGAACTAACCAAAAGGTCCCTTCGTTTTGGCAGTTTCATGTCTGGCCTAGACATGGAAGAAGAAGAAGTTAAATGGAAGGCTGTTGTAAAGTTGCAGATGGGAATAATGACAGAACATGTAGTATACAGTTTGACTTATTAGTGCATTGCTTAATTCAGCCTGTTTCAGCATAACATGAACTGGCACCTGCCAATTTTTGCAGGAGTATATGATAGCCTTATTTTTTATGATTTGATTTATATACCTCCTTCCCGTTTGTGCAAGTGCTTGCCTGGGTGGCTGACAGATTAAAAGTTAAAAATTCAAAAAAAATCCAACATACTTTACAGAGGACTGAGTCTGAATCGATTTTTTTTTTACAGGTGCCACACTAACAGGGATTATAAATATTCTAAAGTCAGAACAGCACAATGCAAAAGGCCCTTTCCTTGTTGTTGTTGTTGTTGTTCAGTTGCACAGTCGATTCCGACCCTTTGCGACCCTATGGACCATTGTCCTCCAGGCGCCTCTGTCCTCCACCATCCCCCTCAGCCTTCCCAGTTCTGTGCCCATTGTGTCTACAATACCATTTAGCCATCTCCTCTTTGGCCTCCCCCTTCTTCTTTTGCCCTCCACCTTTCCCAGCATCAAGGCCTTCTCAAGTGAGTCCTCACTTTTCATTTGATGTCTAAAGTACTTTAGCTTCATTTTTACTATTTGACCTTCCAATGAGCAGTCAGGGTTGATTTCTTCTAAGATTGACCTATTTGTTCTCCTCGCTGTCCAGGGGACTCTCAAAACTCTCCTCCAACACCACATTTCAAAGGTGTCTATTCTTCTGCGTTCAGCTTTCCTAATTGTCCAGCTCTCGCATCCATACATTACCACCAGGAATACCATTGCTTTGACTATTCGAATTTTTGTTTGCAATGTGATGTCTCTGCTTTTCACTATGATTCTCATAGTGTTACCAGATGGGCAAATAGCAAGTTAGGCAGGGATTGGGGCAATACATCCTTTACTCTGTTTTGTTTTTGTTTTTAACTGCTGCATGTGCTTGGGAGTCAACTTGCCCTCTCTTGCTGATTTCTTCTACTAGGGAAACATCCTTTCTAAAAAAGAGATGGCACAAGAGCTGGAACAGCTGAAGACCCAAGTGATGAAGCTCCAGGCTGAAAAGGCAGATCTGGTTGCCATAATTTCAGAGCTACAGCTGAAGCTCAGCAGTACCACTGCTGAAGATTCATTTGTCGAGATCAGGATACACGTAAGTCTTACTTGGACCAACCCACCCATCAAGGAAGTTTAAGAAAGAGATGCTAACAGTTGAACTTCCATGTTAGGATATGTTCCTATTAAAGCTAGCTTTTGTATCTGGACTGAGGAAATGCTTTTCTATTCTAAGGGGCAGCCAGTGGATAAACTTAGGGCTGTTCTAATTCTTTGATAACCTATAATTGCTGTTTAGGAAAGCTGATGTTTCTTCAGCCTGGTGGCAGTTTTTGAAATACTGTACGGCTTTTGTAGATATGAAAGATCATATGCCCTAATTTCTTTTCATTTTAATTTTAATTTATTTATTTTGTTTATTTATTAGTTCGATTTCTACACTGCCCACTCAGCATAGGCTGACTCAGGGCGGTTTACAATCAAAGCTAAAATAACATAGTTAAAACTACTTAAAAACTACCCACCCCTTAAAAAAGGGTGCAGGGACCAAAGGGGAAGGGGTTCCACTACACCAACCACCCCACGGAGGTAACCCTTCAACTTACACCCCATACTTGGTCCACCAGCCAGGTTTTGAGTTTTTTTCTGAAGGGCAGCAATTCTGTCTGGAGACTCAACTCTGTTGGCAGGTGGTTCCAGAGGGCCGGTGCAGACATGGAGAAGGCCCTCCTCCTTGTGCTAGAGAGGCAAGCCCCTCTAGCTGATGGTACCACTAGAGAGCCCCTCTGGTTCGCTCTGGTTGGACGGACGGACATCCTTAGGGTGATGCAGTCTCTTAGTGTCTCTTGGTGTATTTATTAGGCTATTAAAGCATGTCTAAAAGAATAGCTGCTATATTTTAATATGAACTTTTGTGGATGAAGACCATGAAACCCATGTCTTCACATTAAAATATAGCAGTTAAGAGTTTAAGGTGCTGTGACTATTTTCTCTTGTATTTAATTAATTAATTAATTGAAGCTATTGGCCATGCTTGTAGTTAGCTTGCCCTCCCTTAGTTAATTTGTTACATTTGTATACTGCCCATCTAGCAGATGTCACTCAGGATAGTTCACATGTAAGCTTTAAAGCAACAATCCCAACTCAACAGAAATTAGCAAGGAATGAACAAGTGTCATTAGGGGCTTTTTATCCAGGAAGGGGTACAGCTGGGCAATCTGGCTAAGATGGAAAAGGGTAGACTTAATCGTGGCTTTTATTTGCTTCTCCATAGATAGAGCCAAGTCCAGAATAATACCCAGATCATGAACCTAATCATTCAGGGGGAGTGTAACCCAATCCATACAACGATGATTGGTCCCCAGCCTTTCAGGTGACCTGCCCAACAGCAAGATCTCCATCATTTCTAATTCTAGTTTCAGCCTATCAATGCTAGTCCAGTCCATTATACACAGCCAGGCAGCAATCTAGTAACCAGACAGCATCACCTGCACTTGATGTAAAAGAGAGTTGAAGTTGTGTGTCATCAGCATATTGATGACATCTCACTCCATATCACTGGATATCTCCCCCAACAGCTTATGGACTTGTTTAAAAGCACTAGGGAGATGGTTGATGTCTAGGGGACCCCATAATGCTGGACGCAAGGGGCTGACACACCTACCCAAGCGACAACATCTTGACATGATCATCAGTGTTTTGTCTAATATTACTTATCACAAATCATTTAATGGTAGTTAACTGTATGTATAAACTATTAACATTGTTGGTCTTTCATTTTTCCCACAGGAAGGAGAAATAAATGGTGCTTTAAAAGAACATCAAGATCTTATCGGCAAAAAAATGGGTGACACAGCTACCTATGTGTAAGTAAAACCCTTTGGTCGGCCAAGAACTGGTGGGGATATTTGCTTGGTATGGCTTGTTTGATTTTGCATTACTCCTTTTGATACATTTAGTAAAGGTCACCCTTGCTTGAAAGCCAGTTGTATCCAACTCTAGGGTTCAGTGCTCATCTCTGTTTACAGCCTAAGAGCCAACGCTGTCTGCGTCTGCAGATGTTTTCGTGGATGTGTGGCAGGCATGACTAGACACTAGAGTGCACGGAATGTTGTTTACCTTCCCTCCGAAGTGGTCCCTATTTATCTACCTGCAATTTCTTGCTTTTGAACTGCTAGGTTGGCAGGAGCTGAGACAGAGATGGGAGCTCACTCCGCCATGCAGCACTCGGGTCTTGAACTGCTGACCTGCCAACCTTCCAGTTGTCAAGTTCAGAGTCAACCACTAAGCCACTGCAGTTCCTGTTGATACATTTATCTCTGCTAAATAAAGGATTGACAACATGTGCGGGGGAGGGGGGGACAGACAGCATCACAAAGATATCTGGGAATGAAACTAATATCTGCAGAAGATTACATAGAAGATAGGGAAAGCTTGTTTTCTCAATTTCCAGGGCCAAGGCCAAAGGTTCAGATTATAGGAATGGAGATTTCAACCAAATGTTAGACCTTTCTGACAGAAATATGTTTGACATTGGAAATATGAGTTTTATTTGATAGCAGTTCACAGCAAGGTTGAAAAGAAGTACAGATAAAAATTTAAAACGCTTAGGTTTTAAAAAAAACACAGTACAGTAATAGTTTATTAAAATCTTAAATCCAAACTAGTTTCAGACACTAGTCTCTCTTAGAAGTAAGATGGCTTCCCAGAGTACCAGGGTTAAGGCATTATAACTGTCAAATACAGATGCCAAGCTAGTAACTGAAAGAGACTGTCGTAGGAAATGTGTTGGAAATAGCTGGTTACCTCCAGACTTGATTATTGAATGCACTCTACATGGGGCTGCCCTTGATGACCATTCGGAGGCTGCAGCTGGTCCAGAATGCGGCGGCCTGGGTAGTGATGGGGTGTGGGCGCTATGTCCATGCCTTGCCCCTGCTTCGGGAGCTACACTGGTTACCAGTTTGTCTCCGGGTGCAATTCAAGGTGCTGGTAATGACCTTTAAAGCCCTTCATGGTAGTCAGCCAGGTTACCTAAGAGACCGCATCGCCCCAAGGGAGTCTGCCCGCCCCACTAGGGTGGACTGGAGGGACTCTCTCAGTGTTCCATCGGCTAGAGGGGCCCGCCTCTCTAGCACAAGGAGAAGGGCCTTCTCCGTGTCCACTCCAATCCTGTGGAACCTCCTGCCAGCAGACCTACGGCTACAGGCAAAATTGCTGCCCTTTAGGAAAGGGCTGAAAACCTGGCTGGCAGGGCAAGTATGGGGGGCCGACGGGGTGCTGACTCCCACTTGTTGGCTCTGATAGAATCATATGTCCCTTTTTATTATTGGGTGGGAAGGGAGGGTCTTTTAAATTCATGATGGTTTTAAATAGTTTTTATTGAATTTTTAAAGGGATTTATATAATATTTATGTGTAAGTCCACCTCCCTGAGTTGCCCTAGGGCAAGAGGGTGGGATATAAATCCAAATAAATAAATAAATAAATAGCTGTTTATCTCCTAATAATTTTTTCCCCTGATCTTTCCCTCTCAGCAATAAAACCCAGGTTTCTGAATTAGGTTGGAGAATTAGGAGACCTGAGTTCAATTCCCTATTTGTCCATGAAAGTCACTGGGAGATCTTGGATCAGTTGCTTTCTCTTTTAGTCTGGTTTATCTCATGGAGGTGTTGTGAGGATGAGAGTATGGGTGAAAAGAGTAATATACAGGTTGGTCCCTATATCCGTGAACCCCATAAAACGAAAAAACTCTGTTCCACGGAGCTCTTTGCTATACGCTTTTTTCGTTACACGGATCCCTATGGGCAATGCACCATATAGCAAAAAAAATGTCCGTTATGCAGATCGCTATTGGCAATACCCCGTACAATGAAAAAGTTTTTTTTTGTTATACGGTGCATCGCCCATAGGGATCTGTATAACGAACATTATTATTATTATTTTTGTTATATGGTGCATCACAAATAGCTCTGCTTCGTTGTATGAATTTTTTGTTATATGAAGCGTTCGTTATACGGGGTACCACTGTACAAGTAATTACAAGATAGTTTTACAGAGCTGGCCACTAGAGGCCGCTGTCTGCAATGCAATGTTAAGGAGGAATAGATTGTTTCCAGGGGAATATTTTCTTGAGTGGACGTGAAAGACTGTTGGGGGCATTTGCAGCACACACAACGTATCACTAGTTTCCATGGTTTCAGGTATCCATGGAAGATTTTTCAATGTATCCTCAGTAGATGTTTGGGAGGGTGGGGGACCTGTAAATTACCTTCAGCTCACTGGAAGACAGACAGAATGTAAATGTAAAAAATAAAATGACTTGGCTGAAGTTGGAGGACACCCCAAAAGTCATGCTTTCCAGAATGCATATTCAACATAGAGATCATTGCTGCAGTGGTGGGCTCCAGCAGGTTTTATTTTTATTTTATTTTATTTTTTAAATTTATATACCGCAATTCTCAGCCCAAGGACCGACTCAATGCGGTTTACAAGATAGGAATACAACACAGTAATACAGCATAACAATCCCACAAAAAAATACAATATATCACAATACATTGCAATATATTCAATACAGTTCATTAAACAACAATATAATCAATAATCAAAGCATACAATATCAAAAATACCAAAATTGCAAAGGACAAAATTCCACAGGTAATGGAGCCATCAGCTCAACAGTTCCACTGAATGACCCTGGCGGCCCCCGGCCCTTTATCCCTCCCGGTGGAGCAGGGAGGGAAAGCGGGACCCCTCGCAGCTGCGCGGCGCTCTGGGCGGCGGTCTTCGGCCTGGCCCCGGCGGCCCCCGGCCCTTTATCCCTCCCGGTGAAGCAGGGAGGGAAGGCGGGACCCCTCGCAGCTGCGCGGCGCTCTGGGCGGCGGTCTTCGGCCTGGCCCCGGCGGCCCCCGGCCCTTTATCCCTCCCGGTGGAGCAGGGAGGGAAGGCGGGACCCCTCGCAGCTGCGCGGCGCTCTGGGCGGCGGTCTTCGGCCTGGCCCCAGCGGCCCCCGGCCCTTTATCCCTCCCGGTGGAGCAGGGAGGGAAGGCGGGACCCCTCGCAGCTGCGCGGCGCTCTGGGCGGCGGTCTTCGGCCTGGCCCCGGCGGCCCCCAGCCCTTTATCCCTCCCGGTGAAGCAGGGAGGGAAGGCGGGACCCCTCGCAGCTGCGCGGCGCTCTGGGCGGCGGTCTTCGGCCTGGCCCTGGCGGCCCCCGGCCCTTTATCCCTCCCGGTGGAGCAGGGAGGGAAGGCGGGACCCCTCGCAGCTGCGTGGTGCTCTGGGCGGCGGTCTTCGGCCTGGCCCCGGCGGCCCCCGGCCCTTTATCCCTCCCGGTGAAGCAGGGAGGGAAGGCGGGACCCCTCGCAGCTGCGCGGCGCTCTGGGCGGCGGTCTTCGGCCTGGCCCTGGCGGCCCCCGGCCCTTTATCCCTCCCGGTGGAGCAGGGAGGGAAGGCGGGACCCCTCGCAGCTGCGCGGCGCTCTGGGCGGCGGTCTTCGGCCTGGCCCCGGCGGCCCCCGGCCCTTTATCCCTCCCGGTGAAGCAGAGAGGGAAGGCGGGACCCCTCGCAGCTGCGCGGCGCTCTGGGCGGCGGTCTTCGGCCTGGCCCCGGCGGCCCCCGGCCCTTTATCCCTCCCGGTGGAGCAGGGAGGGAAGGCGGGACCCCTCGCAGCTGCGCGGCGCTCTGGGCGGCGGTCTTCGGCCTGGCCCCGGCGGCCCCCGGCCCTTTATCCCTTTATCCTTTATTGGACAGGTTCAGGAGAACCGGTAGTAAAACTGGCTGACCCCGCCCACCTCTATGCCCCACCCATTACCTCTTCTCACCTGACTCCGGACACGACTCCAACATCCTTGCTGTTGGGTCCGGGCACCCGGAGTGAGGTGAGGCTGAGCCAGCAGTTACTCTGCTGCAGTTACTCTTTAAAGGAAAATTAGAGCATCGAAGTGTAATTGCTAACTAATGGTCTGACGAAGTGGACTCGATCCACAAAAGCTCATATTATAATACAGCAGTTTAACCATGCCCACTCAGTCACCTGGCCATGTCCACAGAGTTGGCCACACAGAGAAAGTTGGCCACACCCACAGTATGGTAGTAAAATTTTTTGAAGCCCACCACTGCATTGCTGTGATTATAGCTTCTCAGTTGCAAGAGTGCTACTGTTTAGAGCACTCCACTCCATTTACCTTTGGATCTCTACTCTCTCCAGCCAGCAGACAGCTTTCCGGGACCCTTAATCATGCTTGGTCCTAACTTTGCTGTATCTAAGATCACCTTCTTGAGTCTCTCTCTCTCCCCCCCACCCCTTCTTTCTCTCATACTTGTGTAAAGGAGGAGCAGATCTGTGGATGAAGAAAAAAAATATTTGGAAACTGAAGAATTAACAGTCAGTCAGCTGCTTCATTCTCTCCGAAATGAAACTCAGAAGAGAGAAGCATTGGAAACGGAGTTGCAGGAACTTAAGGAGAGGTACCAACAATTTATAGTTATTGCTGCCTCTATTTGAATCATAAATTTGAACTTCAGTAAGGCTTCTAAGATCTGTACTTAAAACTACGTTTGGCAATACAGTTTGCAGAAGTTATTTGGAAAGTAGCTAATTGCCAGAGTCAACCATTAGTGTGATCAGGGACAATCCAAAACTAACTTTTCCGAGCTGTGATTCAGCATTAAGGAGACCTGGGTTCAAATCTCTGTTTGTCACTGGGAGACCTCGAATCACACAGTGAAAGGGATTCACCACCCAATCACACAGATAGTTGTCTTGTTTTTTACAATCTTTAGTAAGCTATACAGTATTGCATTTTGATTGCCTTTTAAAATCTTGTAAAATGGACCTAATTCCATGATAAACATTTCTGTGGCATAAGGTTTTTCCTGCCATCAAGTGATCATTCCCCTAGGGATCACGTGAGTGATTTGTGTGTGACTTCCCATCCTTTCCTCTTTTTGGCTGCTCCCAGAATTTCCCTTGGGTTGCGGGACCAGGGAATTGTGCTGAATAGAGAGTGTCAGAGTGGGGAGTTTGCAGAAAATCAAGCATAAGTGTCTTCACTAACCCTTAAGACACAACCCGCCCTATTTGGTGGAGTTGCTGATCCTAGGAGAGGTATTTCAAGGTGATGTTTAGCTAGAAAGAGTGTACAGTATTCGGGTGCTGCTCTTTGACTACAATCCAAGATGTTTAAATTGAAATGAAATTCTTGCATTTTTCAGGGTGTTGGGGATGGAGAAAAAAGCAGAGGAGAGAGGAACTCAGACAGAACACGAACAACAGGAAGAAAAAAGGAAAGCAGAAAGTGTAAGTACTACTCATTATTTATGCATACTCTGTACCAACCCACCAACCATGCCTGCTCATGGCTTTTGCAGAGGCTTTTTCTTCCTATTGTCAGAATCCAGAATGCTTGTACAGTGGTACCTCGCATGACTAAATTAAATGCATTCCACGGTTGAGAACCTTTGGTTTAGAGGATTGGGTGTTGGGGAGAGACCTTGGCTGATAGGACAGCCCATCATTCTAATGTAAAAGATCCTGGGCTTCACCCCAACTGCAAACAATATTTGCTTTGTGGAATCAGTTAGGAAAGTACAGTATATTGGTTTTGCAGAAGCAACCATATCACAAGTCATGCCAACCTTGCCCCTATCAGAGACGTAGGGGGAAGAACATGCCTCACAAAGGCTACGTTGGGCACCCAGAATTTTTCTTGGGGACACCCGGCAGGGTGGATCTTTAAGATCAGCGTCCTGCTGCCTTAATGAGCACTCCTCACCCTAGCCCGATTTGCTGGGGTCAGGGACAGAGTAGCCTTCTGCATATGGCAGGTAATATTAATCACTTGGCAGAAGCTAGGCTTCTTAGAGCTGCTACTCCTCCCCTCCCTCTTCAGACAGAGCAATTACTCTCACCTCCTTCCGGGTTTTGAAGCGATGAGGACAAATTGAAGCCACTTCAGCTCTGCTGCTTTTCCTTCTTCTTCTTTTCAAAGGCAGGCAACACACGACTGGCTTTTGAAGATTTATTGAAGGAACACAATACTGGATACAGATCTTAAAATAATCTCCACTATAAAACACAATCTAATAAAACAAATAAATGAAATAAAAATCTTGCTAGGTCCCTAGCAGGTTTAGCTTTACTGGTTTAGGGGCGGTTCTGCCCCTCATGGCATTGCATTAGCCCCGAAGAGACATTTTGGGGAGCTGTCGGACAAGAGCTCCCACTGAAATCAAGATCAAGGTGATAAGAGACAAGGGTTCCCCCTTGTCTCATGAGTGGCTACCGAATGAACAAATTGGCCTCCTTTTTATAGAGAAAAAGAGCTTTGGAATGTGGTGATCTAATGAGAAAGCACCTTTGGTTCCCATGAGAAAAAGTGATGTCTCCAAGGACCTTTGCAGGTGCAGGTGCCATCTGCTCCGCATGTGGCCCCCACCTTTGCTTTCTCTGGGAAAGTTCTGTTCTAACAGGTGTCCTGGCAATTAGTTTGATTGACAGGAATGGAGGCGTCATTACCCTCGTGGTGTAGTCAGCTGACCTAGCTGTCAGTCAGTACCCTCGTGGGGACTGCAGGTGTTTCATTGGAATGCGTCCAGTTCTGGCCACTCACTTTTCCCTCCACCCTTTGAGAAGGCTACTTATTCTAACTACATGTATACATCATTGTCATGTCAGACTAACAGCCTGGCATTGCAATGTGTTTTAAAAAATGAAAACCGGCATTTCTAATCCTAAGAAAAATGCAAAAATGTGTCTTAATACTACATGAATCAAATGTCACCTTAAAATTAAGACAAGGTCGCATGTGGAAACCATGACAGCCCCCGCTGTAAACAAGAGGTTCCCTTACATTTGTTGCAGGTT
Organism: Bradypodion ventrale; assembly: GCA_035047345.1. Lineage (NCBI taxonomy): Eukaryota > Metazoa > Chordata > Lepidosauria > Squamata > Chamaeleonidae > Bradypodion > Bradypodion ventrale. The sequence goes on along the minus strand of JAWDJE010000005.1, from coordinate 163,203,172 downwards.
GGTGATGAGGTCGAAACTCTAAATCTGCAAGTATCTGCTCTGTTCAGAGAACTTCAGGAGACGCATGCCAGACTAAAAGAAGCAGAGTTGATCCAGAAGCATTTGCAAGAAAGGTAAGGGGCTTACTTAAATCCCTCAGCAATGAACCTGAAAGACTTCACAAAACTAAGGGATGAAGCCAGTAGTTAAAGGAGACACCATCTTGTCCTAACCAAGAGTTTTTGAAACATTTCCCTCCCTCTGTCTGCTTCTTAGCATGCAGTTGACTAGTGCTTGGTCTTTCAGGCAAACAGTACATTTTGCCCTGTCCCATAGTCTCATGTTCTTAAGTACTTCTTGTCACTGTCCTAAAAAGAAGATATTTAGCAGGAACATGTGAAATTGGAGAAAAAGTTTGTCTTCCAAAAACTTACCGCAGACTTTTTGATTGGCCTAATTAGCTGCTATAATGAATGACTCCTTTCCAGAATATTGTTGCTCTCCAAAACAACAGGCGCCTGGCAGTTCAGATTAGGATTTGGAATTTTGGAATTTGGAATTTTATTTATACCCCGCTCTCCTGGTGCAAGCACCACTCAGAGTGGCTTACAATACAATATACCATGTATCAGAATACAATATTACAAAAAAAGCAGAAATAAATACAATTACAATTTCAAAATACAGACTACAGATACAGATTAGAAAAATACAATATTAAATCTCATACCAAAACCCAAAGCCAGCCCCAGGTGCTCGGACTTCCCCGTGGCAAATGCCAGACCGAGGAAGGAGTTCTGGAGGGGCGGTTAGGCAAGAGTTCTTATGTCCGTGGTACAACCAGCCCCAGGTGCTCGGACTTCCCCGCGACAAATGTCAGACATTAACTGTCATACTTAGTGTGCAGAGTATATCCAGTTGTTACATAAATTGAGGAACCGTCCTGCAATATTATTAATCTGTGTTCTGTGACATGTTAAGATGTACATTCGCTTTCCTCTGTTTGTCAGATGTCAGGTGCTTGAAAGACAACATTGTACAAATCCTGGCGATTTGGATGATAAACAGCAACTGTTGTACACTATAAAGAAGCTGGAACTTCAGGTGGAGAGCATGGAGTCTGAGATCAAGATAGAGCAGGCCAAAACCAATGATGAGAAGTGAGTATGACCAGGGGTGTGCTGGGCACCTTGGGAGGGCAGTGGACAAGAAGTGATGGGAGTGTCTATTGGTGGGGGGAGTGTATCCATTACATTCCCATTACCTCTGCTTGCCTCAGGGGGGCGCTAGTCACTGGGGTGCACTGGGATGAGTCCCTGTATCCCTGTGGGCCAGTACACCACTGAGTATGACCTGGTTCCACACTGTGAGAACAGGATCTTCAATCATGATTGGGACATGTTCTCTTTTTTTGTCACTGTTGATCAGTGAAACAGAGTTCCCAGAGAAGAATTTGGCCAGAATCAAAATCTCTTCCTGCTCAGAAAACGTTTGATTCAAATAACTTCTCCAGCTGAATTTTTTTAGTTTTTTACTATGTGGAGAAGGGGAAATTCCTTTTGTGTATTCCATTTTCTTAATTATATGTCCAACATTAGTATTTTGAATAATGTATGAAACATTCTTGCAGTTACCCAAGAACAGCGATTGCCTGTGGTGTCCTGCTGAATGTTTTCTTGTTAGGTCCATGTTTTTAGGAACATAGTATATAGAAGAGGTCTAAGATGGGGCCAATCGATATGTGAAAATGTGTGTCATTTGTTCCTCATAGACATACCAAGGATAAACTTTCAGGAGTTCAGTCATTGGGAGAAAGTGGACATCTGGTAAAACATTTCTTTTATAGAACATATTTTTAATGTCTTATCTTGTTTTCCAACAGGGCCAGATTTAATAAGCTGCAGGATGCGTATAGCCAGCTTCTACCAGAGCTAACTAATGCAATGCAAACAATTGAAGAATTGAAAAATAAAGAGGTACACTTTGCTGTGGAAAGGGCTGCTAGTGAAATGTAATAGAAAGGGCTGTTTGAGAAACATTGTAAAGGTTTATGGTCAACTGTAGAGTGAGTCTATGGGCTCCATCCCATATTGTGAAGAGTTAAAATGTATATGTAGTAGAAACTTCAGCACAACGTGTTCCACCGCCCTTCAGCGTGTTCCGCCGCCCTTCCAAAACAGCTCAGCATACATGGGTTCCAGAGAGCACCCAGTATGGCTGTGGTACAACTCTGCCCCTTCTCTTGTATGAAACAGCAGCGTTGCACACAATGCGCTTTCCCACCAAAATATTCAGTATTAAAATGGTGGGGAAACAATGTCCAAAGTAACAATTGCTATTAACCAACTGACCACAGGGTTTGGAGTCAGGTATGTTCCCTATCCCCATTCCTGCAGTAATAAAGAGAAGAAAGGAAAGACACCAAAAGAGTGGGAATGAACAAATTGATAAAAATGGAGAAGTGTAATACAGACCACATGTGGTTCAAACAATATATTTTAAAATGGAATGGGGAGGGATAGCACAATCTCTGTCGATCAGGCCTCCAATCTGGGATTCTCTATCTAGTCCCGTGATGGTGAACCTTGGCACTCCAGATGTTCTTGGACTTCAATTCCCAGAAGCCCAAGCCCCCATGAATCCACACAAATGGGTTTGCTGCATTTTACTCCCGCTTCCAGGAGCGACGGGGGCAGCGTGGGCCGGATGAATCGCAGCAAACCCATTCGTGTGGATTCATGGGGGTTTGGCCTTCTGGGAATTGAAGTCCAAGAACATCTGGAGTGCCAAGGTTCACCATCACAGATCTAGTTTGTCATCTTTTCATATATGGAACATTGCATATCAAGGGGTGTAGGAAGTCCAAAGCAGTAAGATTACAGTAGTCTCCCTTGTCAGTTTGTCTTAAGTTTGTCTATTCTCTGATGGCCTCACCCACAGTTGGTATCTATGCTCCCTTGTCTTTCTAAATTGGAATTCATCCCACGCAGGAAGAAGGTTTCTCCCCATCCCAGTTTTAAATGTCATCCTCCTTCTGTGTCCAGGCCAGACATGAATCTGCTAAAATGAAGCCACCTTATTATTATCATCATTATTATCATTTTGCGCATTTATATCCCACCCTCCTGGTGGGTACACCACTCAGGTCAACTAACAACAAAAAGGGAAGAGGGAGAAAATACAATAAGTAAAAAATTACAATATAAAACAGTTTAACAACAGCTAAAAACAAGAGCCAACAACCCCAGCTAAAACCAGCATTAAAACACAACCACAAACAAATCATCATTAAAAAACAACCCTCCCCACCCTTACTCACGTTAAAACAGAATAACCAAGCTGGGGGACAGTCCCTCACATAGGCTAAATCAGCCAGCGGGTTTGACTAGTGGAGTCAAGCGTGCCCCAAACTTGCTGAAAGAGCCATGTCTTCAGCATCTTTCTAAAGGGAAGTAGTTCTGTCTGGAGACACAGCTCAGGTGGTAGGAGGTTCCACAGGGCTGGAGCAGACACGGAAAAGGCTCTCTTCCTGGTCCCAATAAGATGTACTTCTTTCACTGATGGGACCACCAGTGAGCCCCTCTTGTCTGCCCTAGTAGGATGGGCTGAATTCCTTGTGGCGACGCGGTCTCTTAAGTAGCCTGGTCCAATGCCACGAAGGGCTTTAAAGGTCAAAACCAACACTTTGAATTGCACCCGGACACACACTGGCAACCAGTGCAGCTCCCGGAGAAGTGGTGAGGCGCGAGCATAACGCCCGCACCCCATCACAACCTGGGCAGCCGCATTCTGGACCAGCTGAAGCCTCCGAATGGTCACCAAGGGCAGCCCCATGTAGAGTGCATTACAATAATTCAATCTGGAGTTGACCAGAGCATGAGTGACCGTGAGCAAGGAGTCCCGGTCCAGGAGCGGGCACAATTGGTAAATGATGCAGAGCTGTGCAAAGGCCCTCCTAGCCACGGCTGCCACCTGCTCATCGAGCAGTAGCCGCGAGTCCAGGAGGACCCCCAAATTGCGCACCGGATCTGACTGGGGCAAAGATGCCCCAACCAAGACCAAAGATGGTAGCTCCTGGGATAACACGGGACCCCACACCCAAAGCCACTCAGTCTTGTCAGGATTCAGCTGAAGCCCGTTGTCCCCCATCCAGACCCTTTTGGTGAATTAATTCCATTGTTCCTTTTGCCTGACCTAGTGTGAGAAAGATTAGCTGGCACAAGATTGCCGTTGCCTGAGGTATGCCTGATTGTGGTTCAAAGATACCACAATCTTTGAGGAGGCTCTTTCTGTGTACCAATGTCATCCTAAGGATAGTTCATTGGTGGCCTACCCTAGAGTGGTTGAACAGGCAAGCCAGGTATCCGCACCCATGATGGTTGCACAAATCCTAGGATGTGTGAGCTTCAGATGGCCCACAGGGGCTGATGCTAGCCTTATTATCTCCTTCGCGTGCCCATTCATGGACTCAACCCTGCACCAGTTGCCATTTCTGCCTCTCATGCCTTTAGGCCTGTGGTTTCCAATATGGGGCCCACGTCCCACAGAGGGGCAATTGATTTTTAAGGGGTGCAATTCAAGAATACATTAAACCAAGTTAATAACCTTTTAGGTTTCTTCCACATGAATAGGAGTTCACTTTTTGAATAATAAGAATTACCGTATTTGCTGGCATATAAGAAGCATCGGAGTATAAGACGCACCCCATTATTACCAAAGTATACCACTATAGGCCACTATATACAATACAAGACACACTCCATTTTCCCAGTGTATTTTAAAGGGGGCAAGTGGGTCTTATACACCAGCAAATACGGTATATGTCACGGTGGAGATCAGGAATTTAGAAATGCTTAGGTGGGGCATGGCCAAAAAAAAGGTTGGGAACAACTGCATTAGGCCATCTCTCCTGATGACAATTCTAAATTAGCAGTGGGTTCTACAGACATTTAGAGAAGGAACTTAAAAGTATCCTGCTGAACCATCTGACCTGTCATATCTTGGCACACCATCACACCTTTGAAAGGTAGAGGAGACCCAACTATAGTGAGCCTGCCCCAAATCCACCACAGCAAACCTTATACTCGGTCTGAATGCTGTTTGACTATAGCATTCTTTAGCATATATTTTCAAATCAGATGGAGCAGAGCATGGATACATCTGTCCCACATTAATCAAGCTGGAACCATCCCTCTTCCTTTTGCAGCATCAGCAGCTGATTAATGGTAATAGGGTGGCTTTTTTTTAGTTTTGAGGAGAATTTCACTCTTTCCAGGCAGTGGTGGGCATCAGCAGTTTCGCACCAGTTCTCCAGAACCGGTAGCAGAAATTCTGGCTGGTCCCGCCCATCCAAGTGTTGAAATAAAGTAGTCCTAATTTGGGTGCAACACAGGGCTTTCGCCCTGGCCATGCCCACCATACCACGCCCACAGTGTGGTGGTAATTTTTTTTGGAGCCCACCATTGTTTCCAGGTTTGAAACCGTGTATCTATGTTTAATATTCTTGCGATTTTAGGAAAATGTTATAATTTTAGTGCTGATTTTTGTTATATACTGTAGTTTTACTTTAACCTATTATATTTTGTCTAAAGAATTCATTTGATTAAGTGAGTAATATAAATGCAAACTAGTATACATACAAAGCTTTTGACTCGCTTCAGTGGCCCACAATAAAAGAAACAGTAGCAGGTTTTGGATTTGGTTCAAAGTTTACAAAGTTAATTGATAGATTATACCAGCAAGGCATTGCAAAAGTGAGAGTGAATGACGTTTATACACAAGATATTAAATTGGAAACCGGAACCAGACAGAGAGACCCTTTATCCTCAACATTATACATAATGGTAACGGAATTACTTGCAAACAGAATTAGAGAAGATATTCAGTTAAAAGGAATTAAAGATAATAAAATTAACATGTATGCTGACGACACTTTGCTGTTATTAAAGGACCCATTGAAAATGGCAGAGAGGTTACAGTCACATCTTACAGAGTTTCAAGAAGTAACAGGTTTAAAAGTAAATTGGGAGAAATCGGAGGCGATTCTTTTTAATACAGGGGTAGAAGAAAAAAATAAATTAAAGGAAAAGCTTAACATCAATATAAAAGATGATGTGAAATATTTAGGAATAAAAATTACAAATAAATATGATGAACCATTAAACGTAAATTACGGGGTCTTGCTCAAAGAAATAAAGGAAATGATACAGCAGTACAAGAATTAAAAATTATCTTGGTTTGGAAAAATTGCCTTGTGTAAAATGAAGATTTTGCCAAAAATTATTTTTTTGTTTGAGACATTACCTGTTAAAATTAAAGAGAAGTTAAAAGAATTGCAAAGTTTAATAAATAGTTTTTGTAATGGAGGAAAATGGACTAGAGTAACAGTCATTATGATATAGACCACCAAAAGAGGGAGTTTTGGGACTGCCGAATCTTAGAAATTATTATCGAGCATGTCAACTTAAAAATATTATTAGGATTTTAGCAACTGATGGAGTAACCTGGAAAGGAATTAAAATGCAGTTGGAAGAGGTAGGGAATGCAATATTTTTGGACAAAGATAAGGTTAAAATCATTCCGGCAAATAAATTTTTAAAGATATTAATTGAAACATGGAAGTCCATTAAGAGCAAATTGGCTCCTGTCACATCCCCTATTATTGAACTAAAAGATATTAAAAGCTTCCCTCTAGCAATGAATGATAGAATTGAAGGGGTTCTAAAAAATTATAATGTGACTCTTTTAAAAGATTGGTTAATATTATGTGAAAACACAGATAGAAAAATGGAGTTGATGGAGCAATTGAATTTGAACTGGATGCAGATAGCAATGATTAATAATTGGAATAAGAAGTACATGAGCGAAGTCAGTTTGAAAAGAGATAAGACAGAGTTTCAGGCATTAGCACATAACCTAAGATTGGGAAATACTATCATTAAAGGATTGATTAGTAAGATGTACACAATGTTGAACCACATTGAGTTTGTAGCTGAATCTCTGAAAATGGCCTGGGAAAATGATCTCAATATAAGCATTAGCGATTCAGATTAGAAAGGGAAGTGGGGAAAAAGAGTTATGAGATTGTTATCGGTCAGACTTAAGGAGCATAATTATAAAGTTATCTGGAGGTGGCACTTAACACCGACGCGTTTGCATCAAATAGATCACGCAAAATCAAATTTATGCTAGAGGTGCAAACAAGATGTTGGATCCTACATTCATGTGGACAAGTAAAACCATTTTGGATAAGAGTTGAGAAAGAAATTGTAGATATATTTGGGATAGACATTAAATTGGATGCAGGTAGTGTGTTGTGTTATTGTTCGAACTGGATAAATTGAATCTAAGTGTCAATGTAGTAGAATTGTTAACAATCATATTATCAATCGCAAGGTTATGTATAGCTAAGAACTGGAAGAGTGATGCTCCTTTAAAATTGGAAGACTGGTATAAGCAAATGTGGAACATAGCACTTAATGATAAATTAACATCAGAGCTCAGTTTAAAGAAAGGCATTAGTAAAGAGAACACATTTTATGATATTTGGAAGCCCTTCTTAGTCCATACTTTGATTGCCGGAAGAGATGACAAGCCGGTCTCTGACAAGTTATCTTTTTGGATTAAAAATTGATGTGTATTGCTACCTGGTTTCCCTTGACAATGCAACCATCACTAGGGTGATTAAGAAAGAAAGAAAGAAAGAAAAACGTGGATGAATGCAATAATATGGTATGATTATGAGAATTATATAATATATAGATCTTGTCTTTACTGTAGCTTATGGTGGTTCATTATTTGTAAGATTTTTAAGTCATTTCTGTTTTTGTTTATGGTTATTTGTTATCATATATATATATATATATATATATATATATATATATATATATATATATATATATATATATATATATATATATATATATATATATATATGTGTGTGTGTGTGTGTGTGTGTGTGTGTGTGTGTGTGTGTGTGTGTGTATATGTATATATGTATATATGTATATATATGTTTGTATGTTTATGTATGTGTAAAATAAAAGTTTAAAATTAAAAATAAATGCAAACTAGTTTCAGCAACTAAAGCTGATTTGTGGGTTTTAAGCTGCTAGACCCTCTCAGAGTTCTAATTATTATTTTTGTTTATAATTGTGATCTTTACTCCTGTTTCTCTTGTTCCCCATGTTGCAGGCTGAAAAAGTCTACAAGGCAGTCGCAGACGAACTAGTTCACAAGCTGGAGCTAGCAGAGAAAGCCCTGGCTACCAAACAGCTCCACATAGATGAAATGAAGCAGGTTATTGCCAAGCAGGAGGAGGAACTTGAGACAGTGGCTGTCCTCCGAGCTCAGGTATGGATGCCTGCCAACATGATTTAATACCAGTCCAGGATTTGGGAGAACAGCTTTGGATCTCTCAGTCTGTGGAGGTTGATTGGGGGAGCCAGAGGAAGGCAAGATAAGATACTGGGACTGCAACTTTATATGCACACTATGCTGAAGGTTGAAAGAAAGGCAGCAAGATCAAACAGAGGAAGCAGTTTGAAGCTTCCAGAAGCAGGGGGGCAGAGCCACACCAGGCCCTTCCCTGAACTGTGACTCATAGGGGCGGAGCCACACTAGCCTTTAAAAGCTCTGAGCTCTTTCAGGGTCAGCCCTTTTGACTCTGCATGTGCTCTTAAGCAGAGCTGCTGCTGAGGAGAGCCAAACAAAGGAAGCGAGCACTGGTAAGTTTTGCAGTTGGAGTAGAGCTGCTTTAGAGGCCTCCACTAATTTAAATTGATAATTTAAACTGCTGAGAGCCACCTCTGTTCAAACAGAGGAAGCAGTTTGAAGCTTCCAGAAGCAGGGGGGCAGAGCCACACCAGGCCCTTCCCTGAACTGTGACTCATAGGGGCGGAGCCACACTAGCCTTTAAAAGCTCTGAGCTCTTTCAGGGTCAGCCCTTTTGACTCTGCATGTGCTCTTAAGCAGAGCTGCTGCTGAGGAGAGCCAAACAAAGGAAGCGAGCACTGGTAAGTTTTGCAGTTGGAGTAGAGCTGCTTTAGAGGCCTCCACTAATTTAAATTGATAATTTAAACTGCTGAGAGCCACCTCTGTTCAAACAGAGGAAGCAGTTTGAAGCTTCCAGAAGCAGGGGGGCAGAGCCACACCAGGCCCTTCCCTGAACTGTGATTCATAGGGGCGGAGCCACACTAGCCTTTAAAAGCTCTGAGCTCTTTCAGGGTCAGCCCTTTTGACTCTGCATGTGCTCTTAAGCAGAGCTGCTGCTGAGGAGAGCCAAACAAAGGAAGCGAGCACTGGTAAGTTTTGCAGTTGGAGTAGAGCTGCTTTAGAGGCCTCCACTAATTTAAATTGATAATTTAAACTGCTGAGAGCCACCTCTGTTCAAACAGAGGAAGCAGTTTGAAGCTTCCAGAAGCAGGGGGGCAGAGCCACACCAGGCCCTTCCCTGAACTGTGACTCATAGGGGCGGAGCCACACTAGCCTTTAAAAGCTCTGAGCTCTTTCAGGGTCAGCCCTTTTGACTCTGCATGTGCTCTTAAGCAGAGCTGCTGCTGAGGAGAGCCAAACAAAGGAAGCGAGCACTGGTAAGTTTTGCAGTTGGAGTAGAGCTGCTTTAGAGGCCTCCACTAATTTAAATTGATAATTTAAACTGCTGAGAGCCACCTCTGTTCAAACAGAGGAAGCAGTTTGAAGCTTCCAGAAGCAGGGGGGCAGAGCCACACCAGGCCCTTCCCTGAACTGTGACTCATAGGGGCGGAGCCACACTAGCCTTTAAAAGCTCTGAGCTCTTTCAGGGTCAGCCCTTTTGACTCTGCATGTGCTCTTAAGCAGAGCTGCTGCTGAGGAGAGCCAAACAAAGGAAGCGAGCACTGGTAAGTTTTGCAGTTGGAGTAGAGCTGCTTTAGAGGCCTCCACTAATTTAAATTGATAATTTAAACTGCTGAGAGCCACCTCTGTTCAAACAGAGGAAGCAGTTTGAAGCTTCCAGAAGCAGGGGGGCAGAGCCACACCAGGCCCTTCCCTGAACTGTGACTCATAGGGGCGGAGCCACACTAGCCTTTAAAAGCTCTGAGCTCTTTCAGGGTCAGCCCTTTTGACTCTGCATGTGCTCTTAAGCAGAGCTGCTGCTGAGGAGAGCCAAACAAAGGAAGCGAGCACTGGTAAGTTTTGCAGTTGGAGTAGAGCTGCTTTAGAGGCCTCCACTAATTTAAATTGATAATTTAAACTGCTGAGAGCCACCTCTGTTCAAACAGAGGAAGCAGTTTGAAGCTTCCAGAAGCAGGGGGGCAGAGCCACACCAGGCCCTTCCCTGAACTGTGACTCATAGGGGCGGAGCCACACTAGCCTTTAAAAGCTCTGAGCTCTTTCAGGGTCAGCCCTTTTGACTCTGCATGTGCTCTTAAGCAGAGCTGCTGCTGAGGAGAGCCAAACAAAGGAAGCGAGCACTGGTAAGTTTTGCAGTTGGAGTAGAGCTGCTTTAGAGGCCTCCACTAATTTAAATTGATAATTTAAACTGCTGAGAGCCACCTCTGTTCAAACAGAGGAAGCAGTTTGAAGCTTCCAGAAGCAGGGGGGCAGAGCCACACCAGGCCCTTCCCTGAACTGTGACTCATAGGGGCGGAGCCACACTAGCCTTTAAAAGCTCTGAGCTCTTTCAGGGTCAGCCCTTTTGACTCTGCATGTGCTCTTAAGCAGAGCTGCTGCTGAGGAGAGCCAAACAAAGGAAGCGAGCACTGGTAAGTTTTGCAGTTGGAGTAGAGCTGCTTTAGAGGCCTCCACTAATTTAAATTGATAATTTAAACTGCTGAGAGCCACCTCTGTTCAAACAGAGGAAGCAGTTTGAAGCTTCCAGAAGCAGGGGGGCAGAGCCACACCAGGCCCTTCCCTGAACTGTGACTCATAGGGGCGGAGCCACACTAGCCTTTAAAAGCTCTGAGCTCTTTCAGGGTCAGCCCTTTTGACTCTGCATGTGCTCTTAAGCAGAGCTGCTGCTGAGGAGAGCCAAACAAAGGAAGCGAGCACTGGTAAGTTTTGCAGTTGGAGTAGAGCTGCTTTAGAGGCCTCCACTAATTTAAATTGATAATTTAAACTGCTGAGAGCCACCTCTGTTCAAACAGAGGAAGCAGTTTGAAGCTTCCAGAAGCAGGGGGGCAGAGCCACACCAGGCCCTTCCCTGAACTGTGACTCATAGGGGCGGAGCCACACTAGCCTTTAAAAGCTCTGAGCTCTTTCAGGGTCAGCCCTTTTGACTCTGCATGTGCTCTTAAGCAGAGCTGCTGCTGAGGAGAGCCAAACAAAGGAAGCGAGCACTGGTAAGTTTTGCAGTTGGAGTAGAGCTGCTTTAGAGGCCTCCACTAATTTAAATTGATAATTTAAACTGCTGAGAGCCACCTCTGTTCAAACAGAGGAAGCAGTTTGAAGCTTCCAGAAGCAGGGGGGCAGAGCCACACCAGGCCCTTCCCTGAACTGTGACTCATAGGGGCGGAGCCACACTAGCCTTTAAAAGCTCTGAGCTCTTTCAGGGTCAGCCCTTTTGACTCTGCATGTGCTCTTAAGCAGAGCTGCTGCTGAGGAGAGCCAAACAAAGGAAGCGAGCACTGGTAAGTTTTGCAGTTGGAGTAGAGCTGCTTTAGAGGCCTCCACTAATTTAAATTGATAATTTAAACTGCTGAGAGCCACCTCTGTTCAAACAGAGGAAGCAGTTTGAAGCTTCCAGAAGCAGGGGGGCAGAGCCACACCAGGCCCTTCCCTGAACTGTGACTCATAGGGGCGGAGCCACACTAGCCTTTAAAAGCTCTGAGCTCTTTCAGGGTCAGCCCTTTTGACTCTGCATGTGCTCTTAAGCAGAGCTGCTGCTGAGGAGAGCCAAACAAAGGAAGCGAGCACTGGTAAGTTTTGCAGTTGGAGTAGAGCTGCTTTAGAGGCCTCCACTAATTTAAATTGATAATTTAAACTGCTGAGAGCCACCTCTGTTCAAACAGAGGAAGCAGTTTGAAGCTTCCAGAAGCAGGGGGGCAGAGCCACACCAGGCCCTTCCCTGAACTGTGACTCATAGGGGCGGAGCCACACTAGCCTTTAAAAGCTCTGAGCTCTTTCAGGGTCAGCCCTTTTGACTCTGCATGTGCTCTTAAGCAGAGCTGCTGCTGAGGAGAGCCAAACAAAGGAAGCGAGCACTGGTAAGTTTTGCAGTTGGAGTAGAGCTGCTTTAGAGGCCTCCACTAATTTAAATTGATAATTTAAACTGCTGAGAGCCACCTCTGTTCAAACAGAGGAAGCAGTTTGAAGCTTCCAGAAGCAGGGGGGCAGAGCCACACCAGGCCCTTCCCTGAACTGTGACTCATAGGGGCGGAGCCACACTAGCCTTTAAAAGCTCTGAGCTCTTTCAGGGTCAGCCCTTTTGACTCTGCATGTGCTCTTAAGCAGAGCTGCTGCTGAGGAGAGCCAAACAAAGGAAGCGAGCACTGGTAAGTTTTGCAGTTGGAGTAGAGCTGCTTTAGAGGCCTCCACTAATTTAAATTGATAATTTAAACTGCTGAGAGCCACCTCTGTTCAAACAGAGGAAGCAGTTTGAAGCTTCCAGAAGCAGGGGGGCAGAGCCACACCAGGCCCTTCCCTGAACTGTGACTCATAGGGGCGGAGCCACACTAGCCTTTAAAAGCTCTGAGCTCTTTCAGGGTCAGCCCTTTTGACTCTGCATGTGCTCTTAAGCAGAGCTGCTGCTGAGGAGAGCCAAACAAAGGAAGCGAGCACTGGTAAGTTTTGCAGTTGGAGTAGAGCTGCTTTAGAGGCCTCCACTAATTTAAATTGATAATTTAAACTGCTGAGAGCCACCTCTGTTCAAACAGAGGAAGCAGTTTGAAGCTTCCAGAAGCAGGGGGGCAGAGCCACACCAGGCCCTTCCCTGAACTGTGACTCATAGGGGCGGAGCCACACTAGCCTTTAAAAGCTCTGAGCTCTTTCAGGGTCAGCCCTTTTGACTCTGCATGTGCTCTTAAGCAGAGCTGCTGCTGAGGAGAGCCAAACAAAGGAAGCGAGCACTGGTAAGTTTTGCAGTTGGAGTAGAGCTGCTTTAGAGGCCTCCACTAATTTAAATTGATAATTTAAACTGCTGAGAGCCACCTCTGTTCAAACAGAGGAAGCAGTTTGAAGCTTCCAGAAGCAGGGGGGCAGAGCCACACCAGGCCCTTCCCTGAACTGTGACTCATAGGGGCGGAGCCACACTAGCCTTTAAAAGCTCTGAGCTCTTTCAGGGTCAGCCCTTTTGACTCTGCATGTGCTCTTAAGCAGAGCTGCTGCTGAGGAGAGCCAAACAAAGGAAGCGAGCACTGGTAAGTTTTGCAGTTGGAGTAGAGCTGCTTTAGAGGCCCGCGCGCCTAACGGCGCGCGAGATTACAAACTAGTAACAAAGGAAGAATATAGTCTAACTAGGTAGAAAGGTAGTAAACGTGTACATTTTTGAGGCCCAGAATACTGCACTTGTTAAAATGGATTCTGAGGGAACAGTTGTAGTTACCTGCAATACTTGTGCCATGTTTGTGTTCTTGCCAAAGCATATGGAGAACTACACTTGCAGCAAGTGCAAGCTGGTTGCACTACTAGAAGAGAAGGTCCAGCAGCTAGAGGCCCGCATATCTAACCATCAACAAATTAAGGAGCTTGAGCTGTTCTTGGACAGAGCGGAACAGACTATGCTGGACAAAGAAGAGACAGGGCATAGTTCTGAGGGAGAAGGCCCTTCACTAACTCAGGAGGGAGATGTTTGGAGGAATGTGACTCAAAGGAGGAGAAGAGTAGGGGATCACTCTGAGAGTCTGAAATTACAGAATAAATTTGAGGCTCTTTCCCTCATCACACCTGATGAGGAACACACAGAGGAACAACTAGTTTCACCTGATGATCTCTCTTTCATCACACTTGATGAGATCCAGGAAGATAAACAACAGGAACAAACTGAGGTTCTCTCCCTTAATATGGTTGATGAGGTGCATGTAGATGAACAGATTGCAGGAGAGAGGCTCCTTGTACTAGGCGATTCAATAATTAGAAATACAGAGAAATGGATTTGTGATGCACATGATAACCGCATGGTGACTTGCCTGCCAGGTGCAAAAGTTGCAGACATCACAAGAAATCTAGATAGATTGTTAGAGAGAACTGGGAATGAGCCAGTTGTCATGGTACACGTTGGTACCAATGATGTTGGGAAGGCCAAGCGGTCTGTCCTGGAAGCTAAATTCAGGTTGTTAGGAAGAAGATTGAAGTCCCGGACTTCCAAGGTAGCATTTTCAGAAGTGCTGCCTGTCCCTCGCGCAGGACCTACCAGGCAGGCAGAGCTCAGAAGCCTCAATGCGTGGATGAGGCGGTGGTGTCGAGAGGAGGGTTTCAGATTTGTCAGGAACTGGAGAACATTTTGGGACAAGCCAAATCTGTTCAGGAGGGATGGGTTGCATTTGAACGATGATGGGACCAGATTGCTGGCACTCAACATCAAAAAGGCTGCAGAGCAGCTTTTAAACTGATAACTGGGGGAAAGCCGACAGGAGCTGGGCTGCATCCGGTTCGGGAAAGTGTGTACTTGAGTAGTGAGGAGGATGCAAAAATTACTGAGCAGAGCGAGGAGCTAGTCACTAGCATTCTAGCAGAAGGATGCAAGAGGCAGTCTAACAATGCAACTGGACACAAAAGACTGTGTCAGGAAAGCATATATAAATGCTTGTATACAAATGCCAGAAGCCTCCGGAACAAAATAGGGGAGCTGGAATACTTAGCAATAGATAAGAATATTGATATTATTGGTATCACTGAAACCTGGTGGACGGATGATAACCAATGGGATACAGTTATCCCAGGCTACAAACTGTACAGGAAAGATAGGAAGGGGCAAACGGGAGGTGGTGTGGCCTTGTATGTCAAAGAAGTGATAAAATCGTATGAATTGGAATATCTAGGTGATTTGGAGTCACCATTAGAAGCTCTGTGGGTAAGAGTACCAGGCCACAAGGATGGTCTAACAGTAGGCATATACTATCGGCCTCCGACCCAAACTCTTGAGGGAGACTGGCAGTTGGAGAATGTTGTAAAGGAGGCATCCAAGAAGGGAAGCCTGGTTATAATGGGGGACTTCAATTACCCTCACATAGACTGGGTGAACTGTTGTTCAGCACACGATAAAGAGATAAAGTTCCTAGATATGCTAAATGATTGTTCCCTGGGACAGATGGTTGAAGACCCAACTAGAGGTACAAGAATCCTTGACTTGATCCTGAGTAATACTCAGGATCTGGTGCAAGATGTTAATGTGACTGATCCAATAGGGAACAGTGACCACAACTCAATTATGTTTAACTTGATCATAGACCGCAAGTCACTGATAAAATCTAACACAGAGACCTTAAATTTTCAAAAAGGAAATTTCCCAAAGTTGAGGAAACTAGTAAAAAAGAAGCTGAAAGGGAAAATTGAGAGAGTCCAAACACTCCAAGAGGCATGGAGGCTGTTTACAAAAACAATAACAGAGGCTCAATTGGAATGCATACCCAAAAGGAAAAAGGGCACTGCCAGGTCCAAGAGGACTCCGATGTGGCTTACAGGAGCTGTTCGGGAAGTGATCAAGAGCAAGAAAAGCTCATTTAGAAGATGGAAGGCTTGTCCGAATGAGGACAGCAGGCAAAAACATAAATTCTGGCAGAACAAATGCAAGGCAACAATCAGGAAAGCAAAGCAAGACTTTGAGGAGCGTATAGCTAAAAATACTCAGAGAAATAACAAAGACTTCTTTAAGTACATTAGAAGTAAGAACCCAACTAGGAAGGCCATTGGACCATTAGATGACAATGGAAGGCAAGGGGTTATTAAAGAGGAAACAGAGATTGCAGAGAGACTCAATGAATTCTTTGCTTCAGTATTCACTGAAGAAGACAGAGGCCACATGCCCAAAACAGAGCCTATCTTCGTAGGGAGGGAAACCGAAGAATTAAGCCAGATAGAAATAACCAGGGAGGAGGTCCTTGCATGTCTTGTTAAACTAAACACTAACAAATCACCAGGACCAGATGGCATCCATCCACGAGTTCTCAGGGAACTTAAAGATGAAATTGCTGATCTCCTAGCCAAAATATATAATCTTTCCCTCAAATCAGGCTTTGTGCCTGATGACTGGAAGGTAGCGAATGTAACACCAATTTTCAAAAAAGGATCCAGGGGTGATCCAGGAAATTACCGACCTCTCAGTTTGACATGTGTCCCAGGTAAAGTAATGGAAACCATCCTAAAAGATAGAATTAATAGGCACATAGAAGAGAAGGCGCTGCTAAAGGAGAGCCAACATGGCTTTTGCAAGGGCAAATCATGCCTCACTAATCTGTTGGAATTTTTTGAGAGTGTCAACAAGCATGTGGATAGGGGGGATCCAGTTGACATTGTTTATCTGGACTTTCAGAAGGCTTTTGACAAGGTCCCACACCAAAGGCTCTTGAATAAACTTATCAGTCATGGAATAAAGGGACAGGTCTTGTCCTGGATCAGCAACTGGCTAAGGGACAGGAAACAGAGGGTAGCACTAAATGGACACTTCTCCAAGTGGAGGGAAGTAAAGAGTGGGGTCCCCCAAGGTTCAGTACTGGGACCCCTGCTTTTCAACCTCTTCATAAATGATCTAGAGGTAGGAGTAAAAAGCAAGGTAGCCAAATTTGCTGACGACACTAAATTATACAGGGTAGTGAAAACTGTGAGAGATTGTGAGGAGCTCCAGAGGGATCTCTCGACACTGGGGGAGTGGGCAAAACAGTGGCAAATGAGTTTCAACATTAGTAAGTGCAGAGTGATGCATGTTGGGGCAAAGAACCCCAATTACATTTATAAACTGATGGGGTCTGAACTCTCTGCGACAAACCAGGAAAGGGACCTTGGTGTCCTGGTGGACAGCTCAATGAAGGTGTCAACCCAGTGTGCCTCAGCAGTGAAAAAAGCAAACTCAATGCTAGGGATCATTAGGAAGGGTATAGAAAATAAGTCAGCAAGTGTCATTTTGCCTCTTTATAAATCTATGGTGAGGCCCCATCTGGAATACTGTGTACAGTTCTGGTCGCCATACCTCCAGAAGGATATTATGGAGCTGGAAAAAGTGCAGAGGAGGGCAACCAGAATGATTAGGGGACTGGAACACCTTCCTTACCATCTGAGGCTGCAACGGTTGGGCCTCTTCACTCTTGAACGACGACGTCTAAGAGGTGACCTGATTGAAGTTTATAAAATCATGCACGGTGTGGACAAAGTAGATAAGGAAAAACTGTTTTCCCTATCGCATAACACTAGAACTAGGGGACACTCAATGAAACTTTTGGGTACTAGTTCTCAAACAAATAAGAGAAAGTACTTTTTCACCCAGAGGATCACTGATCTATGGAACTCCCTGCCAGAAGAAGTGGTGACAGCTGTCAGTCTTGACAGCTTTAAGAAAGGATTAGACAAGTTCATGGAGGACAAGAGTATCAATGGCTATAATTATGGATACTTAAGGACAACCTGCGGGTTGGAGAGATAGGCAGGATATCTCTCAATATCATTTCCAGGGAATCCTAAGCAGGTGAAGGCATCTGCTTGGGAATACCCTGAAGGAAATGGTGAGCCACTGTGTGAGACAGAATGCTGGACTGGATGGGCTGTGGCCTGTTCCAGCAAGGCTGTTCTTATGTTCTTATGTTCTTAAGATCTAGTTTTCCTGGCATGCAAAGGCTGTAGGAGACAATAGAAGGCCCTGTTTTTTTATGGGAGTCACAAATCAATGCTTATGCTCTTGTCAGCCTTTTCTTGTATGTCTTTCCTTCCCTGCAATATTTCCTGCTTTTACAGTATTTTCTGTTTATCAGGTTTCCAATTTGCCATGTAAAGGAAAGTAACAGTAACTACTGCCCTAAGTCGGGTTTTACCTGAGTGGGCGGTGTATAAATCTGAAAATTAAATTAAAATGAAATTAAATTACTGTATATTGTTACATGGTGGAAGGTTTTAAAGATACCACTTCATTTGTTGCTTTAGCACTGTACAGTGCTTTAAAAACAAGTGGGGAAACTGAGTAGTATCCTCTACCATGGGATGCCCAAACTATGGCCTGTGGGCCACATCTGGCCCATGGCACCAAATCATCTGGCCCACGCCACTCCCAGAGGCGGAAGTAAAACGCGTTTACGACAGCCATGGGTGCATTTATGGTGTTTTGCGCATGTGTGGGCACATTTTACTTCTGTTTCCGATGGGAGGAACCACATGATTTGGCCGCTGAACCATGTGACCGGCCCACAGCCCAAAGAGTTTGGTCACTTCTGCTCTACCAGAATAAAATTGTATCATGAATTAGAGGAGCCTAGCTAAATTAACCATAAGCTTAATGAGAAGTGCTGCACTGCTTAGACATTTAGCAAATATGGACCCATTCAAATTATGGGAAATGTGTTAATTGTGGCTGACAAGCTCATATCATTTTAACAACTGCTTTAAGTAGAGCTAACATTGAATTTTGATCCTATATTTTATTTCTGCAACCAACAGGAAACAGTGTTATTTGGAATTGGACTGCGCATGGGTCTTTAAGATAAAAGGTTTGAAATGCCTCATTCTTTTTTTAATCTTTTGGTTTTCCTTTTATCCCGTTTCGTTGATCAGATGGAGGTGTACTGTTCTGACTTCCATGCCGAAAGAGCAGCACGGGAGAAGATCCATGAGGAAAAAGAGCAGTTAGCTGTGCAGTTGGCATACATGCTTTCAGAAAAGGAGGACGATGAACAATCTGGCAGGTGAGAAATAGAAGAGAGAAATTTTCCAGTAGGATCCTGTTTAGTGAGAAGAAGAGAAGACAACATGTTACAACTTTTCCTGTCAGAGAGCATGTTACGATTTTTCCTGTCAGAGAGCATTTCTATCTATATTTCTGTTAATGGGAAACGTGAGCATGCCATTAACTTTCCATTCTTCCAGGAGTTCAATGGCTGAAATGCAAGCTCGCCACACATCTAGACTACCATCAGATCCAGACAGCCTATCACACTTTTCCCAAAGAGGTAAGATCAAAACAGCACATGCAGGAATTTAGCATACAGTGTGTATGTCCATCCTTTGGTTCACACACTAATCCGAGACAGGTTTCACTGAAATATTCTAATTGGTGAGTGCATCATTTTGATATCTATGGGGCGGCTGCAGTTGAGCCTCAGTAGTTGAACCTACCTGCGCTGGTCCCAAGGGATTGTCATGTGCGATACATACCCCCCAAAAAGAGTTCATTATGCAAACAGCCGAGTAACTAAAATTATAAATCTCATAGGACTGGTTCTCAGAAATAGCCAAACTGAGGAAAAAACTGATCCCTGAGTTATTTTTTTTTTCAGACCACAAGGTTAGAACTGATTTCTGTGTGGATGACACAAAGCTTTTCAGAGCTTTGGGGGGAAATTGGAGAAAGCCTTTAATAGTTAAATTGCTAGATCGTGATGGCAACCCCAGTCCTGTTGACAGCAATCCAGCTGTGATTTTTTGGTTATTAAAGGCTTCCCTCCCCATCTTGAGACTCCCAAAGGTTTCACCAGGGCAAAAGGAAGGCCTAGAGAGCTTTAGAACCTGAATTGGAAAGGGTGGTAATAGAAAACTTTCTATGAATTTAAATTAAATGTAACCAGCACTTAATCCAGTTTACATTGGCCATGCAAGAAAATTTTGCCCAATGTTTCTCTTCCTCTGCTATGGTTAAGCTACTATGTTTGCTTATCTTCAGCTACCTGTTGTGGTGTAGTTTGTTCCCTATTAAGGCCAAGACGATCTCTGATTTTACTCATTCAAGAAATCTTTCTTTACAGGAAGAGAAAATCAGGATTGGGAGCAGCAACAGAGGAATCTCCCAATTCATTCTTGCCCAAAGTGTGGAATGATTCTCCCGGACATAGATACACTTCAAATTCATGTAATGGACTGTATCATCTAAGCATTATCCCCAAAAATTACTCATAATGAAAATTGAACTTTCTAAGAAAAATTGTCCATTCCTACTCTACTGGAGAGACTGGTCTTTGGTTTTGAATTCCCTTTATTCTACTCATTTCAGTGGGAATTGTTAGATTTCAGTAAACATATTGTAGCAAAGTATGGCTTTTCTAAAAAGGTAGTTATCAGATTGGTTCCTAAATGGTCAAAGCAGAGTAGGCCAACACTGATGAACTGAACTTAATAAAAATGGTAGTACAGTACTGTACTACACTATGTAGCATTACAGGTGATAGTTGAAAGGATGTACTTCCACATGAGCTCATGTACATTAACATGTATTAGAATATATTTGCAGGCTTCTGGCACCTGGAGGTATACTTAAATCTATGTGTTCATGGGCTTGTCTCATCTTAAGTGCATCCCATGGAACTATGCATTATGTTCTCACATGCTTTGGGTAAATGAATAACGCAGGGTGTGATCATTTTGATTTAGAAAGATGGGTTAAAGCCCTGAGGCATTTGCATCTAGAATTCCACTGTTCAGAGGTCCTGCTTACAGCCTTGCTGTAAGAAACAGCATTAGCAATATGCTTAGACATAGCTACATGTAGTGTGGCAAAGCTGTTGCATATGACCCTCACTTTTCAAAAAGGTGGAAGCTATCAGGTGGTAGCCTAGGTGGAATTTTATTAATATCTGTAGGTTTGAGCGGACTAGAGAAACATAACTAAGATGAAATCAGTGGTGGGCATCAGCAGGTTCGCACCAGTTCGCCAGAACCGGTAGCAGAAATTCTGGCTGGCCCCGCCCATCCAAGTTTTGAAATAAAGTACAGTGGAACCTCATACAACAATCGCCCCGTATAGCAGCGGATTCATATAACAATTAGGTTTTGCGGGGGGAAATGGTGTCCTGCATAACAATTTTCCCTATGGAAAAAATCATACAACAATTTTTCAATTCGAAAAACCACTTAGCAAAAAAATCATTGTACAGTACGATGCATCCCATAGGGAAAATTGCTATACGATGCATGCATCGTTTAGCAATTGTTTCGTACAACAACAAGCCCCGTGGAACAGATTAAAATCGTTGTATGAGGTACTATTGTAGTCCTAATTCGGATGCAACATATGGCTTCTCCCCTAGCCACACCCACCATGTCACGCCCACAGTATGGTAGTAAATTTCTTTGGAGCCCACCACTGGATGAAATATCAAAAAGCCAAAAGGTAGTATTGACTTCACTTATGGTTTTGGCTACTTTGTGGTTACATATGACTGATTAAATAACTACTAAAATAAATTAACACTTGGGTTTTTTTAAAAAAAACTACAGTTTTCCTTTCCCAAAGGCACCTTAAAGATAAAAGGTTCTCAACGTCTTAATGAATTTCACTGTGTAACCAAAATAATAAAATTAAAATAAATTCTATAGTATCTATTGGCATGTTGTTTCACTCTGGGTTTTGTAATTGTATATTTTAACTACTGTATCTGGATTTACCATTCTTGAAAAAGAAAGATCTTCATGATATGAGCCAACTGAGTTGTTAACTGCACAATAAATAAATAAAACTGTATTACGCAGAATTCTTCTTTTTATTAATTAATTTTGGCATTCAGAACATTGAAGGAGACTTACCCTTACAGTGCTTTCCAAAATCCTTATTGTACAGCGTTTGTCCTGCATTAAATTGACTATGGTTTTAGTTCCCTCGATGAAATTTTCCCATTTAAAATAAAATAAAAGAGGAATTTATCAACATGGAGATCGTTGGTGAACCTAGAGAGCATGTCCTTGTGTACCCTTCACAGTTATGATTTTGAACATCTGAAGAGAGCTGAAGTGTTACATTTAAGAACATTACCATCAGTTTTGCACTTTCTTTGGTACCCTCCTTTTGTAAAGATAGTTATCCAGTTATTTTAGCTTTTCAGTTTATTTCTTGTATGACATCAAGTAAGAGTACAACTAAGCATTACAAACACTTGATCAAAATCCGGACATTCACCCCAGTTGAAAATTTGCTTTGGGGAGTGACTTTCAGCAGAGAAGCAGATGTGCATTGCGCATTATGTGCTCTGTGTATAAGTTAAATAAGCAGGGTGATAAAATGCAGCCTTGTCTTCCTCCTTTTCCTATTCCAAACCACTCCGTCATTCCGTATTCTGTCCTGTTGCTTCTTGACTCATGTACAGAATTTATATCCAAGCACAGACACATTTTTGAAACGCTCTTCTTTTTCTATCTCTATAGTACTGCGACCCAACCAAAAAAAAAAAAACCTCTCCGAGCATGCGCATTCCTGTATTTCTCCGCTGTTTTATTGACGCCCATAGAGATACGAAAACTTGAAGCTGTACCTCAGCTTCCGGGTTATGCGTAAACGCGGCGACTGCAGTGACAGGGCGGAGCATCGATGAGTTAGAAATTTTGGCGGGTGATTGTAAAGCGGAAGGAACCAGCCTTTGAGTGCAGGGCCGGGCGGAGCATTTATTTGGAGGGAAGACGACGAGAAATCCTACGGTAAGGAAGCCTAGATCGCTTCTCTTAGAAAGATGGGGCTGGTTAGAAATAGTAAAAGGGCGAAGGAGCACGGTTTCCCTTGCTCGAAAGCCAGTCGTATCCGACTCTAGGGTGCAGTGCTCATCTCTGTTTCTAAGCCGAAGAGCCAGCATTGTCTGCTTCTGCAGATGTTTCCGTGGTCATGTGGCAGGCATGACTAGACACCGGAATGCACGGAACGCCGTTTACCTTCCCACCGAAGTGGTCCCTATTTATCTTCTTGCAATGTCTTGCTTTCGAACTGCTAGGTTGGCAGGAGCTGGGACAAAGACGGGAGCTCATTCCGTCCTGCAGTACTCGGGAATCGAACTGCTGATCTTCCGCTTCCCAGTCAGCGTCTTAGCCGCTGGAGCCACTCACTGCACGAGATGGTGGGAAAAGATCCCAAGGGAACTGCAAGGGATATGACCTGTCTATAGAATTTGGATCTCTCCCGAAAGGGAGCGATTGCTCCGAAGCGGAGCTGATGATCCACCCAGGTCTGATCCTGCCGGCCATTGCACCAAAGGCAGGGGAAAAAAAACCAGAATCGTAAAGGGTGGGGGTGGATACAGGGATAAGTGAGTTCCGAGGAAAGAGGGTTTCAAACAACATGCAACCCAATTAAAATAATTGATCATGGAAAGTGTTTTTTTTAAAAAAATCTGCTACGTTGATTGTGGGTTTTTTTAAAAAATCAATTAAGAATTTAAATAAGTTATTAGCAAAATTAAGATTCCAGCGGCTTTACCGGGACTTGCTCCTAGGGAAGCTTGTAGCATTAGGATGCATTTATTCTTTGTGCCGACGGTGTGGTTCCCCCTTCTCCAAACTACATACATAATACAGTTAACATACATAACAAGAACACACAAAGGATAAACTACACCAAAAACAAGCTGTTTTTTTCGATACTTAATCTAATGGCCAATTGGTTTAAGAAACGCCTAATTCAGTAACAGTTGAGCACTGCACCCTAGGGTCGGATACAACTGGCTTTTGAGTAAGGGAAACTTTTACCTTTAATTCAGTTACTATTAGTCTGATTGGTCTTGTTGTGTGTGTCATTTCTCTTTCCAGCGTGTGCTTTTAACATTCAAATTGTTATAAAGATTGAGAAGTCCAAGTGTACTACTTGAATTAGTCTGATTAACATGAGAGAAGGTATTATACGTTTGGAAAGTCTTGAAGTGGTTTC
This sequence comes from Bradypodion ventrale, assembly GCA_035047345.1. Taxonomy (NCBI): domain Eukaryota; kingdom Metazoa; phylum Chordata; class Lepidosauria; order Squamata; family Chamaeleonidae; genus Bradypodion; species Bradypodion ventrale. The sequence goes on along the minus strand of JAWDJE010000005.1, from coordinate 163,179,465 downwards.
CATGGTATGTTGGAGGCCCTGGTGTTGGGCCGTGGTGTCAAATCTTGGCACCCCAGATGTTCTTGGACTTCAATTCCCAGAAGCCCAAGCCCCCATGAATCCACACGAATGGGTTTGCTGCGATTCCTCCGGCTTGCGCCGTCTGCGATTCATCCGGCGCGTTTTACTTCCGCTTCCAGGAGTGACGAGGGCAGCACAGGCTGGATGAATCGCAGCAAACCCATTTGTCAGGATTCGTGGTTGCTTGGGCTTCTGGGAATTGAAGTCCAAGAACATCTGGAGTGCCAAGGTTTGCCATCATGGGGAAAGAAAGGAGCCACAATGTCAATGAAAGCCTTGTATGACCAAAGAAAGATGGAGGTTGTGAAACTCATGCTAGATCTTCTGTTTAAAAAATGTGCAAGTTACAGTTTTTCTTTTCACAGGAGAGGAATCATAGCCAGGTCCCAGATTACAATACAACAGTCTTCATGCTAGTCTCCTGCCTGTCAGCATGAACACACTGTTGAAGAAGACATGCTTTCTGGAAACACACACACATGTTGGGAGATGCATGGTTTATGTGTCATCCACACATCTGCTTGCTAAAAATTCTATGCCTTTTTTATTTCATTAGATAAATGCCAGTGTTATTAGCAAGTAACATTTGAGTCCTTGAACTCCTTTCCCAACAGCCAAAGCTGGATTTTTGTTCAGTCCATTGTGTCATTCCCAAAGACAGGTCTCCAAGAAAAATCCAGTAGCTTTTTGCTAAAAATGCAGCCAACAACATGGACCCTATGTGTTGAATTTCTGATTCATGTAAAGATATCTTCTCAATCAGTCAGCCTCATTAGCAGCAGTTTATATCCTCAGATCTTTTGAGGTAGAGACAGAAAAAACACGACTCCAGTCCTTGGCTGACAAACGATACTGATGCCTTCTCTTTATTCAGGCAGAGAGTGTCAGAAACGAAACTTATTCTAGCAGAGTATAGCAGAAACGAAACTTAACAGAGACAAAACTGAGGGCTTACAGCCAATCAGAAGTGTCAGAACCCAAAGAAAGAGAGATAAGGAGAATAGCAAGCAAAGAGGCTTTTGTTTACAAAATGTGTCAGAGACAGCCTGACAGAATCCAGATGCATTCCTACATGTCCTCCTTTTTCATTTAAATTTGAGAGAGGGACAGCTAATCATACCCCTGCATGTCATCATATACATCATCACTGTCCTCCTGGACATCGCACCCCTCCTGACTCATGGTACTTTGTTCCGGAGGGTGATACCTCATTGAGTACAATTGCCGTCGTGCAAAACTCGATGTCTCCCTTCTACGCAATGGACATGTGTTACACATAGAAATAAGATTAGGAATACAAGTAATGCAAAAATACAAAGGTATAAAGCAGATAATAATAATAAACCCATAAAAGAAAACTTGTCTAAGGACAGATAAATCAGGCAACCAAGAAGTCACCCAATCAAAGAGATTAACATCAGTGCGTACATTGTTAATAATGCTCTCCTGTAAATTCTGAAGTTCTTTCTCAATAGTATTATTCAGATCCTGGAATTTTACCCGACATCCCTGGTTCCCGACCAGTTTACAAAATCCTCCGGATTTTGCTAACAGGTAATCTATGGCCAGTCTGTCCTGCATTTGGTCTTGATGAAGCTCAGAGATTTCCATTTGAAGATCCCGTATGACCCTCCCTGTGGCATTGATTGATTTCTCCAGCCTACAGGTGAGTCCCAAAATGGACCTTCTATTCTCCTGGGAAATGACACCTGGGTATGATCCCAAGGTGAGTGCTCCAGTGATAGCACCCCCTATAGCTCTCCCCCAGGAGCTACCATCAGAAAGCTGAACATCGATTATCACTTCATCATTGCAACCAGAACCCATCGGGCCGGCAGCAGCTCTCCGGCGCCGTGAATGTGCCTGAGGCGGCATTTGCACTTGTACGGGTAAGGTAAAATAACCCAATGCTGCACATTGATATTGTCCTGGATGGAAATTCGTGGCAACTCCATTAAAAAAGAACCACATGTTGGGATCCTTGATTTGCCATCCATTGCAAATTGAACCACTATCTATAGCAGAATAATCAGGAGTAAACATAGGAAACACATCATATATATCTTCAATAGTAGTGTTAAACAAGGTATAATTAAGCTTATAAGAACTGTTATAACTACCCCATAACCAAAAATAATCGTCACAACCCGTATAATTGCCTACATTCTGCAAAACCCTTTTTGCTTGAGTCCAGTACTTCCATTTACTATTCCAGACTCCAGAACTATGACAGCAGAAACAAAGTCCTTTAGTGTATTTCTTGAATGTCATGCTTCGCCAGCGGGTGTTATTAAATTGTTCTGGAGGATTAGAGAAGAGTGTAGACCTATCCAGATGTTGCAAATGTCCAATAACCAACTCTGGCGTGTTGAACAATGCCGGAAGAAAAGCCATTTGAGACACTGCCAGTGGATGCTCATAGTATAACGTTGCATTCTTACCATGAACCTCAAACATATAGTTAGCATGACGAATCCAAAAGTTGGGGTTGCCCCCATGAGGCATTGTTCTTACAGCTGGAAGCACAGTAAGAAAGAAAAGAACGAATGTCAGCAAATTTAGTTTACTGGTGAACCACCATCCTGGAGCTGAGGAACCTTTCTCCATGGGCGGATCGCTCCAGCAGGAATCCTTCCACTCAGGATCCCCTTGTTGCCAATAAACGACCAATGGCTTAGGAAGACACTCCCCTAAGAAACAGGAGCATGCCCTGTTATTACTAGTACCATATAACTAAACATGAAACATGAGTGACATATAACACAAATGCAATATCACAAACCCATTTACATGTGTAGGGTACTGGAAACTCTGCCATGTGCTTCTGAAGGTACCTTGAGATATGCAGTTTCATAAGACAATACATAACATAAGCAAAGACAGGTCTTTCTCCTGCAAAATAATAAGCAAAACATTTAAGCATAAACAAGACATGAACATTTCTTTTCTTCCTTACATGAAGGAGGCCTCTATAGCATTCTAGAAAGCAATTCTTACTACCCAATTACATGAGTAAGGCATTAAATTTCTTCTTCTCCCACTAGATGTAAAGTGAAAGAGGCATTCAATAACTTAAACCAGCATAGCATGGTAAACCAATACAGTACAAATATCATTAGCATGAGCAGGTAGACAATTTCTTAAAAAGGCTGTCAGGTTTTATAATTCTTCTTTAAAGTCCACACAAACTTTTTTTCCTTTTAGTCCAATTAAAATGTCCAAATTAAAAGTCCAAAACTTGATTGAAGCTCTCTGAAACACTATCTTCTCTCCAGCACAGTTCTTGGCATGGCAAGTTGAAATTAAGCCATAAATTAAGTCTCACTGACTTCACAAGACAATCCCACACAACCCCCCTTTTCAGCTTTTCAGGCAAACACACATTCCTTCATGCTCCAGCCACACCCATCTGCATTAAGGCAGGCCGATGAGGTGTGAAGGCACAAGGAACAAATTCTCCAGAAGTTGCAAGTAATTTCACACAGAAGAAAATCACAGGGAAGTCCAAGTTGCTTTCCCTGCAATCCTGATGCTTGAAACTTGGGACAGCTCACTCTGGATCTCTTTGTTTGAGGGTTGGGCAGTTCAAAATCAGCCAAAAACTGTATGTCTTCTCCCTCCTTGTATTTTTGCCACAGCCTGCTGTCCATACAGGCAAGATTAACCCCCCTCTTTCTCTGTATTTCTTTCATCTCCAGCATCTCAACTTTATGACAAACTGCATCTGTTAGTTTGTACTTGCAAGAAGACCCCTTTTTGGGCTTGGGTTTTGTGCATTCCTCCTCTGGGCCATCCTTCCATTTCTGCAGGATCTTCCTGCCCAAACGTGAGGTATCAAATTTACTACTCAGCTTCTCCTGCTTTTGTGATGAGGGTTGATTCACGGGGGGGGGGGCTGAGATCCCCTAAGCTGCTCTTTGAAACACACTCCTTGCTTCCTGCCACTCTGCATGCATTAACAGCTTCAATCTGTGATGAGGTCCCCACCATTTGTTCCCCATCAGCTGGCACTAGTATTGCAGCAATCTCATTTGCAAGCGGCTCTCTGTTCACTGGATATACATCAACAGGTTCCATATCCAGCACAGCTGCAGTTAACGCAGCAGAGAACAGGTCTTTTGTAGGGCTAAAAGGACTTGATTGCTGCATGGCAGGATATAACGTCCCATCTCCTTTTCCACCTCCACCCCCATCAGGAGGCTGTTGTTTCTCATATGATGGAGGGGCAGTTGCCATGGCCCCCCCTTTATCTGGAGGCAAAAGCTGTGGGAGGGGGCCATCAAGTCTTTGAGACAATAAAATATTTTTTGGAGTAAGTCTCTGAAGGCAGTCTCTAATTTCCTCCCATGTAAATAATATTGATCTAGAAATTCCATTATGCTGCTGCATTTCTCTCCCGATCTGTTTCCACTGTTTTAAGTCCAGACCTTCATATTTAAACCAAGGAGAGATTTTTTCTATAGCTTTAACTAGCTTTTGTATCTCCTGTTCATCAGCCTTTCGCCCATTGTCATGCAAAAGATCTGAGATATCTTTACAAAGTTCCTGCGTTTGCGAAGAAAGCACACATCCCATAATTAAATTTATTTTCCACTCACCCTGATTATCAAGCGCTTGATTGGACCTTTCCTCCGGTCTGACCTTTTTCTCTGGTCGTAGGTGAATGAAACCTCCCCGGTCGCCAATTATGAGGTGTTAATTGCTGAAGCAGAGTTCAAAGAAGGCTCTCATTGTAGTTCAAAGCCTCACACGGGGCGCCACTTGTTGAATTTCTGATTAATGTAAAGATATCTTCTCAATCAGTCAGCCTCATTAGCAGCAGTTTATATCCTCAGATCTTTTGAGGTAGAGACAGAAAAAACACGACTCCAGTCCTTGGCTGACAAACGATACTGATGCCTTCTCTTTATTCAGGCAGAGAGTGTCAGAAACGAAACTTATTCTAGCAGAGTATAGCAGAAACGAAACTTAACAGAGACAAAACTGAGGGCTTACAGCCAATCAGAAGTGTCAGAACCCAAAGAAAGAGAGATAAGGAGAATAGCAAGCAAAGAGGCTTTTGTTTACAAAATGTGTCAGAGACAGCCTGACAGAATCCAGATGCATTCCTACACCTATGCTTGTTGTGAGAAAGCCACCTATGCATGCATTTGCTATGAGAATTATGAAGTGGCTCCTGATTATACTTAGGCCAGATCTTTTTAGAGGAGGTAAAGTAAAGGTAAAGGTTTCCCTTGCTTGAAAGCCAGTCGTATCCGACTCTAGGGTTCAGTGCTCATCTCTGTTTCAAAGCCAAAGAGCAGCGCTGTCTGCCTCTGCAGACGTTTCCGTGGTCATGTGGCAGGCATGACTAGACACCAGAGCGTACGGAACGCTGCTTACCTTCCCACCGAAGTGGTCCCTATCTTGTCTCAATATTAGCCATGAGACCATCCAGATAAAATTATAATAGGAAGATGAAAAGGAATTGGGTGAGGGTTCTTTATATTTATCTTGCCTCCTTTTTTCATCCTCTCCTCCCTTTTCTGTGTGAACAGGGCACATCTAGTTTCACCACACACACATGTCTTCATGATGCATAGTTTGATTAAAGGCTTTCACTTGCATCTGAACTGAGACTTGAATTCATGCTCTTCTTCTCGATGCTCATACTCTCAACCATTATGTAAAATTTGCTGACTGTGACTAAGTAGCAGGGATGATTTGCCTATCGAGATGCATTCTACTAAGAAGATTTGTTATTTAGGATTGTGCAGTGGTTTTTAGGACAGCCTACCCAGATAGCTTTTATTTATTAGGTCATGTCTGTTTATTGTGTTGCTCTTGTCTATTTCTAGAAGTCAAGTATTTTGTGAAGTCTCTGCTGGTGCTGTTGAAAATATGGATGGTGAGTTCTGAATCTACTTTTTAAAAACATATTTTAGTGTGAAGCTTTGGTATCTGTGCATGCTCAGCAACTTTAATAGGTAAACTGGAAGGTTGGGTTTCCATACCAGAGGGCTGCATTTGGGGACATAAAAGGAACCTCATTCGGGCATCCCCTAAGTGGAGTTTCTCCAGCAAAAATCCTTTCAATCCAGAGTAATCTGTGACATGAAATTATTATTATAATAGGTAAAGATCTCCTTTGCTCAAAAAACAGTTGTGTCTTACTCTAAGGTGCGGTTCTCATCTAGAGATGCCATATGACACGGTTTTCCGGGATTTTAACAGGTTGGAACTGTCCCGCCAGGTTCCATTAAAAACATTAAAAATTCACGGCTTTTTTTAAGACAAAAAAAAATCACTTTTCCTTGCACTTCTTGACAAACCAGCAGGTGGCAGCAGCGAGCAGCAGCAGCTTGGGCAAGGAAGAAAGGGGTGGGTGGGGAAGCAAAGCGTGAAGAGCCAGGCAGGCAGCGTTTGGACACCGCAAACCCTTCTTCTCCCTGAAGTCACCCCTACCCTACCCTTCACACACACACACCCCAATTGAGTTGGGCTCACCTTCAAACCCCACACGAGGATCCCTTGGAAGAAAGCTCTAAAAAGTCTGGAACGGAAAAATATGTAGAAAGCTGGAGTGTTCCTTCAGATTGCAAAGGGTTAAATGCATAGAGTCAGCATTCCTAGAGAGGAAGGGAACACTAATGGATAGGAAGTGAGAAAGGCTTCCCTTCCTCTCTAGGAATGCTGACTATGCATTTAACCCTTATTATTATTATTATTATTATTATTATTATTATTATTATTATTATTATTATTACTACTACTACTACTACTACTACTACTACTTTGGGCTTACATGCTGCCCACTCGCCAACGCGACTCCGGGCGGCTAACATCAATATATCCAATACAATATAAAACAAGATACAATTATCATATACTAGAGAACAAGATACAATTAGCAGAATACAATTAGTATACAATAATAAAATCACCTAAGTTAAAACATCCCAAAACAAGAATTCGGCCACAAGAGTCCAGGCCTCAGAGTCCAAAGTCTAGACTGGGCGGGGGGCGATGTCCAGTCCCACCGGCCAAGTCTGTGGCTAAGTCCACAGCGCCAGGCAACATAGGGGGCATGAGACTCTGCCACACTAGGGCCCCTGCCACCAAGCCCCTGTGTGGCCGAGCCCGCATTCCGCAGCTCTGAAGTTCCCACTCTGCCATGGGTCAATCAGCGACAGGCCCGCCACACCCAACGCCAACCAGGCTGCAGCTGGGGCAGAGATGGAGGCTCCGCTGATGCCACAGCCACCGGAAGTCTCGCGAAGCGGTGGCCGCAATCCTCTCTCACCACCCGCCCTCCGCGGCTGCAGGGCTTTTCAACCTCCAGCCGGGTGGAAAAGAGCTGGAGGTCTCGCAGGGCTGATTGCATTTTTCTCTTTCTGCAGATAGTTCTCATGATTTCATTCTGGATGGAGAAGCTTATTTGTGCAAATCATCTTTTCTTCTGGTATTTGTAAGATAGTCCAGTTCTACTGCTGAGGCAGCTTTTGGAAGGAAGGGCTGGTTCTTATATAGTATTTTTTTTCTTTCCTTCTGACAGGGTAACAGATGCCTTGTTTTCATTTTTGCTTGTGCGCAACTAGTAAATAAAGAGAAAAGCTGCACACCAAATCAAAATGGGAACTTTCTAATTAGCAGCAATTGACTGCTACCAGTAACTTAACTCCCACTGCACCAGTGGAGCTATGGAATATGATATTGCAACTGAAGTAATTCTCTGCAGGTTTTCATTGTAAACGGTGAAAGCTTTGATGCTGGGAAAGGTAGAGGGCAAAAGAAGAAGGCAGCCAAAGATGAGATGGTTAAATGGTACTGTATTGTAGACGCAATGGTCACAGATCCGGGCGGGCTGAGGAGGATGGTGGAGGATAGAGGTGCCTGGCGGACAATGGTCCATAGGGTCACAAAGGGTCAGAATCGACTGTGTGACTGAATAACAACAATTTTCTAATTATGAGGTTAGTAATTGGGTGCAAGATTAAGTATGTGTTGAATTATATTTTGCGGGTTGCGTTTTTGTAACTGTACCTTGGAGATGGGTTACTGTATTATTATTGTGTTGTTGTATTATTATTATGTATTTATTGTCTGCCGTGTAAACCGCCCTGAGTCTGGTTGTACCTGAGTGTGCGGTATATAAACGCGAAAATTAAATTAAAAAATTAAATTATGTTTTGACTTGGGTATGGAAGGGCTTTGTGTCACTTGAACACTGACAAGGTGGTATCCTTGATCCCTTTTCTTGCAGATGATGCTACCTTGGACATGTTGGCTTCCCTTTTAGAAGAGAACGAGGGAACTGGATTACCCTTTCCCGATGAGACTGCAGACGGAGAGCAGGATGAATATGACAAGCTCTTTGATGCTGAAGATGACGAATCCTACACTGAGGAGGTGGAGGATGATGGAGCCTCCAGTGACTCGAAGGAAAATATGGCTGAGTTGTTTGGAGACATAAGTGACCTATCAGAAGCAGAGGAGAAGGAGAGAGATGTGGAAACAGAACAGAGAGAGTCTCACTCTGGAGTTGCTGCTCCGCCAAAAGAGAACACCCAAAAAGCATTGCAAGGTTCTCTAAAAAATATTTTTATTTTTGTGTTGGTTTGAGGCATTGATTCCCAAACTTTAAGGCATGTCCCCATAGGGTGGCATGAAGAAATATCAAGAGGGGGCAGTAGACTATGAGATAAGTTTTTAGTAAGGGGGAAATTATTTTTAATTTCTGTGATAGATGTTGCTACTGTAATTTATGATTTCTCAAGAAAAGTTATTTGTAATTATTTCTAATGTGCAATAATAACTCTTTACTAAGTTTTTGTGTTCACTTTTTAATTTCAAATGTTTTGAAAAGAGTAAAGGAGAGTTGGAAAAATCTGAAGGTGGATATGAGGTAAAAGTTTCAGAAGCACCAGGTTAATGTTAAGCACCGTTTAAGTTTTGTCTCGTATTTGAGACAAAGAGAGAGAGAGTCAGTGTATCATCTGACTGAGGGATGTCCACCTTCACTGCTGCTGTGGTGGCACCCTAATACTCAACGGCCTCATGGGGCCCTTGGCCGAATTGCAGAAGTCGTCCATTAGCTACAAGTTCAGGCTTCTAATAAGAACTGCATTTCTTGTCCTTAGCAACCGCTGAGTAGGAGAAAAATGGACAAGAAGAGAGAGAGAGAATTTAGTAACAGATAATTTAATTTAATTGTTAAATTTATATGCCGCCCACTTGGTTGAGGACAATTTAGGGTGGTTAACAATCCCAGATAAAAAACAGATTAAAATTACTTAAAACTACCCACCCCGTAAAAAAGGGTGCAGGAACCGAAGGGACCATGGGGGAAGAAATTCTCTTCTATATCAGCCACCGAATGGAGGTTACCCTTCCACCTGCACCCCACACTTGGCCCGCCAGCGAGGTTTTAAGTTCTTTTCTGAAAGGCAGCAATTCCGTCCAGAGACGTAATTCTGTTGGCAGGAGGTTCCAGAGGGCCGGAGCGGACACGGAGAAGGCCCTCTTCCTTGTTCCAGAGAGTCAGGCCCCTCTGGCTGATGGAACAATTAGAGAGCCTCTCCGATCCACTCTGGTTGGATGGACAGACATCCTAGGGTGATGCGGTCTCTCAGGTATTATTATTATTATTATTGTTGTTGTTGTTGTTGTTATTTATTAAATTTGTATACCGCCTTACTCAGCACAAGGTATCCTGGCCCACTACCATATAGTGCTTTAAAAGTCAAAACCAGCACCTTGAATTGCACCCAGAGACAAACTGGCAACCAGTGCAGCTCCCGAAGCAGTGGTGAGGCATGGGCATAAAAATCACTCACTCATATGTCTGGTGGCCCTTCTTACTGCTATCTTTGGTCTCCAGCTCCACACTAACCTTCCCCCTGAGTGGATTACCTATGGCACCGTGTCGTCTTTGAAAAAAACAGGTTACCTACTTCTGAATTAAACAAGCTGGCTGTGTCAGGAGATCTCTGAGCAAAATTGGGTTCTTTGGGATTCGTTATAGGTTTATAGCATGGATGGTGTAAGCAGGGGTGGGGAACTTGCAGACTTGAAGGGAGCCCGGGCTTCTGGGAATTGCAGTCCAAGTACACCTGGAGGCCCAAAGTTAAGAAACCCTGGCCTAGAGGAAACAGGCTAATTCTCCAGGTGTTCTGGAACTTCAATTCCCAGATGCCCAAGTCAGCACTCCTGCTGATCTCTCCGTCTCAAATACGAGACAAAACTTAAACGGTGCTTAACATTAACCTGGTGCTTCTGAAACTTTTACCTCATATCCACCTTTAGATTTTTCCAACTCTCCTTTACTCTTTTCAAAACATTTGAAATTAAAAAGTGAACACAAAAAAAGTCCAAGAACAGCTGGAGTGCCAAGGTTCGCCATCACTGCTGTAGGGGATAGTTTTCCAGATGTTTTTGGACTGCAGTTCACATTCTTTACCTTTATCTGAGCTTGCTGGCACTTATAAGTCATGCTGCTCAACAACTTATGGAGAGTCATCTCAGTTTTAAAGCATGTAGAGATATTTCTTGCCATCGCTAGCTTTTTGCTTCCTCTTTTAGTTTTGTCTACATTGTATTGACTGACTTAGATTATTATTATTATTTACCAAACCTTGTATATAACAGTACAGTTTTAAAATGTAAATTTATTCCTTTTCTCTCCTAGATGAGTTAAGAAAATTACAAGAACAGATGAAGAAATTGCAGGCACAGTTAGAAACGACAGCAATAGCACAGCCAATTAGCACTCTGCCTAGAAAGAAAACATCTGGTAATTAGTCTATTTGCCTCATTAACCCTTCAGCATACAGTCTCATGTTTATGGATGAGCTATAATAACAAATATTATTGAAGGTGGTAAAGCAGGGGTTGGATTTTGATTATCAAATATTCTGCTACTTGATCCTATAAAATTTCCATTGTTTAGGATAGTTACCTTTTGGACTATGACTCCTTGTTTTGGTGGCGGTGATGGGGATTCTGAGATATTAATCAAAAATGACTTTTCCTAATTGTAGGGTTTCATCTTTAAAGGTAAAGGTAAAGGTTTCCCTTGCTTGAAAGCTGAAGGTAAAGGTTTCTAAGCCGAAGAGCCAGCGCTGTCTGCTGCTGCAGACATTTCTGTGGTCATGTGGCAGGCATGACTAGACACCGGAGCACACGGAACGCTGTTACCTTCCCAACAAAGTGGTCCCTATTTATCTACTTGCAATTTCTTGCTTTCGAACTGCTAGGTTGGCAGGAGCTGGGACAAAGACGGGAGATCATTCTGCCCTGCAGTACTCGGGAATCGAACTGCTGACCTTCCGCTTCCCAGTCAGCGTCTTAGCTACTTGAGCCACTGCAGTTCATCTTTAACACTCAGCAAATTACCACCATTACTTATTATTAAGGCACTTGATGCTTGCTGATATATTCTCAAATACATTAAAATCGTTATCAGTACTTTTGCATTGTGTGTACCCTTGAAAATGATAACATACAAACTCTAAAGGGATATGATCACTGCGGAATTGAAGACATATGCTTGTTTTCCTCAAAACTGGGAGACAGACTGTGAACCCCAAAAAGAAATATATATTTCTTTACAAGCTAAAAAGACGAGTTGGTATGTGCAATGTGAGACACTCCTGTTACTAGAAAATTTGGGTGTGGGATAATTTGGCACCTTGAAGTCAACACTCTGGATGTTCCTGGAAAGGTCAGCACAAAGCAAGTAAACACCATATGGGACGAACTGATAACCTTTAATAGTTTATTTCCCCATCACATACCCGTGTGACAATATGTGTTAGGGCTGGTTTACACCCTGGAACATTTCTATAACTGTCTGGTACAGTACAGTCTGGTTTTTCTAATAACACTTTCTGAAATATTTGGTTGATGTAGGAAGGTAAAGGTAAAGGTTTCCCTTGCTCGAAAGCCAGTCGTATCCAACTCTAGGGTTCAGTGCTCATTTCTGTTTCAAAGCCGAAGAGCCAGCGTTGTCTGCTTCTGCAGACATTTCCATGGTCATGTGGCAGGTATGACTAGACACTGGAGCTCACGGGGCGCTGTTCCTTCCCACCGAAGTAGTCCTTATTTATCTACTTGCAATGTCTTGCTTTCGAACTGCTAGGTTGGCAGGAGCTGGGACAAAGACGGGAGCTCGCTCCGTCCTGCAGTACTCGGGATATCGAACTGCTGACCTTCTGCCTCCCAGTCAGCGTCTTAGCCACTTGAGCCACTACAGTCCCTTGTAGGAGGGTAGTGATGGGTTATTACTGAGATGCGGTGGGGGGGGGGGGATATAAAGGCCCAAATTTGAAGCCACTCTTGAGCCTAAAGAGCAGCAAACACAATGTGATTAAACTGAGTTTAAGAATAATGGTCATGCAAGTGGGGTCCACAAGAAGACTCTCCTTTCCTATCGGCTCTGGTTTTTCGGGGACATTTCACTCAGTGGCCCTTCCCCAATGAGAATGAAAAATTTCAGGCTACAAGTGCAAGGGGAAACTATTAAACCAAATTGGAAGCACTCTTCTAAAATGTAGAATTTAATTTCTCCTTTATCAGCAAGTAAATCATTAAGGTTTCAGTTTTAAAATACATTTGTTAAGTAGTATGCTCCTTTCTCCCCTCTTTCTGAGTAGAAATGTACCAGTGGGGGGACCTGCAATTCTCCAGAAGTTTTAAAACTTTAATTATCTCCCTCCATAATTATTGGTCACATTGAAGTCCAGCTGAGCTAGAACATCTGAAGGGCTACCTGTTCCTCGATTTTGGTGAATATGGTTTCACTGCAGATTTTTAAAATATTTCATATATTTAAGCAGGTAAATTATCTACTCCTCCCTTGAAGGAAAGGCAACCTCTGAAACTTCAAGAATCGCTAAGTTTCTCCGCCCAACTCAACTGTCCAGCTTTGCCATCATCTAAAGGACAGCTCCACAATCCCAAACCAACCCTTTCCGGTACTGTCGTCATTTGTTTCTCTTGATCGTAAGCATGATATCAAGTTTTGAAGGAGCTATATCTATGAGAAATTTTCTCAAAGAAACAAAGTTTGGCTCCTTATGGTTTCTGGGACCAAAATGAAGAGTACACACTCTGCATATGGAAACCAACATTATTCTGCATGCAACCTTTTGACTGTTTCAAGCATAAATAGCTTAAGAAAAGATAACAATTGTCCTTGCTTAAAAGCCAGTTGCATGTGCAGACATTTCCATGGTCATGTGGCAGGCATGACTAGACACAGGAGTGCACAGAACACTGTTACCTTTTCCCACCAAAGTGGTCCCTATTTATCTACTTGCAATTTCTTGCTTTCAAACAGCTAGGTTGGCAGGAGACGGGACAGATGACAGAAGCTCACTCCGTCGTGCATCCCACGGTTCTCAAACTGCTGAACTGCCGACCTTCCAGTCGTCAAGTTCAGCGTCAACCACTAAGCCACCACAGTCCCCATGAATAGCTTACATGTGTCCAAATGTTGACGAAGTGCTAGCTAAAGAGATTACAGCTAAGGTGGCGTGGTGTGTGCATGCAAATACTTCTAGTCTGCTCACTATAGCACAAAAGGCTGAGGAGGGACAAGCTTTCTGGGGGGAAAAGATGAAAAATATGTTTTAGTACTGAATGTGTTGCTTAGCTTTCTCCTTTGATCATATTTGCCTTTGGTTAAATGTATGTGGTATCTACTAGTTTTTGAACAATGTTCTACTATTGTTTTATGATTTGCAGCCTTAATGTCTACTGTAAGAGACTGCTTGCACTGATACCCCCTTGTCATCTAGGCAGAATTTTCCATTTCATACACAGACTTTTTTAACATGTTGGCTGCTATGTTTGCATGACGACTCATCCTTTCTCCTGTTCTTCTTAGAGAGTAGGAGTCATGCTTCAAAGCCAGCTTCAGGTTTGCAGCCTTGCCCTCTGAAGTCTATCACTGGGAACAGACCTGGAGCGACCATCAGTCAGAAATCTCAAGCGCCCAAGAGTTCCAGTGTAAATAATCAAGACGTCTTCTTGGAAAAGTACTCCGGACTGAGATTAAGGTCAGCAAGCCATGTGGAATAGTTGCTGGACTTGCTCATTGCTATAGTTTGAAGGGTAAGGGGGGAGCAAGACAATATATACGTGCCTTTCTAAGGGGAAAAGGGATAGGAGTCTGCTCCAAGAAAAGTTAAATTCTGTGCAAATGTTGCAAATCAAATACAGTCAACCCTCACATAACAACGCGTTCGGATAGTATCATTTTCGCTTAATGCGTCGTTATGCACCATGTGTTTCCCCGCATAACAACATTTTTAGTGTCATCGGACAACAATGCTAAAATAACCGTCATTATCCAGACAAAACGTCATTATGCGCGAAACTCCATAGAAACCCACATAACAACAAAAATCGCTCAGCAACGTCGTTATGCGAGGGTCTACTTGTACACTCTTTTATTCCAGAATCTGTACTCATAGGAAAAGACCTAGCTGGGTACTACTACTAACTAACAAAAAAAGCTAGCTTAAGAAATTTCACTAGGCATTATTCACTTACAGACTTACAAACAGAGTGACTTAAATCAATTTGATTTAAGCCTCTATTTAATTGCTACAGTAAAACCTCTACTTATGAAAAAAAAAGTCCATTCCGTAGGCTTTTGCTTAAATTGAATTTTTTGTAGCTCGAAACAAACCCATAGGAAAAAATATTTTTTCCCGTAACACGAAGCAAACCCATAGGAAAAATGAACTTTTTATGTAAATCGAGGCAAACCCATAGGGAAATGAATTTTTACGTAACTCAAAGCAAACCGATATGAAAAAGAATCTTTATGTAACTCAAAGCAAACCCATAGGAAATTGTGTAAATTGGGACATGGTTTTAACATAAAATCATTATGTTAGTCGAATTTTAAGTAACTCGAGGCATTTGTAAGTCGGGGTTTTACTGTACTCTGAAAACTCAATCATGTGATTTTTTTCCTTCCACAAAATGCACTCTTATTTAATATAAAATTAATATGTTTCACAGTCTCCTTCAAACTGATGTCACCTCTAATAATCCTCTGACACTTTTGTGACTGCAGGTATCTAAGAATTTTTTTTTGAGAGAGAGAAGGGTTTGACTTTATTTACACAAAGTAGTTATTGTTATGTGACATCATGTCATCTCCAATCTATGGTGACCCTATGAATGAGATAGCTTCAAAATGTGCTGCCCTCAACAGACTTGCTTAGCTCTTGTAAACGCAAACCTGTGGCTTCCTTTACTGATTATTCCACCTCACATTTGGTCATTTTCTTTTCCTTCTGTCTTCCACCTTTCTCAGTATTAATTGTCTTACCTTCACCTGGGGCATTTTTGCCTCCAGAGACAGTTCGGGCTTCATTTGCTCTAAGGACCCACTTGTTCGTCTTTCAGGCAGTCCAGGGTATTTCCAAAGTTTTCCTCCAACACCACATTTCAAACAAGTCATTTACACCCATCAGCTTTAGCACCTGTGTAACAATCCGCTTACTCCCAGGTAGGATTTGGTAGTCCTCCGGCCTCCTGGCAATGGGATTGCGCCTGATCCTGCTTCCCTGGCCCAGATCGGACCCAGCAGTTCAGAGCTTTTCCTATCCGTGTGCCCAGTCACTCCCGACCAAAATCTAGGTAGTGAGCAAAGGGTGCACGTGTGCCAAGTAATCACTCCACGTTTATTCAGGTATTTTTAGAAATATATTGGAAAGCATAGCAAGATTCAGGATACAGTCCAGCAAAAGCTTAGAAAGCATTTCAAAGCAGAAATAAAGCCAGCTGCATGTTCCAGGGATAGCCCCATAGGCCTCCCTTTCTCCCAAGCGTCAACATTTTGGCAAGCTTAAAAGCACAGCATTCCAGAGAGTGTCTCTGTGTGCGCGTGTGCGTGCGTGAGTCTCTGGGTTAGATCTCCTCCCACATGGTCCACCTTTGGCCCTCTTTAGGGATTTCAACCAGTGATCTTACAGCAAGACATGTCAATCACACCTTAGTTTTAATGTCTTCTACACCATCAGGCTCTCATTATTTACATACCATTCTCTCTCTCCCTGATCTGAAATCGCCATATTGAATGAGAATAAAGAACAGAGTGTACTTCATTCTGTTGCAACCTATACATGGTCATTGGGAATACAGTAGTGCGGGCGATCTTGATCTAGGTCTCCAATGATGCATCCTTACATTTCATGATCTTTTCTAGGAATTCTTGGATCCAATTTACAAACTTTCTTCAAAAGACTGTCTATATGCTTTGGCTGAGATCCAGTTACACAGTATCACTGTGCAGTACTGGAGTGTACTTGACTTTGTTGAACTGGATAAAATCCTCTTACTATAGTAAAATTACTAAATCAACTCCATAAGTCATATTGGTTTAAATAGGTCTACTCCAACTGTGACTGGCTTTGCTAAAGTAAGTCTTATTTAAAGTAGGCCTGTTTGAATCAGTGCAACGTGGTTCAAATGAGCTTACTGTATCCTCATTGATTTTCTAGGCTTACTTCAGTGCAATTTACTGCTCTGAGGGTCATTTTAGATTGCAGGTAAAGGTTTCCCTTGCTCGAAAGCCAGTTGTATCTGACTCTAGGGTTCAGTGCTCATCTCTGTTTCAAAGCCAAAGAGCCAGCGCTGTCTGCTGCTGCAGACGTTTCCGTGGTCATGTGACAGGCATGACTAGACACCGGAGCGCACGGAACGCTGTTACCTTCCCACCGAAGTCTACTTGCAATTTCTTGCTTTCGAACTGCTAGGTTGGCAGGAGCTGGGACAAAGACGGGAGCTCATCTGATAATTTTTTTAAAAAAGTAAAAGATTAAAAAGTAAAGATTGTTTTGAAAGTCTGATTTAAATTAAAACCTCAATTTTATTTTTTATATTTAATTTAATTTAATTTTTCGACTTGTTCGCCGCCCACTCAGGGAAACCCGACTCAGGGTAGCTTACATAAACTAAAAAAACAAAAAAAACAACCATACAATAAAAACAGTAGAAACACCCACCCACCCCTTAAAACTCCCACCCACCCCATGCAGGGGAGAGGGTACATCTCATGGTAAGAGCCAGTGGGCAGGAGCCACATTGCCCTCAGGGCCCCGTACCTGCCCTGCCAGTCAGGTCTTATTCTACTTGCCAATGCCTTTTCAGTCTTCTGAAATAAAAACTTGTGAGTTTTTGACACACACAAACACACAAGTTAAAGGTTTGAAAAAGGAGGTATGGAGATTTTTAAGGTGCTGAATTCTTCATTCATACTTTTCCCCACCTCTTTGCAGGTCAGCACCCACTCCTGGGGTACACAGAAAACGCCTCCTCAAAGATTGTGGTATTTTTGACCCACAATCGGGCATACCCTGTCAATGGCAAACTTGTGTTGCTGGCTAATCTTTCTCACACTAGGTCAGGTGAAAGGAACTGCAGAGTGAACTCACCAAAAGGTGCCTTCGTTTTGGCAGTTTCACGTCTGGCCTAAACATGGAAGAAAAAGAAGTGTGCACTCCTCACCTCCTTCTGGCAGGGAATGTTTATGCTTGATTAATTCTCAGAGACTGTCACCAAATGAACACATTGCTGTGGTCATTTTGTTGACTTCCACCTCAAGGAGTTGGTAGAAAGTTCTCTTTTGCTTTGTTTTTATGTCCCTTGTTTCCTTTGCAGAAAACCTCGTGTGTCCTCAGTTGAGATGGAAAGAAAAATGGCGGGCCGGAAGTTCATTAGACTTTCTCAATTAAAAGACAAACAAGCATCTGTAAATCTGGAGGAAACAGACTGGGTGACATTTGGAGTTATCATAAAGAAAATCACTTCTCAGAGTGCCAATAATGTAAATGGTTTTATGTGTTTTCTTTGTTTCTGAGAAATTCCTGATGTCTAATGGTTAACAAGTTTACAGCAGGGGTTCCCAACCTATGGCCTGTGGGCCAGACCCAGCCCAAAGCACCATTTCATGTGGCCCACACCGCTGCTTCCATATCCGGAAGTAGAAGCAGATGCATTTATGTTAGCCAGAAAATGCACCCGCACATGTGTAAACGCATGCACGACTGCCATAAATGTGGTACTGGCCACATTTACAGCAGCCATAAATGCGCCCATTTCTGCTTCCAGGGGGCATAGGCGTGGTCCGGCCTGCTCAGCTGTCCAGGGGTGGTGGTCAGGCAGTGCTGGGCATCAGCCGGTCCGTCCCGGTCCGAGCAGACCAGTAGTAGACCTGGCTGGCCACTCCCCCTCCCCACCTCACCCCGACCACCTCTTCCCGGAAGAGCGGGCTACCCGACGGCATCGGCTTTGGCTCTTCCTTCTCCTTCGGAGCGGCTGCTGCTGTCTCCTTAATAGGCTGCAGGTGCTGCTTGGGTGGTGGTGGAGGTGGCAGCCTGTGCACACCTGGCCCTGGGGGAAGGGGAGGGGGAGCTGACGTCGCGCCATCCAGAGCGCGCCACCCAGCTCCCCCCCCCCCCGACACTCCCCTTGCCTCCTTCTAGCAGCAGCAGCATAACTTTCACGATGCCTGGACTTAGTCCTGCAGGAAGAGAACTTCCAGCATGGCGCAAGCAGGACAACTCTCGCAATGCCCAGAGTCAGACAGACATCCTGCAATTTCTTGCTTTTGAACTGCTAGGTTGGCAGAAACTGGGACAGAGACGGGAGCTCACTCCAACGTCCAGCACTTGGGTCTCCAACTGCTGACCTGCCACCTTCCAGTCAGAGCCTTAGCCACTTGAGCTCAGTGGTTAAGAAGCTTGCCTTGTTAGCTGGAAGGCTGACATGACCGTTTGAGCTCCCGTCTCTGTCCCAGCTCCTGGCAACCGCAAGTTGATAAGTAGGACCCACTTCGGTGGGAAAGATAACAACATTCTGGTGTCTAGTCATGCCTGCCACATGTCCACAGAAACATCTACAAACAGACAGTGCTGACTCTTTGGCTATAAACATGAGCACTGAACCCTAGAGTCAGATACGACTGGCAGCTTTGGATCTAACAATAGTTGCCCTTGCTCAAAAGCCAGTCGTATCTGACTCTAGGGTGCAGTGCTCATCTCCATTTACAGCCAAAGCCTGTGCTGTCTGTGTTTGCAGAAGTTTTCATGGGCAATGTGGCAGGCATGACTAGATTGGCCACCCAGTCACATGCCCACCGATTAGGCCGCACCCATGATTAGGCCATGCCCACCAGTTAGGCCACTCCCACGGTGTGGTAGTAAATTTTTTTGTTGCCCATCACTGGTCAGACCTGCGGTGTAAAAAGGTTGGGATCCCCTGGTTTACAGTTTTGTTTTTTCTTCTAGCTAGTGTTCCACCTTACTTTCATTCTACCTCTAACCAGAGTCCTAGCTTGTCTGAAGTGCCCATAGTTTGTCTTATGAAAACTGTTCTCTCCCTTGGTATAAGCACATCTAATGTGGTGTGCTTGTCTTATAAAATGTATATTCAACATCTTCAACCATATAATAATAATAATTTCGTGTCAGAAATTATTCTGTGTTGAAAGGATTTTTGGTGGAGAAACTGCTCAGGGGACACCTGAATGAGGCTCCTTTCATGTCCCCAAGATCTTTCCCCACCGAAGTGGTCCCTATTTATCACTTGCAATTTCTTGCTTTTTAACTGCTAGGTTGGTAGGATCTGGGGCAAAGATGGGCGCTCATTCCATCATGCAGTATTCAGGAATTGAACTGCCAACTTGCCGGCCTTCCAGCTAACAAGGCGAGCTTCTTAACCACTGAGCCACCGCAGCCCCTTTCAACCCTATGCAACCAGGACAATTGGGAAGCATAAAAATACCAATAAAAATAAAAGTAACAAACTCTCCTTCAGCATCATATTTTATAACATTTTTTCTTGTCAGCCTTCTTCACTGTCCTGCTTTCACACCTATACATAGTAATTTAGGAATGCAATAGTATAGATGAATTTGGTCTGACCCTTTTCTCATGGGTCTTAAGCAAAGCAATACATCCTCGCTTTATTGGCCTCTCATTTTTTGTAGATGATGATGATGATAATAATAATAATAATAATAATAATAATAATAATAATAATAATAATAATAATAATAATAATAATAATACACTCCTATTTATATTGCATTTACATCTAAAATATATTTGTTTTCTACTATCCGTGACCAGTACTGCTCACTTAAACATAAAAAACGAACTCTACATTGCATGCAGTCCTTGTTTGAAAAGAGTAGATTTGTTTAGGTAGGTTACAGCAGTCAAAGTGCATCTATTTTGTACCCTGAAATGCAACCCAAATTGATTTGCTAATGAACAGCACCCAGTGGACATACCAGGACTCTAGCAAGAGGTTTCTGGACTGCAATTCCCGAAATGTGCCAGGTAGCACCAGAGAAGTCTGGTAATTGTAGTCCAAAAAGACAAATCTGTACACCTTTACTTCTTGGTGAACACATCTAAGATAGTGCAGATAATCTTCTTTATCGTGGATGCCACAGTGTGTAAATAGTGCTGTACTCTTAACAGTGGTGATTATTTTAACAGCAACCCAAAGAAGGAAATATTACTATTTTAACTGCTCTTTATTTATATATCTCTTCAAGGGTAAAACCTTTAGCATCTGGCGCCTGAATGACCTGCGGGACTTCAGCCAATGGGTCTCATTGTTTCTGTTTGGTGAGGTTCACAAAGACCACTGGAAGACAGACCAAGGCACGATCATAGGTCTACTCAATGCTAATCTCATGAAGCCAAAAGAAGGTTCAGATGAGGTAATAGTGTATTCTGAACACAAGTTTTGTGATTTGGGCGTATGAAACTCTCTTCGAGCATTTTACATAATATATTTCAGGTAGACATTGCTAACAAGGGAGGAAAAGAAATGCTTTGTTTTTAGTATCTTATTACAACCATTTCCTGTCAGGTCTCAGATGCAGTAGCTTTTGTCACACAGGAAGCTTTTAGTGCATTTCTTTATCTAAGAGTCACTCTTAAAGTCTTTTTTTCCCTTTCATGTCCCAGTCAAACCCTGGACTACCATAATGAAGCCACTTTCTTGGCTTTGTCGTTGGCCAAACTTAAGTCCTCATTGGTGCACGATTCTGGCACTAATTGGCAGACCAGTAAATAAGCTGGATTCCGTATCCGCATTCACACCGCATGTTTTTGTCCTGCAGCAGCCCTCATTTGAACATGTTGGTCTTGCATTTAGGGACTCCAACCCTCAGCCTATTCAGGGTCTTCCAAGTGGCATAGGGGAGATTGAGATATTCAGCTATATATCCTCCTTTAATGATGTTTCTTGTCCAGTGAACTCTTTCCTCCATCTTTTAATTTGGTTTTGCTCTTCTGCACCCTCAAAAATGTTCTTGCCATTAAACTCTTCCTGGATCTGAGCCAGCGGACTTGAGGCTCATATCCATCCAGAGGTTGTTGAGGGTCAAAGTGAAGTAGCAGAAGCTTATGCTTCTTAATATCGGCTCACAGCTGGCAGCCTCTGGCTACAAGGCCAGAATAAATGTTTGATGGTAACTGAAGTCACTTGAAGAAGAAGACTGTCCATCCAGGATATTTTTCCACTCTGGGTGGTGTACAACATTTAAATCAACAATAGGGCCAAACGGTGAATATGCCAAGAAAATGGTTTCTTCATTTTCTTGGTAGAACAGTTAAAGCCAAATACAGTAGAACTCCGTATAGCGATCGCCCCATACAGCAATGAAATCGCATAGCGATGAGGCTTGGAGGGGGGGAAAGCCGTTCCGCATAGCGATCGTTCCTATGGGAAAATCTATACAGCGATTTTCCGATGGGAAAAACCACTTAGCGCCAAACATCATTGTCCAGTTTTTCCCATAGGGAAGATCGTACAACGACGAAAACCACATAGCAACCAGCTCCGTGGAATGGATTAAAATCGCTATACGGGGTTCTACTGTATATACAAACAATAACAGCTGTTGGTATCCAAGGGTGGCATAGTCCAAGTGTACACGTATTAACTGGCCATGTTATTAAAATCCTCTTTAAAGACTAGTTTTTAAGTGCAAAAATGGACAAAATACAGGGATCTCAAAATAATTTATAGAAGTCTTGTTGTTTTTGACTGTACATTTTACTCCAGTGACCCAGCAGGGAAAGCTTTAGGGTGCTTCACCTTTGGAGTAATAAGTTTTTTTCCTTGTTTAGAAAATTTATATCTCTCTTTTTTGTCTAAAGTCTTTGGGAAAAAGACCAACTCCTGGCGTTCAAGGAAGGGAGAGGCTACCTTTTCCAAAATGGCACAGAGTTGTGATAGTCTCTGCCTTGGCATCCTGGGGCAGAGTAGGTTGGATTGCTACAAATAGACACGCCGCTTGCCTTTTCTCTTGGGTGAACCCACCTTGCTGGACATTGAGAATGATGGGGACCCATTGGCCTCAACAGAGCAGAAAGTGGGGAAGCCATTGCTTATTGTCTATAACTGTGATGGCGAACCGTGGCACTCCAGTTGTTCTTGGACTTCAATTCCCAGAAGCCCAAATCTATGTGAATCCACACAAATGGGTTTATGGCACTCCAGCTGTTCTTAGACTTCAATTCCAATAAGCCCAAGTCTATGTGAACCCACACAAATGGGTTTACTTGCGCGTACACAGTAAACCCATTTCATGTGGATTCACAGAGACTTGGGCTTATGGGAATTGAAGTCTAAGAACAGATGGAGTGCCAAGGGTTGCCATTACTGGTCTATAAGAAACAATGACTGCTTACCAATCCCAGCTCAAATCTGAGTGCCCCTGCACAAATATCATCTCATTATCCAGATACAGTAATTCACTTTCCAGTGGCACTTGACCGATTCTGCCAATGATCCTGAGGAAACTTTCTACAGCTCTCTGTGTAAATAAATCTGTTCTACTTTTCTTATTAGGTATGTTTGTCTGTTGATCATCCCCAGAAGATCTTGCTTTTGGGCGAAGCCATGGACCTGGGAACCTGTAGGGCTAAAAAGATAAACGGAGAGCTCTGCACACAGATTGTTAACTTGGTGCGTATGTCTTGGCCTACATTGTTCCATTTATAATCTAGAATTTAAGACTCAAAAACATTGGAGGGCCAAACATTCAACAAGTCATCAACTTTCAAGCGGTTACAGAAGGCCACCTCTGGATCTTATAAAGTGAACTGAGAGATGGCCAAACGGTGAAGGAATCCAATAAAGTGATCCAATAATCACTTTATTGGATTACTTCACCGTTTGGCCATCTCTCAGTTCACCTCTGGATCTTGACAGCTGCATTGAAAACCCCACCCCTCCACCCAAAATGTTTACTGATGAAAAGCCTCTTCATGCCGTCAAATATATTGTGTATGGAGGTTCCAGTTCACCAGTTTTTAAAAATCCCTTTAAACATTTCAAAGAGAGGTCTTTTTCTAAAACCAGAAGTGTTGTGAAAAAAGCATCTCCAAATCTAATACAGCTTTGAGGAGGCAAAGTAAAATGGCAGAATTGCCCTTCATTCCACCTAAAGGGCACCTTTTAAAAATAAATTTGGTCTCTTCCCCTCCCCCCTCTCACACACATACTGGTTTACAGCTGTTGATGTTTTGCACTGAAAAATGACTACATTTAGTGGACAGTAAAACAGCTCCCTATATTCTACCCCTGCATATTCGTGATTGCCTTAATCCAAAGGTTCCCAACCTACAGCTGGATGCGGCCCATGGCACCATTTCATGTGGCGCACCACCACCCCCAGAAGTGGAAGCGGACGAGTTTATGTCAGCCATAAAAGGCACGCGCAGCTGTCGTAAACGCGGAAGTGGCCGCATTTACAGCTCATAAATGTTTCTGCTTCTGGGGGGCATGGTGAGGCCCATTCAGCTGTCCAGTGGGCATGATCAAGCTCATGGCATAAAAAGGTTGGGAACCTTCCTTAATCTTTTCATCAGCACCTTTGTTGCTTCCTCATAGCACAGTGGTTCCCAACGTGGGGCCCACGCTCCACAGGGGGAATTCAACTCCCAGAAGCCTAACTCAGTACATTGGCAGATTAGTGCTTTGGGGAATTGACTTAGGCTTCTGAGAATCGAAGTCCAAAAATCAAAGGTTGGGAAACTGACTTAGCAGCTTTTTCCTATCTTCCACATACAGACACACACAAAGGCCTGTCTATCTCTCATGTAGCCCTCCCCTCCCTGTCTGTGTACTACTGTTCGCCTTCCAAATTCTTCATGTGCCAAGAAATACCAGACCTTCCTCCCTTCCAGCTTGAAAAATCCCTGTATTCAGGCCAGTGCTGGTATACGCAAATTGTAGACTGGCAGCCTGCTTGGAGATTGGCATACCGCTTGTTGAAGGAAGCCAGGAGAAGAGGCTAGTACTCTGGCAAAGAGCAGTGTTTGTTTGTTTGTTTGTTTGTTTATTTATTATTATTATTATTATTATTATTATTATTATTATTATTATTATTATTATTATTATTATTATTATTATTATTATTATTATTTCAACTTATATGCTGCCCCACTCGCGAAATGCGACTCTGGGCGGCTTACAACATATCCATACATCATTACAGTAAAATACCATAACATAAAATACAATTTACTCATTTATGGGTTGAACCATTTTTCAGCCCAGTCCCAACAGATAATGATTGCAAGGACTTGGGGCGTGGGGAGCTGAGTTAGTCAAGTTCTCAGTTTATTAAAATGAAGGTTTCACAAATCTTTGATCCTACAGTTTTGTCCTACATCATCATCATATTTCCCCCTTTCTTTTCTTCAGAATGAATGCGAGTTTTGCCAGTATCACGTTCAGTCCCAGTACCGAAGGCTGAGTTCAAAGCGGGCAGACCTGCAGTCCACCTTCTCAGGCAGCCGGGCTCCGAAACGGACTGCAAGGAGGAACCTTGGCTTGAAAGAAAGGCTTTGTCAGGATGGGTTTTACTACGGAGGGGTTTCCTCAGCGGCTTATGCAGCTTCAGCGTAAGAGCAAACTGCCCCTTTTTATAGCAGTTCTTTTCCTTACCCCATGTCTAACAGTTATCGCTATCTGAACGTAAGTGCACCAGATCCATTCGAAAGCAAAACTCTGTTGTCCCTCCTAGCCATGGGATGGATGTTTTGTACCTGGGCCAGTTACCATTGCCTTCTTTTCTAGAGCAAGTACTGTAGCTGGTGCCTACTTTATCCTCCTCCACTCCTTTTACACTCAGCCAGGAACAGCTATACTCGTGAGGGGTGGTAGGAACGGTTGTCTAACTGTTGTAGCATTTCCCAATCTTTGGTTTTTTTAATTCAACTCCCAGAAGCCTAAGTCAATTCCGCAAAGTCAATTCCCCTACTGACTTAAGCTTCTGGGAATTGAAGTCCACCAGTGTTCCACAGAACATAGTTTGGGAAATGATGGTCTAGTGTAATATCAGTTGCTAGCTTGGGAAGGTTGCTGTAGAAAGATCGCTCCCTTCCTCTCTCCCTCCCACCAGAATTGCCTTCTTACTTGGCGGAACGTCTTCCCCTCTGAACATTATCCTTCATCACCTGTTCCTCCCAGATGGCACAGCTCCATGATGGAATGGGCAAGAGTAGATGGGAGTTAACTGTAGAATCATGGAACAACTGGGTTGAAAGGGGCCTTTTAGCCCTGGGGTGCCCAAACTGTGGGCCGGATCCGGTCCCTGACACTAATTCATCCGGCCTGCAAAGCCCTCGTCGCTCCCAGAAGCAGAAATAAAATGTGCCTATCCGGGTGCAATTTACTACAGCTTCCAGGAGTGGCAAGGGCTTTGTGGGCCGTATGAATTGGTGTTGTGGGCTGGATATGGCCCACAGGCCATAGTGACGCTCCCTGAACCACATGACCGGCCCATGGACTGAAAAGTTTGGGCACCCCTGTTTTAGACCATCAAGTCCAATCCCCTGCTCAATGCAGGAATCTGAATCAAAGCAGATATGACAGATGGTTGTCCAATTCTCTCTTGAATGCTTCCAAACCGAATCGCATACAGTGGAACCTCAGTTAACATAATTTATATTTATTTATTTTATAAATTTGTACCCTGCCCTCCTGGTGATAACACCACCCAGGGCGGCAAACAACAGGTAAAAATCTATACCTATAAAATGGTGCATTAACTGTTGGTACGTGACAAAGGATGTTGCACCAGGACCCACTAGCTCTGTCCGAGCCTCCGTGCACTCGCCCGAACGGGTTTCGCAGGTAACTGTTGGGTTGAAATTTTCGGCCGGGGGGCAGAAGCCCCCCGGACGCAAACAAAAAAAGGGAAACTTCAATTCCCAACGTTCTTTGCGCCGCACCAGAGCCAATCCGGCTGAGTAGCGCGGCAAAAGGAACGTTCGGAAACACGCCACAGCCAAAAAAAGCCGCAGGGAAAAAACGCAGTAACTAAACACACGCACGCAAAACTTCAAGCCTCAGCGTCCTGCGCGCCATTAGCGCACAGAACGCTGAGGCAGCTGCCGCGTGAAAAATAAACGAACCCCGCCGCCACCGCTGCCCTTCCTTTCAACGGGCCAGCCGGCGCGCGAAAAAAAGAAGAAAAAACCCACCACCGCTGTCCTTCCTTTCGACGGGCCAACCGGCGCGCGAAAAAAAGAAGAAAAAACCCGCCGCCGCTGTCCTTCCTTTCGACGGGCCAACCGGCGCGCGAAAAAAGAAACCCAGCCCCCACCGCCGCTGCCCTTCCTTTCGACAGGCCAGCCGGCGTGCGATAAAAAAGAAAAAACGCCGCCGCCCTTACTTTCGACAGGCCAGCTGGCGCGCGAAAAATAAACGACAAAAAAAAACCCACCGCCGCTGCTCTTACTTTCGACGGGCCAGCCATCGAGCCTGGCCCGTGAAAAAAAACCCACCCTTTTCTTTCCACGGGCCAGGGATCCAGCCTGGCCCGTGAACACCCCCCCCCCCAAAAAAAAAAGACCACCACCCCCCGCCCTTTTCTTTCCACGGGCCAAGGATCCAGCCTGGCCCATGAAAAAAAGACTACCACCACCGCCGCCTTTTTCTTTCCACGGGCCAGGGTTCGAGCCTGGCCCGCGGAAAAAAAAAGACACCCCCCCAAAAAAAAATAAGTACACACAAAAACAGTCAAAAAGAAACACAAAAACATCCAAAAAGTAACCACAAAGACACCCCCCCCCAAAAAAAAAAAACAACAATAGAGAACTTACCAGGAGACGTCTTCACTCCATGACGACCGGAACTCAACTGAGAAAATAATGAAAATACTTACCGGAAGCGACACCCAGAGGACAGAAGAGAAAAATTGTAGAGAGTAAGAAAAGCTCACCACCCCCACCCAGAGGCCACAAGAGAAAAAACATTCAAAAATATTGAAACTAATAAGATTAATTCCCAAATTAATCAAATAAGTTATCAAAACATTCAAAAATATTCACACTAATCTCAAAAAATACCAAAAAAAGTACAGAAATCACTTTTCACACAAAAAAACAAAACAAAAAATAAATGCATAAAAATAAAGATTTAAAAAACCAAAATAAAATTTTAAATTAAAAAATTTAATTTACATTAAATAAATTAAAATAAAATTTGCATAAACATAAAACAAAAACCTTCCAAAACCAATTTAAAGAGCCCGGCACTGAGGAAACCAGCGCACAAAAAATAAAAATAAAACACACACTGGGAGCACAAGTCCGCCGCAGGCGGACGCAGCGCCTCGAAGCTACAAAATCACAAAACGTTTCAACAACATTTAAAACAGCCCAGCACCATTGGTTCAAGAAAAAAAAAACGAAACCCTTTACTATCCAACACAATTTTACAAAATATAATAGTACAATATAAAAACCACCAAAACATTTACAATTAAAACACCTACACAACCTTAAAAAGACAAGATTAAAAACAAAAGCAATGCGTTCTCCGGGACGTTTCTTACAGCGAAAATTACTTTAACTGAATTTCCCATAGGAATGCATTGAATGCAATTTCCCATAGGAATGCATCGAAAACCAAAATACTTTAACCGAAATGCGGTTTCCAATAGGAATACATTGAAAACCAATTAATCCGTTCCACAAAAAAAACCCATAAACTGAGCCACTATTTTCTGTGGATTTCCTTTCATTATGCATTATGTTAACCGAGCCGTTTGTTAACCGAGGTTCCACTGTACAACATTGTGGTTTGGGACAAAGTGGTATGAAAAGGGATTAAGCAAATCAATGTGGCGAAATATGGCTTTGAGTGGGATCGGACGTTAAGAATGATGTTGCTCTGGAGCTGGGATGCTTCTCCAGCATCCCTTTGTGTGGACTTTTTTTTTTTTTACTGCTTCACATCTTTTACTTCCTTTTATAATCCAAGGGGGTCAGGGGTGCCTGTTACTTTTTCAATATAAAGTGATATAAGGAACATACACGCTTTTCGGCTACTAGGGGAGTTCCTTATATTGGCAAGGCAAAGACTGGCAACACAGACGTTCTCTGTACCTTTCCTTAGTCCTAGATCTTACCTTCCCTTTATGGAAATGACACTAATTATTATAATATTTGGGAAAGATGAGGCTAAACTTGGGGGTTCCTGGGTCAAGCTAATGTGTTGTCTCCTGCTGCTTCTCTTCAGTGCTGCAGCTACTGCTCCTAAGAAGACAATCCAGACCACTCTGTCCAATTTGGTTGTGAAAGGAGTGGATGCAGTTCTACAGGAAACCAAGCAAAAGCTGGGTAACTCTTGTCTGTTTTTTCCTGGGTCTCCCTTGCTATAACGTGCCTGTGTAGCTGGTGTGAATTTTCTTCACTCAGCAGCAGGCAGATCTTGGACTGTTAAATGCCTATGGCTCGCTTGTTTTCAGTTTCTCAGCTGGTGAACTGCATTCAACCGTAGCCACTTGGTTGGTCATGAAACAGCTTGGATCTGTGAGCGCTTTTCCATTGCAAATGTTAATCCTCTTGGCAGAACGTAGCTCCGACTGGAAAAGGTGCAGCCCTCTCCCTGAACAAACAGAGGCCCGGTGCATTTATTTGTGTAAAGTCCTTGGACTTTATAGCTGTGGCTCTCTATAGTTTCTTGATTTTATTGTTATGGAATGTTTTTATATGTACAGCGTGAGCTGCCCGGAGTCGCCTTGGCGAAAGGGTGTCAATTCAAATATGAACATACTAGCATGGGCACCCAGCTTCACCGGGAGGGGGGCGGGATTTGTGGAGTGTCTGATTGGCCTCTCAACACACACATTTCCCCCCCCCCTCGCCCTTTTTTAATTCAACCACACACACACTAAAACACACTCACCCCTCGCCATCCCCTTTCTGCTTGCCCTGGAGACAAATACAAACACACACACACACACAGTCACACACACCTTGCATCCCTTTTCCCTCCCACCCCTCCTCTTGTTCCCATTCCTCCCACTCCGCCCCCCCACACACACACACACACGCACATCGGCCCCACAGTTCCCTTTTGATTCTCACCCCACTTTTACGGTCGCCGCTGGAGGGCCAGGGGGCAGACAGGCATGTGCACGCCCGGCAAATGCCTTCCCTCGCTGTCCGAGCGCGTGATCTCTGCCCCACTCCTCCTGTGATCGTTCCGGCCTTTATGATTGGCTGGGAAGGGATGCTGGGACCTGTAGGTTTTTTCTTTTTTGCTTTTTGTGGGGCTCACGACCCACCCGCGGCCCCCATATTCCAGCTATGCAATCTGTGAGGCCAAAGGTAGGCATGTGCAAGCTTTCAGGGGGCTCTGTCCAGATGCGTGGAAATGCATTCAGGACACACGGACGTACTTCTGTTTTATTTATATAGATGAACAAATAATAAATATATAGACCATGTTTTGCAAATTGGAAGTCAGCCTCAATGAGATGTTGACCTCTCCGCTTTCCTGCTGCAAGACTTAATCTTGGCTTTCTGATACAAGCCATGACAACATTCGTTACGTTGCTTCCTAAGCATGTTTGGCAAACCTGTTTAAATTGTGGTTTATGAAGGAGCTGTAACGATGACAGCTGCACTGATCTTTGTTTTGTTTTCAAACCCAGTAGTATAATGTAGTATAAACAAGTAGTATAAACAACAAAGCTAGTGGAGATGATGGTATCCCAGTTGAATTTTTCAAAGCGCTAAAAGATGACGGCGTCAAATTACTGCATTCAATATGCCAGCAGATTTGGAAAACAAAACAGTGGCCACAGGATTGGAAAAGATCAGTATACGTCCCAATCCCAAAAAAGGGCAATGCCAAAGAATGTTCAAATTATCGAACAATCGCGCTCATCCCACATGCCAGCAAGGTGATGCTCAAGATAATACAGGACAGACTTCAGCAGCATGTGGAGAGAGAATTACCAGAGGTGCAGGCCGGTTTCAGAAGAGGCAGGGGGACTAGAGACCACATTGCCAACATACGCTCGATCATGGAGAAAACAAAGGAATACCAGAAACAAGTTAACTTTTGTTTTATTGACTACACTAAGGCATTTGACTGTGTGGACCACAACAAGATGTGGCAAGTAATTAAAGAGATGGGAATACCAGAGCACCTCATATGCCTCCTGAGAAATCTGTACATGAGCCAAGAAGCAACAGTTAGGACAGAACAGGGAATGCCAGAGTGGTTTGGAATAGGAAAAGGAGTAAGACAAGGCTGCATTTTGTCACCATGCCTATTCAACCTATACACAGAGCACATAATGCGCAGTGCAGGGATGGAAGAATCACAATATGTGATTAAAATCGGTGGGAGAAACATCAACAATCTGAGATATGCAGACGATACCACCCTAATGGCAGAAAGTGAGGAAGACCTAAAGAACCTCTTGATTGGGCTGAAGGAGGAGAGTGCAAAAGCTGGCTTGAGACTAAATATCAAGAAAACCAAGATAATGGCAACAGGCCCAATCAGTTCCTGGAAAATAGACGGGGAAGAAGTAGAAGCAGTGACAGATTTTACTTTCTTAGGATCAAAGATCACTGCAGATGGGGATTGTAGCCATGAAATAAAAAGGCGACTGATTCTTGGGAGACAAGCAATGAGAAACCTGGGGAACATAGTGAAAAGCAGAGACATCACATTGAAAACAAAAATTAGAATAGTCAAAGCAATGGTTTTCCCAGTAGTAATGTATGGATGTGAGAGCTGGACAATTAGGAAGGCTGAACGCAGAAGAATAGATGCCTTTGAAATGTGGTGTTGGAGGAGGGTTTTGAGAGTCCCCTGGACAGCAAAGAGAACACATAGGTCAATACTGGAAGAAATCAATCCTGACTGCTCATTGGAAGGCCAAATAGTAAAGATGAAGCTAAAATACTTTGGACATCAAATGAGAAGGGAGGATTCACTTGAGAAGGCATTGATGTTGGGAAAGGTGGAGGGTAAAAGAAGAAGGGGGAGGCCAAAGATGAGATGGATAGATGGTATTGTAGACACAATGGGCACAGAGCTGGGAGAGCTGAGGGGGATGGTGGAGGACAGAGGCGCCTGGAGAACAATGGTCCATAGGGTCGCAAAGGGTCGGAACCGACTGTGCGACTGAACAACAACAATAAAAGTATAATGTTGGCTAATTTGTGTACATAGACTATGTTACCAATGTTTGCTACCACTTGGGACTTTTGTTTATTTGTTTCCCCTCCCTGTGATGTTTTACCAGGCCTTTAAGCCAGGGGTGCTCAAACTGTTTGGGCTGTGGGCCAGTCACATGGTTCAGCGGGCCAGTCATGTGGTTCCTCCCACAGGAAGCAAAAGTAAAACACATCTTGCCATCTGTTTTGTAACAGGATCAGATAGATTTTAGGCTGCCATTTTCTCTGCTTAAAGAGGGGTACCCAAACTATGGCCCATGGGCCGAATCTAGCCCCCAATGCCAATTTATACAGCCCACGCTGTAAGGGCGTGTTTTACTTTCGCTTCTGGGAGTGATGGTGGCACGGGCCAGATGAACTGACATTGGGGACCAGATCTGGCCCACAGGCCATAGTTTGGTACCCCTGCTTTAAGCACTTGTGCAGCCCTAAGGATTATCCGCAAGGGGCTGCATCTGTTACACCAGCATTTTCCAAACTATGTTCCGTGGAGCACTGGTGTTCCATAGAAGGTCAATTAGTGTTCCGTGAAAAAAATAAGAAATTCTGGTAAAACTCATTAGCAAATGTGTAATACTACAAAGTTTGTTTTGCGTCCATCCTTTCGATGTGATGTATCAGCTTACAAGAGAAGTTTGTTTAGCAGTCTTTTGCAAACCAGTAGAGGCTGGCTTCATAACAACGTCATTTGTTATTAAAACTGAAAAATCCAAACCTCTCTTTCTATTACAAAAACCAAAGTGTTCTGTTAAAATTTTAGGATTTGTAAAGTGTTCCATGATAGAATAAGTTTGGGAAACACTGTGCTACACTATGAATTGTGTTTCAGGTTTACCGTGTTCGGAGGAGTTTAAAGAACTGCTGGCAGTGCCATCTTTTGGAGCACGAAACCTAAACAAACACTTAGCCAAAGCCAGTGCATCAGGTATGTCTGACGGGGAAATGTGACTCATCTGACATTTAGAGGCCAAATTTGCCTCATTTGTAGTTTTATTTTTCCTTTCTTTCTCTCCCCAGGATCGAGTGGGAAGCGAAGTCAAGCTTTCCAGTCCATCCCTGCTTCGGCCCTGATTAAGCAGCAGAAGCAGCAAATGCTTGAAGCCAGGAAGAGAAGATCTGAAGAGATACAGAGAAGGTAAAATCACGATAGGTATTTCTTGCAGTGGTCTTACCTGGAGATCATATGCACTTAGTAGACAATAAAGGGGCTGAACGGTGATCCAAGAGGCTCAAAAACTGACAACCATTCATAGACAGAAAAATTCTTCCACAAGTCCAAACGAAATGCTTTATTGTAAATCCAAAATGAAAGTGCATTAATTCATGTTCATATTCATAAATCCAAAGCCCTTCCGGTAAATTTTCTGGCTTTTCAAACTATATTTCATCAGGGATCTATTTAAATAATAAATAATACAGAATATTATAAATACAAATATATACACACACACACGTATACACACACCTATAATATACATAGTTGCAGGCAAGAATTACAATACCACTAATAGCAAATAAAAATACCCTGTAACATTAGTTGAATATTATTTCTTATTGCGTCTTGAGCCTCACTTGCGTTTACTCTCCTGTTCACCTAGACGTTACTGCATGTTCCAAATGAAACAAGTTAAATACTACTAGCCTGTACGTGTCAAATCTGCTTAATTAACACTGAGAAAAAGTCTTAAAGGAAACAAGAGAGATCTAACTCCATATTCAACTCTCAAGGATGTACCGTGTTGAATTATGAATAAAATAAGCTTCTCGTTGGAGAAGTTTGGTTTCGAAATCAATTCTCATGTATGGCGCAGGGCGGATGGACTCCAATACTACAAATTTTAAATCGTTCTCTGTGTGTTTTGCTTCTAGAAAATGTGTGGTTAATGGAGCTTGCAAATTATGGGATCGGATCTTGGAGTGATGCTCCCCATCCGAATTTTAATCGATCTTCTTGTCATTCCGATATAGGCTTTACCACAACCATAAAGAGTAAGATAGATACAGTCTTTGGAGTTACAATGATATGCACTTACCCTGGTGCAAAATAAATGCAAGTGGGATTTTGTTGTATCCGCTGCATTTTCAAATGAAGAAATTTCCCCATGTATTTTAACAGTTGTTTCTCTTCTGTTTCCAGACCAGATCAAAAGAATTTTATAAAGTGTGTTGGTCCATAAGCCTTGTAGGTTTTCCTCTTTTTTTTTTTGGAGGCTCTGACTCTTTAAAACCTTCTTAAGCAGTCTCTGTTTTGATCTGTATTTTCATCCTTGACACAACTACAGCTTCCTCCTGAAATCCAGAATCACCCAGAAACCCCCAAAGAAGGACCAAAGGTCTGGAGGCAAAGTGTGCCCAACACTTTCCTGTATTATGTCTTTAGTTTGCCAAATTGCAGCTCCTCCGGTGGCTTAGTGGGTAAGGCACTAGGCTTGGAGACTAGAAAGACAGGGTTCGATACCTGAGAGCTGCACGATGGGGGACATGGAAGGAGCCTCATTCGGGTGTCCCCTGCAAAAATCCTTTCAATCCAGAGTAATCTCCGATACGAAAACAAAAGAGTCTGCCAAATTTTAATATTGGGCCATGACCACAATAATGTACTGTACAAAGTAAGTACTCAAGCTTGCCCCCTTAGTATTTACCTACTATAATGTAAAGGTTTCCCTTGCTCGAAAGCCAGTTGTATCTGACTCTAGGGTTCAGTGCTCATCTCTGTTTCAAAGCTGAAGAGCCATAGCTGTCTGCTTCTGCAGACATTTCCATCGTCATGTGGCAGGCATAACTAGACACCGGAGCACACGGAGCGCTGTTTACCTTCCTACCAAAGTGGTCCCTATTTATCTACTTGCAATGTCTTGCTTTCAAACTGCTAGGTTGGCAGGAGCTGGGACAAAGACGGGAGCTCATTCCATCCTGCAGTACTCGGGAATCAAACTGCTGACCTTCCGCCTCCTAGTCAGCGTCTTAGCCACTTGAGCCACTGCAGATATTATCTTGATCAATTATCAATAGACAATAGATTCCACAACCTGAGCCACCATTTTCTATCTTGAGTTTAGTTATTAGAACTTGATGTTGTATGAAAAAACAGCCCTGTATCTGGGCAAACCAGTCCATTCAGCTCTGAGAGGGCTTATAATGACAATAATTCAGTGTCAGAAATTATTCTGGGTTGAAAGGATTTTTGCGGGAGAAACTTCACTCAGGAAACGCCCAAATGAGGCTCCTTTCATGTCCCTTTCGTGTCATCACTGTAGCAACTGAACATTTCCAAGATGCTTGTCTGCTATTACTGTCACACATTTCTGAGAGGTCCCAGAATACAATTTGAATGCCGTTGTTGTAACAAAGGGTAGGAGCTGTTTCCCACTATACGGTTCTGACCAGGTGATAATCATGTCTTTTTATTTAAGGTTTCTTCAGAGTACAAGTGGCGAAAAAATATCAGTAACACCGTCCTCCTCGGGAGCATCAGCTCTGCGGTCTCCAACTCCAGGCGCTGAATTTCCTAAAGCTGTAAAGTTGTCAACTCCCCAGGCTCCTAGACTTGGGACAGGCCTCTCTGAAGGGGACGATGTTCTCTTTTTTGATGATTTGCCTCCACCCCCACCCAAACCGAATGGCTTGGCTGAAGCTAAAAAGGTAATCCTTCCAAAACTGTCTTGTGGAGACTGTCCAGTACTAGTGCAAGATTACCTCAAGCACTAGGTACTGTCAGCATGTAGGGTCCTCATTCCGATCTCTCTTTAGAGATCTACCCTATGGTTGTGATGACTTTATACACAAATTAGGGACATCATTTGTGTGGACAGTGATGGCTGGGGGATTCTGGGAGTTAATGACTGAAATCCTGGCTGGGTGCCCAGTGGGGATTCATTCATTGTCAGATAGAAATTATTATTGTTGTTGTTATATTTCGACTTGTATGCCGCCCCACTTGCAATGCAGCTCTCGGCGACTAAAAAAGAAATAGAGTACAGTATCACAAATTACAAAGTATCACATTAACACAATATACAAAACATTTCAAGAGCAATACACAATACAGTCGCTAGTTTCTTAACGGAGGACAAAGGAAGATCTCGGGCTGAAGTAAAAGGCAAAATAACTGGATGTTATCTTAAACAGACTGCATTTTTAAATGTCTATAAATTCTGTTTACATTGCCTTTTCTTCTGCAGTGGAAGAAGACCACTGTCTCGAGTAGATTCACTCTACCTACTTGCAGATTTGCTCAGCAGTTTTGTTACGAGGGCCACCACTAATAGCTAAAGACCTACTTGACTCTTTTTCTCTCCCCTGTGAGGAAAGTGACAGAAAAATATAGAGAGGTCTGTCTAAAAGCAGTCCAGTGGTTTCCTCTTAGGCACGTTAGAGGACCTCTCTGACTGGGGCAGTCAGGAACCAAAGGGTGTCCCTTCAACCTCAGAGGCTGCCAGAGTCACCTTTGCCCCCTAGGAGGAAGGAGGCACTCAAATAATGCAGGGACATCCACCTCAGGAGAGATAGTCCTACTGGTCTCTGAGACTGCATGTCATAGAGCAGAGACTGCCAGTTAGAGTTACTATTAATTGAAATAATGCTGAGTGAAGCAGGTCCCTCTTCTCTCCGCCTCCCATTACACAGCACAACAATGATTTTGCTACGGGGAGTAATACATGTGATTTACATGATATTCAGTGTGCTAGTTCCAAATCTGAACTCAGAATTTGCCTATCACATACAGATTTTAAGGTGTGCTACAGCTGTTCGAATCATCGGTAATTGGGTAATGTTTTTTACATGGGAACATTATAACAGTTGCAGCTACCACTATGCCTGCTGCCCCTACCACTTTGCCTGCTGCCCCTACCACTTTGCCTGCTGAATCACATCCCCTGGTGGCATGCATGTCCCAGCAGCGGCTGTGCATGACTGGTCAAGTCAGTGAGCTGACACCAGAAATAGGTATATAAGGCGAAATGGACCAAGGGCTTGTCTCTAGTGCGAAACAATCTTATTGGATAGTACAGCTAGGAAATAGTGAGTCTGTTTTGAGCTAAAGATGAGTAGGCGCAGCTATGTTAATAAACCGGACAATTTTTGCTACATTTGTGGCAAATATACTCCAAGTGATCAACGCAAGAACCTAACCAAGAGGGTGAGATTTGCTAATTTAAAATCCTAATGTTTTAGGCAGAATCGGACTTCAGATTTGGATTCAGTGCACTTGTTTTAGTATAGGACACATGCCTTAGACCAAGTAGCAGACAATATTTATTTTTTTGTGATACAGTGTTATAGATTGTAAATTGGAAGTGTTTTCCTGTTGAAGGATTGGATACGAGTTTGTAGAGACAATGAGAAGAAAAGAGAGTTATATGACCAGATGAGGTTAAATTGGTTACAGATTATGATGGTAAATAAGTGGAATAATAATTATATGAGAGAGCAGGGTTTGGAAAGAGATAAAACTGAATTTGAAGATTTAGTATGGAAGGTAAGGAATGGTTAGTAAAATTTATAAGATATTAAATGTAGAGAATAATCCACAAGAAACATTAAAAAAGGTATGGGAAGACTTGAATATAAGTATAACTGAAAAGGAATGGAAAAAGAGATGTATGAGATCTATGTCCGTCAGAGTTAAAGAACATAATTTTAAAATGTTGTGGAAGTGGTACTTGACCCCATTGAAATTACATCAGATAGATAGAAAAAACAGTAAAATGTGTTGGAGATGTAAAAATACAGCGGGTACATATATACGTATGTGATAGGAATGTAAGATGGTAGAGAAGTTTTGGTGGGAAATTGAGGAAGAGATAGTTAATATTATGAGAACACGTATTAAATTGGGGCCAAGTAACATAATGTTGACGGATGTGGATAACATAAACTTGGAGGAGGATAAGAAAGAATTATTGTCTATAATGCTTACAATGGGTAGAATGTGTATTGCGAAAAATTGGAAGAACGATATGATAATAAAAGTAGAAGAGTGGTATAAGGAGATGTGGGATCTCGCATTGAATGATAAATTAACATGGGCATTAAATTTTTAAAAAGGGATAATTAAAGAAAATAGATTTTAGAATATATGGCGATACTTTATTGATTACGCGCTGACAGGAGAAGGTAGGAATAAACCGACACCAGACCAAATGAAGTTTTGGGTACAATGAAATTAATGGGAAATATCACATCCTCCAGGTCAATGTAAATACACTGGGTGAATGATGTATATAACATACTATGAAAAATAATTGGTAAAGGAAAAATAGAAATATAATATTTTTAAATAATTGAGATTGAATAGAAATTAGATAAAGTAGGAAGAGATTGTATATTAATGGTGAAAAGTAAAATGCTGATATAGAATGTTGTGATAATCTATACCTATAAATCTGTGTGTTAATAGTTGGAATGTGACAAAGGATGTTGCACCAGGCCCCACTAGCCCTGACCGAGCTCCCTGCACTCACCCGAACCGGGTTCGCAGATAACTGTCAGGTTGAGAAATGTGGCAGTGGGGCAGGAGCCCCCCGAACGTGAACAAAGAAAAAGGACTTCAATTCCCAGCGTCCTTTGCACTGTGCAACCCCTCAGCCAATCAGGCTGAGGGATACGAGCACAGAGGAGGCTGGGAATGCGCGCTGACTTTAAAAAAAAAAACTGTGAGAGCCGGAGGGAAAGACTTTGAAAGACCCAGCTGGAGGGAGCCAGGAAAAGATAAGTGTTAGGTAAGGGTTAGAGGGTGGGTGAGGGAGGCAATGAAAGGTGCTGGGTCCAGAAGGGTTGGGGGGACAGACCCCTTTTGTCCCCCCAACCCTACCAAACCCAGGGGACCAGGGAGAGGAGATCGAATACACCCCCACACACACGCACACACTCCATTTTAAAAGAGAAGAAACCACTTGGTTTCTTCTCTTTAAAAACGGAGTGTTTTTTTTGGGGGGAGGGGGGGAATGATCCCCTCTCTGCTGGGTCCCCTGGCTCTGGAAGGGTTGGGGGGACAGACCCCTTTTGTCCCCCCAACCCTACCAAACCAAGGGGACCAGGGAGAGGAGATCAAATACACCCCCCTCCCAAACACTCCTTTTTAAAAGAGAAGAAACCACTTGGTTTCTTCTCTTTAAAAACGGAGTGTTGTTGTTGTTGTTTTTTTGGGGGGAAATGATCCCTTCTCTGCTGGGTCCCCTGGCTCTGGAAGGGTTGGGGGGACAGACCCCTTTTGTACCCCCAACCCTACCAAACCCAGTGGACCAGGAAGAGGAGATCGAATACACCCCCCTCCCAAACACTCTGTTTTAAAAGAGAAGAAAGAGCTTGGTTTCTTCTCTTTAATAACGGGGTGTCCTGTGGGGGGAGGGAATCCCCTTTCTGCAGGGTCCCCTGGCTCTGGAACGGTTGGGGGGACAATACACACACACACACACACTGCTTCTCTTTCTCTCTCTCTCTCTCTCTCTCTCTCTCTCTCTCTCACACACACACACACACACACACACACACACACACACACACACACACACCACTCCTGCCTTGCCAGGAATTTTTAATGTGTGTGTTGGTGGTTGGAGTGGTATTGTATGGGTAGTGGTGGTTGTGCACATCCAAAACCACCCCTAACCACCAACACACCTCTTTTTTACATAAATTACCAAAAAGAATTATCCCTTACAACACAATTTAAAACAGCCCGGCTCTTTACCAACATTAAGGAAAAAAAAACTTCCAAAACCATTTCAAACAGCCCTGCACCGCCGGGCAAAATCTGCTAGTATTTGTTAAAGGGACAATTAAGTTGTAGGTTATAGGCTTTGCAGTTATATACAAATGTATTATTTATGTGTTTTTCTTCTTTTTTTATGTGTTTTTCTTTGGAAAACTAATAAAAAATTTTTTAAAAAGAAGTGTCTTTGCTTAATAATATAAATTAGGAACTTTTTCACAACAATATAAATAATAACTATCATATTGTACTTTCTGAGTTCTGCAATTTTATAAATTATGCTAATTTATGTGTATAATCAACATAGCAGCTTCATATAGTTTTAAAGCTATTGTTTTATTTTTGTAATCCCCCCCCCCCCCCGCCCACACACACACACACCTTGTTCTTTGGTATGGTATTCTTGAGGCCTAACCAGCTCAGTGGAATAATCAATGGTGTAGTAGACTAAGAATAGGCCAGGTGCTCATGTGTGCCGTCTACTTCCGACAAGGGTCTATCTTTGCTGATTCTCTTGCGGTTTTCTTAACCGTTATTTCCCAACATCTCCGACGCAGAAAAACTGCCCAAAATTGTGGAACAAACCTTGAAAATTTTCTCCCTAAGCATAGGTGAATATGATCAGTAGCAAAGAGGTAGAAAAGGGTTGTTTGATCTTTAGCTCTCACAAACACTTCGTGGCACAAACCATTTTACGCATCTAGTGCATTCATCTTGTTGTTTTCAGATAGCAGCAATAAACAAGCTGCGTGCAAAAGGCAGGATCCTCTCTAAAGTGGACCCAAACAGCATCAAGCGGAAACGATCTGATCTTGATATTCTAGAGATTTCTGAAAGAGCTGAGAAAAATGCTGGTGTTTCAGAAGGTATGGAAAGTAAGGTGATATTTCTAAAGATGTGCCTCTCTCTCCCTGCATTATGACAAGCTGGCCTCATAGATCAGGGATTCTCAACTTACGGCCCGTGGGCTGGATGGGCCCACGGCACCATTTCATGTGGCCCACCACACCAGGAAGTGCCATGTGGTGGAAAAAGGGCAAAATGGCTGTCTGGCCCCCGAATCTGTCTGAGGCAGCATGACTCGGCCCCCGGCTTAAAAAGATTGAGAACTCCTGTCATAGATTATTGAGGAATCTCCTCCATTGTGGACAAATGTAACACATATATGAGATCGAAGCAAGCTGCAAACTGTCCCAAATTTATCTATACATTTCAGCCAGAACTGCCAGGTTCTTCTGTTATTGTTTAAGTTTTGTGTGGTCTCACTCTCTCTTTGATTTTGCAGACATTGCTGATGCTGCAGAACCAGCAGAAAAGAAACGGCGGCAGCAACTTGCTTACTTGGAGTCTGATGAATTTCAAGAAATCTTCAATGCTAAATCCAAACACTTGGGTGTCCTTAAGGAAGTAAGCAGCGTCTACTTATGAGAACCATGAACAGTCTCAAAAGATCACGAGATCACATTTCATGTCTTGTACTGTCCATTTCAGGAACTGCAGTGGCTCAACTGGTTAAGACTCTGAACTTGACGATTCCGGTCGGCAGGTCAGCAGTTTGAGACCTGAGTACTTCATGACGGAATGAGCTCCCATCTGTCTCAGCTCCTTCCAACCAAGCAGTTTGAATGCATGAAATTGGAAGTAGATAAATAGGTACCACTTCAGTGGGAAGGAAAGTGCGTTCCATGCACTCCGGTGTCAAGGCATGCCTGCCACATGACCATGGAAATGTCTGCAGAAGCAGACAGTACTGGCTTTTTGACTAAACAGAAATGAGCACTGAACCTTAGAGTCAGATACCACTGGCTTTCGAGCAAGGGCGACCTTTATTTTTACCTTACTGTCCGTTTCAAGTTTATCGTGCAAGATGTCAATGGAGAATATTTCCTTGTTTCTGAATGATTGTACCTATTTCAGAAACGTCTTGCTGGAAAAAAAGCATTCAGCAATCTGTTAAACTCATTTTTAACAATGCTCCTTTGCAGCAGCTGTTTGCACATCCTGATTATCATTTCATTCCTGTTTTCCTTCACAGTTTGAGGCTGAGATGCAAGAACGCTATTTTGAGCCACTGGTGAAAAAGGAACAAATGGAAGAGAAGATGAGGAATATCCGAGAAGTGAAATGCCGTGTTGCCACGTGCAAAACAGTGAGTGAAGCAGCTGCTAGATTGTACAAAATCAGGCTGGAACAATGATTGGGGAGGGGGGAGGGGGAGCAACTTGCTCCGATCCTGAGCAGCTTTTACCAGCCAACACTAGACCAGTTTTACACAGAATATACAAGAGCCTTACATATATGTTCCAGATGCCCTGTATATGTACTTCCCACTGGCCAGACAGTCCAGAAAGGGAGTCCGGCGGCATTGGCGGCAGCAATTTTGAGGCCGCCGCCACCGATGGACTCCCTCCCCGGCCTGGCCGGACAGTGTGAAGTGGGAGCTGCTGCCGCGTTGGCCTCAAAATCGCCGCCGCTGATTGACTCCTTCCCCGGCCCATCTGGATGGTGGGGAGTGGGAGCAGCTGCGTTGCCATTGTTGGCAGCCTCAAAATTGCCAACGGATCCCCCGCCGCCGCTGCCCAGACGCAAAGAAATCTGAGGGGAAATTTGCATTGCACAATGTTAACTTAACGTTGTGCTGTGCAAATTTTCCCTCAGATTTCTTGACGTGCACTTTTAACATGCGGTTCACACGTTAAGCGGGGTATTAATGTATTAGCACGTAAGAGCAAAGGTTTTGCTTTGCTGGAGGCGCTTGTGATGGAGCCTGAGCTGGAGGTATTCTTATGAATCCACCTTGACTAGCAGCCATATACAGGGGCCAATTTGTTCTCCTGAACAGAATGTTTGTAGCAAAAGTCTTATGTTTTTGTAATCCCTTAAATTCTCATTTAACTTCAGGTTTTTGACACCTGCATCCTGTCTTACTTCAAGTGCCTTGGAATTTATTTTATCAGTAACTCCATGAGGGAGGCTGAATGTTATCTCCACATCAACTCCATATGATAGGCTAAAAAGACAATGAGCTTTCCAGTGGTCAAATCTTTCCAGTCCAAGTCTTGCATTCTATCCTTTATGCTACACTTAACTCTTCATGGTATTTACAACTTCTGTTTTAATCTGTATTTAAGATCTTCATAGGGTGACATTTTCCACTGTTTGGAAACATGGATTCATTCTTTATTATCTCATGATTGACACAGAAGTCTGCTGTTTGCTCTGCACTTTGCCATGAATTATACCCAGTGCAATAATAAAGAAGAGGAACCAGATGCTGGGGGCAGAAGCATTAAGTTCTGACTGGCTGTCCAATCTAGCATAACCAGAACATGGGAATGTTTCTTTCTTGGAATGTAACTTCCAGTGGCTGTTGAGAGAAACTTTGCAGAGAACTATTTCCTCTTGGTTTCCAAAGGAACTTGCATTTCTTATCCAATGGGTTGCTGCCAACATGAGACTTTTTTAAAAAAAAATTAATTTTAAACTTTTATTTTACACATACATAAACATACAAACATATATATATGACAACAAATGCTCATATATATAAATACACATAAAACATACATAAACACGCACACACAGATATATATATATAATAACAAATAACCATAAACAAAAACAGAAATGACTTAAAATATCTTACAAATAATGAACCACCATAAGCTACAGTAAAGACAAGATCTATATATTATATAACTCTCATAGTCATACAATATTATTGCATTCATCCACGTTTTTCTTTCTTTCTTTGTTTTTTTAATCACCCTAGTGATGGTTGTATTGTCAAGGGAAACCAGGTAGCAATACACAAGAGACTTTTTAAAAGACAATCTTGCAGCTTTTTCAAACTCTTTCTCTTCTTTTCTCTCTCCATTAAAGTGTAAGTACACCTATTTCAAACTCCTGGATTCTTGTGTGGAACAAAATCACGACTATCATTGGCATGACGGCATAAAGCGATTTTTCAAGTGTCCATGTGGGAATAGAGCCATCTCTCTCGACAAGCTCCCAAAGAAACACTGCAGGTAAGAGGAACTTCGGGGAGGGATCTTTTCAATCAGACATTTGCATATTAACTGAACCTTCTTAGATTTTGGTTACTTATTAAAAGCCATTTTTTTGTCCTTTGCTAAGCAAAACATTATGGGAAGAGGGGTTCATATTGTTTTATTGCATAACTATCCAGAATCTGTGAAGTTCATCATGGGGATGGATTTGATGTACAGCAGGCAAAGGCTGGCTTTCCCCAAAAAAGAGACGGTGATGGATACAATTGTTTCTGATGGTTACCAGTTTGGTTACCAGTTTGCCTCCGGGTGCAATTCAAGGTGCTGGTGTTGACCTTTAAAACCCTACATGGTATTGGGCCAGGATACCTAAGAGACTGCGTTAACCCAAGATTGTCTGTCCATCCAACCAGAGCGGACCGGAGAGGC
Source organism: Bradypodion ventrale (assembly GCA_035047345.1). Lineage (NCBI taxonomy): Eukaryota > Metazoa > Chordata > Lepidosauria > Squamata > Chamaeleonidae > Bradypodion > Bradypodion ventrale. Next base: position 163,135,732 of record JAWDJE010000005.1, on the reverse strand, counting down.
TCTCTAACTGTACCACCGAGTAGAGGGGCTCACCTCTCTAGCACCAGGAGGAGGACCTTCTCCGTGTCCGCTCCGACCCTATGGAATCTCCTGCTGATAGAATTGAGGTTGCAGACAGAATTGCTGTCCTTTAGGAAACAACTTAAAACCTGGCTGACAGGGCAGGTATGGGGCGCAGATGGAACCCGTTGGTTCATCTAAGATATAAGTAACTTATCCCTCTTTCCCACTGATTGGTTGGGTGGGTGGGATTTTAAATGGGGATGGGTTTTTTAATGGGGTAGGGAGGGAATTTTAATACCTATTAAGGGTTTAAATATTTTTGATTGTTTTAAGATTGCAATGTTTTATGCTTTGTTGTAATGCCACCCAGAGTTGCTCGCTCGAGTTGGGCGGCAATATATAAATTTGAATAATAAATAAATAAATATGTGAGGGGCTGCCCCCCAGCTTGGTTATTCTGTTTTAACGTGGGTAGGGTGGGGAGGGTTGTTTTTAATGATGACTTGTTTGTTTGTTTGTGTTTTAATGCTGGTTTTAGCTGGGGTTCTTAGGTCTTGTTTTAGCTATTGTTGTTGAACTGTTTTATATTGTAATTTTTATTTATTGTATTTTCTCCCTCTTCCCTTTCCCTTTTTGTTGTTAGCCGCCCTGAGTGGTGTACCCACCAGGAGGGCAGGATATAAATGTGCATAAATAAATAAATAAATAAATAAATAAATAAATAAAATAAAATTGATGGGGGGAAAGTCGCAAGGAACACTTACTGGGACCGGGATTTTGTCTTTAATAAAGGCTTTGCTGGCTATGACTTTTGCTTTACCTGTCACTAAAGCAGGGGTTTGCAAACTTGGTCTCCAGATGTTCTTGGACTTCATTTACCAGAAAGCATGCCTGCTGGTCAGGGCTTCTGGGAATTGAAGTCCCAGAACATCTGGAGAGCCAAGTTTGCAGACGACTGCGCCAAAACAAAGCTAGATCTGGCCTCGACAAAATTCTCTGGCCTCTTAAAGCTAAGCTATTTACTGCAGCAGGCTTTTGTTTTAAGCAAGAGTTTGCCAGCATCAGTTGTATAGGTCAGTGATGGCGAACCGTGGCACTCCAGGTGTTCTTGGACTTCAATTCCCAGAAGCCCAAGTTGGCACTCTTGCTGATTAGGGCTTCTGGGAGTTGGAGTTCCAGACCACCTGGAGTGCTACGTTTTGCCATCACTGGTATAGGTAACGTTGCCCAGTTCCTTCAGGAAAGGTAAACTCGTGTTCCTGACAGAAGATGGCGATGGAATTTTAAGGGTCTGCTTCCAAACTTTGCAAGTAATGAAATGATTGGTTCCAAGAGTAAAACAAAAAGGTGTCTACCCTGCATTGTGGAATAGTTTGTGGGATGCTATAGTTAGTGCTACATGAAAGTTTACTCCCATCCATCACTTTGATATTCTTCCCGCCACCATTTTGCAAAAATTACATGAAGGAACCAATTTCAGGGAAGAAGAAATATGGGAACTGTGACTGCGTTACTGAGACAACCAAGCCAGATCTCCCTTCACTCCAGTGCTGCCACAGAGAGTAGACTAGAACTATATGATGGTGTTGCAATTGCATCTTATAGCCTCCCTGAGTGGTGTTTACACCAATAGGGCGGGGTATAAATAAACTAAATAAATAAACTAAATAAATAAATACATTCAGCATCAGTTTCTAAAATAGGAGTTGTGATCAGGCTCAGAAAAGTGAACTAAGGGGTGTTTTTTCCCCATCCTTAGATGATAAATCTAAAAGTATATGATGTGATTGGTGCCTATTTGTCAGTGTTTCCTGCAGTTCAGATCGTTTGTGCCAATCCTAATCTTCAAACTCTTTATTTCAGCAACTGTGGCCTCTTTAAATGGGTGCGTGATGGAATGCTTATGGTAAGCTAGGTCTTTCTTGCCCTCATTCCCAAGCCACTGAACACTTGAATGTCGTTTTAGAGAGAATGTGTGTGCCATGCTACCTTTCGGACTAACAAATTTTATCTGGCTTAAGCCTTCAGGGACTGTAGCCATGATGTGAAAACTTCTGCTGAAAGAGTCTGTGAAATATCATGCCAAATTTAAGGTGCAGGAAGACTCACTTGCCCCCCAATATCCAGATACATACTGTATCTCCACCTGTGCAACTGGATGAGATTTACTGGCAGTGGAAAATTGCTACTAATAAAAGAGTTCCTTTATTGTCATATGATGGTTATGAGTGCAGATCCTGTGTGATCCTCACAGAAGTGAATAGAGTTTGTCAAAGTAGATGAGTCTAAAGTGGCTTAGATCCAGGGGCCAAAATCCTGTTGCTTAGGGTAGTAAATTGCACTAAAGTAGACCCACTGAATCAAAGGGAATTTGATGAATCAACTCCTCTATAAATTCCATGGATTCAGACCATGACTTTAGCATACTCGTCACTGGCCGGAGTTGGAGGGCTTAAAAAAGCCGCCGAAGTTGCAGAGGACATTGAGCCCCGGACTCCATTGAGGACGTTGAGCCCCGGGCCTCTTGGAGGACGTTGAGCAGCAAGGACGTTTGTTATTTATTAATTGTTATTTGATATTTTAGTGTTAGATTATGTTTTATTGTGTAAATTGTATCTTATGGTATTTTATCGTGTTGATGTATATTGTTGAGGTTAGGATGTGTTTGTGAGCTGCCCAGAGTCTCATTTCAAGAGTGGAGCAGCATATAAGTCGAATTGTAATAATAATATAATACTAAGATGCAGTTAGAGTAGGCCCATTTGAATCATTGGAATCTACAGAAGGCCTACTGAACTACAGTGGATCTACTATAGTCCAGTTTACTACCCTAAATCATAGTCTTTTGACTATTGTGAAGATCAAGCATTCTTTGTGTTGATGGTTCGTCTTTGCTCCAGTGCATCAGAATTAAATATCCCTCTAAATCTCCCCCTTCTAGGAGAAGAAAGGTCCCAAGATTGGTGCAGAAACACTGCTACCAAGAGGAGAAGAACAAGCCAAATTCCTCAACAGCATAAAATAACTACGAAGAAAATTGTTTCGCATTTGTGCTTAACGTTTGAATTCACCTCCTGCTTCTCGGAAGACCTAGTGCCTCTGAAGGAATGCCGAAACACCTTGTAAGAACTTGGTCACCTGATCATCTTTTCTCCCCAAAAAGTCAATGGTCCCCTATGCCACAGTGTTCCGTTTTTTCAGTCTGAAGTGTTGAATGGAGTTAGCCTAAGCCTTCCCTGAGGTTTACTTTATCACTTGGTTTTGAAAGAAGCATTAGACTGGAAAATAATGGATTTACCAAGGAACTAGAAAACATGCCTTTGGATTTGCAGTGGGAAAGGTGAAGCATTCTTGGAGCAGTTCTACCAATGTGGTTACAGCCATCAGGTATACCACTATATCATCTGAGACCACCTCAGTAGTGTTGTGATAAATATTTACCAGAATATAGTTGAGTCTAGAGAACAAGACTTCACAATACCAGGAAATACAACTGTTCTGCTGTGAAGTTAAAGACCCTTCTTGCTTTCCATGAAATTTAATGCACTGTAGGAATCTAGATCATGGTCTGAATTCTAACCAAGTGGGATTTTAATAATGCAGATTACCCTGTTTTATTGTCTGCACTTTTAAACTTTTTCCTAGCTGCATTTTAAGAGTTGTTTTAAGTTTATGCCACACCTGGATACTTTTAACACTCATGTAGAGGAATCAGCCCATTTCAGATTACTACATTCTGAAGCTTTGTGTTCTGTGGAAAAAGTTGGAAACTTCTGTATTTCTGTTCTTCAAATGATAGCACCTCTGACAAAAGTGTTTCTTATTAAATACTTATTAAACATTGAGTCCAATTAGGAAGTGCATATGGGTGAAATGGAATTCAAACTTCATGAAGCAATGCATACATTCAGAATCATGCATTAATTAATTGAACTTGATCTCCTTTATCCATGGACCCATGTGTATTTTGCCAATTGCCACTAGTTAGTCTGCTTCCTCTTAGCTTTACCCAGATGTAAAAATTGCTTCCTTAGTTAATTAGCAGGATATTCTACTTGACATGTATTTTCTAGAGTTTGTTACAGATTGTAAATGTTCCTCTGTGGTACTGATTAAACTTTTTACTAACTCTCTTGAATCTATATAAATAAAATGGAAAAGTACGCCCGTGTGTCCCGAATGCGTTTCCGCACCTCTGGACAGAGCCCCCTGAAAACTTGTACACGCCTACCTTTGGCATCACAGATTGCATAGCCGGAGTCTGGGGGCCGCGGGTGTGGCATGAGCCCCACAAAAGCAAAAGAAAAAACTACAGGCCCTAGCATCTCTTGCGCCACGCGCCAGCCAATCATAAAGGCCGGAACGAGCACAGGAGGGGTGGGGCAGGCACCACGCACTCGGAGAACAAGAGAAGGCAGTTGTCAGGCATGTGCGCGCCTGGCTGCCCCCTGCCCCTCCTGCAGCAACCAAGAAAACATGACGTGAGCGTGTGTGTGTTTGTGTCTGTGTTTGAGTGTGTCTCCAGGGCGAGCAGAAAGGGGACGGGGAGGGCGAGGTGTGAGTGTATTAGTGTGCGTAAAAGCAAAGAGGGCTGGGGAGGGGGGAATGTGTGTGGGGGGAGGCCGGTCAAACACACACACCCAACCACCCGGCGAAGCCAGGCACCCATGCTAGTCTTACATATATGCCACACAGTACAGAGGTGGAGTGGATCTAGGGAAGCCAATGTATTTTATTACAATTAATGCTGATATAAAGTCTCGTTTTAAAAAAACAGGATGCATTTGAAAAAAAAGGCAAGATTTCTTATTTTCCCCCAAATGTAGCATAGACTTTTAAAACCACAAAATAAAACAGCTCCTCCTGATAACAAAAATTAAGAAGTTTAGCTGTCAGATAAATCACCTCTCCTAGCACAACTTTAAATTATGGTAAATGGTTCCTCATTTACCAAGGCATAAAGTTCGCTGCAGGGATAAAAAGAAAATTGGCCTTCTTTTAAATTATTTCTGGGTCAGTGTAAAATAATTAAGAGGTTACAGTGTATTCCTTGTTTGGAAGTGATATACTGTACATTTGAATACTTTTATCCTTCCTTTTTTGGGGGGGCTGGCCTTCAGAGTTGTGGATGCTTCTGTTAGTAAGAAATCCTGAAACAAATGTCCTGAAATGAGCAATGCCATTGTTAAAAGGAGGAGTTGCTCAAAACCCAACTTCTCAAAATCAGAAGACATAAAGACAACTATCTACCATGAGAACAAAAAAGGAGGCTGAGTTGTATCCAGTGTTCTGCTCTTGGAAGAGCTGTCCATAAAGCAATGCAATGATTCTCAATGCCCTCATACAGTCCTCCCACGTTTGCACTCAGAATTTGTTCCACAGATGTGGAAGTCCATTTGGAGCATTATTTTTGGAGTTGCAAAAGACTACTAAGTGGAGTAGAACAGAAGAACATGCCATTGTGTGTTAGCAGCATCTGCTAGCAAGATGTTGAAGTAAACTCATATTTTTGAACACCTAAAAATCTGCTTTTCCTAGTTGTCTCAACACAAAAAGAATCCACTATTCCCTTTCATCCTCCCTTCACATCCATAGAAGAAAAAAGGATCTCTATCAACATGGCCAGTTTTGAAAATACTACAGGCGCAGGATTGGTGAAATTTGGGCACTGCAGGTGTTTTGGACTACAGCTGCCAAAAGCCTTTAGCATTTGCCAGCAGTCAGGGTTGTAGTTAAAAACATGGAATGCCAAGAGTTTATCCCCGGCTTTACTGAATTAGCATCAAGATAGTGAAGGAAAGGACTTTAAAAATCCCTCCAGTGCTCAGTCTAGGCCTGTGATGGCGAACCTTGGCACTCCAGATACATGGGGAAATGCTCTGAACACCCTCCCGTCGCCTTGGGAAGTGTTGGAAGACCAAAAAACCTTCGTATCTTGAAAAAAATTGTATCTCAAAGTATTATTTTTCTGGGATTTCCTTTCGCATTGCGAGTTTTTTTGTTAGTCAAAGCATTGATAACTTGAGGTTTTTCTGTAATTTGTTACTTTTTTTTACTAGAATGTACCTATTTGTCTGTTTTCAGCAGCTCATATCTCAGATCTTGTGCTCTAATCTAACTTAGTTGTTAAATGCCATCAATTAAAACCAACCTATAGTGTGACCCTAATAGGGCTTTCAGTGTGAGATATTTAAAGCATGATTTTACCAGTTCCACACCCTCAGTGAATGTCCATCGCTGTGTGGGGATTCAAACCCAAGCCTCTTGAGTCCTGGTCCATCATTCTCTCCATTACACCACAACTTAGGTCTAGGGCTTTTTTTCTTCCAGATTCCCAGTGTGGTGACTCACATGAAGAAATGCCTCTCCTTTCAAAGAAATTCTCTGCACATACATAATCAATGCAGGGAAGACTGAGATTCACCCTTTCCCTTCAACATCTCATTTTTTATGTGGAGGGCATTCTTTGCACATATTGAACGAGGTGATATCCTTTCCTCTTAAAACAATTCCTAAGAGAAATAGTCAACTACTTGAAACAGTTCTTCCTAATTCCAATGTAATATTTCCAACAGTATTTCAGAGACAAAAGTGAAGATATATTTGGGGTGAGTTTTTTCTTAATTGCATATTACTACTTTGCTATCTTAAGAATTTATGAGGGAATAATTAGGAAGCATTTATTCCAATACATACAAAATTCTAAATGTTGAAAATACAGTAAAACCCTACTTACAAAAGAAGTCCGTTCAGTAGGCTTTTGCTTAAATTGTTTTTTTATGTAACTTGAAGCAAACCCATAGGAAAAATGAAATTTTTATGTAAATTGAAGCAAACCCATAGGGAAAATGATTTTTTACGTAACTCGAAGCAAACCCGTAGGAAAAAGAATATGTAACTCGAAGCAAACTTATAGGAAATCATGTAAATCAGGACATGGTTTTAGCACAAAATCATTATGTAAGTCAAATTTTATGTAACCCTATATGGTAGTGGGCCAGGATACCTTAGAAACCGCATCGTCCTAAGAACGTCTATCCGTCCGACCAGAGCAGACCGGAGGGGCTCCCTAATTGTTCCATCAGCCAGAGGTGCTCGCCTCTCCGGCATAAGGAGGAGAGCCTTCTCTGTGTCTGCACCCGCCCTCTGGAACATCCTGCCAACAGACCTACGTCTCTGGACGGAATTGCTACCTTTCAGGAAATAACTTAAAACCTGGCTGGCGGGCCAAGTGTGGGGTGCAGGTGGAAGGGTAACCTCCATTGGGTGGCTGATATAGAAGCATTTTCTCCCCCCATGGTGCCTTCGGTTCCTGCAACCCTTTTTCAGGAGGTGGGTAGTTTTAATTGATTTTAACATGTTTTTAATTGTGATTGCGAATCGCCCTGAGTCGGCCTTGGCCGAGTGGGCGGTATATAAATCTAACAATTAAATTAAATTAAACTCAGGGCATTTGTAAGTCAGGGTTTTACTGTATCTTTAATAAACAAATATTAAGATAACCAGAATGAATGAGACACCCTAAAAGGATAGTGAGTTTTATTTGACATGAGCGTTCAAGGAGTAGCCCACTTCACCAAAGGCAAAAAAGTTACAATATTGTTTGAACTATTTTCTAAAATCGTGGATATTGTGCCTACAATGGAAACTGTCTTTGTTTACAATGCCCCTTTTAAAATAGTCATCATTTTATAATAATGTTTATCCATACGCTTTGAGCTGAGCTGCTAATATACACATATACTATATGTACACATCGGATTCCTGCATTGAGCAGGGGGTTGGACTCAGTGGCCTAAAAGACCCCTTCCAACTCAGTTATTCTATCTATGATTCTATGTCTGGATTGCTTTGCCCTGTGCATCAGGGTCCTGAGGCTTCTAAATAGTGTTGCTTCAAAATACAAATCAAAACTGCAAGCTATCTGCAAAGTCAATGGTAATAGGAGAAGAATTTATGAAGGAGGTTCAGTAGAAAGGGATCAATAAGAGTTACCATAATGTCATAAAACATTGCTTTGCAGTTAGTCCTGCCAAAGGCGTGAGCAGACACACTATTTCATTTTGCTTCTTTATTGTTCTGTGCAGTCCATTCTTCCTCTACTCTACAGTATGTCGGTTATATTGATAAGGTGGGTAGAGACCATCGTAATGATATTCGCGCCATTGCTCAATCTGTTCTCGGCTTCTCTCATCTTGCTCTGTAGAAAGAAAGAAAATTAAAGCTCAAAATAAATGTAAACCTCCCAAGTATCTTCTTAGAGCAGGAGTTCTCAACCTTTTTAAGTCAGGGGCCAGGTCAAACCCCTTCAGACAGCTTTGGGGGCTGGGCGGCCATTTTGCCCTCCCTCCACCCCATGGCACTTCCTGGTGTGGTGGAGGCGGTGGGGGGGCACACATGAAATAGTGTCATGGGTCACATCCGGCCCATGGGCCACAGGTTGAGAATCCCTGTCTTAAAGCAAGGGACAAAATAATTACCAGGGCCAAAATACTATATTACAATGTGCTGTCAAATCAATTCTAACTTACAGCAATCTTTTCCAGGATTTTCTAGAGTACTGAGACATGGTTTATCATTCCCTTCTGGGGGTGTGCTTGCCCATGATAACGCAGGCCGGCTCTTCTCCCAAAAGGCACAGTGGGGAATCATACTCCCAACCTCTGGCTCACTAACTAGATGCTTAAATCACTGAACTGAGCTATCCAGTCAGCTACTAAGGTCTGCTATGCTGACAGCCTATATTTTAATTCATCCCTCTCCCTTGTCCTTTTCCCAAATGACAGAAACTAAGATATATTTCAAGGGGCATTGCATGGAGCCTTTTTTTTTTTTACATTGCTGCTGATTATGATGAAATTTCCATCCATCAGTCATTTATAATAAATTATTGACTCTTGAAGCATTACGGAGAATAAGAGGTTTTTTGGGGGGAAGCAATCGGAATTGTCTTGTCTCCATATCATACCACAATAGAGGCCAAACGGTAAGAAATGCCACCAATGAAACAACCGTTTGAGGCACAAAAACGAGAAGGAAAAAGGAAAAATATCCGTATTCCAAAAGTTCAAAGGACAATTTATTCACAATGGTTATCAACAAAAAGTAGATATCTTCTCTTAAATAGAAATGCAAAAGAGAAAACAGATGAAGTCTCTAAATAAAAGTGACTGTATCTTCAATAATAACACAAAAATATATAGAATGAATTATTTTGGAGCCTCAAAGAGAACAATTTATTTTGTGTGGGAATACCCTGTGTAGAGCAACAACAGGATTTTCCGTTTCTGTGGATTACAGACCCATATATTTTTGTGTTATTATTGAAGTTACAGCCACTTTCATTTAAAGACTTCATCTGTTTTCTGTTTTGCATTTCTATTTAAGAGAAGATATCTACTTTTTGTTAATAACCATTGTGAATAAATCGTCCTTTGAACTTTTGGAATACGGATATTTTACCTTTTTCCTTCTCGTTTTTGTGTCTCAAACGGTTGTTTCATTGGTGGCTTGTCTCCATATCAAACAAGCCCTGTGTTTGCAGCAATATTTATTCTGGGTAGCACTGAGAATTCCAGAAAACAAAATCTGACTGAATTTGTTTTCCCACATTCGTGTTTCCTGCCCACTCTCGGTATGGTAGGAAATAATGTGGTCATAAAAGCAGTATAATTTTCCAGGTCAAAAAATATGTAGAAAGAGGTACTGTATAAATAAAATAAATTTTCACCAATGTTGTTGCTCTCAGGAACTCGGAAGCTGTTACATGTCAAACTAGTGTTTAGATCTGTGGTGGTGAACCTTGACACTCCAGATGTTCTTGGGCTTCAATTCCCAGAAGCCCAAGCATCCATGAATCTGCACGAATGGGTTTACTATGATTCATCCAACCCGTGCCACCCTCGTCGCTCCTGGAAGCGGAAGTAAAACGCGCCTGTACGGGCTTGTTTTACTTCCACTTCCAGGAGCGACGAGGACGGCGTGGGCTGTGCAGCTGAGATTTAAAAAATTCAATTCCACTTGAATGGACACTTAACCCCACCAGGGACACTCTCAGCAAGCACATTATTTATTTGTTTGTTTGTTTTGTATAGCCGCCCCAATCAACATGGCGGCATACATAAAATCCCCAACGTTTAAACTATAGAAACTCTTAAAATTCCTAAAAACACTGAAAACCTAATTGTAGTTAAGGTACTCTTGAAGGGAATTTTTGCTACAAACTTGCATTGATAGGCTATATAAAAGTAAGGATACTCTGCAAACAATTCTGAAAAGTCAGTTTGATAAGACTTTGAATAGAAATCCAAAGCAGTCTTCACAAACACTAAAGTTCCTTAGGGATGTAAAATAACTAAACAGGTACAGAATTTTCCTGCTTCAAGACTTTAAAACAGGGGTTCCCATCCTTTTTAGACTGTGGGCCAGACCATGCCCCCTGAACAGCTGAGTGGGCCAGACTGGTGATTTCCCCCGGTATAAATGTTGCTGTAAAATGTGTCCATGGCTATCACAAACACGTTTACAACAGCCAGGGGGGAAATAAACAGATGTTGTAAAGGCTTCTGCTTCCACTTCTGGTGCAGTGGCAGCAGTGAGACAGGCCATATGAAATGGTGCCGCAGGCCAGGTCCGGCCCGTGAGCCTTAGGTGGGGAACCCCTGCTTTTTTCATAAAAAAATACTAGTTTCTGGCCACACAGAGGTTTCAAGGTGAGATGTCAGCCATTACAACATTTCCCTCATCTCTTCCCAGAGGTGTGTATCTGATAGTAATTCCTCATAAATTAGCATTTTCCAGACTCCAGTCATATTAGAGGGCTGCCAGGTGTCCTTTTTTGGTGGGTTCATCTATTCATGGGTATTTGCAATAGAAGATGAGGTGTATTCCCCCCTGAAACCTAAATTATTTTAATAGACCCGGGCTAATAAGCTGTTGTAGCACAGCATGCTGTATATACAAAGCATGCCTGCACAGCATTATGCACTTTCCATTCATACACCCCAGGGGGGGAAATCATATAAGAGTCTGTTGCGTCTTTTGGAAGTGCTGTCCAATCTAAATCTCATTTAAAGACAAAGAAGCATATGGAGGGAGGGTGAGGGATTTTTAAGATGCCCCTCTGAGATCCCTAACCCAGCTTTAAAGGAAGAGGAAATTTAGCAGAAGATGATGAAGGTCACTACTGAAAAAAGGGTGGTGATGAACACAATTGGAGCTGTTCTGCTTCAGGATAGTACTATCATATGACAGAAGCAGAACAGATTACTTCTCAGTCTCTGTTTTGGGAAGTGAAGTGAAGCTGAATCAGGAATGGATAAGATCAGTTACAAAATAGGAAAAAGATTCAGCCCAAACAAAGAATTTTGCTGGGCAGTATAGATATGCACAGACAGGATCTTGGGTCTCAGTAAATCTTTCAGGATGCTAATTTGCCATGTTTAGTACATATTTCTATGGCATTTGGCTGCTCTTTCTTTAGTTCTTCCCCTAAATGCTTTGAACATTCCTTTTAATATTCTGGACACAGTTGTGTTATTTAAAAAAAAACCTATCCTAACTAAATGAGAACAATTGTCAACCATAGACAAGAAAGAGCTTGTGTGTGTCCTAGGAGTATTAAGTAACTCAGATTTTAAGAACCATTGTTCCAAAACTACAGATAAAATCACATGAAACTGAGACCTTTGGAAGTGTATCCTGAAAGCAAAGAAAGATCTTTTTCTTAGTATCACTTTTTTTCATTTCACAAGGGCCCCTCCATCAACCCAGCCCAGAACTGAGACTAGGGTGGCATGCATGAGCTTTTAAGTAATGGATTTCATGGCAAACCTATCCCCCTCATCTCACAGTTCTGCTACTGCTCTGTCAATGCAGGTTGCTACGATATCAACTTGTCTACTGTGCTGTGAAGCAGTTGGTGAGTAGACTATGCTCACAAAGAATATCAATGTGTACAAGAAAATATTCATACCTGTCAAGTATCCCGTATTGGCTGGGATTTCCCGTATTTTGGTGCTCGTTCCTCCCCTTTCCCGCCACGGTCCCGTATTTTTAACGGCAGGGAAAGGGGTTACTGCACACGCATGCATGCATGCACAGAACCCATTTGCGCATGCGCAAATAAGTTCTGTGCATGCTCAAATGGGTTCTGTGTGTGCGCGCCCACACATGCGCAGAAATTTCCTGTATTTTTGGGAGCCGCGCTTGACGGGTATGAAAATATTGGCTATCCATTGTGGCACACTGGATGGAGTGATGGATTAAGGCTTAGCCATGGAAACTCACTGGGGTTGTAGAACTTGTAAAGGGGCCATTCAACAATTACATGATCCATTTTTTGGGGGGGGAATTGACCCCCTCCCCCCATGTAATCCGACCGTAATTTTCACTTCGGACACCCCCCCCTTTTTTTTTTTTAAAAAAATATGGAATCCAGAGCTTTTGCATTGAAACTCTAATTTTTAGAGCTTTTCACTAGAGCCTAATGCAGAACGTATCGGTGAGGATTCAATAATCTCATATTGGATCAAAATTCCCAGAGATAATTTTTAAACCTAAAAAAGTGCCATGTTTTGAAACCATAACAGCTCCAAATGGATCACATAATCTTTGACCTGACACACACCCTGCCCCCAGGGAATTTTCTGTAATTCAGATGACAGGTCTCTCCCCCCCAAGGATCATGTAATTGTTGAATGGCACCAAAGCCACTCCTTAAATATCTCACTTACCTTGAAAGTCCTATTAGGGTCACCATAATTTGGCTCTGATTTGATGGTGCATAACAACAACATACGAATATCAGCCCTCGGCTTGTTTGTACTGCTTAGTCCTGTAGTCTAGCGAAGGTCCATGAGCTAAGAGGAGACTTTCTATTTCTCACAGAGGACAGAATCCTATTAGATTTTATGCATATGCAAATGAAATTATGAATGTGGCAGCTACTAGTGGATAAAGTGCCAGTCATATGTTGGTCACAGACAGGTCTCTTCACATGCCAAATTGTGTGCTGGATTGGGAGCCCAACTCCTCAGCAATCAGCCGTAGCAATGTCTGCTGTTCTTCTTGCACACAAATAAAAACCCAATGAATAGAATCCTGTTGCTTTTAAAGTAAGATTTGTGTACCTTGCCACAACTAATTTTTATCAAGAAGTGTAGAGATAGGTCAGTTTGCAATTGGGGACAAGGCCAGCCATATGCCAAGACTCACCCCAGCACCTTGTCTATTGACTGCAATTTCAAGCTACCATATGTAAACCTCGCACAAATACTAACAGGATTCTGCCCAGAGCATCCTGGATAAACTAGGCCCATCTTCTTTACCAAGCCACACTCTCTAAGGAGAAATTCCCCCACATGCCACTAGATTTCCCAGTTGAAAGGGTGAGAATCCCTGCTCTTATTCCTGACCAATGCTTGAAGTTAAGAACAAGGATGTGCTTGGCCTGATCTCTATTCTCTTCACTGACAGAAAGAGTAGGCGAGTAAAGCAATTTCAGTGCAAAGGCTGGCTTCAGGAACACACTTGAAGCTGTCACTTGAACTAGGGAACCTAGCATGCTGTACATATACTCTCCTACATAAAGTTCCCCACTCCTGCAGCACTCTTACCATCACGTTCTTCCTCCACAAAGTTCTCAAACTCATTCCTCTGTTCTTCATAGTACTCCCTTCTTTGTTCATCTGCTGCCAACATCTGGTGGGTCTCCGCTGCATTAAAAGATGCACATAGAGTTAGCACGCAGACCTTTAAAAAGGTACCAAAAGGTGGTGGTGGTGATAGTGGTGGTGGTAGTGGTGGTTGGTGGTGGTGCTTACACTGAACCACTATAACTGTGATGGTGAACCTTGGCACTCCAGGTGTTTTTGGACTGCAATTACCAGAAACCCAAGTCAGCACTCCTGCTGATCAGAACTTCTGAAAACTGAAGTTCCAGACCACCTTGAGTGACACACACACACACACACTATTAGCTCGTTATTTGAGAGTGAATCCAGCAGCTCCCGCAACACTTCCCATGCGCCTCGCCCGGATGGTGAGAGCCCGATCCGCCAGCAGCTCCCAGTGGCAGAAGACCAGCTGACCTGCCAGCAGCGGCCACAGCTGCCTTGTCCTTTCGGACATGTTGCTCTGGGACTACTACTACTACTACTACTACTACTACTACTACTACTACTACTATTCGCCTCCGGGACAACAATGCTCTTCCTGAGCCCGGTACCCCAGAGTGGCATGGCTGAAAGGACCTCACCAGATGGACGGTGAGCTGCTGGCAGGTCAGCTGGTCTTCTGCAGCCAGGTTCTGCTGGCGAGTCAGCCCCTCACCATCCGGGTGCGCTTTCACCTCCGCGTTTCCGTGCACCTCGGCCCTGAGCGAGGCGCATGGGAAGCATTGCCAGCGCTGCTGGGAGGTGGGTGGGGTAGGGTGGTAGGCTGGCGACCTCCACCTCCTCCCATGATGACACCCCGAGGGGAGGGCACGGCACTTCACCCGACATGGCTCTTCCTCTCTGGCTCTGGTGGAAGCAAATGTCCTTTTACAACAGCCTTGCTGGACAGCATTTGGATTGTAAGCCACACCCTCATCCCCCCCCCCATTTTTTTTGGGGGGGAGTGCGTCTTATGATTATCATTACCGTATCTAAATTTATTTGCAGAAAAGGGAGGCTTTACACCCTAGGGCAGGGGTTCCCAATCTAAGGCCCATGGGCTGGATCCGGACCCTAGTACCATTTCATGTACCCCCCACCCCTCTAAGGGTATTCAAGAAACAAAATGGCTGCCCCTTTGAAGCTGTTGGGACAAAATGGCCATCCAGCCCTCGAAGCTGACTGAGAGAGTGTGACCCAGCCCCTGGCTTGAAAAGGTTGGGAACCCCTGACCTAAGGTATTAACTTCGCTTTCTAAAACTGCCCAAGGTAATGGGTGGTTCATGGTTCATCATGAAATGGCTGGTACATAAACAAAACAAACACACTGTTTTGTTTATGGCTGTTTCTCTTTTTAATGCAAGAAACAAACTGGGGGAAATGAAATGACAATAGTGTTCATGCCTGTATGGGCAGTTGCAACACTGCAATCTCACCATAACTGTGTCACTGAAGAGGTGGCTGTTTACAAGCCCCAGGTAACATCTACCACATTCACCATATATTCTCCATGCCTCTAGGTTGGCACCTGATCTGGATGATTTGGCTCTGTGGTTCTTTCAGAGATCTCTGATTTTACTGCATTGCAGGCATAGAAAGACTGGTTTGTTCTTAATAAATACTTTATTAGTTGGGCATTTAGGTTGAATGCCTTTCTCATCTGCCAGTGAAATCAAACATGTTCTTTCAAGTTGTTTTCAAATTGAAATCAGGCGCCCCTTTCTTTGCTGTTTCCAGTTCTGCTAAGAAGGGCTGGAAAAACAGCCGTTTGGTTCAGAGCCCAGAAACTAGTGCCTCTTTAAGCTTAAGTAAACTGTCAAAATGAGCTAGAGAAGCAGGTCTCTATACTTCCAACAGGTATATTCATTTCACCAGGGTGTCCTGCACCTCCCAGAACAGCTCCCTAGTCACTCCTTGTACCATGCTGCCATTTAAGCAGTTAAGAATCATTCCCTAATTTCAATAAATTTATTTGACAGATTATACTATTTTAATTTTTAAAGCAGTATCTTTGCTAAATTAGCAAAGATACCAATGAACAAGAATATTCAGAAATTAAATGACTACCACCAAGAGAACTTTACAACAACATAAGTGGATGCCATTCTTGGTGCCTACTCTAATCTTTGTAATTCTTCTACTAATTTTTCTCTAACCCTTGTAGCAAACTTTCAGTTATAATGAATACTAGCTGATTACCCAGCCTTGCTCGGGTTTTTTCCCCCATACATGTGTCCGTCAACCTGTGTCAGGCCCCTGCCCAGCTCAATTACATCATGATGATGTCACAATCAGGTGATCTACCTGGGGCTATGACATTAGCATCACTATGGATACTACCACTGGGACACACACACACACACAGAGAGAGACTCCTGTCGAGTATACTGCCCTTTGCAGATCAATTTAGGGGCATACAGCCCCCCCCCCATGGGGCTCGTGACCCCTGCAGTGACCATCCAGCATGCCCAAGGTACGTGTGTGTGTCACGTTACAGCACAATCGGTGCAGGGGTGTAGATTTGTGTTCATCACATACAAGAGGACACCTCTGCTTTATATAGAGATATATATAATATGCTGTCCATTTACCTTCATTGTTTAAATCAATCATATTTTTATCACCAAGAGAACTTTACACCAACGTAAGTGGATTCCACTCTTACTGCCTACTCTAATCTTTGCAATTCTCCTACTAGTTTTTTTCTAATCCTTGTAGCAGTCTTTCAGTTATAATGGATATAATATGTTGTCCATTTACCTCCATTGTTTAAATCAATCACAACTAAGGCACAAATGTGTACCTTTAAAATCAAAGACAGAAAAATCAAATGACTGTCCATTCTAACTCCAAACCACTCATCATTTCTGATCAGTTCATAAGACTTTTCAGAGTGTGGCAGACAATTTAGGATCATGCCAAAAAAACACACAAAAAAACCCCAAGCAATGAAAGGAACATTCAGTAAATCACAGCTTTCTGTAAACACCTTCCAAACAGTCTCACCATTGAGTTCATCTCTGGATTTTATAGCTCTTTTGCTTCGTTTCTTGAAGAAGTTAGATGCATCTGACTCCTGTATGAAGACTCTTTTTTTCATGTCTGGAAGCAGAAAAGCATGGGTCTGATTACTGGTGAAAACTTGGAGAGAAGACGGGGTTGGAGTGGGAATGGGAATGGATGGGAGGTATTGGTAGTAGACATTTTAAAAATAACAATTGATCTCTTAAAATCCTCCTTCTTCCTTTCGAAAGTCAGACAATGTATTAATTCTCAGCTTCCCACTTACTTTCCTGACTTGATTCTCCAGCTGCTGCTTTTGTGGGACCTACAGCCACGGTGTTGCCTACCTCAAGAACTGGACAAGACAAAAACCACAAGTTCAGTTTTTAATAGTTGATGAATCAGTTTAGAAACTTGGGAGAAAATAGCAGATGAGTGTATTAAAAATCTACAACCTGCCAACACCCAACCAAACTTACATTGTAATCAGCTGAAGGTAAATTGCTTTTCATCTTGCCTGCCATTGACAGTAAAAGTACAGAGGTCCAGTGCATACCTTGGATACTGCTAAAGAAAAGTATTTCTGATGATATACAACTGGATGCTGAAAACTAGTATAACTTTCAGCAATTAAAGTGCTGAATCCAGCAAATCTCCCCCATTTCTTTAAACCTACAAATGTTGACTGTTGCCTTTTCACAGCATATACTTTCCAGCATTTTCCCCCCTGAAATCCAACCTTTCCTTTTGAAACGGCCGTTGTTGAAAATCATACATACCCATCAGTAGCCCAAGAGTCAGGAGACAGGAGACAAAAAGCACTTGTTTCCAGTTCATTGTTGGCACAATAAGAAGTGTCGCTGTGACTTTAGGAGAGGTGTTTGGAAATATATGTATTTAAAAAGCCTATTTCAATGTCTTGTCCTCCTTCTAGGAAATGGAGCAGAAAGTGAAGCTCTTCCCTTTTGGGTGGCGGGATGAGGAGAAAATCTGGGCTGGCACTTGAGTTGGCAGCACTTGGCCATATTAAATAGACAGGTTCCAGGGAACACAGAAACGTCAACATCAGAAGAACTTTATGCCTCCTGTATGTTCTGGAATGCCTTGAAGCGAAGGTGAAGGAATGTGCTGATACTTGGGGAGATAAACAATCTTATTTGCAGAAAAGGTCAAAGATCGGCGTCTAGCAAGGAGTGAGCTGAAATTTGTGCCATTGCTGAAACAAGACGAATGGAAGGTGGCACTTAATAGGGTGGGAGAAGCAACCTGTGTACTTTAATCTGGCTGTCAATTCTGCAGAAGAACTAAAGATAACAGAAAGCTTCGAAATGCAGGACTTCTGGCACAGCAACATCATTGCTGTTTTGCTATTAGAGTATGTTTGTACACACACAGGAGAGAGCCATGTGTGAAGTGTAAAAGAAGTGCTAAGAGCCAACTTCTGGGATGGATTTAAGATTGGCCATTGAGGGTCACTTAACAGTCCTTGGGAGATAGCAGTTACAGATAGTTGCCATAATTCTCTCCCACAAAACTGGCATGCCCACTCAGCAATTGAAAAACTGCAACTCGCCTGCCCGAGACGCGCAGTCTTGAACCCAGCACCTTCTTCCTTCTCCAATCCCCTCCCTAAAAAAATAATAACAAGGGTTCGATCCCAGCCATCCCTGGAAGAGACTTCCCAAAGCCAGTCCTGCCACCTGTGGCATGTTTCCATTTTTCTCCCTTGCCAAGTCTTTTCAGTTAAAGGGGCTGTGTATTTGAAGAACCCCACTTACATTCCAGACTAGAATTTGCATTACTTACAAAAGCAGTAGCTGAGAAAAGAGCACCATCTATTGACTTGAAGATTTTAAGCAGTTCAAGTGTGAAAATGCAGTGATACCTTGTCAAAGACAAGAGAAGAAAGAGGCACTCACACGAGGCCCTGCAATTAGATGAATGATATTTTCTTCTGAAAGATTCTCTTTTCATCGTCATCGATTGCAACTCATATCCGAGCATGCATTTTTTTCCTCTGAAGCAGGAAAAATGTCATTGGCGTGA
This sequence comes from Bradypodion ventrale, assembly GCA_035047345.1. Lineage (NCBI taxonomy): Eukaryota > Metazoa > Chordata > Lepidosauria > Squamata > Chamaeleonidae > Bradypodion > Bradypodion ventrale. The sequence continues at coordinate 163,117,025 of JAWDJE010000005.1, read as the reverse complement.
ATTTGTTTAAGGTGGATCCCAGCTTGCCATGAAGTGATGATAGGATTGAGTACTGTATTTAATAAATTGCTTTAGGATGGCAAGGCAGTGAAATGTTACACTACTAAAATGTCAAGGTTTATAAAATAATGGAATCTATTGGTTGATTTTTAAAGCAGATATCCCACCACACACAATGACATTTAACAGCAAAATTATTTTAAAGAATTTTAGGTTATGTAATTAGTGGTATGTTTAACATGGTTACAACTAGAACATCCTACGTTTAATATTATCAACACAAACTACATTACTGCAAACTACAACTGCATGCTTTAAAGTGCCATTCTACTCTACTTAAAATTGTTGCCAGACTTGTTGTTAGATGCCTACAAAATTTTAATGTATATTTTTGGAGAATGGAGGGGCTCAGTGGTTAAGAAGCTCACCTTGTTACCGGGAAGGCTGGCAAGTCGGCAGTTCGAGACCCGGGTACTGCATCACGAATTGAGTACCCCACTCTGTGCCAGCTCTTGGGGACATGAAAGGAGCTTGATTCGGGCATCCCCTGAGCAGTTTCTCCAGGAAAAATCCTTTCAACCCGGAATAATTTCTGACACAAAAATATTATTATTATTAAGTATTATTAATATTATTATTATTATACAGATCAACCATTGGGTTCACAGTCAAGGATTGGTATAAAATTAACAGTTCAAGCCCTAACCAAGGACCTAAGAGCTGTTAAGGTAACATCTGAGTATATATGTTGTCCCCAGTAGTTTTTTGAAGAGTTAGGATGTTCAAATCAGATAAGGGGCCATTCAACAATTATGTGATCCTCGAGGGAGGGGAGGGGGTCTGCCATCTGAATTATAGAAAATTACATGGGAGCGGGGTGTGTGTGTCAGGTCAAAGATTACATAATCCATTTGGAGTTGTTATGGTTTCAAACCATGGCACTTTTAAGGTTTAAAGATGATCTCTGGGAATTTTGATCCAATTTGAGATTATTGAATTGCTTGTGCAGTCTATTCTATTTCACCAATAGTGAAAAGCTCTAAAAATTAGAGTTCCGATAAAAAAGCTCTGGATTTCGTAATTTTAAAGGTGTATGGGTGGGTTCGAAGCAAAAATTATGGATCACGTAATTGTTGAATGGCCCCTAAATCCAAAATTTTCAAATATCTAGGGAATCCTTTAGGTACTGCTCCAAGGGCTCCGATCACTATGAGAACAGATTTCTTCTGCTATTACTATTATTATTATTTTGGTTCACATGTTTACTCTTCAACATACAATAGAAAGCAAGAGTTGAAACCTATTACAGAAACTAGTAAAAGGGAAAGGTTAAGAAAACATTTGCTTGGTGAAAGAATGCCAATATTTATCCTAGATAGTAAGGATCACAGTCTGAAGAGCTTTATAAAAGACAATTGCTCAAAAGAACTACTGGCTAGGCTAAAAAAAGGTGGGAGGTGTGAATGTTAAAGCAAATAGCTTTTAAAAGTTGAACAGTGAATAATACATAAATTTCAAACAGCCAAATTTACATTCACCACTGGATGTTGATCACCACTTGGAAGAGTAACTGAGCCAACGGCAATAGGCTTTGGGCACAGAGTAACGCAAAGAGACTTTTCTTTCAGAATATGTTTTCCTTAAATAAAATACAGTAGTTGGGGTATAATGATGATTTTCTTGCAGAATATGCATTGTAGCACTGGATGATCTGAGAAAGTAACTACCAGTCCTGGATCATCTGCAAAATGGTTGCACAATAAAACATGCACTTAGGCTCTCCCATTCTACGTTTTTTGTTTATTTATTCACATTAGAATGTTGCACAATTAAAAGTATGGATGTAAATGAATTATAGATAAAAGTCACACAAATTAAAATGCTAAAAGGATACTTCAATGTAATCTTGGTACTTTACTAGATCTTTTATGCATGTACTAGGGCATAAATTGCATGCACCTAAATGCTGTATTGATTGTATTTCTCCAGTCACAGAATAATTGTCCTCCATTTTACTTTATTATTCTTTGATCTTTGTACTCCACTTTGATGTCTATTAAGTGATTTCTAGGTGGTCCAGCCACAACCTTATCATGGTAAGAGAGACTCTTCACCATTCACCCATGTAGCAAAATGTGTTGTTCTCCACAGATCTAATATTTAGAACATGAGAGGTATGCAGAAAACTTTTCCTCAATTTTAGCTTTCATCTAGGGCAGTGGTGGTGAACCTTGGCACTCCAGGTGTTCTTGAACTTCAATTCCCAGAAGTGCTGACTTGGGCTTCTGGTAAATAAAGTCCAAGAACATCTGGGGTGCCAAGGTTCGCCACCACTGATGTAGGGGTTTGGTGCTGTGTTTTGTTATATTGTTCATTATTTGCTAGCACCTCTCAGTGTGTGTCCAGAGGGACAATGCCAGCCAAATAACCATTTTTTTTCCGTGGGGTAAGTTTCAGACAGCCAAGAATTATCCTCCATGATTCATGAAGGGCTGCACCCACATATTTGGCATGTGCTGATTTACACCATAAAGCACTGGAATATTCTGCTGTGGAGTAACACTGTTCTTATTATTGTTCTTATTGCTGGTGGATGTCTCTCTGTCTTAAAAGTACACCACGTACTTTACATGTTCATGCTTCATATTTTAATAGAAAAGCCACCCAGCACCAAAAATACACTTATGCTACTTAACAGAAAAAGATATATTACTCAAAAGTGATTCGCACAGCCTACCCATCTAACTATTCAGAAAGATTTTACATGTTCTAAGGCACATCTTCCATCCCATTTTCAAAGGCTAAATACACAAGTAATCAAATGTGATACACATCAAATACAAAACTACATTCTATTGGTTTTGTAGTATGACAGACTGCAGTCAGGCTCACATTTTCATTAAACTGAACTTGGTGAAAGGACAGATTATGAAGAACTTGTTTATCAGGTTTTGAATGGTTAGCCTAGGCCCGTGATGGCGAACCTTGGCACTCCAGATGTTTTTGGACTTCATTTCCCAGAAGCCCAAGACCCCGTGAATCCACACGAATGGGTTTACTGTGACTCATCCGGCCCGCACTGGCCTTGGCGCTCCTGGAAGCGGAAGTAAGATCATGGGGGCTTGGGCTTCTGGGAATTGAAGTCCAAGAACATTTGGAGTGCCAAGGTTCGCTTTCATGGGCCTAGGCTGCTGCTTCCTATAGTGCAGTGATGGCCAACATTGGCACTCCAGATGTTCTTGAACTTCAATTCCCAGAAGCCCTGATCAGCAGGTGTGTTGACTTGGGCTTCTGGGAATTGAAGTCCAAGAACACCTGGAGTGTCAAGGTTGGCCATCATTGCTATAGTGGTTGTTCTGCTGCTGGCAGAAGCCCTTAAACTAGCTACAGAGGCAATAATTATCTGCTGACATTGCTAGGCAGCAAAAGACATTTAGTGGCATTTTGCTTCTGAACCTGGAGGTCTTACTAGCTGATGAATTAAACAGGATAGCGATTGGCATGTACAGTATTTGATTGGGTAAGCATTCTATGACTTTTTAAAAAAGTAAATTCTGGGAAGGACCCATATTGGATATGGAGTTATGCAACAATATGCAAAAGAAAGCAGAACTCTGTAAAGTGAAATACTAAAAAACCAAGTCTTTCTCTGCAAAGAAAACAGAAAAAGATCAATGATCTTTTTGCCACTCACATCTAATTATGATCCTAGGATAAAAACCAGTTGTTATGTGTGCAATAAAAAATAAAGCTCTCAAAATTAAATTCTGACAAACATTAGTAAAAAATCATACTAATCTTTAAATTTATGCCCTAATGTTAGGAGAGGACATAGAAAAAAAGGTCCTGAATAAAATATTTTGAAATTACAAAAATATTTTTTACACTCTGTTCACATAAGTACATCAGTTACATTCAAAGGATTAAATTAACTTGAAGTATTATGTTCAAAATATTGTTTACTCAGAAATCAATACCCACTGTTTAGTGAAGCTTATTTCTAAGTAAAAACCCTTACAGGTACAACATTAGATTTCTTTTCAAAATTCTTTGAGATTATTATAAGGTGCACATCACTTGGGGGTGGGCTTAGTTAAAAAGAAGTTCTGAATACATCCAAGTATGGGAGCACATTTTCTCTTCGGTAATTCAGGAATTCCGTGTGCAACATTCTACTTTTGGGAACCTGGACAACATTTCAAAGGTTTTTTCTTTCTCCTTTAACAAGACGAGCTCGAAATACCCAAGCATCCTATGAAGAAGAAAAAGAGATAGAAAACATTATGGAGTACTCCCAAAAATCCTATTGCTCTAATGCTCAAGATTGCACCTACCGTACATATAGTATGAGTACCTACTACCTATACAGAGAAAATTGTTTGAATCCTGTAACTTTGTTTCTGACTTGTGTGCAAACCAGGAAAAAAAAACAGGTCTGGTACAGTGCCTCTGAGCATCCTCGTCAATCCAAGCCCCTTATTTCTTCAGATTACAAAAGCCAAGATTTCCTACGTTATTCACGGATTTTCCAAACTGTGTGAATTCTGTATAAGAATCCCATAACCTTCACTCAGGTGGAACTGTTTCTTCTTTCCTCTGTCTAATTACACTAATCAACAGTTTTCAGATTCTGAAAGTATTTTTTTTAAAGGAAAGATCAGATTCTTAGAATGCTGAATTTATAAATCTACATATAGACATTAAGAAGAAAAGTTAATCAATAATAAAATACTTCCTTGGCACTATCTTATTGAAGGGTACAGAATCTAGATTTCTAGGAATTTGAGGTACTATTGGGGGGAAATTGTTCCTAGCTGCATATGGCTACAGAAGCATTTTGAGTATGAGTTGGAGGGTGGGGTAGAGACATGTGAATAAGATTTTTTTAAAGTTAGTGGTGGCATTTAAATGGCTTTCATTGCTTTCTTCATAGATCCCAGAATGATAAGATATTTATTTATTTAACTGCTGAAGTTTATGTATGTTCTATGAGTTAAAATTCCCAACATTTTTCAATAGTTGAAATAATAATGGAATGGATAATAATAAGTCCTATTTTGCACATTTAGATATTGTACAGCATCAACCTCGGTCAGATCATCTAGTCACAGAAATTTAATTATTGATGCTCCTTTAGTAAAGATTTTCCCCAGCCGCGGAACCACCAGGAACCCTTCAGCAAACAGGCAGAAATTTGGACAAATTTGTTTCTGTCCCTGGGTATAGGTACCCCTAACTCCCAGAGGACACATTATGCATTGCTGATAATCATTATACAAGATTACGCAAAGGATAAATCTTGCATTGCTAGGAACCAAACACACCAAAAGCCACAGAACTACTAAGTGCCGTTTCCAAAATGATGGGATGAGAAAAGCCACACGCAAAAATTATGTTGCACAGAAGGAGGAAAGTTCCGAGATCAGATCTGTGCAACATCCTGGATCATTATTGGATGGACCATTTCTACCAAACTAATTATTTCTAGAACATCAATGTAAGATACAGGCACGGTGGCAAATACTTTGGATCCAGGATATTTAAAAAAAGACACTTACCTTCAGGGTGAGAGATGAATCAATACCATACTTTGTTCTTGCAATCTCAATAACTTCTTTCTCAATGTTCTCTTGAGAAGTACCTTTCACATCAATGTAGTGGCAGTCACTACTTGCATAATGACAAGAGATTGCCTGCATTAAAAACCCAAAACAATACATTAACCTGTTATTGGTGTTTTCTTACAAGAAACTTAAGGGGAAAGTCTAAACATCTCGTAAACATATGAAATCTATTACCACTGTCTGCAATGAAGATAAATGTTTATTTGCACATTACCTGAAAATACACATATATGGATTATACATGAGTCATGTTTCATCTACTTGTGATACTTCACTGTAAACCAAGGCGAGGAAATCCTTTTTTTCTTGTGTGCAGTATTCTCTCAGGGCTAATCTTTTGAGCAGGGATTCTCAACCTGCGGCCCGTGGCACCATTTCATGTGGACCCCTCACCGCCTCCACCACAGCAGGAAGTGCCATGTGGTGGAGGAAGGGCCAAATGGCCATCCAGAACCTGAAGCTGTCTGAGGAAGCGTAACCCAGTCCCCAGCTTTTACCCCTTTTCTTCTTGTGTTTATAACTGTTGATGCTGGCAGCAAGTAAAGATGTCTTATTTTTAACTTGAATTGCTTCTAAGTGATTTTGCTGTATTAAGTGCTGGTTACTGTGAAAGGGGATGGGGTAATATTGAGCACTTGTGCTATTCTTCCTACACTTTCCTCTGTGCAAGTGTTGTTTAGTGCCTTAGTAAAGAAGAATAACCAAATTCCAAATTATATACCCCAACACTTAGCAGACCACTGGGGAAAAGACAGGTTGCTGTTATAAAGGTCTGAACTGGTTACTTGCAGAGAGCTTTTGAAATTAGCCCAAGGGACTGCATGAGAGAAGACTAAGAGCCTCAGAGTGTTCACTCCTATTGTAAATGGTAGAATCAACAGCAAGCTCCTATCTTATTCCTTGTCACAGACGGGGTGCCTGCTCAACGGGGCAAAAGCTCCATGGCCTCGATTGGTCTTTGGGACACAGAGGTGGCTTGCGTGGCTGAGGAGGTCAGCAGGGTGCTTCCAGCTGGCTATGCTGGTTCATGACCTCTCTGTGCCCAGTTCTAGACTGGTTCATAAAATGGAGACCCTGAATTAACCGGTGTCTATGGTAGCAAATTAGAATGAGTCCCGTTATAGTGGCACACCCTCTGTGATAAAATTCAGGGAGATGGGTGGGCCCTGGAAAGTCCCGGGGTGTAATGGTTTACCTTTCAGGCTAAACCGGACCAAGCTGGTCATCTGGCTGAAGAAACAAAAGTCTTCTCATCCTCCCGGCTTTGATGAACCCATCCAGTTAGGCCTGGGAAAAGCTCCTTTGTTGTCAATTCCCTTATCTCCCTGCCTTCTACCTTCACTCCTTTTAATTCTTGAAAAGGGAAGAAACTGCTCACAAGTTTCAAAGTACTGTACAGCAAAGTTTTATTGTAGCAAATTAAAACAAAACAGAAGAAATGAAATAAATTCATCAATAAAAGTTCCTAAGCTAAATATGTAAAAGATGCAGAGTAAAAAGTTCTGATGGGCTTTCGCCCCCATGATGAGACATGGTAAAGATCAAGCCATGGTAAAATAAAAGGACAGAGTTTCCTCCTGGCATTGGAGAACTTCTCTCTCTGGACCTAAAATCAGGGTCCACTTAAATACCCTTTTCTAAGGTGTTCTAAGTCCCTTTGGCATCTAAGGGATTCGTTTGATGGTTGATGTAATGTGTGACTTCACCTAGAATATATCACTGCAGATGTTGTTATCTGATTTCTTCCCATCTATTTACCGAAGAGGGCCTTTCTCATGAGATAATGAGACAATGACCCAAGAGTCTGCCCTAGGATACTTGGCAAGCATTATTCTGTTAATTAGGTAATAGCAGGTGTGAAGTGTGCTTCAAAAATAAGGAGTAAGTCTGATCCAGGCTGAGTGTTAAGAAACTCAAGCTTGGTGTACTTTAAATTAAACTACAACATTACCTAAGTAAAAACAAAGGCATCCCAATGGAATCCCTGACATTCCTCTTTTTACAGCTGTGAAATGTTACTGGAAAGTTCAATTATTAAGACAGAAGAAACCGTCCCTTGACCCAGCTGTCCTAAACAACTACAGGCCAGTCTCCAATCTCCCCTTTTTGGGGAAGGTTTTGGAGAAGGCGGTGGCACGCCAGCTGCAGGGGGCTCTGGAGGAAGCGGATTATCTGGACCCCTTTCAATCAGGATTCAGGCCCGGACATGGTACAGAGACGGCATTGGTCGCACTGATGGATGATCTCTGGCGGGAGCAGGATGGTGGTCATCCGACCATCCTTGCTCTCCTTGACCTCTCAGTGGCCTTCGATACCGTCGACCATGGTATCCTTCTGAAATGGCTCAAAGGATTGGGGATCCAGGGCACTGTGTTGTCCTGGTTTTCCTCTTTTTTGGAGGGCCGTACCCAGTCGGTGTGGTTGGAGAGTGAGAGATCCAGCCCTAGGTCCCTTAAATATGGGGTGCCGCAGGGCTCGGTGCTCTCTCCCCTCCTTTTTAACATCTACATGAAGCCATTGGGTGAGACCATCCGTTCCCATGGGATGCAGTACCATCAGTACGCGGATGACACTCAGTTGTACATCTCGGCCCGTGGGGACCCCAGTGATGCGGTCAAAGTCCTGTCTGGATGCCAGGAGGCTGTTGGGGTCTGGATGGGGGACAATGGGCTTCAGCTGAACGCTGGCTTTGGGTTGGGGGTCCGGGGTTATCCAGTGAGCTACCACCTCTAGTCTTGGATGGGGCAGTCCTGCCCCAGACAGACCCAGTGCGCAACTTGGGGGTCCTCCTGGACTCGCGACTGCTGCTAGAAGAGCAAGTGGCGACCGTGGCCAGGAGGGCTTTTATTCAACTTTGAGTGATTCACCAGTTGCGCCCGCTCCTGGACCGGGACTCCTTAATCATGGTCACTCATGCTCTGGTCACCTCCAGACTAGATTACTGTAATGCGATCTACATGGGGCTGCCCTTGACGACCATTCAGAGGCTACAGTTCGTTCAGAATGCAGCTGCATGGGTAGTGATGGGATGTGGACATTATACCCGTGCCTCCCCACTACTCCGGGAGCTGCACTGGCTACCAGTTTGCCTCAGGGTGCAATTCAAGGTGCTGGTTTTGACCTTTAAAGCCCTGTATGGCAGTGGGCCAGGATACCTGAGAGACCACATCGTCCCGAGAGTGTCTGCCCATCCAACCAGAGCAGACCGGAGGGGCTCCCTAGTTGTGCCTTCAGCTAGAGGGGCCCGCCCCTCTGGCACACAAAGAAAGGCCTTCTCCATGTTCGCTCCAGCCCTCTGGAACCTCCTTCCAACAGAATTGAGGCTACAGACGGAACTGCTGCCCTTCAGGAAAAGTCTGAAAACCTGGCTGGAAGGGCAGGTGTGGGGCCTTAATGGGAATACGGCTCCAGCCTGTTGGCTCATCCCCAGTTAGTACTTAGTTAATATCCCTCCCTTTGTGTTGTTGTATCCCCCCCCGCATTCTCTTTTATTTCTTTTTATTCCTTTAATTGGGGTGGGGGGTAGTAGGGTGGGGAAGTGAGTGGGCAATTTGGGATTTTAAAATCTATTTTTAAACATTTTAAAGTGTTGTATGGCGCCCTGACTCGGGTTCTCCTGATTGGGCAGCATATAAATTTAAATAAAATAAATAAATAAATAAATAAATAATAAAGCTGAATTCTCCTCTTGTTCAATATACAATTTGGACAGACTCAAAATTTTGGGCAAAATTGGAAATAACCTGCCTAGTTTTCAAAGACAATCTAAGACTATTAAAAATGTCACCTTGGCAAAGCAGTGGAAACAGTCCCACATCACTTTGCTAGGAGGCTGCTTTTTTAAACAGCTATCCTCCTGGAATACTGGTGTTGGGCAAAAAAGCTGTATTCTTGTTGAAATCTACACTATCCAAAAGATTATCCCATCCCCACAAGCTCAGTTTTATGTGGGCGGGAGGCTCTTTTTCAAACTAAAGAAGTAGAGAAATGTTAGTGGTCCCCCTCAGATTCTGATATTAATACTGTGGTGAAATGGTCAAGAATCTTCACATTTGGATGCCATAGGAGATTTCTTGCACAACACCCTCTCTGGAGGATGTTGCTGCACTTAAGCTTGCAATAACACATATTACTTAGTGGTGGGCATCAGCATGTTCGCACCACTTCGCCAGAACTGGTAGCAGAAATTCTGGCTGGCCATGTCCGTCCAAGTTTTGAAATAAAGTATCTGTAGTCCTAATTTGGGTGCAATGCAGGGCTTCCCCCCTGGCCACGCCCAACATACCACGGCCACAGTGTGGTAGTAAAAAATTTTTGGGAGCCCACCACTGATACTACTCAGTCAACACCAACATCTGTTGGTCTTCTCATTCAGTAAGAATGAAGGATCTGCAACATGCATCTGCAAGCACATGTGACATAGCCTGATTATATTTTAACTGAAAATATGTAACTACTTAGCCTTCATCTTATAAAACTTGTAAAAGATGAGGATTAAAAAGTGAGATCAGTTATTAATTAAAAATATGGGATGATCTTGACTTATGCAATAGATTTTTCCTAAGGAAATGCCCCGGGTGTTTATTTATTTATTTACAACATTTACATACTGTCTTCCTCACCATAGGTGACCCAAAGCGGTTCACGACACAACTAAAACATCGATTAAAACATCAGCTAAAATCTTATTTAAAACCAGTTAAGATCACATATATAAAACTGTCTAAAACCACCCTAGACCCTCCCCAATCCTTTAAAAAGGCCGGGAAGCCAAGCAGGGATGAGCCAGCGGGATGGGGCTGTGACACCAGCCGTGTCCCACACCTGCTGGCATAACCATGTTTTTCAGTGCCTTCCTGAAGGGGAGCAGCTCTGTCTGGAGGTGCAGTTCAGGTGGCAGGAGGTTACACAGGGCCGGAGCAGACACCGAGCAGTCTGTAATTTGAACAAGCACAATACCTTCCGAAACCCTTCAGTCTTGTTCATTCCAGAGCCATGGATCAACAAAGGATGGAAAAACACTGTGTCTCCTTTCTCCATCGCAAGGTGAACTCTAGGAATGCTGTCATCAAAATCACGCACTCCATGGTACATCTTGTTTACACCACCCTGGAAAAGCAACAGAAAAATTATCTTCTTCCTCACAGTGGTAGGAGGAAGACCATCCATACTTTGGAAAACAGTGCCTTACAAATATGCCATAGTTCAGTGGAGAAAACGGGAAGCTCATGTCAAAGTTACCTGAGAGAAAACTATGATAAAAGCCTGTACTTAAAGATGTCTGCTTGAATGATTCTAAAATCGTGGAAAACCAAGGGTTACATCAAGCAATAGATAATGTTTTAATTTAAAAATTCATATCATCCCAGACACCACTAAGGTAACTAGGAAACGTCACTTCAAGTATCTATCCTTCCAAAAACCCAGCCAATAACACCTTTACATGGACTCGAACATTTATAAGTGGGGAAGACAACGTACAACCTCTAATGCCAACTCAAGGAAAGAGAAGTCTGCCTTGGCAAAGCCAGTCATGACCCACAGGAGGAAGTGATTCATCGTTTTTCCACATCCCTACCTCTCCATCCTATTTTAGGACTGTGGGAGCTTTTCTTTGAAAATGAAATCAACTTGTTAAATGCTGCAGTCGAGAATCAGTAGCCCTCATTTGATGTCAAATATCTGGCATGCTCACAATAAGCAGTGCTACTCTCCGCAGCTTAATCTCTAGTAGTGCATCAAGTAAAGCAAGGGAGCACTGTTTCCTTTCCCAAAATCTAATTTTACTGAATGAAATCTGCTAAAAACATAAATATATATTTTTGACACAAAGAATGGCTTATTAAATGAATAAGTAGGATGGTGGTGAATTTGATCTCTAAATGCACCCGCAGAAAGAACACTGATTAGGATTTTGAAAAAAAATAACTCTAAAAACATAAAAATGCAACCAGCTATTTCCAAACTTGGGACCGCAGTGGCTCAAGTGCTTAAGACACTGAACTCACTGACTGGAAGGTGGGAGTTCAATTCTCGGGCACTGCATGATGGAGTGAGCTCACGTCTCTGTCTCAGCTCCTGCCAACCTAGCAGTTCGAAAGCAAGAAATTGCAAGTAGATAAATAGGTACCACGTCAGTGGGAAGGTAAACAGTGTTCCGTGCACTCAGGTGTTGAGGCCATGCCTGCCGCATGTCCACGGAAACACAGACAGCACTGGCTCTTTGGCTATAAACAGAGATAAGTACTGAACCCTAGAGTCGGATACGACAGACTTTCGAGAAAGGACGACCTTTACCTTTACCTAATCCTAGAACAAAGATTCTTAATTTCTGTTTGTAAGATCCCGTTCAAAGTACATTCATTCTTTTCCAGAGCTGAAAAATACTGGGCATAGAGAACACATATTCAGGGTATCAAGCATACACTGTAAAAATATGAATACCACGGTCTGATCCATTAGAAAAAAATAAGATGTTTCTAGTACTAAAGGTTTCCCTTGCTCGAAAGCCAGCCGTATCCGACTCTAGGGTTCAGTGCTCATCTCTGTTTCAAAGCCGAAGAGCCAGCACTGTCTGCTTCTGCAGACGTTTCCGTGGTCATGTGGCAGGCATGACTAGACACCGGAGCGCACGGAACGCTGTTTACCTTCCCACTGAAGTTGTCCCTATTTATCTACTTGCAATGTCTTGCTTTTGAACTGCTAGGTTGGCAGGAGCTGGGACAAAGATGGGAGCTCATTCTGTCCTGCAGTACTCGGGGATCGAACTGCTGACCTTCCGCCTCCCAGTCAGCGTCTTAGCCACTTGAGCCACTGCAGTCCCTATTTCTAGTACTGCCACCTTGTTATTCTCATAATGTTACTTTTCAATGAGCCTTACTGGCTTTCAAGCAAGGGCAACCTACAGGTATTTCCAAACTTGTTGACAATCCTTTTTACTTCATTTCCACACATTCCCTCAAAGACATTTAAATTACCTCCCAATCAGGATAATCATGCTCTTTTAAAGTTCCTTTATGAGTTCCTGGCAATACGACCAAGCACCCATTTCTGCGATCAATCTTTTCCATGGCCGTCCAGGCACAAACAATACGATCTGCAGGCCTGAATGAGAAGTAATGCAAGTCCTGATGCAATGGATGGCGAGAACTCTTCTTTCCTGCAAAAGTTACTTGCATTAGTACAACTTCAGGGTAAGATATCAAAATGAAGAAGAAATGGTAAGCCTCCATCAATGATGCACATTTATCTGCTACAGCAAAAAAAGTGGCTAGAAATTATTCCTTTACTGTATTTTAGAATCAAAATGTTCTCCTTCCTTTTAATTTCAAGCGGGAAAATAACAGCACCACACATACTGAGAAATTTACTCTGATGAATTTGGTGTGTGTGTATGAGTCAAATTAACATTTAAATTAACACTTAAAGCACAATGCACTGATGTTTTGCTAGTCCAACTTTGGCTCCTTTAATGTATATATCACTCAGCATTTGGGCTTTCTGTAGATTTGTAACCCACTTTTCTTCTGCTTGGTGAATCTTAGCAATAGTAAATCTAGTAGCTAACACTCAAAGCTAAACCAGAAAAAAAAAGATAAGCAGTCAAATTCAACAATACATTAATCTAAAGTGGTCTGCCCATTTCAATACAGTTGGTCAAAAATTCCTTACCAGGATCTGGAGGTTTGTTTATCAGCATGGTGTGCATAGCCATGATATTTGGTCCTGTGAAACATTCAACATATTTCACGATCTAAGGTGAAGAAAATATCACATGAAAAACTATACTGGAAACCTACTTGTACTAACATATCTAAACTGTTTGCGACCTTTCTACCTGGCGGAGCGTCTACCCCTCAGAAATCAGGCCCACTTCACCCGCTCATCTCTTACAACTCAACCCCAAGTACTGACTCCCAGGTTGGCTAGAAAGTCCGATACCCATTGGAGGGCTTTTTCTGTGGCAGCTCAGGCTAACTGGAATGCTCTACTTGGGGAGCTGCATTTGATTGACTCTTTAGGAACCTGAAACAACTGAAAACCTCTCTTTTCGAGGCCTTTGGCAGCTTGTTGAAATCCAAATAGGAAACTCTCCCATCATTTTTGGCACTTGGGCTAGTGGTCCTTGGTTCTGATTGGACTGAGGTGGTGGTGGAGGTTGTTCTATGGTTTTATGGTGTTTGTTTTGCTCTTTTTAACATTGTGAGCCTCCCAGAGTGGGAGTGTATCCCAAATGGGTGGGGTATAAGTTGAATAAATAATAATAAAATAAAGCTATTACATTATGAGGCCAATAGGTGAGATGAGCACGGATGTAGCCTTAGTGCAGGGATGGCCAACTTTGACACTCCAAATGTTCTTGAACTTCAATTCTCAGAAGCCCTGATCATCAGGAGTGCTGACTTGGGCTTCTGGTAATTGAAGTCCAAGAACACCTGGAGTGCTAAGGTTGGCCATCATTGCCTTAGCTGGTTGCAGTGACTGGTTACAGAGATAGAGGTCATGATCTTAAATCCCCAATATACTTCCCAAGAGAGAGCCTACCTAGTCAAGTTCCTCCAGCATGAGGGGCTGGTGGGATTACATGATCTACTACCCACACAGCTTTGCACAAACTGCATGATGTAATGTGACAAAGGTGGCTTAGCAATTAGTACCACAAAACCATTCCCCACCTTTGTTTTCTGTGTTTCTGCAAGGATTAAATCACTTTGTTTGTCTAAATCAGCATTTCCCAAACTATGTTCTGCAGAACACTGTTGGACCCCAATTCCCAAAAACCTAAGACAGTTCTCCAAAGCACTGATCAGCCAATGTACTGACTTAGGCTTCTGGGAATTGAAGTACAACAGTGTTCTGTGGAACATAGTTTGGGAAACGCTGGCCTAAATCGTATTAAGGTAATTATAAGTATTTAAATATTTGCTTTTACTTGACTTTGGCCAAGCCAGCCGAAGTTAATTCTTAGTTCTAAGCATTTTTCATTGCAGTCACAATCACAACCAAACTAGATTTATAGCATGCAATCAGATCTACTGTGGTGTTGTTTGGAGCTAGATTTGGATTAAGATTTTGTTGGGCTATACTTAGACTGCAACTGCAGACATGAGGCGGAGGTGTTACACTTGGTCACATTTCTCGCAGGTTACATCAGTTTTAATAATAATTCTTAGCACCGCAGAGCTAAAAGGGACAATATGGATCATCAGGTCCAGTTACTTCTGTTCTGACAACAGATAATTTGATTTGGCAATTGAAGTGGTGATCACTTAGCCGCTATCTCAGAGTGCCTGGAGGCTTTTAACTGGCAAGTAAAAATAAAAATGGCAGGAATAAATGGTGTTTTTTTTTTTAAAAAAAAAACATGTCAGAAGCACACGAAGGTGCTTTTTGGGTTGAAAGGATTTTTGCTGGAGAAACTCCACTCAGGGGATGCCTGAATACGGCTCCTTTCATGTACCCAAGATCTTTCCCCACCAAAGTGGTCCCTATTTATCTACTTGCAATTTCTTGCTTTCGAACTGCTAGGTTGGCAGGAACTGAGACAGAGACGGGCACTCATTCCACCATGCAGTGCTCGGGTCTTGAACTATCAACTTGCCGACCTTCCAGCTAACAAGGTGAGCTTCTTAACCACTGAGCCAATGCAGTCCCTAGGAATAAATGGTTATTCAGCAAATGGATCAGTCATTTGGCAAACTGGTTGGTGACTGACATAAAAGTGACTCCTGTGAAGAAGGAATTACTGTATTTTCTGGCGTATAAGACTACTTTTTAACCCCGAAAAATCTGTGCCAAAGTCGGGGGTCGTCTTATAGGACAGGTACTTAACTGCAGCTTGTTTCCCCTTGCTTCATATGTCCGGCGCATATGGTGGGGGGTGCCGCGGCCGAGTCCCTGCTATGTGCGGGGAGTATGAAGCAAGGGGAAGCAAGCTGCACACATCTTCCTGTACCTCGAGGAGGAGAACGTGAGCTTGGATTGGCTCTCCACCAGAACCTGCCCATTCGACTCGGAGGGCTGCGCGTCTTCGGGTTGAGTGTGGGTTAATTTTTATTTGGTGTGCGTTGGAAGAGAGGTAGTCTTATATGGCAAGTATATTCCAAACTCTATATTTTAACTGGAAAAGTTGGGGGTCGTCTTAAACGCCCAGTCGTCTTATACGCCGGAAAATACGGTAATCCTTCCTCCAGGCCATTTTCCAACTTAAATATGCACAAAAACCTCTCTTTGGAGGTCAAAGTACATTATACAGGGGCCAGAGGTGTACTTGCATGTATCCCCTCCTATGGGCCAATTCAAAATTGTGGTTGGAGGTACAAAGAGTCTTTCAACTTGATTGTCCCTAGTGGCTAATTCTGACTTTAACAAAAAAACAACACAATAGCAAGTTATTTCTGGCAACATGAGAATTCTGCTCTCTAACTCAACTTCTGCCAGATTGCAGTCTATGTTCTTATCAGGATACCAAGGGGCTGTGGTGGCTCAGGGGTTATTAAACTTGCTTTGTTAGCTGGAAGGCTGGCAAGTTGGCAGTTCAAGACCCAGATACTGCATGATGATTGAGTGCCTGTCTCTGTCCCAGCTCTTGGGGACATGAAAGGAGCCTCATTTGGGCATTCCATGAGTGGAGTTTCTTTTGCAAAAACCCAGAATTATTTCTGACACAAAATTATTATTATCAGAATACCAATGCTATACTAGGCCAGTAGCTCAATTACTGCAGATACAAATTTAGGAAAAAACCATAGTTATGGCTACAAATCACTACAACAATGGTCTAGAACAGTGTAGCACTACAGCCTTAGAATGGGCTATAGAGATCACATACCAATGTTATGTACGTTCTCCACAAGGATTTATCTTAAACATATAATTCAGAACATGACACTAAAATGCGATCATCTGTGGCCTTCACAGTTTCCTCCTCTTTACCTCAGGCAATGTGCAATATCTGAAGAGTTCCTCGTCTGCTGTGAAATCCTGTACTTTTGAAACTGCCTTCTGATCTGCAGTAAACTCTGACTTGACAATTGACACGTCCCTCATGATCACTATTCCAGGCACTGTCACCTCCCCTCTGCAAATCTTTGTGAACTCATCTCTGAAAAGAAGATTGGGGAGGGGGGGAATAAAGGGGGGGGGGGGGAACGACACACCAACAATTAGTAAATTGTACTACACTAATAAAACAATTCTATTGTCCTTCAAAACTAAATTGGATAAGAGATACAATCTACACAGCCCAGAACCCACTTTGAAAAAGTTTGGTCTGTATTTATCAATCATTTCCAGATTATTCAAAATAACATAGTTTTTTGAATATCTGGAGAGTTTCAAATGTGATGGGCAAAGCACTCTCTGGAGCTGGGGCGCTTATAGCTTTCAGGTCCTCTTTGACACGTAAGATCCTAAAGCAGGGATTCTCAACCTGCGGCCCATGGGCCGGATACCGGCTGTAGTGCCATTTCATGTGGTCCCCCACTGCCTCCAGCACACCAGAAAGTGCCATATGGTGGAGGAAGGGCAAAATGTCCAACCAGCCCACGAGGCTGTCTGGGGGACAATGACCCGGCCCACAGCTTTAAAAGGTTGAGAACTCCTGTCCTAAAGCCATACCTATCAACCGCGGCTCGGGAAAATATGGGACCTGCGCAAACGGTTCTGCGCAAGTCGCCTTCTATGCATGCGTAGAAGGCGATCTGCGCAGAAGGGATGCGCAGTACCTCTTTTCCGGGGTTTTGGCAGCTGCGGGCAGGAAATGGCACAAATCGGCAGCGAAAATCGGGAAATCCAGGAAGGTTGACAGGTATGCCTAAAGCATACCCCAAGGGAGACCTATGTATTGCAATCTGTATGCTTTATGAAATCTTATTCAATATGATTAGGATAACAGAATGCACATTACCTGAAACGTTCAATGTCCTTACTGGAGACCAGGTTTTTAATGACTAAATAGCCATTCTCCTCATAGAAATGCCTCTGCTCTGGGCTTAGAAGTTTATTATCCAACGTGTAACTGTGGAAATACCAAATCATCATCATAATCACTACCACCATTGCCACTGCCATTACTACCCTCACCAGAAGGAGTGAGAGAAAGAAAAGCAAGATGCACAGACCACCAATCTAAATATTTAAGCAGTACTGTACCTGTAAGCAGAGACACAGAAAAAGAAAAATGTGATAATCTCTGCCATTTGTTGTGTTTTATTACACAACTCTTGACTGTTCCTGTGACAGAATTTTTTCTAGCAGATAAACATCTCTCATAAAAAGCCATGTTTGCTCTTTTTAGAAAAAACAAAACAGCCATACTGCATACAGAAATTTTTTACCATTACTCCTTGAATCTGGTAATAAATGATTTGTTCCTTTGGTAGCAATTTTCAAACTACATTGCAGGAAACCCTGCAGTACCTTGAATGAACCATCAGTAACTGCAAAGTAATTTCCCTAAGAGACAGCTAACATGTCACTACTGATCTGTCCAAGCAACAGAATTTTTTCTTCTTAACAGCAAATAAAATGAGAGGCCTCCAAACTGACGTAAAACTAACTACAGAGTATATGGCTGGAAATGCCCTGAGCCCAGTGGTGGGCTCCAAAAAAAATTACTACCACATTGTGGCTGTGGTTTGATGGGCGTGGCCAGGGGAAAAAGCCCCCAAAATAGGACTACTTTATTTCAAAACTTGGATGGGCAGAGCCAGCCAGAATTTCTACTACCGGTTCTGGCGAACCGGTGTGAACCTGCTGATGCCCACCACTGCCTGAGCCATAAGTAGTAGTGTAGTGAAGGTAAAATACCTGGGAAACGGACAATGTGGGAAAGGTGTCCTGAAAACAGGGAGTTTGAAATATTTGATGGTCAGATGACATTTATATCCCAAAACACAATACTTCCAGAAACATACAAAAGTTATTATACCTTAAAACAGGAAAGCAGAGAGAAATCTGCATAATAAGCTGTTACTGTCCCTATATATTTAGTTGTATTTTATTGTATGTCATCTGAATGTTGTTGTGACAGGAAATGTGATACATAAACGTACGGATCAGGGGTGCATTGATGCAAAACAAGCTCTTTACATCACATTTACAACTAAATAAATGCAATTTAACCACTCAATATAAAAATAGTTTGTTTTTTTATATGGCTGCTCTGTTAAATGCAACGTATCTTTACTTCAAACACACAGATGGTACAAGGAAGCACTGGTGACAGAAGGAGCTGAAGAGTAAAAACTGAGAAAGCTTCTGTTTTGGAACATTGGAAAAGTGGTCAATGATTATTTGCGTCCTATAATCTGACAGAGTGGCAACTATTCTCTACAATGATTACACTAAAAGAGAAAGAATAGTATTGCAAAATAGCATAAATAATCAGATTCATTTGACTCAGCAAATTGACCTAACTGAACTGATCAAAAGTTCACTGAACTGACACTTAAAATCACATTTTTAATGTACATATGTCTGCATGTATTTTTGCATGTATCTGTAGTTTTCTTCCTCTGTGTCTGTGTATGCACATGTGTGCATAGTTTCCTTATCACTGACATGTAAAACTAACAAATAACTCACCTGTGTTCTCATGTAAGAAAAATGGGGTAAAATACTACCTACCGGAACTGTACTGGGTATTTCGAAGTAGTAACTTGGGCTGAAGTGGGGCCAAGTGTCTACAGAACAAATTAAGGAAAGCAGCATTGTATCCAGAGAGAGAAACAGCCTTGGAACAGATTTAGGATCAAATGAATTCATGAGAAGAAGAAAGAAACAAATATAAAGTAGTGTATCAAGTTTATATTACTCCCTATAATTATCTTATGGCTTTACAATCTAGGTTTCCAATTCAAATGAAAAACACTATCACACCTAAAAGTTATATACTGTACAGTATTTTTATTCTGCCCTTCCAAGGAACTAATGGATTTAAGCTCCTTATATTCCAATGGAACAAAATATCTACTTCATCTTAAATCCACTTAGTGCACTGTAATTGTGCGAACAACAACAGGTTTTCACCGATGTATAGCGATGCATTTCAACCGCCTACTTAAATATTCCACAACTGATGACTGGATGACAACAGGTCACATGTTCCTGATAATAACAAGATCAAGAAAAGGGCAATGAACCCAGTAATTACCAACCAATTGGAGTAATAGAAGTGGATAAACATCCTACATACAAAAGATACAATTTGGTCCAAAGGTAATACATAAAAAAAACTGTGGAAATTTTTAAAATCAAAATTAAATGGCGGAAACAGCTGAAATGTTAGACTGGACCCAAAATGAAACTAAAAAATGTGGACAAAAAACCACAGAAATTAATTAACATGCATCATGCACTACACCCCCAAAATAATGTGACCACGTTATATTTAATACAAATTTTTTTGGAGACCATGGATTACTACAAATACACCAGGTAGTAGAGGAAGAAAAAGAAGCCAAAATATGATCTCAATAGAAGCGGAGAAAAAAATATTCACGGTGATGAAAATGAAAAACACTGTGAAAATAACAGAAATGAAGGCAGAATATAAGAAACAACAATTTGAAGATAAATTGGGCAGCTAGAAAAATAAACAATTGCATGAGAAACACCCTGAGAAATATTGATGGAAAATCTTAACAACTTAACTTGACCATTGTAAAACTGGGGACAATCAAGGAAAAAACTGGAAGTTTGATTCTTGTTGTATAAGCACAGGTGCTTAAAACATACCTGTCAAGTTTTGGGAAATCTCTGTCAAAATAAGGGAAATTTCCTGGCCAAACCAGGAAACTGGACATCTATGCTTATCCTGTGCTGGCCTCCAGTATAACTCCAGCCTAACTCCAGTCTAACTAATACGGGATGACAGTGGGAAAGAGTGTAAAATACAGGGGTTTGACAGAAATTTCCCAAAACATGACAGGTATGGCTTAGAATTAATATCATGTAAGCTAAAATTCAAGGAATTTTTGGAAACAGCAAATATTGACTCCGACAAGAAAAAGATAAAACTGTGTCACTGTAGATTTATTCAGTCTGTTGTCTATATGAAATTTAGAAAACAGGGCAAAACAACAGAGAACAACATATGACACCTAATCATATCAACACAAGCCATATAAGAAATCAGCACAATTAATAGCTTACTAGCTTAGTGGCTCAAGTAGGTAAGATGCTGACTGGGAAGCGGAAGGTCAGCAGTTCGATTCCCGAGTACTGCAGGACAGAATGAGCTCCCATCTTTGTCCCAGCTCCTGCCAACCTAGTAGTTCGAAAGCAAGAAATTGCAAGTAGATAAATAGGGACCACTTTGGTGGGAAGGTAAAAGCATTCCGTGCACTCCGGTGACTAGTCATGCCTGCCACATGACCACAGAAACGTCTGCAGAAGCAGACAGCGCTGGGCTCTTCGGCTTGGAAATAGAGATGAGCACTGCACTCTAGAGTCGGATACGACTGGCTTTCAAGCAAGGGAAACCTTTACCTTTACTTTAAATCCTTTAGCCCCAGACTGCAGAACTTTACTTAACAGCATCAGGCCTTTTTGGAGGAGTAATTTTAATATTTATTCTTCTAGTTTTGTAATAGCTTGTCAGATTGGCCTGGAAAGGATACTAACAACCGTTGAAACAGCTCCCTTGTGGCCTCAAGATACAAACACATGTGGCAGTGTGTCAGTGACCCTGGAACCACAGGGCCAAGTCCAAACTTGAAACAAATAGCACTGCGTGGGGCATTTCATGTGCAGAAGTAAAAATAAGTCTGCACGTTGTACCCAATGAAAACTTCATTCATGCACTCAAGAACCACAGAATGCAAAAAATATTGTGGATCTGAAGTTTTGTGTATTGGATAGAAGAATTAAAATATTTGTTATTTTTTTAAATTAATTTTTACCCAAGTCTGAAGATTGTTTAAGTGACCATTTTAAAGTTGTAATTAGGAAAAGCAGTACCTGCCACTATCTTGGGATATAAATGTTATTAGTTAAACTTAATTCCCCTTTTTTCTTTTCTTATTTTTTGTCATATATATTGTATTTGTAAGTATGATGTCTGTATTTTTATTCATAGTCATTGTTTTTTTTAAAGTTGTATTATTGTTAAAAAATTTAACAAAAATAAAAAAACTTAATTCCCTAACGCTCAGATCACCTACAGAACAAACACTGGAAAATGTTGAGGGTTTACCAGAATAAAACTGATTTCATGCCCTATGGTGGAACTGTTCCAAAAGTAAGGCTCATTGAAAAGTAACATTATGAGAATAACAAGGTGGCAGTACTAGAAACACATCTAATTTTTTCTAATGGATCAGACCATGGTATTCATATTTTTACAGTGTATGCTTGATACCCTGAATATGTGTTCTCTATGCCCAGTATTTTTCAGCTCTGGAAAAGAATGAATGTACTTTGAACAGGAGCTTGCAAACAGAAATTAAGAGTCTTTGTTCTAGGATGCCAATGAAGTTAGGTAAAGGTAAAGCTCACCTTTGCTCGAAAGGCAGTCATATCCGACTCTAGGGCTCAGTGCTCATCTGTTTATTTTATTTATTTATTTATTTATTTATTAGTCATATTTATATATGCCGCCCACTCAGGCCGAACCCGACTCAGGGCGGCATTACAACAAGTTTTAAAAACACATAAAAACACTTTAAAAGACCCATATCCCACCCACCCATCCCACCCACTATAAAAAGAAGAAGAGAGAGTTCTTAATGGTTTACATAAGCCAGCAGGTGGGGACCGTGTTCCCATTCGGGCCCCACACCTGCCCTGCCAGCCAGGTCTTCAATCCTTTCCTGAAGGGCAGCAATTCTCTTTGAAGTCTTAGATCTGTTGGCAGGAGGTTCCAGAGAGTTGGTGCGGACACGGAGAAGGCCCTCCTTCGGGTCCTAGACAGATGTGCACCCCTAACTGATGGCACTATTAGAGAGCCCCTCCGGTCCACTCTGGTTGGACGGGCAGACACTCTTGGGACGATGCGGTCTCTAAGGTATCCTGGCCCACTGCCATATAGGGCTTTAATGGTCAAAACCAGCACCTTGAATTGCACTCGGAGACAAACTGGTAACCAGTGCAGCTCCCGAAGTAGCGGTGAGGCATGGGCATATCGCCCACATCCCATCACCACCCGGGCTGCCGCATTCTGGACCAGCTGCAGCCTCCGAATGGTCGTCAGGGGCAGCCCCATGTAGAGCGCATTACAATAATCTAGTCGGGAAGTGACCAGAGCATGGGTGACCATAAGCAAGGAGCCCTGGTCCAGGAGCGTGCGCAACTGGCGAATCACCCGAAGTTGGGCAAAAGCCCTCCTGGCCACAGCCGCTACCTGTTCTTCTAGCAGCAGCCGCGAGTCCAGAAGGACCCCCAAGTTGCGCACTGGGTCTGTCTGGGGCAAAACAGCCCCATCCAGTACCAAAGATGGTAACTCCCTGGATAACACGGGGCCCCTTATCCACAGCCACTCTGTCTTGCTGGGATTCAGCCAAAGCCCATTGGCCCCCATCCAGACCCCAATGGCCTCCAGGCATCCGGATAGGATTTCAACAGCATCACTGGGGTCCCCACGGGCCGAGATGTACAACTGAGTGTCATCCGTGTACTGATGGTACCGCACCCCGTGGGAACGAATAGCCAAAGAGCCAGTGCTGTCTGCGTTTGCAGACATTTCCATGGACATGTAGCAGGCATGCCTCAACACCTGAGTGCACGGAACGCTGTTTACCTTCCCACTGAAGTGGTCCCTATTTATCTACTTGCAATGTCTTGCTTTTGAACTGCTAGGTTAGCAGAAGCTGGGACAGAGACGGGAGCTCACTCTGTCGTGCAGTACACCTGGGAGTAATTTCTTTTTTTGAACCTCATGTTTTGCTGTGTTTGGCAGGACACAGACAAGAAGCCAAGCACCCTCCTTTTGGCATCCCTCCTTAGAAGTAACAAGTTGGAAAGCTACCTATAAAGAGAGCCACTGTCTTTCAAACCAAGCAAACTTCTTGTTCGATCTACATACAGAACTATCTCTTCCGGTATTTTGGTTCTTGTTATACTGTATAATTAATTGTGTTGGAAGCCGCCCTGAGTCAGCCTACAAGCTGATTGGGCAGGGTAAAAATTAAAAATCTAATCTAATCTACTTGACTAATTGGAGCACATCCACACATGTGAAACAAGTTGACATTCCTGTTAATGAAGCAATGCATATAGTGACAGGATGCCTCAAACATACACCAGCTGAGAAAATATATCTTCTTGTTAGTATTGCTGCACTTAAGATAAGGAGAGAAGTAGCAGCGGATTCTGAGAGAACTAAGCAAAAGAATGACCCTCGACATCCTCTTAACAACCATGTGCCTGAAGTCCTCTGACTCAGATTCAGGAAGAGCTTTATGGGAAGAACAAACATTCTTGAGGGAAGGGTAAAGGTTCCCCTTGATTGAAATCCAGTCGTATCCGACTCTAGGGTTCAGTGCTCATCTGTTTCAAAGCTGAAGAGCCAGCGCTGTCTGCTTCTGTAGATGTTTCCATGGTCATGTGGCAGGCATGACTAGACACCGGAGCGCACAGAACGCTGTTGATCTTCCCACCAAAGTGCTCCCTATTATTCTACTTGCAATTTCTTGAGGGTATGCCAGAGCAAAATCAAATTTAAAGATGATGAAACTCACTAGACAAGGAATAACATTAAAGGAAGATATAGACGAGGAACTCAACCTCCCCTATGTCACTTGGAGGACTCTGAGTAGACTGAGGGATGGAGTCCCTGAATGTAAGACCAACATGCTCAAGTGTGCAGACAACAACACGGTGTATGAATGTGGAGATGCAGAATCATCCTGTCAATCTTCCCCGATTGGCCAGGATTTCCCGATTTTCGGGGCCGATTTGCGCCATTTCCCGCCCGCAGCTGCCAAAACCCCAGAATTGGCAGCAGGTGGGAAAGATGTACTGCACATCCTTTCTGCGCAGATTGCCTTCTACGCATGCGTAGAAGGCGATCTGCGCAAAAGGGGATCATAGAAGCCTTCTACACAAGCGTAGAAGGGTTCTACGCAAGCGTAAAAGCCTTCTATGCATGATGTGTAGAAGGCGATCTGTGCAGAACCGTTCTGCGCAGGTCACGTATTTTCCGGAGCCACGGTTGACAGGTATGTGCAGAATCTGGTTCATTTGCTGGTCTGCCGATTACTACCGATAGCATGTACCGATGAAGATTTAATATTGGCCGACGACAAAGCCCAAAGGGTGGCTTCATAATGGCAGTCCAAAGTTTGATCTGGACACGGAAGAAGAATACAGTAATCGCATACGACAGCAATCTCCTTTCTTTCTGCAAACTCAGCAGCTGATAAATGCGCAGGAGCCTGGCGGCGGATCCTGTCTTGCTGGGTGGGAGGCAGAAGGTCAGCAGTTCAAAACCCCCGACTACTGCGGAATGAGCTCCAGTCTCTGTCCCAGCTCCTGCCAACCTAGCAGTTCCAAAGCAAGAAATGGCAAGTACATAAATAGAGACCACTTGGGTGGGAAGGTAAACAGCGTTCTGCGTGCACTTCGGTGTCGAGTTAGGCATGCCTGCCACATGACCACGGAAACGTCTGCAGAAGCAGACAGCGCTGGCTCTTCGGCTTTGAAACAGAGATGAGCACTGATCCCTAGAGCCGGATACGACTGGTTTCCGAGCAAGGGTGACCTTGACCTAAAGAAGAAAGCAGGCTTCGGGGTGCAGCCCGAGAAAGGAATAGAGGTGGGGATGTCGGCCCCCCCCCCGGCCCAAAACAAAAGGCAGAACCAGAACTAAACACACTTCCCGGGCTATGCACGGACCACAGAAAGGATACGACAGAGGCGCGACGAGCCAGACTCGGAGGCCGGAAGTGGCCCAGGTGGCCGAGGACCCTCCCCAGCCGGAGCGGGGCTCTACTGGCCGCCATCCTTCGCTCCTCCATGAAGCGGATCCCAGGCGAACGACAGCTCGATCGAAGCCCTCCTCCTCCTCCTCCTCTAAAGGCTCCAGTTTTATGCCGATTGGCTCCTGGGTGGGAGGAAGGAAGCCGCCCGCCCTGGCTCCGCCGCGAAAGGGCGGGAGAAAGAGGGAGGCTTTCGCCATGGAGGTATAAAAAAAAACAGGAGATCACATGACGTCACACACTTGAAGCCGACTAATCTGACAGTCCGCCATGTTAGTTGGCCCAAAACATTGCCTTAGGATGCTTCGATTGTGTGGAGTCGTGAAAGTAGATCGGGGTTTCCCCTTTGATAACAGTGGGTGGGGGTTGCGATCCCCCTCTCCGCTGGCTCCCCTGGGTCCAGAAGGGTTGGGGGAACAGACCCCTTTTGTCCACCCAACCCTCACAGACCCAAGGGATAGGGGATCGAATCCCCCCCCCCCTATTAAGAGAAAACCCGATCGGAGTTTCCCCTTTAATCTCAGTGGGTGGGGGTGTTGGGATCCCCCTCTCCGCTGGCTCCCCTGGGTCCAGAAGGGTTGGGGGGACAGACCCCTTTTGTCCACCCAACCCTCACAGGCCCACGGGACAAGGGATCGAATCCCCCCCCCCCCTGATATTAAGAGAAAACCCGATCGGAGTTTCCCCTTAAATATTAGTGGGTGGGGGGTTGGGATCCCCCTCTCCGCTGGCTCCCCTGGGGTTGGGAGGTTTGGGGGAGGGGACAAAGGGGGTCTGTCCCCCCCAACCCTTCTGGACCCAGGGGAACCAGCGGAGAGGGGGGTCGAAACCGCCCCAAACACTCCGTTTTTAAAGAGAAGAAACCAAGCGGTTTCTTCTCTTTGAAAACGGAATGTTGTGTGTGGAATCGACCCCCTCTCCCTGGTCCCCTGGGTTTCGGGGGGGGGGGGGGGGAAAGGGATCTGTCTCCCAAACCCTCCTGAACCCAGGGAATCCGGCAGAGAGGGGATTCCCCCCGCAGGACACCCCTTTATTAAAGAGAAAAAACTTCTATTTAAAATGGAGAGTTTGGGGGGTGGGGTGGAATCGATCCCCTCTCCCTGGTCTCCTGGGTTTGGGGGGGGGGGACAAAAGGGGTCTGTCTGTCTCCCCAACCCTCCCAAACCCAGGGGACCAGGGAGAGGGGATCGATTCCACCCCACCCCCCAAAAAACACTACGTTGTTGATAATAGGGTGTCCTGCGGGGGGGGATCCCCTCTCTGCTGGGTCCCCTGGCTCTGGAAGGGTTGGGGGGGACCGACCCCTTTTGTCCCCCCCCCAACCCTCCCCCCAATCCAGGGGACCAAGGAGAGGGGATCAAGCCACCCCCCCTCCAACACAAGAAGCAATCGTAAACGGTAGTCTGCGAATGTTTTGGTCCACCTAATATGGCGGCAGGCCACGCCTACTGGCTTCAAAAAAACTTGCAGCATGAAGCCTGTAGTGCCATCTCCTGTTTTTTTATACCTCCATGGCTTTCGCAGAGTCAGGACGGAAGGGGTGGGCGAGGAGGGAGCCGGGAAGGCGACAGGAAAAACAACCTGCGCACCAGGAGAAGGAGACGCCTTCCCAAGCCGTGATGGGCGAACCTTGGCACTCCAGAATGTTCTTGGACTTCAATTCCCAGAAACCCAAGCCCCCGTGAATCCACACGAAGGGGGTTTGCCGCTACGATTCATCCGGGCCACCCCGCGCCGCCCTCGTCGCTCCTGGAAGCGGAAGTAAAACACACTGAAGTAGTAACTTGGGCTGAAGTGGGGCCAAGTATCTGCAGAACAAATTAAGGAAAGCAGCATTGTATCCAGAGAGAGAAAGAGCCTTGGAACAGATTTAGGATCAAAGGAATTCATGAGAAGAAGAAAGAAAGAAATATAAAGTAGTGTATCAAGTTTATATTACTCCCTATAATTATCTTATGGCTTTACAATCTAGGTTTCCAATTCAAATGAAAAACACTATCACACCTAAAAGTTATATACTGTACAGTATTTTCATTCTGCCCTTCCAAGGAACTAATGGATTTAAGTTCCTTATATCATGCCTGTCAAGCACAGCTCCGAAGATTACAGGACATGCGCAGAACGTTTCTGCGCAGGTCAGTTTTACGCATGCGTAAAAGCCTTCTATGCATGCGTAGAAGTGACCTGCGAGAAACGTTCTGCGCAGGTCACTTCTACGCATGCGTAGAAGACTTCTATGCATCCCCTTCTGTACAGAAGCCTTCTATGCATGCGTAGAAGTGTTCTACGTATGCGTAGAAGGGTTCTACGCATGCGTAGAAAGGACCTGCGCAGAAGGGATGCGCAGTAACTCCTTTCCCCCCGCTGCCAAATTACGGGGTAGCGGCAGCTCCGGGCGGGAAATGGAGAAAATCGGCATGGAAATACGGAAATCCCGGCCAATCCAGGATACTTGACAGGTATGCCTTATATTCCAATGGAACAAAATATCTAGTTTATCTTAAATCCACTTAGTGCACTGTAATTGTGCGAACAACAACAGTAGTGTAGTGTATAGTGATGCATTTCGACTGCCTAGTTAAAAATTGCACAACTGATGACTGGATGACAACAGGTCACATGTTCCTGATAATAACAAGATCAAGAAAAGTGCAATGAACCCAGCAATTACCAACCAACTGGAGTGGTACGGGCGCGTTTTACTTCCGCTTCCAGGATTGACGAGGGCGGCGCGGCGTGGGCTGGATGAATTGCAGCAAACTCATTTGTGTGAATTTATGGGGGCTTGGGCTTCTGGGAATTGAAGTCCAAGAACATTCTGGAGTGCCAAGGTTCGCCCATCACGGTATCTCGAGGCAGCTCCGTGGTAGAAAAATGATCCTGTTCATAAAAACCCCTCACGGACCAGAGAGAGCAACACCCCTTCGTTTAAAGGCCCGGGCAATCAAAACACCCACAGGATTCACATCAACGTTGTTAAAATACATGCTCTGCACATATTTAAATCAGTGTTGAGCTGCTATAGGTGACACAGTGCCCGGGCACCAGTAGGTAGCGGAAATGCCCCCAGACCATGCCCACTTGGTCAGCCACGCCCACCTCCCTACCCCAGGCCATGGTGTAGGGAAGCCAAGTGGACGTGGCCCACAGAGTTAGCCACAGCCATGGTGGAGGTAGAATTTTTTTTTTGCAGCGCATCACTGATTGAAATATATATTAAATATATACACATAATACAGGGTGGTTAATCCTCACAATTATCCATCGGAGAGGTCCATTGCATAGGGTGGTATATAAATCTAAAATATATAAATCTAAAATAAATAAATAAACTATAAAGTGCAGTTTCATACCCAAATGCTTGTCTTTTATTTTGACATGGATGTGTCATGCAAATATTTCTGCTGTACACTCCTACTTTTTTTTTTTTACTCAGTATGACCCACTGTGTTTAGTGGGGTTAACTCTAGGACAGGGATTCTCAGCCTGCGGCCCGTGGGCCGAATGCAGCCTGCAGTGTCATTTCATGTGCCCCCGCCCCCCCACCCCCACCCCCACACCAGGAAGTGCCATGTGGTGGAGGAAGGGCAAAATGGCCGTCCGGCCCCCGAAGCTGTCTGAGGGAGCGTGACCCGGCCCTGGTTTAAAAAGATTGAGAACTACTGATCTAACACTATAGGAAAGGGAACAGAGGTACATAGATCCCCAAGGAGCTGGCCAAGCAAGTCTGTCACCAAAAAGTCTTATAAAAAGACTAACAAAGTCTTATTGAAGAAGAAAGTGTTGAATGAGGTGAGCTTTTATGGCCTGTGCAGCCTAGTCTCTGAAGAAGTGGTTTGCAGTCTCCGAAGATCAGTAAAGGTAAAGGTCACCCTTGCTCGAAAGCCAGTCATATCCGACTCTAGGGTTCAGTGTTCATCTGTTTATAGCCAAAGAGCCGGCGCTGTCTACGTCTGCAGATGTTTCCATGGACGTGTGGTAGGCATGCCTCAACACCAGAATGCACGGAACTCTGTTTACCTTCCCACCAAAGTTGTACCTATTTATCTACTTGCAATTTCTTGCTTTCAAACGGCTAGGTTGGCAGGAGCTGGGACAGAGATGGGCACTCCCTCTGTCATGCAGTACCCAGGAATCGAATTCCGACCGTCAGCGAGTTCAGCATCTTAACCACCTGAGCCACCACAGTCCTGCACTTAATTTTCTTCCAAACAAAATATATTTAGGATCAAGGGTGCCAGTTTTTAAATAAGTGTTATATATCACGTTGCTTTCAAACAACACAGTTTTTCTGTCTCAAAACACACACACAGACATATGGAAAATATAATGGTTGGAGAATACAATACACATCTTTTCCAAAGTAAAGACAGGAACTCTGAAACTGAAGACTGACAGCCAATAAAACTTAACTTTTAAGCGGCACAGGAGTTTTTCATTATTTTCCCACATACTGAGAGCATCTGTAACAGTAAATGGGTAAAATGGTTAGATATATCCTTCAGAATTCATTAAGCACAAGTAAAACTCAAATCTTTGTGATACTACATATTTTAACAACACCGATATTGTATAATATTCACAATAAACTTAATGAAGTTCTAAATGCATTGATTAATTTTCCACAAAAAACCCCTCATAACTTTGTTAAATTTATATACAATTCTTTCATTTCACTTTTATTTGTTTACCGCTTTATTCGGCCCTAAGGCGACTCAAAGCGGTTTACATTACTGTGTGCTGTCTGCACAGCAGACGGCAGCAAAAAGTGAACATGAAGCATAAAGTATAAAAACATACAAGAAATATCATAAACATAATTAAAAATTACAATCAAGAAAAATACAGTGAAAAGTAGATTCAGAATACACACAACGAAGCCTGGATAGGGCAAAAGACAAAAAAGTCCTCATGTGCGATGGCAACAGCAGTCGCAAGCGGCTCCAATCCCTGGGCGATGGAGAGGCACCAGGGAGAGCAAGGTCCTCTGTGCAGTGGCGGCTTTTTTCACTCCTCCGGCCAGGCATGGCTCGGAGGGGGGGGGGGGGCGGCAGTGGGCGCAGGTGGCTCCAGTCCCCGGGGCAATGGAGAGGTGCCGGGGAGAGCGAGGTCCTCAGTGCGGCAGCGGCTTTTTCACCCCTCCAGCCAATCCCTCTGAGGAAATCCCCCACGGGGTGGTTTTTAATCATCATACATGGACATAAAAATTAACATTCAGGTAACCCACTACCCAACCAAGGTGATACAATATTGCAAATAAAAGTACATTTAAAACTATCGATGGAGTATTTGGTGTAGAAAATAATAATATCTACAATAGTTGACCACCGGGAGAATGTCTTTATTTTTCACTGGCTCTGCCCAGAAGTGCCCTGCACAATTCACATTTCTGTTATGTCATCATTATAAGACCATGTACAGGCCAAGTCCATAATTTCCCAGTCTTTAGAACCTGCCAAAACGTGGAAATTATAGCGACTTACTTCATAAAAATACTGCAAGTTATTACAGAGAATGCTTACAAATCATTTTAAAAACATAATGTGCACTATATACAGTAAATGAACTGTATAGGAACTATAATCCCTCTTTTTAAAATTAAATTCCCCTGTGTGGATCTAATTACGACTAATAATAATTTCACGTCAGAAAATATTCTGGGTTGAAAGGATTTTTGCTGGAGAAACTCTGCTCAGGGGACACCTGAATAAGGCTCCTTTCATGTCCCCAAGAACTGGGACAGAGACGGGCGCTCAAACCATCATTAAATACCCAGGCCTCAAACTGCTGACTTGCCTGCCTTCCAGCTAACAAGGCAAGTTTCTTAACCAGTGAGCCACCGCAGCCCCAAATAAGACTTTTAAGGTGTCTTAACTGGAATAATTATTGCACCAAAGGTTAAGGGTATATCATTATTTCTTACACATAATGTTAAATTTGCCATCCACTACCAGTCCTCTTGTTAAGTCATATGCTTTAGTATTCTGAATGTGTCATTCATTGGTGATGATTAAAGACTGTATTTGTACTGTTTTCCTAGAGTAAACCCCACTAAGCACAGTTGGTTATACTGAGTAAAAGAGTAGGAATGTACAGTAGAAACATTTGCAAGATACATCCATGTCAAAGTAAAAGACAAGCATTTGGGTATGAAATTGCACTTTATAGTTGCGAGGGTTTTACACATATGGTTTTCAAATTGTTTATCAAATTCATATATAAGTAGGCCATTCCATGGATTACCAATAGTTTATCCTATTTAGGCTGTTTGGTCCATGTTAAAATCCTCACTTTGTGTAAACCAAAGGATGAATTTCCCTTACCCTCATCGACCTCCAACGTGCTGTGATAAAATGGTAGTGGAATAAAGGAAGACGATCAAGAGACTGAAACAAAAAAAATCTATGTGTCCTCTCTCAATCCATCCATAGTTAACAAATTTCTTGAATAATAGAAATTCAGAATCCAAATGAAATGAACCTACCCTTACTGCTCAGAATAGATGGAGAAAAAGCCAATACAACGGATCGCTTTCTAGTTGGCTAGGCAAGATAGCAGTTGTTATACATCATTGTAGCTAAGCTATTCCGGTTAGGAAAGAGCAGTTGAGCTTTGGGTGACAAAACTGGCTTAAAGATTATGCCTAAATTATTATAGATTCACAATAGAGCAGCTATATTATTTTGCAGCAGAGCAAGTCAACATTCTACAAGGCAATTCTAACAATGTTACAGCCCAAACAAAAACTTTTAACTTTGAAACTGGACTTTGGATCAGCATCAGATTTGGCGCAGGTGTAGTGGCCAATGCCACTGCTGCCAGACTTTTTCCCTCTGCCATTCAGCCTGGAGGGAAGTGGATAAATCTAAGTTTTTGCAATGTATTACTGCCCCCCCTCCCGCCCCTGTGTATTGCTCTTGAAATGTGTATTGCTCTTGAATTGTGTATTGCTCTTGAAATGTTTTTTATTGTGTTAATGTGATACTTTGCAACTGTAATTTGTGATACTCTTTCTCTTTGTTAGCCACCCAGAGTCACATTGCGAGTGGGGTGGCATAGAAGCATACCTGTCAAGTACCCCGTATTGGCTGGGATTACCCCGTAATTCTGTGCCGATTTTCTCCATTTCCCGCCCGGAGCTGCTGCTACCCCCTAATTTGGCAGCGGGAGAAAAGTAGTTACTGCGCATCCCTTTTGTGCAGGTCCTTTCTACGCATGCATAGAAGGGTTCTGTGCAGAAGGGGATGCGTAGAAGGCTTCTACGCATGCATAGAAGTGATCTGCGCAGAACGTTTCTGTGTAGGTCCATTCTACGCATGCATAGAAGCGACCTGCGCAGAACGTTTCTGTGCAGGTCCATTTTTTGCATGCAGAGAAGGCTTTTTCGCATGCGTAGAATGGACCTGCGCAGAAATGTTCTGCGCAGGTCCTGTAATCTTCGGAGCCGAAATTGACGGGTATGCATAGAAGTTGAAATGCTACAACAAATACAACAATAACAGTCAGCTCTTGCTCAGTGTGAGTTTGGGGACATTTGGGCAAATGGTTTTAGAGTTATAATTTTTAGAAGTAAACTTCAGACTTCAAATGACCCCAGATCAAAATAAACCCCATAGATTGAAAAGATAACAAGTTTGCTTTAAAGAAAGTAACTGAGTGCTAATCCTCCAGAAGCATACCTGTCAAGTTTTGGATTTGGAAATAAGGGAAATATCCCGGCAAATAAGGGATACTCGACAGCTATGCTTATCCTGTGCTGCCCTCCAATGGCGGCAATAGGGCATTGCAGTCTAATTAATAAGGGATGACGGTGGGAAAGAGGGCAAAATAAGGGGGTTTCCTGGCCAATAAGGGATACTTGACAGCTATGTCCAGAAGATAAGAATATAATTTTATAAGGTATATTCAAAATATTTCACCTTGCTTTAGAAAAACATAGCTTTTGTGTTTTGTTTTAGCAGTCAGTAAACATTCTCTCAGGATTTCTAAGGCCAAATTGCTTCCTCACATAATTTTTCAAAGGAGAATTGAGCACAGAAAGAGCCTCCTTGAAGATTGTGGTATTTTTGAACTACAACTGGGCGTACTCTGGTAACACCAACTTTGTGTTGCTGGCTAATCTTTCTCACACTAGCTCAAGAGAAAAGAACTGCAGAATGTACTCACCAAAAGATAGCTTCATTTTGGCAGATTCACATCTGGCCTAGACACAGAAAGAAAACTATTGGGTGGGGGGTGGGGGTGGGGGAAATCTGAACTTTTGACCCTGATAATCAGGACTTTTAATTGACTCTTAGTAAAGGTAAAGGTCGACCTTGCTTGAAAGCCAGTCATATCTGACTCTAGGGTTCAGTGCTCATCTCTGTTCTGACGTTTCTGTGGACATGTGGCAAGCATGCCTCAACACCTGAGTGCATAGAACACTTAGCTAACCCTTTAACTTATTAATTCCTTCCTGGCCAAGCAGGCCAGAATCACGCTTGCAAAGAGGATTGTGTCTGGTTATAAACATGGAATTACAAAAACATTTGTTTAAAAAAAACACAACTACCAATTTTTTAAAAAAATACATTTTTAAAAATACAGAACAAATATTCTGTTTACTCATCTAAATTGTAAAATTACTTGTTTCCTTTGTGGGTAGAAGGCGATCTGCGCATAACCGTTCTGCGCAGGTCCCGTATTTTCCGGAGCCGCAGTTGACAGGTATGATAAGGAGCAGTGCTGCGCCACTGTTCTCCATGTTCTGACTACCCAATAAATGGTTTAGCCCTGTTATGCAGAACATCAAAGTATGCAAAGTAGGATTGCCTCAATTTTTGCACTAGTAAGAGTTCAGATTTGATTTGATTGAGCACCCACTTACTCGCCTTTCTGATGGTCTGTGGTATTTGTGAGGCTCACTCCTAACATCACATTTCAAATGAATTGATTCCTCGCCCCATCTTTTCTCATTGCCCTTCCTTGACATACCATACAGATGATGTTGACCTTGGTTTTAAGTTACAACCTTTGCTACCCCCCAGCCCAACCTATCTATTTAAAAATAAATGAGAATATATTTTGGCAATTATGCAGACAACATCTTTGTAGAGAAAAGATTTGGAAATTGGAAGATAGATTTCTATATCCTGCACTCTGCAGAGTGGACATGGCAACATTTGTTTAACGGAGAGGTTAAAGCAGTTCTCAACCTTTTAAAGCCGTGGGCCGGGCTACACTCCCTCAGACAGCTTCGGGGGCCGGATGGCCATTTTACCCTTCCTCCATCACATAGCATTTCCTGGTGTATTGGAGGGAGTGGGGACACATGAAATGGCGCCATGAGCTGCATCCAGCCAATGAGCCGCAGGTTGTGAATCCCTGGGTTAAAGGGTGTCTGTTTCTCTGTTGGAAACAGCCCTTCAAAATATTTTGGCACAGGGACTGCAGCAACATCCCAGCTCAACTTGGTTCTGCCCTCCCCCAGCAACCATATTACAGATCCTGTGATTATCGTCTAGAATCTTATAACACCATGTAATTCTACATGACAAAAGTTGCTCCTGGAATTTGTGTAGTTTATGTATATGTTTGGTGTTCAGTAATAAGCAGCAGCCAGCATAACGGGGCCAAACTCAACTTTTATTCGGGTACTGACACACAGAACAGGGGCGCAACCACGCCTTATATACACCTTGGGGAGTCAAACATTGACGCGTGGAACAATCTGATTGGTTGCTGAGTTAAACATTGATGCGTGGAACAATCTGATTGGTTGGTGAAACTGGTGTGAACCCAAGTCTCACAAGAGTTCCTTTCTGAGAACTTAAAAATGGAGGATCACTTACGTTTAAATACATTAACATAAAATTACATACACAACAATATGTAAACTTCTGTTTGTGGGATATTGTATCCACAATTAAAAATGTCAAGAAATGGTCTGTATCGTGATCCAGGGGTTGAGGAGGAGGTCTCAAGAGGTACCAGGGGTCCCCAGACTTGAAGTACCCTAGCAGGGCGATCCGGTTAGGTTCAGCAGCCCGCTTACCTCAAGAACACTCCTCCCATGGTCCACAGATGCTCAAATGGGGAAGGGTGGCATTTCTGCTCCTTAGGCAGGGATGTGGTAGCGAAGTTATAGCAGCTTGGCTGAATAAACAGTCCCGTTATATTGCTACCTTCACACACACAGAACGCACAAAGTTTCTCTGGCTCTGGGAAAGCTGCACCACTTGAAGATAGATGTTTCCCTTCAAAGGCTTGGATGTGCTGGCTGATAAATTTTTCCAGGCCAAAGACTAGAGAAATATTCCCTTCTCAGAAAGTTACTGTGGCAACCTTATCTCTCCCAAGTAAGATGTCTCTTGGAGAACGGTTAACTCTTTCCCGCTCTGTAAATCCTTCTTCTCTCAGATGACAAACCAGACATTGGTGTCTTTTCCAAGATTTTATTGAAGAATAGTCCAGAAATATAGCAAAAATGCAGATTAAAGCTATTAATCTAACTCTACTTAGAATACTGACTACACTAAGCATGTCCTTAGGTAGGACCCTAATTCTACTCTAACTTAAACAAGCTAAATAAAATAAAAGAAGAAAAAACTTTCTCTAAGTCGGCATTTCCTTCTCTCAGAGACTGTCTTTTTCTATGGGCTTGGAAGCCCCCATCAAGGTTCCTCCTTAGGTTACATGGTCTGGGTTTGAAGTGGCGTAGGCTATCACTTCCTTCCAAATGGTGGTTGATGAACAGCCAAAAGGTGCTTGTTTAAATACCTTTTTCTGGAATTCTAGAATGTTAAACATGTGAGGTTACCTCATTTGTTTTGACTATCTATTATTTACCCAAACAGATGCAACCTGATATAATTAAACAGATGATCATGATGTAACTCACATTCCTAGACAGTTGTCTTTGATGTAAACTAAATTATTTGACATTATCCAAATTCCTAAGATGTCACATACAAATGTGCAGTTATTTATCTCCCTAATATGCAGGTGTTGGATATCCCATGATCCTCCTCCCTTTGTAAAAGTGACCTTTCCCGATCTCTCAGGTGATGTGTTATTGATCCATTGTTACCTTGGGAATTCCCCTTGTTATGAAAGTGGTAATACATTCCCGGTGGTAATGTATGGGTGTGAGAGCTGGACCATTAGGAAAGCGGAGCACAGAAGAATAGATGCCTTTGAGATGTGGTGTTGGAGGAGAGTTATGAGCGAGGAAAACAAATAGGTCAATCTTAGAAGAAATCAACCCTGATTGCTCATTGGAAGGTCAAATAGTAAAGATGAAGATGAAGTACTTTGGACACCAAATGAGAAGGGAGGATTCACTTGAGAAGGCCTTGATGCTGGGAAAGGGAGGGCAAAAGAAGGGGAAGACCAAAGATGAGATGGCTAGATGGTATTGTAGATGCAAGGGACACAGAGCTGGGAGAGCTGAGGAGGATGGTGGAGGACAGGGGTGCCTGGAGGACACTGATCCATAGGGCCGCAAAGGGTCGGAATCGACTGTGCGACTGAACAACAAATGAAAGTGTGACTTCCCTAACAGATGTCAGTGACTGCCATTGCTACTTAGCAACCAAGATCCTTAATGACGTGTTAATGTGTGTGAGATGTGAGACATGTGCATCGGAATGTCAATGACATCAAAATGCCTTGCCTTGAGAGTTAGCTATTATCAAACTAGAACATTTCAACTATATGAACCTTAACACTACATAAATGTAAAGTAAATTAAAAATAAAATCACCCTTTGGTAATTATCATGACAGTCTGATGTTGTTGGTGTCTGCAGAGAAAAGGATGCCAAAGGGTTGCATAACAAAGGGCAACTTGACTGCTGACATGATGCCCTCTTATGCTTGTTACTATTCATAGACAACAAGCATGGGGAAATCGCAGAACTTTGACTCCTTTTGTCATAACTAGTTAACCTTCTCAGTAAACATAAAGTAACTGTCATTCTCTAGTTATCTATTGCTTGGGAAATATGGAAGACCATCAAATGCTGCAACAAATCTTCTGCTGGGGGAGGGGTGCAATTAACAAGGGCTTATACATCCAGATGATCCACCCTACTCATAAGTAAACTGGCTCTTGAGCTGATTGCTGATAGTATGGAGAGAATTGGCTTTGATTTCACATTTTAAATCTTGGATTTTTGCAAATTCAGAGGATGGAGGCCTTTCTGCTTTCTTCTCATCTGCATTAGGAACCTTCCTTTTCTTAGCTGAAGCATGGTATCAGTTGAACTTGATCTTTGCTGCTGTTATAACGATCCACATTGCACATCCTTGAAAGTGATTCAAAATGAAGTTTTGCAGAAGGTATCCATACTTTTGCCTTAGCTTTACTCAAATTTTGGATGTATTGTACTCCATTCTTGAAGGAACATCACTAAAACTCATTCCCAATACTGATGTCTGGGTGTGCTATGCACTGGGTTACATGCAGCGAAAGCACTCCAAATTCATATAAATTCCTTGGGGATTTACAAACACAGACGTTTATTTTATTGCACACAATTAATCTGAAAGACACATTTCTTCTTGGCATTTTCAGTAGTTTGTTACTCCAAGCAATAGGTGTTTAGAGGACCTGATGAAAAATTGCACTGATATTGCTTTGTTTGGTTGAAAAGCAATGATAAAAAAAAAAAATCAGGTTCTGGCATTTCCGTTCTGGCATTTCCCTCTGCTTGGTGCCATTTTGTGAATGGTAGTGAACAAAAGTGGGCACCCTGTGGAGTAGACTTTTTTGACTACTGATACTGGTATCTTTAATATTTATTATGTAAAATTTGGCATCTTTTTCCCTGCTGGTAACACAGACATGATATTGTGCAATGTTATCAGTCTAATTTCTTAACTTTATAAATCATTAATACAGAAGCACAATATTCCGCATTTAAATTAGGAGGGTTTTTCTTAAGAACTGAGTGTTCCTCTTCTTTCAACTGTAGTTCAATTCTATTTAGAACATTCTATGTACCTGGTTCGTTTTCTTTTAACTTTAACAACAAATTTACCAAAAAAGAGAGAAAAACATATACAAAACTTTACTATGTGCTTCCTCCACCTTGGGATTTAGGAACATTATTATATAATTATTTTCTTCACCTCCAAAAAGGTGAACTATCTTGTTTTGGCCTTATCCCTTTCACTAAGGTATTATTAAATAATTTTTTCAGCTTGAAAGTATTACGCCTGTAAATATCTTATAAAATTCATCCCAGGCATCCCCCACCCCTTTCAAGGTTTTTATAACCACCTTCTATCTCGTCTTCCATAATTCTTTGTTCCATCCTATCTCTGTGTACCTGTTTCTTAAGCCTAACAACAATCTGTTCAGAATCCAGATACTGTACCAGTTCAGCACTTGCATATGGTAAATCAGATGGCAGAGGTAATTACCCTGTTTCCCCGAATATAGGACCTCCTCCCATAATAGGACACCCCCCTTTTTCCCCCCTGCCTTTGAAATATAAGGCCCCATCCAAAAATAAGACCTCCTTACCTCCTGGCTGTAAGGCGGCCGGCGTGGCCCATAAGAAAGCCTGCCGCATCGGAGTCTTGATTGCCTCCCCGCTCACAACCAAGAGAAGTTTCCCCTGGTGAGAGCGGGATTGAGATTCTGACACGGCAGGCCTTCTTATGGGCCACGCCAGCCGCCTCACAGCTGAGGCCAGTCTCGATCGCGCTTCCCCACTCACAACCAAGGGAAGGGTCCCTTGGTTTTGAGTGGGGAAGTGCGATCGAGACTGGTATTCTTCTTCATGGAAAAATAAGACAGCCCCTGAAAATAAGACCTTGTGCTAATTTTGGAGTTTTAAAAAATATATGACAGTGTCTTATATTCGGGGAAACACGGTAGTAGCAACTTACTGATGACACTTCACACCAAAAACTTTGATTAACTAAGCTAGCAAATTCTTATACAGTATATGTGAAACCATGGAGGACAAGATAGACCTGATGGGACCCCACAAAATAAATGCTATTAAGTTAAGCATAATCCCCACCTCATCCACCTATGCTACATGCAAGCTCTGTAACAGAAACCCCCCCCCCCACACACACACTATTTCACTATACAGTAAAAACCCTATTTACGCAAAAAGTCCATTCCATAGGCTTTTGCTTAAATCGGTTTTTTATGTAACTTGAAGTAAACCCATAGGAAAAAATATTTTATGTAACTTGAAGCAAACCCATAGGAAAATTAAATTTTTATGTAAATCGAAGCAAACCCATAGGAAAAATGAAATTTTTATGGAAATCGTGTTATGTAAATTTATGTAAATCGGGACATTTATGTAAATCGGGACATGGCTTTAGCAGAAAATCATTATGTAAGTTGAATTTTATGTAACTAGAGGCATTTGTAAGTTGGGGTTTTACTGTACAAGAAACATTCAGCCCACAGAGCAGATACAGCAAGGTAACATAGTCTATTATTGTATTAACATCTCATACAGGAATAATGGGTGGGAGGAAAATGTAAAACCAGTTCTGCCACTGAGTGGCTAAATCATTTCAATCATTGCAACAAGCACTACCCTTCTTGTAAAGAAGC
Organism: Bradypodion ventrale; assembly: GCA_035047345.1. Taxonomy (NCBI): domain Eukaryota; kingdom Metazoa; phylum Chordata; class Lepidosauria; order Squamata; family Chamaeleonidae; genus Bradypodion; species Bradypodion ventrale. Next base: position 163,076,914 of record JAWDJE010000005.1, on the reverse strand, counting down.
AATAATTACCTTTTTGACCTAGCTAGTACACAGCCAGCCCTGTCAATTACAGTCAGCCATGTGGCTCCAGCAGCAGATTGGGTGGAGTATTCCTGTATCTACTGCAATAACCAGCTCCTTGGATAGTTGCTGATGCTCCCTCCCCCTGAAGCACCACTGCTATTTCTGCCATGGTACTTGATATGAACAAACTACTGATAGGTTCTTGTAGGATTCTTTGGAGAATTTAACCTGTGGCTTTGTTTAAGAAAGAGGCCCTTCCTGAGGCCCTACGATTGCAGGCAAAACAGTCCAGAAGACCATCACTACTATCATCCTGCCATGACAGGAGATAACTATTTACAATACCTTTTACTTTTCATGTGTTTTCCTTTGGTTTTTTGACTTCAATTCCCAGAAGCTTAAGTCAATTCTCCAAAGCATCGATCAGCCAATGTACTGACTTAGGCTTCTGGGAATTGATATCCCCCTGTGGGGCATGTGCCCCATGTTCGGAACCACTACTTTAAATCGCGGTTGCTACCATTGTAGTGAAACAAATGTAGTTACAGGCTTTTTCTAGAACCATCTCACTAGCAGTGAGCAAAGACCTTTTCATCTGAATGCAGCCTCAGTGTGAGGTGGTTACAAAAAGCCAGACATTGCTGAGGTGGTGGCAACATTAATGGAGGAAGAGGGCTAGTAAGTACTGTACTTTTGTTCATTTTAAATAGTATAATATCTTGCTCTCACCTTTTTGCTAATATTAATACACTATGATTAGCATAGCCAGCAGCAGCTAATTCAATTTATTACAAAATATACATTTCTTACACAAAATCAAGGCATTTGTCAAAATGGGAACAAGTTTCCTAAGACCTCTGTCTGGTGGCATTTATTTATAGCAATAACTGACATCACATTTTCTCAAGTACTCTACAGTGTAGCTTTCATCAAATAAAAACACAATAGCGGCATTAAAAGTAAAGCAAGAATACTTACCCATTCAATTCCTCAAAAGTTCTACAATAACGAGGGTCTTGCTTGCCTCCAAAGGCCATCCTGGGTGAATTCTACAATACCACTGCTGAAAAGCTGTCATAACCACATGCTTTAGCTGCCAAGGCAACTCTAAACACTTTAAAAAATTATTCACACAGGTTCATTCAAAAAAAAAAGTAGTCCTTTAAAATTTTCATGGTTGCCAACCATATGGTATTAAAGAATAATACAATACTGTATTTAGTTATTTCTGGAAAACAGCTGAAATTCTGAAGCTGACAGAATATCACTGCAATAAGCTCAGTAAGGGAAATGGTGATCATAATTAGAGCGACCACACTCTGGAGTGGTTGTAATTTTTACACGCTTTTCAGAAGCAACCCATGTAACATGCTGTAGTAGTCTAACAAGACTGTTGCCAGGGTATTAGAGAGGCATCTTTGAGGCATAACAGTCTGATCTAGTTAAAGCACCTTTGGCTATTATTGCAAGTTAAAATACCCAGGGGGGACACTAGAAGACCTCCAAACTGCCAATTTAAACTTGATGAGTATAATCCCATTCATAGTAGTTTGTACACTTACTGTCCACTCCCCAAAATATGAAACCACCATTTTGTCCAGATCAGGTTTTATTCACTCCATTTATTATCTTGCTCACACTAAATTCAAGAGCTTAGATCAGTGATGGGCAGTCTTGGCCCTCCAGCTGTTCTTGAACTTCAATTCCCAGAAGCCCTGATCAGCAGGAGTGTTGACTTAGGCTTCTGGGAATTGAAGTCCAAGAACAGCTGGAGGGCCAAGACTGCCCATCACTGGCTTAGATGCTACCACTGCATCAGACAGAAGGGAGAAATAGAACCTGATGTTATTTATTAACATTGTATGCTATCAGCATTAAATCCTTTTTATAGTAGTGTAGAGATCAAGAACATGTGGATCAGCTATAGGTGAACTCCAAGTCTCACGTGTATTTCTTTCTATTATTAACAATTTAGTTTGGATAGTTAGGTCTAAGGAGCAAGACTATATGTACATGAGGCCAGTTCAAAGTACTGTAAATGCCTCTTGTAAATGCATTGCTTTGCAAATATTTTTGCAAAAAAACTAATACAGTAATACCTCGGATAACGTTTGCACCACACGCTAAAAACGCATAACATTAACGAATCTTGTATCACATAACGTTCACTGAAGTCTGTGCCGGTTACAATGTACAGGTGAAACTCGGAAAATTAGACTATCGTGCAAATGTTCATTCAGTTCAGTAATGCAACTTAAAAGGTGAAACAAATATATGAGATAGACTCATTACATGCAAAGCGAGATAGTTCAAGCCTTACTTTGTTATAATATTGATGCTTATGAAAACCCCAACCCCCCAATCTCATGTACCTCATAATCATCACATAATCTCATGTACGCTGTACGCCATGATCATCACAATTATAACGCATTAAGGCATGACATCTCTCGAGCTTTGCATGTAGTTAATCTATCTCATATATTTGTTTCACCTTTTAAGTGAAATGAATCAACATTTGCATGATATTCAAATTTTCTGAGTTTCACCTGTAACTCTATGGAGTTTTAATAATATGCGGTTCATCCCATAGGATTTTAACATTATGTGATACATGTATTGCAAAATGTTAAAAATCGGATAACGCTAAGACTCGTGGAACCAAGTATTACTGTATAGCTAGCAAATGGACATTTGCACTCAATGCAGCAGCAGCAGCAGCAGCAGCAGCAGCAACTACTACTACTACTACTACTACTACTACTACTACTACTACTATTATTATTATTATTATTATTTCATGTCAGAAATTATTCTGGATTGAAAGGATTTTTGCTGGAGAAACTCTGCTCAGAGGACGCCCAAACAAGGCACCTTTCATGTCCTCAAAATCTTTTCCCACCAAAGTGGTTCCCTATTTATCTACTTGCTATTTCTTGCTTTTGAACTGCTAGGTTGGCAGGAGCTGGGTCAGAGATGGGCGCTCAAACTGTCATGCAGTACCTGACTCTCGAACTGCCCACTTGCCGGCCTTCCAGCTAACAAGGCGAGCTTCTTAACCACTGAGCCATCAGCTGCAAAGTATACACATGAGCTTTTGATAGTCTAACTTTATAAGATAATTTATGTAACAAGGGGGAAAACACATGTACGGAAAGGAACATAGAAGAAAACAATTTTGTCAGAGTAAAACAGATCCAGACACCAAAAATAATTAATTTAAATCTTCCTAACCACCTCCCCCAACTTTTTCTTTACATTTGATGAAAAGATTATGAAATGTAAAGGCACATCACTGGAGACAACGACTGAAATCATGTTGTATTCCCAATCACCCTGTATGGCCATGAAAGCTGGAATGTAAATAAAGCCGATAGGAAAAAATGATTCATTTGAAATATGGTGCTGGTAGAGACCCTTGTGGATACCCTGGACTGCCAGAAAGATAAACAAGTGTGTCCTAGACTAGAGTAAATCAAGCCTGAACTGTCTCTGGAGGCAAAAATGTGGAAATCAAAACTGTCCTACTTTGAGCACATCATGAGACTACAATACTCTTTGGACACGAGAACAATGGTGGAAAAGGTGCCAAGAAGTGAAGAAGACCAAAAGCAAGATGGATTGATCCCAAGGGAACCCACAAATTCTAACTTGCAGGAGTAGGCCTGTTGAGAACAGAACCTTTTGGAGATCTCTCTTACTCATAGGTTCGCAATAAGCCAGAGACAACTTGATGGAACATAACAGCCACCGCCACCGTTTTAGCTTCAGAATCACATTCCTATAAAATATTCCAAAACTTATTTCAAAACATTGGAAATAAGAACAGAGTGCTAGATTCAGATATAGTAATTCTTAGAGTAGGTGCATCGACATCAGCAACTGTTCGATTACAAGTCCCACCGATTTTGAAGGGTTTGCTCTGTATAATTAAATATGGATCAGTCTCTTTCAGTACAGTGTTGAATCTGTAGCTACTAATTACCAGCCTCTAAATACCAGTTGTTAGTTAACTGAGCAATTAGTGTCTGGAGACTTTTACTAGATATTGTATGTGGAAAACAAAATGCTGAACTGAGCAGAACCTCAATCTGATTAGCAGTTTCCCCCCACATTTTTATCAACTTTAAGAGGTCACTAGTTCTTCATGTTGCTTTGCTTCACTGGATGAAATCTAGTAGTAACTTGAAACGAGTAAGTCCAATGCATCAATGGTAATGCAATGAGTCAATCAATACTTATATAAGTTCCATAGATTCAATGGACTTACTCTAGTTGCAACTTAATACTGAATGTTGACATTTGTAAATTGCCTTTTAGCTGTCATAGCAAAATGTAGAACAAAGTTCAAAAAACAACTAACATACCACTGTATAGGGATCTCTCTAGCACCTCTGCAAACTGTACTCTGCAGTCTAAGCAAGATTTTCAGATGCAACAGTTAAGGCTTTATATTTATCAGGTCAATGGGAGTTTGATAAATTCATTACATTGCTCTCTTCTTCTTCAATTGAGTTTTTATCATGTTTTCCTTCTGCAATGGAGGGACAGTGCCTCGACTTTATGCTACACCACACTTGCAAAGAGGGGCTTCTCTCTTTGAGTCATTTTATTCTGACCAGATTTCTTGGAACAATAAAAGAAAAAAATAGTGCTTATCTTATAATAACCGCAGGTTTATTATCTTATAATGAGCCTGCGGTATTCCATTGACATCAACTTAAATTCATGCAAGGTGCGGTCCCTGTCCCTACAATGCAAATTAAGTATAAGAACACAGTATCTTCAACATTGTGGTGCTAAGATTGAAGTCCATATTCTCACTGACAGCCTGATTTTCATAACTGACTGCTATTCCTTGTTGCACAATTCAGGGAATCTGGCTCTCTGCACTTTTTACCAAGCCTGATTCCACCTGGACTAGTTTAGCATTCTTCTCTTCCCCGGGAATTAATCAATAGCTGCTAACATCTTAATAACTAAAATCAAGGTCCGGCGCTGTATGTTGCCAATACACAGCGCCATACCTGCACCCCCCCCCAGGACAACGCCGGCCCTGCCTACCTTGCACTCCCAGAGTGTCCGGCGCGGGACCTTTGCCTCAAAAAGGGGCCATGAAGAGGGTGCTCCCAGCTCCCGGGTGCATGTCAGAGGCCTGGATTGCGCCTGCCCAGACTGGCGGAGTGCATGCACAGTGTGTGCCGCTCCACAAGGCACCGGGCCAGCGCAGGGCCAGATATCCGACCTTGCGCCTGCCCCCGGAAGCCAGAACCGCCAAAGAGCCGGACACTGCTGCCATGCCAAGGATCTGGCCGCCGGAGGGAGAGGAGCCACCACCGTGAAGCCTCAGCTGGGGAAGACTCTGGGCCGCGCGGATGCCCAGGGAAGGGAGACCCAGAGCGGCACCAGGTAGGCCTTTCCTAGCACTTCAGGGGGGGGGGTGTCGCATGATGGGACGCCAGGGGTGGGAGGTGAGGGTCCCGCATGGGGGCGGGGTCCGTCATCGGGGGCGGAGGGCACCAGCGAAGCGGGTACCTCTGCTAGTCTTGTTAAAAACAAGTAGTTTTTACATCTCCAATAGTTTTTAGTTTTTGTTTTATCCATTTGATGTAACCAAACTTGAGTCAAGTGCAGTGATACCTCATACAACGTCTAAACATGGTTCCACAAGTTTGGACTTTATACGGATTTGGACTTTGTATGAGGCATGCAAAATCCTAGCCGCGATGCCTCATACAACGTCCAAATCCTTGCTGCGATGCCTCGTACAATGTCGTTTCCATAGAGATACATTGTACTGCAACAGCACAGACTTCAGGGCAAAGTCAAGGAAACAGACAGGAAACTGACAGAACTTTAAGAAATCATTGTCTAAAGGCTAAATACATTACAAAAAATGTCAAAAAACCATGATTTTAGGGGACAAACCATACAATAAGTTTTTAACTTTTGAAAACTTTATGAAGTGCAGGTTTAAAAGTTAACATGTCCCATCACGCAGCACAGTGTTAATCTGCAGCCATGCGGCCAATTATCCATTTTGTACAAGCTACTGTAAACAATTACTGGATGGAAGCAAGGACAAAATGGATGTCAACATGTCCCATCATGCGGCACAGTGTTAATCATCCAAACAGCAGCAAACACCAAACACCAAACAATTGCCCACCCCACCAAACAGTGCCCCCCCCAAAAGACCAACATAGGAAAAATTATGGAACATGCAATCTGTTTTTAAAAACAACAGCAGCAAACACCAAACAATTGCCCACCCCACCAAAAAATTGCCCTCCTCCATCCTCCTCCCAACCGCAAGCCAATCAGAAATAGAAAACCTCATTTACTTACCTTTCCACTGTGTCAAAGAATGGTCCAAGAACCTGAAGAATGCTGCAAAAAATCCAGGAATGCTTCCAAAAATTCTGACGAAAAATTCAACAAAATCGTGCTCAAAATAACTTCTAAACACTTTTCGCCTTGTGCAAAACCCACAAGAGCAATGCACGCATGCGTTTTGCCCTTTATACTAGCCCGGCACAATGCAACCTGGGAAAAACCCCAAATGCCTCATACAAAGTCGCTGCGACTTTGTATGAGGCAACATTTTTCAAGGAATTAGGTGATGTTGTATGAATTTGATGTTTATTTTTATATTCATATTTATATAGCTGCCCAAATCACAAAGACTCTGGGAGGCATGTTGTATGAAGCGGATTTTGTATGAGGTATTACTGTACCACCTCCACAACATTTTATAATTATGTTCTTTTACCCTAACAAACTTTTCATAATTCTTGTCTTCCATTTATTTTTCCAATTTATTTTCAAAAAATATTATATTTAAATCCTGTTCCCACATTATTCTTAATGCATCGTGACTTATCTTCCCTATTTAAAATTTTATAAATCTTACTCACTAAGCCCTTTATTACCATTTCACCCTTCCTTATTCTAAAAAGTATCTCTTTGAATTCTGTCTTTTCCCTTTCTAAACTGGATTCTTCTTTATATCTTGCATTCCATTTGTTTACTAACATAACGTGAAACCAGTTCAAATTCATCTGTTTATACAGTTCTGCTTTTTGTTCACTAACATCGCACATTTTTATCCAATCTGTCAATAGGAACACATCACGTCTAAAAAAATCTCCTTCATCTTTCTATCTATCTTCACTGGAAACATCTTTATATCTTCCATTTCCATGATTGGGGATACATCTGGAGCCAAAAAAAATTAAATTTCCCCCCAAACCTCCATCATTGCCTTTGCCATCCTATCCTTAACCTTTATTCTCATATCTTTATCTTAAAAAATTGCATTACCTAATTGTTGTAGTTCTTTCATCCCAATCTCTTCCCAAACCACCTCAGTCTTCATTAGGATCTTCACAATATTCTTTAATTGAAATGCCCTATAATAATTTTTAACATTTGGCAATCCCAACCCACCTTCCTTCTGAGGCAAGAACCACAAATTCTTTACTATTCTTGGTCTCCCCCCCCCACCCATTACAATAACTATTTAATATATTCTGAAAAGTAGCTACTGTATTTCTTTCTCCTTGAGTTGGATTGGCAGGGCATCAAACAAAAAAATAATTTTGGTAATAATTTCGTTTTACATAATGCAATCCTACCAAACCAAGACAAATTCAACTTACTGTATTGTTTTATTTTTTCTTTAATTTCTATTCTTTGTTTCTCATAATTCAGTTTTTTGAGACTGGGGACATATGAACATATGTGGTAGAGTTATGAAGTGATTACGGCTTTTTGGGCAAAAATAGAGAGATATCGGAAATTTTTGATTTTGACCTGAAGTGCCGCCTTATTGACAGAAATAGACAATATGAATTTAAAATTAAATAAAAAAGATTTGTTGTCTATAATGTTAACTGTAGCAAGACAATGTATTACAAGAAATTGGAAAAAATGATTGTGTTAAAACTGGAGGAATGGTATAAAGAAATGTGGAAAATTGCGTTAAATGACAAACTAACATGGGAGTTGAATAAAAAGGTATAATTAAGGAAAACAAGTTTTAGGAAATGGAGACTGTTTGTGGAACATACATTGGTAAAGTCTAAAGGTGGTAAACCAGTACCAGATCACATGAGTTTTTGGAAATGGTAATATAGTGTTGTGACAAAATTGCGGTCTCCAGGGTTTTGTATATATCACAGGGTGATGTTTTGTTTTTGATATATGGATAACGAGAGAGTAAATGGTAAATAAAGTAGTAGTAATATATTAAGTAGATTTAAATATGTACTAGAATGAGAGAAATATAATACTGTAATGTGATAAAGTAATACCCATTGTTTTTTCTTCTTTGTGTTTATTTTTATTATATTTCCTAAGTATCTTTTTTGTTTATACATTGTATTGTATTGTAATGATATATATTTATTTGTCTTTGTCTTGTTAGTAAAATTCAATAAAAATTATAAAAAAATAAAAACAAGTAGTTTGGAAACATGTGATCAGGCCTGATTACAAACTTTTGCTCCTACATACTTTCAATTTAAATTTTAAAAAGCTTCTAAAGGTTTCTGAAAGCTTAAAGAACATTTCACTTTTCTTAACCTTGCTTCTGTTTTTATTTGTTGCCCTTTATTTTGACTGTTTTGTGGCATTTATACAAGCTACCCTGGGGAGAACATAAATAAGTTCCATTGAAAAATGAAAAGAATTGGCTTGAAATGGTTTAAGAGAAATCAACCATTGCTTTGGATTAAATTGGCACATTCCTTGGTCATTTCATAACACCCATTTCTCAGACTTCTGGTTAAAATTAGGTGTACTTTACATGTATCCAATCATTGCCTGGTTTCCTGGATACATTTTCTGTTTGTCTCCACTTCCAAATAGAGAAAAGGAGAGCATAAACTGAAGTAACCATGAAGATGCTTATACAGCACTTGCATAGGTTGCCCGGTGTTGCCGGGCTGTTATAAACTATGATCACCTTTTTTTTTTGGTTTTTTTTGTGGATTAAAAAAAGAACAAAGGATGATATAATTGTTTCAAATTGTTTTATTTAACCAAATAACGTTTTAGCATGTGCCTTTTTTTGTTAATAGTTGTACCGTAGGTAATATTTTTAAAAATGTGAAAGTACATGCTTTTTACATTCAATGTTTTAAAACTGTGTTTAGATGTTTTTGGGTTTTTATTTGAGTTAAAACTCAACAGAGGATGCTATAAATCTTTTTATTTTATTTAACATGTTTGTTATTTGTGTAAACTTTTATGTTTTTGACTTGTCTTTACTCTTGTGGCCTCTAGGTGGGGCTTTATTGTTTTTGAGATTTTAATATTCTGCTCTGCAGGAAGGGCTGTTAGTGGTTTTGGTTTCGTTTCACGTGTTTTTTCTCTCCTGGCCTCTAGGTGGGGCTTCTTCCGGTAAGTAGTCTTTGTTTCTTCATTTCTGTTCTGATCTTGTGGAGGGAGGACATGCTGGTGAGTTCTCTGGTTTTCTTTCTTCTGGGGTTTTTCTTTGTTTTGGTTTTGTGGTGGTGGGCTTGGAGGTGTTTCTGTTTGCTCTTTTGTGGTTTGGTTGGGTTTTAGGTTTGTTTAATTGGTTTGTTTATTTCTGGTTTGTTTAATTTTTGTGATTTTTTTTATTTGTGTAATTTGTGGTAGTTGTGTTGTTAGAGTTAGGTATTCTTGTGTTGTAGTTAGGTGTTTTGTCTGTGCTTTTCTGGAATTGTGGATGTTTTTGTTTGTGGATTTTCTTGGTTTTTTTGTGTATTGTTTTTTTAAAATTATTGATTTGTGTTTTATTATTTTTATTAATATTGGTTTTTGCTGTTGGGGTGTACTTTTGCGTGAAGAACGGGCTGCCTGTCGGTTCCTCTTTTACCCATTGCTGCTTCGAATTTTGGTTTCGATGCAGCAATGGGGGAAAGGAGCTGGCAGTCTGCTGGCTCTTCCCCCGGGAAGGTTCGTTAGGTAGGTCGGGGGAGAAGGAGGCAGAGAAGTGCTATCTGCCCGACGATGGTTTTCTCTTCTCTGTCTCCTTTTTCTTCTGGCTTACCTAACCAGAGATCGGCAGGCAGCGATCTGTAAGGGGTGCTGCTCTTCCTTGCGGATAGCTGGCTGCTGCTTTTGTATGACCTCCGTCGGAACTACAAAGGCAGCAGCCAGTCATCCGCCAGGGAGGGTGATTCCCCTGACGAACTGCTGCCTGCTGCTGTTGGTTCCCCCCCCCAGCTCAACTTTCCTTGAGGCCGGTGGTGGTCTTGCTGTGTCTTCGGCAGGGTAGCGTGGAGGAGAGGGTGTCCTTCTTCTCCCAGTTGCTCTGGGAAAGAAGGCCGGTGGGTGTCTCGCGGTGGATTTTTGTTTTGCGAGGCTGTGAGGCGCTGCGTCTGGCTGCTGGGGACTTGTGCTCCCATTGCGTTTTTAATTTTATTTTTCGCGTGCCGGTTTTCTCAGCGTTCTGCGCGCTCACGGCGCATAGGACTTTGAGGTTTTTGCTTTTGGTTTGTGTTCGTGCAGCGTTTTTTTTCTGCAGCTCGATTTTAATTGGCCGCGCCGTGTTTCCCAACATTCTTTTTGCTCGCGCCTCTCAGCCTGATTGGCTGTGGCGCGGCGAACGTTGGGAAGTAAAATTCTTTTCCTTTTTTCGTGTTCATGGGGCTCTTGCCCCACTGGTGCCTTTCTCAACCCTGCAGTAACCTCCGGGCCGGGTTCGGTCGAGTGCAGGAGGCTCGGTATGGGATAGGATAGATGGGTACAGAAACGTATAGCAAGTTCCAACGATTAACCCTTGGATTTATAGGTATAGATTGCTATTTCTATGTAAGGTCTTGGTGTTGAACACCTGAACCCACCATTTATAAAACTAACCTTAAGGAGAACTTTTAGGAGCAAATCCAAACTGTATTAAACAAGTTTTTCATGTCCTCAACATAAGACAGAGACATGTCCAGGGGACCTACTTTTCCAAAATTTGACACATAATTAAAACATCTGCTAGGATTTATAGATGTCCTTTCCAGTGAAGAATATCATCTTCCAGTATTTGAGATTAAAGTTCTATGAGAGAAAAATCTTACAAATAAGAAATAAATCTTGAAATTATCAGAAGAAAGCTTGTTTCACAAGAGGGCAGTTATGGTCTCAGATATTTTGAAACATAAAATCCAAGTCAGGTTTAATACAATAATATCAATTATAAAGATCAACATTCCTGGGGCTAATCTATTAATTGGGAGAGGTGATTCCCTGTCCATTATGATGTTGTAAATAACATTGTTAAAAAATAATGTAAGTGGATTCCCACTTATTTGACAGGGCGCTTGAAGCCCTCTCTGGGCCTCCCCAAATATGTTCTGGATGATCCCAACTAGAGCAGATTCCGAGGACATACAGAAGTACCAGAAGACAAGGAGAATCATCCCGTCCATGTTCTTATATTGTGCCATAAGTCCAGGGGGCTTGACTGAACCCCAAACAACAATCCAGCAATTTAACTTGTCTTCATTATCTTGATAACAAACACCAACTCCTTAGCCTGCTGTGGTGCTTCAGCTGCAGGGGGTTCTGGATGAAGCGGATTATCTGGACCCGTACCAGTCAGGTTTCAGGCCTTGATATAGTATCGGGACGGGACGGGTCGTGCTGGTGGATGATCTCTGGTGGGAGCGGGACAGTGTTCACCCTACCGTCATTGCTCTTCTTGACCTCTCAGCGGCCATCGGTACCGTCGACCACGGTATCCTTCTGGAACAGCTCCGAGGATTGGGGATCCAGGGCACAGTGTGGTCCTGGTTTTCCTCATTTCTGAGGGGTCAGACCCAGTCAGTGTGGTTGGAAAGTGAGAGGTCCAGCTCTAAGCCCCTTAAATATGGGATGCCTCAGGGCTCGGTGCTCTCTCCTCTCCTATTGAACGTCTACATGAAGCCATTGGGGGAGATAATTCGTTCCCATGGGGTGCGGTACCATCAGTACGCGGATGACACTCAGTTGTTCATCTCGGCCCGTGGGGACCCCAGTGATGCTGTCAAAGTCCTTTCCATGTGCCTGAAGGCTGTTTGGGTTTGGATGGGAGCCAACAGGTTGCAGCTGAATCCCAGCAAGACCAAGTGGCTATGGATAAGGGGCCCTGCGCTAACCTGGGCATACCTGTCAAGCACGGCTCTGGACAATACGGGACCTGCGCAGAACGGTTCTGCGCAGATCCATTTTACGCATGCAAAAAGTCCATTCTACGCATGTGTAGGCTTTTACGCATGCGTACAACGGACCTGCGCAAAACCGTTCTGCACTGGTCAGTTCTACGCATGCGTAGAAGGGTTCTACGCATCCCCTTCTGCACAGAACCCTTCTACACATGCGTAGAAGGGTTCTACGCATGCGTAGAAAAGTTCTACGCATGTGTAGAAAGGATCTGCATAGAAGGGGTGCACAGTAACTCCTTTCCCCCCGCTGCCAAGATCCGGGATAGCGGCAGCTCTGGGTGGGGAAGGACGAAAATCGGCGCCGAAATACGGGAAATCCCGGCCAATCCGGGATACTTGACAGGTATGAACCTGGGAGCTACCATCTTTGGTTCTAGATGGGGTAGTTTTACCCCAGACAGATCCGGTGCGCAACTTGGGGCTCCTCCTGTACTCACAGCTGCTGCTAGAACAACAGGTGGCAGCTGTGGCCAGGAGGGCTTTCGCCCATCTTAAGGTAATTCACCAGTTGTGCCCGCTCCTGGACCGGGACTCCTTGATCATGGTCACTCATGCCCTAGTCACCTCCAGACTAGACTACTGCAACGTGCTGTACATGAGGCTGCCCTTGATGACCATTTGGAAGCTGCAGCTGGTACAGAATGCAGCTGCCCGGGTAGTCCATGCCTCGCCTCTGCTATGGGAGCTGCACTGGTTACGTTTGCCTCTGGGTGCAATTCAAGGTGCTGGTGATGACATTTAAAGCCCTATATGGTAGTGGGCCAGGATACCTAAGAGACCGCATCGCCCCAAGTTTCTGCCTGTCCAATGAGAGCAGACCGGAGGGGCTCTCTAATTGTGCCATCCGCTAGAGGGGCTCATTTCTCTAGCACGAGGAGGGCCTTCTCCGTGTCCGCCCCAGCCCTTTGGAACCTCCTGCCAATATAACTATGCCTGCAGACAGATTTGCTGTCCTTCAGAAAACGGCTCAAGACCTGGCTGGCAGGGCAAGTGGGGGGGGGGGGGGAGCTGATGGGGGACTAGCCCCCACCCCTTGGCTTCTTTAGACACTTCATCCCTATTACTGAGGGGTGGGAGACAGGATTTCGGGAAGGATTTTTTTTAAAAATGGGTTTTAAAGTGGTTTTTAAGATTGCTGTGAGCCACCCAGAGTCGCCCTTGGGCGAGGGGGCGGCATACAAGTTTAAATTATAAATAAATAAAAAATAAAAATAGACATAACTTATATGTCATTTAACTCTAACTGCTTTCAAAGATATAGATGTTCATACCACAACTGTAATTACACAGTGATCTACTCACTGTTTCTCACCAATCAGTAAGCTTAGGCATAAAATGTAAAAGGTCATCCACGTGTACAAGAGCAATAAAAAATTAAATATTTATTCAAATAATAAGTTTTAAGTTCCGGCTGCGAAGTTGGCAATGGAGGTTTTTAAACACACCACAAAAGCATGCACAAAATGAATTTGGAGCAGAGAACAAAAAAATACTAAGCAGTATACTAGACACCTGTTGATTTTAAGAAAAACAGATTTATAATCATCACTATACAAAATATAAAATGTATTAAACACTACCATCCACAGAACAGTTTTTAATTGGTTATACTTAAAAATTGTTTGTGTAATTAATTATATATAGTGAATTGTAAATTATTATACAGTAACCTCCTTTTGGCTGGCAATACCTTGTTCTTCTAAAGCACATCCAATCACATTGTGAAACTGAGCATCATCATTTATATCATCAGTAAAGGAAACAATTATTGATAATGCAACTAAATATAGTCTCATCTACAAGGAACAAAGCCGATCTTCTTCCTTCAGCTCTGAATTGCTTCCTGTGCAAAGTCGGCACTTGTTTGCTTTAATTCACAGAGTGTATTACCAGGCAACACCCAGCGTTGTAAACAGTCATGGAAAATACTAAAAAATTTAAATCAAATATTCAATGTAGACATGCAATCCTCTTTTGCTAATGGGTGCAAAACCCAATGTGCATCACTTATCAAATTTATTGCCTTTCGGAAAGTTCATTCAAGGCATCCAAAATTAGACCTAATGATAAATATACATATAATGAAAAAGGACGCAGCTATTTGATACCACTATTGGTAATGTCTGTGCTATGTGAAAACACCTTTTAAAAAAGAGCCTATGCGGCAAAGATAAGTGTCTAAAGATTCAAAATGAATCAACAATATTGGATAACAATATAATTCTCAACTCAGAAGCTGCCTCAAGATTAGGTGCATCTTCGATTAACGTAACAGGAAAAAAAGGCAATGGGCTTTGTTTTATTAAACGCATCCATTCAAACCGACCTAAGGCCACCAGATTTGCAGACACAATGTGTTACTTTTTTTCTTCATACAGTTCTTTAGGCTGTAAGATGATAAAGAAATATTTTTTAAAAATAAAACAAAAAAATCCATCTAGATTAAGAAGTTGACCCAGGTGTTGGGTTCACGTTCTGAGTGGCCACTTGCGGTGCAACCTCAATGATTCGAGGTTTGTCTATAATTCTGGCCGTGCGATTGCCCTTTTCTACAATCCCAATAATCCATGCTTGGTGACCTTCACCATATTTTGGAGACTTGATTTCGGCACAGAAACGTGCTGCCTGTTCACGTGGCAAACAGATAAGGAGGCCTCCTGAAAGGAAGGAGGAATGCCATTAGCTTTTATTTACATCTCAAATTAAAAATTACAAACAGATACAGTACTATAAAAAAAACTTAAAGCTATTACAGTATTGTTAAAGCATAGATTGTCAATAGCTAGGCTAGCCAGAAAGGAAAGAAACGTGCAGGCAGGACATGTTGACATGTTGACAAATGAACACAAAACCTGTCTGTTTCATTGGGGTTTGCTTCCTTGTACTCATGCCTGCTACATGTCCACAAAACCATCTGCAGACGCAGACAACACTGGATCTTTGGCTATAAACAAGAGATGAGCACTGAACCCTAGAGTTGGATATGACTGGCTTTTGAGCAGGGGCGACCTTTACTCATCCCATGTAAACCTCTATGCAATTTCTGTTCCATAGGTTTTGTTCATTTACTTTTGCTTTTCATATTCTGCTAACAGATCTGAGCCATCACTAACTTGTTTCTTTTTAAGAATCTTGGAGAAGTTCTGTTTGATCTATATACATAAGTATTTTCATTTGATGTGATGAGGTTTATGAAGCAAAACAATCAAGAACTAATAATTCTGACTAAGTTTTTTCAACAGACCTGCCACCAAATCTTATGTCTTATACCATCAGTCGTGATCTGACACATCTTAGTTAAATTCAGAGCTCTCAAATACAAAGAGCTCCTATGAACAGGGGTATACAATGGCCTCAGAAGCAGCTTATTTTCATACTTAGTACAGCATGTTGTATGTTAATATCAGCCTTATAGTTACTGACAAGCCCAGCTGTGTAACTTTAGACTAAGTAATATTAAAAGTGAATAAACCAAAAGCTATACATGAAAGCCTATGTTGCAAATCAAGTTATGAAATTTTTAAGATAAAAATGTAATTGAGTAAGAAATGTACCTGAAGTCTCAGGGCAAGTTCCATGCATAAGGCCAAACATATTGCCACATGCCTTGCTAACTGCAGCCATTTTGGCAAGAACAGGAAGGTTATGTATAACGAAGGACACCTCATTGCGCTGCTGTTTGGCTAGATTCTGTGCATGCCCCAGGATTCCAAAGCCTGTGATGTCTGTGGCTGCATGTGCATTGAATGTGTGCATCAACCCTGCAGCTTGAGATGAAAATTAGAGGGAAGAAAAGTTATATATCTTGAAATGTAGATTAAGCACTCAGTACTATGTATAAAAATAAAATTACATTTGTTTAAAATTAGACACATCCCCACATCTAAGTCATCAGTCCTGGCATAGATTAGGTTTAAAGAAGAGATGCTTTTATACTCTGGAAACATGCTATCATGCATCCCATCCATGCACTTTCTGATAAAACGTAACAGGCAAAAGTGTCAAGAACATCCACTAGGTACTATGTTGAAGTGGAATACCTGTATAAGAAAACATGTATGCAAATCAAGTTATGGTCAAGTTACTGCACCAACACAGTAACTTACTAACCAAATAGAAAATTCAAAAGTAATAAGGAGATGGGAGATAATTGGAAAGTACACCAAATCACATCTCATCTCTTAAATTATATGAATAAAATGGTAGTTGCAAAAGACAGCACCAGGATAATTAATTCTAACTGGGACTATTTGTGGACCTTATAATTTAACTTTTAACTCCATTTTTCTTTCTCTGTTCTCTTTCTGGTATAGAAGGCTATATCCTGCAGTTACATCCTGCTATAGTAATGTTGCAAATTCAGATAAATTATAAATCTATCTTTAAAAATGCATAAAGGTATGAAACTATTCATATCAAGGATAGAAAAGTTGGAATAGTCTGTTAGAAATAGATCAAATATAAGCCAGGACTGGCAAAATCCTAAACACCTGTTGCCAAATAACAGAAAACTAATAATGGAACAAAAGAAATCAAAATATTTATATACTAGACTGGCAAATAAAAGACTATGTTTGCTTTTAAGAATGTTATAATGGTGCATAGGAATTTAAATATTTCTTTAGCCCTGAGGGAAGCATTTATGGAAGTGTAAAGAACCTAGGCATTAATTATACAGTATTAGTATTTGATTTAAAAACCAAATTATTTGAACAAGTTGCCCAAAGAGAAAAGAATATTAAAATAATTAAGACATAGCATGGAGAAAAAGATTTTTAAAATTGCCCCAAGCTAGAAAAACACATACTGTATTCTGATTTAATTTTCAGAATAGGGTAATGTGTCTACAGTTTCCCAAGACCTCTGAAAATTAAATCTTTCTAAAGCATCTGCCAGTGACATTTGGCACTTCTTTCTAATGTCAGCATCAACAGTCATTCCTATTGATTGTAGCAAATATGTGTAGAGATATTCACCACCACTCTTAAAAGCCTTCAGGCAGACTACTTAACTTTCCTGTCCTCTCTACTTTTTTTAAATCATTTTGTTGTGACTTTACATTATAAACCTGAAGGGGTTCTCTTTCACTGAATATGTACAAAGCTACTATGGAAGCCTTTCTGGCTGAGAAGCAGGATTAGAATACTTTCTATAATGAAAACATGCGGTTACTGTATTTTCTGGCGTATAAGACTACTTTTTAACCCCGAGAAATCTGTGCCAAAGTCGGGGGTCGTCTTATAGGACAGGTACTTAACTGCAGCTTGTTTCCCCTTGCTTCATATGTCCGGCGCATATGGTGGGGGGTGCTGCGGCCGAGTCCCTGCTCTGTGCGTGGAGTATGAAGCAAGGGGAAGCAAGCTGCACACATCTTCCTGTACCTCGAGGAGGAGAGAACGTGAGCGTAGATTGGCTCTCCACCAGAACCTGCCCATTCGACTCGGAGGGCTGCACGTCTTCGGGTTGAGTGTGGGTTAATTTTTATTTGGTGTGCATTGGAAGAGAGGTAGTCTTATACGGCAAGTATATTCCAAACTCTATATTTTAACTGGAAAAGTTGGGGGTCGTCTTATACGCCGGAAAATACGGTATAAATAATTTTCATGTTTAAGTGCCTCGTTGTAATCAACTAAGGTGCCTAATTCTGTAGCTATATAAATAATACAGTAGTACCTTGCTTAAAGAGCATAATGCGTTCCACGAGATTGCTCTTTAAGCGAGTTTGCTCTTTAAGCAATACACCATTGTAAGTGACCAATTGTGACTTCTGGTGAGGGGATCGCAAACCCGATTTAGTTGTTAAGCGACTTTTTGGTTGATTTTAGTTGTTAAGCAAAACGACCATTCAGAGAAAATCCCCCTCTTTAAACGAGTTAGTCTCTAAGCGAGGCACTCTTTATGCAAGGTTTTACTGTATACAACTTCTGAAAATTTTTAAATTCAGGGTGACTTGCACAGTAATTTCTCCAGAGTTTAAAGATAAAATACAAATTTTACCACATATTTGACATTCCCATACCTGTTCTGTTAAGTCTTGCCATATTCATCATTGCTTCTTGATATGCTAACTCTACATCTTCTTGTGTGACAACCAATTTGATTTTATTCCATTTTTCTGGCTGATGTGTAGAAGAAAAAATAATATTAATTTTTCTATACTGCTGGTACCATAAGCATAATGGAGTTATTACTGGGCACACAAAGCACATTCTTTCTCAGCAACAATCCGCTAGGATTTAGGAAAACCCACAAATGAGGGCATGAAGGCAACAGCTTCACCTGCGTTTGCTATTCAGCAGCTGGTATTCAGCAACACACTTCCCCTGCTAATGTGGGATCTTTGTAGCCATTGTGTTATAGCTAATAGAATAACAAATCCAAGCTAATATGTTGCCTGGTAGTAATTTACACCAGTGACAGGAAACAGTCCTACTGAAAAATCTCCCAAAATAGAAAATATTCTGGAAAATTTTCAACTGTTATTTTCCTATAAATTTATTAATAGCAACAAAAGACAACAATATAATATTAAGTAGTTTGGCAGTTTCAAAGCTGTCAGGAAAGCTATTCTTATATTCTTAAGGAAGATTTAATTCAAAACTTTAGTTTAGTTGTGTTCTGGCTGTTATGAGGTAAGTTTTTCAAGATAATTATCCTGAAGTATTACGTGAAATGGTACATTTTTTAAGAATGGTTAAGGGCTGGTGATAAAATAAAACCACAATTAGACACAACTGAAATCAATATAACCTTATAGATTCACCATTTGACTATGCAAATCAAATTAGCTTCTAAACTAGAACTGTGATTGATTGTTTCTCTTTCAACAAGAGTGTATACTCATTTTCTTTTTCTAGCTTGGGAAGTTTTTATCCTTCTGACAATCCTACAAGTTTCTATCCATAACCATGGAACGATCCAGTTAAAATTCTGTGTGGTCCACTGGTATATTTTAACATGGCAAAACAAACGTGCGGAGAACCCTGATGGTGGAAGATAAGGGGAAGAGAATGACTTGGCCTAAATTTTCAAATGGAGTTTCATAGTCAAGTGGGAATCTGAGTTCATGTCTCATCATTTTCTAATCTGACAATCTAATCATTATGTCAGATAATAATAATTTCATGTCAGAAATTATTCTGGGTTGAAAGGATTTTTGCGGAAGAAACTCCACTTAGGGGATGCCCAAATGAAGCTCCTTTCATGTCCCTAAGAGCTGGGACAGAGACAAGCACTCAATCTGTCATGCAGTACCCTGGTGTTGAACTGCTGACTTTCTAGCCTTCCAGCTAACAAGGCGAGCTTCTTAACCACCGAGCCACCACAGCCCTGATTATTTCTGACATGATTATGTCAGATATTTTGATTCAAATGTTAATGATGAGACATTAAAACATTTTGTTTTGTCAAATGCATTTTAATCTTCTATTTAGGCTACTCAAATGTTTTCTAATTTTAGAAAATCTAAACTACTCTAATCATTTTAGGCAAAGCAGTAAACTTCATATGTCTACTCTAAATTTTCCGTTTTAACTAGATGGAGAAAAGCTCTAGGATTATGAGATGAGGGAAACTGCTGAATATAAGTACAATCATTTAATTTTTAAAATCATGATTTTGTATATTTATATATTTAATTCTTAATGGAAAATGTGCAAAACTAGCCAGCATTCCAGATGTTACTACAGCATGGATTTGTATAATTCTTTTTCAAACTTTTCATTTCTAATCATTGTAAAAAATAATAATGACCTCGCCACCTACCACAATCCTAAGATTTCTTTCATGTTTTTTTTATCATCAATTCACATCAATCAGTACTCAGAGCATGTAATTTTGCATCTGTTTCTACTGAACTGCATTTACAATTGCTTATTCAGTGAGGTTAGAGATTTTTTGAAGCTCTTTGATGTCCGGGGGGGTGGGGGTTCATCATAAGAAACAGTATATAATCCTATGCGTATTTACTCAGAAGTATATCCCACGGTGTTCACAGTGTAGTTACAGCTAGGTAAGTGCAAAATGTAGCCTTAATTTCAACTTTATACAAACTGTAAGTAGTAAAATGTAAAGACCAATAACTGTTATTTTTACATTTCATAATTTCTTTATTAAAGTTTTTACTGTGAAAAAAATTAACAACAATCAAAGTGTAATATATACATTACAGGTCCTGGTAAAAGGGTACTAAGGAGGGAAAAAATAAGAAAACTAACACTTTGAAGAGGATAGTAAAGGGATGGGAAAGCAGATAATCTTAGTCAAAAACACCATTCCACACAGAAGCATGCAACTGAGGAGTAGGATATGTTTTATTACTGACATAATTAATAAATGGATAACAAATTCTGAAAAACAGATCTTCTGTAAGCAGATTTGTTTTTAATTACATGATACAGTTTTTCTATGAAGGCTGGGTTCCATGCTCTGGATTTCTAGTTCTCAATGGAAAGCGGCCTACCATTTTTCCAATTTAATGAAATTCCTTAAGTAAGTTATTATTATTTTTTTAAGAATAAATAAGGGAAGTAGTACCAGAAATTTATAGAAAGAAATAGGTTGGTCAGTGATTTTCTCTGTTTCTCTAAAACAGTTCTCAAACCCTAGCCTGTGGGACAAACCCGACCCGTGCATCTCATTAATCCAGCCCGCGGTGGTCAACCCACCATCTCTAGGACCGCCTACCCCCACCCCACTGCCTGACATCACAATACATCACTTGTGGCAAGGTCGGCGGTCACACTTTCTCCCTGCTGTTCTGGACAGGCTCCACTGGTTCCTAGAGCAGCAGAAGCCTTTGCCAAGTCCGATTGCTGCATTTTAAAAATGTTTTGCTGCTTCCCTGCTTTGTAATCTGCGGCGCTCGGAGAGTTCCCTTGGTGCGCTGACGTCAGCACTGTACACCAAGGGAACTCTCCCAGTGTCGTGCATCAAGGCTGACATCAGCGCCGCGCACCAAGAGAACTCTCCCAGCGCTGTGGATTACAAAGCAGGGAAGCAGCGAAAACTTTTTAAAACACAATGATCACTCGGCAAAGGCTTCTGCTGCTCTGGGATCCAGCTGAGCCTGTCCAGGACAGCAGGGAGAAAGTGCGACATCCACCACCACCGCAACTGCCGATGACGACGGACACATAAGTCCAGGGACCAGACATGCCCCTGGCTCCTGGCGGGAAGCATCAGGGCGGGTCTGGCCCCTGGCGGAAAACATTGAGAACACCTGCTCTAAAACATGTCTCCAACATAATGACATAATAAAAAAAGCTCACAACATATGTAAATAGGAGCCAAGTTTGTTACACTTTATCCAGCACTTTGGGTTCGTCTTAGGGAGGTTAAATACCATCTGTGCAATTATTTAAAATAGAATACTAGTAGGTAATTGATTTTGTAGAGTTTTTTTAACACAAGAATACCACTTTTCATCAAAAATTACACGATCAAGATCTTTTTTCCAAACTTTCTTAACTCCTCTTCTATTCACACAAGCAGATTAATTAGCATAGCATGCATTTTTAAAGTGAAATTCCATTTTTTCATTTAATTGTTCTACAAGACTTTCAAAAGGATTGTGAAGGCACATAATCTGAGTATTCATAGAGGTATGAGAAATGAAATGATTATATGGTTAATTTCAAACCAAGAAATATGGGTTGATTCAAGCTTGCAAACTCACTGCTGTTTTGGGTGTAGTCAAATAAAAGGTGCCTTTTCCTTCCCAATATTTAAAATAAGTACTGTACATTTACTGTATTTCAATTCACAAACAGGAGATGATACAGGAATGGTGAAAGGGAGAAAGGATAGGTTTTTCCTATTGCTGGCTCCCAATTCTAAGAATATAGAATTGATAGGGAATAATGTATTTTAATTTTGTGTTAGTCCAGGTTAAAAATGGCAACCCCATGATTTTAATTAAGTGGTCGATTCTCAGTCTCCAAGAAAACACATGCATCAACTTATGAATTGTGAACAGCTTAATCATTTAGCACAACTTGTATTCAGTGTAGTAATAAAGCAGGTTAGGAATGCTCAGTCCATGTTGTTTATTATTTGTAGTAAGTTGAGAAGAGAATTCATTTTCTCTTAGATTTGTTAATGAACTACGACAAAAGCTTTTGGCAATTGGGAAATCTGAAATAGGAGTAGGTATTACATGAAACAAGTAAATAAATTTAGGAAGACTATCAGACAAGAAACAAAACAAAAATAAAGAATACAAAACATTTTGGCACCTTTAAAAACTAACTGCTAGATTCTAATGTGAGATTTTTTTCTCCATGCTATGTCTTAATTATTTTAATATTCTTTTCTCTTTGGGCAACTTGTTCAAATAATTTGGTTTTTAAATCAAATACTAATACTGTATAATTAATGCCTAGGTTCTTTACACTTCCATAAATGCTTCCCCCAGGGCTAAAGAAATATTTAAATTCCTATGCACCATTATAACATTCTTAAAAGCAAACATAGTCTTTTATTTGCCAGTCTAGTATATAAATATTTTGATTTCTTTTGTTCCATTATTAGTTTTCTGTTATTTGGCAACAGGTGTTTAGGATTTTGCCAATGGTTCAATAGCCAGAGAGGAGACTAAATGTGAGAGGACCGTCCATTCAACTGACTATAAATGAGGTAAAGGCAACCTTTAAACCTGCCATCTGATAGAATGGGCTGTAGTTTGATGGTAAAACCAAATGATAAAACAAGCCCGAGGTATGCATATAGGGCAAGAGTCAGGAGAAATGACTATGGCGAGCGGGTAGCATTATTATTATTATTATTATTATTATTATTATTATTATTATTATTATTATTATTATTATTATTATTATTATTATTATTATTATTATTAGAAATCGGGCAATGTAATTAGGGCTTTTTTTTGACATGACACGTTTATTTCTAACTACAGCTTTACTCTTATGGCAATGATTGTTTCATTGAAATAAACAGCCTGTTAGAATTATTAATACTGAATACCTTAGTGAAAAGGAGTGATTGTTTAGGATTGATTCATCCCTCCCAATCTCCAAAGTAGAAAAGCTGACAAAGTGAGCTTACAGTTAAAGTTTTTTGGGGACTGATGGGAATCCTTTTGGAGGTGCAAGACTCAGTGAATAAGAAAGAAAGAACTAGATCTCAGCTATTGAACTGAATAGTCATAATGCATAGTTTTGTGGGGTGGTATTTGATGCCTTCTTTCTGCAATATACTGATCTGTAGCTGAAATTTCTTTTTTCTCTGGAGGGACACTGGATCTTGAAAGAGCTGAATAATGACTCCTTTAAAAAATGACAGGGCCCTACTTCCCCCACAAATCTGATGGTGGGACCTTGAGATGTGGCTTTATCTGAAGGAAGAAGTTGTGAACTAAACGGCTAAGATATCCCACTTCTAAATAACGAAGCTCAAGTGAATGGAGTCAATCTTTATTAAAGTCATAGACCAGTACAGAATAAATTACATAAAAAATTAGATCTAAAACATACAGTATACGGTCTATGCTATGATAAATTATTTCATCTAAAAATGTGACAGCCTATATTTGTTCAGATATGTAACAGATATGTAACATACATTAATTGTATAAAATATAGCATAATTTACCAAAGATTTTCCTTCATTTTCTGCGAATCTTTAACACCGAGGTGCAGAACCTAGCCACCTGCACTGTAACTATATTCTGCTCAGCTATAAAAAGAAATTAAAGATAGACCGTGTCTGCATGACCGGGAAACCTCTTGATCAAGGGAAAGATGAATCTGATTCTAGTATCATGCTAAAAGGAACATCTAAGTAGGATGATCATTAAAAAGATTCATTATGAGTTTATTATCTCTTTTTAGGTCACAGACTTTTTGATCCCCCTCACTCTAAATTTTGTTCTTCTGCATTTGTTCTCCAACAATTTCAATTTAAGCTGTAAATCTATAGGCAGAGAGGGATTATTGGTGTTGGATTTTCAACTCCATGGTTTGCTCAGATGTGTGAGCTGTACCACATAGTTTAGAAGAAAGTCAATCCACCTTTTTCTGAAGTGAGTGGTGTTGGAAGACTATTGCTTAACTTGGCCTTAAATTTCTTATAGTGAATTAGCTGTTTGGCAGATTATCATGCTATGGTAATAGAGTAGACCATGTCAGGGCAGGATTTATGCCTTGGCTCAGCCTCTTCCATGCGTGGGAGAACCTTTAGCACATACCTTAGAGGGATTGGAATGTGTAAACATGCTAGCCTCGTGGGTTGGAAGAAATGAAACCTGATGTGTGATGGGCATGTTATACTGTATGGTCATTTGCTGAATTCCTTTAGGAGAATGGTAAGGGGGTAGACCATATAGAAGATAAAACCCAGAAAGTGGAGCCAAGACACTCTCTTGATCCAATGCTTCGTACTGTGAATTTAGAAACATGTAGGGACTTAAAAGAAAGGAGGGACCCCTGGCCTTCCCCAATTAGAGAAACTTTCTTTGGCTTGATGTGCTTCCTGAACTTTTTATGAACTTTCTTCTGTAGCTTACTCTGATTACAACATACTTAAACTACCTGAAGATGACTAGAGTGTTTACTTGGGATCGTGTTACCTTATCTACACTAATCTAATATCCTGGGCTGCTTAGCTAGGAGAGTGGCAGCTCAGAAGCAGGAACCAACCACCTGTGGGCAGGAACCAACCACCTGACAGACCATACTGCCAGCGACTCAATGCGAGTGTCAGGCAGTGGTTAACTAACCCGACAACCCTGAGGACTAAAGGCTTGGGTACCCAAGCCCACAGGGATGGGTGATGGTCCCCAAGTGGATTAAATCCCACTTGAATCCATCTTGATGGAGGGCAGCAGCTTTATCAATACTGGCCTGGGGTCGATGAGGACTGTGGGTGCCAAAAGGGCTCAGGACCAGAAAGTGACTCACAGAACTGGATCAGTGGTACGGGTGTAATGCCGTGATGCAGAAGGCAGATGAAAGGCCACTGCATTATATTCTCATGACAGTCTTAATGGCTGATCACCATGAGGATCGCCAATATTTGGATTTGTATACGGCAGAACAATAAGAAGTGAATTAGTGCCCCTTAGGAGTTTTTAGTATCTACTAGCAGGGTACCCGGCTGCGCCCAGGGTGACCCAACCTGGCCCGATGAGAGACCTGGGCTCAGAAACCCCTCCCCCCTACCCCACCCCTCCTGCCCTACCTTGTTGCCTGCTGGCGCCGCCCCGAGATTGTCCCGGCGGGGCTGGCCAAGGCCTTGCCGGGCCTTGCGTTGCTGTGCTCAGGTACGTCACCAGGCAGGACCGGAGGCTGATCCGGGGGCTGCCTCGGACAGCTCCGGGCGGCGAAGAAAGCTCCAGGCTCCGCCCCCATGTGGGTCTTCCTTTCTTCCCGAGATCCCCCAGGAGGGCGGTGGAGCCAGGCCATGATGGCTGTCTGCCACAGGTGGCCAGAGTGAGGCAAGGCAGGACAGGCGGTCAGTCAGGGGCTCCGGAGCAGGCTGCAGTCCCTCAGCCTGGCCTGCCCAGGCGCCATGCCAGGCTTTCAAAGTGTACTGGCTGCTATTGCAGCTGTCCCTACTGGGGGCTAGGCGCCTGTGCAGACTCTCACGCAGGCGCATCCCAGCTGCCTGGGATGGCGGACAGGCCTAAGCACCTGCACGGACTCTTGCGCAGGTGCAATCAAAGTTGCCTTCCTGCCACCTGGGACGGCGGGCAGGCCAGGGTGCCTGCGTGGACTATCGCGCAGGTGCAGTCGCCTCCCCTGGTTGTTTCTGTCTGCCAGTGGGGGGAGGGGGCTTTGCAGCTGCTTTTCGGGTTCACAAACCCCGAAATGGGCTGCTGGTCCCCCGCGTTGGCCATATCTGGCGTTCAAGGTAGGCGTTCGTGCAGTTTCCAGGGCGATCGGTGCAAGGGTGTCGATTTGTATGAAGAACATACAACACGACACCTTGGTTTTTTATATATAGACTAGCAAAGGTTGCCCGGCGTTGCCGGGCTGTTATAAACTGTGATCAGCTTTTTTGGGGGGTTTTTTGTGGATTAAAAAAAGAACAAAGGATGATATAATTGTTTCAAATTGTTTTATTTAACCAAATAACATTTTTAGTATGTGACTTTTTTTTGTTAATAGTTGTACCGTAGGTAATATTTTTAAAAATGTGAAAGTGCATGTTTTTTACATTCAATTTTTTAAAACTGTGTTTAGATGTTTTGGGTTTTTATTTGAGTTAAAACTCAATAGAGGATGCTATAAATCTTTTTATTTTATTTATTTAACATATGTTTGTTATTTGTGTAAACTTTTGATTTATTGTTATGTTTTTGACTAATTTTTACCCTTGTGGCCTCTAGGTGGGGCTTTATTGTTTTTGAGATTTTAATATTCTGCTCTGCAGGAAGGGCTGTTAGTGGTTTTGGTTTCGTTTCACGTGTTTTTTCTCTCCTGGCCTCTAGGTGGGGCTTCTTCCGATAAGTAGTCTTTGTTTCTTCATTTCTTTTCCGATCTCGTGGAGGGAGGACGTGCTGGTGAGTTCTCTGGTTTTCTTTCTTCTGGGTTTTTCTTTGTTTTGTTTTTGTGGTGATGGGCTGGGAGGTGTTTCTGTTTGTTCTTTTGTGGTTTGGTTGGGTTTTAGGTTTTTTAATTGGTTTGTTTATTTCTGGTTTGTTTAATTTTTGTGATTTTGCTGTTTATTTGTGTAACTTGTTAGTTGTGTTGTTAGAGTTAGGTATTCTCATGCTGTAGTTAGGTGTTTTGTCTGTGCTTTTCTGGAATTGTGGATGTTTTTGATTGTGGATTTTATTGTTTTCTTTTTTGTGTATTAATGGGTTTTTAATTATTGATTTATTTGTCTTTTATTAATTTTTATTAATGTTGGTGTTTTTCTTGTTGGTGTGTACTTTTGCGTGAAGAACGGGTTGCCTGTCGGTTCCTCTTTTCCCCATTGCTGCTTCGAATTTTGGTTTTGACGCAGCAACGGGGGAAAGGAGGAGACGGCAGTCAGCTCGCTCTTCCCCCGGGAAGGTTCGTTAGGTAGGTCGAGGGAGAAGGAGGCAGATAAGAGCTATCTCTTCCTGACGATGGTTCTCTCCTCTCTGTCTCCTTTCTCTCCTGGCTTACCTAACCAGAGATTGGCAGGCAGCGATCCGTAAGGGATGGTGCTCTTCCTTGCAGATAGCTGGCTGCTGCTTTTGTATTACCCCCATCGGAACTACAAAGGCAGCAGCCAGTCATTTGCCAGGGAGGGTGCTTCCCCTGATGAACTTTTGCCTGCTGTTGGTTTTTTTCCACCCTGGCTCAACTTTCCTTGAGGCCGGTGGTGGTCTCGCTGTGTCTTCGGCGGGGTAGCTTGGAGGAGAGGGAGTCCCTCTTCTCCCTGTTGCTCCGGAAAAGAAGGCTGGTGGGTGTCTCGCAGTAGATTTTTGTGACTTTGTTTTGCGATGCTGTGAGGCGCTGCGTCTGTGTGCTGGGGACTTGCGCTCCCGTTGTGTTTTGTAATTTTATTTTTCGTGCGCTGGCTTTCTCAGTGTTCTGCATGCTCACGGTGCGTAGGACGCTGGGACTTGTAGTTTTGCGTTTGTGGTTTGTGTTTGTGTAGCAGTTTTTTTCCTGCAGCTCGATTTTAATTGGCCATGCCACATTTCCCAATGTTCCTTTTGCTCACACCTCTCAGCCTGATTGGCTGCGGCGCGGCACAGAGAACATTGGGAAGTGAAGTTCTTTTCATTTTTTCACGTTCATGGGACTCTTGCCCCACTGCCGCCTTTCTCAACCCTGCAGTAACCTCCGGACCGGGTTCGGGCGAGTGCAGGAGGCTCGGTACGGGATAGGATGGACGGGTGCAGAAAGGTATAGCAAGTTCCAACGGTTAACCCTTGGATTTATAGGTAGACAAATGAGTTTCTGTGTAAAGTGCTACAAAAAAGACT
Organism: Bradypodion ventrale; assembly: GCA_035047345.1. Lineage (NCBI taxonomy): Eukaryota > Metazoa > Chordata > Lepidosauria > Squamata > Chamaeleonidae > Bradypodion > Bradypodion ventrale. The sequence continues at coordinate 163,048,804 of JAWDJE010000005.1, read as the reverse complement.
GCAGCTGTCTGTCTTCACTAGAACCTGACTCATTCCTACTGCTGTTATGGTCACTTCCATTGCTGTTTATATGACAAATTTTTCAGAAAACAGCCTTGAGGTTGCAGAAATCAAAATAAAGCCATGATTTTGTGCAGTGACAGAATTGCTCCCACCAATAACTATTTTGTGACATTCATAAACACAATCATACAAATTATATCCACATGTCAGTCATATGCAAATCCCTCCAACCAGAATGTCCAGGTATAATAGTGAATGAAGAAAAGTAAGCAGATCTACATAGGCATAAAAGAAGAATCTCAATGAAGCGCCCAAATCAACCTCAAAACAAAGAGCTTACAAACTCTCTGGATTCAATTAGTCTGACTATTCAGTACCCAATCGACAGATAATTCAAGCTGCCAGATTTCAAGATCAGAGTTATTTAATTTCCTAATGTGAAGAAATTTGTATAAATTGAGCTATGCCTGGACTTTAAATTCATGTCTCCACATGATGAGAAGATAGAATGCTACCACTCCTGGTACCTTCCACCAAGCAAAATCATCAGAGGGAAGAGAATATCCTAAAGGATGTTAGGGTTGTGCCTGGTAGTTATTTGGCCTTAGCGGTCAATCCTTCCACCCACACAAGACAGGCCACTCACTTTTTACCTGTTCCTCCTAGCTAACTACAACCTACTGTAGCATAATGTGTTCTGTTCTACAACATTCCCCAACCTCCAGTAACCTTTTATTTGACAAAGACTTACAGTGATTCAGGAAACCAACAAAAAATAGGAACTCTGATTTATGTGAACTTAAACATTTTCACTGAGGCAAAATGACCTATGGATACATCTCAAAGGTGAATGATTCAAGATCAACACCTCATATTTCTCTGACCTTTCGGCCCAACCATATTCAGACCAACTTACTTACAATATCTAGCCACTGGTGGACAGCTACAGCAACTTGTGTCCCCAAGGGTTTAGTTAACACAAGTACATCTCCTGGTACTGCATTGTCTGGCCTGCAAACAAAGCACCCACATATTTAAGAAATGGTACAGTATTGTGATTATTTCCACTTGTCACCCTACATAGCATATGCAAAAGTATAAAAAAACTACATTTTAAAAATGGATTTTAAAAAAGCAACTTCTGTACTATAGTCATTATGAAAGGTATAAACTGTGTTAAATTCATTCACTCAAATGCCTGTGGACAGCTCACTATATCTGCATATAATTTAAAAAGAGCCTCTCAAAACTACATGCAATCATGTATCTTATTTACGTCAAGCTTCTATACCAGCATCTCATTTCTTAATGAAATTGCATTCATTTCAAGCTATTTTCTATGCAAAATGATGGAGGTTCAGCATAATTGTCACTTTGGTGTGAACACCCAAAATAGCAGATTATCAAACTTCAGAACCCACAAGTGAAGGCATTGAAGGATTTATATGCAGACTGGAAGGAGAGGAACACTTTACTTTGTAAAACTCATTAATGATCACTATATGGTACAAGGTAACAGCCATTATACTGAACACAGTGCAGTCAGCTAGCATGTGCAAGAATCACTGATACGTGTAATTCACTTTCCCCCTAAAGATTAGTAACACTCATAATAACAGCTCAATTAACAGTCTTTTGTAGATCTTAACACCACAGTTCTTTTAAACACCAGTGTTGTTTAAACGTTTTAAACATTAAGGGGTTTTTTTTGTTCCAATTTTAAATTTTTCTCAAAGAGCAATCCTAAAGACATTTACCAGGCAATAAGTCCCAGTGAAGATTTGGCCATACTTCCAAGTAGACATATACAGGATTGCACAATGACATTTGAATCATTAATATCCAAGAACTTAAACCCAAAGTCAAGTGATAAAATTCCCATAATTAAAATTATATCAATCAGGAATCAATCCCAATTTAAAAACTTTTAGTACTTTTTAAAAACATCTTTTAAATTGGATTTTATTGCTTCGACTCACATTATAAATTCATTAGGCTGACACACTGTTGTGGCTACTCCTCCTAAAACAATCCATGGGTTTAACACCGTCTGACCACCAGTCACTGATGTTCCTGCTTCTTCTGCAGCATCTTTGAATCCCTGGATGATTAAAGGCATTACTTTATCTCTTTCCTACAGATTTAAAGATAGAAAATACAGTGGCTAATCAATAGGGAAAAATCCTTTATGAGGTCATCAGAAATACAGATGGACATCTGCTTTATTCATTTAAAGCAGGGATAGAAATTCTTCAGAGTTTTTAGGGCCGAGCATATCTGTTCCTGGATCTGAAGAGGACTGCATCCCCTTCTTTATAACTACTCCCCATGTGATTTGGTTTTGAACTGGAAAAGTTCCTCCATACACTCTAGTGGCCAATTTTAATTGCTCCCCTACACCCTCTAGAGTAGGAATCCCCAACCACCGGGCTGTGGACTGTTCTGAACCGGGTCTTGTGGTGGGTGCTGCTGGGAGCCCCAATGACAGCCTTCTTCCCTCAAAGTGCTCCACTGAGTCTGCACAGCGAACGGAGTGAGAGCACGGGCTTCGGACACAGCATAGGCAGGTGGTCGGGCCCCTCCTCCACATTGCTTATCTATGGTGGGGCTATGGTGTGATTTACCGGTCCATGGTGCAAAAAAGGTTGGGGACCCCTGCTCTAGAGAACATAAATGGATATTTTGAACCAGTTAATTAATTTTCAGAGTGTATACAAGGGTACTAAGTGCCCACATCAGTCCTTGGTTGGCCACATGCACCCTTAAGGCCACATGTCACCCACCTTTTCTTACAAACCACCACTATCCCCTCAGAAAATTTCTTCCAGCACAATCAGAGTACCATCACATTTTTTACCATTCTTGTAAAATAGCTGAGATGTATTTCTATGAATATAGATAAATAGAAAAAATGCATAGGAATAATCTGGTATACTTGACCTAATGCCTTCCTAAAGCTTGGCAAAATTCTTAAGAATTAAGATATGGATTGAAGACAGAAATAGGCATGTTTCACTCATGACACTGGGTGTTCCAGGCTGCCACAGACATAAACAGAGTGGCAATATTAGTCACTAGCTGATTGCCCGGCGTTGCCCGGGGGTCTTTTATTTCTGTGCAAGGAGGCTGTGATTCCTCTTCCCTCCTTCCTCCGTTCTCATCTCTCCATCCTCCTGTTTCCTCCTTTCTTCCTCCTTCCTCCTCTTCATTCCCATCTTTTCTGTCCACTTCTCCTCCTCTACTGGTCTCCTTCCATCCTTTCCCATTTTCCTGTTTTCTTCCCCCTCATCCTACCCCACTCTCCTAGTTTTCTTTTATTTCTCTCTCCTCATATTTCCCTCCCCCTCTCCATTCTCTCTCTTCCTCCCCCGCTTCTTTCCTCCTCCGTCTCCTTGGGTTTTCCCGCTTGCTCGGCGCACTAAGCGGCTATTGGGCTGGCTTCCACTCAGCCACTGCCCCGCCTCCTGCACGCTTGGCCATTGTCCCACCTCTCTCACGCACTCAGGCTGGCCTCCCAATTGGTTGAGGCGTGCTGCAGGGGATGCTGGGGCTGGTAGTTTTTTTTCCATTTTGTGAGGCCCACGCCCCACCCTCGGGACCCAGACATAATGAAGCACACAGGCGCAAGGTACGTGCCTGCCAAATTTGGATAGGGTTGGTTGAGGGGTGCGGGAGCCTATTCTGGACCCATGAGCATTACATTTCTCTTTTATATATATAGATTACTCTCTTTGCACAGAAAGCCTATTGCTGCTTCTTGCTTCCACATTTTCAGAGATGGACTGAAGAACATTTGCCTATGTGGGGCAGGGCAGCTGAAGGGAAAATAGGCAAATATTACTTACTCCACCTTTGTTTGTGGAACCAACTGTTGAATCAAAACCTCTTCCAATAATGGAAAGAATCCAGTTCATAGAATAGTTCTACTGAATCTAATCCAAAATATATTACCTTTTACAGAGAATATCAATGCTACAATAGTGATGTGAAACTAAGAAAAGTAGATTGACAAGCAAACATTTCAACTTCTGTTCAAGGTGAAGATATAAACTGCCTAATATGGAAAAACGTATTATGTACATTTCAAAGTGTTGTATGGGAAAAGGTATTCCCAACCACTATACGGTCCTTATCTTACTTGAATTCTGGGTTGAATAGTAAAAACTCGTCCAAAATTTGTAACTCCATTTTAAATTTATTTTCTAGAAAAAAGATCAGGTTTTATCTAAACATAGTAATCCTAGAATAACCAGAAATAAAACCTCCTCCCAATATGCAAAAACTTAAGACTTTATAGCAGTGGTCCCCAACCTTCGGGGGTTTGGGGCTTCAATTTCCAGAAGCCTAAGTTGGTACATTGGCTGATCAGTGGTTTGGGGAATTGACTTAGGCTTCTGGGAATTGAAGTCTAAAACACAAAGTTTGGGGACCAGTGCTGTATAGTACAGTGGAACCTCGTTTAACCAATGGCCCAGTTAACACAAAACTCACATAACAAAAGGAAATCCATAGAAAATAGTGGCTCGGCTAACAATTTTTTTCGGAATAGATTAATTGGTTTTCAGTGCATTCCTATGGGAAACCACATTTTGGTTAACAAAAATTTGGGTTTCAGTGCATTCCTATGGGAAAATGCATTCAATGCATTTCTACGGGAGATTCGCCTTACAAATTTTTCGTAGTACAAAAGGTCCCGGTGAACACATTAAATTTGTTAAGCGAGGTTCTACTGTACTCAGAAAATCCATAAAATTCAGTTAATGCACAATCAGAAACAATTTTTTCTTGAAGGGTAGGTTACTTACCATAAGACTAGTTCTCCAAGTGGTTCTATGAGCATATTTTGGGTTTTGCCACCGTGTATGCACAGAGGGAAAACCCAAAGTATGGATGCTCATGGATCACGAAGGAGAACACATAATTACATCAGAACTGAGTAAGTTTTTCAGGCTTGTGACTCTAACATAACTACCAGTGATGGAATACAAAGAGAAGAAACAGATATGGAAAACGTGAAAGCTTCTTATAGACACCTGAAATACAATTTACACTCTTTACTTTGCAATAATACTCATTTAACAAGAAACATGAGTTGCATGAAAATTATTGGGTTGCATGTATCACCCAACCACGTGTTGTGTTACAAAAATTTGGAAGAGCTATTGCAAACAAAAACACTGCTTTAACTTTAAAATGCCATTTTCATGGGGCATGTTTTCTGTGCACTTTGCAAATAAATTCATGCTTCTGGGGATGTGAATAATTTACCTGTAAACAAGTTATACAAGGAACACAGGTCCTATCTAAATAAAACATGGCACTTGTTAAATTAGTTGTGCTATATAGCAAAATTGGACACTACAAAGGAACAAAAGATAACAGTTTACCATAATTTGTTTCCAAAATGATCTTTAAAAGAACTTACTCTGTCTGTCAATTTATTACTGATCCCAAGAAGCATCAACATGTTGTCACACTCAGTGACTCCCATAGCATAAAGATCACTAAGAACATTGGCACAAGCTATGCGTCCCTGAAAAGGAGAATACAATTTTTTTAACTATTTATATAATGCCATCAGAGTACATACTACTTTACTAAGTAATAGGAGCCAAGGAATTTAAATGATAAAAATAAAGAGTGACAGAAAACAAAGAGATGAGTACAATTAAGAACAGTGAGGATAAGGAACATGAGACAGTTACCTGAGTAATATCTTGAAAAGATTAAACATGAGTGCTGCCCTGAAACAAAGGAGATTTGTTTGCAAATTCCTTCTTGGTTATGGAAACTCACTGGCTATGGAAGCTCACCAGAAGCACTAACAGTTCTTTAATGTTCCTTGAAAACCCTACCAGAGTCACTAACAATTGGAAGTGACATGAATAGCACTTAACAAGAAACACGATACTGCCTAGTATCATGGGTGTCACTTCAGACAATATTTAAATCCATTTACTCAGTTGGTCAAACAGAAACTAGTTCAAGTTTACGTACAGCAAGGAGTTGTACTGTTGTGTGTAGTTTCACTTTGCATATGAAGAAGATTTAAAGAAGACTTTAAAAAGAATCTGTTAGCTTTTTCATATTAGATTCTGTCTCTTCATGAAAAATATTAAGAATATAATTTCTCAATTTCTGAATTGATAGCTAGAATCCTATTGGTTAGTTACACTGGTAAAAGTTACCGTAAATGTCATGAACAGCACCAGCAAATTGCTTCTTGCTAATGACTTGTCACTTGTATCTTCATCAAGGACTAACTAACATGAATGGCATGCGACCAAGGTATATAAGCAGCAACTTGTTAGCAAGCAACAATGTCACTGTAATTTATGCCACTGCACTTTTTGCTATTGTAAATACCCTATAGGATTCTGGCCACAGATTTTAAAAACTTTTTAAAGGTTCTGTATTGAAACTTGTTTTAAATATGAAGTATTATTCTGACTTATTAAACCCATATAGCTAAGTTCCATCTCACTGTATTTTTTTCAGCAATCATTCTGCACTCTGGTATCTAGTCATACCTGCCACGTGTCCACGAAAGGTCTGCAGATGCAGACAGCGCTGACTCTTTGGCTATAAACAGAAATAAGCACTGAATCCTAGAGTAAGATATGACTGGCTTTCAAGCAAGGGTGACATTTACCTATTGAAACTTGTTTTAAATCTGAAGTATTTTTCTGACTGATTAAACCCATATAGTTAAATTCCACCTCACTGTATTTTTCCAGCAATATTTTTCACCAACCCCAAATAAAGACAGACCTATCTTAGCAACAGGAATTATACTTATATACCACCTCATAGTTCTTAGAACACTCTCTGGGCCAGGGGTGCCCAACGTTTTCCTGCCAGAGGCTAGTTCCCGCCACCGCGCTCAGCTGTAGGGGCCAGAGGCATGGTTGTGCCCACTACTTAGGTTTTTGTTGTTATCATGCAGTTTTACCAGGTTCTTGAACAGCCTACGCCACTTCCCAGGGCGGCAGAAGGCTTTTCAGAGCATGTTCGCTCTGGTTTGGGTTTATTCCATTGCTTCCCCGCTGCACTTCAGTAGCTAGAGCACGGCAGATCGTGACTTCCTGGTTCCGCGCTGGGATCCCAAGTGCTGACGTAAGCTCTACCCAGCACTGGAAGTTGCCCACCACCGGGTTCTCGCTGCCAAAGCGCAGCGGGGAAGCAGCAAAAAATTCCCAAACCAGAGCCATCGCGGTAAGTGACGTATCGTGACTTGCAGTGGTGGGGGGCAGTCCTAGAGTTGCCCAGGTGCCGGATTGATGATATGCATGGGCCGGATTAGGCCCACAAACTGGAGGTTGGGGACTCCTGCTCTGGGCAGTTCACAAAATAATTAACATTTTGTCCTCAACACACTGGATACTCATTTTACTGACCTTGGAAAGATGGAAGGTTGAGTCAATTTAAGCATGATGGGATTGAACTCAGATCATGAGCTGAGTTTTAGCTGCAATACTGTAGCTTAAACACTGTGCCACAAGGGCTCACCTATCTTACAATGATGTATTATGAGCTGGCAAGTAAAAAGTGACTTACAGAAATCCTAATAATATTTTCAAGATACTTGAGATATTTAAGGAGTGGTTTTATCAGTTCCACCTCCCTACCCCCATGGTCCAACAGGGATTCAAATGCATATCACCTTCTAGTCCATCATTCTATCAGCTATAGTAAAGGTAAAGGTTTCCCTTGCTCGAAAGCCAGTCATATCCGACTCTAGGGTTCAGTGCTCATCTCTGTATCAGCTATACCACACTGGATTATCATATAAAACAGATTAGAACTAGTATATTTTCATTATGATTTTAATATATAAATACACTAGAAGATGCTTTATTATTAAGTCAGGCATTGGTCTATCTATCCTAGTAATGTTTACTCTAATTGGCAGTGGCTCTCCAAAGTCTGAAGCAGAAGTTTTTCCCAAGTGTCATAAATTATTTTCACTCAGTTGAACTGCCCAGAATCTGCTGGCAATTTATGCTTTCACAAGGGAAATAATCTAAATCTCAGTGGCAAATTAGGACTCTTTAACATCATACTGGTTATGTGTGCCCAAGAATGCAAACAGCACTGTCTTAATGAACAGCAATTACTGAATACCAAGACATATGTAATTTTCCTTTCACAGTATATTCTGCCTAAAGAAAGGCAAAGCTGAAGCAGTCCTCTCTCTGAAATACTGAGTGTCTAAGATAGTTTCCTATATTCCATCATAGATGAGTAACCAGGAACTAAACATGTACCCCTGTTGTAGCCTACCACTGTAGAGAAACAAGTTTTAATCTCTGCAATTAAGAACAATAAAACCCCAGTAAGTTTTTCAGGACTGGTGGGCACTACTTCAGGCATTTTATTTACCCAACTAAAGGGTTCTCCAGGGCTGGGCCTCCCCAATTGTTTCTATTTACAAGAAAGGGAAACAAAATGAAGTTATCGCAGAACAGTAGGCAAGACATCCCCCCCCCCCCCCCCCCCCCCGTTGGCAGTATGGGTTAAAGAAGACAATTTATCATCTTGTAGTGCTGGATAATCTTTCTCACACTAGGTCAGGCAAGAGACTATGGAATGAATTTACCAAAGGATGGCTTCATTTTGGCAGTTTAAAGTCTGACTTAGACATGAAAGCAGCAAGCATCATCCAAGCAATTTGGTTTTAGGCTAAAATATTCCATTTTGCATCACTGTTTTCTGTTCTATTTTACTAACACATATTCCAAGAGATTATCAAGTCACCTGCATGTTGTATGTATGGATCTCATAGCTTTATTTGATTCTATCCTAAGGCATTATTTATTGATAAAATTTAATTAAGATGCACATAGATATTAATTAAGTTACTACAACAAATAAGATTTAGGTTTTTTGGCTGCCTAACCCAGTCAAAATCTTAGGAGAGCTCATCTGGATTAAATTTTAGCTCCACTGTTCTTTAATTGTATGAAAATGATGTGGAACTTTTATCAGGATTACAATTTTCCCTAATAAGAGTTTTGATTTTGATATTGTTTGAATTCTGCATTTTGTATAATTTTATATTGCTTTTTCTGAATTGTATCTTGTAATTTTGTGAAATGTTGTGATGCCGCCCTGAGTCGGCCTTGTGCTGAGTAGGGCGGGGTACAAATTATTATTATTATTATTATTATTATTATTATTATTATTATTATTATTATTATTATTATTATTATTATTATTATTATTATTATTTTGTGAAAAGAGCATTTCATCACTGCTTTTTGCAAGGTATCTCATTCATACTCAAGTACATGTCTCAAAAGAGACGTGTACTCACAAACCTAAATACTAAATTACAGTTAAGTTTACAAAATGTTGTTACTGACCAGAATCCTTCTGCTGATTTACACTGTCATAAATGTAACTGTATGAATTACAGCAGTAAATGACCACTAATTAATAACTATTCACATTCTTAATTGCATGCCAGTCATGTGACCTAGAGCATGATTCGGAATGCAATCGAAACTTCTTAATTAATGTTAATTCAGCACACTATGCAATTACACTTAAGCCAGTTTAAATCTACATGAGCATTCTGGCCTTGTTAAGGGTTTATGCTTAAATATAATATCTGCATATTATTATTCTTTAGGTGCCCTATCCATTCTGGATATTGACTATCATGGCAATAGTCTTCCTGTTCTTAACTCCTCGGAACAGTTCTTCCGAGGACGTGCCACATGTTCCTTAACATAGTAAGTCCCACAAGAGTAGCCTCTTTGAATCAGTGACAATCTGGTGAGTTAACCACTCCATAAATTCAACTGATTCAAAAGAGTTTAGTTGTGATTTATCTATGCTAAAGTACTTTATAACAAAAGTAGATCTCTTTGAATCAATAGAACTTACAAAAGAGCTAACTCACTAAATCCAAACTGATTCAATGGGCCTACTCCAGTATGGCTTATCATATAAAGCAAACAGAATTTCACCAATAAATTTTAATTTGACACGTACATTTTACTGGACTTTCTTTCTCTTTGTATATACAGTATGTTATTATGCTGCTTGCTACAGAATAAATAATAATCATCATATCATTAGCTTAAGGTAGTTTCCTATGTTCCAACAAAAAGCAGTGCCTGGAGATTAACCCTGGAATATTTAACACAGCAGATACAGTATGTGCCTTGATTACATGGTCATCAATCCTCAAACATCAAACTTACTACATTGTGAGTTGATTTTTTAACATTTAACCCATCTATAGATACCTACAAATATGACATAAAGATGTATTTGTTTGCCTATCTTATCAGAATTCAAACATATAATAAAATCCCTCCAAAACAGCTCCTTGTAAACCTACATAAACATAGTAAGACATCAATTTTTTTCTGTAAAAACAAGTGTTAGCAACCAAACTAACTAACCATTATCTTGAATGTCTGCCAAGCAAGTTACTATTTGACATGCTATTCAAAAATGTTATCATCTCAAAGTTACAATAGCTTTCTGGTCCAGCAGCACAACAGTACCAAACTTAGATAATTAATGCAGATTTTGAAGTCTAACAAATACCTAGTGGCAAACTGTGGCAGAAAACTATTCCTCCTCTAATTGGGTATGAGTAAGATCCTATGTAAAATGTCTTGAGACCTTGAGAAGGGAGGTTTTTTTGTTTAGTACAAACCTTCTTTGCACTTCTGCCCTGGTGGCACAGTGGTTAAACTGCTGTCCTGTAACTAAAAGGTTGTGAGTTTAATCCTGACCAGGACTCACGGTTGACTCAGCCTTCCAAGGTCGGTAAAATGAGTATCCAGCATGTTGGGGGCAAAATGCTAATTAACTTGTGAACCACCCAGAGAGTGCACTGAGTGCTATGGGGTGGTATATAAGTGTGATTGCTTTTGCTTTGCTTTATGATGTGGCTGCATGCTTGTCAGATCAAACACTATCATTTGAACATTTATAACTTCACAATCAAGAATTCTAAGAAACCCGCTGTTCAGGTAGCAGCTTATTGTAAAAAAAGAAGACAACTATAATCAGTTCCTTAGCAAGGACAGGAGAAAGGGTGGCTTGCTATCCTGCCCACAGAACAGTATCTGAAGAAATCAAAGATATTCTCATGAGCGCTTAGCCAGCAGTAGCCCTGGGGAAAAGAAACAAAGCTGTCTGTATTCTCAGCTACATTTTCAGGCACCATTTGAGTCCTGAAAATACAACTAATACAGGGCAGGAGAAGGAAGAGCAAAAATGAAGCACCATCTGAAGTGCCATGTGATAAAGCTCTATCTGGCATTCTAGCTGGTATTCTGATGATGCTGAGAAGCATGGCTATGCCCCTACATCATCCAGCACACAATGGGCTGCTAAACCAGATTACATTTCCCCCAATATGTTTCCTTACTCTTCATTTATTGGGAATAGTGTTAGACAAGATCCAGGTATCAATGTCACAAAGGCATGAAGCTTGTTAGGTGATACAAAGATAGTCCCATACAATCTAAACTATCTCACCGGTTTGCTGTGAGATTAAAAGATGTGCAGATACTCAGTATACAATTGTCCATAGCAACTTGGGGCAAAAGTGGAATATAAATACATGTAATTTATTAATCATTAAATTTTTAAAATAAATGTGTCTGTCAAAATATTTAAAAGGTTGGTTATGATTGTTGTTATTCTTCCCATAAATTGGGATTGGCAACAAAACACAAAACCCTTGAGGCCCTCTAGCACCCCCCACAAAAAAAATTTTTTTTTAATTGGAGGGTGGGGGACTCCAAAATTCCTATTGTATCCTCAGGAGATACAGTGTCTATTTTGCCATGCTTCCCCTACACCTCCAATTATTTATATTTTGGGCACTAGAAGGTATAAGGCAGCTTTTCCAATTTAAAAAAACCCATGTTTGAAAGTTTGTTTTGTGCGAGATAGCACACAAATGAAGTATACGTCAAGTAATACTATTTTCAGACAGTAATTTACGGTGAGGGTGGGTAATTTCCAGAGGTCCGATTGCTCATGCCCATCTGTGGACCATCCTATATATTCCACTGCCAATAAAACAACCTACTCTTCAAATTTAAAAAACACCTTGTCTTTCCAGTAGCAGGAACCACTGCAGCACAAATATTATGCCAGGTTCAAGTGACATTTACTATTATGTTTATTATATACATATTCTTTTGGCTGCGGCACCCAACTGTAGATTGTGCTTATTGTTCTGAGTATACTTGTACTGGTATGCTAGAATAATTTAACTCCTTACTTAAGGGCAGCAATATTGTTAAGGGGCTAAGAATGATTTTGATACTATACAATTCTGAATCAAAGTATCATAGACCAACATAATTGAAAACTAGATCTCCACCTCTAACTGAAAATAAAACTGATAATTTAAGAGTCTTGAACTTGAACTGATAGTTCCAATCATAATTGAGAAAGTCTAGAATAGACTCAAAACATACTAAGTCAATAACACTTAAGACATCCAGAAGCCACTCTCTTTCTCCCCTAGTTTTAACATGAGAAGAAAAATAATGAATTGGTTCAGACAAACTTACCATCATATATGGATCATCCACAATAGGATAGATGTAATCTGTTGTTTGGACCAAAGACAGTCCTCCATGTCTTAAAGGGATAACACAAGTATCCATTCCAATTCCTGCAAATATAAGGTTGTAGTATTGATCAATCAATTATAATAGACATTTTCAGAAACAAAACCCTACTCTATACCTTCCTTACTACATAAAAATACCCCTTCTGTACCAAGGACATTCAAATGATGCACATAAAGCTACCCGTCTCTTCACATACCTTTTATTTTTAAGGATAACCAAAACCGCCTTAGCAGGCAGAATCTGTTCCTGGGGCCTATCAATATATTCAATACCCATCTTACTCATTCTTCAAAATCTTCAGAGCTGCTTTTATTGACCTCAGCCATCCACTGAGTTTATCCCTCAGACTGCTCTCGGCTCAGGCATCAAATTTAACTTGCAGAAAACATGAGTTCTGTGTGCAACATTTTAAAATAAATATTTTATTTTCCAACGTTTTGATCATAAAGTTCCCAAGGCAGCTTACAAAAACATAAATAACAATTTAGCAAAATGCGATACTAATCTATAATCATAAAACAGCACACACCAATCAGCAAAGAAAGAGAAGAATGTTTCGATAGGATGTTGCTAAATTCATGGAAAACATTACCCTAACATCAAATATCCCTAGCTGTGTACTCTCCTGAAAGCAGCAAAGCCCTTAGGTACAAAGACATAAACCAGTCCCCATCTAAGCCTACTATCCTAGTTGCACTACTGAACTCTCTCTAGGAGTAACCTCAATAAAAAGCACACACATCCCCAAATCAACTGTTAGTTTCCATAAATTTCATTTCATCCTTGTCTTGAATGCAATTCAGGAATAAAGCAGGGCCTACACAATATGGACTGCAGTGGCTCAAGTGGCTAAGACACTGACTGGGAAGCGGAAGGTCAGCAGTTCCATTCCCGAGTACTGCAGGACGGAAATGAGCTCCCATCTTCGTCCCAGCTCCTGCCAACCTAGCAGTTCGAAAGCAAGAAATTGCAAGTAGATAAATAGGGACCACTTTGGTGGGAAGGTAACAGCGTTCCGTGCACGCTGGTGTTTAGTCATGCCTGCCACATGACCACGGAAACGTCTGCAGAAGCAGACAGTGCTGGCTCTTCGGCTTAGAAACAGAGATGGGGGCGTGGCCAAGATGGCCGCCGAGTAACATCTAGATTCGGATGCTCACGCCTAACAAAGTGGTAACTAATATGCTGGAGCAAAATGGAGAGGTTTTAAAGTGATAAATTCTAAAGATAAGAACCTTGCCTATCTTTTTGGAAAATTTTGGGATCTTTTGAGGCTGGATGGTCGAAGTTCGGGAGGCTTCTCTGAGTGGATGAAGCTGTGACGGTAGTCGCGGCTTTTCTGCCGAGGAGCCGAGAACGGGACCAGCGAGACTGTGGAGAAGGCTTTGGAACTGGCAAGAAGTTGTTTGGTATGAGAACAGCCTGCATGTAAGTGCATGAACGGAACTTTAAACTTTAAAATTGGCTGGGGCTTTTTTTTTAAAATGAGCTCGGACTCCTGAAATGGCAGCGGGTGGAAGCGGATTAAAGTAAGCGGAGGCTCAGTTAATGGCGGCGGTCCAGGAAAACGAAAGTGAGAGTGTTTGGGTTACGGTTCCTTTTACACACCAGAAGATCGCGCCACGTTTTGACGACAACAAAGTGGATTAATTATCTCTGTCTGGGCTACAACATTGGAAGGTGATTGAGAGTTCCCCGGCTTAAATCGCTTGGAGAAAGTTTTCCGTTCCTTAGAAAGAGAAGGGGGGGTTTACCCAAAAGTTAAGGCAGTCGCTGGAAAATGGCGTTTTGATTGTCCACTTCAAGAGAAGGATAGGGTGGCTTTTGCCTTTTGGTTCCTTCACTGTGTGGATTATAAATACCTGTTTGTTTACTGTGGAATATACTGCCCCTCACCACTTCTCCTCACTGGTTGGATTTTGGGCTTTTTCTCCCTCTGGTCTCCCCCCCTCTTTTTTTCTCTGGCGGCTTGGTTTTTTTAAAGGAGAAGCTTGGACTGACTGTTCCCTTGAAGCCCTTTTACTGCAGTTGAAAGACAACTGATTGGATTATTTGCTTTGGGGAAACGGACCTGCTGTGGATTAACATTTTTTGTTCTCCTTTTTTTTCCTGAGCTGCCTGTTGGGAGAATTGTTTCCTTTTGTTTTATCTCTGTGGATTACAGTAACTTTTTGATCTTCTGCTTGTATATAAGCTTCCCTATTGGATCTGTGGAACCAGTGGTTGCAGTGTTACAAGCTTTATTCCAGTGACTAACTTTTACAACGTACTGCAGCATTGGACTTCTTATACATTACATTACTATGGATAAAGGTACAAGAGGGAAAGCAAAGGAAGAAGAACCAGTTGTAAAGCCTAAAAAGAAAGAAAAAGCACCAATGGAGGAATCCACTCAGTCTTCATCCCCGCCCACAGTGCCATACGATCAGACTCAAATTATGGTGGAAATTGGCAAATTGTTTCAAAAATTGGAGAAAAATGAGGATTCAAGGGTGAAAGACAGAAATGAAATGATGAAAAAACAAGATAAAGTGATGTTATCAGTTGCAGATTTTGCAAAAAAAGTGGACTTAAGTTTGAAAAAAATTGAGGGAAATGTAAAATTGGTCCAAACCGAGGTAAATGCCATAAAGAAGGAGGTAAAAGGGACTCAGGAGGTGGTGCGGGAGAACAAGCTGAAATTGGAGGAACAAGAGAGAAGGATAGATGCTGTGGAAGATATGATGAGAAAGCAGAACATTGTGATCCGTCAGGTGGTGGAACGCACTCCGGATTTGTTAAGAGAAAGGGTGGTTCAGTGGTTAAATGGTTTGAATATGGGGAAAGAATTTGTCCAGGAAGATATCGTAAGCGTTTTCCGGGTGGGCCCAAGAAGAGGGAGGGTGGTTCAAAGAAATGTGTTGGTTAAATTTGCGAATTGGGCGGATAAGTTAAAAGTAATGGCCCATCTGAAACGAGTTGGTTCTGATGCGCTGAAATTTGATGGCTCAGATGTGGAAGTTTATAATGATATCTCATTAAAATAAAGAACATGGAGGTATAAGATGAGGCCCGTCACTAAATTATTGATGAGTAAAAATATAAGGTATAATTGGAGATTTCCGCAACAATCGCATTTTTTCTATGACAAACGAATGCAAGTTATTGATGAAGGCACTAATCCATTGGAATATTTGAGTTTGTTGGAACTGGTAAAGGTAGACTCGGAAGAATGGAAAAATCTTAAGAAGGAATTGATGGATTCTGGAGTTTTGGGGAGGGAATATGAGAGGGAGGAAGCTGGTGGGGCTACAGGTGGAACACCACAGCGAGGAGAGGAGGAAGAGGAGCCGTCTTTGATTATGGTGGAGGAGGAGATAGGTAAGGAGCAATGAATATTAGATTTTAGCAATTCTAAGCAGTTAATAGAGGTAGAATGGGCAAATAGCGCGTAGCGCCGGTAGTAAGGCGCATCTTGCATGTCCCCCCTCTCCCCTCTTTGGTCGACAGAGGCGGCTTTTCGTGGGAAAGTGGGGAGAGCGAAAGTGTGTGTTTTATGTAGTGGTATGGTGGTAGGGTTGTTGGTGGCACGCCCGATGGAGAGTTTAAAGCTGGGAAAAGAATTTGGTTATGGGTAGTATTAAAATAATATCGTGGAATGTGAAAGGTACAGGTTCTGTTCTTAAGAGACGGAGATTGGAATTGGCGTTAAAAAAAGATCGACCAGATATATTGTTCTTACAGGAAACACATCAGAAGTCAAAAAATACGAATAAACTTTATTTGGGATGGATGCAACATTATGAGATGGCGTTTGGTACTTCGAAAGCAAGAGGGGTGGCAACTATGATTTCTAGGAAGCTGGGATTTGAAATTACAAAAAAGATTGTTGATCAAGAGGGCAGATATCTGTTGATAAGAGGAAAATTAGAAGATGAGGAAATTATGTTGGTAAATATTTATGCTCCGAACGACCACCAAGCAGAGTTTCTTGAACAAATTCGGAAAATAGTGGAGTTGGAAAATGTTGCAAAAATTATTGTGGCTGGTGATTTTAATTTGATAAGGTCAGGATTAGACTGCACAAACATAGCTAGAAGTGGAATTGGTTTGAGAGGGAAGGTGTTGGATAATTGGATGGACGTTATGGGCTTGAAGGATTCGTGGAGAGAGTTTAAGGGCTCGGAAAGGGCATATTCCTTTTTTTCGCACGTCCATGGGACCTACTCAAGAATAGACTATGTTTTACTTTTGGAAAATTTAATTGGGGATATAGAAGGTACGGAAATTGGGATTATTAAGGAATCGGACCATGCTAAAGTATATTTGGAACTGAAAGTACAAAAAAAATTCGAAAAGTAAGAAATTGGAGGTACGATCCTAATTTGTTCAAAGATCAGAAAAGTAAAGAGGCAATTATGGAAAGTTGGAAAGAAAGTTGGCAGTGGAACGATAATAATGAGGTTAATTTTAACGTTGTATGGGATACCATGAAGTCAGTTTTTAGGGGGGGAAGTATAAAATTGGCAAGCTTCAAATACAAAAAATATAAAGCAGAACAGGCAGAAAAAGAAAGAGAAATAAAACAATTACAGGAGGAGCATGCAAAAAACAAAGATAAAATTTTTTTTATGAAATTACAAGGACTTAAGGCAGAAGTAATGGGTAAGGATATTGATAAAGTCAAAAGAGATTTGATTTACTTAAACAGAGAATATTTTGAATTTAGCAATAAGAATTCAAAATTATTAGCAAGAGCAGCCAAGGTTAAAAGGGAAAAAAGAGAAATTGGCGTATTGGTTGACAGGCAAGGTTCAAGGTGTAATAAGAATAAGGATAAATGTAAAATTGTTAGGGAATTTTACCAAGAATTATATGCAAAAAAGGAAGTAGATTTGGAGAAGCTTAAAAAGATATTGGAGAGACAGTTAGGGAATGGAATAAAAAGAGCATAGGGAGAAAATGGATGAAAGGATAACTGATAAAGAGGTTAAGGAGGTAATAAGTGGACTGAAGATAGGGAAAGCCCCGGGGGATGATGGATTATCGGCAGAATTTTATAAAGAATTTAAAGAGGTGGTGGCACCGAAATTGGTAAAGCTATATAATCACATACTAGATGGAGGACCAATTCTGACTTCATGGTATAACACTACAATCGTTCTTTTGCCAAAGCCGGGTAAGAACTTGGAAAGAGTGGACTCGTACAGACCAATTTCACTTATAAATCAAGATGCGAAGATCTTCACAGCAATATTGGCTAACCGTTTAAATAGTTTCATGGGGGAATATATAAATGTTGATCAAGTTGGGTTTTTAAAGGGACGACATATGGCGGATCTGACTAGAAGGGTATTAGACTTAATAGACAGCGTTAATCAAACAAAGGAAAAGGTGGGATTATTATCATTGGATATTTTTAAGGCTTTTGATTCATTGCAGTGGTCTTCAATTAAGGAAATAGTTAAGAAATATGGATTTGGGGACAAATTCAATAGGGTTATAGATCTACTATATCAAAAAGGAAATGTTAGGGTTAGAGTAAATGAGGAGTTTACGGATGTGGTAAAGCTAGAGGCTGGCACTAGGCAGGGCTGTCCATTATCTCCTATCTTGTTTATTATGGCAATGGAGATCTTAGCTAAAAGCATAAGGGAAGCTCTAAACATAGAAGGGATTATGGGTAATAAAGTGAGTATGTATGCAGACGATACATACTAACCCGGAGCTGGTAATGGACAGGATTAAAGATCATTTGCAGGTATTTCAAGCTATAACTGGACTAAAGATAAATTGGGATAAATCAGAACTGATGCTATGTAATTTAAAAACCAAGTGAGATGGGTAAGATAGTGTCGACACTTAATATACAAATTAAAGATAAACTGAAATATTTGGGGATAATTATTTCAAACAAATTAGAAGAACTTAAACGATTGAACTATGACAGCTTGAAAATGTAATTTAAGAATAAAATACAAGAACTTCAGAAGTTAAAGCTGTCATGGTTCGGAAGAATTGCTATGTGTAAAATGATATTGTTACCAAAGATTAACTTTTTATTTGATACAATAGCGATCCATTTGAAAGAGAAAGAAATTAATGAGTTTCAAAAGATGTTCAATGGCTTTTGCAATGGAGGTAAAAAATCTAGGCTCCCAAAGAAGCTATGGTACCTGTTTCAAAAAAAAGGGGGGTTTGGGTATGCCAAATTTGTTAGCATATTATCGAGCTTTTCAAGTTAAGAATGTTGTGAAGATTTTGGCAAGAGAAAAGACAATTTGGGAGCAATTGGAGATGAAGGAATATAGAAATATCGGAAATATGATTTTTTGGGGAATAAAGGATAGGGTGAAAAGGTCAAATAATACTATGATGAGAGGTCTCATGGAGGTGTGGAAGAAGGTAAAAAAGGACATGGTCCCAAATCTCGCTCCAATTGTGGAATTAGCCGACATGATGTGTTTTCCAATAAAGCTAGATAAGGAAAAAATGGAAATATTGGATAAAAATGGGATGCTTTTGTTGAAGAATTGGTTAAAAGCTTGTGACTCTGATGTGGAGCGGAAAAAAATATTTGAGATATTAAATTTGAATTGGTTTCAGAAGTTGAAGGTGGACAATTGGAACAAAAAATATAAAAAAGAAGTAGGGTTAGATAGAATACACACAGAATTTGAGGAGTTGGTAAGGAAGATTAGAAAAGGGGAAAGCAGTATTAAAGGTCTTGTAAGTAAGCTTTATAACATACTGAATAGAGGTGCAGATCCACAGGAGGATTTGAAACGGAAGTGGGAACAAAATTTGAATATAACAATAGGGGAGAGTGAGTGGAAAAACAAATGGAAAAAGAGGATTATGAGAACAATGTCCGTAAGAATTAAAGAACATAATTTTAAAATGTTGTTGCAATGGTACTTGACGCCATTAAGACTTTACCAGATGGATAATAAAAGAGATAAAGTATGTTGGAGATGTAGAGAATTTGACGGAACATATGAACATATGTGGTGGAGCTGTAAAAAAATAAGGGATTTTTGGGGAAGAATAGGTGAGCTTGGTGAAATAATGGGTAAAAGTGTTAAGCTGGTGTCAAGTACCATTCTTTTAACAAATGTCGAAGGTATGGGTTTAAACAAGGAGGAAAAAGAATTATTGGAAATTGTATTGACAACGGGTAGACAATGTATAGCTAGAAATTGGAAAAATGATATTGAGATACAGATTGGAGAGTGGCATAAAGAAATGTGGAGTTTAGCATTGAATGATAAATTGACATGGGAGATTAAAGTGAAAAGAGATAACTTAAAAGAGGATAGATTTTGGAGTATATGGAAACCATTTGTGGACCATTCTTGTATGGCAAATGATAGTTCAGGACCAGTACCATCTCAAAGAAGTTTCTGGAGATGAGTAGAAAATAAACTCTCCGGGCAATGTATATATTCACAGGGTGATTATTATTTATCCAAAGATTAGTAGTAGCACAGAAAGTTATTATCTTGGATCTGGAAATAATGTTTTTTTCTAATATTCGGTGGTTATATAGTAATTAATGAGTTTAGATATTGTTATGTGCTAATATTTAGTAATGTTTGTTAAGATATTATGGATTCGTTTGTGTATTGTATTGTTAGTCAATGTTTTCTTTTCTATTTTTTTGTATGTCTTAAAAATTCAATAAAAAAATTTATAAAAAAAAGAAACAGAGATGAGCACTGCACCCTAGAGTCGGATACGACTGGCTTTCGAGCAAGGAAAACCTTTACCTTTACCTTTAGATGAAATCTTATTTAACTATATGCAACTCTATTTTTATTGATATTTTGTTACTGAAAACCAACAAGGATATAAAACCATCCTAAGCCTTTCCAGACCTTTGTTAAGGGATGCAACCCACTTTTGGAAGAAGGATGGGGTAAAAATCAAATAAACAATAATAAGAATATATTGTTGACTAAGCAACATTCTTCAGTCAGAAAAAAATCCGCACATCTTTGTCAACTGAAATCTGCGTCACAGTTTAGGTTCCAATTAATTTAGCCATTTGTGTCACAGAGGCTGTTAATAAAGCAGCATAAAGCTGAACTCAGAGGTGACGACACTTGTATTGCCAAAATTCAAGGGTACAAAGACAAGAACCCAAGGTATGGTTTGCTTTAATTTCTGGGTTTATAAAGTACCCTGCAGCAGCACTCTATGAAAAATGTCAGACAAATTGAGTCAATTTCCTTTATATCATGCACAACATTTTAATCTTAAAGCAACAGCAGGAGACATGATCACTACACAGGACCTGGAATGGGGCATCATTTGCTAGCGTTAACTAACCCATGCCTTTCCTTCTACAGCTCTGGAATTTATCCCATAGTGAGAAAGCATTTGCATTTGGACAAACCAAAATTATGATCCTAAGGTAGCTTACTGCAAACCTGCTGAAGCGAGGTTAGTACTGGGTCTGATCAATGCTTTAGTAGAAAATCCCTGGAAACTGTATACACCCATCATCTCATGTTGCATAACAAGATGCTATACATTTATATAAACAATACAGCTACAATACTTTAAAATATGCCATTTCATTTATTCTAACCACAATTCTGCTCTCTTCCCAAAAAATGATTCTTTGAATATTGAAGCATATTCAAAAGAGATACAGTACATTTAAATGTATACTTTGCTTTTGAGCACTTGGCATCCACTTTCAGAAGCAGTGCAAAGATTATAAACATTTATTTAAATAAGTACCAAGGCCTATCTGTTGCATAAATTGAAATAGAATATCCACCTGTGATTCAAAGGTTTCTCAAAATTAAAGACACAGGCCACAACCTAGAGAAACTACAGAATTTGTTTAAAATGTACTACAGATGAGAATCAAAAAGAATATTTTTGGATTCAACAACCCCAATGAATGTAACCTTTTCATACCTCTCAAAACTTGCTGCGGGAAGAAATGCATCTCGCATCAAGAATTTGCATATTTTCAAGGCTTATATGGCATTTTGAAGAAACAAAATACACAGAAAAACAAAATACACACACTCTTTAGTCAATGGTGAAAATACATAAATTACATTAAATAATTATGTACATTAGGGAAAATATAAAACTACCCCTTCATTTAAAACACACTTACAAAGCCTCACAACTCAACATATTAAAAGGATTAGAAAAAAGAATTCAAATGCAGAATTCAACAAAATACAAAAGATTTTCAAAGCCCTATTGATGGTTCAGAGAAGAATGCTGTAAATCTCACCCGCAATCTAGGTGATTATAAAATTCATGTAAAATAATTCAGCGTTCCATATATGGTGTACTGGACCAAGCTGTGAAAATTCTTCAACCTGAGGACCGGGATTCTTCTCAAGCTAACTACTAAGGGGCCACATGTTTTCAAGCATAGCTACTGTAGTAATGCAGAAGGGTCTGGGTATTTTCCTATATACACCAAGGAAAGCTGTCCATTGTGGGGAACAGGAAAAAGCTAAGGCGGCAATGCTTTTTGTTGTTGTTGGCTAGTATCACTTGAAAATTGCCAAACATCTTCCTCCGCCAGCATGGAAAGATGATACTGTATAAGGAAAGTTCTGCTGGGCCAACATAGGTAAGTGGTCCAGCTTCTTGTTCT
Source organism: Bradypodion ventrale (assembly GCA_035047345.1). Taxonomy (NCBI): domain Eukaryota; kingdom Metazoa; phylum Chordata; class Lepidosauria; order Squamata; family Chamaeleonidae; genus Bradypodion; species Bradypodion ventrale. The sequence goes on along the minus strand of JAWDJE010000005.1, from coordinate 163,026,571 downwards.
CCAGCCAGCCAAGATGTTTAGAAAGGTCACACAGGAAAAACAGCACATTTCCTACTGTTGCTCACCATGCAATTAGTGGCATACCTTCCAATAGCATGGAGGCTGTTTAAGTGGTTTTAAGAACCATCCTCCATGCAATTGTTAGTTCTTCTCTTAGCCTTCTAAACTAGATCGTCACATCTTGTAGCTGTGCAACTCATAATTTAATGATGAATTTATGTGAAACACTTTCTATTTTGAAGTTCCTGATGATCAGCTCTGCTCACAATCTGCGTTCAATCCTGACAGGGCTTAAGGCTGACTCAGCCTTCCATCTTTCCAAGGCCAGAGAGTACACAAGTGCTATGGGGTGGTATATATGTGTAATTGCTATTAGATGATCCCAAAATTTTATTGTTTGTGGAGGAGGGGGAAACCTATCAATTTTCTTCATACCAAGTATAGCTCCATGTGCAATTTTTATAAACAAAAAGGCCTCAATTGTAACCTTTCATTGAGGTGAACAGAGCTTCATCCTCCAATTTTTTTGACTGCTCTCCTCTATATCATTTCCAGTTCCATTATTTTCCCCATTTGTGAAAGTTGAAATTTATGGGCCATCCAGAATGAGCCAACTAGTAAGTGCATGTTTTTTTAAATGTATAAAAACAGTTAAAATTATTTTTTCCTTAACATAACTAAAGGTTTCACAGCTTCTAGCCACTCAAAGAACTACCTACAAGAGATTCTAAGATCTTTTCCCTTGCTGGCCAACGACAAGTGAAATCTCATCTGAGAAATCAGAATCCACCCCCACCCCCAGAAGTAAATCACTTTGTACTTACACTGTGCCACAAATTTGTAGGCCATTTACTCAATCTGAAGGAATCCCTCAGCCACTAGCTTTTAATAGGAGTTTTCCTCTTATGTCAGGACTGCTAACTTTATACATAACCTTCTAGTGAGGGACTGTTTCAGAATTTTTTTAAAAAGTCCATACATACACTCTTTACTGGACCATGGCTACTACACCCTTTGCGATACCCTCAAATGTATTTTAAAAATTTACAGGGCAGGCTTATCCTCTTCTTGTAGCAAGGACATAGTCATGTATGCAATAAAGAACTTTATCCTTAATAATATTTATCATCAATTTATCCAGAAGAAACTTTGTTAACTAATATTTTTGACATGTGATGTCATTAACCTTATTCAGTAAGCTACCATGTTGAGGCAGAGTACCATGTGTTTTTATCCACCCCTCTTCCGCCTCCAAACACACCAAACATAACACCTCTCCATGGACACAACATAAAATCTTGACAGTTTTCCCCCTTAAGACATCTTTGTGTCCTGAAACATAAGCATAGCATACAAATTGTAATTTCAACAACTTAATCATATTTCATCCTTTTATAGTATGAGTCAAAGATCTTATTTTTTAAGTTAATACAATACCATCATGATCTAATACCTACCCAACCTTGGCATTACAGCTCCCAAAAACTGTTCATCTTCTTGGAAGTGATTTTCTTGCAGAGATTCAAGCAATTTCTGCAAAATGTCCTGAGGCACTTTACAGCCAGTGCCTTTAAGTTCTGTGAATCGGGTTAGCCGAAAACTCTTGTCAAGTTCGTAACTTTCTGGATTAAAGGATTCCCGAACAGACATGATGCTAACTCAGCAAGTAACAGGAACTCTTCCTCTTCCTTATGCAATACAATGGTATATTTCCCTGGTAATTAGCCTAGTTTAAAAGGAAATACTGTATTAAAAATAATATTTAATTATTTGATAACACATTTCAAAGGATAACACAACACTTCTATATAAAACTCTGAACTGTAGCCATATACTGCACAGATGAAAGCCAGATCCCCCAAAATAGTCCTGGACTGTACAGTGGAACTTTGGTTAATGTAATTAATGCGTTCTCTGGGATGTTTCTTACAGCAAAAATTACTTTAACCAAATTTCCCATAGGAATGTATTGAATGCAATTTCCCATAGGAATGTATTGAAAACCAATTAATCCATTCCAGAAAAAATCTATTTTCTATGGATTTCCTTTTGTTATGCGATTTTATGTTAACTGAGCCATTTGTTAACCGAGGTTCCAATGTACATTACAAAACAGGAAATATTCCTTTCTAAGAAAGGTTTCCTTTCCACTCATCTCCTTCATGTTTTATAATCTAAAAAACAGGACACATAAAAAAGGGTCAGTTGTGTTTTTACTGATATGAAAGCCATTCTGAAAGAAATAAAGACACAAGGTTAGCTTGGTTTCAAAAAATCCCAATGTACATTGTAATATGACAATGCAGTGAAGATTTAAATCCCAGTGAAGTCAGTAAGGCCTAGGAACATGTAATTGTGGAATGGGCGTAATATTTAATACATTATCACATATAATTAGCAAATATAAGTTATTGTTGCCTCTCAAAGTCCAATCCCATATCCAATGTCGTGAGGTGGTAACAGGTCAAAGTAAGGGATTGCTAGAACTGGGTGAAGTATGGCGTGCCCTTGTGCCATGGGACCGCTACAGCATCCATGAAAGCCACCCTGAAATGACCTGGCCAAAGAGGCTCTTGTGAAGTTGCGACAGGCCCAGCAAGCAGGGTGGATTTGATTTAAATCACTTTGATTTAAATCATGATTTAAATCACGATTTAAATCACTAGTCAGTAAGGCTCGATTTAAATCATGATTTTCTACATAAAGACTCATTTTTACTGGAGTTGTTTTAATCTTAATATTTACAACCAGATAAAGGTTTCACTTTTATTTTACTGCTTGCCCCTCCCTCCTCAAACTTTGCTCCTTGTGCTATTCCATTCCAAACAACCTTCTATTCATTTAACTTCTTGAAACGTAGCAGCACTTAAGAGGTAAGGGGGTTGATTCTGTGTACATAGATTTGCAGAGGAACAATGGGATTAAGGTCTTTTTCTCAATTCTGATGTTTATTTTATAGCATTTTTTGCTATGAAGGAGGCATGTTATCGTTGCAGATCCAAATGCAGTTTTGAAAACAGCAAAACCAAGCATGTGATTTGATAATATCTTCTAGATAGAAAAATTGCCCCAAATAATCAGAAACCTCTGGGAGAGCATGACATTGTGAATGGATTAATACAGCCTTATGCCACATAATTAAAAACTAATTTCATGATGAATAACCTTTGGACTATAATGTATCTTAACTAGAACACGATCTTTAGAGAGATTTTTCCTCAAAAAGCATTTAAATCAAAAAAAATCTGATTTTTTTTAAAAATAATAATTGATTTTTATCCACCATGCCAGCAAGCCAGCAATGGATAACCTACTGCTACAAAAATCCAAATGAGATACAAATGGATTGATCAAATGGGAAATGACCATGACAATGTTAAAGGACTAAGAGACAGAACAGCAAAGTACAAAATGGGAACACTAAACATAACCGGCTTAGGAAATAAAACAGAAGAAATTGTAGAAATAATGGAAAGAAGAGGGATCAAGATAATAGGCCCTAGCCCAGAGATGGGCAGTCTTGGCCCTCCAGCTGTTCTTGGACTTCAATTCTCAGAAGCCCAAGTCAACACACCAGCTGGTCAGGGTTTCTGGGAATTGAAGTTCAAGAACAGCTGGAGGGCCAAGACTGCCCATCACTGTCCTAGCCGATACAAGATACAAAGGACATGGGAGCTAGCCCATAAAGGATACATGCTTACAGGGTACTTACTCAAGAGGAGTCACAGTAAAGAACAAAGTGGGTTTCTTGGTACATCCAGATATAGCAAAATACATACTACACATTAACAACTATTTGGTCAGAATCTTAACCTATAAATCCAAGGGTTAACCGTTGTAACTGGCTATAGGTTGCTATGCCTCGCCCTACTTGCCTGCACTCACCCTTCGTGCACACGGCCGATCTGGGTACGCAGGTCAACGAAGGATTGAGAAAACCGGCAGTGGGGCAACAGCCCCACAAACGCAAAGAAAGGGAAACAACTTCACTTCCCAACATTCCTTGCGCCGCGCCACGCCAGAGCCAATCAGGCTGAGAGGCTCTCGCACGGCGCAGCGTTCGGAAACGCGCCGCAGCCAATCAAAAGAAAAGCATTTTTAAAAAATGCAGCACAAACACAAAGCACCAACCCATAACTACAAGCCCCAGCGTCCTGCGCGCCATGAGCGCACAGAACGCTGAAGAAGCCAGTGCCCAAAAAATAAAGCAAAAACAAAAACACCGGGAGAGCAAGTCCGCCAAGCCGCGGGAACCAAAGTCCCCCTCCCCAACGGCGCCTGAAGCTCCTAATCGGAGTTTCCCCATTAATATCACTGGGTGGGTGGGGGGTGTTGTGCTCCCCCTCTAATGGCTCCCCTGGGGTTGAGAGGGTGGGGGGACAAAAGGAGTCTGTCTCCCCCACCCTCCTGACCTCAGGGGACCCGGCAGAGAGGGGATTCCCTCCCCACACACACACACACACGCCCCATGTTAAAGAGAAGTGGTTTCTTCTCTTTAAAAATGGAGTTTGGGGGAAATCCCCCTCTCTACTGGCTCCCCTGGGGTTCAGAGGGTGGGGGGGACCAAAGGAGTCTGTCTCCCCCATCCTCCTGACCTCAGGGGACCCGGCAGAGAGGGGATTCCCTCCCCCCCCCATATGCCCCATGTTAAAGAGAAGAAACCAAGTGGTTACTTCTCTTTAAAAATGGAGTTGGGGGGGGGGAATCCCCCTCTCTACTGGCTCCCCTGGGGTTCAGAGGGTTGGGGGGACCAAAGGAGTCTGTCTGAGAGAGGATCCCCCCCAGGACACCAAAAAACACAAAAACAAACAATCAAAAACATTCAAAAATACACAAAAACAAACAAAAATAACACCAAAAAAGTAAACAACAACAAACATTTCCAAACACACCCAGCCCCCAGCCAAACACCAAAAAATCCAGCCACCAACACCACCCCAAATAAAGAAAAACAGCTAACTCACCACCACACGTCCTCACACCACAACGACTGGAAAAGAAATGAATAAAGAAAGAGACTACTTACTGAAAGAAGCTCCACCCAGAGGCCACGAGAGAAAAAACAGTCAAAATACAAGATAACCCCTACCAGCAGCACTTGCTGCCCACAATAATAAAAAAAATTCAAAAAGACACAATAGCCCCACACAAAAGGCCCCAAGAGTTTTTCAAAAAAGTATCTCATCCTTTATTCTTTTTTTCATCCACAAAACCAAAACACCAAACAAAACTCATCACAGTTTAAAACAGGCCATCAAAAAAAAATTGTATAAATAAAAATTTTAAAAATTTCAATTATAGATTAACCTCTTCTTTACAAACATTAACAACAACAACAACAAAAACTTTCAAACACCATTTAAAACAGCCCGGCAACGCCGGGCAACCTTTGCTAGTAATAATACTGAAAATCCATAGGAGAGCGCTACACAGAAGAACAAAAGGATCAGTCTTTTATGAACTAGCTGAGGTGATAGGGGAATTGGAAGCTAATAGCATGCTGTATAACTATAATGGGAGATTTTGGATAAAATAAGAAATTACCTTATGAAACTGTTCTACTAATGTAGGGAACCAATCAAATGCTATCTTGTAGAGTGAAGAGGCAAAAAGTTGGTTTATTAGAACAGCATTATAACAACTTCAAGATAACCCCTTCTTCACTAAAATCCTTTCTCAAGTTATTTATTTCAGTGGCTGGAACTCTAGAAGCCTCCTATCATCACCCTAGATTTCAGTGTATAGATAGGATTGTATCGAATGCTCTCCCTCAGATAACTTTAAACGGGTGGAGTAGGATAAGGTTAAATTTAACATTTAGACTTGTTCCTGAGAACAGTAATTAGTATAATCCATGCAAAACTGAAGTTGCTTGGATTTTCTAATATCCACTAACATCCATGAAGTTTCCTCCTACAGAAACTGAAACATGCAGACCATCTTCAAAAGTAATGTATTCAAAGTGCCTTACACTAATCTAGTTTGGAGGCAACCAGTGCATGGAAAACAAAATCTAACTGGTCCAAACAGCAAACACTCTTGGTAAGTGCTGCGTCCTAGAAATCCTCAGAAAGAGGGAGAACTGCAGAAGCATCCAAATGTGTAGAGTTGGTGCTATCGGACCAAGAAAACAATCCATGTATCTGAATAGTAAAATATGCTCTCTCTGTATTGCTTTTCTCCAAATTAACATTTCGTGCATGCTACACTGACAACCAGTATTGTAACTGAAATGTTAACTGGGATTGGAATGTTATTGGAGTGTAACTAAGATTTAGGTTCAAATCCCTAACTGATCATGAAATTCATGGGGTGGCCTTGGAGTAGTCATATTCTTTTCAGTTGTGAGGAGAGCCATTTACTAAGGAAAAAGTAGGACTGAAGTGTAAGAGAAATTACAAATAATAATATTATTCTAAGTTTATAACCAGAAGTAATGAGACACTACAAATTACGCCAGGCAAATTATGGTTGGCAACAATGAGATAATTGCTTCTGCAATAAATAAATAAATATGTAACTTAGGAAAAAAGAACTAAAATAATTTATTTTCTCAGAGCCTTCAAAAACTACTAATGGCTCTCCTATACAAGGGGTTGTTAGTCCTCAGGGTTGTCAGGTTGGGATAGCGAAAATTCGCACCTTGGCACTTAAAGAAGATATACAAGGGGCAGAATGCATGTGAGTAAGTTGTTCCCATGTTACAACTCTTCATGTGAGCAGTTATTTATAGAAATGAGTGACTCACTGTATGTTGAACCAATGCAGAATGGAAGCGATACCTTTTATAGGGTCACTTAAAAAATAAAATATTGCAAGGTTTCCTAACTCAAGGTTACTTCTTCAGGCAGATTCTCATGGCATGGTGGCTCAAGCCAGGTTGGTATGCTTAGATGTTACATGGGGAAATAGACAGCAGGCTATATCTTTTTACAATCCAAAGGCAGGAAGCCAAGGATTTGCATGCTCCCCTCCCCAAATTGCTCACTGTATGTTGGAATCAATTCACTTCTATCAGATGGAACAAAAGCCAACTTTAGTAAGTTAAAACTCTTCCCTGGTACGTGAAAGGAACCTCATTTGGGTGTTCCCTGAGCAGTTTCTTCCATAAAAATCCTTTCAACCCAGAATAATTTCTGACACAAAATTATTATTATTCCACAGATAGGTAATACTGCCCAACAAGACAATCTTAAATCCTATTGATCAGGATCTAGTGATGACCTTAGTGGATCTCACTGCTTTCAAGAAAACAAGCTATCCTCTCTCTTTCCTGGAATTTCCTATTCACCCTTAAAAACCTGCTCTAGAAGACCAGAATACTTGCTTGAAAGTGGTCACAAAAGAGCTGTAAGGGAAGAAAATAAAGTCCTATACTTACTCATTAGTGTGGAATATTGAAAAATACCACTGGAGCTTATCCATTAAGATGAGAATTCCAGGTAAATCAGTATTGGACTGCACTCTAAATAATACACAGTTAAACTCTAATGGAAAGAAATTACTCTGAGCACTATTTAAAACAATCTTTACACAATGACCTCCTAAAAAATTCTGCCTACAGAAATTGCAGATAGACTCTAACCAAAATGTTACTGTTAGTTTCTTATTATATTCAAACAATATTACTACCATACATTTTTTGCAATTGGAAGTGGAATGTCTGAAAACTCACACCATTGAAAGTGCAGCCTTACATAATCAGACACTGAAACAAACAGGACATAAAATGCTTATCTTACATGGTCATCCTCACAGTACTTAATGGGAAGTCATTTATTTAAATCTTGTTACTAACCAACAACTTTAAAAATGCTTCCTTTTTTTCCATTCCTGAAAGATATGGCCCTTATTTATAAATCTTCTAAGGCCAAATTTAGGACTGTGGTGGCTCAAGTGGTTTAGACGCCGAATCGATGACTGGAAGCTCGGAGTTCGATTCCTGAGTACTGCATGACAGAGTGAGCTCCCTTCTCTGCCTCAGCTCCTGCCAACCTAGTACTGTAGTTTGAAAGCAAAAGATTGCATGTAGATGAATAGTTACCACTTCAGTGGGAAGGTAAACAGTGTTCCGTGCACTCTGGCTCTTTGGCTATAAACATAAATGAGCACTGAACCCTAGAGTCTGATACGACTGGCTTTTGAGCAAGGGTGGCCTTTACCTTTATCTAAACTATCCACTTCTAAGAGAACCATTTACTTTATGGACATACTAAAGATGGTAACACCCCCACCCCAACTTTGTATCAAATTGTATGGGAAAGACAGCAAACAAGTAAGCAAGTAAATACTGTATATTAATAAATAAAGCAAACCCAAACTTTCTGTATAGGAAATATCCAGCTTTTGTTTTCCTGGTGTCTAGCTGTGGAGCCAGAAGTTGGGATTTGATTCCCCACCGTGCTTTATAGGGAAAGATCCAGCCTGTGTAGGCATGGTCAAGTTACCCAGTCAAACAGCGTTCCTAGATGAAGGCAATGGCAAACTACTTCTGTGTATTCTCTACCTAGAAAATCCTGGGAAGGATGGCTTTAAATCAGAATGTTTATTTTTAAAATCCGGAAAAGATGCAGAAAGACCATTGACAGATTTCAATAAACAACTGCATGGTTTGCAACACTACTTCCCCCACTGCTTTGAACACCACTGAGATTTTCTTTCCCCACTCTGAGGATTTAAATACTGTACAGCAGTTAGTCTTTAATGTGCAACAACATTTTAATTTTTTTTACTGTTTTGTTTACTCTCTGATATACTTACACAGACTAACACGGCTACCACTTCAAATGTTTAAAATAAAACTACAACTTTGCTTCCTACCCCCTTTTGCTGTTGTTGTTGCAAATAGTCCATTGATCCCACCAAAATAGCTTCCTTTAGTATAAAAATTCAGAATAGAAAACAGGACGTCTGCCTCATTCAAAACAGAGCATTTTCAGCACACAGCCATGGAATTGCACATATTTCCAAATTTGCCAACAGGCAAAGCATTGGAAGTCGGTAGGCTTGACCACGTGAGGGAAACAGACAAAACTAAATGAAATCTAAGAAACTTGATTAGGCAGAAACCCTGGCCCCTAGAGTGCAGAGGTTAAGGTAAAGGTCTCCCATGTTCAAAAGCCAGTTGTATCTGACTCTAGGGTTCAGTGCTCATCTCTGTTTCAAAGCCGAAGAGCCAGTGCTGTCCGCTTCTGCAGACGTTTCCGTGGTCATGTAGCAGGCATGACTAGACACCAGAGCACATGGAACGCTGTTTACCTTCCCACCGAAGTGGTCCCTATTTATCTACTTCCAATTTCTTCCTTTCAAACTGCTATGTTGGCAGGAGCTGGCACAGAGATGGGCGCTCATTCCGTTCTGGGGAATCGAACTGCTGACCTCCCGCCTTCCAGTCAGCGTCTTAGCAACTTGAGCCACTGCAGAGGAGACACCCTTAATTTCCATATCAGAGAGTAAACAAAACAAAGCACGTTCTGTCACCTTAAAGACTAACGCCTGTATTTTAATGTTAGCTTTCGAGGATCAAGTCCACTTCCTTAGACATAAAATGTTGCAACACCTTAAAGACATACACGTACAGGAAAAAGTCGGAAAATTAGAATATCATGCAAATATTCATTCATTTCACTTAAAAGGTGAAGCAAATATATGAGATAGACTCACTACATGCAAAGTGAAAGATGTCATGCCTTAATTCATTATAATTGTGATGATCATGACGTACAGCGCATGAGATTATGTGATGATTATGGGGTACATGAGATTGGGGGGTTGGGGTTTTCATAAATTGTAAGCCATAAGCATCAATATTATAACAAAGTAAGGCTTGAACTGTCTCACTTTGCACGTAATGAGTCTATCCCATACATTTGTTTCACCTTTTAAGTTGTTTTTAATTGTTTTTATATTGTAATTTTAATCTATTGTATTTTCTTCCTCTCCCCTTTCCCCTTTTGTTGTTAGCCGCCCTGAGTGGTGTATCCACCAGGAGGGCGGGATATAAATGTTTAACATAAACAAATAAATAAATAAGTTGCATTACTGAACTGAATGAACATTTGCACGATACAGTGATACCTCATACAACGTCCAAACATGGTTCCACAAGTTTGGACTTTATACGGATTTGGACTTTGTATGACGCATGCAAAATCCTAGCCACGATGCCTCATACAACGTCCAAATCCTAGCCACGATGCCTCATACAACGTCCAAATCCTTGCCGAACATCGTTTCCACAGAGATACATTGTACTGTAACAGCACAGACTTCAGGGCAAAGTCAAGGAAACAGACAGGAAACTGACAGAACTTTAAGAAAACATTGTCTAAAGGCTAAATACATTACAAAAACATTTCAAACAACCCTGATTGTCCAAGAACCTGAAGAATGCTGCAAAAATCCCAGGAATGCTTCTAAAAATTCTGATGAAAAAATCCAAAAAATCCAAAATCACGCTCAAAACCACCCTTAAACACTCTTTGCTTCGTGCAAAACCCACCAGAGCAATGCACGCATGTGTCCTGCCTTTTATACTGCCCAGGCACAATGCAACCTGGGGAAACCCCAATGCCTCATACAAAGTCGCAGCGACTTTGTATGAGGCAACATTTTTCAAGGAATTACGTGATGTTGTATGAAGCGGACTTTCTATGAGGTATTACTGTATTCTAATTTTCCGAGTTTCACCTGTACATCTGACAAAGTGGACTTTTTCCACGAAAGCTAACATTAAAACACAAGAGTTAAGTCTTTAAGGTGCCACGGCATTTTTTTGTCCCTTTTTGTGTGTGTGTTTGGTTTACTCTTTAATAATACTTGCACAGACTAAGACGGCTAGGTCAAGGTTTCCCTTGCTTGAAAACCAGCCGTATCCGACTCTAAAGTTCAGTGCTCATCTCTGTTTCAAAGCCGAAGAGAAGACGGCTACCACTTTTAAAAAAAATCTTTTAATTTCCACGCTGCCTGCTTGCTTTTTCCAAGGGCAAAGCCAGGCCTTTTCAGCCACTACAGCGGCCAGGAGACGCTCTCTCAACCCACATTCCCGCCTTCCTCCATTAAAAGCAAACCCTTCTCGCTGCTGACGTCTGCAGCAGTCTCTCCCCAAATAGAAACCGTGTGGAACAGACACCATCAGGCATCATGCCACCCAACTCCCCCCTCCCGCCCTTTTCCTAATCAGGCCCAAAATATGGATCAATTAAGGAGGCAGACAGGTGTACATAGTATGTGCTTTTGAATGGATTGGGAAGAGCGTCGCCGTGGTTTAACCCATTGCGGGAGGGGGGGGGGACGGGACGAAGCATGCATCGCTGAAAGAAATTTAAAGGCAAAGACCAATGCTGGGTGTGTGGGGGTGTGTGGAGGAGGCGGGAGAAGAATGCAACACATGCTACTAGGAAAGCCGACAGAGCGTTCCGGGGAACACCGCGCGCGCCACCCCTGGAGAGGCTTTTCTTTTTTTTTTTAGGGAAGAGCCCGGATTACGCAGGATTCCACAACTAGGCATGCCGCGCGCGTGCGCGCGCGCTCTTCTGCGTGATCGGCGGCCTCTCCCCCTTCCCTTTTTTTCCCTCCTTTCCCCTCAGCGGCAGTTTAAAAAAAAATGTCGGCGGGTGAAAAAAATTAACCCCTTCCCGGCTGGGCGCGGGCCGTTTTTTTTTTAAAGAAACGCCGCTCTTTTTTTTTAGGGGCCCAAAAGGTATCCTTCTTGCTCCTCCCTCCTCTTTCCCGTTAAACGGACACCCCAGAGAGTGGGGCTCCATCACTCCCGTCCGTCGGATACAGGCCTAGAGGAGCGGCGCGCGTTCCCCTTTAAGTCTCCCTCGCCCAGAGGTGCCTCCTTACCGTTTCCTTTTTGCTGCTCGCCCGCAAACGGGACTCCCCCCTCCTCCTCCTTTCCCTCAGCCCAAAGCAGTCGGCCGGCCCAGCCAGTGTCCCACAATGCACCAGGCGTCTGGCCGGCCCGGCTCTCTCTTGTCTTCCCCCAGCGGAGGAGCCGCCGCCCGGCAATGAGAGGGTTAATCCACTCCTCCCCCCCCTCCCTCTCCTGCCCCGCCCACTAGGGAACCTAAATGGGAGGGAGGGAGAGAGAGAAACGGTAACGGCGGCGGCGGCCGATACCTGCCTTTAAGGGGAGGGAGCTGCGTGCCCCCGCCTGCGTGCATGCGCACTTTAAGGGCACGTGGACTTGAAAGGGGGCGGGGGGGGGGAAGCTGAGGTGGGAGCCAACCGCCACTCTCAACGGCATCTGAGGGAGGGCGAGGCTTGTGGATAAGGGAAGAGCTAGGAACTTCCTCGCTGCCCTCATCCACAAGCCTCGCCCTCCCTCAGATGCCTTCCCAGTAGGAAGGCAGCTGCCCCTCCCTCAGGCTGAGCGTCCCTTAAGGATCCTCCGGAGGCTTCTCTGTGTGTGTCTTATCCCCACCCTCCTTTATTAAAGACTGTTAAGGTCAAAATGACCCACCACCACCACCACCACCCCGCCCAACATGAAGTGCGTGTAGAGAACTCTGATGGAGAATGCGAATAACTCATGATCAAAATTCATTTAAAATCTTTATTTGGGGAAAGAGGTATCCATGTTGGGTTCCGAGAAGTCTCGGAGGGAGGTTAAAGGGTAGGATGGAGGTGAAGTGGGAAATACATTTGTATATATACATGAGATACATCATAGGAGCATTGCATTCTGGTACATGTGGTTAAGACAGTTTGATATTACATCTGGCAAAACCCTTTCTAATATCACACTGACAAAAAAAAACACAAGTACAAGAGGAGCAGCTGCCTATAGCATTAAACATAACTTTCTGAATAAATGTGTGTGTTGGGCTAAGGGAAATGGTTTGGTCAATATGTCTGCTATTTGGTCTTTTGTATCACAGTGTATTACATTGATGAAGCCTTCCCTAGACATCTGCCTAACGTGTTTGTGTTTGATGTCTATGTGTCTGGATCTGTGACCTACGGCCTCTGCTTTGGATATTTCAATAGCTGCATTGTTATCTTCGTGGATGGGAATGGGATGACATGGTTTCTTCCAGATCTCAGAGATTAGGTCGTTGAACCAGATAAGGTTGTTGGCAGCCATAGATAGGCATACGTATTCCGCCTCTGCGGTAGATGTAGCTACTATTTTCTGCTTGCTGGTGTACCAATATATTGGGCTGTTGTTCAGGAGGATTAGATAACCAGAGGTGCTTGTTCTTGTTTCTATGTCCCCGGCCCAATCTGCGTCGGCATAGCACGATAGCTCAGGCTCATCAGTTATCTCTGGGGTCAACAGCAGGCTTGCATCAATTGTGCTCTTCATGTACCTCAACAGTCTCTTGACAGCGTTCCAGTAATGGACCTTTGGATTGCTCTGGTGTCGTGAAAGCAGGTTCACTGCCAAAGTTATGTCAGGCCTGGTCCAACTAACAATGTGCAGTAATGACCCAATGGTCGATCTGTACAGTGTGTTTTCCTCAAATGCTTCTCCATCATTGTATGTGTTTTTCTGGAAATCCGTCTGCATGGGCATCCCACAGGGATGGCGTCTGCCATGTTACAGCTTTCCGAGAACACACCCAGATAGACCAAAAATAGTAGCAAAGTGTGTTTAATATTACTATGCGTGTGCTTGTAATAAATCTTATCAAGCTACTAACTGAATTGCTGCACGAGTAGTCCTAACGAATTACAAATACATATACAAACAAACTACAATCTACAAAAGGCTATATATACACATATAAAAATGCTTCCCCCTTCTCTGATCGACTCTGCATGGGACAGAAATATCTCCAGTAATGAACCCTCAGTCCATGAGAACAGTACTTGCAACATGCGGTCTGTGATTCAGTCCATGGCTCCGAGGTAGTTAATGCATAGCAAGTACGGGATCTTCGTTGGCATGCAATGCTGTGGGTAATCTTCTGCAATGTGCTCACTTGAGAAAGATCCAACGTGCCCAATTGCAGGTCTTGGAAGGGTGGGATGTTCTTGAATGGTTTCGATGCCCCTCCGGTAAATGGACATTTCGGAAGACTTTCTCAAGAGTCTATGACATACAATGATAAGAAGAACACGAAAAAGCTAAAATACATTCTACAAATAGCATTGCTAAAACCCAATTATATACTATACTATGCGTGTATAACTAATAGAACGGACAAGAGCATACCTAATGAGTATGAATGACGCGCGTGAGGACCTCCATGGTATATTCTTATTGTGTTATCGCATTACTGAAACCTAGGAAAATTTTAGTTTAAGTACTTTTAGGTAATAGATCTCATCTGGAAGTAATATGCCTGGGTGATTAATCTTGTAAACCTCCATATTGCCTGTTATTAAAGGCATAGGGTAGGAATCCTAAAGTCTTAAACGACTAACCCAAACCCTCTGCAGGACTGGAATCACAGAAACACGGATAGGTCCCAGTCCGTATTTAAGCCATGAGGTGTCAATGTTTTAAAATGATGGATGTAAAATGCCTCTCTCTGCAACAAGAAGCGTTCGATATCGACCACCTGGTGCTTACTTGGGAAGTAAGTTTCGATCACTACCATCTTTAGCTCTTTGTGTGTGTGTTTCTTCTCAATAAAGTGATTAACCATGGGTGCGGTGACAATTTGATTTTTAATTCGGGATATATGTTCTCCTAGACATACCTTTATGGGTCGTCTGGATTGACCAATATATGCCAATTGGCATGAACAGACGATCATGTAGATGGAATCACTCGTGTTACAATTTGAGAAGGAAGTTAAATCCAAAGTAAAATTACTGCCAGGTAGTCGTACATGATTGGTGTGCCACATGTAGGTACAAAACTTACAGTGCCCACACGCATAGTGTCCTATAGGAGCTCTAGAGATGGTTGGACATTGGGCAATGTCGGCTCGAGAGATGTAATTGGCAATGGTATTGGTTTTACAAAATCCTATAGTGGGCAGCTGCTGGCATCCAGGTATCGAGTCAAGGATGTGCCAGTGTCTCAGTACTATGTTTTTAATTTTATTTGCTAGGGGGATATAATCTAGGAACCAGAATAACCAGGAATTGTCTTGAGATGTTCTCATATTGCCCCTGAGTAAAGTACTCCTGGGGCGTGCGTTAGCTTTATCATGGGCTGTTTTGATGATGTTGTTGGGGTAGCCCCTATTTCTTAAGGTGGTAGAGATTTTGTTAGCCGCCGTGTTGTAATCCTGAGCTTGTGTTGAATTCCGTTTTACTCTTAACAATAGACTATATGGGATGTTAGCCTTCAGATGATGCGGATGGAAGGAGTTGAACTGTAAATATGCGAAACAATCTGTTGGCTTATGGTAAAGTTTTGTTTGAATACTGTCATTTCTAATACACACTGTAAGATCCAAGAATGGTAAGGAAGTGGGATCTGAAGTATGTGTGAACTGTAATTGATGATGTTGGCGATTGATCCATTGACAGAAATCTGCAACCGAAGAGTGATCTTTAAAAATGAAAAATAAGTCATCAATGTACCTCTTGTAATAAAGAATGTCCGAAAAATAGGGATTAACTAAAGGATCTAAAATAAAAGTTTTGTCAAAATATATGTATAACAGGTCATCTACATATACCAGCAGCTTCTCTATCTCATCCTAGGACTTCCTTATGAAAACACATTTAGCTGATGTGGTGGCAATGAAGCCTATCTGTTCCAGAACCTTGGATAAGCACTCATACCACCTCTTCCCGGATTGTTTGAGTCCATACAGGCTTTTATGGAGGAGACAGGTTTCCCCTTCATTCTTCCTGAAGCCAGGGGGTGCTCTCACGTAGATCTCTTTGTCCAATTGAGCATGCAGGTATGCGGTCTGCACATCGAATTGGTACACATGTTCTTTCAGCACAGATGCCATCACCAACGCGACCTTGACACTCTCTGGTCTCACCGTTGGTGAATATGTGAGGTTATGGTCTGAGGTCTCTCTTTGGCTGCTACTAATTGTTTGCTCTGCGGTCAGTGTTTCATTTGAGTGTAGTCTACTCCAGTTGATGTTCTCATGGAAGCTTGCCGATCTGGATACTACTAATTTGAGGTTGGGATCCAGGAACCGGTAGGCCTTTGAACCTGGTTCGTATCCCAGGAACCTTAACGTCCTTGATACTTTGTCCCCTTTTCTCCTCAACTGTTTTGGGATATGCACATCAGCAAAGACTCCAAAAACGTGAAGGTGAGATAATCTGGGTTTTCGGCTGTACATGATCTCACACAGCGTTTTTCCTATGACACTGGACCACAGTCTGTTCAAGGTATAGTTGGAATATAGTAGTGCTTCTCCCCAGTATGAGAAGCTCAGTTTGGCATCTTCCAGTACACATCTGACCATGGTCTGGAGCACCCCGTTTCTCCGCTCAGCAACCCCATTTTGAAATGCCGAGAATGGGGCGGTCTTGTAGTGTGTCATTCCTTTGTCATTGATCCAGTCCTCGAATTCCTTTGAGAGGGATTCTGATGCCCAATCTGTCATTATCCGTTTTATTTTGATGTTGTACTGCATTTCTGTCCTTCTATAGAATTCTTTGAACTTGGAGAGCGTCTCTCCTTTGGTCTTGAGCATGTACATGAAACCGTACTTATTGAAGTCATCGACGATTGTCAAGAAGAACCTCTTTTGGCCTAGGGAGCTTTTCAGGGGACCAACGAGGTCCATGTGTATTAACTCAAAAAGGTGGTCAGCCTTTCTATTGGATGTTTTCGGCCTTGGAGAGGTTTTTGATTTGGCACACTTGCACACAGAACTCTCTAGGTAGCTATCACAATGCTTCACCTTGAGGCCTTCGGAGCACTGTAGCATTTTCTTTATAATGGGGAAGCCTATATGCCCCAGTTTTCGATGCAGTAGATGTGCGCAATCATCATGTATGGGTTTGCCTATCGATAGGCGAGGAGTCCCATGGGTCATGCCGGTGACTCCTTCTGTGAGTCTGCGGTGATGGTCTGCATCGGCGCCTGGTCCTGGTAGGTTCCGCGGTCTTTGCTCTTGTGGGGGGAGTTCAGCTTGGGGGAGATGTCCACCTCACTGAGGGCGGCGGTAATCATTTCGATCGCGCTGCGGAACTCTTCTTCGGATGGGGGTTGTCGGATTTCACCCTTGCGCCCTCCCCGTTGCTCTTCGTGCGGTTTTGGTGTGTGGGGGCCCCTGGTTCTTTGTTTCTGTGGCTTGGGGGCCGGCATCTTGGTTTTCCCATATTCCCACCCTGGGATTCGAACCCTCGGCTGCTATTTGTTGTTGGTCGGCCATATTGGCCGCATTTGAAAACAGCGCCGGGGTATCGTTTCCCGCCATCTCTGGGTATGGGGCATTAGCATGGGGGCTTACCGCTTTGGAGGGCTGGAGTTTGTCTTCTTCTCCCATCATCGCCAGTAGTTTGGAGATGGAGACCATTCTCCCATTCGACCAGTTGATGATCTTGAGCAAGGCGGACCTTGGGATGCTCTCATTGCCGGTACCTTGTCATTTGTCCTTTTGGGGATGGCTCCGGTGTCTGCTTTTGGTTGCTTCTCCTGTTGGTTTTCGACCGGGTCGCTGGCGGTTCTGATGGGGGTGATTTGTGGTTTTGCCTTTGGTGCTCCTGCGTGGAGCTTTCTTGTTCTGGGCATCTTCTCTGGATTTTAGATCTTATTCTTGAGTTAAATTCGCAACCATCCTCACTGCTACCACTTTGTAGAGAACTTCGATGGAGAATGCGAATAACTCATGATCAAAATTCATTTAAAATCTTTATTTGGGGAAAGAGGTATCCATGCTGGGTTCCGAGAGGTCTCGGAGGGAGGTTAAAGGGTAGGATGGAGATGAAGCGGGAAACACATTTGTATATATACATGAGATACGTCATAGGAGCATTGCATTCTGGTACATGTAGTTGAGACAGTTTGATTTTACATCTGACATTATGTGTGTGTTTTCGTGTCAGACATTACTCTGGGCTGAAAGGATTTTTGCAGGGAACGCCTGAATGAGGCTCATTTCATGTCCCCTATCGTGCAGCTCTTGGGGGGGACTTGAACCCGGAGCTTTCGGTCTCCAAGCCACTGAGCCACCGGGCGCTGCAGAACATGAAGTGGGAGCCTCTGAAATATGTCGTTCCTGACAGGAACTTCCTGTCTGATAAAAGAAAGAAAATAACAGAAAGGGGTCTCTCCACTGCCACTCACACCCCTTCCCCTGAGGAGAATTTACCTGTAAATTCACTCGTCTTGAAAAGACCATGGAGAAAAAAATCACATCCAAACTTTAAAATATTGTGGGGAATGTGTGTGTGTGGAAAAAAATCACAAGAGGCAGCCACCGTACAGTATTAGTATACATGTGGAACCCCGACATAAAAAAGGTTCGACTTACAAAAAATTCGACATACAAATTTTAATAGGAAAAATTCGACATACAGTACTGTACAAAAAATACGGTGACATCTAGTGGCCTCTTCTGGTAACGCCATGTATTTTCGACATACAAATTTCTGACATACTGTACAAATAACTTCGTGGAACGGAAACATTCGTATGTAGAGGTTTTACTGGTAATAATAATTTTGTGTCAGAAACTATTCTGGGTTGAAAGGGTTTTTGATGGAGAAACACTCAGGGGATGCCTGAATGAGGCTACTTTCATGTCCCCAAGAGCTGGGACAGACAGCAACTCAATCCATTATGCAGTACCTGGGTCTCAAACTGGATCAATTTCAGTCTGGATCAATTTCATACTGGATCTATTTCAGTCTGTTAGGCCTGATGATGTGGGCAAGGCTGTTGAACTCTAAACCCACAACCTCTCCCCTTCACCCTTGCTCTCCATGGCTGTTAAAATCGGCAAAAGATCTCACCGTTGGATTGGCCACCCAGATTGTCTCCTATTTGAAGGAGACACTTGTGCAGCTACAGTTAAGGAACATAACTACAAAATGTTATGGAGATGGTATTTGACCCCGGTGAGATTGAACCAGATTGATAGGACAAAAAATAATATGTGTTGGAGATGTAATAAAAGTGTTGGAACTTATAATCATATGTGGTGGAACTGTAAAGAGATTAGAGACTTCTGGAAAGAGATTGAGAAAGAGATAGTTGGTATGTTGGGAAATAGGATTAGGGTTGATATAGGTGCTGCCATGCTTACAGATTTAAAAGGTTTAAAATTAGATGAGGAACAAGAATTGTATGTGATTTTTATGTCCACAGGAAGACAGTGTATAGCAAGAAAATGGAAGGATCCTATGAAATTGAATTTGGAAGACTGGTTTAAGGGAAATTGGCAGCTAGCCCTGAATGATAAATTAACGTGGGAATTAAATGAAAAGAAAGGAATAATTAAAGAAAATAAATTCTGGAAAATTTGGAAACCATATGTGGAATACTCATTTTTTAAAAAAATGGAGGACATAAGCCGGGACCGGAACAAATGAAATTTTTTGGAAATACTGATTTGTGACGAGACAGGCCGCATCCCTCTTTGGCAATGTATTATAACACTGGGTGATTATTACTGTTTGATTTTTTTATGTTTTAAGTTGAGAAAGATTTTAGGGTAGGGTGAGTTGGAATTAATTTAAATGTGATATTTGTTTAAGATCTTAATATAAGTGGGTTTATAGTTTGAAGTTACTTTTCTACCTTGATTTAATTTAGATATATTAATGTTACAAGTAATTTATCTCTTTTTCTTCTAATTTTCATGTTTTTTGTATATCAATCATTTATATGAGTTATGTTATACTGTTTTCTTTTCTGATGTGTTTCTTCCTTTTGTATTTTTGAAAAATCTTAATAATTTTTTTTAAAAAAATAGGATTCGGTGATAGACAACCTGAATAACATTAAGCTACCAATATTCCATTGGGTAAGGTAATTGAGAGGGTATTTAGTGGGTCAATTGCAGGTATTCTTGGAGATACAGATACTGTAGTCTGGATCCACTTCAGTTGTGGTTCAGGCTGAAGTATGCTACTGAGACAGCATTGTTCACTCTGCTTGACACTCCTTTGAGGGAGGGAGGCAGGCAGAGGGATTATGAACCTGTCAGGCATTGCACTGGCTCCACTCCTTCCTTGGTGACTGTGTCTAGATGGTTGAGCTTGAGGAGGCTGTTTCGTCACCATGGGCTCAGGAAGGTGAAGTTTCATAGGGATCAATCATCTCCTGATGCTTTTAAACATCTATATGAAGTCGAAGATTGTGGTATTCTTGAACCACAATCGGGTGTACTCTTGTAATTTCAATTTCAATTTTAATTTATACCTCGCCTTTCTCAGTCAAGGCTGACTCAAGGCAGCAGCAACATATCAATACAGTGTATAAGATACAATATAAAAATACAATAAGGCACAGAATAGAAGTACAATATTACAAAACAATACAAAATGCCATAGTCACAAGTCAATACAAAATGAATATGAATAATACAACCATACATAGCAGAATTAAGGCCCAGCAAACTCAGTGTTGGTAGCAGCCTCAGAACAACAAAGACTCCATGGCCACGAAAAGCTGGTGCAAGTGCTTCCACTCCCCCCGCAAAATGGGGGAAGGAGCTCCACGACTCGGCAACAGTCTCAGCAGAGGCAAAGTCCCCCATGGTCGCAAAAAAGCCAGCACAAGTACTTCACTCCCCCCACCAACTCGGGCGAAGGAGCTCCGCACCTCAGCAGCGGTGGCAAAGGCGGCCATGGTAGTCCAAATTCGCCCCGGGAGCAGCTTCAGCTGGAGGGACATGGTGGTCTTCTCGCCGGCCCCAGCCCCGGTGGCTTTTCTTCCCTCCTGGGCCAAGGGAGGGGTTGGACCCAGGACGCGGCGGCGGCGGTCCTCTCGCTGGCCCCGGCCCCAGTGGCTTTTCTTCCCTCCCAGGCCACCTTGTGTTGCTAGCTAATCTTTCTCACACTAGATCAGGCAAAGGCAACTGCAGAATGAACTCACCAAAGGGTACCTTCATTTTGATAGTTTCACAGAAGAAGAAGAAGATGAACAACAACTGAGGGAGGACATCTGGAGATTTGTAATGTATTGTTTCCAATATGCGGATGACTACAATTCTGTCTCTCCTTCTCATTGTCAGAAGACAATGTTCAAGTGCTGAAATGATTCCTAGCAACACAGTAGACTGGATGACTGAAATTGAATCTAAACAAGATGGACATCATGTTGTTGGCAGGGACTTTGGACAGGTTGGGGGCTAATTGAGCTTGTCTGGATTTGCACTCCCTCTGAAAGATCTGGTTCAAATACTGGGCCCAGCCCTCACAGTGGAGAAGCAAATACAGTGTCTGCCATAATAAAACCTGCCGATTACCATCCTAGACAGATGGCCCAGCTTCACGCATTTCTGGACAAGAAATTTCTCATGACATTTGTTCACACACAGGTAATCTGAAGAATCTATTAGTGCAATGTGCTGTATGTGTGACTGCTTTCAAATATGGCGTGGAAGCTGCAACAGGTGCAAAGTGAAGCAATGGGTGATGTTGGGAGGGCATAGGTTTGATGTTCTCTCTAACTCTAGACAACCAGTAGGCTTCTGTGCCAAATTCATGGCTTTGGTACAGTACTTAGGTATAAAGAACTACACAGTTTGGGACCTCAGTACTTGTTGGAGTGTCTTCTCTGGTTAATACTGCCTGGACCAGTATTATATTCTCAGGCCTTGTGGCTGTGTATTCTCACCCTGAAGGGGGCTCAAAAGACTTCTACAAGAAACCTGGTCTTTTTGAGAGTGGTTCCATCAGCCTAGAATTTGTTGCCTGGTGAGGTCTGATAGACCCTCTCACTGTTAACATTTCACAAATTGGTGAAGGCCAAACTCTTCATGGAGGCCTTTAGAGATATCTATCCTTCTGGATAAATTTTGGCTGGCTGCCCTTTAAAACTTTGGTACAACATGGTGGGTTATTTTATTTAATGTTACTGTCAGGATTTAGTTCCTGTTTTAATGGGTGTTTTTTCCCCCTCTTCTTTATTTTCTGTATTTGTGCTTTTATCACGTCTATATGCCACCCAGAATAACTTATGATAGATGGGTGGGGTATAAATAAAATAAGTAAACAAATATTGTGAGCCATGTTGGCTCTTATATGGGTAGTAAGGTGGCATATAAATAAAAACATTTTTAAAATTGCATATGCTAGCTGCAAAGATTACTGTTGCTAATACCTTGTACTCTGGAAATAACTTCTTTTTCTTCTGCCGTATCCAAATCCAAACCTTGGCTGTCCTCATGGCGATCAGCCATGAAGCCATGAAGTGGCCTTTCATCTGCCTTCTGCATCACAGCATGACACCCATACCACTGATCCAGCTACGCGAGTCACTTTCTGGTCCTGAGTCTTTTTGGCACGCAAAGTCCTCATCAGCCCCAGGCCAGTACTGTATTGATAAAGCTGCTGCCCTTCATCAGAAATCCCAGCACAAATTTATTATTTCAACACAAATTTATTATTTCAGTGAAAACTGGGACTACATCCCTGCCTATCTACCACTCATGTGTCAGAAAATAGATGTGTACAGTATTTTCTTATTTCTAATAAATTCGATAGTGGGTAGAAAAGCTAATCTCGATTTTACATCTTTGTAGTTTCAGATTTATAGGTAAAGGTTTCCCTTGCTTGAAAGCCAGTCGTATCTGACTCTAGGGTTCAGTGCTCATCTCTGTTTCAAAGCCAAAGAGCCAGTTTCCGTGGTCATGTGGCAGGCATGACTAGACATCGGAGTGCACAGAATGCTGTTACCTTCCCAATGAAGTGGTCCCTATTTATCTACTTGCAATTTCTTACTTTTGAACTGCTAGGTTGGCAGGAGCTGGGACAACGACGGGGGCTCATTCTGTTGTGCAGTACTTTGCTCTTATATCTGAATACGTATGTAGATTTGGAGATTTGCAGCCATAGATAATCCATATCAAAATTAGGACTTCTTTCATTGCAGAAGGCACAAATCCTCATTCTGAGTATAGGGAACCTGCTGGTTTAAAATGAAACATTACTTGAACCTTTCAGAGGGTATAATTGCTATTGCAAGCAAAACATAATTAAATTGTACCATATATTAAAATAAAATAAAAATGTAACAGTATGGATTTAAAATGTAAAGAATATAAGTAAAAATATCTGCCCCCCCCCTACTAAAATGTTAAGCCACTTTTAACAACTTAAACAAAGTCCTCTTGATTGGATTTATGCTAATGAATTTCCTGTAGGCATTTCTAATTCATTTACATTTCAATTTAAAATTGCCTGTGTGTTTTTAATTCAAACTAAACCCATTAACTGATGGAATGAATGCCTAACAGGTCAAATGTCACAAGATGGCAATCGTTGAAGAGCAATTTGTTAAAGAAGTTGAAAGGTGGATTCTCCAGTGAGACTCAACTTCAGAGTGGAAGTTACAGAAAAGGAAAGTCTGCTCTGGTATTACATTATTTACAATTTGCAGATAAAAAAGCACTTCCTCTCTGTACAGAAAATAAGGACACATCTAATTATAGGAAACTAGCATATTTTGCCCGGTGGTGCCGGGCTTTTTAAAATTGTGTTGGATAGTAAAGAGTTTCTTTTTTTTTCTTTTACAAATGGTGCTGGGCTGTTTTAAATGGTGTTGAAAGGTTTTGTGGCTTTGAGGCGCTGCATCCGCCTATGGCGGACTTGCGCTCCCAGTGTGTGTTTTATTTTTTTGTGCGCTGGCTTCCTTAGTGCCGGGCTCTTTAAATTGGTTTTTGAAGGTTTTTGTTTTTTGTTTATGCAAATTTTATTTTAATTTTTTTATTTTAATTTTTTTAATTTAAAATTTAATTTTGGTTTATGCAAATTTTATTTTAATTTATTTGAATTTTTTGGGGAAATTTTTTGAGATTAGTGTGAATATTTTTGAATTTTTGGCTAACTTATTTGATTTGTTTGGGAATTAATCTTTTATTTTGAAATATTTTTGAATGTTTTTTCTCTTGTGGCCTCTGGGTGGGGGTGGTGAGCTTTGCTTCCTCTCTACAATTCTTTTCTTCTGTCCTCTGGGTGCTTCCGGTTAGTGTTTCCTTTCTTTGCTCATTTGATTTCCGGTGGCCATGAAGTCAAGACGTCTGTTGGTAAGCTCTCTGTTTTTTGGGGTGGTGGGGGGTGGTGGTTTGGTTTTTTTGGGGGGTTGGGTCTGTGTGTGTTTTTTTGTTTGTTTTTGGCTGTGTTTGTGTTTTCTTTTTGGATTTTTGAGTGTTTTTGGTTTGTTTTTTGGGGGTTAACTTTTTCAGTGGCTTTCTTTCCCGCGGGCCATGCTGGCTGGCCCGTGGGGAAGAAGGGCACCGGTGGTGGGGGTTCCTCCCCCCCCCCGGGCCATGCTGGCTGGCCCGTGGGGAAGAAGGGCTTGGGGGTGGGGGCTTTTTTTTTTGCTTTCTTCTCCACGGGCAATGCTGGCTGGCCCGTGGGGAAGAAGGGCACCAGTGGTGGGGGGTTTCTTTTTTCCCCCCTGCGGGCCATGCTGGCTGGCCCGTGGGGAAGAAGGGCAGTTTTTCGGGCGCCAGCCACCTCAGCGTTCTGTGCGCTAATGGCGCACAGGACACTGGGGCTTGTAGTTTTGCCTGCGCGTTTGCATACTTTAGTGGTTTGTTTCCTGCGGCTTTTTTTTTATTGGCTGCAGCGCGTTTTTGAACGTTCCTTTTGCCGCGCCGCTCAGCCTGATTGGCTCTGGCGCGGCGCAAGGAACGTTGGGAATTGAAGTTCCCTTTTTTTGTTTGTTTCAACCCGACAGTTACCTGCGAACCGGGTTCGGGCGAGTGAACGGAGGCCCATTACAGGCTAGTGGGGCCTGGTGCAACATCCTTTGTCACATTCCAACGGTTAACGCACCATTTTATAGGTACAGTAAGAATAGAAGTGAAGAATCTGTCAAAGGTGAGTGATTGAGTAGTGTACTACATTGCAGTTGAGCAAGCTGTAAACTCTGCTACTAAATCAAAATGAGTGTAGGACGTAAGTTGCATGAGAAAACAAAATTGCATTACTGTGATATCCATATCTGAAATGCAAAGCAGATTTGTTTTCATTGATGTCTGTTTTCCAAGGTCTCTCAGGTCCTTCAGCCATGAAGTCTGTCTATGTCCAGGGCCTTTCTTTCCAGGGATCTTTCCTTGCAGAGCAAGTTGGACTATTCTATATTTTATGTTGCTCCTCATGATATGGCCAAGGTGTTAGAGCTTTCTTTGCTTGATGATCTTAAAGTTTTCTTGTTCTTTATCGATTCAGCACAATACTTCTACGTTAGTCACATGGTCAACCCATTATATCCTTAGGAGCCATCTGTATATCCACATTTCAAAAGCTTCGATTCTCTTTTCAGATACTTTAGTCAATGTCCAAGCTTTGACTCCATATAGCAACGCTGGGAATACATAACATCTCATTGTTTGGATCTTTGTAGCAAGATTTAGATCTCTACTGCATAACAAATGTCACATTTTTATGAAGGTGGATCTTGCTTTTTTCTATTCATGTTTTAATCTCTAAAGCATTCCAGACAATAGAATCTCTTGTGAAGATACACATTGTCATAGATTATTGGATGTGCTTGTCTCCAAGAAGCCCAACTACCAAGGGAGCAGCCATCTCTAATTCTTAAGTATTTTTGGCTAACAAGCATGTAACTAAGTTATAATTGAAAAATAGTGGGAGGAATAGCTACAATTTTGGCTCTTTTGTGATAAGCATTATTTTCTAGTTACTTTAAAAGCATTTTTGAGGGGCAATTGGTCTATAATTTTCAGATTTTATTATTTTATCAGTCCCAAATGGCAGTGGAAGTAACGTTTTGTTTTTAAAAGGAAAACATAACCATGTGGTGTATAAGTGGTGTATTATCCAAAACAGAATTGGATAATATACTTGTTGACCAAAGGTCCCTGTGGACAGTTCTGAAGGAGCTGTTATATTAGCCTTGTTGCATCATGAGCAGATAAAAATAAAAGAAACTTCCAAGTTTATAGTTGAATGAGCTTTTTGCTAGTTTTTAAACATGCTAAAGGGACTGGAGGGGCTCAAGTGGTTAAGATGCTGACTGGAAGGCGGCAAGTCAGCAGTTCAATACCCAAGTACCGCACAACAGAATGAGCTCCCATCTCTGTCCCAGCTCCTGCCAACCTAGCAGTTTGAAAGCAAAAAATTGCAAGTAGATAAATACGGACCACTTCAATGGGAAGGTAAACAGTGTTCCGTGCACTCCGGTGTCTAGGCATGCCTGCCACACATCCACGGAAATGTCTGCAGATGCAGACAGCACTAACTCTTTGGCTATAAACAGAGATGAGCATGAGTTGGATATGACTGGCTTTCGAGCAAGGATGACCATTACCTTTACTAAACATGTGAAAGGTAACTATCAAGCTCTTTAGGAGAGAGACAGAGCAAGAAATCTCAGCATAATCTTGCACAAAGGCTGCTGATTTTGCTGTGCTGTGAATTGCCCACCAGGCACCTCTGTCCTCCACCATCCTCCTCAACCTGCCCAGCTCTGTGCCCATTGCATCTACAGTACCATCCAGCAATCTCATTCTCTGCCGCCCCTTCTTCTTTTGCCTCCAGCATTCCCAACATTAAGGCTTTCTCAAGTGAATCCTCTCTTCTCATTTGATGTCCAAAGTACTTTAGCTTCTTCTTTACTATTTGGCCTTCTAATGAGCAGTCAGGGTTGATTTCTTCTAAGATCGACCTATATGTTCTCCTTGCTGTCCAGGGGACTCTCAAGACTCTCCTCCAGCACCACATTTCAAAGGCCCATTAAAAAAAAACTTATCCATTAGAGCCTGAAGCATTATTTTTCTCAGGTGTATGACTGTCACTGACCTGGCAATGTAGTAGTGGGTGCAACAAGAGTTGGTCACTGTGATCTATAAGCCAGGAGGAGGAGGAAGAGTTGGGAGGAAAAGGTTTTATCAAAATTATTCTTTAAGTCAAAGCTGTTTATGGTGTTATGCTAATCAAGTGTAATTGTGTGATCAAAGAATCATTGTTTGTCGTTATTTTTATACAGTAGTGGCTCTGAGCTTTAATATTATTAGCTAACCTTTCTCACACAAGGTTAGCAGAAAGGAACGGCAGAATGAACTCACCAAAAGGCGCCTTCATTTTGGAAGTTTCATGTCTGGCCTACAGTATGTGAACTAAAAGTTCCGCTTATCAGAGTTGAATGTCAAGGGGAGGATTGCTAACAAAGATTGCAAACAAAAATTCGCATAGTCAAGGCAATGGGATTCCTGGTGGTAATGTATGGTTGTGAGAGCTGGACTATAAGGAAAATTGAGCACAGAAGAATAGACGCCTTTGAAATGTGGTGTTGGAGGAATGTTTTGAGGGTCCTCTGGACAGTGAGGAGAACAAATAGGTCAATCTTAGAAGAAATCAACCCTGACTGCTCCTTAGAAGGTCAAATAGTAAAGATGAAGATGAAGTACTTTGGACATCAAATGAGAAGAGAGGATTCACTTGAGAAAGCCTTGATGCCGGGAAAGGTAGAGGGCAAAAGAAGAAGGGGGCGGCAAAAAGGAGATGGCTAGATGGTATTGTAGATGCAATGGGCAGAGCTGGGCAGGTTGAGGAGGATGGTGGAGGACAGAGGTGCCTGGAGGGCAATGGTCTATAGGGTCGCAAACAGTCAGAATTGACTGTGCGACTGAACAACAACAACAAAAAAATCTTTAAAGGAAAGTGTTACAATGGCTACCAGATGTTGGAGTGGCTGGCTGCAAGGAAGACACATGAGACAATCGTGCGGTGAAGTCCAGCCCCGATCTGGGTCGGGTGGCATGTATTTATTACCCTGCCTTGGGGTGATGTGTGCGTAGGATGCGTGTAACCCCCTAATACAGAAGGCTTGCATACGTGCCGTTTTCCGGTGGTCCAGCTACAATGCCAGCTCTTGGAAGTTACCCTGGGGTTAATGGACAACTCACACCTAATTACCTTGGGTTGGCGAAACCCATTGTTCCTGCCCTAATCTCGGAGTCGATGTGTATTGACTCCGGGTACCTAGCTTGTTCTGCTGCCTAGCACCGCTTGTTTGCCCAACTTAATCTGCAGCCAGAAGTGGAGGATTGTGTATTTCCATTAGAGTAATTATCTTTGGTTTTTGCCCTGTTTCTATCATAGCCATCCCCAAACTAACTAGCTAGTCCGTACCCCAATTGCCTTTCCGCAATGTCCGGGTGGTCCCCGGATCTGTTGAAGGCCGGGCGAACCTCTGGGGAAAGGTTTGGCCAATTATTCATGCGGGCAACCCACAGGAAAGTATAGTTATTTTAAGGGGACTTCAGTGGCTTAGTGGTTAAGATACTGAAATTGACAACTGGGAGGTTGGAAGATCAGCAGTATGAGACCTGAGTGCTGCATGACGGAGTGAGCTTCCTTCTCTGTCCTAGCTCCTGCGAACCTAGCAGTTCAAAAGCAAGAAATTGCTATTAGATAAAGAAGTACCAGTTTGATGGGAGGTAACAGCATTCTGTGCGCTCCAGTGTCTAGTCATGTCTGCCACATGACCACAGAAACATCTGCAGATGCAGACAGCACTGGCTCTTTGGACGCAAACGGAGATAAGCACCGACCCCTAGAGTTGGATACGACAGGCTTTTGAGCAAAGCCGGCCCTTACCTTTTCCATTTGGGGAGAGGGAACTTGTAGAGACATGTACCCTATACAGAGAGCACATCGTGACTATTACTGTTAATTTGTGCAACATTATAAACATATTAGAAAATTTGTTAGAGGCTTTTCCTCTCCTTTGCCTCCTAGAATAAAAAAATAATGTTAGCATGCTAACCTAATGGGCTATTTCTAAGGTCTGAACATTTTTGTTTCCAGTACTGTATTATGTTTTACCCTGAACAGCTACATGGGATATTCTCAAGTAAACAAGAAACTTGTAAGACAATGATATTATGTATTTTGAAGGTACAGTTTTGAGATTGGCCACTAGAGGTTACCAGTGAATACGCCCTTGTAATTTTCTGGCTTGCAAGGAAGCAGAGCATAATTCACAACAAATGTAGGTGTATCAAATGGGTGGGGCAGTTGTAAGGATCATAACATACTTAGCTACCTCCAAGTAAGAAGAAATACATTTTTTAAAAAAAATATTCCAAGCTCTGCAACCATTTTTAAAGGGGAGTGGTATAAATGCCTTGAATGTTTATTTGGTAGTTGACGTAGTTCAAACATTTCACAATTCCTTAAACAAGTTGTTTGAATAAGAGATTTGGCCATTGAAATATTCAAAATGGAGAAATTTAAAATCACGTGCTAGAAGTGACTGTGTGCCTAAATGGGAGAGACATATTCCTAATGCTCTCTTTATTTCACATGTTCTGTCACTTCTCTTTGTAAGTTCTCAGGTTTGACTGCACTTCTTTTCTTATAACTTTTTATTTCTTAGCATACAACCAGTTGTAGCAAACACTATATTTTTTCTTCTTAAATGTTCCCTGAAATTACTGCCATAACAGTGAAGAATAACTTTATTCCCTCTGTAAGTGTAATTGTAATTTTTTGGTTATTTCTTCAGTTACAATACTATGGCCATACTAAATGAAGGGTGATGAATATTGTGCGGTCTCTCTGGCTGCTTGATATTCTGTTGTAATTATTGACACAATGGTTAGGAATAAAGGAGTAAAGTGTGTTGGGTGACACAGATTTGTACAGTACATTCAGATGTTTTGATGCCTAAAAAATAACAGATGCCTAAAAGCATATATAAAAGCAAAGACTGATAGAGTTCTGCCAAGATAACACACTAGTCATAGCAAACACCCTTTTCCAGCAACACAAGAGGAGACTCTACACATGGACATCACCAGATGGCCAACATCGAAACCAAATTGACTGCATTCTCTGCAGCCAAAGATGGAGAACCTCCATACAGTCAGCAAAAACAAGACCTGGAACGGACTGTGGCTCAGATCACAATCTACTGATCACAAAATTCAGGCTCAGACTGAAGAAAATAGGGAAAACTAATAGGCCGGATAGATATGATCTAGACAACATACCCAAGGAATACATGGTGGAGGTGAGGAACAGATTCAATGGTCTGGACCAGATAGACAGAGTACCAGAAGAATTATGGACAGGGATGAGAGCCATTATGCATGAGGCAGCAAGGAAAACTATACCAAAAGAAAAGAAGCTCAAAAAAGCAAAGTGGTTGTCAGATGAGGCTCTTACAATAGCAGAGGAAAGAAGGAACGCAAAAGGCAAAGGAGAAAGGAAAAAATACAATCACTTAAATAAAGAATTTCAAAGTAAAGCAAGGAAAGATAAGGAAAGCTACCTAAATGAACAGTGAAAAGAAATAGAGGAAAACAACTCAAGAGGCAGGACTAGAGATCTCTTTAAAAAAAATGGGGAAGTCAATGGAACATTCAAAGCAAAAATGACCACGATAAAAGACAAAGATGGCAAAGCGATAAAGAAAAGATGGAAAGAGTACACAGAGGAACTTTACAAAAAAGACCTAAACACCCCGGATAGTAACAATGAGGGGGAAATTGAACCTGAACCAGACATCCTAGAGAGTGAAGTCAGAAAGGCCCTAAAAAGCACGGCAAATAACAAAGCCAGTGGAGATTATGGTATCCCAGTTGAATTCTTCAAAGCCCTAAAAGATGATGGAATCAAGCTACTACATGCTATATGCCAGCAGATTTGGAAAACAAAACAGTGGCCACAGGATTGGAAAAGATCAGTATATGTCCCAATCCCAAAAAAGGGCAATGCCAAAGAATGTTCAAATTATCGAACAATTGCGCTCATCCCACAAGCTAGCAAAGTGATGCTCAAGATAATACAGGATAGACTGCAGCAGCATGTAGAAAGAGAACTACCAGAGGTGCAGGCTGGGTTCAGAAGAGGCAGGGGGACCAGAGACCACATTGCCAACATACGTTGGATCATGGAGAAAACAAAGGAATACCAGAAACAAGCTTAATTCTGCTTCATTGACTACACCAAGGTCTTTGATTGTGTGGACCACAACAAAATGTGGCAAGTAATTAAAGAGATGGGAATACCAGAACACCTCATATGCCTCCTGAGAAATCTGTACACTAACCAAGAAGCAACAGTTAGGACAGAACACGGAATGACGGAGTGGTTTGGAATAGGAAAAGGAGTAAGACAAGGCTGCATTTTGTCACCCTGCTTATTCAACTTATACACAGAGCACACAATGCGTAATGCAGGGATGGAGGAATCACAATATGGGATAAAAATTGCTGGGAGAAACATCAACAATTTGAGATATGCAGATGATACTACCCTAATGGCAGAAAGTGAGGAAGACCTAAAGAAGCTCCTGATTAGGTTGAAAGAAGAGAGTGCAAAAGCTGGCCTGAGACTCAATATCAAGAAAACCAAGATAATGGCAACAGGCCATATCAGTCCCTGGAAAATAGATGGGGAAGAAGTAGAAGCAGTAACAGATTTTACTTTCTTAGGATCCAAGATCTCTGCAGATGGAGATTGCAGCCATGAAATAAAAAGGCAACTGATTCTTGGGAGACAAACTATGAAAAACCTGAGGAACATAGTGAAAAGTAGAGATATCTCACTGCAAACAAAGGTCCGCCTAGTCAAAGCAATGGTATTTCCGGTGGTAATGTATTTCCGGTGGTAATGTATGGCTGTGAGAGCTGGACCATTAGAAAGGCTGAGTGAAGAAAAATAGATGCCTTTGAGATGTGGTGCTGGAGGAGAGTTTTGAGTGTCTCCTGGACAGCGAGGAGAACAAATAGGTCAATATTAGAAGAGATTAGCCCTGAGTGCTCCTTAGAAGGACAAATAACAAAGATGAAGTTGAAGTATTTTGGACATCAAATGAGAAGAGAGGATTCACATGAGAAGGCCTTGGTGCTGGGGAAGGTGGAGGGCAAAAGAAGAAGGAGACGGCCAAAGATGAGATGGCTAGATGGTATTGTAGACACAATGGGCACGGGGCTGTGTGGACTAAGGAGGATGGTGGAGGACAGGGGTGCCTGGTGAGCGATGGTCCATGGGGTCGCAAAGAGTCGGAATCGACTGTGCGACTGAACAACAACAAAAAAGCATATGTGGTTTTGCTAAATGACTTACCATAACATTGACATTAATCAGGAAAAACTATTGTAGGCTGCTGTTTCCCCCTCTAGTTTTGTATTGTTTGTTTTAATATGTTAAATTGTCTTGGACCTCTTGTGGAGGAAGGCAGGATGAATGAATGACCTACTGAATAGTAACTCAGTAATGTAAATTTTAAAGTTTATGTTTTTAGAACTGCAGACTGAAGTCACCAAAACTGGGGTTCTACTGTATATAAGCTTTTACACAATCCGATAAGATGTTCACTTACTCCATATTGAGCCAATGCTTGCCACAGCAGTTTCCTGTCAACTGCATCAAATGCCTTCTCTTAGTCTAGAAATGCAACATTTTTTGTTGTACAGTAAAACCCCGATTTATGTAAAAAATTGGTTCCGTAGCAATTTATGTAACTCAATTTTTTACATAAAAAACAAACAAACAAAAAAGGAATTTAAATGGAGCAACCTCCCTACCTTTGCTGCTGCTTCTTCCTGCTTCTCCAGAGTAGGAACTGTGCCACTGCTGCTGCCAAAGCTGAGCCACCCCTCCCACCTCTGGGAGGATCAGAGGACTGATCTGTGCTGTTTCCAATGTCCTGCGACCTCCTCAGGTGGTGCTGCAAGAGAAAACCTGCAGCCGACAATGGAGTGTTCCCCCATCCATTATGGGCTCTCTGCTACTCCTGCCACCTCCAGGAGGGTCAGGGGACCTGATCTGCACTGTTTACGATATTCCCCGACCTCCCCGGGTGGTGCTGTAAGGTAAAATGGGCAAAAAAAAACCCTCTGCCATTGGCTGCAGGTTTTGTCTTGCAGCACCATGGTGGCAGCGGAGAGGCAGCAGGGGAACCAGAGAGCCCAAAATGGGTGAAAAAACTCCATCATTGGCTGCAGGTTTTGCCTTGCCACACCACCCGGGGAAGTCAGGGGATGCTAGAAACAGTGCAGATCAGGTCCCCCGACCCTCCCAGAGGCGGCAGGAGTGGTGGACAGCCCAAAATGAGTGGGAAAAACTCAGTCATGATGGAGTTTTTTCCACCCATTTTGGGCTCTCTGCTGCCCCTGCCAACTCCGGGAGAGTCAGGGGAGCCAATCCGTGCTGTTTCCAGTGTCCCCCGACCTCCCTGCACGGTGCAGCAAGGCAAAACCTGCAGCTGATGATGGAGTTTTCCCCCCTGCATCTTGCCTTGCAGCATCACCTGAGGAGGTTGGGGGATGTTGGAAACAGTGCTTATCAGGTCCCCTGACCCTCCTGAAGGCGGCAGGAATGGTAGAGTGCCTGAAATGGGCAAAATAAATCAGCTGCAGGTTTTCACTTGCAGCACCGCCCCCACCGCCACCACAGTAAGTCATTTCTTGAGACTTACGGCGGTGGGGGCAGGTAGAATTTAGCGATCAAATGGCGTCATCACTTGGCGTCATCAATTTTAGAGATCAGAATGGCGGTGGTGCCATTTTGATCTCTAGAGTTATATAAAACTTTATGTAACTCGACTATTTCGCGTAAACTGGGACACAGATGTATGCAAAAAAATTACGTAACTCGAATTTTATGTAATTCGAGTCATATGTAAGTTGGGGTTTTACTGCATTCTATATTTTTCTCTATTAGTTATTTAAGTGTAAAAATTGTATCTGTACATCTTTTGTTTTTTTCTGAAGCCCATCTGTTCTTCTGCTATTTGTGGTTCCATAACTGGTCTTAATCTTGTTAATAAGCAAACAAATGAAAAGCAACTATTGAATTAAGAGAATTTTATTTTTTTCTGAACTTGACAAGGAAGGATTTCCCAGAGATTGATAGCACAACACAGTCTTATGCACCATTTCACAACTAGTCCCTTGTTGGTTTTATTAAGAACATAGTAATTTAAAAATAGCTAAATATGTACATATTAATAAAACTTATATACATAAGATTGAGACACTTTATACCGAAATATGGAATGATTTTCCTAACAAAACCTTTAAAAAGACTTCCAAATAGAAGTTTTAACAGTAGTCACAGTTAAGTAGACACAAATACATTTTTTTAATTTCAAGAACAATGTTGATTGTTAACTGATACAATAAATGTTCCTTATTTATAAATTTAATGGTCAGACTGAAAAGCTCAATTCATGAGGCAGCAACCCCATCAGTTTCTAAGGGACTTTTGCAGAATGCAGAGCTAGCCAGGTTTATCTTGTCAAGAGAATGCAACCACATTTGAACAATAAATTGGTCACATTAAATTTCATAAAAGGATTACTGAACTGCAGTAGAAAGTATTATACAGCCCAAAATATATTAAAAACTTAATAATTATTTTATAGCACAGTTGATTGCTGTGCTTATGATGATGATCCAATGTAGGTAGTACAGTATTTATTAACAATTTATTGGAGGCATGATTTTAGCTTTAAACATTGAGGATAGAACAAAGGGCCTGGTTCTTCAAATGGTAACAAGAATTCACAGTTTGTATCTTCTTAGCTTTACACATTATAGGACAGAAGCCTAATTCTTCAAATAGTAACAAGAATATATAATCTGTATCTTCAAAGGATACTTGTGGAGGTTTGTGGTTAAGTAACATTAAAAATCAGTGTATTTCTGTTGAAAACAGAAATTAGAAACTAAACCAAACATATTGTGAAGGGAAGAAAACACTTTGGTTTTAATTCTGATGGAGGAGAGAAGGTGATCAACACATAGTGGTGAAAAATGTATAAGATAGGAGTGTCATTCGACATATGTATAGCATTTTCTTTAAAACGTTTTCTTTTATTTGAAAGGATACATACAGGTAGTGCTGTATAGTGCTCATTTTATCTTTCATTCATCCCAAGTACTATCCTCATCCTAGGGCAGAAAGGTATGCTAAATTATCCAGTCAAACAATGTTGGGAAATATGGAGCTCTGCAGCTGTTGTTGGACTACAATTACTAACCCTTACCACTAGCTATGCTAGGACTGATGAAATTGCAGTCCTACATGTGGAACGTCACATGTTCCATAGCCCTGGGATAGCCAGGTTTATAATAAAAGTGGCACAGTGGAAGCAAGTATGTCCATCAATTATATTTTCAAATGACTAGGGTACATGTGTGGGAGGAGGCATTCAGTTTCCATGTTGAGGGTCAAAACAAATATTTTGCATTTCTATCTTCATGTAACAATTGAATGATTGTTTTCACTCAATTTGTGGGGACTAAACATGTGAAAGTTAATTCATACAATTCATACTCTCATTAAAGGAAGGGGAACTGGAATTTCTAAATGTGCCTGTGCCTCACATGGTACCCAGGTCATACAATGTCTTGTATGTGATCTTCCACACTGCACATACACATACATGCACACACACATACATACATGCTCCTTCCACTGCAAAACTGCCTTATATCAAGAAGCAAGTGAGCCCATGTAGGCTAAGAAGTGCAATGAACAGAAATGTTGGACTAGTATTTGGATACATACAGGGTAGATTCATACATATTTTCTTGTCTGTTGTTTTCCTCTCCACATTGGATTACCCAAGAGTCACTTGAGGAATTGGGCACAAAGAATGAAGAACATGTGAAAGCCAATCATTACTACCACCCAAACTGGAAAGGTATTTTCCCTACATATCGTGCAAATATTACCAAGAAACCACATATATAAAAGTGCTATGGAGACTACTGGCAGCAGCAATTCTTGAAATAGCTTCCTGGGAAAATAAAAGATAGCACTGCCAGACTCAAATGTCAGGTAAGATAGGTGGTGTCTGCAAAAGAATGTTCCTGTGCCTAGAACAATTCATTTCACATTCATTAAAACATGTTCTGAACAAAACAATATACAGTGGTACCTCATACAATGATTTTAATCCATTTCACAGGACTCGTTGTACGAAACAATTGCTATATGATACATGCATCATATAGCGATTTTCTCTATGGGATGCATCATACAATGATTTTTTTTTGCTAAGTGATTTTTCCTGTTGAAAAATTTTATGATTTTTTCCATAGAGAAAATTGTTATGCGGGACGCCATCCCCCTCCCCCCAAACCTAATTGTTATGCAATTTCGTTGTTATACGGGCCGATTGTTGTATGAAGTTCCACTGCATTCATATCAGTTAATGGTGGTTCTTATTTTCAAAAAACTAGTACTGGCCAGTATTTTATTGCTAGCCTCATACAAAGTAGACTCACTGAACAAATTGTTGATCGGTAAGTCTACACATAGATATACCCCATTTAGTTAATGAGTCTGCTCCACTGGCTTGCAATGGAACACTGGCCACAGTATCTTATTATGAGAAGAATACCTGGCAACTTACCACTTTTGCCTAAGGAGAAAAATGATAAGCTAAGAAGTAGAGAGGGAACCTCCAGAAATAATGAGGTTAAATGATCCATTGAACTATTCAAAAGGATTTTTGGTCCTGTGATTTTTGACCATGAATGCTGTAAAACTGGGGTCCTTCAGCACTACTTCTTCAAAAGGAAGAGGCGCCTCTAGCTGTGTTTATTTTTCTGTGTAACTGAAAACAGAACAGTCAGCATACATATATTATGCCGAAAAATGTAATATGGAAAATGTAATCATTTTTGTGAAAACGCAGTCATAAGATCAACATTTGTTCTTTAGCCAGGGTTACTAACTGCACTATAATCTTTGCTGATGAACAAGCCTATTTTGATTAAAATAAAAGGAAACAAGTAATTTTAAGAGGCATTATCCCATGTTATCAAATCTCGAAGAAAATTGAAGATGTGATGGCAAAGGAGAAATAGAGGTACTGAAGTAGTCTGGAAATGTTGCTGGTATCCCATGGAAATGTAAAGATATCTGGATCAGCTAGTGATACACTGGTGCAGAATGTGTGGTTTCAAAGAGGTTACCTGAAAAAGAAAAAGTACAACATAAATCTAGGGTTGTAAGTAATTGCAACATACCAAGACGATATAGCTTATAAATATTTTGAAAAGTTTTTTTTGTTCTAAAAGGTGAGAGCGAAAGCACAAATACTACTGAATTCTGTACTGTTTTTTCTTTCTTGCAAAAATGAGCATAAGCATAAGAGAATGATCAAAGGCAACAAGAACTGAAGAAAATTTCATAAGTAAAATAAGTGTCCAGAGGAATTGCTATGTAGAAGTCAATGAGTTATGCTACAGTTAATCAAGCAGCTCGGGCCACACATTGGTGCCACCCAAAGGTGTATGGAAATTGAAGGCAGCTACTCACTGGAAAACTTCCCCTCAAAAGGAATGCTGGAAACAGTCTGAGGAGTGAGAGATATACAGAGTATCCACACAAGTTATGTTTAATAGGGACCAAACAACTGCAGATTTGATGTTGTCCTCTTTGAACAAGGCAGTAATTGCCCAGGATCAGCAAAGTACGAACATTCTCACCTGGGTCTTAGTAGCCAAGATATTAATATATATTCAGTTTACATGTAGCTATTGCCATACATCAGAGCACAACCTCCCACTATGCCCATAGATAGGTAAATATACAGTATTCTACTTTTACACACAAAAGCTAGATTTCCTTATAATCAACTAGTTAGAACACATACAGTAAAACCTCACATAAAGAGGGCCTCGTTTAGAGACTAACTCGCTTAAACAGCAGAGTTTTCTCTGAATGGCCGCCTCGCTTAACAACTAAAACTAGCAAAAAACTCGCTTAACAACTAAATTGGGGTTCGCAATCCCCCCCCGCCAGAAGTCACAACTGGTAACTTACAATGGTGTTTCATTTAAAGAGCAAACTCGTTTAAAGAGCAATCCCGTGAAACGCATTATGCTCTTTAAGCGAGGTACCACTGTATTTCTGAAATATTTTGATATATTCTGGCATCTCAGTTGCTACAGGCTAGGGAAAGCTCTACTTTTTTTGATTTTCCTAAATGAGCACAATGGTCTGAAAGCTGCTTAGAGTACTAAGAAGGAAAAAGACACATCAACTAAAGTCTTCCACTCTTGGCTTCTTATTAACTAGTGATTTCTTAAACATCTGACAGCAAAGGCAGAATTTTTCTGAATTAAAATGGCAACCACCCTTACAGCTGAAAGCCAGAATGTGTAGCAGGATGAAATTTCAACCATTCCCCATGATCTCTAACTTTCCATTACACATGTGAAGATCACTCCAATTAAGCAATGGGCTCTACCCATGCAAAAAGATATCAGTGCAATTGCACAGACATCCAACTGGTCATTCCATTATCTTTAAGAAGGAAAAGGATTTATCCCAAATAGTTTACTTTTAAAATATTCAAAATTGTAAATGTTAAAAGTGGATAAATGTATGTGTGAGAGAGTAAGACAGAGGGAGGGGAGATAAGTACCATATTTTTTGGACCATAAGATGCACCTGACCATAAGATGCACCCAGTTTTCAAAGCAGGAAAACAAAAAAAATTTCAATACTGTATTTTGCACCACCAACCAGTGGTGGTGCTGCAGGGGAAATGGGCAGGCAGGCCAATTGAACTGAGGGAGGAAGTGATACTCTAGCCTAGCCTCTTGCTCTCCTTTCAACCAGGAAGCATGTTTTCCCCCTCCATTTTGTCCACGTGGAGTAGAGACAAAGGCATCAAGGTAAGCGAATCCTTTCTTTTTAAGCACATGTTTGGTTTCCCACTTAAATGCATCGGGAACATACAAACAGAAAACTTTTGAATACAATAAATTTATTTCCAATGCATTTAAATGGGAAATTGCGATTTTCACCCTCTAGTGGCCACTTGTTTTTCATATGTCCGTTCCCCCCCCCCCCTTGAAAAGAACAGCTGAACAGCTGAGAGGCAGCAGTAGTAGTCTTCCGCCAGCTCCGGCTCTTGTAAAATATCCTTTTACAACAGCCACAGATGGCCGAAGACCAGCATTTGGACTATAAGATGCACCCTCATTTTCTCCCCACTTTTGGGGGAGAAAAAGTGCGTCTTATGGTCCAAAAAATATGGTAAGTGAACAAGTAAAAACCAAACAGTCATGAGTCCTTCCTACTAGAAGGACTCTATTCTTGAACAATTAACATTCTGTGTCACAAAAAGCTGAATCCTGTAACATAATTATCAAACTAAACATATTTCCATATTTATATTGGTTTTATTCATTACTTTCATGTTTTTTTCTTGCACTACTACAGAAACACAGTACAGTAGAACCTCGGATAAAGTCCAAACTCAGTTCCACAAGTTTGGACTTTATCCGATTTTGAACTTTATCCAAATCAAATGGGTGATGGTTCCTATACCAAATACCTCAGATAACGTCCATTTTAAGCAGTTTTAGACTTTATGCAATGCATCACGTGTGCATGAAAACCACGACTTTATCTTAATTGGACTTTATCCGAGGTACCACTGTACAGTACTTCCATTCCTAAGCTAGATAACAAGTAACTTTTACTATGCAGGTAATTAATCTTCTAGTTACATTCTAAAGCCATTGGAATTAACAGGACTTACAGGTACATTCATAATGACTAACCTGCCTCGTTGATCTCAACAGTGTTGTCTAACTCTAAGTCATTATATCAAACCTATGTGATTTTACTGAATGTTATTTACCCAATTTTTGATGTGCTGGGCACGCGCACTGGGGAACATACTTTGTCCACTCTTGTTCTTAATAGTTATCACAACTCCAATGAGCAAATTCATACAAAATTATTTGTGTCTCTATTAACTAGCTTTTACCTGTTTGTAGTAAAGACATGTCCAATTTCTCATCACAGTCAGTTGCCTCTGCTAAATAAAAGAAGATACAAATTTTTATTTTTGCAAACTATGTAAAACAAGCCTGATTATGTAAATTATTAGTAACCGACAGAAAAATAACCATGAACATTCTCAGACAGGAAAGGAATCATGGACATTCTCTCAAACAATAGGCAGGAACAGGAACTTTTCTTCATGTCAGAAGCAATCCAATTGTACTTCTTGAATGGAAGGATTAGATGACAGGTTCTGACATTGCCTAGGGGGCATTCAAACTTGCTCATAGTGAGTGGTCACATTCTCTGTGGAGGCTCCTTCTGTATTCCCCTCCCCCCAAGAACACCATACAACCCTTTCAAAGATTATGCAAAATATAGGGAACTTCAAGAATTTAGCAAATTCATAAAAACAATTCCTAAATCAAAACAGCAAAATATCCAATTTAAGCATGCATCTTATTGTTGGCAATATCCACTGCTCTGGGGGGTGGGGAAAAAGGTGAAATTAAATCTCAAATTTAATAGCTTGTCCCAAAGTTCTCATTAGGGACTGCAGTGGCTCAAGTGGTTAAGATACTGACTGGAAGGCAGGAGGTCAGCAGTTCGATTCCCGAGTACTGCAGGACAGAATGAGCTCCCGTCTTTGTCCGAGCTCCTGCCAACCTAGCAGTTCAAAAGCAAGAAATTGCAAGTAGATAAATAGGGACCACTTCGGTAGGAAGGTCAACAGTGTTCCATGTGCTAGTCATACCTGCCATGCTTTCAGTCATACTAATACAGTACTTGCAGGTTAAAGTTTGATGTTGTTGACAACTAAATTTGTTCTTGGCTAGAGAAAAGTAGTTTCTCCTAAGTTTTTGAGTACAGACTTGGAATTAAGCTTTAAGTAATATATATGAGAACATGCATCAAATTCTTTGGACTGATCTAAACAAACCAAGCAGAGATAGAAGACAGATAGAATACTGTCTCAGGAGTGAAGGCACCACCCATACTTAATTTTTAGGCTCAGCTTTCTTTTCATTCATTCATTTCATTTCATTGATTTGTATGCCGCCCACTCAGCATACGCCGACTCAGGGCGGCTCACAACATATCAAACAATGATACAATACAGGAAAAAAATAAAATACACAATATAATGGAGTACAGTAACACAGTGACATCTCAGTAATGCAATAACATCTCACACATCTCTCTCCGGCCCCAACAAGTCCAAAAGTGAAAAGTGGCAGTGACGAAGGATTATATGTATAATCCTTTTAAGCTAATTTTCAAATTTCACAGTGCATTGTCTTAGCTTTTCTGAAACCTTGCCCCATATATAAACTTGTACTTATCCACTAGTTTTATGTTGCGAAGCATCCTGTTGGTTGGTTAGCTGAAAAGGAGTGGGGCACTCTGAGTCTCTGAACTAGAAAAGTGACTATGGGTACAGGTGGAGCATCGCTCTACTGAATTCCCGAGTCATACAGTTAACAAAAAAGGCTAGGACAGTAAAAGTTTAGTCTTTAATCTAGCAGTATCCCAAGTATGTGTTGCTGCACACTACGGTATAATGCAGAATAATTTATTAGGCAATAGGGATGCTTTTGGATGGCAAATCCCACAATTCTCCTTTGCGGAGTCCAAACTGTAGAACTCAGACCTTGCAGACTCCTAAAATGTGCTCACCTGGATAAAGACCCAGAAGGCGGGCTTCAAAACTTGGATAAGCCTAACTTCCTCTTTCAAAGGAAGCTGCCCCAATGGTTGCTGTCCAGCTTCTTACTGAAAAGGAAGTTAGACCTATAAGGCTGCCAGCTGAGCCTTCTGTCCAAGTGAACAAAGTTTAACTATCTGTAAGGTTTGCATCCTGGAGATGGGACTGCCAGAAAGGAAAATAAAGGATTTGTAGGCCAGAAAATCCAAAATGCACATTTCTCTACAAGGCATTCATTTAAAAGATTTTTTTTTATTTTTCCATAACACAATACAAATAATCTAATTTGCACAATCTTATATATTTATATGTTTTATGCACACTCTTAATTTTATTTCAGTCTTTTTCTATGGCTTGTTAATCATATCTTGTCTCTAGCTTTAAAAACAGTAGACCAACATTCCAGCTGGTTTTTCAAGGTGCTTTCTGTATTATTTTGATTTAATGTCAAATACCAGTAGAGAGTGCCATATTTTCATGATGTTATTTTGTTTTATTTCTCCCCTGTGTAATCTAACCCAATTGGTCAATTTCTCCATCTATGCAATCTTTTATTTATTTTAATTTTTAATTTCAAATTTCTATGCCACCCACTCAGGCGAACCCGACTCAGGGCAGCTTACATATAAAACATATAAAATCAGATAAAAACCCCCAGTTATCCCACCCACCCACCCCACCCTGTACATAAAAAGAGACAGAGAAAGAACTCCTGATTACAAATTATCTTGGTGTGAGCCAACAGGCAGGGGCCGTATATCCATTAGGACCCCACACCTGCCCTGCCAGCCAGGTTTTCAAGCCTTTTCTAAAGGGCAGAAATTCTGTCTGTAATCTTAGCTCTATTGGCAGGAGGTTCCAAAGGGCCGGTGCGGACACGGAGAAGGCCCTCCTCCTTGTGCCAGAGAGGCGAGCTCCTCTGGCTGATAGAACAATTA
This sequence comes from Bradypodion ventrale, assembly GCA_035047345.1. NCBI lineage: Eukaryota > Metazoa > Chordata > Lepidosauria > Squamata > Chamaeleonidae > Bradypodion > Bradypodion ventrale. The sequence goes on along the minus strand of JAWDJE010000005.1, from coordinate 162,984,136 downwards.
GAGAGCCCCTCCAGTCTGCTCTGGTTGGGTGGGCAGACACTTTTGGGGCGAAGCAATCTCTCAGATATCCTGGCCAACTACCATATAGGGCTTTAAAGGTCAAAACCAGCACTTTGAATTGCATCCAGAGGCAAACTGGCAACCAGTGCAGCTCCCAAAGTAGCAGCGAGGCGCGGGCATAATTTCCACACCCCATCACTACCCGGGCAGCCGCATTCTGGACCAGCTGCAGACTCCGAATGGTCGTCAAGGGCAGCCCCATGTAATCGCTAAAATTCTGGTCAAGTATCTTTGTAAAGAGAGATCTTAAGCTTACTCCCCTAGCTTCAGGCAATTTCATTTTGTGCTGCTATTAGAATCACCACCAGTACCTTATTATATAAATTCTCATTTCCTTCAGTAAACAGTGAAAACAGTAGTAAGATTTCATTGATTTTTTTTCAACTTAACCTATAAAACCAAGGGTTAACCGTTGGAACTTGCTATAGGTTCCTACAGCTGGCCCTACTTGCCTGCACTCACCCTTCGGGAACACGGGCGGACTGGGTCCACAGGTCAACGAAGGATTGAGTAAAGTGGCAGTGGGGCAACAGCCTCACAAATGCAAAAAAAAGGGAAACAACTTCATTTCCCAATGTTCTTTGCACTGCGTTGCGCCACAGCCAATCAGGCTGACAGGCAGGAGCACAAAGAACCTGGGGAAACGTGGTGCGGCCAATCAAAAAAAAAAAAAAACGGAGCACAAAGGGAAAGCACAAATGGAAAAATACAATCCCCAGTGTCCTGCGCCGTGAGCACGCAGAACTCTGGGAAAGCTGGTGCGGGCAAAATAAAAATAAAAAACGCACAGCCACACAGCCCCCAGTAATGAAAGCACCCCCCCGCCGCTGGACTTCCTTAGCGCGGGCCGCCCAGGGAAGCCAGTCCTCGGTAAGGAAAGCCCAGTGACCCATCCCGCCGCTGGGCTTCCTTACCGTGGGCCGCAAGCCAGCCCGGTAAGGCTCACAGCCACTCAGTCCCCGGTAACGAAAGCACCCCCCGCCGCTGGGCTTCCTTACCGCGGGCTGCCCAGGGAAGCCAGCCCCCGGTAAGGAAAGCCCAGCCACCCACCCTGCCGCTGGGCTTCCTTAACGTGGGCCGCAAGCCAGCCTCCGGTAAGGAAAGTCCACCACCACCACCCCGCCACTGGGCTTCCTTACTGTGGGCCGGAAGCCAGCCCCCGGGAAGGAAAGCCCACACACACCCCAACGCTGGGCTCCTCCCCAAACGAAAACAAAAACGGTGTGGGGATTTTCGCAGTCCGGCCACCAAGGCCGAGCCGCGAACCCCCCACCCCCACCAAAACAAAACAACCAACAAACACAACGTGGGGATTCCCACGGGCCAGTGGCGTGGCTATTCCAATGCGGCCGGCCCGCGAAAATACCCCAACCCCAACCACGCATGAACTAGCGATGGTATTTCCACAGGCCAGCCATTGAAACTGGCCCGCAAAAATACCCCCAACCCAACATCACATGGTATTTCAATGGGCCAGCCAGCCACCGAGGCCGGCCCACGGAAATACTAACACCAAAAACACAAACAAGAATATTCAACAAAAATCAAAAACAATAATAAACATAAAAATTAAAAAGAAAAACATCCAAAAACAACCAAAAATAAACAAGGACAAACACACACACACACCCCCCACAAATCCCAACCCCTCCCCAACAAAAAAGAGCAGACACCTTACCACGACACGTCCGGCCTCACCGAGGTCCAGAACTGAAATGACAAAAGAACAGGAAGAATACACAGCCCAGGACACAGTCAAAATTAAAAAATTATGCAACAGCACCACCCAGTGGCCACAGGAAAAATAACACTCAATAAATTCAAATTTATCGCCAAGATTTTTAATAAAGGGAAATAAGTTTTAAAAACATTCAAAAATATCCAAACAAAAAAATTATTCAAAAATAAATCAGAACACACTAAAAGAAAAACCAAACATCTAAACACAGTCAAAAACATTGAATTTAAAAAAAACATACACTTACACATTTAAAAAAAATTCTTATCCAAGGTACACCTATTAACAAAAAATCACATAGTAACACATTATTTTTAAAAATGCCATAATTGAAAAAAATTATAGCAACCTTTCCTCTTTTTAAAATCCAAAAAAAAAAATGATGACAGTTTAAAACACTACCTATGTATAAAAAAACATTATTTTAAAAAAAATAACATACCTCATTTAAATACACATACAACAAAAACCATCCAACACCATCTGCTAGTTTGTTATATTCTCTAACCAACTGATTATCTTGTAATAGGATGACTCAACCTTTGGACAAGAAATCCACATATGCTCTAATGTTCCTTTATACCCACAATCTCTCCAAAATGGATCTGGCATATTTCTATTAATTCTATACAATTTTGTAGGACGTAAATGGAATACTTTTAATATCATTTATTTAGATTTAGGTGACATTAATTTGTATAGTTGGGAAGTCCATATTTTTGTTCAAATATTTTGTAATATGTTAATATTTAAATGTGTTTTCCACATCGTCTTAATTCCTGAGTTTTATTGCACTGAAAACAGCCGCCAACTCAGACAGCAGGTAGGTAATCCTGCTGCCTGAGTTGGCGGTTGTTTTCAGTGCAACAAAACCCAGTGTAGCGACAGGGAGGAAAAATTCAGAAGAGAAAACTGCTTAAATAAAGTTGTAGACAATATGGGAATTAAGACAGAAGTTGCTGTTTTATTGCTGCATGAATCTATTTATCCATTCAGGGCATTGCATCATATAGGGCAGTGATGGCCTACCTTGGCACTCCAGATGCTGCTAGTTTATTTTAACACCAAGAACTATATGAGTGCTGATATGAATGTAAAGAATGTGTGTACTGCAATGAGTGCTGGTGCCACTAGTTGTGAGTCTGTGTTTTTGCATTCATACTCTGGATTCTCTGAGCCTCTTTAATAAAAGTCACACAGCCTCCAGTGTCAGGGGTGAATGGCACATGGCTTATACAAATAAATAAATATATGAAATCCAGTGTGTCTGATTAAAGTATGAAATGAACTGGGAAAATGCCAGATTAAAATATGTTACTTCCAGTTACATAAAAAAATTACACCAATGGTGCAAAAAAGTGACATTAAACTCTTCTTAGGAAACTGGTTCCAAAATCCTAAAAATATTTCTTTCTAAAACAATTCTGTGGATGAATTTTCTGCTGGTAAAACAATTTTGTATGCTTGCTTTTCTGTATCACTGGGAGCGATGCTTTTAGACTAGTGCCATTTATTTAGGTTTTCTGCCTATACCTGCACTGGCTCACCTGTAGTATGTAGCAACAGCAAGCAAAGTCTATGTGGCTAGATTTTGGGTTTTACAAAACTCATTTTCTTTTTTTCTTTTTTGTGTGGCTGCTAAAGTTGATTATAAGTAAAGATGTCTTATTAAATTGAGTTGCTTCTAGAGTGATTTTGCTGTATGAAGTGCTTCTTCTGCTCTATCTGAATCAAAATATTGGCAATTATCATGGCAATCAGCCATGATAACTATCCTGATAATATAATGCAGTGGCCGTTCATCTGCCTTCTTCATCGCTGCATGACACTTGTACCACTGATCCAGTTCCATGAGTCAATTTCTGGTCCTGAGCCATTTTGGCACACAAAGTCCTCATCAGGCCAGTATTGATGAAGCTGCTGCCCTCCATCAAGATGGATTCACATGGGATTTAATCCACTTGGGGCCCATTACCCTTCCCTGTGGACTTCAGTACCCAAGGCTGTTATCAGGGTTGTCAGGTTATTTAACCGCTGCCTGACTCTCAGCATTGAGTTGTTGGCAGTATGGTCTACTCTATTATCATAGCAGGATAACTTGGCCAGGCTGAAGTATAAACTGCTATTTACTGTAAAAAGGAAAGGGCAGTACTGAGCATTTGTGCTACTCTTATTCTTTTCTCTGTGTAAGTGTTGTTTTCTTCAGCTAAATATCTCTTTTTCCAGTTAGAATTAGCTTTCAATTCTAAGATAGATGCCGGCTCCTTAGTATTATCCCCATAATGTAGCTCTTCTCCCTGTCCTTACCTGAGCCTCTTTTCAACCGTCTTCTTGCAAGTTTGATTTGATCCTGCAGAATCTGTACCCAGTCTCTTGGGCCAGGCAGTTTATCCACATGGTTTGCAGTGCAATATTTTTCTGTGAACACTAAGACCAGAAAACAGAAAACATCTTTTAACCAAGACCGACACATCTTTCAAGTATATACATATATACTTGAGGTAGTAGAATCTTATGAAGACTCTATGTACTGATATAAATGTAGACTATAACTGCTAGTCTTCTGATTCAAAGCATTTAGTTACTTAGAAATTTTGTATAAAACAAAATGTTAACTCAAAAAGCCTTTACTGTGTTAAAAATCATTCAACATAAGATGCAACCAGAATTTTAGAAATATTCTTAAGCAGAACAGTAAATATTGTTTGGAAATCAATGATGCTACCTGAAACTGTCAAATATATGAATATGAAATTTAAAAATATTAAATATGTTTTTATTTTGTAAACCAGAATTATCAAGGGCAAATCAGTCATACTTATCTTAAGCTACAGTCAAGATGCACTGAGTGTTACCAATACACAGATTTGATAAACATATACTTTTTAGAACAAAATCATCAATTGCTTTTTGATATTATTGTTTCCCTGGAAATATTGTTTTCCCTTGAAATATAACCTTGGCATTTCAATTTCATAATTGTTTTTCAAAAATATTTAAGTGTGTTACAAGAAGTAAAACAGCAAAGAGACAAAACTGTATCTCTTCTATTAAAGGGAAGATTTTAATAAAAAAATCATGCAATTACAATAATACTCTAAATGACTCTATCTATAATATTCCAATCAGGACTGTTCACTACCACAAGTGGAGTAAAGACTAAGATAAGAATGTATCTGAACTCTGGTTTAGAAGGAAAGTAGGGATAGGGTCACAAAAAGCCCATTTAGGTACATAAAAAGAGTCTCCTCAAAGATTGTGGTATTTTTATGGGGAACAGTTACAAAAAATAAAATGATGAAGACAATATTAGGAGTATGGAAAAAGTTGAAGATGGAATTGGATCCAGATACACCTCCTATAATAGAAATAGAGGATATTAAAAATTTTACAATACAAATTGATAAAAGGGTGAAAGAAGTTTTATTTAGAAATGATGTTTTCCTGTTGAAAGACTGGATACGGGTTTGTAAAGATGGAGAGAGAAAAGCAGATATGTTTGCACAATTGAGGTTGAACTGGCTCCAGATTGTGTTGGTAAATAAATGGAATAGTAAATATTTGGCGGAAGTCAGTTTGGAAAGAGGTATGACTGAGTTTGAATAATTGATATCAAAGATAAGAAAGGGAGAAAGGGGTATTAAGGGCTTAGTAAGTAAAATATATATAATGTTAAATAAAGATGGTAATCCACAAGAAGCGTTGAAAATAAATTGGGAACAAGAATTGAAAATAAAATAGTAGATAAGGTTTGGAAAAATAAATGGAAGAAAATGATCATGAGAACAATGTCTGTTAGAGTGAAAGAACATAATTATAAAATGTTGTGGAAATGGTACTTGACCCCAGTGAGGTTACATCAAATAGATAAAAATAAAGATAAAATGTGTTGGAGATGTAAGGACACACTGGGAACATATGAACACATGTGGTGGGGTTGTAATGTGGTAAAGGATTTTTGGGGGAAAATTGAGAAAGAGATTTGTGCTGTTATGGGTATGAAACTTAAATTGGGGCCAAATACTGTTTTGTTGACAGATGTGGAAAATATGGATTTAAATAAGGATAAAAAAGAGTTATTGTTGATAATGTTGACAATGGGCCAGGAATTGGAAAAATGAAGCAATTCTGAAAATAGAAGAATGGTATAAGGAGACGTGGGATCTTGCGTTAAATAATAAGCTAACATGGGAAATGAATAAGAAAAAGGGTATAGTTAAAGAAAATAGATTTTTGGAAAATATGGCAATTATTTGTGGATTACCGTATTTTTCGCCGTATAAGATGCACTTTTTCTTCCCCAAAACTGGGGGGGAGAAAGTTGGTGCGTCTTATACGGCAAATATATGGCAGCCGCGCTCTCCCCACCCCCACCATCGGCGGGGAGATAAAGGGAGCCGCGCGGCGCGAAGCCGCGCTGCGCGAAGCCGTCCCTCCCTGCCACCGGGCGGGGAGGTTAAAAGGGCTCCCTGGCCAAGGGAGCCGCCGCCGCCGCCGCCGCCGCCGCCGCCGCCGCCGCCGCCGCCGCCGCCGCCGCCGCCGCCGCCGCCGCGCCAAGCCGTCCCTCCCCGCCCCCTGCCACCGGGCGGGGAGGTTAAAAGGGCTCCCTGGCCGAGGGAGCCGAAGACGCCGACGACGACGACGCGCCGCGCGAAGCCGTCCCTCCCCGCCCCCTGCCACCGGGCGGGGAGGTTAAAAGGGCTCCCTGGCCGAGGGAGCCGAAGACGCCGCCGCCGCGCCGCGCGAAGCCGTCCCTCCCCGCCCCCTGCCACCGGGCTGGGAGGTTAAAAGGGCTCCCTGGCCGAGGGAGCCGAAGCCGCCGCCGCCGCCGCCGCTGCGCCACGCCGCGCGAAGCCGTCCCTCCCCGCCCCCTGTCACCGGGCGGGGAGGTTAAAAGGGCTCCCTGGCCGAGGGAGCCGAAGCCGCCGCCGCGCCGCGCCGCGTGAAGCCGTCCCTCCCCGCCCCCTGCCACCGGGCGGGGAGGTTAAAAGGGCTCCCTGGCCGAGGGAGCCGAAGACGCCGCCGCGGCGCCGCGCGAAGCCGTCCCTCCCTGCCCCCTGCCACCGGGCGGGGAGGTTAAAAGGGCTCCCTGGCCGAGGGAGCCGAAGACGCCGCCACCGCCGCCGCGCCGCGCGAAGCCGTCCCTCCCCGCCCCCTGCAACCGGGCGGGGAGGTTAAAAGGGCTCCCTGGCCGAGGGAGCCGAAGACGCCGACGCTGACGCGCCACGCGAAGCCGTCCCTCCCCGCCCCCTGTCACCGGGCGGGGAGGTTAAAAGGGCTCCCTGGCCGAGGGAGCCGAAGACGCCGCCGCCGCGCCGCGCGAAGCCGTCCCAGTATTTGGTTCAGAATCATTTTTTTCTAGATTTTCCTCCTTTAAAATTGGGTGCGTCTTATATGCCGGAGCGTCTTATACGGCGAAAAATACGGTACTCACTGAAGGGGGATGAAGGGAATAGACCAGTACCGGATCAAATGAGTTTCTGGGGTTAGAAAACAACTGTGACACTCCGTTTTCTCAAGGGCATTGTAAATAACACTGGGTGTATTATGTGAAAATTGTTTATTGTATTTTAATTATTGTATTTTTACTTTGACTTAGTAGTTGTATTAAATTGATGAGTTTAAGAATAGAGTTTGAATATGTATATTAGGATAGTTGTAAGAGTATTATAATGTATTAAAATTTTTGGAAATATAACTAAATATGTATGGAAGAAAGAAGAAGGTAGTATATTCCTAAGTCGTAGTTTAACTGTATTGTTATGCTTTTCTTCTTTTTTATTTTTTGTTATATATATTGTATCTGTTAGTATGATGTTTGTATTTTTATTCATAGTTGTTTTTTTAAAGTTGTATTATTGTTAAAAATTTAATAAAAATATATTTTAAAAAAGATTGTGGTATTTTTGAACCACAATTGGGAGTACCCTGGTAGTGGCAATGTTGTGCTGCCAACTAATCTTTCTTACACCAGGTCAGGCAAAAGCAACTACAGAATGAATTCCCCAAAAGTTGCCTTTATTTTGGCAGTTTAATGTCTAGTTTAGACATGAAAGAAGAAAGGGGTTGCAGTGGCTCAGTGATTAAGAAGCTCGCCTTGATAGCTGGAAGGCTGGCAAGTCAGCAGTTCAAGACCTGGGTATTGCATGACAGATTGAGTGCCAGTATCTGTCCCAGTTCTTGGAGACATTAAAGGAGCATCATTTGGGAATTCCCTGATTTGAGTTTCTTCCGCAAAAATCCTTTCAACCCAGAATAATTTCTGACACAAAATTACTATTATTATGGAAGAAGAAGCTACACAGCATCTTTATGAATGCTAATTTCCAACACCTTTGGTGGGTCTCTTTGAAATAATAAAAATGACACAAACAGAAGAATGACAAGATGATTCAGACTTGGGTTACTTAACAGTAGGAGATCTAACTCTCACTTTGGCTTCCAGCTGTCCAATAAACTGCAATATGAAGAATCTTGTTTACAATCTTCATCTAATCGATTTTATGGGGACAAATCCTGCTCAATTTCTAGTAACAGAAAGAGAACCAGACATATAATTTTAAAAACAGCTGGAAGAGCTGGTACACAAACTCCTCTTGGCAGTGATGTAAAAAAAAAGAATCTTGTTATTCTTAAGGAGATCCCACACTGGCTGAGCTGCCACAAGGAACAAATGGACCTATAGTATATCTTCTAGGAGCAATGCTTCAAAAGCAAAATGTGCAAAAAGAGCCAGGAAGAGTTAAGTTCCACAGGGTGCCATCCCTTGCTGTTCACATCTAGGAACAGAATCCTTATCAAGCCTTCCAGAAATATCATTCAGTAGCATAAGGATAATAAAGAGAGTTCTCTTATCATAATAACAGTGCCTAGCAGTACCACTCCTGATAGTATTAGCTGCTGGATGTAACCAAAGACAGAAAGAGTTTAGTATGTCAGAAATGTAGTCTAAGAGTTGCTTTATTTACTCTATGAACGTGAACTGTTCTTTCTATAGGCATATATTACAACACTTGTGATAACGCCTAAATCCTGTTGGTAGTCCCAGTTAGAGTAGACCCACTGAATTAAATGCAGAATACTGAGTTAGATATATGCTGTAGGTTTAATTGATCTACTCTACCTGGGACTACCAAAAATGTTTATAGAGAACATATAGAATTCAGGCCAAAACAGAGAATTGAAATATGATTACATTCACATCTTTTCAAACAATATCAATATTCTGACATACGAGGCAAGATGCTCCCACCACATCATTTGAATGCTTTTCATTTCACTAGATTAATATATCTACATTTAAACAAAAGAAGACAACTGGTTTGATTGTCAGCAGGAGCCTAACCTTTCCTTATACAGAAACAAAAGTTAATAACTGATTAATGACTGAACTAAGTTACCTAGATATTGGAGCTCCTATTAAAATTTTGACTCCTGTTGAAGCAGTTGTACAAGAAATTGTGTGATGAATACATTTATCTGGTACTAAGCACACTTAAATTTTATTGAAGCTCAAAACTAGAGAAACACTCAGATCTCAACTGTAAACAAAGAAGGGAATGGATCCACATCAATCTTCACAGATAAACAGGCTAGTGTAGAACGTCTAATTCTACTGTATATCCATTCTACTACCAATCTGCCCATGCAAAGATTATGACATATGGGTCAGAGAGCCATGTGGCTGCAGAGTGTATCTCTGCAATGTTCTCTGAAAACTTAAAATTGACCAAATTTTAGGCCAAAACCAGATTTAGATATTTCGTCATCATTACTATTGCACTAATTGAATTTCAATCAATCAATGCAGCATTTATATGAATGTGGTTTATGACCCAACCACATGCACAAAAGAAGAACTAATAAATGGCTGATGTTATGGAAGGGAGAAGAATTAATTTATAGACAGATCTCTCAAAGGAGTGGGGACTAGAGAAGAGCACTAATAAAAATTCATGGCATGCTTCACTAAGTATAAAAACTAATATTATTTTTTTGACCCACAGTAACCCTAGCGTTAAAACTGAATACAGTATTGAGTACTTCACAAATAGCTGCATACTGAGTTTCTTTAAATGCTGATCTGCAATGCACACACACACACATACACACTTACAGACAAACCTAAGTGGGTCTGGGGTGCAGTGCAAATAGCTCACTGTGCAGAAAAACATGTACAGTGGTACCTCATACAACAATTTTAATCTGTTCCACAGGGCTCGTTGTTGTACGAAATAATTGCTATATGATGCATGCATCGTATAGCGATTTTCCCTATGGGATGCATCATACAATGATTTTTTTTGCTAAGTGGTCTTTCCCATTGAAAATTGTTGTACGATTTTTTCCATAGGGAAAATTGTTATGCAGGACACCATTTCCCCAAAAAAACCTAATTGTTATACGATTTCATTGCTATACGGGGCGATTGTTGTATGAGGTTCCACTGTATTGTGTTTTCTGAACTGCAAATTACGTACAGTCTCTCTGAATGTTCCTCAATACAGAAAATTCTTCCAACATAAACAAAATTGTAAGCACCTTAGCCGTCTTCCTTGATATGCTGATATAGTATAGTAATCTTTGTATAGTGTACAGACACATGTGCCCTGTGGTGAAACAAGCATATATTGTATCAATCTGGCCTCTGAAGTGATGCAGTCCAGGAACAGTATTCACCATGTGAATGGCTATTGGTTCAGAGCAGGTAATAGAAATATATAATTAAGAATACACTTGCAGTTAAGAGTAAGAAACATCTCCAAATGAAATACTGTACAGTACAGCATAAAATTAGAAAATATTATAATATTGCATATATATTACATACATTACCTTTTATTGCACCAACAATATTTTGATCTAATCCTTTTCGATTATCATTGAGACCTCTTTTCCTCTTGCCATTGGGTAATGAATTGGCCAAGGTCTTGTCATCAAAAAATGCACATACCAGCTTTCGAAAAAGCAGGCTGCCTGAGCGAGTGTAATTTGCTAATATGGAGTCCAGTTGTGATTTCGGCATAACAACATCAAAGCCTTCTGCAAGTTGCACTTCTGGCTACCAAAAGAACCAGAATATGTTATTAGAACCTTTTTCATAATATTTTTTAAAAATAATGTCAATGAGTGTTCCACCATCCACATAAACACATATAAGTGAAGCTTTCCTGACCCTACAACAGACTTCTATTTTTCTGAAACAATAGTTGTCAATGAGTATAACAAAATACAATATAATATATATTATATCCATCACCTGCCCATTCATCATCATAATTACTAAAACTTAATTAGTAGAGATGGAACACTCCTAGGCAGCTGGTTACTTGGATACCTATATGATTTAATACTGGCAATTACAACTTTAAAATATTTATTCAGTCCTGCTCAGCGCTGGTTCACAACAAGTTGATACTGCCTGTTAGGAATTTGAAATTAGAATTATTATGGCTGCAGTCATGCACTCAGTGACACGTTGCAATCTCAATAATAATGTACTCATATGTAAACCAGATTTTAAAAAGCTATACATAAAATATAAAGCTGAAATTCTGTGCATATTGTTCTAGACATATCCTTCTAAATTTGAGTAAGTGTACTATGCAGATAAGAAAAAGTTCTGCACTGAAAGTAATACAAAAAGCAAAATAAGAGCATAAGAAATACTGCATTTTATCTGTCACCTCCCAATGGGAAACTTCACATCCAACACATGAAACCAATAGCCTTCTTTATTACCAGTCTGATAATAGTAGTTTGGGAACATGGAGGTTCCAATTAATTATAACAAATGACCGCAACCAACCAACCAGCCAACAAGCCATGTATTGGACTAATCCAGATTTGAAAAAAGTTTACTTTTAAAAATTTACATTTTTTAGAAAGCAAAGAAAAAATAACTACTGTATTTCCAAAATTGTCACTACAGATTAATAGACAATGCAATAGAACCTCACTTAGCAAACAGCTCACTTAACGCAAAAATCACATAACAAAAATAGTGGCTCAGTTAACAATTTCCCCCCAGAATGGATTAATTGGTTTTCAATGCATTCCTATGGGAAGCCCGCTTTACAATTTTTTTGTAATATAAAAAGGTCCCGGAGAACACATTAAATTTGTTAACCGAGATTTCACTGTACTGAACTAATGTTCCCTGTTTTAAAAGTAAAATAAAATAAGTAAATCTACAAACAACACTGAGATGGCTAGAAAAATTTTTTTATCTCTTAAATAAATGAATGATGGCATGTTTCAGACTATGATTATGGAACAATTTATGGTGAACACAAGAATCTCTTTTAATATAGAGCCATGGTGCTGGAGCTCATGATAACCAACTCCAATCCATATCCCATACATAAATCGCTAAACAGGGATTTATGTAAACTGAGATCTGTATGTATTTTAACATGTGGTATTCTAATGTATTCACTTCTGTTTGTCTCAAAATCTACTTGTCTATTCTGTCCATCATTCATATTCATACTTCCTGTGTCAATGTCCTTTATTTCTAACCTTCTCAATATTAATAGCCCCCAAATTTATTGCTAAACAGAATTCCTGGTATAATCCACTTCAAAAATTCACAAACAAACCCATATGTGGTTCCCAACCTTTTTTTTAGCCATGCCCAACCTAGGCATCTCTAAAATTCTGATTCCACCCCACCTGTGAACAAGAACGCCTAAAGGGTCATTAACTTGTTCTAAACAAGCTTCCAATTCCCCCCCCCCCCCCAGCACCTTTATCTGGCTCTAAATGTATCATTGTTATTGCTAGTTTCAAGGCTTGCAGGTAGGTTTAAACAAAAGCAAACATCATTATTCCAGCTTTATTCATAAAACTGCCTAGATCAGCGGTGGTGAACCTATGGCATGCGTGCCAGAGGTGGCACTCGGAGCCCTCTCTGTGAGTTGGAGTTGGCCAAAGAGATCAAAAAGACCTGAGTCCAGTTCTTGGCTATTACAAGACGAAGGGACATGGACGTATGACCTTTGGGGACAACTTTATGCTGATCCTTAGTGGTGTGGCTGAGACCACTCAGGCCCAGGCAAGAGTGGTATGTCTTGTCCAAGAAAATCAAGTGGATAATGTCGGGGGCTGGCAGTTCATCTCAGAGAAGCTTATGACAGTAGACATCCTGGAAGAGAATCGACTTATGTCATTAGAGTTGTTTATGCCCTGAGTGAGGATGTGAATGCAGATGATAAAAATGCTTTCTTTGAGCTCCTGTAGAACACCATAGATGATTGTGGAGGGGAGGTCATTTTCCTGGGAGATCTAAATGGCCAAGCTAGAAATGAGCCAAAAAATTGGGGATGGGTCATTGGATGCCACGGCAAGGAAGCATTGAATAATAATGGTGAGTGAATCCTAGAGATGTGGGTGAAAAACAGATTCATTATCACGAACCTCATGTTTCCTCATACAAGGATCCACCTTTACACCAGGAAGGAACCAAGCTGAAATGAAAGGTTCATCACTAATTACATAATGGTTTGCAGAGAAACGTTCCCATATGTTCTGGACATCAGGGTGAAGAGGGGACCCGAGATAGGGACTACGTTCTGGACTGCAGTTGGTCTAGAATGTGGCGGCCTGTGCAGTGGTGGGGTGGGGTCATTTCGCCCATGCCTCGCCACTACTGTGGGAGCTGCACTGGCTGTCTATATTTCTCCAGGTGCAATTCAAGGTGCTGGTTATCACCTTTAAAGCCCTTCATGGTAGTGGACCAGGATACCTCAGGGACTGCATCGTCCTTAGGACATCGGCCCGTCCCAAGAGAGCAAACCAAGAGGGCATCCTCTATATACCATCCATTGGGGTGGCGCGTCTCTCCAGCACGAGGAAAAGGGCCTTCTCAGCCGTAGCCCCCACATTATGGAACCTCCTGCTGGTAGAATTACGCCTCCAGGCCCAGTTGCTACCACTTAGGAGCGAACTGAAAATGTGGTTAGCGAAGATGGTCTGTGGGCTGGGATTGTCAACAAGCTCCTCTTTTTGGCTCGTCTGTGGTTCCCCCCTCTTGTAATTGGTTTTCAATTATTTTTAATGATTTAATTATTATATGGTTTTTAATGTCATACTGTTTTTATACCTGTTTTAAGAGATCAATAGGCACAGCGGGGTGGGGGGGGGCAGCATTGTTATGGTGAAAGGGCTTTTAACTGTCTCTTATATTGTTTTTAATTGTTGTTGAGCAGCCAGTGAGGTGCTTGCTGGACTGTGTTCACCGCCCAGAGTCCATTGGATTGGAGAGGTATATAAATCTACTGTAAATAAATAAATAAATAAATAAATAAATAAATAAATAAATAAATAAATACATACATACATACATACATAAATAAATAAATAAATAAATAAGAAGTGACCACCAACTTCTTGTTATGAAGAAGAAAATGCTGGTCCAAAACCAAGGACACTGATGGACGTGAGGATGAAGAAGGCAGCAAGACTCTAACATCAAGTCCTACAAACTGCAGAAACGAGGCACGAGTTCCAGAAGAGGATCGAACAAGATATATCAGATGAAGATCTTAACTGGAAGACCCTAGAGGACTGGTGGCACCACTTCAACACCATTGTGCTTCAAGCTGCTGAAGACACCTGTGCTGTAACAAGATCAAGGGGAAACAGAAAGCGGAGGGGATAGTGTGGACAGCTGAAGTGCAGGCAGTGGTAGGCAAGAAGCAGCAGCTCTGGACAAAGTACAGTGGTACCTCAGATAAAGTCTGTTTCGGATAAAGTCTGATTCGGATAAAGTCGCAGTTTTCATGCACACGTGATGCATCGCATAAAGTAAAAAAAAATCACTAAAAATGGATGTTATCCGAGGTATTTGGTATAGGAACCTCGGATAACGTCCATTTTTGGACCTTATCCAATGTATTGCCCATTTGATTTGGATAAAGTCCAAAATCGGATAAAGTCCAAACTTGTGGAATGGAGTTTGGACTTTATCCAAGGTTCTACTGTATCTCAATGCCAAAAGCCAGGCTGACTATGATTCATACAAGCGACAGAGGAAAGAAGTCAAGAAGGTGATCAAGCAAGCCAAGGCCAGATCGTGGGAGGACTTTGACCGAAAGCTTGAGGCTCTCTTTGGAGACAACCAGAAGCTGTTCTACCGTGTTGTGATGAGCATGTGGAAGGAGAAGCCATGCCTGGTCAAATTCCTGAAAAACAAGGAAGGCTGGCTGCTTACATGATGTGCTGACATTATGGAGCGTTGGAAGGAATACTTTTGAACCAGCAGACAAAGATGATTCTGCGAACGAGGAGGAGACCACAAGCGCTGAGTGGAGTCTTGCTATCAGGAGGATGAAGCTGGGTAAAGCTCTGGGACATGATAAGATCACTGCCAAGATGATTAGATATCTGGGAGACCGAGGAAAGTGGCTTCTGCTTCGAGTCCTACAGCTTGCATGGTGAATGAAAACCATCCCCAAGGAATGGGAAGTAGCTGTAATTGTGATGATTTTTAAGAAGGGCGACAATAGAGAGTGCCGAAATCACCAAGGGATCTCTTTTCCCAGCATCCCAGGCAATCTTTACTCCAGGATACTAGAAACGCGGCTTTGAGCGCAATGTGAAAGACAACTGGAGGAACCTCAGTGTGGATTTAGACCCAATTGGAGCACCCAGGATCTAATATTCACTCTGTGACAAGTGGCTGAGAAGATGATTGTACAATAAGGAGGTGCCCCTGGCGTACATTGACCTGGAACTGGCATTCGACCGAGTCCTATGGAAGGAACTGTGGAGGGTGCTAGAGGCAAGGGCAGTCAAGAAGTACTTGATGCAGGCAGTACAAAGTTTCTAAAGAACTTGCAGAAATTATATGTCCAGCGAGTTTATGACCAGTGCTGGAGTAAGCCAAGGAGACAGTATCTCACCCTACCTCTTTATCTTGCTCATGGATGACTTCATGAAGAGCACAAAGCGAAGTGCTAAGAAAATGACCCTGGGATATTGGAAGATGAAGCCTGTCCAAATGTCCAAAATGGCCTTCGCTGATGATGTAGCTCTCATTGCTAAGACCAATTCCCAACTCCAATTCAATCTAAACCTGTGGAACAGAGAGATGGAGAAAAGAGGGGTGTCCATCAATGTGGCAAAGATGAAGATCATGGTGATCTCCAGGAACAAGAAGCAGCATACCATCCGGCTGAAGGGGCAAGTCCTAGAGCAGGTAGAACTTCAAGTATCTTGGTGCCACATTAATGAAAGAGGACAAGTCAGTCCCGAGATCAATCAGAGGATGGCAGCTGCTGGCAGGCTCTTCTACGCAATCAATTGGATGGTCCTCAACAAGGAGAAAGTCGACCAGGCCACTAAGATGGCAGTCTACAAATCGACTTTTGTTCCTATACCCATGTATAGCAGCAAGTCATGGTCGCTCACCTCCAGGCATTACAGCCAACTGCAGACAATTGAGATAAGATATCTGCGGAAGGCTGAGAAGAAGACCACACGTGTCCAAGTGCAAAATGTAACCATCATACAAAGCCTGAACATTCAACCACTGAGGAATACAATCAAGAAGGGTCAGCTACGCTGGTTTGGCCATGTCAACCGAATGGCTGGTACCAGGATCCTGCGGCAGGCATAGGAGGCATGAGTGCAGGGTGCAAGATCCTGAGTCAAGTGGATCGACAACATCAAGGAGGCCCTCCATGTTCATGGTAGTGACCTGAGTAAGTAAGTAAGTAAGTCCTTCTTCAGCCAACCTGTAATCTGATGCCCCGCTTCTTTGTTTTCTTGAAGGCAGGTTTCTTTTTAATTAAAGGACTCAGACTCCCTACAAAATAGCACACCCTTCCTCTTGCTCCAGGACTTGCGGAAAGCTTTATTTCTTATTATATACAAATGGTTTAAGGCCATAAAACCTCCCATTCATACCCGATCTCTATCTCTACAAGATTGCTCCCCTTTTTACAGCTAGCAATAATATATGTATCATGTATCTTTGGACACCAAAACAGAATGTCTCTCCATACAGACATGGCTCACAGAATTCGATTTGAAAATTTTCAGTAACTGCCTTTCGGATGCTAAACTTCAGTCTCCTTCTCAACAACCAAATGACTTGAGTGAGGCAGGCTAAATCTTAGTCTACTTATCAACAGATCAATGGCCCAAATTATGCAATTTTTAAGCATGTATTTCACTTTTGTAGAAAAGTGTTTATTTCAATTGTCATATTGCCTTATTTATAGATCTTGGATTGGGTAACAGTGGTTGAACACACAAGAGCCAGAATACTATTGACGTTTTCATAACATTTGCCTAATTTGCCAATTTATACAGCGTTAGGGCATGTTTTGGTTCTGTGCTCAGCAAGGCATGGAAACCAATACAGTATGTTCCTCCTCATCTTTTCAATTACCTGTTGCAAACTATATAGACCTTATGGGAACACAAATAGTGTTCTGGCTATTCAAATTAAAACTAGAAGAAAATAAAAAAAGGTTCTGTGACGCAGCATGTAAGATCAGGACCTTCAGCCAAATAAACTACTAGCACCACAGCATAGGCTTAGTAATAGCTGTAACATTATTGATCTATGTACTAATTTTACTCTTCCTTAACTCTGAGCAGAAATGCTGCTTTTAAAGCACCCTCATTTAACTTTTGTTGCTTGGTATATTGTAGTACTCCCATTTTAACTTCTGTTCCCTTTGCTGTTCTATGTTGGTCTTGGACTGTAATAAAGATTTAATTTGATATTTATTCAGATTGTAATAAAGACACTCCAATGAGTGTAGATTTTTTAAAAAAATATGTCAAGAATTTGTCACAAGCGAAGGGCCTATGGTCAACAAACAGAGGTGGTGGAGCTAAGAATATAATGTTCGTGTCTTGAGCAAATCTCTATCAACTCTGTTATGTATAACTTGTGTTGGTGATATGTTGAACATTCAAACCACCGAATAAACCGCACAAACTACTGTCAAACAACCATGCTGTTTGACAGCCGTGAGATCTCAGCAGCTCGTGTAGTATCACGAGACTTCGAGCGCGCAAAATTCAAATGCAGAGAAGCGCGCTCCAGAACTGTCAAATGTATATACTTTGTAACATGTATTCAAATCACCTAATTATGATTGTTCCTGCTCAATTGTATCCAGTTTATTGTGTATATAAGTCCCCATTGTTCCCCTCCGAGTTGTGTTCAGACCTCAGAAATAAAAGAGCTGTATTTCACTTTGCTGGTTGTCGTCTCCAGTTTCTGAACACTAAAAACTCTCAACCATTTTTTTTTGCATTTAACACTAAAATAGAAGTGTTGATTTGGATGACAAGTTGTTCTCTGTGTAACTTGTGCAGTCAAGTTAATTCAGATTTATAGTGACACTTTCCAGGGATTTCTAGGTAGAGAATACACAGAAGTGGTTTACAATTCCCTTCCCATATCTACATAGGTTGGCTTTTCAGCTATGTATAGTTAAAAGACATGATTGACACAAAATACAAATTTCCAGTGATCACCTTATTACACAATAATAACAGGGGAAACATGATAACGAATCTATCCATTAGGAAACCAGTATTTTTTACTGCAGAAGATAGAAATATGTTTGTACAACAGGGCTCTCCACAAGCAATCCTTGCCCTCAATTAGAAATCCAATTAATGTTATTTGTAGGTTTGTGTGCACATTTTACAAATGAATCAGTCTGTACTCCAGTCACATAATTTGAAAATAAAATGCTGATTTATTCTAGATTCCTTCAGCAGCAAATTATCCTTCAATTGCAAGCAATCAGTATCCAATTGAGTTTCACAGCAACATCTCCAAGTATGATTTATAGCCAAATAGAGTTTTCTAACATAAAACAATCAAGGCAATGGTGTACATCATTAACACAAATGAGAGTACTGCCAAAACTTTTGCTATGCTAAAATTAGCAAGCAGCAAATTAGATTTTATCGTAAGCAATTGTGAATGTTTTATTGATTAAAATATATCTTCTTTTCCTATACATTTCTTTACATATGGAACAAACATTTACTTTTAAGAAACCAAATACTCTTGTTGATTCCGGATCACAAAAGACAAATTCTATTAAGCTAAAAGTTTTGAAATGGTATCCACATTAGTCTGTCTTTCAAGCATATCAGAGAGAAAAACACTGTGGCACTTCAAAGCCTAACTGTTGTATTTTAATGTTAGCTTTCGTGGATCAAGTCCACTGCATCAGACATAAGGGTGAGACTTCATTGAATCAATTTATACACATCAGGTACAGCCTCTGCACAGAAGATGTGATGTGAGCTGCCCCCAGAGTACTTGATGTTTCCTGTTGCTTGGGGGGTGTTATCTGACATAATTTTCTAAGTTTTACCCTTTTGTTTCTATAAATCAGTTTGTATTTTATGTGTATTTACATATAGGCTATTGCCTAATTTTATACTATATTCTATTAATTGTAATACAATGCTTCTGATACAATAAAGAAATAAAGATCAGTGCATGTGGAGATCTTCTTGCACTAAATTGCTCATAATCAGTGAATCAAATTCACTTCAGTCATGGACTAACTGGACAGTATGAAGCAGAACTTGAAAAGTTCCTTTTTTGAATTATAATTCCCAGAACCCACCAGGTACCATATCACCTAAAACAACAACCTTTTAAGACCCAACATTAAGTATCCAATTATTTCCTTCTGTACCATCAACAGAAAAACTGAGATAACACTACTATCCCAATTACAGGTCTTCTGTAAGGGTTAAGCTTAGTAAGCAAATATATAAAAATCCTATGAATACTGAAAAAAGTGGTATATATGTGCTAGTTATAATGGCAATTATCATAATCTCATGTACGTATTGGCATTCTTCTTTGTTACAATGAAGAGACTCAAAACAAGGGAGGCTTAATTAATTCAGATATGAATGTCACCCTGAAAACAAATTAATAGTCACAGAGATGTAGCTAATTCATGTATTTCACTTATCATGTAAAGTATATAAATCAAACACATGACACCTGCAGCAAAGTGTTAGACTGTGGAACACTCTTGTTCAGGGTTCCAGTTATTCCAGTTCAACTTTCCTTGTGTTTGGTTTTTAGAGTTCCCTATCCAACAATCAATCTGTATTCCATGCCTGTGAAGCGTAATTCGGCTGTCCGAGATAAGTCCCTCTATCTAATTCCTTTCATTTATTATCATTGATACAGAATTTAATTACAGTATATTCACTGAGCTTGCTCCACTTAGGAATTTGGAAACTGGTTTCTCAAAATTAAAAAGATACGCTGAAGAAATTAAAAATCCCCTTACCCAACAGTGAAGTTCTAAGAAAGCCAAGTGCCCACTCTCTTCAGATATTTATTCTACAAGCATCTAATTCAAAAAGAGAAAATGCCAAGTTCGCCCTTTTTAAACCCCAGTTATATATTTTAACATTTGCAACTTCCATCCCGCCTTCATAGCTCCCATAGGAAGAACCACTCATTTTTCTCCACTGCATGCTAAAAGAAAGTATCTGACAGTTCTTTCCCGTGGTTTAGATCAGAGGTGCCCAAACTACGGTCCGTGGGCTGGATTTGGCCCACAATGCCAATTCATTCAGCCATTAAAGCCCTCGTTGCTCCCAGAAGCGGAAGTAAAACGTGCCCGTATGGGCACGTTTTACTTCCACTTCCAGGAGCAACAAGGGCTTTGCACGCCAAATGAATTGGTGTCAGGGGCCAGATCTGGCCCATGGGCCATAGTGACCGGCCCCTTAAACCACGTGACTGGCCCATGGCCCAAAAAGTTTGGGCACCCCTGATTTAGATTCAGCAGGATTGACAAAGCCAGCAGAAGCATAACCAGAGATCTGTACAAATTGAAATCACTAATGATTGTACCTTTGGATAGCAAACAAGTCGTTTTCCAACTCAGAAAACCCCTCTCTCTTAAAGTTGTTATTTAAAATATCCAACACAAATTTGTCATGGTATGTCCACAGAGGTACACTTATTATTCTAGTTCAGCATGAGTAGACAGAGAAGCTAAAGGGAAATGGCAGAGAAAAGACTAAACACATGAACGCTCCTTCTCAAAAAAAGAACTGCTTCAAATTATGCCTCAAAAATATCAATTAGTGTCAGCTTAGGTACAAAGACTCCTACAGGTAGGTAAAGGTCTCCCTTGCTCAAAAGTCAGTTGTGTCCGACACTAGGAGGTGGCGCTCAACTCCATTTACAATAAAGAGCCAGTACTGTTTGTATTGGCAGATGTTTCCATGGTCAAGTGGCAGGCATGACTAGACGCAGGAGCCCACGGAACATAATTGCCTTTCCCGGTGAAGCAGTACCTATTTATCTACTTGCAATTTCTTGCTTTCAAACGGCGGGTTGCCAGGTACTGGGACAGACGATGGTTGCTCACTCCATCGTGCAGCACTCAAATTTCAAACTTCTGACCTTCTGGCCATCAAGCTCAGCATCTTAACCACTAAGCCACCATGGGCCCCTTCATACAGATAAGGATACACCAAATTAAACTGTATGAACTTTTATCTCATCACTGCTTTTAACTTGGCAACTGCAAATATGCTAACAAAACACACTTTTTTCATGAAGTCTATATACCGGTAAATGAATTTGAGTACATATAATGCATTATTCTCTTGTTACACTGACCATTTTCTCACCTGCCCTTTATCATGTCATTTAATATTGAAGTATACATATTTTAAGCTCTTTGTGATAGATATATTTAATATGTACAGTCAATGCCACCATCAAAGGGGGGGGGGACACCATCAGGACTCCCATCCCGGGCCCAGAGAAGACGGGGGCCCGGTGGCACTGGGAAACTACTGATGTGTGCATGTGCAAACAAACCATGCATGCGCAGGAAACCAAAGGGTGTGTGGCCATAATGGGGGGGGGCATACCAGGCCCGGAAATTTCTGATGCCGGCCCTATGTACAGTACATAGACACCAGCATGACATGTACATTTAACCTCACTACACTAAACTGGATAAAGAAAATCGAGAAACCAGTTTTTAAAAGCTACAAGTAAACATGCATTTTCTTTGCTGTAGTGGAGCCACACAGAAAAGGTTCTGTTCCCTCCTTCCCTCTACCCTGACATTTAAAGTTTCTGGCCCAGGAAGAAACAACACCATAGCACAGTTATTACCCAAACTTAGGTCCTCTAAGTTTTATTCTCCAGACATCTGCAAAAACTGCATGCTAACTACTGCTACTGTTCCATGGTGAAAGACAATGTTACTGTGAACAAAATGACCAAGGCCTGATTAGCACTGGACTCAGTGGACCTCCTTCTAGATGGGTTACCTTTGGAAGTACACTCATGGAAAGCATGAAAAAGGAGCTAGACCAGCAATTCTCAACTTTTTAAGGACATGACCACACCTCCTGGACAGCTGATCGGGCTGGTCACATGGTTCCTCCCACATGGAAGCGGAAGTAAAATTCATGCCACACATGCACAGAACCATGCGTGGTGCACTTTTTACTCCCACTTCCGGGAGTGGTGAGGGCATCGGGGGCCAGATGAATTGGACGATGTTGGGGCCTGAGTCTGGCCCGTGAGCTATAGGTTGCGAATGTCTGAACTAGACAACCAGGTGCATTTGACAAATGTGCAAACCTATCTGCTAATGTGTGGGTACAGAACAACCCATATACTATCACCTGTAGGTGTAGAAAAAAATCTCAACAATAAAATAACATTGAAGCCTAATTCTGAAACTTGCCACGCCAAGTACAAAATCAATGTCATCAAACCAACACAGTAGTCAGGATTGATTCTACCAGCAACTGGACGTGAGCTATAATTACTGTATCTGATCTACTTACATCTGAAGATGAAGACTCGAGGACAATGCCAAATCCTGAAACCTGTGGCTCCAGTTTCAAAGAGGACCCAGCTGCTTCCACATTCGACCTTTCAGAATGTGCTGGTAACTTCTTGTCATTTTCTAAAGTGTTGGGCTTCTTATTCACAGTAAGAGGTTCAATAGTCTTTGGGAGTAATTTTTTCTTTTTGTTTCTCTTTCTTGACATTGTTGATTTCTGTGCACAAGCCAGAGGAACTGAAGGCGGCTGTCTGTTTTGAGCAGTAACTAAAAGAAAGAAAACACAAGTACATTTATGCGCATATGTGCAGTTACCAGTGTCTACAGATGCCAAAGTAGTTCTCCAATGTATTCCCACCCCATATAATGTAACAACTTGCGTTCTGCTTGGACCAACAACACTGCTCAAGGGATTTTTCAAAATGCAGAGTGGATGGTGCTGTATCTTCCCAAGCTTGGAATAAGATAAACACCAGAAGTTCTTGAAACTGAGAAGTGTAGAGTCCAGAATTCAAAAAGTCAGAGTTCAAAAGAGGCTGAAGAATCCTAGACAAATCAGGAGGCGCTTCTCTCGTTTTGACAATGAAAATGCTGACCAACAAAAAACTAGCTCAAAAATACGATGTAACTCTCAGACGTGCTATGTTGAGCAAACACTGCAAATTCCTGAACAAAAATCCTTCTGTGCTGTAAGGACCTCAGGAGCATACCTGTCAAGTATCCTGGATTGGTCAGGAAATCCTGTATTTCACTGCTCCGTCACGCTCCTTCCCGCAGTCATCCCGTAATTCGACCAGCCAGGAAAGGGGTTACTGTGCATGTGCATTGGGGTTACTGCACATATGAGCCACTGCCTCTGACGGCCACGCATGTGCAGTAACCCGTTTCCTGCCCTGGAAACTTACTGTGCATGCATGCCCGGCTCCCAGATTTTGAAAACCGCGACTTGACAGGTATGCTCAGGAGTTGAGCTTTGTTTCTGCTCTGGGAGTGAAGCCTGAGAGCAGAGTGCAAGAAGCAGCACAAGTAATTTGCCCTTTGCTTTTTCCTCTCCACATGAAAAAGAGAGGATGCCCTCATCAGTTTCATATCCTGTACAACCTCTGACATGTCCCTTCCTTCAAGTGAAATTCTTCAGTAGATAAGGTAAGGCCCTGTCACCCAAGATATGAAGACTGAAGAGGAGGGGTGACTATTGATTTCATGGGCTAAGTATCCCCAAGAAATTAGCACTAGAAGATCATTCTCCTCATCATCCAAGGTTGAAGAAATTAACTATTAATTCCATTTTAGAACATAGCACCCCATGCTCATTTCAATTTGTATAGTAAAATTCTGACTTTTAATCTTTACATTTCATGTTCCACATAAGACCATGATACTGTACATGAATAGTCATCTCTTTGAAATTGCTACCAAAATAGTAGGTTCTTAACTACCCATATATTAAAATCCAGCTTTCTAGTATAACCTTTGGGTGTTATACTGCAAATTTTGATGGAGACCCTCCTAACATAAGGATTACTTCATCAATATTATTCATTCTTACATCAAACTCTATATTGATTTGCCTCTATGAATCAATATCATAGAGCTAATTAGACAGATGACACCTTTTTCCTCAAACAAAATGCTTTGAAACACAGCCAGGTCTCTCCCTCTCACACAACAGTCATCAAATGTAGAGAGTCAAGTGATACAAAAATAACCAATGAACACACATACACAGTGCAAGGTGCTGTGAACCAATCTTACATAATCTGGGAGGGTATCCTGAACACCCTTCTAGCCAACAAACTACTTTTCTCAGGCAGTTTATTGTTATTCTAATAATCAACATCAATCTCAGTTTCTCTAGGTCCTTGATGGTGAACCTTGGTACTCCAGCTGTTCATGAATTTCAATTCCCAGAAGCCCAAGTCCCTGTGAATCCACATGAATGGGTTTACTGCCCATACACGCAGTAAACCCATTTGTGTGGATTCATAGAGACTTGGGGTTCTGGGAGTTGAAGAACAGCTGGAGTGCCAAGGTTTGCCATCACTTCTCTAGGTGAAAGCTACTGTTTTCACCCCTATTACAATTTCTTTAAAATATCAGAAAGTGGGAATGTTCTCTACATTGTTTATCCTGACTGAAAATATCCATCATGTTGCATACTTTTTGGCTGCTTGTCCTATTATCCTCAGAGCTTTCACTTGTAGGAAAGGAAGCTATATTTCTGTATAAAACTCCCCGAGAAGAAATCTTTAGATTGAAATGCTTTGTACAGCCCACAAATGTATTACTGGACTGATACACATACTTAAAAATAAAAGGTATAATCCATACCATTTGGACTCATCTTCCTTCAGTTGGAACACTGCAAGCTTCGAAAAATGGACAAAGATTAAGAGGCATAGGAAAGACTATTTCTCTTCCGACTAAAGATTGGATTTCAAAAATTACACTTTTGGAAACACAGACTATAATACCTGCTTGAATCTGCATTATCTTTCTCATGGTCTTGAGCTCTTGAAGAATGGCTTGCAATGCTGGTTGGCAATTACATGTACAACAGTTTGAACCAGAGGAGGAATTAGCTGCTGGAATATCTCCTGGAGAAAAAAAGGGAAATGAAAACAATGATACAGATCCTAGACTTTTCAACAGAACATCTTGATTGGATTTTAAAGGTGCTGACACTTCTTGTCGGGATACTGAAACACCAAATTTAAGCTTTAATTGTTGTGGCACAATTATGTCACATAGCAGAAATATTTTTTATGAGATCTGTGAAAAATAGCAAACACTTTATAAGGTCACAGAAGGCTTCCTTATTGTGGAATTAATTCACAGGTTAGGAACAGGATGAAATCTCATTATGGTTGTATCATGAACAAGGAACAGAATGGAAAGATTAAATCCTTCTTCTATATCATAGCACTATAATAGCTGAAAGCACAGCCTGAATCCTGTATATTACTGTTTGACATAAAATTACAGACTGATAATTTGCCAGTCAGCTGGTCTCAAAGCTGACTACATTAGACTGTAGATGGTTCTTGCCATTATCAAAACACATGTCTTGCCCTGAGCTTGGGCATCAATTTCTGTATTTAAAATTAAGAGGTGTTTCAGAGCAAAAGGCAAATCACCATTAAGCAGTTGTTCCATATCATTCAGGAACATTTCTCTAAAGACATGCATGTATGATGGAAACAATGTATTAGTTAGCACCTAAACTGGACAGTTTTGTCTGTGGGAAAAGTTGAGTGCCATTTTTACTACTGAATGAAGTGTTTTGTAGCTTTTTAAATGGCTTAATGCGAACCCAATAAATAGAGGTTTAAACCCCAATTATTTTCTCTGCTCTCCACAGGTGAAGAAAACACACACACACACACACACACACACACACACACACACACACACACACACACACACACTTATCATTATTCCCTGCTTTAGTGCCATGCTATTTTCCTTTGTCCTTTAATTCCCCCACCCCCATAAGTTCTCCTCTCCAGACATATATTGTGCATATACAGGTGAAACTCGGAAAATTAGAATATCGTGCAAACGTTCATTCAATTCAGTAATGCAACTTAAAAGGTGAAACAAATATATGGGAGAGACTCACTACATGCAAAACGTGATAGTTCAAGCCTTACTTTGTTATAATATTCATGCTTATTGTTTACAGTTTATGAAAACCCCAACCCCCTAATCTCATGTACCCCATAATCATCACATAATCTCATGTATGCCATAATCATCACAATTATAACAAATTAAGGCATGTAGTGCCTTAATATCTTGCTTTGCATGTAGTGAGTCTATCTCATATATTTGTTTCACCTTTTAAGTGAAATGAATGAACATTTGCACGGTATTCCAATTTTTCGAGTTTCACCTGTATATAGCACAATTTTTAAAGGATACAAAATGCAACTCCTCCTGTATAAAGAATGTATGATACAGGTACTGGGCAACATGCTGATGACAATTCTAGCAAATTGCTGAAGAATCAATATTTCAGATTCATTTTATCAACAAATAACCCTCATATTTTTATTAGAAATTGGAGCAATTCAAAATAAAGTTTGTTTAATTTTCTTGATTATTTAGTAAGTGTTGTGTTGTCTAAAAATAGAGTGCAATTTCCATTGGAGCAGAAAACCTAACATGGGATTCTTTATATTTAGCATTGTATATTTATTTTCCTTTGTTATCAGTAAGACTGCTTTGTAATGGATTGCAGAGGGTTAGAATTAGAAAGCAGCTAGACTTAGTGGAGGACAACTTCGAGGAGGGGATGGATAGGTGGCATTCTTACTGCCATCATCCTTTCTTAATATGCATCAAGGCCAACAGCAGAGCACAGCTAAAAAGATGTTCCTAGGGCTTGACTTGACCCAAGGCAAAGGGCCTCCATTTTCCAAACTGTATTCTATTAGCAATACTTAAATGTGTAAAAGGGAAAACATTGCACAAAAAGCCCTTACAATAAAATTAAAAACATTAAACATAGCATCACAATATCTTATAGCAGGAAAGCAGCTACCTAGTCTAAGACTTACACAAAGTCCTCACACAAACTACTATATTTTTTCAAGATACAGTAATTAATATGAAGATATAGCTAAGGGGAGATCTCTTTTAGGGCATTGCATTGGATCTGTGGTACTATTTTAAAAAAGTCTTTCATATATTACAGAGCATAAAGATTAATTTCAGGTCTATTAATTCTAGTATAATTTTGCACCAAATTAATTTTAGTTCTTTTTTTTAAAAAAAAAGAAGTACAGTATATTCTTTGAGTTGCTTCTGCAAAGCAAGGCTTAGTCAAGTAGTATAAAAAACAGGCTAAGACTGTAACACAGAATGTAATTTTTAAAGTCTATTTTTCTCTTTATCCTATTTGCCTACTCCACTATTAATAAGAGTGTTTTTGAGCAGGGTCAGTCTGCTCTTTGTGTTTTGCGGAGAATTAAGCTTACCAAATAAATGATATTTTATTCTAGAGAATATTATGATAAAATTTTGAGAAAGCAAACAATGGAATACATTCCTACTTGTCTTTTCTGCCACACGTATAATGCATTACTAATAACAGTATGCAGGTATTGAATCCCCAGTTGAAAACCAAAAGGTTTGCTTTCCCACTGAGGCATGGAGGATTTACGTTATAATTCCCATTAGTATTGATAGAATTACCCATGTAAATCTATCATATGTACAGTAAATGGGAAAAACAAGACCACCAATATTTCAAATCAAAAGTAGGGCTCTGCTGACTTCATACATATTTATGATCATTTTTAAAAATCCATCGTCTTTTTCCAGATCACTAACAATGAATCAGGAAACATTAAAAAGCATTCTTATTCAATATTCAAAGCTTCATCTTCATAATTTTACAGAACAAAAGAAACATACTTTTTAAAGAAAAAATGCAACAGATATATGTAGTTTTAATTTTAAATGATTAATTTTACACTTTCATTAACCAATGTGATTTACTGTACAGTGTAGTGGTTTGCAAAGCTATGAAATAGTTTAGCGTTTTTTATCTTAACGTTTTTGTAGAATTTTTATCTGTCATGTTTATATGTGTAAGCTGCCCGGAGTCACCTCGGCGAGGGGGCGGCGGTAGAAATGTGTTTAAATAAATAAATAAATATGAAATAGTGTAAGCTTTAAAAATACCATTTCCCAGAACATATGAATTTCAGACAGCAGGTTAAATATATGTCGCAAGCTTATCCTCTATATATTAATATATGGAATATCACAACAAGTATTACCACATAAAAAAGAAAACAACCCCCCCCCCTCCAGCTGCCAGCTTCTTGTATCAAACATAACAGCAAAGGGGCCATTCAACAATTATGTGATCCATTTTTTTGGGGGGGAAATTGACCCCCTCCCCCCTAAGTAATCCGACCGTAATTTTATCTTCGACCCCCTCCCTCCTTTAAAACTACGTAATCCAGATCTTTTGTATTGAAACTCTAATTTTTAGAGCTTTTCACTATTGGTGCCTAATGCACAACAACTCCAAATGGATTATGTAACCTTTGACCTGACCCACCCACACCACTCCCCACATAATTTTTCAGTAATTCAGATGGCAGACCCCCTCCCCTCCTTAAAGGATCACGTAATTGTTGAATGGCCTCAAAGGCAGTTCAGAATCAGTAGCTGAAATCCTTTTCTGCAGCTCTGTGGATGCAACAGCAATATCAGTGGCACTGGCAAACTGTTGCTGATTAAAGACTTCCTCTGGCAATTTCAGGATGCCGGGTGACTTCATAATACCGTATTTTCCGGCGTATAAGACGACTGGGCGTATAAGACGACCCCCAACTTTTCCAGTTAAAATATAGTTTGGAATATACTTGCCGTATAAGACTACCTCTCTTCCAATGCACACCAAATAAAAATTAACCCACACTCAACCCGAAGACGTGCAGCCCTCCGAGTTGAATGGGCAGGTTCTGGTGGAGAGCCAATCCACGCTCACGTTCTCCTACTCGAGGTACAGGAAGATGTGTGCAGCTTGCTTCCCTTTGCTTCATACTCCCCGCACAGAGCAGGGACTCGGCCGCGGCACCCCCCACCATATGCGCCGGACATATGAAGCAAGGGGAAACAAGCTGCAGTTAGGTACCTGTCCTATAAGACGACCCCCGACTTTGGCACAGATTTTTCAGAGTTAAAAAGTAGTCTTATACGCCAGAAAATACAGTATATTGTTTGGGTTGCGTGGACCCTCAAATCACCTCTGATTGGCTATGATTTGCCTCTAATCAGTGGTGATTTGCCGCTGATTATGACATCATCTCTGTTGTGCACCTGGAGCTGTGCTACAGGATTTTAGTGAGTACCGGTGAAAATATTTGCCACACTCCATTCTGTTGCTTTCCCCAACCTGGTATATAACAACAAGTATCTTTGAATTCAATGCCCACTGATGCTGGGCAGAACATCCAATGGTCCAGAATGCTGAAAACTGTAATCTAAAACATTTGGAAGACACCAAGTTGTGTAAGGGTGTGGGTGTCTAAAAGACAAGGCAAGCAGATGGGGCAGAGAGTAGGGCAAGACAGGATCTAATTTTTGTGACATTAAATAAAACATATTTGCATCCCCCCCCCTACCCATAGATTTTCACCTCCAAAGGCCTCAATATTCTTTAACACAAGGCCCACCTTTACCTCTTGTTTCAGCAATCCATAAATCTGCAAGATTTTTAAAATACTGGAAGGGACCTTCCAGTTCTTTCTGGCTTTCTTGGAAAGGCTGGAGCACCTCCAGAGTATTCTGTATCAGCAAAACTGGTACCAAATTGCTAGAGCTTGTTTAACAGTACTGTATAATGGACTGTTTGGTTCAGCCCAATGGTTAGGGAAATCCTAGTAATAGGCTGTGATGTAGGATTTGGGCAAAAATGAGAGAACCGGATAGACAGAAGCTGCTGTTCCCTTGAAAGAGGATAACGCTCTTGCCAACTTGCTTTAGGTAGTAGAATTCCAGTATGTTTGTGTAGGAATGACACTGGAAGGAAAAAACCATGTTGTGATCTTATGTATTTACATTTTATTTTTAGATTTAAGAAAGTAGATGTGGAGCCAATTCCTCAATTATGGATGTCCTACTTCAGTTAATAAATATATCTTGGACTTTGTTTTCATCTGTTTTCAAAGAGACATTTTAATTTCTCTGCCTGATAAGAACTACCATGTTTGTACCGCGTGTACAAAATAAGATCTCGTAAATGGCCAAGATAATCCCACTGAAGTAGCCCACTTCTGGTCAAAAATAGTCTAATTGTACAATGCTCTGATATAAAGAAAGAAAGTTTGGAATTCTTATTTAATTCTTTAAGCAATTGCCATTCTGGTGCTGGTGAAAAGAACTCCGGGTGTACAAGTAATAACATCCAGTTTTGTTATATCACTATTGTTGTTTCTTATGTAAGTATATACAGAAAAAACATTTTTTTTGAAGTTTGTGTTTGCAATAATAACCTGACCAACATATAGTGTTACACTTGCATAAGACCTTTTAAATTATAAGGATGATAGAATGAAAGCGCGGCACCAAAATGGCCGCCGCGCTCTTTGCGGCCCCCCCCACCTGGACGCAGACATCCGGGTGAGTTAGGGGGCGTGGCCACCCCTCTATAAAAGGGGTGGCCACGAGGCAGACGAGCTGCCATTTTAGAAGAAGCGACGGAGAGGAGAAGTTTTCTCCGTCGCTCTTCATTTCTCCAGTCTTCGGCTTTTTAGCCATTTCGGCGCTTGTGATCCCCGGACAGGGATCGTCTTCCTTCAGAAATGCCTCCCAAGAGGAAGGCCACGGCGACCAAGCCGCGGCCAAGAGGGAGGAACTTGCCTGGCCCTGCGCTTGCAAGGGGTCAGCATTCGGGTCGGAGGACCGCGACTGCGCCCCCACAACAGGGCCCCGCATCGATTGCACCCATCGTTATCGGTGGGATGGGGCAGATTAGGGCATGGCCCTCAGCTCTCCAGCCTCAGGATGGCCCTGCAGGGGCTTCGGCCCCCGGCCCGCATTTGCCGGCCATGGGTCCAGACAACGGGGGAGGGCCTGGTGCGGTCACCCAGCAGGGCTTGTCTCCGGCCCCTCATGGGCCGGAGTTTTGGGCATGGCCCTATTCAGGACCTGGCTCCCAAATGGGGATCCCCAGTGTATCACCCAGTGGGCCGTGTGGCCCACCTTGCCCGCCTTATACCGGGGGTTCTGCGACTGTTGATGCATTGCTGGCACGTTTAGCCGTGCTGGAAGCATCCTTGGGGGTCACTAACAACCCCTCGGGGGGGGGGGGGGGCTTCACTGCCGACTGGGGCCCCCTTTTGCCTGCCCGCCACCTCGACGGCCACCACTCTGCAGCAGGCGGCCAGTAGGGTTGAGCTGCTGGAGACGCTCCGGCCTGCGCCGGCCGCGGTCTCGCAGCTCCCCGTTCGTCCTGAACTACAGCCGGGGAGTGGCCAGATGTGGCCCCAGAGCTCGATTGGGGTCGCGAGCTCCGACGCCTGCCGTGGGCCGGAACCCCCAGTGGGGGCGGCTCACGGGGGTGCACCCAGTGAGTATCAGGTTCAAGCTAATGTCCCCACATCACAGTCCACTTCAGGGGTTAGTTTTCAGTGGCCATGGCCTCGTCACGTCGAGGCGGCTGGGTATCGGTTCCCAGCTTACACTGGTGCCACTGGGTCCCATACTGGCACAACATTGGGCGGGGGGGTTTCCACCCCCAGGACTGTACCGGGCATCGCACCGACTGTACAGGCACTGCTGCCGATGCCCGTGTGAATACCGTGCCGGTGTCGGCATTGCCGACGGCTGGGTATTCCTTGCCCCTCGGGGATCATTTGTCCCAGGCCACGAGGGAAAAGATTTGGCGGGGGGAGTATGTTGATACTTTCTCCCTATTGAACCGTGAGCCCACCAAGGAAGAGAAAGAGGGGCAGGATGACAGAGACAAAGAGCTGTCTCGTCGTCGCAAGCCACCGCGCACTTGGGCCAACTGGTTACCGGCATATCTCATTTATATGGCGGTGTACCTCAGGGCCCGGCCTGATTTGGCCATTCCTATGGTCCAATATTTGGACAATATTAACAGGGCAATGGTGGATTTTCCTGGCCCATCGTGGTTGGCTTACGATGAGGAATTCAGGATGAGGGTACCCTTACACCCGGAGATGAGATGGGATGAGCCATGCCAGAAGTTGTGGCTTTTATACATGACCCCCACACGCCCGGCGCCTGGGGAGAGGTACCATTGCGGCCATGCCGTCCAGCGAGCTACTCCAACGCAGGCTCTGTCAGGGATGATATCATACTGCCATGAACTACATGTACCATAATGCACAGCTCGTGTAACCCTACCCCCTCTGACCTCCTCTGACCTCACCTAACCCTATTAAAGGACCCTCACCTACCCAACGGCCCTCTCTCCTATCCTGACCACTGATCCTCTCTGACCGCCATGCGGCCAGTGGAAATAAAGAACTATAAAGGCAAATGAATGAGTACTGGGGTCTTTGGGCCGAACCTTCGGAAACCCTCTAACAAGTGGTAGCAGAGGCTTTGGTTTTGCCCATAATTAACCCCAGAAAGCAAAAATGACCAAACGGAAGACCCAGACGAGCAAAGGGGGGGCCAAGATGCAGGCCAAACCCAAGGGGCTCAAAGATGGATCCAAAACCGGAGATGACCCACACACGATCCAGGTAACCGAGCTCCAGAAAATAATCGCCGGGAAAGAGACAATCTCCATGGCAGAGCTACTGGCCCTGATAAACGACGGAGGCGAACATTCCAATGACAGCGCGGTAAGCTCCACCCCGGGGACCTCTGTGGCGGGAACACCAGACACAACGCCGATCCCAAATCTGGCCGACCAATTACAGATGGTGGCCTCAGATTCAAATCATCTGGTGGGAAACCCCATCGGGCTAACGATACCCAGGGACAACCCAAGCGGGCCGGCAATGCATAAAAAGGAAGGGACCCTGGGACCCGGGAGGCTGGACGCAGGAACCCCAGAAACGTGGGCTATGCCAATCCTCAGCCCCCAGACAATAGAAGGGGAGTGGGAAACCCCAAGAGGAAGACAAGCGCCAAAAAGGGACACCACCAGCAGCATGGCTGAGTCTCAAGGGGGGGCAGAGGCCTCCCCCATGACAAAAGGCCAAAGCGGATGCGAGGGGCATGGGGAACTGAGAACACAAGCAAGGGAAATGAGAGAAGCAGAAACCTACCGAGACCTTTTGCCCATCCCATCCGACCGCGGGAGAGGCTCCGAGGATGATGCAGACCCCCACGCCAGGCCACGATCTGAGGAGGCGGAGTCCTGGCGCTACGGAACTCCCCCGGCCCAACAAAGAAGGCGACATCCCTCCTACGACTCCGCCTGGCCTCCCAACCAGGGAAGCAGCCCCAGCGACGGAACTGCACTCCCAGTGAGGCTCCAATCAAGGCAAGCAGGACCTCCGGAACAGAGATCCACCCACCTCGAAGACCAACGACGAATGAGCTCTGCGCAGACGCAGATAAGGCAGCAGGGCTCCCCCTACTGGCAACCAAAAGGGGAACAGGCGGGACTTTCAAAACCAACAATATGCGTCCCCATAGCCTTCTGCCAGTTTAAAGGCAGACCAGGACACCAGAACTATTCAAGCAACCAAGCCCAACAGAGCCAACTGCCAAATAACTTCCCAATCCTCGGCATGACTGGGAAGAACTTTATGGACTGGAACCAACAATTTCAGGTACTGTTAATGAGGGAGGGGGCTTTACACCTAATTCAAGACCCACCAGAGAAGCCATGGTCCATGGAGGTGGACAGACTGCATCACAGGGCATTTTGCCTGCTTTTGGGTACCATAGATGCAACTATGTATGGGTGTATTCCAAGTGAGTCAACTGTCTATGATGTTTGGGGGAAATTGTATAACATGTTTTATTGCAAGAACAGGAGCACAACGTGCTTACTACTGAGGGAGCTGTACGCATACAAGATTAAAGAGGGAGATAGCATGGGTGAGCATTTGATGAGATTAAGCAACATGAGGTCTGATCTCATAAGAAGGGGCGAAACCGTTACTGAACAGCACCTAATCAGCATCATCTACAATTCTTTCGACCCAAGTTGGGACGACTTCCTGACCCAATTAGACAACACCAGCGGTGACAATGTCACACTGGACTATGTCACCAGGAAACTTATAGCCGAAGACAACCTCAGGAGAAACAGGGCTGCCATACGCAGGGAGAATAGGCCACACAAAAGGGTAGTTTTCACAGAACCCACAACACGTAGGGAAGACAGGCCACACAGGAGGGCAGTACTCACAGAGCAAACCAGCCCAACACGGGAATGCTACACATGTGGTTCCAGAAGACATATTAAAAGGGACTGCCCAAGATATGCCAAAGACAGGAGGGATGCGAGATACAGCCCTTCACATGACCGAACACGCCATGATGACACACCGAGGCCGAGACGCGAGTCACGAGACGAGTACTCAAGCAAACTGAGAGACAACGAGGATAGAGATAATAGCGGTGGAGATCACCCAGTCCAGGCAGGCGCCCTAGGCCCCAAAGAGACCAAGAGAGACACGAGCCTGATTCTATAAATGCAGTGAAACACGGCAAAGGAAGTAGACGCCATAAGACAACCAGGCCCACGGGCACCCGCCCGCAACGCTGGCTGATCGATTCCGGGGCCACCACACACACATCATGCCACAGAGAAATATTTGATTCTTTTGAAGAAGACTCTTTTAGCATCAAGGTTGCCAATCAGGCACACACTAAGGTAGAAGGCAGAGGCGACATACACATCCCTGAAATTGGACTAGTCCAAAACGTCCTTTATGCCCCACGCATTCCATACAATGTTTTAGCCACTACTAGACTCACAGAGGACCCAGACCTGAGAATAATCTTCGGAAACAAGAAAGCATCCATTGAAAGAAGGGGAAAGGAAATTGGAAGAGTGGAAATCATAGGCGGACTACCATACTTCATTGCAGGGGAAGACGAAGAGAAACAAGTCACCATAGGATCGCTCGATAGTAATGAAGAAGAAGAAGCACAGGAAGGCACATCAGATGAACCCAAGGAACAACAAAATGAAGGACCAGAAGCGGAAGCGGATGACCTCTACAACTCCAGCAGGGATGGAGAGGTCAACAGAACGAAGAAAAAAACACCAAGGATAACCATAGGGAAACCAGACCATGATGAGTGTGCGCACTTACTACACAGAAAGTTAGGACACATAGGTTTTCCCATCGTCAAGAAAATGTTGGAATGCTCAGAGGGACTGAAGGTCAAAGGCTGCAAGAACTACCTGGACTGTTCTGTATGCAAGAGCTCGAAGTCCAAAACTGAGCCACGACCAAAAACTTCGGCCAGAAAGTCAGACCACCCATTCCAGCTCGTACACCTCGACTTGGTAGGACCTCTTAGAAGATCAATAGGCCAGAAGAGATTTTTCCTTACAATAGTTGACGACTTCAGCAGGTACGGTTACGTATACACGCTTAATAGTAAGGATGAGGCGTTCAGCAAGTTTAAGGAATTCCACACAAGGGTGTGGACTCAACACAATGTGAACGTGAAGCAAATGATGACGGACAGAGGTTCGGAATTCCTGTCAAAAGAGTTTGAAGAATGGATAAAGGAGAAGGGGATGCTGCACTTCAAGACTGCACCATTCTCAGCCTTCCAAAATGGGGTGGCTGAGAGAAGAAATGGAGTACTACAAACCATGATCAGATGTGCAATAGAAGACGCAGGTCTAAGCTTCTCATATTGGGGAGAGGCGCTGTTGTACTCCAACTACACGTTAAACAGGCTGTGGTCTAGTGTTCTCAATAAGACACCCTACGAGGCAATGTACAACCGAAAACCCAAGCTGGCGCACCTCCACATCTTCGGCGTACCTGCAGACGTGCACATACCCAAGCAACTTAGAAAGAAAGGGGACAAGATAACCAGAAGGCTAAGGTTCCTAGGCTATGAGCCAGGTTCGAAGGCGTACCGGTTCATAGACCACAACCAGAGGCTGGTAGTTTCAAGATCAGCCACATTCCACGAGCACGCGAACTGGGGCAAGATACACGCGAATGAAGTATTGATGAGCGACCCAGAGCATGAAGGGGTCAAGGCAGCACTACCCGTGGCAAGGCCTGACCAACCAGGAGATACAATATGTGGCAAGTCTGAAACACAAGGAGCACGCACAAGCACCACAGACGCAGGAGACGTCGAATCCCCAAGTCCCACAAAAGAAGCGCCTAGAAGGTCAACCAGGTCGACCAAGAACCAAACCCCGAGAAGACTGGAGGATTATGTTCTGAGCATGGAGACCTACCCCAAAACACCAGCGAGCTACGAAGACATAGCAGAGCTACCACCTGAAGAACAGGACAAGTGGAGGGCGGCCATGGAGAAGGAAATGGAAAGTCTCGAAGACCTCGATGTATATACACCTGCAAGGGTACCTAAAGGACAAAAGACGGTGGGAACAAAGTGGGTATTCAAGGTCAAACAGCTAGAGGATGAACAGATCCTGTACAAGGCCAGACTAGTGGCCCAAGGTTTCACTCAACGATACCCAGATGACTACGAGGACACATATTCTCCAACGGTGAAACCAGAAAGTGTTAAGGCCGCATTAGTAATGGCAACAATACTTGGAGAACAAGTATATCAATTCGACGTACAGACAGCGTACTTACACGTACAACTGGATAAGAAGATATACGTCAGGGCTCCACCCGGTTTTGGACGCAGCAGTGGAGAAACATGGCTGCTAAACAAGAGCCTTTACGGACTCAAGCAATCTGGCAGAAGATGGTACGAGTGCCTAGCTGAAACCATGAAGAAATTGAACTTCTCTCCAGTTAGAGAAGACAAATGTGTCTTCTTAAGAAAATCTCCAGAAGGGGTAGAAAAGGTTCTGGTTTACGTCGACGACCTGTTGTATTTTGGGAAAAGCAAGTCTAGATGCGATGAGTTCGCCAAAGGCCTACAAAACGAGTTCTCACTGAAGAGTCTAGGAAAGGTGAACAAATACCTAGGGGTACATGTGTCAAGGATAACGGACGGCTTTGCCATATCTCAGAAGGAGAAGATAATCGAGCTCCTTAACAAGTGTAATATGTCCAACGCCCACCCATGTGGGACCCCCATGCAGACGGATTTCGTAAAAAACTCCCACGAGGAGGGAGAACCATTCGAGGACATCACACTCTATAGATCCATCATCGGATCACTCTTGCACATCGCCAACTGGACCAGACCGGACATCTCGTTGGCAATGAACCTTCTCTCACGTCACTCCGGCAACCCAAGGGCCCACCATTGGGTGGCCGTCAAAAGGCTGTTGAGGTACTTGAAGGGTACCATGGACAGAAAGTTACTGCTAACCCCTCAAATAAATGACAGGATAAACATCTCATGCTATGCTGATGCCGACTGGGCCGGATGTACAAAGACCAGAAGGAGTACATCCGGCTACATAGTGATGCTGAATGGCAGCCCCATATATTGGCGCACTGAAAAACAAAAACTAGTCTCCTCCTCCACCGCTGAAGCAGAGTACGTATGTCTGTCTAACGCAGCAGATGACCTGATCTGGATAAACGAGCTAATCTCCCTCATCTGGGAAAAACCCAGCCTTCCCATTATCATTCACGAGGACAACAAAGCAGCCATAGACATGGCAAGGGCCGAATGTTTAGCCAGGCGATCCCGACACATCGATATCAAGTACAAAAAAGTAAGGGAACTCATAGGGGGAGGCTTCATAGACCTGATACATTGTGAAACTCAAGAACAGGTAGCGGATATCCTGACCAAACCACTCCCATTAGCCCAACACAGTTATTTGCTAAATGGCCTACGCCTTAGCGAGTAGGGGAACAACAAATCCAAATCACATCACGTTCTGTCCGTATGATCTCAGAAGGGGTTTTGTCAGGGATGATATCATACTGCCATGAACTACATGTACCGTAATGCACCGCTCGTGTAACCCTACCCCCTCTGACCTCCTCTGACCTCACCTAACCCTATTAAAGGACCCTCACCTACCCAACGACCCTCTCTCCTATCCTGACCACTGATCCTCTCTGACCGCCATGCGGCCAGTGGAAATAAAGAACTATAAAGGCAAATGAATGAGTACTGGGGTCTTTGGGCCGAACCTTTGGAAACCCTCTAACAGGCTCCCCGCCAAGTGGCAGGGCAGGGGGTTCCAGCCCGCTTGTTGTGTTGGAGTTTCTAGGCCAATGGCACATGCAATAGAAAACAGTGCCGATACAAACACGAGTGTCCCTCTTGCGCTGGCCGCCGCTGCGTGTCCGCGAGCCGGTGGGTCATGGGGCAGAGGTAGAGGTGGACAGGGAGCGGGCAGAACTGCCGCTGAAGGAGCTGGTCAGTCAAAAGGCCCCCTCCCCGGTTAACATATTTATGTTAGAGAGGTGGCTCTCGACTTACCTGAGGAGGGACGAGGCGAGGTACCTACTCGAGGGTTTCCAGTGGGGTTTTCGTATCCCATTCAAGGGGGTGCGGGGACCCCAAGATGCTCCTAATTTGCTTTCCCTGAAGGGTAGGGAGGAGGTGGCCGCCCTAAGTATTGCCAAGGAGGTAAATGCAGGGAGGGTAGCGGGCCCCTTTTCTAGGCCTCCCTTTCCCAATCTTAAGGTTTCCCCTTTAGGTTTGGTTCCCAAAAAGGCCCCTGGTGAATTTCGTCTAATTCACCATTTATCATACCCGGCGGGTCATTCGGTCAATGACGCCATTCCTGATGACCTTTGTTCGGTCAGGTATATGTCATTTGACCAGGCCCTGCGCATGGTGCGTGCTTGTGGCCCGGGTGCACTTCTGGTGAAATGTGACATTAAATCGGCATTCCGGTTGTTGCCAGTGCACCCGGGCGACTTTGAGTTATTGGGTTTTAAATTCCAGGGGAAATTTTATGTAGATAAAGCCATGCCTTTTGGCTGCTCTATTTCCTGTTCAGCATTTGAATGTTTTAGCACTTTTCTCCAGTGGGCCTTTGTTCGCAGGTCTGGGTCCCGGTCTGTAGCCCATTACCTCGATGATTTTTTGTTCGGGGGTGAACGGGGCTTGGACACGTGCACGCGTCTCCTCACTACATTTCAGACGCTAATGCAGGAACTTGGTGTCCCTTTAGCGCCCGAAAAGACCGAGGGCCCATCAACTACGCTCACATTTCTGGGTATTGAAATTGACATGGTAGCGCAGACATCCAGGTTACCTATGGACAAGGTCACACGGATCTCTGCGATGATTTTGGCCTTGCTGGCCAAACGTAAAGTGTCACTTCGTGAGCTCCAAGTTCTACATGGTCATCTTAATTTTGCCTGCAGGGTGGTCACGCCTGGCAGAGCTTTTGCTCGACGCCTATGTGACGCCATGATTGGGCTATCGAGGTGCCACCACAGGGTCCGACTGACCAGGGGCATGAGGGCTGACCTGTTGGTTTGGCTTAAGTTCCTGCGGGAATTCAATGGGGTATCATTTTGGAGATCTGACCTCTTGGTCTCCCCTAGGTTTCAGGTTCAGTCGGATGCCTCTGGGTCCCTCGGATATGGGATTTATTTTGAGGGGAGGTGGGCCTACGGCCAATGGCCTCCAGCATGGCGGGGCACGGATCGTCTACGCAATCTTACATTCCTCGAGTTCTTCCCGATACTGGGAGCTTTGATGCTATGGGGTGAGGAGTGGGCCAATTCAGTAGTCCATTTTTGGTGTGACAATGCTGCGGTAGTGCACATTGTCAATTCTCAGACGTCTAAATCGCCCAGGGTCATGGAGTTAGTTCGCCAGTTTGTGTTACGCAGCCTTCGCCTCAATGTGCTCTTTAGGGCCAGACATGTACCAGGCATTAATAATGATATTGCTGATGCTTTATCCCGCCTGCAGATCCCCCGGTTCCGCGCCTTGGCTCCGGACGCGGAGGAATTCCCCTCGCCACTCCCGGACGAGATTTGGACATTTTGCAAGGAGAGGTGAACCGGGCGATCGGCATGTCACTCGCGCCCCATACGCGTAAGGCGTATCAACACGCATTTAATCAATTTAAACAATTTTGTGTGCAACTCCGGTTGCCCGAAGTGTGGCCCATTCCAGTTGAACAATTTCTTCAATTTATGGTTTACCTACACAGTCTGGGCCTAGCTCCCCGCACCATAGCATCCAGGCTGTCAGCACTGGCATTCATGGCCAAGGTGAGGGGTTTTGCTGACAACATAACTGATTTCCGTATACGACATGTTTTGGAGGGGTGGACATGGGAACGTGGACGCCGCCCGGACACTCGCCACCCAATTTCTCCAGGGGTCCTTACCCACCTTGCACGAGGCTGGCATGACCTGTGTTTTCACAGGTATGAGGCAGCTCTTTTTCATGCGGCTACCACGGTGGCCTTTTTTGGAGCGCTCCGCATCAGTGAGTTGGTACTACTGTCTAAGGCGGATTCGGCTCGTAGGGCACTGGAACTCGAAGATGTCTATGTCTCTAATGAGTGGGCTCAGTTGAGGATACGGTCCTCAACAGTCGATCAGCACGGTGTAGGCAGTGGTGTTAGACTGCTACGATGTTCCATTGCAGAAATCTGTCCGGTTGGTGCCCTACAGGAGTTCATTGCAGTGCGTGGCACGCACCCTGGCCCGTTTTTCTGCCACCAAGATGGGTCTCCCCTAACTAAATTTCAATTTTGGAAGGTGACCGGTAAGGCACTGTCCAGTGTTGGCCTCCCCGGGGCTCGTTACGGCACCCATTCTTTTAGAATAGGGGCTGCTTCTACTGCGGCTGCTTTTGGGTACTCTGAGGCTGATATACACCGTATGGGGAGATGGGGATCTAAGTGTTTTGCATTATATATTCGCCCTATTCAGGTATGAGTACCAGATAATTCACCGTTCTCTCCGTTTTATCTTACAGACCCTGTGTGTCCCCGCACACCGGTGGCAGTATGGCTGGTGGGCCATAGCTATGTGCACTGGGCAGTGCAGTACGCTGCGGCGACAGAGTGGGGACCCCAGCTTGGACTGCGTGCTTCCGCATGTATCAGGCGGTATGGTAAGCGTGGAATGTTATGGCGGGAACTGTTGCCATTCCTTTTCTCCATCAGGGATGCTGAACCGCCTGATGTCCTGGTGCTGCACCTCGGGGGCAATGACCTAGGCCAGGTCACTGGCCTTTCCTTAAAATATGCGATCTGCAGCGACCTAGCTTATTTGCATTATGTGTGGCCTTTCACAACGCTGCTATGGTCGGACATCATACCGCGTCACGCTTATGGGGGGGGTATTAACCTCCATGCCCTTGACCGTGCTCGCCGCTCGGTGAACAGGGCAGTTGCCCGGTTCTTTGCAGACAAGGGTTTGGGGCGGGTCATCCGACACCCCACCATTAGTTTACAAAATTACGATCTTTATACAGGGGATGGGGTCCATCTGTCGGCTAGAGGTATGAACCTCTTTTTGGAGGATTTGCAAGCAGGCCTGTTGACCGAGCTGACGGTCTGGGGGGGGGGGGCGTGAGTCTTCATTGAAGCCTCCCCGTGTGGCAGGTAGCACTGGTAAGGTAAATATTTATGACCCATAGGTATCCGGCAGGTTCGCAATTGACTGGCCAACACTTAGACAGGTACAAGTTTAATAACGTTGACCGGTCAACGACGAACCAGGCAATGGGGTGATGGCAGGAGCTCTTCAGCATGCATCACCCTGTGATTTGACGGATACACGTCAGAGGGTGGGGTCAGTAGATAGTTTATTGACTACAGTCAACAATTTGTTTGTCGTTACAAACAAATTAATACAAATGGATACATTGTAGCCAATTGCCGTTGGCAATTTTGGGAGGAACCTTACCAGTGTTACTGCGGCCTGCTTGCCTTAAGAATTATAATTGGCTGAGTACCAATTGAAATTTATAATTCGGACTAGGGCATTATTCAATAAATGTGGTCCAATGCCGTTATCCATATACCGGTGTCTGAGTCTTTCTTTGGGGGGTGCGCCTGCAATGAAAGCGCGGCGCCAAAATGGCCGCCGCGCTCTTTGCGGGGCCCCCCCACCCAGACGCAGACATCCGGGTGAGTTAGGGGGCGTGGCCACCCCTCTATAAAAGGGGTGGCCACGAGGCAGACGAGCTGCCATTTTAGAAGAAGCGACGGAGAGGAGAAGTTTTTCCCTCCACCCCCTCCCTAGTGAACAGTGTGATATTTTGGTCGCTTTGGGGCCGGGTGGAAATTTTTGGCTTGAACCTACAATTGGCCTCTTGGTTCTGGCTTTTTTGCCCATCCCACACTGTTGCTGAGGTTTGATACAGGGTTTTTTGCTCTTGACTTTGGTCACATGGGCGGGTAGCACTGGTAAGGTAAATATTTGTGACCCATAGGTATCCGGCAGGTTCGCAATTGACTGGCCAACACTTAGACAGGTACAAGTTTAATAACAT
Source organism: Bradypodion ventrale (assembly GCA_035047345.1). Lineage (NCBI taxonomy): Eukaryota > Metazoa > Chordata > Lepidosauria > Squamata > Chamaeleonidae > Bradypodion > Bradypodion ventrale. Next base: position 162,941,482 of record JAWDJE010000005.1, on the reverse strand, counting down.
TGACCGGTCAACGATGAACCAGGCAATGGGGTGATGGCAGGAGCTCTTCAGCATGCATCACCCCGTGATTTGACGGATACACGTCAGAGGGTGGGGTCAGTAGATAGTTTATTGACTACGGTCAACAATTTGTTTGTCGTTACAAACAAATTGATACAAATGGATACATTGTAGCCAATTGCCGTTGGCAATTTTGGGAGGAACCTTACCAGTGTTACTGCGGCCTGCTTGCCTTAAGAATTATAATTGGCTGAGTACCAATTGAAATTTATAATTCGGACTAGGGCATTATTCAATAAATGTGGTTCAATGCCGTTATCCATATACCGGTGTCTGAGTCTTTCTTTGGGGGGTGCGCCTGCAATCTGTCCTGGGTGCCATATATATTTTAGGTTTGTGCTTCATGAAATGAAGAAGGCTCAAGAAAGAAATTACTGCAATGGCAAAGTTAGTCTTGCTGGTTTAAGCCGTGTTTAAGCTAAAAGCTAAAAATCAAAGACAAGATCCTATTCAAACATCTTGTGCAATAGACTACCGTGCAAAATGTTTAACTTTCTTCTTGCCTGCACAAGACGTTTCCCAGTACTTCCTTGCACAAGTGAAAACTGTCTACTGCTACAATTTAAGTCTGAGCAAAGGCAAACACGGGAATTTCTTCTAAACTGGCAAAGCATTCTGATCCATCAGGACTTAAAAAGTTTCCTGGCCAAAAGGTCAGTCTGTTCTGAAGGAACATATTATGATCTGATACAAGAGCAAACAAAAATAAGGAACATAAAGGTTTTAAGTGTACCATGCTTCATAACTAAAACATTAATAAAGTAATCCTATTCTTGGTGTTGGTCCCACCCCCATTTTTGTTTTGGATTGTTTTTTTAAAACACATATTATAAACCCAAGCCTTGTGCAATTAAAAAAGGACTGGCAGTGTTATAACTTGTTATGCTTTCTGTATTCAGTCAAGTTATTCATACACTGACTAATGGATAAGGCTATTTTCAGCAAAGGAACAGTATCTTCTTTGCCTCTGTCCAGCACCAAGAACAATATACAGCATCTCATTTTTCCTTCATTTTAAAATTCTTAAGGCATGCAACAGACACTCCATGCATAGCTAGTATTATTTGATTCAGATGAAATTGTCTATAGAATATGGATTTTGTAGAAGCAAGTTTACCATACCTATCTACAATTATATCCAGACAAAAAATACAGTAAAACAAATATATATACAAAAACATTGTAACACATTATGGCTCTTGTATTTTATTGTGAAGTTTTGTGAATACATCCACTTCTTCTGACGATTAGGTCTGATGTATAATTATCATAATCAACAAAAATATCAAATCCAAGTTGGCGTCCTTCATTAAATGACCAGGTAAATGAAAGGCCATATCTAATAATGAATGAAAGAGGAATACAAGTGCTAAGTACCAGGACCAGTTGTCTTTCTATAAAATCAATTAAAGCAAAGTTCTTGACAAGAAAGCCATGCCAAATTTAAATCTGATGCAAACTATAGCACACAGGTATTATCTTATGGTTTCATGGTGTCTGCCTTCACTTGAATTTGAAGTGATATGAACTTGACTCTTGCCAAGAATCAGGTCCTTTGCTTTGGCTATGGCTTGGACTAAAACTTAAGTTGATGATTAACACTGTATATTAGTTCAGCCATTAAACTGTAACCTTAAATAAAATAAATGTCCAGTGTATCCCCAAATCTACTTTTGAAAAGCAAACACAAAAGACTTAAGACTTTTACAACAACTGTTATACAACTTTTTTTAGCTGTCTAAACTGACACTTCTCATTAGCATTTGGCTGTTATTTAGTCCAAGAAAATGTGTAAGTGTAATTTTAAAATAATGAAAACAAAACATAAAATGCTTATTTAGAACATACCATTTGAGCTTATAGTTCTAGTCTGGTTTTGGAAGGTCTTGGACCGAGTTCCATATTGCCCTGAATACTGGGTAGTTTGTGGAGATATTTCATTCCAAGAAGCACTCTGAGATGGATGGAGATTTGCCTGGGATTCTACAGGGGGGCTCAGACGTTGAGCCCAGGCCAATTCTGCATCCTGGGGTTCTTCCTTCAGTTTCTCTCCCTCTTTTCCAACTCGCTGATATATTCTTCCAGTGCTGTCATTCAGTAATCTTCTCATCCCTGTAATTTGTTTTTTAATTTCCCGACTTTCATCTCCTAGTGAAAACAGAGACAGTTATCACAGTAAATTAGCAAACATGCTAATGATCCACATTACATTTCAGAAGACTTTGAGAATTTCTGCTTTCTAAAATGCATATGCATACTCCACACAAACAAAGTCACAATTTATTTAATATCCAGTGAGTAGAATATAATTTTTTAAAAAATGCATATAAATTCAACATGTGAAAAATCCCACATGCAAGAAAAATGCAACCACTGCTAATACAATGCAATGCAAAAAGACCACACTTATTATTTAAAAACAATTATGTGTGTGTCTTCATCTAAGTACCATATATACTCAACTATAAGTCATCCCAAATATAAGCTGAGTACCTAATTTGGACCTCTACAACTAGGAACATAGATTGATCTGAGTATAAGCTGGGGGTAGAAAATGCAGCAGCTGCTAGTGAGTTTCAATAATTAAAATACATGAAACTACGATAAAATTAATTGAGACATTTGTGTGTGTATGTTTTTGAGTTTTTACAGTAGTGTTAGTGCATCATTTTACTGTATGTTTGAATTTGCACCACCACGGTTTTGGGATCCTTGGGGGTTTAAGTTGAGTCACTTTTTTGGACCTCGTTTTGGGGGCTAAAAAACTAGACTTATACTCAAGTATATACGGTACTAATTTTATTTATGATCATACTTCACACTGAATGTATCTATGTTTGAGCAGAATGTTCCTATTTTGCTCACTGGGCCTTACAAGCATATCAATTGCAGTAGAAAAGTCCCTACCAAAATTATCAAGCATTGTAAGCATGAATGAAAATGGAGATTGAAAAAAGACAGTTATTTACACAAGAAGAATTTCCTTCAGCGAAGTCATTTTCTTGAAGAAAACATGTATTTTTATCACATTTTAATTTTCTTAAATCACTTGTTCTATCCACGTATAATATATGTCTCTTCTTGCAGATTTGTCAAGACTCACTAATGTATAAATTGCCTTTATTCTTGTATAAATGAAATGTATTAAACATTCATTCTACATTTGTGATGTTTTTAGTTTCATTGTTCTCAACTTGTTTTTATGTATGCATTGATTTGTAAGTTTTATATTGCACTTGTCCAGATTTTTTTATACTGCATTTGTGGTTTACTATCTGTTCATTTGTCACCATAAAGTCAATAGAATAGTACCACTGTTCAGTAAAATGTTATCTCCTTTTCTTTCCTGTTGTCACTTGTGCTAGCTAATCCAATTTTTCTGTCAATACCTTTTGCACCCATGTGGTTATGGATAGCTTAGTTAAATATTTCCATTCTCTTGCACTGTCCATCATTGGTACTGTACCAAGAATAAGGTAATCAGCTTTTTTGTGCACCAGTTTTTCATTCTTTCCAGTGAATATGGAAAGTAAAAAAGAATCATCTTTGTATTCTATTGGTTGACCAATTCTTTTCTCAATTTAATTTAATACATCTTGCCAGTGTTTTCATCCCTTTGAGCATTCTAACCAAATTTGAGACAGAGTACAGTACAGTACTTTGATTCTGCATCTTCTCCAACACAGTGGCATTTCCCTACAATACTTAAGAATTTCTGTTGGTTTACAGGCCCTCTACACATAATTTTAACATCAATTCTCATGAATCTGCAATATAGATCAGAGGGTACAAGCAGATGAAAGGCTGTGTTTCAATGCGTTTCATTGAATGTAATATTTAAGTCCACTTCCCAGGCTAGTTTCACTTGACATGCCTGTATTTTATGTCTATTAACTATGGCTACAGTTTTGAAATACGGTACAGTATATCCTTTTCAAGGGCTGATTATTTGACAGCATATTTCTTCACTGTTAATGGATTTACAGTGTCTGTGCTCTATGCTACCTTAAAAAACAACAACAACGAAATCACTGGCTATAGAGTCACTGGTAAGGATTTTCAAAGCACTTCAGCTATATTGAAAGAAAGCAAAAAGTCAACACACACACACCCTTACAAGACTCCTGAAAGGTAGACCAGTGTTATTAATTCCACATTGCAGACTGATGGGTGGGTTTGGGACAGGGAAAAGACATAGTAGTTTGCCCAGGAGTTCATGTCTGAAATAAGACCCAACATCTTCCTGGTTTTTTAAGCAAAACAGTCACACTTATACCTGTATACCACCATATAGCGCTTAGTGCACTCTCTGGGCAGCTCACAAGTTAATTAGCATTTTGCCCCCAACATGCTGGGTACTCATTTTGCTGACCTTAGAAGGCTGGAAAACTGAGTCAACTTTGAGACCTGGTCAGTCTCGAACTCACAATCTTTTGGTTGCAGTACAGCAGTTTAACTACTGCGCCACCAGGGCTCTGCAACTCAGTCTCTTAGTTACCATTCCAGCACGGCGTTGGTAGAAGAAAGAAAGGAAAGCTGCTTTACAGTTTCCTTTGGTGGCAGGAACATTTGCACCTCCTAGTAATGTATTTCACCGTGCCATATTACAAACTATTGTTAGCACATACTGTACATCAATTTCCAAAGCATTTTGCCAAGCAGCACAGCGAACTGTTACATTAGTGCATTTGAGTCAGCTGCACTGCTTTTTTGTGAACACTGAATAAATCACAGGAGTTCTGTTCAAAATGTGACATGACACAAACCTCTTGTAGGGCAGGAGTTCTCAACCTTTTAAGCCAGGGGCCGGGTCTTGTTCCCTCAGACAGCTTTGGAGACCAGACGTCCATTTTGCCCTTCCTCCACCACGTGGCACTTCCTGGTGTGGTGGAGGTGGTGGTGGTGGGGGCACATGAAATGGTGCCGCAGGCCGCATCTGGTCCACGGGCCACATGTTGAAAATCCCTATTGTAGTGGGGAAATGTCCTTTGCAACTATTCCCACTTGAATGCTAACAGTGCCAAAGGGTAAACACAGTAAGGTTATGGAGAGTTACTAGCTTGTGCAGCCTAAGAATGTAGACAGATTGCATGGATGTCTGAGCTTTACTATCTGCACTCTTGACCTGGGTTCTTCCTATTAGCAGATCATGCCTGCCAGAGTTGGCTTATATAAGTGGGTCTGAGAAGTAGGTAATGCCTTGTTAAAAGAGGCTACAGAGTTGTGTTTCAAAGAGGCAGTGGTATGGCCCCTTTTGAGGGCATTGCTTTTGAGGAAATCTCACGAGTAGGATTTTTCTGGGCTTCCACTTAGGCTATGTAACATCCTACTTCCTTATTACTATTTACTTCTGATCATATTTGCAGTCAGCTGCCTGGAACATTTTATTGGACAGGCAGTTTTTAAGGAACACTAAGCTAAAACACATCTGAGATAAATGGAGATGCTGTTTTCTGAAAATCTAATCTGAATGGTGTACCCACACCCCTTTTATTTTTGTTTTGAAGGAAAAGTACAGAATTCAGTTATTTTCTACAGGATAGTCAAGTGGTGTCAGTGAGCTCTCAATACGTGCTCCTAGATTTGGTCCTATGTAGTGGAGACAGAAATTACTTTAAAGCAGGGGTGCCCAAACTTTTCGGGCCGTGGGCTGGTCATGTGGTTCCTCCCACCGGAGGTGGAAGTAAAACGTGCCTTGCAATCTGTTTTGCAACAGGATGAGATAGATTTTAAGCTGCCATTTTCTTTGCTTAAACCAGGGGTGCCCAACCTATGGACTGTGGGCCAGATTTGTGGCCCACAATGCCAATTCATCTGGCCCACACCACCCTCGTCACTCCTGTAAGTGGAAGTAAAATGTGCCCATATGTACGTTTTACTTCTGCTTTCTGGAGCGATGAAGGTGGCATGGGCCAGATGAATTGGCATCAGGAGCCAGATCCGGCCCATGGGCTGCAATTTGGGCACCCCTGTTTTAAAGCAAGGACAGGGAACTGGTGAGTCCAGGCAAATTTTCTGTCCATAGTTTGCATGAACTATCAAAAACATGTGTGTGTATGGGGAAGGGTGGGGTGGGGGGACCAGAGCTGTCCTGTGACATTTGGTTTTGAATACTGTGTGGGTGGGTGGAAGCAGAAACCTATTTGAAACGTGATGCACTTGTTTCTGATAGGCTTCCAGAAGCAGCAAGTCATTATTTTGTTGGGGGGGGGGGGGCTTTTATGATGGGAAGACAGGGAAGTCTGATGGGGTTGGGGGCTTCAAAAATACCCTTGGGGGCTGTATGTGGACCAATTGATTTTTTTTTATTTTTTTAAAATCATTATGAAAGTCTAAGGGCCATACTTACTTTTTTTAAAAAAAACCTTTTAATTTTGTTATCATTTACTGATACTGCAAGTTCTTTTCTTCAGTTCTTCCCACAATTTGAAAACCTTTTCTAGTGTGTATACATGCCTTTCACCAAGTGAACAATGGATAGTAGCAATTATAGAATTAAAATTGTGCTTTTCCTTAACTGCCCCAACATTGGGTGAGACTAGTTTTTAATGGATTGCATCTGATCTGGAAGTGTGTTTCCCAGGGGAAAACTTCGGGCAGCAAATCAACACCTTATAGGGAGCAGACCTATATCTTATAACAGACATGACCTATCTTTTAAAGACAGGTTTAAAATGCAACTCCTTCTCCTTGTGAGTGAGTGTGCTTTTCTCAAAAACCCAACTATGATTTTCACTTTCTTGCTAGCATGTGGGTACTGTACTTCTCAGTTTCATCAAACACGATGAAACTTCTTCTTTAAAAAAGTTCAAATGGACCAGACTAATAAAAGTGACTTCACATCTGATGTTTGTTAATGCTGACACTATCGACGCCTGCTTCATTTAAGAGCTCCTATATTACCAATGATATACAGTAGAACCCAATATAGCGATCGCCTCATACAATGATAAAATTGCATAGCGATGAGGCTTCGAGGGGGGAAAGGCGTTCTGCATAGCGATCATTCCTATGGGAAAATCCATACAATGATTTTTCAATGGGAAAAACCGCTTAGCGCCAAACATCGTTGTATGGTTTTCCCCCATAGGGAAAATCGTTATACGGATTTTATCATAGGGAAGATCGTACAATGACGAAAACCGCATAGCGACCAGCTCCGTGGAATTGATTAAAATCGCCACACGGGGTTCTACTGTATAAATACACTATATATATATATATATATATATATATATATATATATATATATATATATATATATATATATATATATATATATATATATATATATATATATATATATATATATATATATATATATATATATATATATATATATATATATATATATATATATATATATATTGAAGGAGGAGCTCTCCAGTCTCTCCTTTGAGACTGGGTGCAAAGAAAATCTTGTTTTCTAGACCTTATTAATATTTAACTGATACTATTATTTAAAATATTCTCTGCCCCTTTTTTACTGAGCTGAAAGCTAGTTGTAAAAGTAATTAGAAACAATGGAATCTACTAAAATACTATATCATAGAAACCACAAAGCAGCAGATAAAACAATTATCTCCACAACACCAAATATCAGACAACATTTTTGAAAAGAAATCAGGCAGTTCTTAAACAAAATCAGGACACCTAATTCAAACTAAGCCATGAAACTGTAATAAATCAACCACAACACCACAAATCTCACTAGAAGAAAACAGAATCATTTATCACAAAAATATATATATGTAAGAGAGCAGGAAGACTTCGTCTGGTACAGAAGAGGGGGAAAGCGCCACATAAGTACCATATTTGGTACATGACCACGAAATGGATTTCTCAAATTTGAAAGTGGGGCACCCAGACAAGGCTCTTATGACGATCTCAGGGGATGGTGGTTTCCCACAAGTCAAGACAAAACCTTTGCAGGCACCCCCCCCCCCCCCCAAAGAAAGACTCAGACACCGGTATATGGATAAAGGCATCGGGCCACTTTTATTGAATAATGCCCTAGTCCGAATTATAACTTTCAATTGGTGTAATCATCCAATTGTAATTCTTTAAGGCAAGCAGGCCGCAGTAACACTGGTAAGGTTCCACCCAAAATGCCAATGGCAATTGGCTACATGTAACTATTTGTATCAATTTGTTTGTTGACCGGAGTCAATAAACTATCTACTGACCCCACCCTATGACGTGTATCCGTTAAATCTCAAGGTGATGCAGGCTGTTAAGCTCCTGCCATCACCCCTTGCCTGGTTTGTCGTTGACCGGCCAAAGCTATTACTCCTGTACCTGTCTAAGTGTTGGCCAGTCAATTGCGAACTTGCCGGATACCTCTGGGTCATAAATCTTTACCTTACCAGAGCTACCCGCCAAAGTGACCAAAGTCAACTAACCCCTTTGCTCAAACACTAGCAACAGTGTGGGATGGGCAAAAAAGCCAGAACCAAGGTGCCAATTGTAGGTTCGGGCCAAAAATTCCCACCCGGCCCCGAAGCAACCAAAAATTCACACTGTTCACTAGGGAGGGGGTGTGAGGGGAAAACTTCTCCTTTCCGTCGCAATTCTAAAATGGCAGCTCGGCTGCCTCGTGGCTACCCCTTTTATAGAGGGGTGGCCACACCCCCTAACTCACCCGGATGTCTGAGTCCGGGTGGGGGGGCCCGCAAAGAGCGCGGCGGCCATTTTGGCACCGCGCTTTCATTCTTGCCATTTCTCACATCATCTAAGGCTTTACAGATCAAAAACTTGTGTTTCTGTTTATGTCTAGAAACATGCTGGAAACCAATGAATACATGTAAGTACAGTAGAACCTCGGATAACGTACAAACTCCGTTCCACAAGTTTGGACTTTGATTTGATTTGATTTGAATTTGAATTTATATACCGCAATTCTCTGCCCAAGGGGCAACTCAATGCGGTTTACAGAGTACAATTTTCAAGTTACAGTATAAAAATATCACAAAAAATATAGTGTGTCACAGTGCAATATAGTAAATACAATAAAATATAGTTACAGAACAAATGATATAATCAACAATAACAAAATACAAAGCTAATAACAAGTTGCATAGCATCACAAAAAACATATCAGGCCTGACCACACACCCAAACAGCTGAGTGGGCCTGACCACACACCCTGGAAGCAGAAGTAGGCACTTTACAACAGCCGAAAATGTGCCCACTTCCATTTTTATAACAACCATGGGTGCATTCACGTTTTATGGCTGACCTAAACATGTCTTTATCCGATTTTGGACTTTCTCTGAATCAAATGGGTGATGCATCGGATAACGTCCAAAAAAACGGACGTTATCCGAGGTTCCTATACCAAATACCTCGGATAACATCCATTTTTAGTGTTTTTGGCTGCACCGGGAGGGAAAGACTTTCAAAGACCCAGCCAGAGTCGGCAAAAGGTAAGTGTGGTTGGTGGGGGTTAGGGAGTGGGGGGAGGCATGACCCTGGTAACCCCGCCCCCCTCACCTTGCCCCCACCATTCCCTAACCCCCATCGACCGCACTTACCTTTTGCCAGCTGGGTCTTTCCCCACAAGGCGTGGCCTTCTGCGTTGGGAGGCACACCGGCCTTTTCTTTTTCCCCTGTGGGCATCGAGGCCTCGACGCCCGCAGGGACGAAGGACAGGCCGCTGCACCTCCTAATGCAGAAGGTTGCGCCTTGCGGGGAAAGACCCAGCCGGCAAAAGGTAAGTGCGATCGGTGGGGGTTAGGGAGTGGGGGGAGACACGGCCCCAGTAAACATGCCCCCCCACCCCACCACCTTGCCCCCCAAACCCTGCCCCCCATACCTTTTGCTGGCTGGTCCATTAGCCCAGGGAGGAGACCATGGCAGAATCCTTCAGCCATGCGTCCTCCTCGGGCAGTGGAAAATGCAAGTGCACCAAAGGTGCCCGCAGTGCACTCCCCATTCACCCGGGAATGCAGGGCCAAAGGACCCGGCCACTGCCTCCTCCACGGGCAGTGGGGGACGCAAGGGCGCTGAAGGCGCCCGCAGCGAACTTCCCATTTGCCCAGGGAGGAGACAGTGGCTGGGTCCTTCAGCCCTGCATCCACCCAAGGTGCCAGCCAAACCACCCTCCCCTCCCAGGAACACCCAACCTAAACAATACAAACACAAATGAATAAACAAAATAAACAAGTAAACACCAAAACAAGTAAACAACAAAACAATCAACAACAAACACAACAAAACACTTCCGAAATACAAAAAGCTAACGAAAAAACATGGAAAACTCACTATAACTCACTATCTACAACAAAACAACAACACGAAAAAACCTTACTCAAAATCAAAAAACAACACAATGTACAAAAATAAATATGAACAAATTCAAAATAAGAAATAACAACCAGAAAAATAAAAACCAAAAACACACATAGAAAATCCCAAAACAATACTAAACACAAAGCCAAAACACTAAATTAAATAAACAAACACTCTACTTAAACCCCCCAGCCCAGCACCCCAAAGTCACAACAAAATAAAAAATAAAATAATAACTCAAGAGAACTTACGAAACACGTCCTCCCTCCATGCCTCCACAGCAGAACTGAAGAGACAAATCTTAATCACAGCCCCACCTAGAGGCCGGAAGAGTATCCAACAGTCAAAAAAATATTTTAAAAATCCAAATAAAAATAAAATAAAATAAATTCAAAAACCACAAAATCCAAGTGACCGCCCCCCAAACCACCCCTAACCAAAACCCACACACACAAAAACTGCCTGGCAAGGCCGGGCAAAATATCCTAGTTATCTTATAAGAGCAAGAAAGACAGAAATCTTGAAAACATTTTTGCACACCTACTGGGCTTTGCTTCTTGTCCTACTGGTTAATAATGCTTCCTTTCTTCACCGTACAGTTTGTGAATGAACATTGTTGGCAGAACATATTCTCCATTGTGGATATCACAATGTTAACACATGTTAATGTGACTTGTGCAAGGAGGTACAGTACTGGACACTCATATAACACAGGCTCCAAAAATGTGAATTGTGTGATGGATGGTTGCATAAGCAGATTGACAAACTGAATCCTAGTCAAAGTATGGGCAGAGCTTTAAAACAACTTTGCACTTTGTGGATACTTTGCATCATTCAATTTCTCCTTACTTTTACCCTTGCTATAGAGAAAGATTCGGAATAGAAGACACTGTGACCAAATATTGCCTTGCACTAAACTAGTTTGTAAAGTTTGTTGTACGGATAAAGTGTATGACAGAGAAATGGAGTAACATGCAACAGCTTTAGGAAACACATATACAACAGAATTCCTTCAGGAAGTGACAGCAAAAGAAATAAAAACACAAATGTATAGTATGCAGTTTGGTCAAAGACAATGCTGCAAATGTATCCAAAATGAGAAGAAATTTAGAAGAGCAGAAAGGAAATACAAACCTTATATGCAAGTTCTCACTTGCAGCATGTTCTAGCCAAAGACTTCAGTGTTCCAGAAATAAAGACTAATGTCACTGAAATTGTTATATACTTCCATAACAATCATTTTGCTGCAGCAGCTTGGAAAAGAATGAATAAAACCAAGCTTTCAATCCCACAAGATTTTAAATGGAACTCTTAGTGTACTGGTTTAAGCAGTACTGTATATATAAACTAATCTATTTTGATGACCATTTGTGAACAAAAGGAGAGAAAATAGATGATACTGTCATGGTCAAACTCTTCAATATTGAGCTCAAGAGAAATGTTGAACATATGCTGAGCACCCTGAAACTGATTTCTGAAGCTTTAAAGAAAATACAGAAAAATACTGTTTTATTACTGATACAGCTGAAATTTGGAAGGAACTGAGTAAGCACTTAAAAACAGAACAACACACTGACAAAATTTAATTACAAGCATTATAAATGAATTGGAGAAGCATTGTTTCCGGCTCATTTTCTTGCAAATATTGTCAATATCTGGTAGCAGAGTGAAACCTTAAGTGCTGAGGAAGAGGAGTTAGCTACGATATAGGTATCCAGCAATCATCCATCTGTAATGCCAACTATAATACATTTCAGAGCTAAGTGGGAACCATTCATGAAATATATGCTTGCAGATGATGTTTTAAAGAAAGTCACACTAATGAACTGGTGGAAGTCACTTATGCACCTGAATTTTGAGACTGATTTCACATTCTGCTGGAGTGGAAAGAATATTCTCTTATTGGACTCATTCATTCTTAAGAATTGTATCACAATAAAGCAGGAAAGCTTGTTTTCTTTTCTAGATTATGAACAAACAAGAAATGAAGATGAGTGAGCTACAGAAGACAGTATTTTCAGTTTTACATGTGTGGACTGTGCTGATAGTCTACTTTAAAAAGATATTTTGTTTAACCACATCAGTTAGCAAATATTGATTATAAAGCAAATACAAGAATACTTACTTATTTTATAACCTGCCTCAATTGGTGCAAGCACCACTCTGGCTCACAACAAAATGAACAAAAAACAAAAAACATTGACATCTTCTGTAGCTCACTCATCAATACTATAGAATAATATAACAATAGTAAAATGCCCACTTAGACAGTATCTAACGAAATAAAACATCATACAATACTATACAATACATATGCTATAATGTTATTGTTTTAGTTAACTAAAGCTATTTAAATTGTTATTGGTAAGGCAATGATTATTTTTCTCCAATAAGGCATGGCAAAAAGTTGTCCAAATATGAATGACTAACCTATTAAATTGGGGATAATTATGAAACTATCTATCATCTGTTTCTAATAATACAGTATAACCAAAATAGTATTTTTTAAAAATGGTGAAACTAATTTGAAAAGTTGTTATTTTAAAAATGAAATCTTCATCTCGTTATAAATATTAAGATTACACCAGCAAGAATGAGCCTTTATGGAGAAAACCATGATTTAAATCTAGTCTCAATGACTACTGATTTAAATCAAATTTACCCTGTCTGCTAACCTGTTTTGTGCAGCCAGAGATCACTAGAAGTTTATAACAATTTCTCATTCCCTGTTTACCTTCAAATGTTGTTTGCAGTTAAAGGAAGCCCCAGCTGGGCTAATCTTAACAGTATAAATCTCACAAAGGCAACCAGGAACTGCAAAGACATATAAAATCTCCAAAATTCATGTCAGCTCCACAACTGTGTATCAGTGAATACTACTGCTGAGAAATAAGACTCTTCCTGCAATAAAAGTTGATAACTGCCAAATTTCAGTAATTGTTCGTATTCTTCAAATTTAATTCAAAAGGTTCACTAAAACATTTAAGTCATTATTTACTACCAGCATTAATACTTCTGCAAATCCACCACAGAATCTATGAGCTTTGTCTTTTTTAATTAGCCACATCACAGTTTGGATTCTGTATTTCACATCCCATACTGATCTTGAGTACAATTTATTTTATTAATCTGTTATCTTTAAGCAGTTTTAAAGTACTCATTGGGACATCACAATTTCATCCTTGACTTCAAATATCAAAAGATTATTATTTTCTCTCAGCAGTTGGCAATGCTGTATTTATCAATATACTTGCTATTTCCTTGATTTTTAATTCACATTAATGACAATATGGATCTTTCTTTGGTTTTCTACTACTGCAAACTACTTTGATTGCCATTTTTCTTTGGCTTCCCTAATTTTGTTTCCAGTGGCATTTTGTAATTTTTAATATTTTATGTCCTGTTTAATATTTCCATTTTTGACTCTCTCACATTTATCTCTTATACTTCTTTCATTTTCCTATTTCCATTCTGAGGTGGTGGTTGTTGCTTACACATACTAATGCCTCCATTTTGTTTGGACCAAGTTACATTTACATCAGAGCTATGTGAGTTCTTGAACTCACCTTCTTTACAATGGCTGATATAGTCGGATAATTTGTTTAATTTCTGACATAAAATAATAATAATAATAATAACAATAATAATAATGATAATGACAACGATGATTTTATGCTTTTTCTGTTGTTGTATCTCCCTTAATTTGAGGTGAACCTCAGATGAAAACAAGATCATGATCTGAAATATCGGCAAAACAGTACTACCAACAATACTGTACACCAATTTATTTCTTGATTGATGAGAAGTTCCAAAACAAAAACATACTCCATTGCTAACAGAACTTCAGATTATCAATTCCGTTCATTTTGCTATCTTGTAAAAAAGGAAAAGTAGGAATATACATAAGACTGCAACTTAACATTTTCTTATTGTGTCAAAATTACTGTTTGAGGAACAAGGCACTTTGAGAGTGAATTCCTAAATCTTCCTAGCTAGAAATAAGCACCACCAAACATTAGATTTACTTCTGAATAGACACATACATAGAAGCTTATGCAGTGAATTACTGTATACCACTCTTACATGCTACAAGACTACTTTATATATTTTTTCCTGGCAAAATTAAGTTATTGATCTGTCAAAGACTAATTTGTCAAAACAAAACTGTTATAAAACACAATGGACACCTGCACTATAGCATATTTCAATCCCACGTTATATCAGCCATAAACATCTACTTTCAGCACCTCTTCAAAATAAATGTACACTGAAGATTGAATGCAGCGTAGCATTCAGTTTTATGAAATGATAAACTTCTTCACTGTTAATTACACAGATAAATGTCTTATTGCACATATCATTAGTAGGATGTTATAATTAGTTTTCTACATTAACCTTTCAAAAGCAGAATTTGAATTTCAAGCTGAAAACCACTGTAACAGTTGTTTACAACAGGTTGATGCGGAGGGAAAGCAATGCATTTGACAAAAAGTGATGGGGGTAAAGAGAATATAAACACCAGAACTTTATGAACTCCAGAATGTAGTCAAGGATTGGCCAGGGGGAGAGGGGGAGTTGCTGCCAATCACAATGAAAGCTCTGCAATGTCTTGCCTGTGAGGCAGATTTTGCTATCATTTAATAAGAACATAAGAACATAAGAACAGCCTTGCTGGAACAGGCCACAGCCCATCCAGTCCAGCATTCTGTCTCACACAGTGGCTCACCATTTCCTTCAGGGTATTCCCAAGCAGATGCCTTCACCTGCTGAGGATTCCCTGGAAATGGCATTGAGAGATATCCTGCCTATCTCTCCAACCCGGAGGTTGTCCTTAAGTATCCATAATTATAGCCACTGATACCCTTGTCCTCCATGAACTTGTCTAAACCTTTCTTAAAGCTGTCAAGACTGACAGCTGTCACCACTTCTTCTGGCAGGGAGTTCCATAGACCAGTAATCCTCTGGGTGAAAAAGTACTTTCTCTTATTTGTTTGAGAACTAGTACCCAAAAGTTTCATGGAGTGTCCCCTAGTACTAATGTTATGCGATAGGAAAAACAGTTTTTCCTTATCTACTTTGTCCACACCGTGCATGATTTTATAAACTTCAATCAAGTCACCTCTTAGACGCCGTTGTTCAAGAGTGAAAAGGCCCAACCGTTGCAGCCTCATATGGTAAGGAAGGTGTTCCAGTCCCCTCATCATTTTGGTTGCCCTCCTCTGCACTTTTATGATACTAATGATACTGCAAGTTCTACTCTTCAGTTTTTCCTACCTTTAGAAAACCTTTTCCAGTGTCTATATATGCCTTTCACCCAAGTAAACAATGGATAGTATCAATTATAGAATCCCTGCTAAATAAAAAAACAATATAGTGTATATCTATGTGCAACCTTCTGCAACACCAGTGGTTAAAAATGTGATTACAGAACACAGTGTAGAAATATTTCTCAAGAACACATATAATGTCACCTCTTCAAGCTACAGAAAATGGAAATAAACCGACTCCAGGATCTGGTCCTCATTCACTTAATTCATACAGAATTAAATGCTATCAACAAAGTTTAAACCAACCAACCAACCATGTGCAGCTTGAAAGGAAAGAGCTAAAATGTGAAAACTCTTTGGTGGAGTTATGCTTTTCTCAACCTAGCCATTCTATGAGTCCCAACAAAAGGTCAATAAATTCAATGGATATACAAGGTTACTGCACAATTTGATACTAGAGTGTATGATTAGTGTGCTCTAAGAACAGCAACTACTCAATAAAGGTAAAGGTCGTCCTTGCTCGAAAGCCAGTCATATCCTACTCTAGGTTTCGGTACTCATAACTGTTTATAGCCAAAGAGCCAGCGCTGTCTGCATCTACTCAATACAAATGACCAATATTGTCAAATCACATCTATTTTCAAATCCAAGTAGTACAAATGAATTCTGAAAGGACTGGGCTACATAATGCACGGTATCCTTGATTGGTACTGAACACAGCAACGACTGATTTTTACCCATATCAGAAATTGTGCTTAATGGAGACCCATTTAAAATGTATGGAATTAAACCAGGAGTTCTCAACCTGCGGTCCGCAGTGCCATTTCATGTGTCCCCCACCGCCTCCCCCACACCTGGAAGTGCCATGTGGTGGAGGAAGGAAAAAACAGCTGTCTGTCCCCTGAAGCTGCCTGAGGGAGTGTGACCTGGCCCCTGGCTTTAAAAGGTTGAGAACTCCTGAATTAAACAGTAAATACTTTTTCTTTAAAAATGTAGAAAGAATAGCTCAATATTTTTCTGTAGTACTGAAAGAATGAGACAGTTGCAAGCAGTGAGATATGAAGAGATGGAACTGTAGTAGGAGCAATGGCAAATATGGTCTGCCATATGATAATAATGAGTAATTCACTGATAAAATCATATCAAGTTTCCGTTAGGCAGACTATGACACATATTCTCACATATTCTAGACAGTTGATTTAATTTAATTTTCTGTGGTTAAGATAAGTGGCATGGCTGCAGAGATGAAGGGACATTACATTAAGACAATACATTAATCCCACCCATGGTCAAAGCAAGACCAAACAAATAGTGGCTTCCTAGAAATTGAATTTCTGTTATCCAGATGTCAAAGATATAATGCTCCAATTACACAAATTACTGCCAGTGAAGCATGCCAGCAAATATGCTATATAAATGGGTTGAGCAGGGACCAGCAAAATTGCATAGTCAGCATTTGTTTCTCTGGGTGAGTGATAATTAGTGCTGTGTGTACACACTAATAAACATTTATGTCTCAAATTACAGCATTTTAGCAAATGTTAATAAAAGATATGCTGGCAATCTGCAAAACAGAAAGACCTTTGGAAAGAACATCTTATCAAACAATGGAAGCTGCATTCTGTGTGCACACAGTCATTCTCATGTACCCACTCTCTCTCCACCGCAGATGTGGCATTTAGAAATCAATCAAAATGAGAATGTACCTAAATAAAATGGCTGTGCTTCTTTGGCCTCCCCGTTAACATCATTATTGTAGTCAGATATCTTGTAGGACTCATGATGATAATCTGGAATTAAAAATAAGGAAACAAATTAGAAATCAAGTGATCTGAAAAAACGAACACTGATTATGTTGCTGTAATGTTAACTCACAACCCATATTTGCCATTTTATTCATGCATAACAGATCAGTCAAAGAAAATATGTTCCATGTCAGTTTTCTCTAGAAACAAATAAAGCCCTCTGCTTATGCTTAAAATGTTTAACCAAAATATTTTAAAAACAGCTATGCCTAGCTTCAGTTGTGGTTTACATTTTCACAGTAAATTTACAGACCAGATGCCATTTATCTAGGTTCTTGTCATACGTATTGCATATGAATTTTTGATAGAAATGATAGGTTTGCCATCCTCAACAGTGCAATAGAGATTTGCAAGCTTTCCCTCACAATAAAATTAGTGGGAAACACAAGGAATAACCTTTCAGCTCTTTGGCCTTTTATCTGGGAAGGATGCCAATGAATTCTAATGGGAACAGATCAGGCTCTATGAATCAAAATTAATAACAGTTTCAGATAGAACTGAATACATGCAATGAATATACAGGCCTCCTTTTCATCAGAATTACTTACTGAATAAATAACAATAAACTTGTGTACTTGCAGACACTAAAGAAAGTAGACTATCACAGGCAATTTATAGGGGGACCATATTCTTGGAATTTGTCTCAGGCTCTGCTTATTGGTACATTCTGTAACTTAGGCTTATAAAAAAAAGGTTTTTTTTTTAAAAAAGGGAGTCATAAGAAGTTGAAACATATGGTACAAGTAATACCCATTACATTTTGTGATGGTGTGATCTAATATCACATTTTTGACACTAAGAAATAAAATAAGGGAATTTAATCAGTTTTCATGAGTACGTTGCACCGATAGTAGAGAACTCAAGTAGAGAGCTACCTTAAGTAGAGAGCTACTTAAGGTAGCTTAAGAGAACTCAAAACATGTTTGTGTTCCTATTTCATTGAGACTCTACATCTACTATGTGAAACAGTGGGAGCATATGACTGTTCCTTAACCCTTATCACCAGAAAAAGTCAGAGGTAAACAAATGTGCCTATTAAAATTAATGAATCTCAATTCAAAACTGATTAGTGATGGAGAAGTGCAAGATCTGGTTTTAAAATTTTGTTGCATCAAAACTCTTCAAGGTAGGAAATCCTGCACAAGAACAGCAAAACTGAAACTATCTTCCTTAGCAGAGCTCATACTTCACAACTTAGTGGCTAGCAAATCAAAAGAAAACAAGGAAATTGTTCTGTGTGAATTTCCAGAATGTTTTGAATAAAATGGAGTCCACACAGTATAATTATTGGCCTTGTAATAATGATAGAGTTCTGCCAAGAGAACGCACTGGTAGCAAACACTCTCTTCCAGCAACACAAGAGACAACTTTACACATGGACATCACCAGATGGCCAACACCGAAACCAGATTGACTACATACTCTGCAGCCAAAGATGGAGAACCTCTATACAGTCAGCAAAAACAAGACCTGGAGCAGACTGTGGCTCAAATCACAACCTACTGATCGCAAAATTCAGGCTTAGACTAAAGAAAATAGGGAAAACACGGAGACCAGAAAGATATCACCTAGACAGCATCCCTAAAGAATACACGGTGGAGGTGATGAACAGATTTAATGGCTTAGACTCGGTAGACAGAGTACCAGAAGAATTATGGACGGAGATTAGGGACATCATGCAGGAAGCAGCAAAGAAAACCATACCAAAAGAAAAGAAGAGTAAGAAAGCAAAGTGGTTGTCTGATGAGGCTCTTAAAATAGCAGAGGAAAGAAGGAACGCAAAAGTCAAAGGAAAAAGGAAAAACTACAACCATTTGAACACAGAATTTCAAAGAAAAGCAAGGAGAGATAAGGAAAACTACCTAAAAGAACAGTGCAGAGAAATGGAGGAAAACAACAAAAGAGGCAGAACCAGAGATCTTTTCAAAAAAATTGGGGAAATCAAGGGAACATTTAAAGCAAAAATGACCATGATAAGGGACAAAGAAGGAAAGGAGCTAGCTGATGCAGAAGAAATTAAGAAAAGATGGAAAGAGTACACAGAGGAACTTTACAAAAAGGACCTCAACACTCCTGATAATCACAATGATGAAGAAATTGAACTTGAGCCAGACATCCTGGAGAGCGAAGTCATAAAGGCCCTAAAGAGCACTGCAAACAACAAAGCTAGTGGAGATGATGGTATCCCAGTTGAATTTTTCAAAGTGCTAAAAGATGATGGCGTCAAATTACTGCATTCAATATGCCAGCAGATTTGGAAAACAAAACAGTGGCCACAGGATTGGAAAAGATCAGTATACGTCCCAATCCCAAAAAAGGGCAATGCCAAAGAATGTTCAAATTATCGAACAATCGCGCTCATCCCACATGCCAGCAAGGTGATGCTCAAGATAATACAGGATAGACTTCAGCAGCATGTGGAGAGAGAATTACCAGAGGTGCAGGCTGGTTTCAGAAGAGGCAGGGGGACTAGAGACCACATCGCCAACATACGCTGGATCATGGAGAAAACAAAGGAATACCAGAAACAAGTTTACTTTTGTTTTATTGACTACACTAAGGCATTTGACTGTGTGGACCACAACAAGATGTGGCAAGTAATTAAAGAGATGGGAATACCAGAGCACCTCATATGCCTCCTGAGAAATCTGTACATGAACCAAGAAGCAACAGTTAGGAGAGAACATGGAATAACAGAGTGGTTTTGAATAGGAAAAGGAGTAAGACAAGGCTGCATTTTGTCACCATGCTTATTCAACCTATACACAGAGCACATAATGCGCAGTGCAGGGATGGAGGAATCACAATATGGGATTAAAATCGCTGGGAGAAACATCAATAATCTGAGATATGCAGACGATACCACCCTAATGGCAGAAAGTGAGGAAGACCTAAAGAATCTCTTGATTGGGCTGAAGGAGGAGAGTGCAAAAGCTGGCTTGAGACTCAATATCAAGAAAACCAAGATAATGGCAACAGGCCCAATCAGTTCCTGGAAAATAGACGGGGAAGAGGTAGAAGCAGTGACAGATTTTACTTTCTTAGGATCAAAGATCACTGCAGATGGGGATTGCAGCCATGAAATAAAAAGGCGACTGATTCTTGGGAGACAAGCTATGAGAAACCTGGGGAACATAGTGAAAAGCAGAGACATCACATTGCAAACAAATATTAGAATAGTCAAGGCAATGGTTTTCCCAGTAGTAATGTATGGATGTGAGAGCTGGACAATTAGGAAGGCTGAACGCAGAAGAATAGATGCCTTTGAAATGTGGTGTTGGAGGAGAGTTTTGAGAGTCCCCTGGATAGCGAAGAAAACAAATAGGTCAATCTTAGAAGAAATCAACCCTGACTGCTCATTGGAAGGTCAAATAGTAAAGATGAAGCTAAAATACTTTGGACATAAAATGAGAAGGGAGGATTCACTTGAGAAGGCATTGTTGTTGGGAAAGGGGGAGGGCAAAAGAAGAAGGGGGAGGCCAAGGATGAGATGGCTAGATGGTATTGTAGACACAATGGGCACAGAGCTGGGAGGGCTGAGGGGGATGGTAGAGGACAGAGGCGCCTGGAGGAAAATGGTCCATGGGGTCGCAAAGGGTCGGAGTCGACTGTGCGACTGAACAACAAAATAATGATCTTGAATACAAAGAATAAGGGCATCACAATATAGAACATTACATTTTAAAATTGGTTGGGCAGCCTAAACGAGACAAGCAATCATAGGCCAACCTTTGGAAGCCCCTTGGAAAACTCATCTCATACCTTAAAAACTATTACTATAGTGAATGGTAGGTTCAACATCTTGGTTTTGAAAGGACATTTTCTGTGATGGAAGCATCAAGAAAAGGTACTTTAAAACAAGAAGTCACATTGCAACTGTAAATTTATGCTATGTGGATGATACATAAATATTGTCATATTAGACATAATGTGTAAGTACAATGAATAAAAACAACCGCAGGAAGAAAAGAACCTGGACTCATGCAATAATCCCAATTCTTATTAGTGTACAATTTTAATGACAGAAAAAGGCAAAATGATTTAAACTAGGACAATAACTGCATGCAAACAAATTAATTTAGGAGAAGATTGTGGTACAGTAACTAGCAAAAAGTGGCTGGGACAGAAGCAACCTAGCTGGGCAGAATGACACCACAGAAAAAGCAATGGCAGAAGTAAAGAATTAGCCAACTGTAAAAAGTAATACGTAGAGAACATAATCCTCTATTGATGATGGGTCCTTTAGGCAGGCCACTACCTCTTGACCTTGTTCTCTCAGGTATAAAATAAAAGACACAATCTGATCTATTGTAATAGGGTTTTTGTTAAAGATTCAGATAAGTAGCCAAGAGAAGCAACACATGATCTACAGATCTTACTAAGTCCCAAGAATCAGAAAATATTAAACCAATTCTGAATACACTTCTTGGTAGATTAGTCCCATAGTATTAAAAAAAGCAATGAATTCAAAGTAAGCATACAAAGAATAGCCTTAATAACATGTACAGCTCTATACTGAACATGTATAGGAAATAGGGCCTTCTACTGTACTCTGTAAATCTTGCTTTTAGATACGCATATGTTATGGTTGGGCATAATGTTTTCCTAGAGTACAGTGCATGGGACTATACTCTAAGGAAAATGATATGTCCAAACATAACATATATGTATTTTAATTTTCCAATGTCCTCAGAACTATTTTTCCTTCTGCTTCCAGTCTGAAATCTCTTACCACTTATTTTTATCAGTATGCCTAGCACGATTATGGATAGCATGTGCTTAGAGGTGAGTTGTTTATACTGCATAGACTAGATACTAAAGAATAAGAAATACTGTATCCCAGCCTCTGTGGGATCATTGTATCTCATGGCTGGGACAATCAGGGTCAAATAGCCCTGAAAAATGCTAGAGGAGAAATAATTACGTACTGTACAGTAAATATCAATGGCCAGTTTTGCTCATAGTTCAGTGTCTCAGAACTCAGCACCACATCTCCCTGTATGAGATACAGAAAGCCATTTTATTCATACAGGAGATCAGCATGTACATTCAAATACATAACTGGAGTATGCACTAGACCTGTTTCATACTGCTGTTTCACACACACACACACGCACGCACGCGCACGCACACACGCACACACACACACACACACAGACACACAAAACCCCAACAACCCAAATCTGTCCCCAGTCCCAATCAGCAACAAGGCCTCTCTGTGTCTCAATTTCCTTATCATGCTAGAATGTAACCAAAAGTTGGAAACTAGCTTTTAGACTGAAAGTCTGATGTACACTATAGTATGGTCATACTGTACCTTACTAAATTCAGAGCACAAATCCCATTCAGACATTTTCAAGGGGAGAGGAAAATCCGAGATCTGAGTTAGTTGCACTGTCTTCACAGTTTCTAACTTTGCCCAAAAGGTCTAAAGGCTGTTGAGCAATAAAGTTCTAATATTAAAATACAGTACAATATGTGATCTAGGAAACAACTCATAAGCCAAGTAAAATATTAAAATGTAGTAGTCATTGGCTGGGAAACATGTCTGTATTAAAAACTATGAAATGTTAACTACCATCTACATTCTAAGATTTCATAGTACCGCAGAAGATTTTTATATTTTAGAGTCCTAAATAAATTAATGCTTCTGTGAACCTTCTATATAATACAAGGTCCTTGTGCTTAAAGTCTTAGGGATCAAATCTTCAGGATCAGCTAAAAATACTGCACTGGTGACTTTGCCCACAATTTAAAGGCATCCAAAAGAC
Organism: Bradypodion ventrale; assembly: GCA_035047345.1. Lineage (NCBI taxonomy): Eukaryota > Metazoa > Chordata > Lepidosauria > Squamata > Chamaeleonidae > Bradypodion > Bradypodion ventrale. The sequence goes on along the minus strand of JAWDJE010000005.1, from coordinate 162,918,289 downwards.
ATTCTCATCTGTGGCACTCCTTTCCTCTTGACAAACTATGAGCCTATAGTTTATAAAGCTTAAGGTCTAACAGATACAATGCTGCACATGCCACAGAAGATATTATGGGTGTGTGAGCTATGACTCAATCAATGAAACTAATAGACAATACCAAAAAGCAAAACTAAGCAGTCATTTGTGGGAAGTTTCACTGCAAACTCATTCAACCATTTTAATGAAGCTGACATGGAGCCACCAAGCATGGTTAGTTGTCATGTGGCAACAAGATATGATATTTTTCTTCTATTTTCAAGTTGAGACAAGATATTCTTTCCTGCTATTTCTGACTTTCAATTCTACTGTCCTACAGAATCATTACTATGAAATTTAATCTAAGATAACACGAGCAGCCTGAGAATTCATAAAATAGAGTCCTACATCCCAAAACAGCCAACTCAAGTTGGCCTCCTATCCATACTATCAAATCAAAATGTAAATTAGTCAACATCACAAGTCCTCATCAACCATGAACTGTCTGAGTATCATGACTTGAACATTTAAAGATGTAGCTGTGTATGATAAACATAGAGTATGAGTCAATCCTGAGTAAATTACTACCTCTTGATCTCTTTCCCCCCTCTAAAATATAATCTAGGCCTGGAAAGTCCATATTGGTTCCATGAGAGGAAACAGAAGGCCCTGTGATACATACTGTACTACAGTGATGATCTAAGGTTAAGCAGAGGGAACAGGCCGTCTGGGAGGCACTTGTTAATACACAACTAGGGAGGCACTTGTTAATACACAACTAGGGAGGCACTTGTTAATACACAAATCTAATGAGAAGAAATTTTCATTTAAATAAAATTAAAATGACACCATAGAGGTATGTATGTGATCACTTTTCAGAGTGTAATTTGAGTAAATGTCTGTGGTCTTCTTAAATGTAACATCCAGTTCTCAGGTAAATAGGGACTTGGAACAGTTTGCAGAAAAATTACAACCAAGTTTTTTTTTTACGGGTAAATCCTAAACAGAGGTAAAGTTATTTTCATGTTTAATGTTGGACATAGCCTGTAGTTACTTTTTAATATTGAAAAGTTATCTGATAAAATCTTATCTTGCACAAGCATCCATTCACTATGGGATCCTAAAATCTACCTGTATATTTTGTAACTTAGATTTGCAAAAGCAACTCATTCTGAAACAAGTCACTCCAATTTTTGCTATATGACAATTTCCAACTTCAGTCCTAACTTGTTCAAACATAGCCTTAAGAGTTTTTTTAAAAAAAGAAATAGGCATGTGCTGCCATGGATTCAGCAGAAAACTAACATTTAGGTTGCCTGTTGTTTCTCCAGAGCATTCTTCCATGCTGATCTCAGATATCTTGCACCCACTTCTTCCTTGAATGACACGTTAAAGGGGTGTGTCCCAATTATTTAATACTAAACCTAACTGCATTATATTAAAAAAAAATATTGTCATAATCTTAGCATATTGGCAGCTTATAAAGGTATTTCTGTTCAATGTGAAAGATCTCACCCAGGCACATTTTAAAGTGAAATGAAATACAGGAACAATCTCCCAAGTAGAACACCTGTTATACAACACCCAGGAACTATATATACCTCCGATGAAAGTATTAGGTTGAATCTACAAAAACACGTTTTCATGTAATTTTTTTGTTCAAACTCTACATTCCTTTTCTGAGCATTCTCACATACCCTGAAATAACAAGTCGTATGCCAACAATTCCTCATTGCCCATATACAATTAACTCCCTCCCTTGTGGTTGTGTGTGTGTGTGTGTGTGTGAGCTTACCACAATCGCTTTTTCGTTTAAATGCTCTTTGCACACAATCGATTCATAAAGAAAGGGAGAGGAAGAAGCAGACGGTTATAGGAACTCGAAAGTTAAACAAAAAGACTCATCTCTTTCTAAGTAATACAGTAATAATGTTCTGCTAATTTCCTGATTAGGCTGTTGGGTTGCTTTTTCTTTAAAAACTACGCTTGCCACGAAAACCGAATTTAACTTGACATTTTTAATATGTCGTGTGAATACGGAAAAAAAAAAGTGTCCATGATTTAAAAATGGAGATACTGTCAACCCATCGCCTCCGCTACGAAACACAATTGGGAATTTAAAATAAAAGAGAGAGAAACAGCGAGAGGCATTATTAGAAGAGGTGGACAGAAGAAGGGAAGGACACCCATTTCGTAACATCCTGTTCTCCCTTCTCTTGAAAAATAACCCAACTACACCAGGCATAAAACTCAAAAACCCCAACATAAAAGAGCAAATATTTATATCATACAACCCCCCCCCCCTTCCTCCCCTTACCTTGATTGATCAGTTTAAAGCTTTGGGATTTCCTGCTCCTCTTCCTCTCAGTAAACTCCATGGTGTGAGCGAGGAAGGAGGAAGAAAGGAAGGAGAAAAATCAAATGGGATGAGTGTGTGTGTGAGTGTGTGTGTGAGAGAAAGAGGGTTGGGTAAAGCAGTCACCCAAGCAAAGAAGACCAAGGTCCGTCTCTTTAATCAGCAAAAAATAAAAATAAAACTGGAACCCTGTGTGTGTGTGTGTGTGTGTGTGTGTGTGTGTGTGTGTGTGTGTGTGATTTCAGCTCCAAAGGCAGAGCAACACACACAGCAAAAAGAGGGAAGTGGGACAAGTTGGTTGGGACTCCCCCCACCTCCTCCACTTCCAAACTTTGGAGATGGGCTCCGGTCTCTTCTTCCCTCGCTGCTTGGGCTAAGGAGGGGGGAAAGCCCTTTGCCGGCTTGAGCCTTGGCCAGGGGAGAGGTGGACGGAGGGAGGCAGCCAGCAGGGAAAGAGGCAGGCAAATCCAGGGCTCGCCGTGCGTGGTGGTGGTGGTGGTGGTGATTGTGGGCTCTGACTAAGCGGCGGCGCCTGCCTGGGATCCCGAGATGCCACCTGCTGGGGGAAGCCTTGCCTGGAGCGCCCCACCGCGCCTCCCGCGGTGGGGAGCCTGGCTGGCCCGCAGGCCGCCACCCCGAGGCCGGCTGAGAACCCCACGCCACCCCGAGGAGGACACGGCGGGCCCCAAGGGGGAGGGAAGGAGGCGGGAGAACGCTTTAGTGTCATGTTTGTTAATGGGGGAAGGCAGACGCTGACTCTCTCGCCCTCCCGCTCGCCCCACAGTGTGTTGTCTGGTCTGGGAAAGGGGCGTGTTGCGTGTCTGGGCTGTTAGGGGGAGCGGGGGGGGGGGAGAGAGAGAGGTGGTGGCGCGGGTGTAAATGAGCAGCGCCATTTTGTGCCCTCCCGCCTCTCTTCTTTTATGCATTATTCCCCTTTTGGCCAGGGAAGGGACTGCAGTGGCTCAAGTGCCTAAGGCGCTGACTGGGAGTTGGAAGGTCAGCTGGTTCGCTTCCCGAGTGCTGCAGGACGGAGTGAGCTCCTGTCTTTTTTTGTCCCAGCTCCTGCCAACCTAGCAGTTCGAAAGCAAGACATTGCAAGTAGATAAATAGGGACCACGTTGGTGAGAAGGTAAACAGCGTTCCGTGCGCTCTCCGGTGTCGAGTCATGCCTGCCACGTGACCACGGAAACGTCTGCAGAAGCAGCAGAAAGCGGCTTTGAAGCGAGAGATGAGCACCGCACCCTAGAGTCGGATACTACCGGCTGTCGAGCGAGGGAAACCTTTAAACCTTTACCTCACCCCTTTTGGCCACATAAAAAGAGCTCAGGTTGCTCTTTAGGGTTGCGAGGAGCCCGGTTTGGCTCCCTTCGGGTCCGCGGAACCAGTAGGGAAAGACTGAGACTGTGAGACAGTCTTGGAAAGCCAAGGGTGGAAGAGGAGGCGGTGGTGCTCTTAGGTGCGCGCGTGTATTCGAGTGAATATGGCCTCCTCCTCTCAATTAAGCCCCCTTATCTGATTAGTGACGTCTTTGGGGCCGGAAAGGGCGCCCGCCGGCGGGCCGCCTTGGCCTAGTGGCCGCCCGGGGTCACTCACCCGGTGGCGGCCGCGCCAGAGCTCTCTCCGTTGCGAATTAGTCTCGCTCGTGGCAGAAGCTTAAATTCGTCGTCTTGGTGGTGTTCCAAAACTTGGGAGGTCAGCATGGCTGCGTCGAGAGAGAACAAAACACTGTCTACGTAATTCTTGTTAAATTGGGTTAATCTTTGTCCCGGCCCCTGCCAACCTAGCAGTTGGAAAGCAACAAATTGCAAGTAGATAAATAGGTACCAAAGTAAAGTGGCGAAGTGGACTGCAGTGGCTCGAGTGCCTAAGACGCTGACTGGGAGGCGGAAGGTCAGCAGTTCGATTCCCTGAGTACTGCAGGATGGAATGAGCTCCCGTCTTTGTCCCGGCTCCTGCCAACCTAGCAGCTCGAAAGCAAGAAATTGCAAGTAGATAAATAGGGACCACTTCGGTGGGAAGGTAACAGCGTTCCGTGTGCTTCGATGTCTAGTCATGCCTGCCACATGACCACGGAAACGTCTGCAGTAGCAGACAGCGCTGGCTCTTCGGCTTTGAAACAGAGATGAGCACTGCACACTAGAGCCGGATACGACTGGCTTTCGAGCAAGGGAAACCTTTACCTTTACTATGCTGACTGGGTGGCGGGAGGTCAGCAGTTCGATTTCCCGAGTACTGCAGGACGGAATGAGCTGCTCCCGTCTTTTTGTCCCAGCTCCTGCCAACCTAGCAGTTCGAGAGCAAGACATTGCAAGTAGATAAATAGGGACCACTTCGGTGGGAAGGTAAACAGCACACCGTGCACTCTCTGGTGTCTAGTCATGCCTGCCACATGACCACGGAAACGTCTGCAGAAGCAGACAGTGCTGGCTCTTTGGCTTTGAAACAGATGAGCATTGAACCCTAGAGTCAGATACGACAGGCTTTCAAGCAAGGGAAACCTTTACCTTTAAATAGGTACCAAGTAGATAAATGATCGTAACAAAAGAGGCTTTCGTGTAACTCAGCTGTCAAGTATCCCTTATTGGTCGGGACAACCCCTTATTTTACCCTCTTTCCCACCGTCATCCCTTATTAATTAGACTGCAATGCCCTATTGCTGCCATTAGAGGGCAGCACAGGATAAGCATAGCTGTCAAGTATCCCTTCTATGCCGGGAAATTTCCATTATTTCCAAATCCAAAACTTGACAGGTATGTAAACTGCAACCGCAAGTCATAAAATACATGAGTATAATAAAACTGAGCAAAATCAAAGAAGAAAAGTGTTAACATGTCTATGGTATAATATATTCTTCCACACTTTGACCTGAAATGCTCAGATACTACAAGCACATACAACATTCTGTGCCTCTGTGCCTGATGTGTAAAAATTGATGCCATGAGGTCTCACTCTTATGTCTGACGAAGTGGACTTGATCCAGGAAAGCTAACATTATAATACAAGAGTTAGTGTTTAAGGTGCCACAACGTTTTTTTGTCTTTTTTTGAACTCTGATATACAAACACATAGCTATTCAAAGTCACTGGATGTTTCTCTCTCGTTTCATGTCATTCATGTCTTGGAACTCTTCTTCAAATGCTACGTAATACTTGTAAGAACATAAGATTAGTATTGAGTTCCATTTTGGTTTTATGTGTTTTACTGTAAACATCTAGTCATTCACAATTAATATTTATTATTTAGTGGTTTTAATTGCTGGTTGTGCTGGGTTTTATTGTCTATTCTGGTTTTAATCCTGAACAGTCAACTAGTGTGTAAATCCCAGTTAATGTATTTCTAGGTAAGTATGCTTGGGATTGTGTTACATAGAAAGCATACTTGCTTGAGGTGGGGGGAGACTAACTGACGGAACTAACACATTTTTACAGAGTTAATTTCTCAGTTTGGCATGAATATCTTACTCTTTTATCTGGACTCCATCTGTTTCCCAAGTATGGTCTTCAAGATGGTTTAGTCTACAAATACAACATCCAAGTAAGCAATAATATGCACCAACCAATCAAATGCCATCTATAAATAATGTAAATAATAGGCTTACTTAAATGTCTCAACATTTAAGCAAGCCTATCAAGCTGCATTACAAAGGAACAAATTCACTGCAAGGAGACTAGACTTCAGCTGTCCTGTAGGAAAGGCAGGAGACAAACATATGACAAGAGAGAATTTAATAATTGGGGAAATGTGACTACAGAATATACTTCTTTTCTCAAATCTACCCATATAAGTTTCATAGTAAAAGTTGGCAGAAAATCATTCCTTCTGAAAATGTCATCTGACAGGCAGGTTTATAAGGGAGATTTTCAGATATTCTAGCCCTAAACTTTTCTTGGCTTTATAAGTTAAAACTTGGGATTGCATCTGGACCAACTGACTGCACTATTCAGCCAGTGGTCTTAATAGAATAATGTTAGTTCCTTATTTTCAAAGAACACTGTTTCAATTAGATTTATAATTGGGAGGTGGGGGAGAGGAGCAGTTAAGGTTGAACACTAGCACACTCATGGATGTGTAAGTGACTAACTATCCCAACAACTCAAACCTAGAAGATAAGCTGGTCTTAAACTGTTGGGATAACAATCCTTGCTTTCTCCTTTCTCTGTGTATCTTTGACTCTTTTTATTTTTTTAAAAACAGTCCCTTATTGACAACTTTTCACCAGACATTGGTTCATTTTTATTTGACATAGTCAATATTAAATTCCTTCAAAGTTGTCTTCGGTGCGTCCTTGAATTGTTTCTTTTGTTTACCCATAGTGATGCACCTATACAACTTCTTAATTAAAGATGTGCTTTGGAAGACATTCATCTTGCATCCTGATGATATGGTCAGGCCACTGAAGTTGTTAAATTGTGAAAATTTAAATTGTGAAAATTTAAATTGTGAAAATGCTTGTCATATCTGTTTGCTCCAGGACTTGGGTGTTGGCTGCTTTATCCAGTCATTTGATGTTACGTATTTGCTGAAGACAAGTAGAATCAAAAATGATTAAGCTTTCTTGCATAGCATTGATAGATAGTCCAAAGATGCAATTAGATGGCCCAAACTTTGTTTTTTGCACTTCTATTCCCAGAAGCCTAAGTCAATTCCCCAAAGCCAGCCAATGTACTGACTTAGGCTTCTGGGAATTAAAGTCCCCCTGTGGGGCATGTGCCCCATGTTGGGGATCACTGATCTAGATTGTACTAAATGGAGTTGCTTTAGTGTAATGTGACATTTGGGACAATCCTTGTGACCATATGCAAGAATTTACCACAATCCACCTAAAGTGATTGTTTAGTATGTTCTAGATCAGGGTGGCCAACATTTTTACACCACAGGCCTGGCCACGCCCCTAGTCTGCTGAATGAGCCAGACCACACTCCCGGAAGTGGAAGCAGGTGCATTTATGGCTGTTGTAAATGTGCTCAAGTCTGTGTTTACAACAGCTGTGGGTGCACTTACGCATGCACGGGCATGTTTTATGGCTGATGTAAACAGTGGTGGCAGGCCACATAAAATGGTGCCATGGGCTGGGGCCGGCCTATGGGCTATAGATTGGGAACCCCTGATCTAGATATTTAAAGTGGAAGAAAATAAACAAATACCTCTCCAGCCTCCTCTGAGCTTTGCCAAGGGACAACTAGCTTAGTTCAACCCCAGCAATCACACACTGCAACCGAACAAAAATGGAGTGATCCTACTCCGCTGCAAAAAAAAAAAAAGGTAGCCCCTGACAAAGACCCAAAAAGCTACATGCAACGGCATGTACATTGTGTGGTCTCCAGGAATCAGAAGTGCAGTGACCATGCTAGCAATGTGAGTTGCATTTAATTTAATTTAATTTAATTTAATAGATTTATATACTGCCCTATCTAATGGACTCTGGGTGGTGTACACAAGTTAAAACCAATATAAAACAATTAAAAACCCTTAAAACATAGCAATATTACCCCCAGCTGTGCCATTTACTATCTAAAAACAAATATAAAATCTACAAAACCTTTTTTTGTTGTTGTTCAGTCGCACAGTCGATTCCGACCCTTTGCGACCCTATGGACCATCGTTCTCCAGGCACCTCTGTCCTCCACCATCCCCCTCAGTCCTCCCAGTTCTGTGCCCATTGTGTCTACAATACCATCTATCCATCTCATCCTTGGCCTCCCCCTTCTTCTTTTGCCCTCCACCTTTCCCAACATCACGGCCTTCTCAAGTGAATCCTCCCTTCTCATTTGATGCCCAAAGTACTTTAGCCTCATCTTTACTATTTGACCTTCCAATGAGCAGTCAGTGTTGATTTCTTCTAAGATTGACCTATTTGTTCTCCTCACTGTCCAGGGTACCCTCAAAACTCTCCTCCAGCACCACATTTCAAAGGCATCTATTCTTCTGCGTTCAGCTTTCCTAATTGTCCAGCTCTCACATCCGTACATTACCACTGGGAATACCATTGCTTCGACTATTCTAATTTTTGTTTTCAAGGTGATGTCTCTGCTTTTCACTATGTTCCCCAGGTTTCTCATGGCTTGTCTCCCAAGAATCAGTCGCCTTTTTATTTCATGGCTGCAATCTCCATCTGCAGTGATCTTAGATCCTAAGAATGTAAAATCTGTCACTGCTTCTACTTCTTCCCCATCTATTTTCCAGGAACTGATCGGGCCTGTTGCCATTATCTTGGTTTTCTTGATATTGAGTCTCAAGCCAGCTTTTGCACTCTCTTCCTTCAAACCGATCAAGGGATTCTTTAGGTCTTCCTCACTTTCTGCCATTAAGGTGGTGTCGTCTGCATATCTCAGATTGTTGATGTTTCTCCCAGCAATTTTGATCCCATATTGTGATTCCTCCATCCCTGCGTTGCGCATTATGTGCTCTGTGTATAAGTTGAATAAGCAGGGTGACAAAATGCAGCCTTGTCTTACTCCTTTTCCTATTCCAAACCACTCTGTCATTCCGTGTTCTGTCCTAACTGTTGCTTCTTGGTTCCTGTACAGATTTCTCAGGAGGCATATGAGATGCTCTGGTATTCCCATCTCTTTAATCACTTGCCACATCTTGTTGTGATCCACACAATCAAATGCCTTAGTGTAGTCAATAAAGCAAAAGTAAACTTGTTTCTGGTATTCCTTTGTTTTCTCCATGATCCAACGTATGTTGGCAATGTGGTCTCTAGTCCCCCTGCCTCTTCTGAAACCAGCCTGCACCTCTGGTAGTTCTCTTTCCACATGCTGCCGAAGTCTATCCTGTATTATCTTGAGCATCACCTTGCTGGCATGTGGGATGACATTAAAAAATTAATTACAGGAGGGGGAGCCTCAGATGAGCCAGAAGGGGGAGCTTGTTGACAATTCTGGCCCCCAGACCCATTTTGCCAACCACGTCTTCAGTTCTTTCCTAAATGGAAGCAACTAGGCCTGGAGGCATAATACTACAGGGAGGATATTCCATAGTGTGGGCGCTACGACCGAGAAGGCCCTTTCCCTTGTGCTGGAGAGGTGAGCCTCCCCAACAGATGGTACCTGAAGAATGCTCTCTCGGTTTGCTCTCTTGGGACGGGTCGATGTCCTAGGGACAATGTGGTCTCTGAAGTATCCTGATCCGCTACCATGAATGGCTTTAAAGGTGACAACCAGCACCTTGAATTGCACCTGGAGACATATAGGCAGCCAGTGCAGCTCCCGTAGCAGTGGCGAGGCATGGGCGAAATGATTACACCCCACCACTGTGCGGGCCACCGCATTCTGGACCAACTGCAGTCTCTGGATGATCATCAAGGGCAGCCCCATGTAGAACACATTACAATAGTCCAAACGGGAGGTGACCAGGGCATGGGTGACAGCGAGCAGAGCCTCCCGATCCAGGAGTGAGCACAATTGTTTAATAAAACGCACTTGCCTGAAGGCCCTCCTGGCCACAGCTGTAACCTGCTCCTGGAGCAGAAGCCGCGAGTCCAGGAGGAACCCCAGGTTGCGCACTGGGTCGGATTGGGGCAACGATGCCCCATCCCAAACCAGCGGTGATAACTCCTTATGAGGACTGGGTCCCCTCACCCACAGCCACTCAGTCTTGCCGGGATTCAGTTGTAGTCTGTTGTCCCCCATCCAGACCCTAACTGTCTCTAGATTTAGTCAGGACCTTGAATACATCACTGGCATCACCACGGGCAGAGATATACAACTGAGTATCATCAGAAATTTCTGGGCCCCATACTGAGCAATCCTATTGCACCCCACACACACATTTTGGCCATGCCCCTCTGTGGGTGTGGTCAAAATCTGTGGGCGTGACCAAATCTGTGGGCGTGGCAAAATTTGGCCATGTGTCATGCCTGCCACATAAAGGTAAGCGTTTCCCGTGCTCAAAAGCCAGACGTATCCGACTCTAGGGTTCACTGCTCATCTCTGTTTCAAAGCTGAAGAGCCAACACTGTCTGCAAACATTTCTGTGATCATGTGGCAGGCATGACTAGACACCGGAGCACACGGAATGCTCCTCTCATGTCCCCAAGAGCTGGGTCATGCAGTACCCGGGTCTCGAACTGCTGACTTGCTGGCCTTCCAGTTAACAAGGTGAGCTTGAAAAAAGTGGGGGCCACCATTTTTTTTTGCTGTTGTGTGGCCCAGGGATGTCCTTGGAAGGCGGGAATAGCGAGGAATAGGTCCTCCCTCCCTCCCAGAGGCTGGGAAACATGCACCTGATGAAGGTGATTTTTTTTTGTCCCCAAACAGCGTGAAAAGGTAGCAGATCACGTTGTCCTTATTGTGGGGGTGGGCAGCCAGCGTACAGGCACTCCACTCCGTTCAGCACCTGCCTTCTGTAGAAGGCAGCCGGGCTTTTTAAAAGCATTATCCAATGCATGCATCTCCTGCCAACCTAGCAGTTCGAAAGCAAGACATTGCAAGTAGATAAATAGGGACCACTTTGGTGGGAAGGTAACAGCGTTCTGTGCGCTCCAATGTCCAGTCATGCCTGCCACATGGCCATGGAAATGTCTGCAGAAGCAGGCAGCACTGGCTCTTCGGCTTTGAAACAGAGATGAGCACTGAACCCTAGAGTCGGATATGACTGGCTTTCGAGCACGGGAAACCTTTACCTTGGATAACGCTAAATATCGGATAACGCTAAGACTTGTGGAACCAGGTTTTGGCGTTATCCAAGGTATTTCTGTACATTCCAACTCTTACATCCTCTGCCACGAGATCTAGAACAAGAAGATTAACAGTTTTCTTTTTTTTAGTTTTTTTTATTAAATTTTAAAAGTAATACAAAATACAAAATGCTTATAAAAGAAAGAAAGAAAATTCACATACAATACGAAAATGAAACAAGAGCATAGAAAAATATGAATATAGGGTAGCCATATATACTGAAAGTATAAGGATAAAGGTAGAAAGCTTTAAATTACCATATTCCACAATTCATGTCCTCTTAGCACAATAATAATTATCAATAGAATAATGAGTTTGAATAAACCAACTAATTCCAATCTACCTTATCTTATTTTTCTTTATATTAACTCTCCTTTCTAGACCATCTCAAAATATTCAAAACAGAAATTACCATTACACCATATGTGACTATACATTGCCCTAGAGAATGCGGTGTCCTTTATTCATCACTATTTCCAAAAACTATGATGTTCCTGTACTGGCTTGCTTCGGTCACCCCCCTGACCAGCAAACTCCACAAATAAAAGCCAAATTTGCCAAAATCTATTAACTTTTACTATACCGTTTTTTATGTTCAGCTCCCGTGTTAGTTTGTCGTTCAAAGCTAACTCCCACATTTCCCTGTACCAATCTTCTATCCTTAATGTCTGATCACTCTTCCACTTTCTCTCTATACATTGTCTTGCTGTTGTCAAACATATCGAAAGCAATTCTTTTTTATCCTTTCCTAGACTCATGTGTTCTGTGTCAGTCAGCAAAGCTATAGCTGGCCCCAGTTTTGTTGTTGTTGTTCAGTCGCACAGTCGGTTCCGACCCTTTGCGACCCTATGGACCATTGTTCTCCAGGCGCCTCTGTCCTCCACCATCCCCCTCAGCCCTCCCAGCTCTGTGCCCATTGTGTCTACAATGCCATCTAGCCATCTCATCCTTGGCCTCCCCCTTCTTCTTTTGCCCTCCACCTTTCCCAACATCAATGCCTTCTCAAGTGAATCCTCCCTTCTCATTTGATGTCCAAAGTATTTTAGCTTCATCTTTACTATTTGACCTTCCAATGAGCAGTCAGGGTTAATTTCTTCTAAGATTGACCTATTTGTTCTCCTCGCTGTCCAGGGTACTCTCAAAACCCTCCTCCAACACCACATTTCAAAGGCATCTATTCTTCTGCGTTCAGCCTTCCTAATTGTCCAGCTCTCACATCCGTACATTACTACTAGGAAAACCATTGCTTTGACTATTCTAATTTTTGTTTTCAATGTGATGTCTCTGCTTTTCACTATGTTCCCCAGGTTTCTCATTGCTTGTCTCCCAAGAATCAGTCGCCTTTTTATTTCATGGCTACACTCCCCATCTGCAGTGATCTTTGATCCTAAGAAAGTAAAATCTGTCACTGCTTCTACTTCTTCCCCATCTATTTTCCAGGAACTGATTGGGCCTGTTGCCATTATCTTGGTTTTCTTGATATTTAGTCTCAAGCCAGCTTTTGCACTCTCCTCCTTCAGCCCAATCAAGAGTTTCTTTAGGTCTTCCTCACTTTCTGCCATTAGGGTGGTATCGTCTGCATATCTCAGATTGTTGATGTTTCTCCCAGCGATTTTAATCCCATATTGTGATTCCTCCATCCCTGCACTGCGCATTATGTGCTCTGTGTATAGGTTGAATAGGCATGGTGATAAAATGCAGCCTTGTCTTACTCCTTTTCCTATTCCAAACCACTCTGTCATTCCGTGTTCTGTCCTAACTGTTGCTTCTTGGTTCATGTACAGATTTCTCAGGAGGCATATGAGGTGCTCTGGTATTCCCATCTCTTTAATTACTTGCCACATCTTGTTGTGGTCCACACAGTCAAATGCCTTAGTGTAGTCAATAAAACAAAAGTAAACTTGTTTCTGGTATTCCTTTGTTTTCTCCATGATCCAGCGTATGTTGGCAATGTGGTCTCTGGTCCCCCTGCCTCTTCTGAAACCGGCCTGCACCTCTGGTAATTCTCTTTCCACATGCTGCTGAAGTCTATCCTGTATTATCTTGAGCATCACCTTACTGGCGTGTGGGATGAACGCGATTGTTCGATAATTTGAACATTCTTTGGCATTGCCCTTTTTTGGGATTGGGACGTATACTGATCTTTTCCAATCCTGTGGCCATTGTTTTGTTTTCCAAATCTGCTGGCATATTGAATGCAGTAATTTGACGCCGTCATCTTTTAGCGCTTTGAAAAATTCAACTGGGATACCATCATCTCCACTAGCTTTGTTGTTTGCAGTGCTCTTTAGGGCCTTTATGACTTCGCACTCCAGGATGTCTGGCTCAAGTTCTACTTCTTCATCATTGTGATTGTCAGGAGTGTTGAGGTCCTTTTTGTAGAGTTCCTCTGTGTACTCTTTCCATCTTTTCTTAATCTCTTCTGCATCAGCTAGCTCCTTTCCTTCTTTGTCCCTTATCATGGTCATTTTTGCTTTAAATGTTCCCTTAATTTCCCCGATTTTTTTGAAAAGATCTCTGGTTCTGCCTCTTTTGTTGTTTTCCTCCATTTCTCTGCACTGTTCTTTTAGGTAGTTTTCCTTATCTCTCCTTGCTTTTCTTTGAAATTCTGTGTTCAAATGATTGTAGTTTTTCCTTTCTCCTTTGGCTTTTGCGTTCCTTCTTTCCTCTGGTATTTTAAGAGCCTCATCAGACAACCACTTTGCTTTCTTACTCTTCTTTTCTTTTGGTATGGTTTTCTTTGCTGCTTCCTGCATGATGTCCCTCATCTCCATCCATAATTCTTCTGGTACTCTGTCTACCGAATCTAAGCCATTAAATCTGTTTATCACCTCCACCGTGTATTCTTTAGGGATGCTGTCTAGGTGATATCTTTCTGGTCTCCGTGTTTTCCTTATTTTCTTTAGTCTAAGCCTGAATTTTGCGATCAATAGGTTGTGATCTGAGCCACAGTCTGCTCCAGGTCTTGTTTTTGCTGACTGTATGGAGGTTCTCCATCTTTGGCTACAGAGTATGTAGTCAATCTGGTTTCGGTGTTGGCCATCTGGTGATGTCCATGTGTAAAGTCGCCTCTTGTGTTGCTGGAAGAGAGTGTTTGCTATGACCAGTGCATTCTCTTGGCAGAACTCTATCAATCTTTGCCCTGCTTCATTCTGTGTTCCAAGACCAAATTTGCCTGTTATTCCCTCCACTTTTTGATTTCCTACTTTGGCATTCCAGTCTCCTAATATAATTTGGACATCATTTCTTGGTGTCTGTTCTATGAGGTGTTGTAAGTCCTCATAGAACTGGTCCATTGTTGCTTCATCTGCACCAGTGGTTGGTGCGTATATTTGAATCACAGTGACATTGAAAGGTTTGCCTTGAAATCTGACTGACATCATTCTGTCATTTTTGAGGTTATATCCCATTACTGCTTTTCTCACTCTTTTATTGACAATTATGGCTACTCCATTTCTTCTAAGGTTTTCTTGTCCACAATAGTAGATATGATGGTTTCCAGAGCTGAATTCACCCATCCCTGTCCATTTAGCTCACTGATGCCCAAGATGTCAATGCTTATTCTTTCCATCTCATTTTTTACCACTTCCAGTTTACCTTGGTTCATTGATCTCACATTCCATGTTCCTATGCAGTATTGCTCCTTACAACATTGCATTTCCCCTCCCCCTTTCCTGTCCCTCCCCTTCCTCCCCTCTGTGGTGTTAAGCATCCTGTATCACCTAGCCTGCCCTTTTGTTTTGCCTTTTGTTTTGGTCAATAGGGTTCTCTTGGCAAGATTTGTGGCGTGGTTTGCCGGTGTCTACGCCATTTTTCCCTCCTCGTACATTTTATCACAGTTTTTAAAAGTTTAAAACATTTAAGACATTTAAGACATTTAAGACAACATATTATCATGCATATTATCACACTTTAAAACACAGTCTCTATGTCAGTTTCTATGTTTAGTCAATATAAAGTCTCTATGTCAGTTGCTATATTAGGTCTTCTACATTTGCATATCAGCTACTTATCCTTTGCCTGAGACTCTGGCTCTCCTCCTCCTCCTCCTCACCCCCCCACCCCCCGGCTGGGGATGGCTGCCCGGCGGCGGCGGCAGGCCCTTTTGCCGCTCGCCCGGCTCTCCTCCTCCTCTTCACCCCCGGCTGGGGATGGCTGCCCGGCGTCGGCGGCGGCAGGCCCCTTCGCTGCTCGCCCGGCTCTCCTCCTCCTCTTCACCCCCCGGCTGGGGATGGCTGCCCGGCGGCAGCGGCGGCGGCGGCAGGCCCTTTTGCCGCTCGCCCGGCTCTCCTCCTCCTCTTCACCCCCTGGCTGGGGATGGCTGCCCGGCGGCGGCGGCGGCAGGCCCTTTTGCCGCTCGCCCGGCTCTCCTCCTCCTCTTCACCCCCGCCTGGGGATGGCTGCCCGGCGGCGGCGGCGACAGGCCCCTTCGCCGCTCGCCCGGCTCTCCTCCTCCTCTTCACCCCCCGGCTGGGGATGGCTGCCTGGCGGCGGCGGCGACAGGCACTTTTGCCGCTCGCCTGGCTCTCCTCCTCCTCTTCACCCCCGCCTGGGGATGGCTGCCCGGCGGCGGCGGCAGGCCCTTTTGCCGCTCGCCCGGCTCTCCTCCTCCTCTTCACCCCCGCCTGGGGATGGCTGCCCGGCGGCGGCAGCGGCAGGCCCCTTCACCGCTCGCCCGGCTCTCCTCCTCCTCTTCACCCCCGCCTGGGGATGGCTGCCCGGCGGTGGCGGCGGCAGGCCCCTTCACCGCTCGCCCGGCTCTCCTCCTCCTCTTCACCCCCCGGCTGGGGATGGCTGCCCGGCGGCGGCGGCAGCAGGCCCTTTTGCCGCTCGCCCAGCTCTCCTCCTCCTCTTCACCCCCTGGCTGGGGATGGCTGCCCGGCGGCGGCGGCGGCGGCAGGCCCTTTTGCCGCTCGCCCGGCTCTCCTCCACCTCTTCACCCCCGCCTGGGGATGGCTGCCCGGCGGCGGCGGCGACAGGCCCCTTCGCCGCTCGCCCGACTCTCCTCCTCCTCTTCACCCCCCGACTGGGGATGGCTGCCTGGCGGCGGCGGCGACAAGCCCTTTTGCCGCTCGCCTGGCTCTCCTCCTCCTCTTCACCCCCGCCTGGGGATGGCTGCCCGGCGGCGGCGGCAGGCCCTTTTGCCGCTCGCCCGGCTCTCCTTATATTTCCCCAAAAAATTCTAGAAATCTCATTTTCTATTTTTGCCCAAAATTCATTTACCACCTTGCAACTCCACCACATATGTTCATATATTCCCAAATTATTTTGGCACCTCCAACACATTGGGCTTTTGTTTTTATCTATCTGATGTAATCGAACTGGGGTCAGATATCATCTCCAAAGCATTTAAAAATTATGTTCTTTTACTCTGATTGACATTGTTCTCATGATCCTTTCCCCCCACTTAATTTTCCAATCCGATTCTGTGATACTGACATTAAGGTCTTGCTCCCATATTTTCCTCAAAGTTTCTTGTGAATTAGTCTCTTTATTTAAAATTTTATAAATTTTACGTACCAATCCCTTAATATCCATTTCTCCTTTTCTAATTCTAAGTAATATTACCTCAAAATCTGTTTTATCTAAGATTAACAGTTTTCCATGTCAATTTCCCTGTAAAGGTCACCCCACCCCACCCTAAGTGAGCAAAGTAGTTTCAGATGGACTGAAATCTAGATTGAAACAGGTTTAAATAATCTGAATCATCTGGTATGCATGGAGCTCAGTCATCACATATTTCTCAAGCATTGTTCCAAAAACCGGGAAATAACTAAACATTACAGGAATCTTGTATCGATTACTGTAATGCTCTCTACATACCTGTCAAGTTTCGGGAAATTTCTGTCAAATAAGGGAAATTTCCTGGCCTAAACGGGAAACTCGACAGCTATGCTTATCCTGTGCTGGCCTCCAGTCTAACTCCAGTCTAACTAATACGGGATGACGGCGGGAAAGAGTGTAAAATACGGGGATTTGACAGAAATTTCCTGAAACTTGACAGGTATGTCTCTATGTGATACGGAAACTTCAAAGGGTCCCGAATGCGGCTGCTAGGCTGGTTACTGGGGCGAGAAAATGTGTACATATCTCCTCAGTCCTGGCAGAATTGGATTGGCTTCCTGTTGTGTTCGGTGTCAGGTTCAAGGTGGCTGTGCTAACCTTCAAAGCCTTAAACGGGTTGGGACCTTTCTACCTGGTGGAGCGTCTACCCCTCAGAAATCAGGCCCACTTCATCCGCGCTCTTCTCTTACAACTCAACTCCAAGTACCGACTCCCAGGTTTGCTAGAAAGCCCATTACCCGTCGGAGGGCTTTCTCTGTGGCAGCTCCCGCTAACTGGAATGCTCTGCCTGGGGAGCTGTGATTGATTAACTCTTTAGGGACCTTTAAGAAGCAACTGAAAACTTTTCTTTTTGAGGAGCAGATCGTTGAAGCTTGTTGAAGTTTAAATAGGAGACCCTCCCATCATTTTGCCACTCAGGCTAGTGGTCCTTAGTGCCGATTGGACTGGGGGGGGGGGGGTTGTTTGCAAATCTTTGGTTTTATGATGTCTGTTCTTCTCTTTTTAATATTGTGAGCTGCCCAGAGTGAGAGTGTATCCCAGTTGGGTGGGGTATAAGTCGAATAAATACTACACTACACTACACTACACTACACTACACTACACTACACTATACAATACCTGTATTGTGAACTGCTCAGAGTGAGAGTGTATCCCAGTTGGGTGGGGTATAAGTTGAATAAATACTACACTACACTACACTACACTACACTACACTACACTATACTACACTACACTACACTACACTACACTATACTATACTATACTATACTATACTATACCTGTATTGTGAACTGCTCAGAGTGAGAGTGTATCCCAGTTGGGTGGGGTACAAGTCGAATAATATAATATAATATAATATAATATAATATAATATAATATAATATAATATAATATAATATAATATAATATAATTGTTGGGTAAATTGATAAAATCCACTTCTATTTAGGAATTGTCTCACAACCATGTTTTTCAAAATAGTTGTGTCAGTTCCTTTTCACCACGAGGCATTCACGGTATCTCAGCCCAACTGGCTTCACTCTGCCTAGATATTATCAGGCAAAAGGTGTAACCAGGAAGTATTGTGGTTATATGTCTCATCTCTCCGTCATCCTTATGAGCAGATGGCAACAACCCAAACTGATCCAAACAATTGCAACAATTGTATTAAAGGAGCAGCCTATTATGGTTGTCTTCCACACGGAGTTTAGCCAAAATGGACATGAGTGATTTGCTCTACAGTACTTAGCCAACAAGGCACAGCAGGCTATCAGTTAGATATAATTTTCTAGTGCCCATGCTCTACAAATAGAGCAATTGTCAGGATTTGACAGTGATTCTTTGTTCATACAGAGCATCGTACAATTAGGCATTATTATTATTATTTTACCAGAAGCAGGCTATTCCAATGGTGTTATCTCAGGCATTTTGTTAGATCTTCTTTTATACATGTGGCTAGAGATATGAAATTGCTGGAAATTTTCAAGCCATGGGGGAAAACCAATCCCCCCCCTCTTTTTTTGAAAAAGCAAACAAACAGAAAATTTCAGAAAAATTGAGAAATGCAACATTAGCACTTTTTTACAGGTGGTCCAGCCAGAATCTTGTTGTAGAGACACTCTTCACCATTCACCCATTCAGCAAGGTGTATTGTTTTTGCTCTCCATAGGTTTTCCCTAGCCTCTTCTGGTTTGATATTTAGCATGAGAGATGTGCAGAAAACTTATTTGACTTTAGCTGTTGTCTAGGGGTTGACGTTCACAAAGTGGGTGGGTTTAATGCTGTTTTATCTCATTTCATTATTTGCTAGCACATCTTGATGTGCTTCACAGGCGCAATGCCAAACAAATACAGTAATAGATTTTTTATATTGAGTAGGTTTCAGTCAGTAAAAATAATCCTTTAAGATTCATTAAGAGCTATGCTCTTAATCCACCTGTTTGGCATGTTCTGATTTATATCATACAGCACTGGCATATTCTGCTGTGGAGTAGCACGGGGAGGAAGTGTTGTTCTTATTAATTGTGGATGTGCACCCTAGTCTGAACCATCCAGTTTTCTTTGTTATTTCCGGTGGCAAATTTCTGTTTGGTATTTAGGCAGTGTTTTTAGAGGCCTGATTTTGATCCAGAGCGAGGCACAAATACTTTGACAATGTTTGAAAACCTTGCCTTCCCAGCTAACTTGGAGCTTCCTCTCTGCTTCTTTGTTCTTTAAATGGTAGGCACAGACCTGCGATTTCGAAGGGTTTGGTTTCAGATGTATTTTTTAATATAAGCAAATATCTTTTAAATTGGAGGTCACGGTGATAAAAAAGGCATTATTAGAGACCTAAGAGCCAAATGTTGTTTGCGAATCTAAAGATGACAAATTATAGAAATAGATCATTAGAGCCTGAAGTAACTTAAACTAGTACAAAGAAGAGGAGCATACACACTGCCCAACTTGAAGGTATATGCAACATGGGAAGCAAAGGATGGAAAATCAAACTTCCCATCTCCCAGGAACTCTGTTGACTGACCTGATTATAATACCTCTGCATCACTTGATAAATTCAAGGTGATGTCTCTACTTTTAACTATGTTCCCCAGGTTTCTCATAGCTTGTCTCCCAAGAATCAGTCGCCTTTTTGATTTCATGGATGCATTCCCCATCTGCAGTGATCTTAGATCCTAAGAAAGTAAGATCTGTCACTGCTTCTACTTCTTCCCCATCTATTTTCCAGGGACTGATAGAGCCTATTGCCATTATCTGGGTTTTCTTGATGTTGAGTCTCAAGCCAGCTTTTGCACTCTCTTCTTTCAACCTAAGCAGAAACTTCTTTAGGCCTTCCTCACTTTCTGGAAAACAAAACAGTGGCCACAGGATTGGAAAAGATCAGTATACGTCCCAATCCCAAAAAAGGGCAACGCCAAAGAATGCTCAAATTACCGAACAATTGCACTCATCCCACACGCCAGCAAGGTGATGCTCAAGATAATACAGGACAGACTTCAGCAGCATGTGGAGAGAGAACTACCAGAGGTGCAGGCCGGTTTCAGAAGAGGCAGGGGGACTAGAGACCACATTGCCAACATACGTTGGATCATGGAGAAAACAAAGGAATACCAGAAACAAGTTTACTTTTGTTTCATTGATTACACTAAGGCATTTGACTGTGTGGACCACAACAAGATGTGGCAAGTAATTAAAGAGATGGGAATACCAGAGCACATCATATGCCTCCTGAGAAATCTGTACATGAACCAAGAAGCAACAGTTAGGACAGAACATGGAATGACAGAGTGGTTTGGAATAGGAAAAGGAGTAAGACAAGGCTGCATTTTATCACCCTGCTTATTCAATCTATACACAGAGCACATAATGCGAAATGCAGGGATGGAGGAATCACAATATGGGATTAAAATTGCTGGGAGAAACATAAACAATCTGAGATATGCAGACGATACCACCCTAATGGCAGAAAGTGAGGAAGACCTAAAGAACCTCTTGATTGGGCTGAAGGAGGAGAGTGCAAAAGCTGGTTTGAGACTCAATATCAAGAAAACCAAGGTAATGGCAACAGGCCCAATCAGTTCCTGGAAAATAGATGGGGAAGAAGTAGAAGCAGTGACAGATTTTACTTTCCTGGGATCAAAGATCACGGCAGATGGGGATTGCAGCCATGAAATAAAAAGGCGACTGATTCTTGGGAGACAAGCCATGAGAAACCTGGGGAACATAGTGAAAAGCAGAGACATCACATTGCAAACAAAAATTAGAATAGTCAAAGCAATGGTATTCCCAGTGGTAATGTACGGATGTGAGAGCTGGACAATTAGGAAAGCTGAACGCAGAAGAATAGATGCCTTTGAAATGTGGTGTTGGAGGAGAGTTTTGAGAGTACCCTGGACAGCGAGGAGAACAAATAGGTCAATCTTAGAAGAAATCAACACTGACTGCTCATTGGAAGGGCTAATAGTAAAGACGAAGCTAAAGTATTTTGGACATCAAATGAGAAGGGAGGATTCACTTGAGAAGGCCCTGATGTTGGGAAAGGTGGAGGGCAAAAGAAGAAGGGGGAGGCCAAAGATGAGATGGCTAGATGGTATTGTAGACACAACGGGCACAGAACTGGGAGTGCTGAGGGGGATGGTGGAGGACAGAGGTGCCTGGAGAACAATGGTCCATAGGGTCGCAAAGGGTCGGAACCGACTGTGCGACTGAACAACAACAACACTTTCTGCCATTAGGGTAGTATCATCTATGTATCTCAAGTTGTTGATGTTTCTCCCACCAATTTTGATCCCAACTTGTGATTCGTCCAACCCTGCATTGCACATTATGTGCTCTGTGAATAAGTTGAATAAGCAGAGTGTCAAAATGCAGCCTTGTCTTACTCCTTTTCCTATTCCAAACCACCCTGTCATTCTGTGTTCTGTCCTAACTGTTGCTTCTTGACTCATGTACAGATTTCTCAAGAGGCATATTAGGTGTCCTGGTATTCCCATCTCTTTAATTACTTGCCACATTTTGTTGTGGACCACACATTCAGAGGCCTTGGTGTAGTCAATGAAACAGAAGTAGACTTGTTTCTGATATTCCTTTGTTTTTTCCATGATCCAACATATGTTGGAAATGTGGTCTCTAGTTCCCCTGCCTCTTCGCAACCCAGCCTGCACTTTTGGTAATTCTCTCTCCACGCGCTGCTGAAGTCTATCCTGTATTATCTTGAGCATAACCTTGCTAGCGTGTGGGATGAGCGCAATTGTTCAATAATTTGAACATTCTTTTGCATTACCCTTTTTTGGGATTGGAACATATACTGACCTTTTACAATCCTATGGCCATTGTTGAGTTTTCCAAATCTTCTGGTATATAGAATACAATAATTTGATTCCATCATGTTTTAGGACTTTGAAAAATTCAGCTGGGATACCATCATCCCCACTGGCTTTGTTGTTTGCAGTGCTTTTTAGGGCCTTTCTGACTTCACTCTCTAGGATGTCTGGCTCAAGTTCAATGTTCTCATCATTGTGATTATCAGGGGTGTTGAGGTCTTTTTTGTATAGATCCTCTGTGTACTCTTGCCATCTTTTCTTAATTTCTTCTGCATCAGCTAACTTCTTGCCGTTTTTGTCCCTTATCATGGTCATTTTTGCTTTAAACGTTCCCTTGATTTCCCCAATTTTTTAAAAAAAGATCTTTAGTCCTACCCCTTATGTTGTTTCCCTCTATTTCTTTGCATTGTTCATTTAGGTAGGTTTCCTTATCTTTCCTTGCATATAAGTGTGCTTGCTTTGCTTTATGTAGGAGTCCGATTCATGTAAAGATCTCTAATCAGCCTCATTAGCAACAGTTTATAGCCCCAGATAAACAAAGGAAAAGTTAAAAGCTAACGAAGCCCAGCTTCATTAGGCAGAGAGTAAGGAGGAAACAGAGATAGAGAGAAAGCATACACACACGACTGCAGTATTGGCTGAACAAAAGGATAATAATGGCGTCTCTTTATTCAAACAGAGTATATCAGAAACAAAACTAAGGCACATATAGCCAATCAGAAATGTCCGAACCAAATAAGGAGAAATAAGGAGAATTCTTCTCACTATTCTACGCATGCCCAAAATCAAGCGTTGTCTCTCATGTAGACAAAGAGGCCTTTGTTTACAAAATGTGAAGGCAGACAGGAAGACAGAAACCAGATGCATTCCCACATGTCCTCCTTTTTCATTTAAATTTGAGAGAGGGACGGCTAATCATACCCCTGCATGTCATCATACTCCATAACTACTCCTCCATATACATCATCACTGTCCTCCTGGACATCGTACCCCTCCTGACTCCTGGTACTTTGTTCCGGAGGATGATACCTCATTGAGTACAATTGCCGTCGTGCAAAACTCGATGTCTCCCTTCTACGCCGTGGACATGTGTTACACATAGAAATAAGATTAAGAATACAATAAATGCAAAAACACAAAGATATAAGGCAGATAATAATAATGAACCCATAAAAGAAAACTTGTCTAAGGACGGACAAATCAGGCAACCAAGAAGTCATCCAATCAAAGAGATTAACATCAGTGTGTACATTGTTAGTAATGCTCTCCTGTAAATTCTGAAGTTCTTTCTCAATAGTATTATTCAGATCCTGGAATTTTACCCGACATCCCTGGTTCCCGACCAGTTTACAAAATCCTCCGGATTTTGCTAACAGGTAATCTATGGCCAGTCTGTCCTGTATTTGGTCTTGATGAAGCTCAGTGATTTCCATTTGAAGATCCCGTATGACCCTCCCTGTGGCATTGATTGATTTCTCCAGCCTACAGGTGAGTCCCAAAATGGACCTTCTATTCTCCTGGGAAATGACACCTGGGTATGATCCCAAGGTGAGTGCTCCAGTGATAAAACCCCCTATAGCTCTCCCCCAGGAGCTACCATCAGAAAGCTGAACATCGATTATCACTTCATCATTGCAACCAGAACCCATCGGGCCGGCAACAGCTCTCCGGCGCCGTGCATCTGCCTGAAGCGGCATTTGCACTTGTACGGGTAAGGTAAAATAACCCAATGCTGCACATTGATATTGTCCTGGATGGAAATTCGTGGCAACTCCATTAAAAAAGAACCACATGTTGGGATCCTTAATTTGCCATCCATTGCAAATTGAACCACTATCTATAGCAGAATAATCAGGAGTAAACATAGGAAACACATCATATATATCTTCAATAGTAGTGTTAAACAAGGTATAATTAAGCTTATAAGAACTGTTATAACTACCCCATAACCAAAAATAATCATCACAACCCGTATAATTGCCTACATTCCGCAAAACCCTTTTTGCTTGAGTCCAGTGCTTCCATTTACTATTCCAGACTCCAGAACTATGACAGCAGAAACAAAGCCCTTTAGCGTATTTCTTGAATGTCATGCTTCACCAGCGGGTGTTGTTAAATTGTTCTGGGGGATTAGAGAAGAGTGTAGACCTATCAAGATGTTGCAAGTGTCCAATAACCAACTCAGGCGTGTTGAACAATGTCGGAAGAAAGGCCATTTGAGACACTGCCAGTGGATGCTCATAGTATAACGCTACATTCTTACCATGAACCTCAAACATATAGTTAGCATGACGAAGCCAAAAGTTGGGGTTGCCCCATGAGTCATTGTTCTTACAGCTGGAAGCACAGTAAGAAAGAAAAGAACAAATGTCAGCAAACTTAGTCTACTGGTGAACCACCATCCTGGAGCTGAGTAACCTTCTTCTCTCTCCATGGGTGGATCGCTCGAGCAGGAATCCACACACCCAGGATCCCCTTGTTGCCAATAAATGACCAATGGCTTAGGAAGACACTCCCCTAAGAAACAGGAGCATGCCCTGTTATTACTAGTACCATGTAACTAAACGTGAAACATGCCTGATGTATAACACAAATGCAATGTCACAAACCCATTTACATGTGTAGGGTACTGAAAACTCTTCCATGTACTTCTGAAGGTACCTTGAGATATGCAGTTTCATAAGGCAAAACATAACAGAAGCAAAGACAGGTCTTTCCCCTGCAAGAGAATAAGCAAACATTTAAGCATGAACAAAACATGAACATTTCTCTTCTTCCTTACATGAAGGAGGTCTCGGTTGCATTTTAGCAAGCATTTCTCCCTCCCCAATTACATGAGTAAGGCATTAAATTTCTTCTTCTCTCACTGGTGTAAGTGAAAGAGGCATTCAATAACTTAAAAAAAGCATAGCATGGTAAATCAAATACAGTACAAATATCATTAGAGCATTTCACACTCATAGCATGAGCAGGTAGACAATTTTTTTTTTAAAAAAAAGGTTTTCAGTTTTATAATGCAAACAAGGCCAATTCTTATTTAGAGTCCACACAAACTTTTTAGTCCAATAAAAATGTCTAAATTAAAAGTCCAAATGTTGATTGAAGCTTTCTTCTTAAACACTATCTTCTCTCCAGCACAGTTCTTGGCATGGCAAGGTTGAAATTAGGCCATAAATTACTTCTCACTGAATTCACAAGACACCCAGACAACCCCCCTTTTCAGCTTTTCAGGCAAACACTCATTCCTTCATGCTCCAGCCACACCCATCTGTATTAAGGCAGGCCGATGAGGTATGAAGGCACAAAGAACTTCTCCAGAAGTTGCAAGTAATTTCACACAGAAGAACAGTACAGGGAATTCCAAGTTGCTTTCCCTGCAATCCTGATGCTTGAAACTTGGAACAACCCATTCTGGATCTCTTTGTTTGAGGGTTGGGCAGTTCAAAATCAGCCAAAAACTGTATGTCTTCTCCCTCCTTGTATTTTTGCAAAAGCCTGCTGTCCATACAGGAAGGATCCATACCCCTTTTCCTCTGGACTTCTTTCATTTGCAGCATCTGAATCTCAACTTTATGACAAACTGCATCTGTTAGTTTGTACTTGCGAGAAGACCCCTTTTTGGGCGTGGGTTTTCTGCATTCCTCCTCTGGGCCATCCTTCCTGGCCACACGTGAGGAATCAAGTTTACTACTCAGCTTCTCCTGCTTTTGTGATGAGCGCTGCTTCAGGGGCGGGCTGAGATCTCCTATGCTGCTCTTTGAATCACACTCCTTGCTTCTTGCCACTTTGCATGCATTAATAGCTTCAATCTGTGATGAGGTCCCCACCATTTGTTCCCCATCAGCTGGCACTAGTTGTTTTTTAGACTTGGCAGGCAGTATTGCAGCAGTCCCATTTGCAAGAGCCTCTCTGTTCACTGGATATACAGCAACAGGTTCCATATCCAGCACAGCTGCAGTTAAAGCAGCAGAGAACAGGTCTTTTGTAGGGCTAAAAGTGCTTGATTGCTGCAAGGCAGGATATAATGTCCCATCTCCTTTTCCACCCTCATCCCCATCAGGGGGCTCATGCTGTTGTTTCTCATATGATGGAGGGGCAGTTGCCATAGTCCCTCCCTTGGCTGGAGGCAAAAGCTGTGGAAGGGGACCAGCAAGCCGCTGGGACAACAACATATTTTTTGGAGTAAGTCTTTGCAGACAGTTTCTGACTTCATTCCAGTTATATTGCACTGATACAGAAATCCCATCATGCTTCTGCAATTCTTTCCCAATCTTTTCCCATTCTTTTAAGTCCAGACAATCATATTTAAACGAAGGACAGATTTTTCCTACAACTTGGACCAGCTTT
The DNA here is from genome assembly GCA_035047345.1 of Bradypodion ventrale. Taxonomy (NCBI): domain Eukaryota; kingdom Metazoa; phylum Chordata; class Lepidosauria; order Squamata; family Chamaeleonidae; genus Bradypodion; species Bradypodion ventrale. The sequence goes on along the minus strand of JAWDJE010000005.1, from coordinate 162,892,012 downwards.
TGTACTTCCTTCTTATCAGCCCGTCGCCCATTCTTATCCAAAAGATATGAGATATCTTTACAAAACTCCTGTTCTGGCGAGGCTAGCACACACCCCATAATTATTGTTTTTCACTCACCCTTTTGGGACCCAAAGTAGACTTTGGATGAATTTCAAGCGCTTGATTTTACCTTTCCTCTGGTCGTGGGTGAATAAGACCTTGTCCCGGTCGCAATGAGGTGCTAATTAGGTGCTAATCGCTGATTGCTGCTTCAAAGCATTCCTTTGAATTTCATTCAAACGCCTCGCGACGGGGCACCACTTGTAGGAGTCCGATTCATGTAAAGATCTCTAATCAGCCTCATTAGCAACAGTTTATAGCCCCAGATAAACAAAGGAAAAGTTAAAAGCTAACGAAGTCCAGCTTCATTAGGCAGAGAGTAAGGAGGAAACAGAGATAGAGAGAAAGCATACACACACGACTGCAGTCTTTGCTGAACAAAAGGATAATAATGGCGTCTCTTTATTCAAACAGAGTATATCAGAAACAAAACTAAGGCACATATAGCCAATCAGAAATGTCCGAACCAAATAAGGAGAAATAAGGAGAATTCTTCTCACTATTCTACGCATGCCCAAAATCCAGCGTTGTCTCTCATGTAGACAAAGAGGCCTTTGTTTACAAAATGTGAAGGCAGACAGGAAGACAGAAACCAGATGCATTCCCACAGCTTTAAAGATTAACAAATGCTGTAGCCCATTTTTTAAGATGCATGAATTATTGTTATCAGAGTTTTTCAGGCATATTCTATTAAAGTGCTGAAGAAATTTCACCAGTGTCCTGTTTGTGGTGAAGACAAGGCAAGACAATGTGGCAAGAAATTTTCAAGGCCACGGAGAGATGTTGCCTCCATTGCACAACTGAGACAAGGGCTCTTTTCATTTTGTACTAGTTACACTCATTTCCCTTTTATGAAACTAAACATGTATCCATACACGTGAGCGTGTGCACACACAGAGCATGCACAAAAGGGAAGACTGACTGGTCTGCTCATTTTCAAAGAATTGATCAAATTCTACTCTGTAACAGAGCAGATATCAATCAAGTTATTTCTCTCACCTTCATTTCTCTTGAGTGTAAACCTTGTGTTTCTTTCCATTGTCTAGTAAAGGTAAAGGTTTCCCTTGCTCGAAAGCCAGTCGTATCCGACTCTAGGGTGCAGTGTTCATCTCTGTTTCTAAGCCGAAGAGCCAGCGCTGTCTGCTTCTGCAGATGTTTCCGTGGTCATGTGGCAGGCATGACTAGACACTGGAGTGCACGGAACGCTGTTACCTTCCCACCAAAGTGGTCCCTATTTATCTACTTGCAATTTCTTGCTTTCGAACTGCTAGGTTAGCAGGTTCCATTGTCTATGTTGCAAAAAAAAAACCCCTTTTGATAAAACAGAATTCCCTGCTGAAATGTTTTTGTCATCCTCTACATATTTGACTGGTGATCATTGATGTCTTTCTGAGATCCTACTGATGTTACTTTGCTGAACTCAGGCTGTGTCCACATTGGCAAACAAATGTGAGAAATGCTGCATGATGGGATGTGCTGATTTACTTCCCCCCCCCTTGACAACATAACATAAAGCAAATGTGGATTAGCCTAGACTCCTCCCCCCATCAAAGTTTATAGTTTTTGCCTCCACTGTTGGATCTTCTACATTTTTTGGCATCATATCCATTTGCATTGGTTCAGGTGATATGATAGCATTGGTTCAGGTGATATGATAGCTTGAACTGTTACAGACAATTATGTGCTGGTGTCAGGCACAATGGCTTCAGGGGGACAATAATGTGATTCCTTTTTTTAAAACTTGGTGCCAGTGCTGTTGCAGTAGAGCACCCAGATACCAAAAGAAAATAAAAAACAGAGAATGAGAAGAGAAAATGAAAATAGGAAATTGCCTTGTGACCAGTGGTGGGCATCAGCAGGTTCGTACTAGTTCACCAGAACCAGTAGCAGAAATTCTGGCTGACCCTGCCCATCCAAGTTTTGAAATAAAGTACTGTAGTCCTAATTCGGATGGAACGCAGGGCTTTCCCCTTGGCCATGCCCACCACACCATGCCCACAGTGTGGTAGTAAATTTTTTTGGAGCCCCCTTCTTGTTGTGATCTTTATTAAGTTGTTCTCCTGTAACCCCGCATCCTACAGAGCTACAAAAGAGCTATGTTAACAAGCTACATTAACCAGCTGAAAACAAGATAAAAGGAAGGTGTCATTCTATCTCCCTGTTGTGCATGGAATAGTATGGAATGTAACTGCTACGTTATGGCTTTAAGTTAAATGTAACCGGTTCTACAGGAAATGTATACTCAAGCCATTTGTAAAGAACACATTGTATTCAGCTGCTAGTGGAATGCGAGCTTGCTACCAGAGATGGGAGCAGCGAGCATTCAACTCACATGGTACAAATTTCCCAATCATGCCTAGCCACGGGAAAACTTCCTGCCACGGATACACCTGGACAAGGAGGGCAGGACTCCGGATGATGTCACGCCGACAGTAGCCACTAGGCTACCTTGTACCCATATTCAAATATATAGTGACTGTATAAAAGGAGTTGTATTGCCACCATTACCGTGTGTTCGAACTGTACTTCATGCAATAAAGTTGTGTTAGCCAGCATACGGCTGCTTCTATCGTCTTGCTTCCCTGAACACCAAACTCCCCCTTTCTCATTGTGTGGTCAGTTAACATGAACAGACCCAGGGAAACCAAATTTGCGTACAGTATCTTTCATATGTAGTTGAACGCTCACTTGAAACCTGAAGCTGAACCAGAGCTTCATTAATCTTTCTTCCCAAACCATCTAGATTTAGTTCTAGCCTTGGCATACCTGTCAACCGTGGCTCCGGAAAATACGGGACCTGCACAAACGGTTCTGCTCAGGTTGCCTTCTATGCGACCTGTGCAAAATGGTTCTGTGCAGATCACCTTCTACACATGCGTAGAAGGTGATCTGCACAGAAGGGCTGCGCAGTACCTCTTTTCCCCAGCTGCCAATTCCGGAGGTTTGGCAGCTGCGGGCGGGAAATGGCGCAAATCGGCGCCAAAAATTGGGAAATCCCGGCCAATCCGGGAAGGTTGACAGGTATGCCTTGGTCCTAACTTTTGCCAAAGTGGAGATCTACAATGTAACATTTTCAAGGCTGTTTTTCCAAAAGAGGTACAGGAGTTTCTTTCAAGTTCAGCACTATTTTCCTGACAATCTACTAGGACTCATGGCAAGGTATTATACAGTCACTGTTCTATCTTCTGAAGGTTCTTTCGCTACAGATTGTAGTTTTAATTTCGTCTTCTACTTTTCTGGGAGAGTACGAAGAGGCTTTTGTTCTACTTTGTGTCTTGCTTCTAGCCCAAAACTCAGTGACTTAAATGCAACTCTTCCCTGGACAAACTCATGCAAGTCCTCTTCACAGCTTTCCCCTGCCCATTTATATATTTTTTGATGAGATAGCAATTGTTTCACAAAATAAATCTGACAGAAAGGAATCTGGGCCAAGTTATCTGCTACAGGAAGTCTGTGATTCGGAGGAGGAATTGCTTATGTGCAGAGAACATTTGCACATCACAGTAGAAGCATTTCACATGTCTCTTACCTTGCAAATTAACCTGCTTTGCTTTGTAATTGGACTTAGATGTAAATACTTTTGAAAGGCATGTTGAGGCATTTAGGAGGCCTTTTATTATTAAGTTTTCAAGTTTCATGCCAGTCTTTCACCAGTACTAGTTTTTAAAATTGCAAATGAGCTTTTTCTATCAGTACAGTGAATAGTGACATGTAATGAGAATGCGAAGCAACTTTTCAAGCTTTGCAAAAGATGCTGTACAACATGGTAGTACTGTATGTATTTTTGTGCAAACTGGTGGCTGCTATATGGCTCATATAATACTCTCTGGTTCTGTGGGGCTATCTATCTATCTACCTATCTATCTTTGCTCCCGTCTTTGTCCCAGCTCCTGCCAACCTAGCAGATTGAAAGCAAGAAATTGCAAGTAGATAAATAGGGACCACTTCGGTGGGAAGGTAAGCAGCATTCTGTGCACTCCGTTGTCATCATGCCTGCCACATGACCATGGAAATGTCTGCAGAAGCAGACAGTGCTGGCTCTTTGGCTATTAAAGAGAGATGAGCACTGAACCCTAGAGTCTGATACGACTGGCTTTCGAGCAAGAGTGACTTTTACCTTTACCTAAATTAATATTACAAACAAAAACTTTACAATCCTATTTATTTATTTATCGGATTTGTATTGCCACCCAATTCCAAAGACTCTGGGCAGCGTACAGATATTAAAACCATCAAAATTTTAAAATCACAATTAAAACCCCATTAAAAACTACCACAAAACATTCCCTACCCTCCCACCAGTTTCAAAAGAGGGAGAGAGCATTCTTAAATCAGCCAGCAGGCTGGGGCCGCAGCACGGTCGGTGCCCCACACCTGCTCTGCCAGCCAGGTTTTTAAACCTTTCCTGAAGGGCAGCAACTCCATTTGGAGATGCAACTCGGTTGGCAGGAGGTTCCATAGGGCCGGAGCAGACACTGCGAAAAGCTCTCCTCCTAGTGCTAGAGAGATGCACCTCTCTAGTAGATGGAACAATTAGAGAGCCTCTCTGGTCCGCTCTGGTGGGATGGACAGATACCGTATTCTTGGGGTGATGTGGTCTCTTAAGTATCCTGGCCCACTACCATGTAGGGCTTTGAAGGTAATAACCAGCACCTTGAATTGCACCCGGAGGCATACCAGCAACCAGCGCAGCTCCCAAAGCAGTGGCAAGGCACGGGCATACCGCCCGCATCCCATCACCACCCTAGCAGCCACATTCTGGAACAGTTGCAGCCTTCGAATGGTCATCAAGGGCAGCCCCATGTAAAGCGCATTGCAGTAGTCAAGTCTGCAGGTGACTAGAGGGTGCGTGACCATAAGCAAGGAGTCCCAATCTAGGAGCGGGCGTAACTGGTGTATGACATGAAGTTGTGCAAAAGCCTTCCTGGCCACGGCTGCCACCTGCTCTTGTACATATGCTGCTCAATCAGCTTTTTAAAGAATGATTAAATTAATTATGTATAAATCAATAGTGACATAACAAAGCTGGATACTGCTATTTGTATACTTGAGCTCTTTTCACCAACACCAAAGTATGAGTTGCTTGAAGAAATACAGAACCCCGCATAATGAAAAAATTCAGTTCCATAGAGTTCTTCGCTATGCGTTCCCCCCCCCCCCATTATGCGGTTCCTTATGGGAGACATCCCGCATAACGGGGAGAAAAAACAGGTACTGTATACCCATTAAGCGGGTATACCCCAGTTACCAAAACCCCCGCATAACGAAAATATTTTTGTTATGCGGGGTTAAAATATTTATTTGAAACCAAATGAGGGAACCATTGTTATCCTGGTTATTCATCCACTAACCATTTGCAATTCAACAGGGTGAAACTTCACAACTAATCTGAATAACGGGTATTACTAGTTGTAAAAAAACCACATTGACTTGTATACTTATCTGTCATGCTAACCATTCTGTACCTCTGTACCGGATGTGCCATGAAGTCTGACTCTTGTGTCTGACAAACTGGACTTGATCCGCGAAACAATAACATTCAAATACAGCCGTTAGTTTTTAAGGGGCCACAATATGTTTTGATTACTTTCTGATATGCTTAACAGTTAAGGTAAAGGTCACCCTTGCTCGAAAGCCAGTCGTATCCGACTCTAGGGTTTGTGCTCATCTCTGTTTCATAGCCGAAGAGCCAGCGCTGTCTGCGTTTGCAGACATTTCCGTCGTCATGCGGCAGGCATGGCTAGACACCGGAGTGCACGGAACATTGTTTACCTTCCCACTGAAGTGGCCCTTATTGATCTACAGGTGAAACTCGGAAAATTAGAATATCGTGCAAATGTCCATTCATTTCACTTAAAAGGTGAAACAAATATATGAGATAGACTCACTACATGCCAAGCGAGAGATGTCATGCCTTAATTTGTTATAACTGTGATGATACAGCGTACATGAGATTATGTGATGATTATGGGGTACATGAGATTGGGGGGGGGGGGGGGTTTGGGGTTTTCATAAACTGTAAACCATAAGCATCAATATTATAACAAAGTAAGGCTTGAACTATCTCGCTTTGCATGTAATGTAAAGGTAAAAGTTTCCCTTGCTGGAAAGCCAGTCGTATCCGACTCTAGGGTTCAGTGCTCATCTCTGTTTCAAGGCCGAAGAGCCAGCGCTGTTAGCTTCTGCAGACGTTTCCGTGGTCATGTGGCAGGCATGACTAGACACCGGAGCGCACGGAATGCTGTTTCCTTCCCACGGAAGTGGTCCCTATTGATCTACTTGCAATTTCTTGCTTTCGAACTGCTAGGTTGGCAGGAGCCGGGACAGAGACGGGAGCTCGCTCGCTCCGTCCTGCAGTATTCGGGATCCGAACTGTTGACCTCCCCTCCTTCCAGTCTGCGTCTTTAGCCACTTGAGCCACTGCTTAATAAGAGAGAACGACTATCCAACGCTGCCCTGGGCAACAGGTCGATAAGAACGAATAAAACATTTTATGTAACGTCGGGAAACGGGTGACGTGTTTTCCCCCTAGGAAGGGAGACAACCATACAGTAGTCACGGAGACCATCTCCCCCTCCCCCTTGCGCAGGAAGTCGACATAAAATGGCGTCGGAGGTAAACCGGAAGCACCGCGGCTGGTAAAGACAAGGGCCGCCGCTGCCTCGGCCGCTGTGGCTGAGCGAGGGCCGGTTGTTCTTCCGAATCCGAGGGCTTCCCGCTCGCCAGTTGCCCCGGGGAGGGGGGGGGGGGAGGCGGGCTTCTTCCTCCTCCGTTTCTATCCGGCCGGAGGAAGGAAAGGACGGCATGGAGATTCTCAAGGCGGAAATCGAGCGGAAGCGAAAGTTGCTGGAGGAGAAAGAGTTGTTGGGGGTAAGAGCTGGGAAGGCGGAGAAGGCTGGGGTGGGTGGGTGAAGGAGTTGAGGCTGCGGCGTGTGTGGATGTGTGTGTAAAAGAGTTGTCGAGGTGTGTGTGTTGGTGGTGGTGTGTGTGTAAGAGTTGTCGAGGTGTGTGTGTGTTGGTGGTGTGTGTGTGTGTGTGTGTGTAAGGGTTGTCGAGGTGTGTGTGTGTGTTGGTGGTGTGTGTGTGTAAGGGTTATCGAGGTGTGTGTGTGTGTGTTGGTGGTTTGTGTGTGTAAGAGTTGTTGAAGTGTGTGTGTTGGTGTGTGTGTAAGAGTTGTTGAGATGTGTGTAAGAGTTGTCGAGGTGCGTGTGTGTGTTGTTGGTGTGTGTGTAAGAGTTGTCGAGGTGTGTGTTGGTGGTGTGTGTGTAAGAGTTGTCGAGGTGTGTGTGTGTTGGTGGTGTGTGTGTGTGTAAGGGTTGTCGAGGTGTGTGTGTGTGTTGGTGGTTTGTGTGTGTAAGAGTTGTCGAGGTGTGTGTGTGTTGGTGGTGTGTGTGTAAGAGTTGTCGAGGTGTGTGTTGGTGTGTGTGTAAGAGTTGTCAAGGTGTGTGTGTGTGTGTGTTGGTGGTGTGTGTGTAAGAGTTGTCGAGGTGTGTGTTGGTGTGTGTGTAAGAGTTGTCAAGGTGTGTGTGTGTGTTGGTGGTGTGTGTGTAAGAGTTGTCAAGGTGTGTGTTGGTGTGTGTGTAAGAGTTGTCAAGGTGTGTGTGTGTGTGTTGGTGGTGTGTGTGTAAGAGTTGTCGAGATGTGTGGGGGGTAGGGTGGAGGGCTGCCAAGCCTTGCCGACCTGACCCATGTCAGGGCGGCTTTTAAGTTTCACAACAGACGTGGCAGGAGGAAACCATTCAGCAGGAGAGGCTCCCACCCATTTCCAAACAAAAATTCTCCTGAATTTCTGGTTTTGTTGTGTGTGTGTGTTTGGGTACTTGCTGAACATGGGCAGTGATGTCCGGAGAGAGAGGTGAAACTCGGGAAAAATAAAATATCGTACAAATGTTCATTCAGTTCAGTAGTGCAACATAAAAGGTGAAACAAATATATGAGATAGACTCATTGCTCGCAAAGCGAGATGGTTCAAGCCTTACTTTGTTATAATATTTATGCTTATGGCTTGCAGTTTATGAAAACCCCAACCCCCCAATCTCATGTACCCCATTATCATCACATGATCTCATGTACGCTGTATGCCACGATCGTCACAATTATAACGAATTAAGGCATGACATCTCTCGCTTTGCATGTAGTGAGTCTATCTCATATAACATTTCACCTTTTAAGTGAAATGAATGGACATTTGCACGATATTCTAATTTTCCAAGTTTCACCTGGATGACGTATTTGAAAATAAAGGGTAATATGTATCAAAGAGTAAACCAACAAACAAACAAAAACCTCAAAAAACGTTGTGGCACCTTAAAGACTAACTGCTGTATTTTAATTTTTGTGGATCAAGTCCACTTCGTCAGATGGAAGAGTGACACTAGGAAAGGTTTCCCTTGCTCGAAAGCCAGTCGTATCCGATTCTAGGGTTCAGTGCTCATCTCTGTTTCAAAGCCGAAGAGCCAGCGCTGTCTGCTTTTGCAGACATTTCTGTGGTCATGTGGCAGGCATGACTAGACTCCAGAATGCATGGAACACTGTTTACTTTCTCACCGAAGTGGTCCCTATTTATCTACTTGCAATGTCTTGCTTTTTAACTGCTAGGTTGGCAGGAGCTGGGACAAAAACAGGAGCTCATTCCGTCCTGCAGTACTTGGGAATCGAACTGCGGACCTCCTGCCTTCCAGTCAGTGTCTGAGCCACTTGGGACTACATGGTACTAATTTATACATATCAGGTGCAGAGGCACGCAATGGTTGCATAACATATAAGTTTGCAAATCTGTGCGTAAACGGTCTAACGTGGCTTTTATTTCAGATTTCGGTATATTTCTGAAGGAAGGGTGGGGGGAAGTAGCACATTTTGCAATTTCAGAATAATTCTAGTAGTGATGAAATCTTAAAATTGTATAATATTTTTCTGCAGCAATCTGTATTAAGATTTGTTTGATTTCATATGCCAGGCATGTAAAAGTGCATGAAGTAATTCAGTAAAAAAATTGTATGCATGTTATATGTGTCCCCGAATTTCTTTTGACTGGAATACTGACAAATCTCAGCTTCTTAGAAGTGTTAATTTACATTTAAATTCATAATATTGTTTTAGTTAACTGCTGATTTTTAACTAGTAAACTTAGCTTTTGCAAAAAAAAAAGTGATTTAAAGTTAAGGTTTTCTGTGACATCTTTAAGGAGTTAAGGAGATATTAAGGCACATACCATATTCATTTTTTTTGCAATGAATACTGAAACCTAGCATTTTTGTTTAAAGGTACTATATGAGTGACTTTTTACAATCTTCTTTCTATGACCTATATACCAGTATAATTATTACATGTTTGTTATACCTTCCTCTTTTCCCAAAAGCTAATGATTTCTTGACCAGGCTTCAATCCCTTTGATTTTTGGAAAACATATTCAATAAAATCTCCCCATATATGCAAGAATTTGTTGTTCTTTGCCATCCCCTTTTTAATTTTGAGTTCACATGTCAGCTTATCATTCAGTGATATGTTCCAAACTTCTTTGTACCACTCCTTAAAATCTATGGAGATTTGCGTCTCCAGATGGAGTTGTTGCCCTTTAGGAAGGAACTAAAGACCTGGCTGGCGGGCCAAGTTTGGGGTGCGGGTGGGGATGGGGGTACCGTTGGGTGGTTGGTATAGAGAAGTGTGCCTTCCCCCAAGGTCCCTTTGGTTCTTGCGCACCTTTTAGGGGTGGGTTTTTTAACTTTTAACTTTTTTTATCATGTGTCTTTTATGTATTTACTGTCCGCTGTGTAAACCGCCCTGAGTTGGGTTGTACCTGAGTGGGCAGCATATAAGCGTGAAAAATAAATAAATAAATAAATAAATAAATAAATAAATGGAGATGCACATTTTCCAATTCTTTGCTAACAATCTCATAGCTACTATCATAATTATAATCAATTCATTCTTGTATTTATCATTGTATCACTTAAATCCATTACCAATGCAGTATTGGGACTCATGCATATTTTTAGAGACAATATCTTATTAATTTCATCACAACTCTTTTTGAATATATTGTACACCTCTTTACACTTCCACCATAAATGTAAATATTGTACCACTGGGTATGTGTTATTGACAAATTGTAGGCCTACCAGTGTCAAAACATTTTCCCTCATATTATCAAAAGATGAATTTGAAGTGTTAATGGAATCACAAAACATAATATCTACTTTTATGTCTTTTAGGGCAATAAAAAGTATTTTAAACGCGGTGAGTTAGCTAAGAAGGAAGAAGAGGCATATTTCCAAAGATGTGGCTACAAGGTAATGTAATAGTGCTCACATTAGCTATTCTACTTAGTGGTGCATTGTCTGTTTGAACCTATTTAAAAATAAATGAATAATAATTCTTCATTCACTCTGTCATTGTTGCACTTTAGCCTGTAAGTGAGAAGCCAGCAGGAGAGGTATGAGTTCCCAAGCAAAAATTTGCAATGCAGGAAGAGGCATGCATGGATATGCAGCTACTTGAACTTGTGTTTTTAGTTTGGCTTCTTTTGTGGAGGGCATGAGTTGCTTGAAAATAAAACTGCTCTTTTTTTGTGCACTCCATCAGGCATGTACAGAGTACGACGTGTAATATAGCCCCCCCCCCCAATACTAGAGGCTGTTATTCTCTAGATTGCTTGCCTAACTTGCTCTGGGGGTCTTGTATGCTTAAATACCCAAAAAAGCATTGCATTGGTTTCCAGCTCATGTCTTAGTCCTCAAGATCCAGATCATGAAAGATGGTGATAAAATAATAAAATAGCTTGTATAAAATAGCTTATAGGAAATGAACAACTTGAAAGATTTTTCTGCTCTCAAGATCACTGGCATGTCAGTAAAGGAATTTGGATGTAAACCAGTAGCTTTGCATTTCAAATTATAAAATATAAATACAGTGGTACCTCATACAACGTTTTTAATCCGTTCCATGGGGCTCGTTGTTGTATGAAACAATTGCTATACGATGCATGCATCTTATAGCGATTTCCCCTATGGGATGCATTATACAACATTTTTTTTTTACTAAATGGTTTTTTCCATTGAAAAATTGTTCTATGATTTTTTCCATAGGGAAAATTGTTATGCGGGATGCCATTTCCCCCCAAAAACCTAATTGTTATGCAATTTCATTGCTATACGGGGCGATTGTTGTATGAGGTTCCACTGTATTTTATATTTTTTAGCTTTACAGTCTTTTATTACATTTAATATAGATGAGCATCGTCAGTCCAAAATATTAATATCATAAAGCTATTGAATTTCTTGTTTGATTTTATAAAGGACCTTCCTGCCAAAAGGTAGCTAAACAAATATTGTGCCTGAAGCAGGAAATTCAGATTTCCTATGGTAATGAAGCTGTAATATTAACATTAGAATCATTCGTTTTATTACTTGTGTTTGAGTTATTCTGTTTTGTTGTTTATTCTGTTGGTGTGGGATTTTTATTTCAGCGAACTCATACTGGCTTTAGTCAGGTGGGTGATATACAAATGTTAAAAAGATTTTTTAAAAATTAAAAATCCATATTGGCTAGAGACCATAATGGAAAATATAGTATATCTATACCTATAAATCTGAGCGTTAACTGTTGTGATTTGACAAAGGATCCCGCACCCGGCCATACTGTCCCGTACCGAGCATTCGTGCACTCGCCCGAACTGGGTACGGAGGTAACTGGGGGGTTGAGAAATGCAGCAGTGGGGCAGGAGACTCACGAACGTGAACAAATAAAAAGGACTTCACTTCCCAACGTTCCTTGCGCCGCGCCACAGCCAATCAGGCTGAGAGGCGCGAGCAAAAGGAACATTCGGAAACGCGCCGCGCCCAATCAACATGGAGCCGCAGAAAAAAACCCGCTGCACAAACAGAACGCACAAACCCATAACTACAAGTCCCAGAGTCCTGCGCGCTGCGCAAAAAATAAAAATAAAAAACAACATGAGGGCAATCCGCCGCAGGCGGATGCAGCGCCTCACAGCCATGCAAATACCCACCGGGCTTTTTTCATGGAGAAACGGGGAGGAGAGGGACTCCCTCTTCTCCAAGACACAGCAAGACCACCACCGGCCTCAAGAAAAGTTGAGCCGGGGTGGAAAAAAAACACAAACAGCTGCCGCAGCTGCCGTGCGAAGCCGTCCCTCCCCGCCCCCTGCCACCGGGCGAGGAGGTTAAAAGGGCTCCCGTGGCCGAGGGAGCCGAAGACGCCGCAGCCGCTGTGCGAAGCCGTCCCTCCCCGCCCCTGCCACCGGGCGGGGAGGTTAAAAGGGCTCCCGTGGCCGAGGGAGCCGAAGACGCTGCAGCCGCCGTGCGAAGCCATCCCTCCCCGCCCCCTGCCACCGGGCGGCGAGGTTAAAAGGGCTGCTGTGGCCGAGGGAGCCGAAGACACCGCAGCCGCCGTGCGAAGCCGCCCTCCCCGCCCCCTGCCACCGGGCGGGGAGGTTAAAAGGGCTCCCGTGGCTGAGGGAGCCGAAGACGCCGCAGCCGCCGTGCGAAGCCGTCCCTCCCCACCCCCTGCCACCGGGCGGGGAGGTTAAAAGGGCTCCCGTGGCTGAGGGAGCCGAAGACGCCGCAGCCGCCATGCGAAGCCGTCCCTCCCCGCCCCCTGCCACCGGGCGGGGAGGTTAAAAGGGCTCCCGTGGCTGAGGGAGCCGAAGGACGCCGCATGATGACGTTCTCGTCCGTGGCCCCACCATGGTTGTGGGCTTGGCTGCTGAGGACATTGCGGTATTTGTCTTGTCTCTTTTGTATTTTGTAGAGTGTATTATGGTATTATTGCTTATTACTGAGCTGAGCTCCAATGTAGTTGTTGAGCCCGGCTCGCATTAAGAGTTGTGTAAGGTCGTTGAGCCTTGGGCTCCGACCCTCCCCCCCTTTGGATTATTATTATTTTTTCCCCTGATTATATCTTGTAACATTGTAAACTGTTATTATGTTCTGTATTTGTTTATTTTTTATTTAATTGTTTATATTGTGTTTATGCTTGATATGTTGTTATTGTCTTGTATTGCATAATGAACTGTATTGTGTCGTATTTCCCCTTTTCCCTCCCCTTTCCCCCTCCCCTTTCCCCCTCCCCTTTCCCTTTCCCCTACTTATGTTTAGTAGCTGAGCGATCGTGTAACCATTTTGTTATGTTAGAACTTAAATGTTATTGCACATTTTATTGTTTCACTGCTGTATTGTAACATTGTATCATTTGTAATTTTGTATATTGTATTTGATTTAACTGTTGTAAGCCGCCCTGAGTCGGCCCTGGTCGAGTAGGGCGGGGTATAAATCGAATAAATGAATGAATGACAAACAGGGGGGATTCAAGCGGGGTGGGAGGTACTGATGTCTTTCCTCCCTTGAAAGCAAAACAATTCATCTGCAAAGGAAAGGCAGCGAACAGCGCTCCGGCCACTGCCTTTACTTTACGAGTAAGTGTTTCGCTTTCAAGGGAGGGCGAAGGCATCAGTGCCTTCCCCCCCTTGAAAGCGAAACAATTCCTCCGCAAAGCAAAGGCAATGAACGGTGCTCCGGCCGCTGCCTTTACGAGTAAGTGTTTCGCTTTCAAGAGGGGGGCAAGGCACTGGTGCCTTGCCCCCCCCCCTTGAAAGTGAACCCATTCCCAGGGAAGCAAAGCCAGCGGACAGCACTCCACCCGCTGACTTTACTTACCAAAAAAGTGTTTCGCTTTCAAGAGGGGGCCAAGGCACCAGTGCCTCCCCCCCTTGGAAGAGAAACAAAACTAAAAAACACAAACACCAAAATAATTAAAATAAATAAACCATTAATTAAAAAACCCACAAAATACAAAAACATCCAAAATTAACGAAAACCAAAAATAACAAACAGAAAAAACACACAGAAAAACACCAAAAAACCCCCCAAAAACAAAACAAACCCACAAAATAAATTAAACCAGCCAATTTACCAGCATGTCCTACCTCCATGACGGCTGGAACTGAAATGAGGAAAGAAAGAGACTACTTAACGGAAGAAGCGCCACCCAGAGGCCAGTAGAAAAAAAAACAGTCAAAGTAAAAGAAATACTCAACAGCCCCACCCAGAGGCCACAAGAGATAAAACAGTAAAATACATAACATTACATCACACATTCACACAAATCACAAACAAATCACAAAATAATAAAATAAAAACATTTCTAAAATCCTGTATAGAGTTTTCACTCAAAAAAACAACAACCCCAAAACATCTAAACACAGTTTAAAAACATTGAATGTAAAAAAAAGTGTACTTTCACATTTTTAAAATTATTATTCAAGGTATAACTATTTTAAAAAAATTCACATACTAAAACATTATTTGGTTAAATAAAATAATTGTAAAAAATTATATCATCCTTTCCTCTTTTTTTAATCCACAAAAACAAACCCAAAAAAGCTGATCACAGTTTATAACAGCCCGTGTGTATAAATAAACATTTTAAAAATCACAATTACAGACTAACCTCATTTGTACAAACATTAACAAAACAAAAACCATCAAAAACAATTTAAAACAGCCTGGCACCGCCGGGCAAAATCTTCTAGTAAAGTGATAAAACTCGTACAGTACTTTAGCTGGAAACCAAGTTGTCCTTGTGTAACAAAGTATAGGGACACATAAAGTTATAGATACATAATTTTGCTGAGCATTATGCCTAGGCAATGCAGATTGTGCAGATTGATCAGTCAGTTAATTGTGCTATTCCCATTGTGATGAACTGCAATGTGCTATCAAAAGGCCTTTATGGATAACACTTCTGCCTTGATGCTGTTGTTTCTAAGGGTGTAATATTGAATTACAATTGTGTAGCTATTCAACAGATTCTATTTGATATATAATATGTGAAATGCAAGTGAGAAATGTCTGCAAAGTATGATATTTTTATTTATTTATAGCCATATTTTAGCTATATTTTTATTTTTCACGGTTCTTAAAAGACGTATGAAAGGAATAGAATGTTTTGCTGAGAAGAAAGGATGTTGTGATTCACCCCAGGTAATGTGTGGGGAATTTACAGTAGAAAGTAGACTGGGCTTGGACTTCTAATGAGGAATATATAGTCCTCTAGGCGTGTTTGGTCTATAATTGTTATCTATCTTAGGATAGCTGATTGTAAGAGATCGTGGGATTTGTAGTCTTCCAGTGTTCTGGAGTCACCATGTATTCTGCCACTAGTTTATAGATGTGAGCATGGCTACAGTGACCAGACTAGCATAGTAGAAAAACACTTGGAGAAGAAGCAGAGGCAAGGAGTGTGGGATTGGACTAGTTTCCCAAGGAATCTTTCTAAATCTAAACACATATATCCATGTGACATTCAATAGCTCTAAGAGATTTTATAGAGCCTCCGAGATCTCTGCATTTCAACCATTTCAATTTGTTTAAGGCAGGGCAAGTGCTGACAACATTTTGCTAATGGAGATGCTTTCGCTTTAATTTGTGTACGATAGTTATGGGTGTTTTACATTGCTTGTGAAAAGGAAGCATTGATATAAAATATTATTTTGTTATGGCTTAGCCACTGCTTGTAATTGTGTCCAGCTGACAGAATGGCTTAAATATCTGTGTGTATGAAAGTTAACTCCTATAATCAGCTTCTCTTTCTGATGTCAATAAATTTAAATGTGTGTATGGCTCTATTTTAAATTTTTATTCCGAATTATTATTATTATTATTATTATTATTATTATTATTATTATTATTAATAATAATAATAATAATAATAATAATAATAATAATAATAATAATAATAATAATAATAATAATAATAATAATAATAATAATAATTTGTTGTTGTTGTTGTTTTTTTCCATGTACACAACCCTGACATGAATAGCGTGTTTGATTGGAGCTTTAGCTGAGGAATGGGTATCTTTCCAAATAATGTTCTACCTAGGTAGATGAATTTATCACCCGTATTTGATGAATAGAGGATATCTGCTATCCTCTAGTGTCAAAGTACTGAGACACTTCAGCAAGAATTTCATTATTTCAAAGAATAATAGCAGCAATATATGCAGTGGCAATCCATGTTTGCAATGGCAAACATGGATTGGCTTCCATCATATGCCTGTTTTGATCAAAAGATGAACTTTATTCAGGTGTTTGACTGCATGTGAGAAGGGCTAGATTTGTGGTGGGCATGTGTACATGTAAGTCCAGTCCCCAAATGTCAGCCTGGAAGCCAGACTTTCATATGCTGAGCTGTGAAATTAACCCACCTGGTCATGAATCCTGCCTTATTAGGATTCCCGATCATGTTAGTGTGGAAGCAGATTTGATTTCCACTGGCAATTAATTCCATAGCGAGGGAGCCATGGCAGAGAAAGATCTTGCTCTATTCAGAACCTTTTAAGCTTCTTTATCATATGTGGACTTGGCAAGTTAAGTTTTGTGTGAGCAGTGATTTTCCCCAAACACAAATTTAAACAATGAATCTGATAATTTTGGGTACCTACTGTGAGCAGAAAGCATAGTCCCCTTTCTTTTTAAATGCCGCTTTCCAAATTGTGTAGTAGGGTTTCCAAATGGTTAATGTGTTACCAATGATAACCTCAGCTCCTGTAGAGATTTCATTCAGCTTGTGCATGTCAGCTATGCTGTGTGATTTACTTGATGTTAGGGGGGAAAAGCATGAGTTGGATTTTTGTTTGTCTCTGTTGAAAACATGGTTATGTTGTTATGCTCGTAAACAATTTAGATACAGCAAGAGGAGGAAGAGGAGGAGAAGAAGGCAATAACCTCATCAAATCCTGTATTGGAACTTGAGCTTGCAGAGGAGAAGTTGCCCATGACTCTTTCTAGACAAGAGGTTAGTATATGGTGCTGTTAGTATATGGTTTGATGTATCACCATTTACCTATCTGTGTACTGTAGATTATATTTCATAATGTGTAAATTGTACTTATTTAGTAATGTAGCATATCAGGTAGCAAGGGATCTCCAACGGTTTCAATCTTGGGTAAGTATTTTGTTATCCTCCTATGTCATTTTCATGGTCTTTAAATCTCCCATAAAAGTTATTCGCCATGTATTTCAAGGCTTTTCTTGTTGTCATTTGGCTTTAGGAGTGGTCCACCTTATAGGGATCCTGTTTTTCTCCATACATGCATCAATGTTATGTAATTTGCACGAGCCACTCCTTGAAAGCACCTCCTCATTGGTAATGGATCAAAATAGCGGATCTTTAAAATTCGGCAGAGGCATCTCTGCTGGAAAGAATCAGGTCTCTTGTTAATACTTGAAGATGCTGCCCAAGTTTTTCATGCATTGATGGCTGTTGGGATTACTATGGAGGGTGAACAGTTTAATATTCAGCAATATAGATGGTGAGGACCAGATCTTATTCATTCTCCAGAATAAAGGGAGCCTTCCCGTGGCCCGGGAGGCTCTGAAGACGCCACCGCTGTGCTGCCGCGCCCTCCCCGCCCCCTCCACTCGGTGGTTTTGGGGGAATAAAGGGAGCTTTCCCGTGGCCCGGGAGGCTCTGAAGACGCTGCCACTGCGTTGCCATGCCCTCCCCGCCCCCTCCACTCAGCAGGGGGATAAATCATGCCACTGTCATGTTTACCGCACCCTCCCACCCCCTCCGGGATGAAGGGGGAGTGTGTATGTGTGTGTGTGTTCTTGGACTGATTATAGATGGGCATTTGTTGTGATGTAGGGATTTTGTATTTTTATGCCATGTGGTTTTGTATTTTTATATATTTATTGATTATTTGTTTCTGGATTAATTATTGTATTGATTTATATATTACTTGTATTATTGTATTACTTTATTGTGACTGTTTACACCACTTTGAGTCACCGCTGGGTCGAGTAAAGCGTTATAGAAATTAAACATGAAATGAAATTAAAAAAGACAGCTGTTGCTTTACCAAGATGGCATTTGATGTTCACCTCTGCATCTCCATTTTGGGTGATCACACTGTCCAAGTAAGGAAATCTCTCCACTTCCTTTAGCTGCTCTGACCCAAGTTTGATTCCTTTTATTCGGGTTCTAGAGTTCAGATGAATGACCTTTGATTTCTCAGTGCTTATTCTAAGGCCCATTTTCTTTGCTGTTGCATCCAGGGCAGTTGTTGCCTGTTGTAGTTTCAGCTCATCTTCCTCTAGCAAAGCAGTGTCACCAGCAAAATCTCGGTCGGCAAAGCAATTTTGGTCAGACCAAGGATGTCTGTCCCAGTGCATGCTGCTCATCACATAACATAGTCAAGGGCCACAATGGAGATAGAATTCAGCCTTGCCTAACCTCTGTAGTAATCTTGAAGAAGTCCGTATGACCATTCTTAGTCTTAATGCAGCAGCTTGATTGTAGGCATAAATATTTGAAGATGGTAATGAATATTGCTGGTATTCCTTATAGATGCAGGATCTGCCAGAGAGACTCTCGGTGGACACTATCAAATGCTTTGTTGAATTCAACAAGATTAATGGCCGGCGGATGCCTATACTTAATACACTATTCTATGATGTTTCATAAAGTGAAGTTCACTGCATAAAGTTCACTGCAGGTCCTTCCACTAAAGAATCCAACTTGCTCTTCTCTCAGGCATTGTTTAGGGCACTTTGCAGCTGTCTAAGGAGGACTAGACAAAAAGCCTTCCCAGGCACTGAGAGGAGGGCAACGCCTGCCAGTTGGTACATTCAGAAATGTTGCCTTTCTTACGGACTTTGATTACCCCTTTTTGCCAGTCTTCTGAGACTATGCCATTTTGAAATGTGTTGGAGGAGAGTTTTGAGAGTCCCCTGGACAGCGAGGAGAACAAATAGGTCAATCCTAGAAGAAATCAACCCTGACATCTCATTAGAAGGTCAAATAGTAAAGATGAAGCTAAAGTACTTTGGACATCAAATGAGAAGAGAGGATTCACTTGAGAAAGCCTTGATGCTGAGAAAGGTGGACATCAAATGAGAAGAGAGGATTCACTTGAGAAAGCCTTAATGCTGAGAAAGGTGGAGGGCAAAAGCAGAAGGGGGCGGCCAAAAATGAGGTGGCTAGATGGTATTGTAAATGCAATGGGCACAAAGCTGGGCCGTCTGAGGAGGATGGTGGAAGACAGAGGTGCCTGTCAGGCAATGGTTCATAGGGTCGCAAAAGGTCAGAATTGACTGTGCGACTGAACATGAAAAAAGTGAATAGCGGTCAACTCTATCACCAAAACCTGACTGCTGTGTTTTAAGACCTTTGTAGCTATCTAAGCCAGCTGCTGTGTTGGTTTTAAGGCTTTTAATAGCAATCACTACTATTTTCAGGATAATCCGGTCAAATACTGCTGAAAGATTCAAGAAGACCAACAGGGTTACTTTCCACTTGCCAGCCTCCTTTAAGAGGTCATCATGCACGGTGACCAGTGCTGTTTTGATGCTATGGCATAGCCTAAATCTCAGTTCAAGATTCTTGGTATTATTCAAGAACACCTACAACTGATAACTTATTTGCACATGTTCTAAACTGTTGTAATCTTAGCTTCTTAAATGATGGTTGGCCATTGACTCTTAAATAGAGGTTGGCCATCATTACAGGGCAGGTTATTGAGTATTTTGTGCTCTTCAATGAGGAAAATTTAGGATAGATGCGAACAATATATTTTGTGAACATGAACGAGAGGATTGCTTGAGTAGAATTCGTTTGTAAACTTTGTATCTGAAAAATAATGGATTCGTTACTCTTTAATAATACAGGATTTTCTTCGCTAATCCTGTTTTGTCCTAGGCAAGTGAATTGGCTTGCCTGTCCTTTTTTTCTGAATTATACTCAAATTGAAGCTCTTTGGTATTTCTATGCAGGTCATTAGAAGATTGAGAGAAAGGGGAGAACCTGTCCGGCTTTTTGGAGAAACCGATTATGACGCTTTTCAGCGCTTGCGAAAGATAGAAATTTTGGCACCAGAAGTGAATAAGGTATGTTCATGTGTAAGAATGAGAGAGATAATTGACAGGACTATAGTTAAGTTTTTGCAGGTACAGTATAGTGTGGATTCTGTATATAACTTGGATCTTGCTGCTTTCTGTGTTTTGCGTGCATACTACTTAAATGTGTACATTAATGTAATGCCAAGGTGGAAATTGAGAAACCAGCTTCTTTTTCCTGATTATATAGACTCCTTAATACAGTTGGGTGTCACAACTTTAATTTGTGACATATACTATCTTACCAACAGTCCAATGTGGTTATAGAGGATCATTTTATGAGGTTAGCAAGCAAATTAACTGCCTTGTGTTACTTAATATACAAATTGTACAATTGAAATTGACATTTTATATACAAATCTGTAGCATGCATAACACCCTCTTGTTCAGGACTTGCCATATGATAGCTTCTCTGGACTAGCTTGATGTATTTTACTGTTTTTCTTGTGTAGGGTTTGAGAAATGACCTGAAAGCTGCTTTGGATAAGATTGACCAGCAGTATCTTAATGAAATTGTGGGTGGCCAGGAGCAGGGAGAAGATGACACACAACATGATCTCAAAGTCCATGAAGAGAACACAACCATTGAAGAATTGGAGGTACTTTATGAAAGGGCCAATTGTTTCCAGATTACATGCTGGGCTGCACACAATTCATGCTCTAAGATGAATAACTATGTTGACGCAGTTTTCTCTGTGTGGAAATAAAATGGCTGAAGCTTTTTGCAGATTAACATGGGGTTGCACCTTGTCAATTAGTTGCAGTGGATTCTGTGATTTCTCTTCCATGCCCAAAAAAAAGCAATGCGATTCTGGATGTTTTGTTTCTCTGTCCAGAGAAATTGGATTCTATAGCCTTTATAAACAACAGAAATAGAGAAGATTTTACAAAGTTTCACTTTATATTATTCCACAAGTTTTCCATGTTTTTACTATTGCTAGTTAGGGGTAAAACTCTTCCTCTGTCCCCTGGTTTCCTCCATTACTAGAAGTTATATTCAATTCATTTTTGAGCTACAGAAATTTGAATATGTGTTTATCATGGGAATCAAATTACTTGGAGGCCACTGGAAACCTTGGCTCCTTGATTTTTGTGGGGTGGCCACTGACCTATTGTTTTTGGAAGGCTATGAGTGAAGATATAACTTGGCTAAAATGGAAGTAGAAGTCAAGGCAGGATTCTGCTGTGGGTACTTCATCTGGGATTTTTTTAGCTTGCCATGAAGTGATCACAGAGCCTTCTCCTTTGGCATGTATGAAATGAGATATGTAGGAATTAACACCAGGACTGCAATGAACTGCCACAGCCTTGAGGATATTAACAAGGTGCACCTTCACAGCCAGTCCATCTGGCATGGTCTCTTCTGCCTCCATGACCGTTGGGAATCAGAGTTTCTGCTCTGCTCATTTTGCTGTTGGGCCTAATGTGATGGTTTCCAATGGCATTCCCTCCACTGAGGGGGCCATCATCCCACCTAAATGGGCTCATCCACCCGTAGACATTGGCCCCTTTAGGGAGTCAGGTTATTTACTGCTGCCCAACACTTGGCATTGAGGCTCTGGCTGTACGGTCTACTTCATTAACATAGCACAGGGGTGCCTAAAATACAGCCTGTGGGCTGGATACTGACCCCAACGCCAAATCATCCAGCCTGCTCCTAAAAGTAGATGGGGGCATGCCCGCCAATGCGCATGCATGTCTGGAACCACCCCAGGAGTGGCGTGGATACATTTGCACATGTGCAGGGATGTCCAGAACCATTTCCAGGAGTGGCACAGCTGCATTTCTGGGAGTTGTGAGGATGCATTTGCACATGCCCAAACACATCCGTGCGCACTCCCAGAAGTGGTTCTGGACACGCATATGCAAGTGCGCCCGCTTCCGGTGACTTGTAAAATTTAAAGAAGGCAACTTTTTGATTGTGCTCTTATAGACATATTGCTGGGCGGGTTGAGGAGGATGGTAGAGGACAGAGGTGCCTGGTGAGCAATGGTCTGTGGGGTCGCAAAGGGTTGGAATCAACTGTGCGACTGAACAACAACAATACATATTGGATAATTTCACCTCATATATGACAATATTGAGTAAACATAAACTTGTGTGTGGGTAATATGGAAGATCCCTCTGGAAAATATATATTTTTCCCCTCTGTTCTAGGCTTTGGGGAAATCATTGGGACAAGGTGATGATCATAAAGACATGGATATCATTACCAAATTCTTGAAGGTAAATATCTAGATTGAAATGTTAGAATAAAACATACCAAAATTGCTAGAGGCATGTTCTTGGCAAGGGCTCAACAATACAGGTTACCAATGGAACATTTAGTATCATGTCCAGATAGAGATATTTTCCTAAACTTCTGGAATTCTGGAGCTTAGTAGTCCAAAGGGACTTCTGGACCTTCTGATGAATGAATGACATTAGATATCTGAAGGCTAATTAGGATTCTCAAATCTATGTTTTAGCTTCAGTATATGAAAACTGTGAGAGATTGTGCGGAGCTCCAGAGGGATATCTTGACCCTGGGGGAGTGGGCAAAACAGTGGCAAATGAGCTTCAACACTAGTAAGTGCAGAGTGATGCATGTTGGGGCAAAAAAACCCCACCCAATTACATTTATAAACTGATGGGGTCTGAACTCTCTGTGACAAACCAGGAAAGGGACCTTGGTGTCCTGGTGGAGAGCTCAGTGAAGGTGTCAACCCAGTGTGCCTCAGCAGTGAAAAAAGCAAACTCAATGCTAGGGATCATTAGGAAAGGTATAGAAAATAAGTCAGCAAGTGTCATTTGCCTCTTTATAAATCTATGGTGAGGCCCCATCTGAAATACTGTGTACAGTTCTGGTCGCCATACCTCCAGAAAGATATTATGGAGTTGGAAAAAGTGCAGAGGAGGGCAACCAAAATGATTAGGGGACTGGAACACCTTCCTTACCATCTGAGGCTGCAACGGTTGGGTCTCTTCACTCTTGAACGACGGCGTCTAAGAGGTGACCTGATTGAAGTTTATAAAATCATGCACGGTGTGGACCAAGTAGATAAGGAAAAACTGTTTTCCCTATCGCATAACACTAGAACTAGGGGCACTCCATGAAACTTTTGGGTGCTAGTTCTCAAACAAATAAGAGAAAGTATTTTTTCACCCAGAGGATTACTGGTCTATGGAACTCCCTGCCAGAAGAAGTGGTGACAGCTGTCAGTCTTGACAGCTTCAAGAAAGGATTAGACAAGTTCATGGAGGACAAGGGTATCAATGGCTATAATTATGGATACCTAAGGACAACCTCTGGGTTGGAGAGATAGGTAGGATATCTCTCAATGCCATTTCCAGGGAATCCTAAGCAGGTGAAGGCATCTGCTTGGGAATACCCTGAAGCAAAGGGTGAGCCACTCTGTGTGACAATGCTGGACTAGATGGGCTGTGGGCTGTTCTAGCAAGGCTGTTCTTATGTTCTTATACAGAATAGGGAGACAATGTAGGTGAGATATTTCCTCCTCTTAGCCTTTCCTCTGGAGGCCCTCATTCCCTCTTGCTTTTCTCCTAGTTTGGCTCTAACTTCAGGATTTCTGATTAAGTTGGGAAATGTAGCTGGGGAGATAATGGTCACGTAGGAAATGGATCAAAACTTAAATATCTGCCATTGTTTGTTCCCACACATACTGTGCATTGTACTGGGGGCCTCTGCTGAAACACACAGTTACTATTTGTCTCGAGTAACAAGGTGGTTCATAAGAACATAAGAACATAAGAACAGCCTTGCTGGAACAGGCCACAGCCCATCCAGTCCAGCATTCTGTCTCACACAGTGGCTCACCATTTCCTTCAGGGTATTCCCAAGGAGATGCCTTCACCTGCTTAGGATTCCCTGGAAATGGCATTGAGAGATATCCTGCCTATCTCTCCAACCCGGAGGTTGTCCTTAGGTAGCCATAATTATAGCCATTGATACACTTGTCCTCCATGAACTTGTCTAATCCTTTCTTAAAGCTGTCAAGTCTGACAGCTGTCACCACTTCTTCTGGCAGGGAGTTCCATAGACCAGTAATCCTCTGGGTGAAAAAGTACTTTCTCTTATTTGTTTGAGAACTAGTACCCAAAAGTTTCATGGAGTGTCCCCTAGTTCTAGTGTTGTGCGATAGGGAAAACAGTTTTTCCTTATCTACTTTGTCCACACCGTGCATGATTTTATAAACTTCAATCAGGTCACCTCTTAGACGCCGTCGTTCAAGAGTGAAAAGGCCCAACCGTTGCAGCCTCAGATGGTAAGGAAGGTGTTCCAGTCCCCTAATCATCCTGGTTGCCCTCCTCTGAACTTTCTCCAACTCCATAATATCCTTCTGGAGGTATGGCGACCAGAACTGTACACAATATTCCAGATGGGGCCTCACCATAGATTTATAAAGAGGCAAAATGACACTTGCTGACTTATTTTCTATACCCTTCCTAATGATCCCTAACATTGAGTTTGCTTTTTTCACTGCTGAGGCACACTGGGTTGACATCTTCATTGAGCTGTCCACCAGGACACCAAGGTCCCTTTCCTGGTTTGTCGCAGAGAGTTCAGACCCCATCAGTTTATAAATGTAATTGGGGTTTTTTGCCCCAACATGCATCACTCTGCACTTACTGATGTTGAAGCTCATTTGCCACTGTTTTGCCCACACCCCCAGTGTCAAGAGATCCCTCTGGAGCTCTTCACAATCTCTCTCAGTTTTCACTACCCTGTATAATTTAGTGTCGTCAGCAAATTTGGCTACCTTGCTTTTTACTCCTACCTCTAGATCATTTATGAAGAGGTTGAAAAGCAGGGGTCCCAGTACTGAACCTTGGGGGACCCCACTCTTGACTTCCCTCCACTTGGAGAAGTGTCCATTTAGTGCTACCCTCTGTTTCCTGTCCCTTAGCCAGTTGCTGATCCAGGACAAGACCTGTCCCTTTATTCCATGACTGGTAAGTTTATTCAAGAGCCTTTGGTGTGGGACCTTGTCAAAAGCCTTCTGAAAGTCCAGATAAACAATGTCAACTGGATCCCCCTTATCCACATGCTTGTTGACACTCTCAAAAAATTCCAACAGATTAGTGAGGCATGATTTGCCCTTGTAAAAGCCATGTTGGCTCTCCTTTAGCAGCGCCTTCTCTTCTATGTACCTATTAATTCTATCTTTTAGGATAATTTCCATCACTTTACCTGGGACACATGTCAAACTGACAGGTCGGTAATTTCCTGGATCACCCCTGGATCCTTTTTTGAAAATTGGTGTTACATTCGCTACCTTCCAGTCATCAGGCACAAAGCCTGATTTGAGGGAAATATTATATATTTTGGCTAGGAGATCAGCAATTTCGTCTTTAAGTTCCCTGAGAACTCGTGGATGGATGCCATCTGGTCCTGGTGATTTGTTAGTGTTTAGCTTAACAAGACATGCAAGGACCTCCTCCCTGGTTATTTCTATCTTGCTTAATTCTTCGCTTTCCCTCCCTACGAAGATAGGCTCTGTTTTGGGCATGTGGTCTCTGTCTTCTTCAGTGAATACTGAAGCAAAGAATTCATTGAGTCTCTCTGCAATCTCTGTTTCCTCTTTAATAACCCCTTGCCTTCCATTGTCATCTAATGGTCCAATGGCTTTCCTAGTTGGGTTCTTACTTCTAATGTACTTAAAGAAGTCCTTGTTATTTCTCTGAGTATTTTTAGCTATACGCTCCTCAAAGTCTTGCTTTGCTTTCCTGATTGTTGCCTTGCATTTGTTCTGCCAGAATTTATGTTTCTGCCTGCTGTCCTCATTCGGACAAGCCTTCCATCTTCTAAATGAGCTTTTCTTGCTCTCGATCACTTCCCGAACAGCTCCTGTAAGCCACATCGGAGTCCTCTTGGACCTGGCAGTGCCCTTTTTCCTTTTGGGTATGCATTCCAATTGGGCCTCTGTTATTGTTTTTGTAAACAACCTCCATGCCTCTTGGAGTGTTTGGACTCTCTCAATTTTCCCTTTCAGTTTCTTTTTTACTAGTTTCCTCATCTTTGTGAAATTTCCTTTTTGAAAATTTAAGGTCTCTGTTTTAGATTTTATCAATGACTTGCAGTCTATGATCAAGTTAAACATAATTGAGTTGTGGTCACTGTTCCCTATTGGATCAGCCACATTAACATCTTGCACCAGATCCTGAGTATTACTCAGGATCAAGTCAAGGATTCTTGTACCTCTAGTTGGGGCTTCAACCATCTGTCCCAGGGAACAATCATTTAGCATATCTAGGAACTTTATCTCTTTATCATGTGCTGAACACCAGTTTACCCAGTCTATGTGAGGGTAATTGAAGTCCCCCATTATAACCAGGCTTCCCTTCCTGGATGCCTCCTTTACAACATTCTCCAACTGCCAGTCTCCCTCAAGAGTTTGGGTCGGAGGCCGATAGTATATGCCTACTGTTAGACCATCCTTGTGGCCTGGTAGTCTTACCCACAGAGCTTCTAATGGTGACTCTAAATCACCTAGATATTCCAATTCATACGTTTTTATCACTTCTTTGACATACAAGGCTACACCACCTCCTGTTTGCCCCTTCCTATCCTTCCTGTACAGTTTGTAGCCTGGGATAACTGTATCCCATTGGTTATCATCCGTCCACCAGGTTTCAGTGATACCAATAATATCACTATTCTTATCTATTGCTAAGTATTCCAGCTCCCCTATTTTGTTCCGGAGGCTTCTGGCATTTGTATACAAGCATTTATATATGCTTTCCTGATACAGTCTTTTGAATCCAGTTGCATTGTTAGACTGCCTCTTGCATCCTTCTGCTAGAGTGCTGGTGACTAGCTCCTTGCTCTGCTCAGTAATTTTTGCATCCTCCTCACTACTCAAGTACACACTTTCCCGAACCGGATGCTGCCCAGCTCCTGTCGGCTTTCCCCCAGTTATCAGTTTAAAAGCTGCTCTGCAGCCTTTTTGATGTTGAGTGCCAGCAATCTGGTCCCATCATGGTTTAAATGCAACCCATCCCTCCTGAACAGATTTGGCTTGTCCAAAAATGTTCTCCAGTTCCTGACAAATCTGAAGCCCTCCTCTCGACACCACCGCCTCATCCACGCATTGAGGCTTCTGAGCTCTGCCTGCCTGGTAGGTCCTGCGCGAGGGACAGGCAGCACTTCTGAAAATGCTACCTTGGAAGTCCGGGACTTCAATCTTCTTCCTAACAACCTAAATTTGGCTTCCAGGACAGACCGCTTGGCCTTCCCAACATCATTGGTACCAATGTGTACCATGACAACTGGCTCGTTCCCAGTTCTCTCTAACAATCTATCTAGATTTCTTGTGATGTCTGCAACTTTTGCACCTGGCAGGCAAGTCACCATATGGTTATCATGTGCATCACAAATCCATTTCTCTGTATTTCTAATTATTGAATCGCCTAGTACAAGGAGCCTCTCTCCTGCAATCTGTTCATCTACATGCACCTCATCAACCATATTAATGGAGAGAACCTCAGTTTGTTCCTGTTGTTCATCTTCCTGGATCTCATCAAGTATGATGAAGGAGAGATCATCAGGTGGAACCAGTTGTTCCTCTGTGTGTTCCTCATCAGGTGTGATAAGGGAAAGAGCCTCAAATTTATTCTGTAATTTCAGACTCTCAGAGTGATCCCCTACTCTCCTCCTCCTTTGAGTAACATTCCTCCAACCATCTCCCTCCTGAGTTAGTGAAGGGCCTTCTCCTTCAGAACTGTGCCCTGTCTCTTCTTTGTCCAGCATAGTCTGCTCCGCTCTGTCCAAGAACAGCTCAAGCTCCTTAATTTGTTGGTGGTTAGATATGCGGGCCTCTAGCTGCTGGAACTTCTCTTCTAGTAGTGCAACCAGCAGTTCCCTTTGTAAAGGGGCTGCAAGAGGTAGACACACTTTCTGTTACATACAGATGAAATATCATTTATCCCATAGCTGTGATCATGCCAAGGCTGTGTTGATGGCAAGATACAGTATTGTTCTATAGAGTTTAAGAATGAAAGTAGTGGCTGCTTTTAAAGGGCTGTTGTAAATATTATTGGGATAATGTGTACCAGGTTCTCTGAGTTCTTAAAATGTGATGTGCAATTGTTATGCATTACTACTACTAGTATTAAATGACTTAAATAAACACAGTTCTTTCAGATATAGTAGAAAGGATGAAAGAATTTAGAAAGACCATTGCTTAATTTATAGTTGTAACTCAAGCTGTGATTGCTTGAGTTACAGCTGAAATGTATTCATGTTTACTCAGAATCAAGTTCCACTGGATTTTAATGGAACTTCTTCCCAGATAAGTGCATAGGGTCCCTCGACACCCTATGGCTGTGATGGCGAACCTTGGCACTCTAGATGTTCTTGGACTTCAATTCCCAGAAGCCCAAGCACCCTGTGAATCCACATGAATGGGTTTACTGCCATTCATCTGGCCCGTGCTGCCCTCATCACTCCCGGAAGTGGAAGTAAAACACGCCCGTACGGAGGAAGGGTTAACCCAAAAAAGTCTTAACCATACGGGCGCGTTTTACTTCCGCTTCTGGGAGCGACGAGGGGAGAGTGGGCCGGATGAATCGCAGTAAAACCATTTGTGTGGATTCACAGGGTGCTTGGGCTTCTGGGAATTGAACTCCAAGAACATCTGGAGTGCCAAGATTCGTCATCACGGCCCTATGGGATAAAAGAGGAAGCAAAGAAGAAGTGCATAGGGTTGCAAGTTCACAATATAAACACTGCTCCGATTTAGCCACACTGTGGCAGTATATCCTAAACTTCTTTTCCTCTTTAGTTTCTTCTTGGAGTCTGGGCCAAGGAGTTGAACGGCAGAGAAGATTATGTGAAACGAGGTGTACAAGGAAAGCTGAACAGTGCCACTCAGAAACAGACAGAATCGTATCTGAGACCTCTGTTCAGAAAGCTTCGGAAAAGGGTAACTTCAGCAAAAAAAAAAAAAATCATTTGCAATTTAATGGTTAAAACATTGGTTTTATTTATTTAGTGCAGAGTAGGTAAAAAGTGACATTTGTTTTATGCAATACTGTATTAGTTCATGTGGTAAAATTGATGCTCTACTACTTCAGATGCATTGTATGACAGCTCTAATATCTGCCAGTGTTTTAACAGCCTTTTACTGTGTTCAGTTTTATATTTTTATGATTTCTCTACTCAAGATCCTAAATACAATCCCCATTTTACAGATAGGATCAAATGTTTTTACTGGTTCACAGATAATCACATGAAGAATCTGTATGAAGAAGAAAAACATTGAATTCAGATCTCAGCCAAATTCACTTGTCTGTCAATTCTACACTTAGCTGCTTGCTGTGAAAATCCTCAGAGCGTAGCAACTAACACTTTCCCCAGTGTCACTTTTGTCACACGGAGAGCAATATGTCTGAAAAGAATAACATTTCTGTTCACACATACAGGTGAAACTTGGAAAATTAGACTATCATGCAAATGTTCATTCATTTCACTTAAAAGGTGAAACAAATAAATGAGATAGACTCATTACATGCAAAGCGAGATATGTCATGTCTTAATTCGTAATAATTGTGATGATCATGGTGTACAGCGTATATGAGATTATGTGATAGTTATGGTGTACATGAGATTGGGGGGTTGGGGTTTTCATAAACTGTCAGCCATGAGCATCAATATTATAACAAAGTAAGGCTTGAACTATCTCACTTTGCATGCAATGACTCTATCTCATATATTTGTTTCATCTTTTAAGTTGCATTACTGAACTGAATGCACGATATTCTAATTTTCCGAGTTTCACCAGTAAGCTGTTGATGCAGGTAGTTGCCATGGAAAACTGGACCTTTTGCTTGTGAGAAGAGATCCAGTTTTGTGTGAAAATGATTTACACAAGTAGGAGCCTTTCCTCTTCAACGGTATTGTTCTCCACATGAAAGACGTGTCACTCCCTCTCTCTCAAGTGCACTGTAGAGAAACAGGTAAATCAAGAAGTAATGAAAGAATGGGACTATAGTCAGACTAACAGGCTGATAGTTGAGTAGAGGGCCATATTTTGACCTTGTCTGCCTGGCAGTGGTGGTTGATTTGGATGGTGGGTGAGGAGAAGGGATGAGCATATCCATGGAGTTACAGAAAGCAGAATCAATCGTAGAATATGTGCAAAACAACTTAAATTTTGTCTTCCATCCATGTTGATTATCATTTAATATACAGTGGAACTCCGGATAACGACAAAACTTGGTTCCACAAGTCGTGCTGTTATCCAGATTTTGATGCTATGCAGTCCCTATGAGAGATGCTCCACATAAGGACAAAAAACACACACCAAAAAACGTTATCCAGAGCATCAATACCAAATTCCCCACATAAGGACTTTTTTTGGCGGTTTTTCGTCCTTATGCGGAGCATCACGTGCATAACAAATGCGTCGTTATGCGGATCTGTCCTTATCTGGTGCTGTCGTTATCCAGAGTTCCACTGTACTGAGAATGGAGGAGAGAGCAAAAGACAGTTTTTGTTCTTGCCAAGAGTTCTTGCGGGTGGAAGGGAGTCTGTACACTGACACTCCCTCCAAAGGGTAGACCTCAACTTGCATCTGGGAAAGTTAGCAGTTGCCTTGGGTGAAAGATGAGTGCAAAAATGTTTTCTTCTCAGGCGGACTATAGAGTCTTCACAGTTTTGTGTTGACAGTGCTTTATTTCTCTCTCAAAAGACAGAGCAGAATAGTTACAAGTATTCTAAAGGTGGTGTAAGAACAGAAAAGTCTTGGACTGGCTGGCTTGGCTATCTAGGTTAAAGTCTCTTCTTTTTCTCTCCGTCTCAGTGTGGCAGTGGTGTAGGTTGGTGAAGCATTGGTGTTGGGGCAAGCAAGAGTTTAAGCTGCTGCTTCCCTTCATATTTGTGAGGAAAGGCTGTTGTATTCCAAAAGCCTTCACTCATAGCGGAGCTGCCTGCCTGCCTGCCGTGTGTTTGCATTATCACTTCTGCTCATGTGTTCAAGTTCCACCATGTGTACAGATCATTCTGCCGCTCCCACTGGAGAAACGCTTTGCTTTTCCGTAGAGAAGGCAGCCTCTGGTGTTTCTGAACAACTCTTCCTCCAGGCCTGCTTCCTTCCAGTCTAGAGGCACCTCCGTGTCAGTAAACACTTTCACTAGTGCAGGAACTAGGCTTCTTTGAAGCTGGTGACTTCCAACTCTTAATCTTTTCTATATCTATAAAACAGAGGTGTGGGTTTGTATGTGCTCTAAAGGAACCCACACCCCTGGACCAATCTTACTGAAAGTTTGCACATACATACCTTGGTCTTGCAAGATCAGCACTGTGGGGGGCTCAAAACCCATTTGGGGGTTTATGCCCCCCAAAGTGGGATGCAAAGGGGACACCCCCACTGGCCGGAGAAGCAGCAACGAAACAGCAGTACTGCACACGCACAGCACAGCCAAGCCAGTGGCTTGAATTTTCCGCTGGGAGACGCCGCTGCTAAAGCTGTGGCCGCGATTGGCGGCCACAGCTTTCTTCAGTGATGGGGGCTCTGGCCCGTAAACGTACAGTTCTGTCAAGCCGCAACCTCCTTTCGCTGACCAAAGGAGGCCACGGCTTGACAGAACTTAACATTTATGGGCCAGGGAGGCCGCGAGGCAGAAAAGTAAAACTGCAGTCAAGCCACATCCTTGCTTTAAAGGACAAAAACAACCTGGGCAAGGCCGGGTAATTAGCTAGTTATATTATAAATCTATGTCATCACTCCCGTTTCAGTTTAAAAAAGAAAGCTTTACTGTTATTAGATGTTTTGAAACATTGAGCTGGCTAGTGCCTTAGATTTATTTTCTCACCCACTTGATTTGTATTTTTCCTTTTTGTTTTGTTTTTAGACTATTCCTGCAGATATCAAGGAATCAATAACTGATATTATTAAGTTTATGCTGCAAAGAGAGTATGTGAAGGTATCCAGCACTTAAAAGTTCTATGACATTTGTGTCCTTTAACTTAGTTGGGTGAATGTCTCTTACAGTAATACAGTAAAACCCCTACTTACGAAAATGTCCGTTCTGCAGGCTTTTGCTTTAATCGGTTTTTTACGTAACTTGAAGCAAACCCATAGGAAAAATGTAAATTAAAGCAAACCCATAGGGGAATGAATTTTTACGTAACTCGAAGCAAACCCATAGGAAAAAGAATCTTTATGTAACTCGAAGCAAACTGATAGGAAATTGTGTAAATCAAGACATGGTTTTAGCAAAAAATCATTATGTAAGTCAAATTTTATGTAATTCGAGGCATTTGTAAGTCGGGGTTTTATTGTATTATTTTCCTTAATAATAAACATGAAAACTTGTGATGAGAAATGTATAAGTCATTGTTTAAACCTTGGGCACAGGGATGAAGGGACTCCGTTCCATTGCATGACTCCTTAGAGATCTTGAATGGACAGAATTAAGAATCTGATATTAGAGTTGATCATAGAGTGAAAGAATATGGACAGATTAGTCAGGGTGAATTAAGAGCAACTATCCAAGGTAATTTCTTTGTTGTGAGGTCTTCTGGGGTATGTGCTCTTAAAGGTTCGTTTAAAAAATTGTTCTAGTAGCATTTGTATTGGTTCTAGAAAGGTGTGTTTAGCATAGATCTGTGTCAGTAATGGTAACAATTAATCCAAAGCTACATGACACAAAAGCTTATAAGCAAGGGAATCAGTAGTTTCTTTGGGATTCTTCCCCCAGAGCCATAATGTTATATTAAGACTAAACCTCTTGCTTCTTCTGTCTTTTGGCTGTGGGTGTAGGACAGTGTCATATCCTGATGAATGTTTTGCCCTTTACCATTATTTATTTGATCTTTTGTTTCTTCAGGCCAATGATGCCTATCTTCAGATGGCTATTGGTAATGCTCCTTGGCCTATTGGTGTCACTATGGTCGGCATCCATGCCCGAACTGGACGTGAGAAAATCTTCTCCAAACATGTGGCTCATGTCCTGAATGATGAAACTCAAAGGAAATACATCCAGGTAGGATGAGGAGAATGGCAGATTCATCACTCACAAGCTTTCTTTAATCTCTTGTGATGATGGCACCAGTTCAGCACAGGTAGTATAGTAGAACCTCGGATAACGTCCAAACTCCATTCCACGGAGTTGGTCGCTATGCGATTTTGGACGTTATGTGGTTCCTATAGGGAGATGCATCGCGTAAAGTCCAAAAAATGGTAGAAAATGGACGTTATCTGAGGTTCCTATACCAATACCTCGGATAACGTCCATTTTTAAAGCGGCTTTGGACATTATGCGATGTATCATGTGTGCATCACATGTGCATAAAAACCGGGACGTTATATGGATATGACGTTATCCGATACAGTCCTTATGTGAGATATTACTGTATTACAAAAAAAGAAGATAGACCTAAACCTTGCTGTGCTTTAGCTGCAGTCCTTACACGTTGATTCTACAGTTGGGTAGAGTCACTGTGATGTGTTTCCAGTTTACTGTTTTGTGTTTGTTTGTTTATTTAGGGCTTGAAGAGACTCATGACCATTTGCCAGAAACACTTCCCTACTGACCCATCCAAATGTGTGGAGTACAATGCCATTGTGACATGGTGACAATCGGCTTCTGCTCTCTTGGATGCCCAGACTGTGAGAGAAGAGAGCAATTTCTTTCAGAACTCTTATTTTGGGAATCCGAGTGGACTTTGATGGGAGAAGAAGGCTCTTTTGGTTAGGCTCAGGTCAACATTTCACAGACATGTGGATGATATTGGAGCTCTTGTAATGCATTTTAGAGGGAGATACAGTTCTAAGAATTGTACCCAGTTGCACCATAAAATGTATGGGTCCTTTTGTTTCTTAGTATTTACTTTCAAAAAACATGATTTCTTCTTGTTAGCTCTGTGAGACATTTGAAATTGAGCCGCTTTTGGTCTGCTAGACAAAGGTTTAAATGTCTTTCCCCTTCACCCTCAATTCTTGCACTTCATAGAAAGATGCATGTTATTTCTACAGCTTACTTCCCGTATTTTTCAGACCATAAGACTCACTCCCCCCCCCCAAGTGTGTGGGAGAAATGAGGGTGCGTCTTATAGTCCAAATGCTGTCCAGCAAGCTGTTGTAAAAGGATATTTTACAACAGCCACGGCTGGCCGAAGACCGCCGCCGCCGCCCAGCTGCTCTGGTGCAGTTCGGCTTCAGGAAAGGGGAAAGAAAAATATTTGTTCGGTGGGCCATTACCACAGGTGGCCACAAGAGGGCGAAAATCTCAATTTCCCATTTAAATGCATTGGAAATCAATTCCTTGTATTCTAAAGCTTTTCTGTTTGTATGTTCCCAATGCATTTAGGTGGGAAACCAGACCTGTGCATAAAAAGAAAGGGGTTCATTTACCTTTCTTGTTCCTGCTCCATGTGTCCCTGCTCCTTTGTCCTTGCTACATGTGGTCAAAATGGAGGGGGAAGCCATGCTTCCTGGTTGCAGGGAGAGCAAGAGGCTAGCCTAGAAAAACGCTTCCTGCCTCAGTGCAATTGGCCTGCCCGCCCATTTCCCCTGCAACGCCAATACTATTTGGTTCAGAATTTTTTTCCTTGTTTTCCTGCTCTAAATACTGGGTGCGTTTTATGGTCAGGTGCGTCTTATGCTCCAAAAATACGGTAGGTTGTAGCCAATAAATGATTATGTAAATATGGTCAATTTAGGATATTGTATTTAGGAAGCTGTAAAAAAAATCTTCAGAGTCATTTTTGTGAAAACAAATAATAATAAAATTAAAAATTAAACCCCCTAACTCAAATTAAGAGGATATCCATATTGTTATCCATTTCCTTTAGTTTCTGGGTTCTTTTGAAATTAAGAAATGAGGATAGGTGGCAGGAAATGCTGCTATGGGAACATCTTTGTATCGGAGGCTCTTCACTCAAATGTCTTACCAATAGATAGTTAGAAAATCCGGCATGCATTGTCTATTCCTCAGAAATGTGAGTACTTGTTTTATGCAAGGCTGTGGTGCAGTCAGTAAGACTGGCTTGTGATATTTCTAAGAGAGCTCTTGTTTGAGGGGGCCCTTCTTTGAGAGCTGAGGAGACTGTTGTGCTTGACCAAAATAAAGAGGGAGAGAACAGCAGAAGGCAACAAGGCTGGGGTTACCTCCCGTCCATTAGGGCATATAGCCGTGTGCTGGTGGTGGCTTTTATTTTGTTTTTTTAAAAAGGAGCATCATATTTCCAGCAATATGCAAACACATTCTAAAACAATAGAAAGTGCAACAGTATAAATACAGTGGAACCTCATATAACAATCGCCCCGTATAGCAACGAAATCGTATAGCAATTAGGTTTTTGGGGGAAATGGTGTCCCGCATAACAATTTTCCCTATGGAAAAAAAAAGTACAACAATTTTTCAATGTGAAAAACCACTTACCGAAAAAAACCGTATGATGCATCCCATAGGGAAAATCGTTATACGATGCATGTATCATATAGCAATTGTTTTGTACGAGCCCCGTGGAATGGATTAACATCGTTGTATGAGGTACCACTATAAATAGGATTGAAGGCTGGGCTGTATCTACTGTTAGAATGTGATAGTTTCTTTGTAGAAGGGATTTTAGGCAGTGTGAAAGGTAGCAAATTGCTATTTACTAAGAGTGTTACAACTGAGGGCTTTATTTTCTGCTTGGAATTGGGGAGGCTTTTGTTAGGTTTTCAGACTCAGGTGCCAAAATAATTTGATTGACCTTGGTATTTATACACCCTTTCAGTTCCTCTGTGTAGAGTAGCATTTTCTACTTTGCGGAGGCAGCAAAAATATTGGGCCCGCCTTGGTGTGTATGTGTACATGCACCTGCGTGCGCCTATGCATAGAATTTTTGTTCTGAAGTATAGTACATTGGAGCAAGTTCCTCCATTAGTGAAATCTCTGAAGAAAGTGTTTTCTAAATGTGTAAATATTTATACTGCACATAAAATTTGATATGGATTATATTTTTAATTCTTCTGTTTGCTAAGTATGAGGGTTTTTTGTTTCTTGTGTTGAGTCAAGCATGTTAAATCAAGTAGCATCATTTAGTGCAGGGGTGCCCAAACTATGGCCCGGGGGCCAGATATGGCCCCTGGGCCATAGTGACCAGCCCTCTGAACCACGTGACCAGCCCGTGGCCCAAAAGGTTTGGGCACCCCTGATTTAGTGGGTTGTCAAATGTTTGTTTTACTTTGTAAGACTCACATTGCAGGCTGTAACTCTGTGAAGAGCAGATGGAAGAGAGGATCGCAGAGTAGCCACCTGGGTAGCCTTCCCATTTCACATGCTGAGGTGCATTTAAGACCGTGATGGCGATCCTTGGCACGCCAGATGTTCTTGGACTTCAATTCACGGGCCCGTTTTATTTCCACTTCCAGGAGCGACGAGGGCGGTGCGGGCCAGACAAATTGCAGTAAACCCATTCGTGTGGATTCACAGGGGCTTGGGCTTCTGGGAACTGAAGTCCAAAAACACCTGGAGAGCCAAGGTTCGCTATTACAGCCTTATGTTAATAGTATAGACGTTTTGGAGAAACTACTTACATGCAAATGTGAGCTATCTGCAAGGTGGATGGGAGCATGTACAGTAGAACCCCGTATAGCGATCGCTCCATACAGCGATCAAATCGCATAGCAATTGCTCCTATGGGAAAATCTTACAGTGATGAAAACCGCATAGCGATCAGCTCCGTGGAATGGCTTAAAATTGCTATATGCGGTTCTACTGTACTATTATGCAAATCCAGTTAATTAAGGACTGCTGTTGCAAAAAAAAAATATTGTGTTCAGCTCAGAATTTCATCTTGAAAATGCTTTAATAAGGAAGTGTTGACAACACTGTTTTTGCAAAATGTAAAGGTAACTATACAAATTCTTAATACAAAAAGAATAAATTAAAAGCAGATTTTAAAAAAGTCTGCAACCATTTTCTACAACATAACATTTTTTCTTCCCTTTTATTACAGTTGCACAGGATTCAGTAAAATTTTACATGCTCTACAGTCAGTTTCAGAAGAGTTCTAATGGACTAGAGTCCATTTTGCACAACTTGTAATAAAACTATTGGCATTAATATATCTATATATATATTTATATATGTAAAACTTTACATCTAGTTAACTAAGCAGTAACTGGTTATCTGTTAGCACCTGAATGGGGTTTTGCTATGTCCAAACTAAAACTAATACTGGGTGGAAAAACAAAACAAATTGGACCTTTTTTCTTTCTCAACATTTTCAACACTCAACTGCATATAATTTTAAAAATAAACCCTGCCACCATGTCACATGGTGTGAATGTATATACAAAGCTAGGCAGGAGAGGAGGTTTGTATATACAGGCAAGATGCATTATCGGACCAGGGACCTTTTAAAAAAGTACATAAAAACAAACGGGGCTTATTAATGGGGCAGTCGAGTGCTTGTATATAATAGCTATGGTTTACCCCTTCATTTTATATTTAAAACATGTCAATCTCCTGATCAACATTTTATGTACATTTTTCTATAACTGATTTGTGTTAAACAGTAAAACCTGTTTTACGAAATTTCTGTCTTTACTACCAGACTGGCTCACAAGTGCCTTGATTGGAAAAATAAAATAAAATCGTCCCACTCTAACTCACATAACAAAAGGTTCCCCATTTCCCAAGAATGTTGTAGACCAGCTCAAGTTTTTCTTTTTCAAATTTAAGTCTCAAAATAAATAACTTAGGGATGTCCAGTACTTACGTTAAATAACATGCTTATTTTTCATTGAGGTGTAACAATAGTACTGTTGTACCAACACTACATCCAACTGCCTGGTGAAGCAAGGATGTCCCAGTTCAATTGCCTATAGGTGTGACTGAATCCTTATGAAGCAAGATAATTGGCTTGA
Source organism: Bradypodion ventrale (assembly GCA_035047345.1). Classification (NCBI taxonomy): domain Eukaryota; kingdom Metazoa; phylum Chordata; class Lepidosauria; order Squamata; family Chamaeleonidae; genus Bradypodion; species Bradypodion ventrale. Next base: position 162,854,132 of record JAWDJE010000005.1, on the reverse strand, counting down.
GACTCTGGTTCCAGCATCAAGGTGTTTTGTAAAATGTAAGGTGCTCAGGAAGCATAGCAGTGGATTGTTTCAGTTGAAAGTCAAAACACAGCCTGCTTTTTGATAGCTGATTTGAAAAAGTAATGAGTGAAGTAGACAAGTATCTACTGCTTATATTTGTTCTCGTCCTGTATACCAAAACCCACACATAGTTCCTTCAGGTGTAAGGACTATAAATTAATCTAAGTTTGAGTGTATGGATATTCAGAATCGTAAATCTAGCCATTTATCATGATTTGTGTTGGAAGCCACCTGGTGATGTTGATAGTAGAAAGTGCTATGTACCCAAAAGGCTGTTTAAAAACATTGACTGCATACCTCAAACGCTGTAAAAAGCTTCACTTCGTGACTTCAGAAATGTGTGTAAGGTAAGGAGTGTAATGTTACATGGATTCTATTTGCCATAGCAGTTCTGTTTACACAGCAATCTAAAAACTTCTCAACCTGTGAGTAATTAGAATGGAATTATTTGATATGTCTTCTCAGTAAATATGCAATTCAAAGAAAACTTGTGTTGATCAGTTAAAGTTTCTCATACTGTACTTGGCTTGCATGCCCTCTTTCTCTAAGGTTTTAGATAGCTCCTCACTGAAAGTTAGCTCTCCTTGAAATATGAATAATTCTTTAGCTCAGTTTGGGGGAAACTTTGGGATTTCCCCCTTGATATTAATGGCAAACAATCCTTACACTATGCATACAAATTCTTTAAAAATCAGAGATTAATTTATTTTTTTGCTCTTCATTTCTCTTCAATTTTTGCTGTTGCCAGCTGCAAGCACGCACGCACACTCGGGGACAGGCATAAAACGCTTGGTTATCCAGTGGCATAAAAACAGTGTAGCACCACAGTGATGTTTTGATGTGCCTTTTCCAGCATTTGCCTTGACGAGTGATGAACTGGTAACCCAAGAAAGTGCATTTTTGACCTCACCTTTTCCAGGCCAGAGGCAAAATAGCATGGAGGAAATGGTACTTGTGATAATAGGACTTACCCACAGACCCATGGGCCATGTGAGGGCGGTTACTGTCCCATCACACCATAAGTGATCCTCTGGCAAAATCACTTATTGAACAAGGGCTCTAAGATTGTGCATTATTTTAATAAAAGGCCTTTTTTGATGTTTGATGGCTTTCTAGACTAATATAAAAAAGCATTGCTCAAGTGCACATGTAAACTTGTAGATTTCTCTCTTTTGGTATTGGCAGACTATGCGTTATATCTTAATGGTTCATTTTTATAGTTGATATGATCTAATCTGCTGGTAAAGACCTTGCCAATGCCCTCCTCGTTGCACGCATCCTTGGCCAGTCCATAAGCCCTTTGCTACATTAGTGTTAAGGTATTTTGAAATCAAATTCCTGAGCCCATAGTATGCTTTTCCATGACTTGACATGCCATATTCTACAAAGACTGTTTAAAAAACATTCTTTAAAGCTTTTGAAGTTTTTACTTCACAACTGATCACATAAATTCTTTAAAATAGAAATAGTGGTAGTTTTGCTTGCAGCTAGTTGCAGGAATGTTGAAAGAAGCAATTATTTCCCTCTGACCTTGCTGATGCCCACGTGTGCCAACGAATATGTGCCATCTGTACCTCTGTTAAATGGTCTGATTTGTTTTTGGGACATCAAGATGACCTTGCAGAATGGGTTACCAAATACTAGGCCTTTAGCTGGAAAATGGAATGTTTTTAGAAAAAAAGGTTTTCACAACCGACAGCTACTATAATCTTTGGCAGCACAGAACAAATCATAATATTCTGGCATGAAATCATGGTTCTTTCACTGTCCCCCTAACAGTCATTTTCTGTAATGAAATAAGTATGTCATGGCAACCGTTGCAGTATTTGGAGTCCAATTTCTTATGTTACAGTAGCTTTACATATCAAAAGAACAAACTTATTTTATGCCACAAATACTTTCAGTTGATTTATCTGGTGTCATCGTTGTCGTCTCAAAATCCAGGAATTTGCCCCTTCTGCTGGTGGAGCTCTGAGGCACATGGCAACGTGCAATAACCAGGACTACATAAATTTATTTTCCATTATTGACTGGGTAGAGAAGATCTGTCACGAATTGGTTGCTTTTGTGTTATCTTCAATTGCCTTCTGTGAAAAGTGCTTTGACTTGAAGCTGGTGTCAGGCGCTTGTGCATCCTGGTAAGGCAAATGAGAGGAAGTGAGGTGACACCCCCCCCCCCCATGGCATTGATGCGTTTGAACAGCTGAGGTCAAGAGGATTCACACAAGAGTTCCGGGTTTGGCTTTCTCCTGTCCATACCATTGGACATCAGCTAGTTCTGGATAGAGGGGAGAATCCAGGTAACAGCTATCATTGTAGCTCCTTTAAAAAAGACAAATAATTTTGGGATTAGTAACTGATGCTCAGTACTATGTGAAATTGTAAATCCTTACTCTTTGAGATAAAACAAGTTTTTGAAGCTAATTTTAGCCCTTTCTATTCCAAATCTAGCTACCATCTCCAAAAGATAATTCCCACTGTTTAATGGCACTTGATTTTCTTCCAGGTATAGCTGGAATGCTAAGTTTTTTAATATTTGAATTAAACTTTCTTCCCCACCATTTAAAGTTATTGAAACTTTTTTAAAAATAAGTTTTATTTTACAACAAAAATAAACATAATACAAAAATACAACAGGGAAACATCAACAAATAAAAAAACCTACATTAAGTAAAATGCTGGAATGCTAAGTTTTTCAATACTTGAATTAAACTTCCCTCCTCGCCACTTAAAAAAGTTATTGAAACTTTTCTAAACAGAATTAATAAACAAGGGATGTAGTGTGCTGTTGTAGCCCTTTATGTTTTTGGACTGCACATGAAGGAGACTGTGAGGAGAATCCCCAGCATAGCAAAATCATTAAGTGTAACTTAAATCATGGAATAATCTGTTTCTCTTGAGCAATGGCAGCTGTCAGGACAAATAACTGAAAGGATACACAAATATGTTGGGAAGAGATCATATATCCCCCAATAATTTGTCACACTTCAAGCTATTCATCTTGGGTATGTCCCAAAATCACAGTAGTTTCTCTTTGCTGTACTCTCCCTGTCCCTGCTAAGTTGCAGTGGTGCAGAAATATTCAAAATCTAAGAGAAGGTTTTGGAAAGATAAGGGAATATGGAGCCAGCATGTAGAAAGGTATGCCCAGAGTAGGAACAGAAGAAGTAAGGGAAGAACAGTTAGTATGCAGGGTGACACTTGCATCTAAGACTGAATCATATACCAAAGACTGTCTTGTATTTATATTCTTGGCCCACTCCAGTGACCTACACAATATAGTTCATTAGATGGTAAGGACTCAACTGCTATCCCAAAGGCATCTTTTTGTCTGCCCTGTTTTTATATTTTGCATGGCAGCCTGATTCTGTGAAATGAACAAAGTGACTCTCTTCTCAATGCAGCTCCTTGCCAGGAAAAAACCCTTCTGATAGATTTCCATTTATCAGGGTGCTGGAAATGTCACAGGAATAAAATGTGGAAAAAGTTGGCTCCACAGGCTCAATCTCACTATTGGTGGCAAAAGAGTCCTACAACACAGCCCCCAGCAGACAGTTATTCCAAGAGCGATAGGGAATGGGCTTGTTTTCTTGTGAGCATAAAGACGTGTCGGTGTGGGGGAACCGGCGGCTTTAGAATCTCCGCTGCCGCACCCCCGCAACTCCCGTCCTCGGCCGCCTGGCCTGGAGGGCAGAAGATGCGTTGGTGTGGGGGAACCGGCGGCTTTAAAATCTCCGCCGCTACACCCCCTCTGCCCTCGGCCGCCAAGCCTGGAGGGCAGAAGATTCATCAGTGTGAGGGAACCGGTGGCTTTCAAATCTCTGCCGCCGCACCTCCTCTGGACTCCTGCCCTCAGCCGCCCAGCCTGGAGGGCAGAAGGCGTGTTGGCGTGGGGGAACCGGCAGCTTTAAAATCTCTGCCATTGCACCCCCTCTGGACTCCCACCCTTGGCCGCCCGGCTTGGGGGGGGGGGAGGACCCAGCTGTGCAGGTCTTCTCCCCTCTGCCCAAGGATGCTCCCTCGGCCAGTTTGCCCTGGAGGGAAATGGATTCAGTGGGTGGGGATGAGTTCGAGAGATCTTTTGTGTACTGTTATCTATTGAATGTTTTGAAATGTTTATGTGATTTTGTGATGTGATATTTGGTAATTCTGATGCATTGTTTCTCTGTAAGCTGCCCAGAGTCGCTCTGCGAGTGGGGTGGCATATAAGTTGGAAATAATAATAACTAGTGGAACCCCCCTAGGTTTATTGGAGGTAAACTAAGTCCCTTCCAACTGATTATCTACCCAAGCAATTTTCAACCCTCATTCATCACCTTCAGAGCGTTGCCCTCTACAAACTTTGTCCTGGCTACATCCCTCTTGAACTTAATGGCTATGAAGCAGTCTCTTTGAGATAAAATAGCGGCAGTAGCTCTGTGAACATGCATGCACTGCTAAAGATGCGTATGTGCTTGTCAAGTCGTTCCTGTTTCCCACAATGTCTAAACCTAATAACTGAACAGTCTTGCAGTCATTAATCAAAATTCCCATTCAGCCGAAAGCAGCTCTGGCACAGTGAGTTTCACAAGACAAAAGACAACAAGAAAAACGTAAGGAGGGGAAGGCTGAGGGAAGGGGTTTGGGCTTCAAAATACAAAACATCCCTTCACGATACCTCTATTCATCAGTACTTTGTGGAGTTGGAGACTGAGACTCATCCATAGTGGGTGAGTTGTCTGTTGCATCTCTGAACAAGGAGCAGCCAAAAAAAGGAGAGGAAAAGGAAAGAGGATTTGTTAAAAGAAAAGCAGTGACAAAGAACGCGGTGAAGAGTTTATTAATCCAGTTAAGAAACAGGTTTGTGAATCACCCCCGAAGACAAAAAAGAAGTTAGTGACATAGGAAAACATGTCAAGCAAAGGTTTTTTTGATGTTTTAATCTGTGTATGAAAGATCAGAAAAAAGGGTGTGGGAAAAGAAAGCAAAAGATCGTTTCTTTGTTGGTCAAGGCAGCCCAAGTCCCAGACTAACAAGAAAACAGCCTGACTGTTAGAGCTGATAATAATGGTTACTGTGTTTTTAATTGTAGCTGGGCATGCAAATAGCTGCCGGACTGATCTTTCGAAAGAAGGAATAATAATACCTAACACTGTTCAAAGCACTTCACACACATTCTTAATAGTCTTTATGACAACTTTGTTTATATTATTATTCCTCTGCTACAGGTGGTATGCTCAAGTTGAGTCACTGGATCTTGCCACCCTGGGAATTTGTGTCAAAGGGAGCTTTTTGAAAATCTGGCTTATCTAGTTTATACTCTTACCTGTTACACCAAATTTTCGATTATCTTTGGTAGCAGAATATTTGCAATAGTTAGTTGTGGAAGTATGCTTCCGAGCACTTGCTGCCTGAGTCTTTATCTTAGGAATGTAGGGTGTAGATCACATTGCTACCCACTTTTTATCCTTTAAACCTTTGCCAAAGTTGTCAAGTGACATACTTTGCCAAGATTTGAATTCACACACTGATTCACCCAATTCCAGACCATTCCTATTGTCACACTGGGTATGGATTTTCTGGCTTTTGTTCTTTGATGTTGCAAACAAAAGTTCTGTCCGTTGGGAAATGATAAGTGAGCATTCAGACTCTACTAGTTAGGTTTTCAAACAGCATTGTTGCTGGGGGACATTTTACATTGGTGGGTGTGGCACAACCACCATATGTTAGTAGAAAGGCTAAAATGCAGGAGGCATTCTTTTCAAGAAATTTGGGGGTTTCACTTGGTGTCGGGGCAGGATCTGACCCATGGGTTGTAGTTTGGGCAGAGGAAATGGCAGCCTAAAATTTATCTTATCCTGTTGCAAAACATCTGTTGCAAAATGGATTGCAAGGTGAATCTGATTCCTTGCTAAACTCTTATTCACTTACACTTGCAATGCACACACGTATGCTCACAATAAAGTGTAAATAATGTAAATAGGTGCAAACAATAGATATGTGAACCAAGGGTCGTTTTCATTGCTCCTACCCTCACAACACAATCTTCTTTGAAAGTAAATCGAATCGGCTGCACTCATGAGGCATTATGGTGTGCCACAGCAGATAATACAGTAGGAGAAAAATAGTATTTTGAATAGTGACCTAGAAGGATGAGTGATAAATACTTAGGAAAATAGACGATATGTCATCTAGATATTGTATGCTTGAAACTGGAATCTTAGAACCCAGGCCTTCCCATGCTTGACCCCAACAACTCACCCTGTCTGCCAGGCAAGGATGTGATGTGGGCTGCTTGGCGGTGTTGCTGCTAGCTCACTGGATGGGGTCGGACTCCTCTGACCGTGAGGTAAGGCAGCTGGAAAGCAATTGGCACATTAAGTTGGGGGGTCTGAATGCAAATGACACTGTTACGTCCAGTGTGAGGGAGAAGCATGAATGAGGCCAAACAGGCTGTGTTGTTTGGTCTGTCTAACTTTTCAAAATAATTTTTCAAAAGCACAGCTGCCAAATGCCCTATTTTGCGACCCACATTCATGGCTTTCCTCTTCCTGAGGCACATATATTCAACAGAAGGATGGAGATTCCTCTAGGATCCCTCTTATGCCTTCAACTTCAAGATGATGATGGAAATATATTCAACAGGACAATTTGGCACAGCTACTGCTAGGCAAGAACTAGCACCTATGTTTAGTATTTAGTAGTGGGTTGCCACAGAAATATCAAAGTTATTACCGTATTTATTCGAGTATAACGTGCACTCGTGTATAACGCGCACCCCTAATTTTCCATGAAACCTCGGTATAACCTCGCCAGCCGGAGGGAAGCGCGCCCCTGGGCCCGTGGGTGGGGCAGACGGCGCATCTCAGCAGGGCGCTAGACGACAAGCGGGAGGAGGGCCGTGCCGTGCTCCGTGCCTACCCTTGCCGGCTCTTGAGTCGCGCGGCGCGGGAGCGCGGGTGGCTGGCGTTAGCGCCTCCCCCTTACCGTTCCGGCGGGTGCGTGCGGGTGAGTGGCGGCAGCGGGACCTGGGCGCCTGCCGCCGCCCGGGGAGGAGGGCCGTGGCGTGCTCCGTGCCTACCCGGCGCCGGCTCTTGAGTCACGCGGCCTGGGAGCGCGGGTGGCTGGCGGTAGCGCCTCCCCCGGAAGGTTCCCGTCTCGTCCCTGCGGGTGCGTGCAGGTGAGCGGCGGCGGCAGCGGGACCTGGGCGCCTGCCGCCGCCTGGGAGGAGGGCCGTGGCGTGCTCCGTGCCTACCCGGCGCCGGCTCGAGTCGCGCGGCCCGGGAGCTCGGGTGGCTGGCGGTAGAGCCTCCCCCGGAGGGTTCCCTTCTCGTCCCGGCGGGTGCGTGCGGGTGAGTAAAAGAGGCTCGTTTATAACGCGCACCAAGTCCTCGTGTATAACGCGCACCCAAACTTTGATTTCTTTTTTTGGTATAAAATTTTGCGTGTTATACACGAATAAATACGGTAGCTCAGATTTCAAAAGGTTTATTTAGGAAGCCCTTTTAATTTGAAACCATAAGCTATAGCTTGCTGACCTTTTCCTGTATATCAAGCACTGTTGCTACCACCACAACTCAAACCTGAGTGGCACTACGCCTACTGGACAGTCTGGAACTGGAAGAACAAGTCTTGACTTTTCTAAAGGTACACATGCAGTCTTAAAAGACAGTATGCCCTTCAGAATAAACTCTAATCACATGCATTTAGATCCCTCAAAAAAATAACACAAGGCGGCAAACATTTTACTTCTGAAACTACCCAACACTTCATTATTCATCTACAGTATCTATATAACTAAACTACAGTTAAGGTTTGTGGCATTGCCGGGGGGATCACCTAAGTAGGGTTCTACATTTGCTGAGAGAGACATTCCCCTGGTGACTTTTGGTATGTGGCATTTTTGTGAGTTCATCCCAAGAAAGGTATTGTGTGTGAGAAAAACTCATTATACTCATTGGTATCAATGCCTAGGTTTCCCTTGCTCGAAAGCCAGTTGTATCCGACTGTAGGGTTCAGTGCTCATCTGTTTCAAAGCCAAAGAGCCAGGGCTGTCTGCTTCTGCACCGGACACCGGAGCGTACAGGACGCTGTTACCTTCCCACCAAAGTGGGCCTTATTTATCTACTTGCAATTTCTTGCTTTCGAACTGCTAGGTTGGCAGGAGCTGGGACAAAGATGGGAGCTCATTCCGTCCTGCAGTACTCTGGAATCGAACTGCTGACCTTCCACCTCCCGGTCAGCGTCTTAGCCACTTGAGCCTAGATCTACGTAAATAATTATGCTTTGAGTTTGTGTATTGCTGTCAAGTGTTCACAATGCATCACATACATTCGCTTGTTTCATCACTATGCTACGGCTCCCAGTTGCTGCTGCAACTGGGAAAGCTGGGGTTAAGTCAGAAGGGATGCTTAATCCATTCTGAAACTGCTTAATGAATTCATGGTAAAGGCGAGACTGAAGACTCCCTGCCACTGCAGCACACCACCTTAATTTTGGGGGTAATCTGTAGTGCCTCTATGCATCCATTTGCCGGACTATCGTTCCTGCTACTGTATTTACATTAGCCCATCCTGCTTCATAGGGTAAGCAGATATTCTTGAGGTCCCAAATCATGAATTGTACAGAAATATAGTCAATAGCCCCAGGGAGTTATTTCTCAGTGCTCCTCTTGTATAACCCAGGAACCTCCTCCTGTATGGAAGAGGGCGACCAATCCTTTTCTTCTCACCTGTTGTCGCTTTGCACATCTGAGGCATCCTTGTCACCCTGCTGTGTGCCACAAAGGTGCTCTGAGAGGAGGTGCTGTACTGGGAGCTGCTGTCCGAGGAAGTGGAGCTTGTGTGCGACAAGCGGCTGTGGTCTTTGTGGGAGGTTGTTGAGCGGTGGTACCACAGCCTCAGTTCATCTGACACCACTGCCCTTCCTGAGCCCTTCTCGTGGCCCTCTCTTCCCAGGGATGGAGTCCTTATTATCTGAGAACGGGAGGGAGTCAGTCTTACTGAATCTCCTTCATCCCCATGCCAATTCTCTTTAAACATCCCCCCTGCCGTGTATGAATTAGATGTTTTAAATTGTGCTTTCACACTATAGTGTCCCTCCTGGTCATTCTCCAGGCTGCGCACAACCACGGGTGTGGAGCTGCCTTCAATGTACAGAGGATATTCTTTGATCCTGTACTGGGAGGAAGGCTGGCTCTGGCTGTGCAGGTAAACGCCTTGGTGACCCGTCCCATTCCTGGCAGCCAGATTGGGCATGCTCCCTGAATTGGAGGATACAAGGTTCCCCGTCGACTTGTGCCTCTGCCTCTGCCGCTCCCGGGCTTTGGAAGGGGAATCTTCTGCCAGGGTGGAATAGTTGGCATTCATCTGAGCTGGGTAGTAATGCTCGGAGCTGGAATGGCTGGTGCAAGAGGAGCAGTCATCCATGGGGTCAGAACCATTACTGCTATGAGTCCTAGGGGTGTAGAAATCAGGGCTTCCGGTCTCATTTTCTGACCCAAGGAGCTTTCCTTGGGACTCTAAGCTGGAGCTTCGGTGTCTAAAGTGCTGTGCTAAACTATGCAGTCGAGTAGGGCTTATGTCCACTGACCTGCAAGTATAGAAGAAAAAGGAAGAAACAGACTTTAGGCTATAGCCAGCAAAAGAACTGCATGCGCAACCCCTCTAAGATACTGGCAAATCTGTGGCTCTTCAGGCAACAGTATGCTGCAACTTTTGTCATCCCTTATCACTGGAAATGCTAGCTAAGACTGATGGAAAACGTGGTCCAACATAATCTGTAAAGTTGCATTTTCTCCAGCCCTGTGCTAAATGAAAACAGACTACTATCAACTTCCTTACCTTACTCAGTAATGCTGATCTTGTTTCAGCTATTTTTTTCCATGGCAGTAGAATCTGCCCTATATTTGCATTATTATGCAATGAGACACACTGCTCTTCAAATTGCACCAGAAAACCACAAGTTGCATCTTGTCTCCATTAGCATTTAAATCAGGGGTCTCCAAACTATGGCCTGTGGGATGGATCTGGACTGCGGCATCAAATCATCCACCCCATGCTCTCGCTCCGGCCGCCACTTCTGCCACTGCCTCAATCCCTGTAGCAGGGTGGATGGTGTAGGGCTTACAACATCCGCCCTGCTATGGAGCGCCGTCAGGGACACGCCAACCCAAGCAGAGGGGACAAGGATTGAAGTGGTGGTGGAAGGAGCGGCGGCAGGTGGCTTTCCTGGCAGTGGTTCGACTGATTTCATGATGAGTGCGCATGAGAAAAAGTCTAGTAGAGGGAGAGAAATGTTTTTGTATTTCCTCTTATGTCACTGTGTAAGCGAACAGGACTCTAGCTCTAAAGACCAAATGTTCTGTAGTATAGGGATTGTAAACTTCTTAAATGCAGACTTGGTTCATGGCTCCAAAAAATTAATGCACCAGTTAGAGAGTGTTAACACTTTAACTGTTTATGCAGCAGCATACTAAAAGTTACAGTGTATTGCTAAATTTATTATTTCAACTCACATCCTACCTCAGAGCAGGGATCCTCAACGTTTTCACGCCGTGGGACGGGCCACGCCCTCTCAGACAGTGCAGCTGTTATGGAAGGATTATCTAAATATCTAAACTACTAACTCTGATACTGGAAACTGCTCATTCTACTGTCTGTGCTGTCCTAAGACAAAAGGACTAGTGAAAACACTGCAATGAAAACAATGGAAATATAAAACTTTGCTGCAGGACTTGTATTTTTTTTTTAAAAAAACTTCTATATATTTGCTACCAATCACTTTGTCAAAACCCACACTGGGACAAGACATTCCTCTAATTAATTTCACAGGATTGTTTGAATAATTAATTACCAAAAAATAATTCTTACTATACATATTTTACATATTTGTATGATGGTTTCCTTTGTTAATTTCAAAAATAAAAGAATAATAATAATATGTCTCCTTTAATTTCTTTTTTCCATACAAAATCCACTAATATTTAAATAGCAGGACTATGACTGGGAATTACTCTATTCTTGGACCTTTATGGAGCAATACTTAATTTATTTGGCCCCCATCTAGTCTTTCTCCAGTCACCTCCGTTACCAATCTAATCACACTGGGATCAGGACCCATTCTGTTAGGATCCCTGTTCTAGGCTGAAATGGTTTTTTATTACTCTAAAGGAGAGTATATGGCAGAACATCCTTTATTTGCTCTTGGAAATATTTTACATCTGAGGTGTAACATAATAATTAGGGAATAGCAATCTTTTGTGTTTCATGCATTGAGGAAGGATATGAGGCCAAGCACAGCAAACTGTAGGCCTAAAAACACTCTACAGTAAAAATGCTGGTGGTCATTATCTTATGGGAGAATATGCAAAAAAGAAAACTATAGAAAAGCCTCACATGTGAGTATAGATCACTGTTTCCCAACCTTTGGTTTTTTTAGACTTCAGTTCCCAGAAGCCTGAGTCAGTACATTGGCTGATCAGTGCTTTGGGGAATTGACTTAGGCTTCTGGGAGTTGAAGTCCAAAAACCAAAGGTTGGAAAACACTGGTATGGACAAGAGAACAGCTTCTTACATAGGGAGTTTGTGGGATGGAGTTTACTGCACTTGCTATTCTGGTGCTTCTTTCTTATCCCTCTTCGGGTTGAGGACATGAAAGGTCTCTTAATGAGGGAATAGTCTTGTGTACCTCATCCTCCATGCAGGAGCATGGAAACAGGGGGCGGAAATAATTTCAAAATACATCTGCACCTATGAAAGTTCCAAACTAGCATCAAAGACACAGAAATCTCTGGAGCAAAGACCATATTATCCCAGCAACATATGAAAACAATTGTGATAGTATTTATTTGCAATGTGATTTCTTTTTGCTCCTTGGCAACTGGTTGAACATATAGACAGTACCGATATGCTTGTTCTTTATATGAGAGCCACTTAATGGTGTTCAACATATAAAGGAAAGGAGATTTCAAGGCCTCCATTATAACTTATTTTAACAGTGATTTAGCTAAAAGTACAATTTTTAAAAATTTTCACTGAAGCACAAGCCAAGTTAGAGTCTATATTACCCTACCAGAATGTGAACATCTTGTTGCATGACTCAATCCAATAATTCAGCCAATATCTTGCCCTCAAGCATGGCGCTAGTAGGGCAATATGACAAGGTACTTACTAGTGGAGTACAGCTGCTTGCCTGCGCATGTGGCATGGCTGGGAGACAAGCCCTCTTACCTGCTTGCTGCTACATCTTCTGTACTAGAGACTTCCACAAACTTGAAAATTGGCCAGGCCAATTTTGCTTAAAAGGGGAGTAGGGAGACAAACTAGTGAACTCTTAAGAGTGAAAGATCTTACCTAGTGGAATGCACGTAATGTGGACTGTGTACCCTTAGATCCGGTGTTGATGGCATGCTGGACTGGGAGTTCCAGTGGGGAAGATTCCTTATGGGACTATTGTGTAATGAGTTGCTCCCTCCGCCTTCTGCACAGCTTCCAGTGCTAGGGAACCGCCTGTGAGTGCTACAAAGAAAAAGCAACAGTCTTCAGTGAGCCATTGCTCTTCACCTGGAAGCCTTATTTGTATAGGCCTAAATGGCCATATTCTTTGTTAGAAAGGCATATTGATCCCTGAGCTTGTAACAGTAAATATGATGGTCTATACCCGTGATGGCGAAGTATGGCACTCCAGATGTTCTTGGACTTCAATTCCCAGAAGCCCAAGCCCCCGTGAATCCACACGAATGGGTTTGCTGCAATTCATCTAGCCCGTGCCGCCCTTGTTGCTCCTGGAAGCAGAAGTAAAACGCGCCCATACGGTGTCAGGAGCGAAGAGGGCGGTGCGGACTGGATGAATCGCAGCAAACTCATTCGTGTGGATTCACGGGGGCTTGGGCTTCTGAGAATTGAAGTCCAAGAACATATGGAGTGCCATCACGGGTCTACATTGTGCTTCCTATGTTTGAAGAAATGGGTGTTATTTAAGCAGCAGCAAATATAATGGGAAACTGTTATCATGGAGACCTGGTGCAATCAACCCAAAAGAGCCTTTGTGTAGGTATCTAGTGTTCTCAGATGTGTTCATCACAACTGCTCCTACAGGCTGAAGAGGTAAGCTGCGCTTCATTGTTATTTTTAAAGAACTAATCTCTCTAGGGTACACAGAAAGAGCCCCCTCGAAGACTGTGGAAATCTTGAACCACAACCGGGTGTACCCTGGTAATGGCAACCTTGTGTTGCTGGCTAATCTTTCTCACACTAGGTCAGGCAAAGGGAATTACAGAATGAACTCATCTAATGGTGCCTTAATTTTAACAGTTTCACGTCTGGCCTAGACACGGAAGAAGCTACCTAAAGCAGTGCAGAAAGTGTAGAAATGATGTCTGTCTATATATGCAGCAATGCATCCCTTTTGGATTATAGCCCATAGCTAAATACAAATCTCGCAGAACTTTTTGTTTCACTTTTTTAAAAAAAGGGCAGCACAAAACAAGTCAGTAGAAAAAAGCCGTCTTTTGTTGAGATACCTGGAATGGCCATGTGAAGAACGCTTCTTGACCTTTTCATAAGGTTCATCCAAAGACGACTCACTCCACATCTTGGGTTTGATGGGGGACTTGTCATAGTCATTCCTGTGATAGTGCATCTGTCTAAGTCCTTCTAGTGACTGGGGCGGGGGTGGCCTATTATGCAAGGGTGGGCGTGGAGGGAGTCCTTTGTGAGGTGATTGTAAAGGAGATAGTGTGCTGGTCACCTGAGAGTCTTCTGAAATTGGGAAAGAAGAAAAAAAATCTAAAGCACAAGAACACTAAACAATACCTTATTTTAAATATATTACCATCAATGTTCATGGAAGTTTCATGCTTACAGGTAACTATTAGGAAAGAAGAGGGAAGGAGCTGGAATAAATAAGAGTTACAGTAATACCTCATACAAAGTCCGCGTCATACAACATCGGATTCATACAACATCGCCTAATTCCTTGAAAAAAGTTGCCTCATACAAAGTCGTGCGACTTTGTATGAGGCATTGGGGTTTTCCCAGGTTGCATTGTTCCTGGGCAGTATAAAAGGCAGGACACATGTGTACATTGCTCTTGTGGGTTTTGCATGAGGCAAAGAGTGTTTAGGAGTGGTTTTGAGCGCGATTTTGGATTTTTTTGAATTTTTTCATCAGACTTTTTAGAAGCATTCCTGGGATTTTTGCAGCATTCTTTAGGTTCTTGGACAATCAGGGTTGTTTTTTGTAATGTTTTTAGCCTTTAGACAATGATTTCTTAAAGTTCTGTCAGTTTCCTGTCTGTTTCCTTGACTTTGCACTGAAGTCTGTGCTGTTACAGTACAATGTATCTCTATGGAAACAACGTTGTATGAGGCATCGCGGCTAGGATTTTGCATGCCTCATACAAAGTCCAAATCCGTATAAAGTCCAAACTTGCGGAACCAAGTTTGGACGTTGTATGAGGTATCACTGTATTTGGAGATGTGTGGTACCTACTATTCCCACAAAGCTTAGCACATTCATACTTTTACTGATCTCAAGGGAAGAAATAAGGTTATATTTATGTATCTCTCCATAAAGCCATGTGGGAAAGCATTTAGCTTTGGCAGCATCTGCTTTTATTATTTTGATGCCACACTGCTTTACTTTTTGCATTTATTCTCATAAAACACCATGCATGACAATGCTCCACAATTTTTTTACATACCATCCTCCAGAACAAAGGCATCTGACAGGGAACTATCTTCACTGGCAATATTTCCATCTGTGAAATGAAAACACAAAAAAGGTCAACATCACCATGTAGTTCAACACCAAAGCTCCGCATGATTTGCGCACGACAAATAAGCTAACACAAAAACACGGGTGCAGTTCTGAACTGCAGGTATTTCCATTGTTGTGCTCCAAGAAGAACCCCAAAATGCGGGCAGCTAATCAATATTCTCTGCATTACAATGGAGTGGGTGTGGGGAGATTTGTAACAGTACATTGTTGCTGGGGAAAACTCAGTCCCCTTTCCTCACTATTATGAGGACTGCAGCTGAACCCAGAGGAAACTGGAAGCCTCGGAGACATAGCAGATGTTCTTGTCTCTGCTAGGAACAATGCAGAGATCCTGGGCTCCAGAACTGTGATCTCAGCCCTATTGCACTGTTGAAGAGCTTGGTTTATTTATTTATTTTTATGATTTATATTGAAGAAATGGATGTTATTTAAGCAGCTGCAAAAATAATGGGAAACTGTTATCATGGAGACCTGGTGCAATCAACCCAAATAGCCTTTGTATAGGTAACCAATGTTCTCAGATGTGTTCACCACAACTGCTCCCACAGGATAGAGGTAAACTGCACTTCATTGTTATTTTTAAAGAACTAACCTGAGTCAGTCACCCTACAAAAAGGGTGGACGGCCTCTTGAGGTCTGGAAGGTACACATAGATTTTGGGAGGCTGCTCCTGTGACCATCCTACCCCAATGTTGTTTCTTACAAAAAATGGGGGTTTAGCTGAAAAAGCTGTGAAACAGGCATATAGCACCAACATTTTATAGCAAATATAGGTTCTGCAAATTTTTGTATAAGCCTTCACAAGGAAATAATTTCCCCACAGTTTCTTAAGAAGCCCTACTGACTCTCTAGCAACCCACTAACACTAACTAGTGAAATGATGGTGAACCTTGGCACTCCAGGTGTTCTTGGACTTTAATTCCCAGAAGCCCAAGTTAGTATTCCTGCTGATCAGGGTGTTCACCATTACTGTAGTAGTGCATCCTTCAACCCATCAAGAGGATCTCAACAACACACTAGTAGTATAATAAAAGTTGTTTCTATTTACCATCTATGATCAGAGAGGCTCTCTGTGTTGGCTTCTTTCCAGATCTGACACGATATTCATTGATGGCATTTTCAATCTCCTGAAGTTTCTTCAGTGCATTAAGGTAGGATGTTTTCCTTTGTTTCTTCAGCTTTTTACTGACATTGGGGTCACTGGCTAGGCGACGAGCAGCTTCTGTGATCTGTGACTGAATGGCAAATTCTCTCTCCAAACGTTCTAGCTCAGCTTCCTATACAAGAAACATGATTTGTCTGTCATTGTGCCACCTGAATATAATGGCCTGCAATTTTTAGGTGCAAAGTGCAGCAATGATACATTCGATTACTAGGAAATCCATCTGGTGTCTGCCGAAAGGGTCCACAAAGTAACATGACAAACTACAGTGGACCTATGAGAACCACTTTAGTCTACGTCATTCCATTTTACTAATTTTAGTGGAATACAACAAATAAATAATGAGGTGCTATACTGAACATTTTGATATGCTGCAATATGTAACACAATGGAGAACGTGAGGTGCCTCTGAAAGGATGGATTCTATCCTGCTCCACAAACTAACCAGGTCATGTGAGCTTTACTCACCCTCTACACTGCTAATCTGTTCCACTTCAAATTGAGCAGAATCTGATTAAGGATGGACAAAGTGTGGGCACACAGAACTTACCAACTCTGACTTTACTACTTGTACTTGTCATTGACTAAGGAGGAGTCATATATGGTGTGGGAAAATTTCCACACCACAGCATGCTCCACACCATACCAGTTTCATAATGTTTAAGTTAAATATTCTGCAATACAGTACTATAAACCCTTATATTCCTATTTTCCCTCCATGGCATATACTAAGTCAAAGTCACAGCTTAGATCCAGTTTTAAGAGCATGTGTTTTTTTTTATAAGATACCCCCTCTTGTTCACACCAAATTAATCAGCAAGGAGGTACTTTAAGGGGAATTGAGATTTTCCACTAGGCCAGCTGCATGTGCTTGTACCTGGATCTAGATTTAGCCACATTTAACAACATCCCTGCTGAAATCCCATTGTTTTTAATGGGTATCACTTATGCATGGCTCAAGAAGGATCCATACCTATGAGCAAAAAATAGGGGTTTTTTTAAATTTAAAAGAAGTGATGCAGCATGTCAGCAATGATTAGCAGAGATAAAAAAAACATTTCACTTCCCCTGATCGGAGATGATGAGGGAAAGTGTTCAATTACAATGAAAAGGATTAGTTCTAGTTTGGATGGGAAGAGCCCACTGAATATCACATCCCTCCTTCTGACCAATCCACAGTGAGGGCAGCCTGGCCAGGCCCTTGGTCAAGTTCAAAGTTCACAGTAGAGAACTTACTCAGTCAGTGGAGGTTTTCTGTATGAGCAGCAATCCTGATTTTTCCAATGATCCCAGTCATACAGAAAGGTTCCATGGAAAGAGATGTTTCTTATCTTTAGGAAGTTACTCTCCAAGTGTGGAGGGTAATGGAAGTGTTAACAGAGGGGAAGATGCCAGTGTGCACCTCTTCTTCACACATTTAACTTAAAAAGCTAGGGACACAGTGTGATGGATTTATGTGAACTTGCCTGTCTATTGGCTAGAAAATGGAGATGCACCCAAGCACTAACAAGTTGCATAAATCTTATGTAAACAACAAGCCAGTTCGAGCCATTATACAAAGAGCTCGCCTATTTGTCTTGTCTTTTCAAGACAAGAAGACTCTCTGAAGTATTCATTCTTAACATTTTGGTTTAAACATCTCCTTTGTTGCCAGCGATGAAACAGCATTACTTTAAATCTATAACTATCATTCTGCTCACACTGCCACACATCAGAGAAGTTAGGTTATGAGGGTGTGTTTTAAGATATCTGCTTTGAAGATTTCAAAATCTCCGACAGCAATGACTTTATTAAATGTACATTCAGCACAGTAAGTTTTAATATTCCAGTTTGACCCCCCTCACCCTTAAGTCATTCAGAACTCCAGGAAAATATCCCCCAACATTAAGTGTAGGCAGAAGATGAAAGACATGGTTAATGCATGTTTTAAAAAAGTGCATTTGATCTATAACTTCTTAAATGACACAGCCCTACAGATAAAGCTTAGCCTGAATGTTTAAGAGTTTCTGAGTTTCAAATATATGTATTTTAGATTGCTACAAGTGTTAGGGTCATGGCACATATTAAACAAAATAAAAACTGGGTTTGTTGTAGAGTGGGCACTCAAAACAACAAAAGCTGCACCCAGTCATAGCTCCCCTGATCTATGTACTATAATTGGATTGTGGAAATATATTTGAAAATATGAATAGTTTTCCCCCTCCCATTCACATTTTATGGTTTTAAATGCATATTTTGAACTTTTGTCGAGGTACAAACCCTAACAGACATGATCCATGAAGTTGCCTGGCTACACTGCTATCTTTCAGATTGAATGTTTCAGCAAGAATAGTCTATCCTCCATCTTCAGTTCAAGAATGAGCAGAAACTGGAAGCAATTGACAAACAATAGAAATGATCAGGACTTCAGCAGCTGATGTAGCTCTTCCAAGGAGAATATCTCAAATGGCTTGTTTGTACTTTTTTTTGCATATGTACATATTCCAAGAGGTTTTTTTTTCTCAAGGTGGCAATTTTGGTTTTGGTGGTGGGTGTAATAGCTCAGATTGTGTCAATAAAATTGTATTACTGCATGCATTTTGTTTTTTAATGATTGTTTTAATTTTATTATTTCAATTTTTATATCTGTACTTATCTTTTTTCATGCTTTTTTGTAATTAATAATAAATAATAAATTTTTTAAAAGAAAGAAAAAATATGAACATGTCTGTTCAGATAGAAAGAACCCCAGCCATCGTGTAGCTTGTCTTTGGAAAAATAGGGATATGCCTGGAGAAATCAAGGGAACAGAACACAGGCATCAAGCTAAGCATGAAATAAAGAGGACTGCAGTTCTCAATTTTACAATTTTCACATGCTTTTTCAAAACCTCAGCTCTCTGAAACTGAATAGATGTTTTGAAATGTGCCCCAAGAATAGCAAGACATCTAATTAATTCAAATAGTATCCAAAATTCCTCACCTCTCCTTTTGGCAGGAGTTTCTGTTCATCCAGTTTAAAGGAAGTACCTATTCTTCTTCGAACCATCGGAGGCTCTTCCCCTGAGTCAAGGGGGTATTCTTTTGGCAACTTCCCTGTAAGCTCCTGAAAATGTATACAAAATGTTAGAGGTTAATTGTGTGTGGATGCCCATATGCACCATGGGGACTTCATCTAGGTAAACAACAACATTTCAAACATACGGTCTCTCAACAATGCAATTAGAGTACATACATGTACCCGTGTAAGGGATGTAAAAGTGGTCTTTGGTCTGAACCAGAGTGTGCTTGTGTTAATTTAATCAAAACAATAATGTAATTGACATAGTAAATGAAACTGGATATTAACTAATAATCTACCAAGCATTTCAATGTCAGTTCACTGAAATTGTCACAATGGTGACATGAAGATGCCACTACCCACATTACTTTTCACATCCTCCCTCTCAAACTCTTACATCCTTTCTTCTTCTTCCAAATCCCACCTCTTCTCCAGAGCTAATGGTTTAACCTTTTAATCTTAATTTCTCATTGAAATCAAATCTAAACACAAATAAGATTAACTTTAGTTTACTTTGGCCTTCCCTTCCCTTCCGCTTTTGTTGTGTTACAATATTTTTTCCTTCTACCCCCTTTTCCTGGTCAAAACCCTTTGCTAAAATCTAGACCAAAGACATCTTCAACTAGGATTTTCTTGTCTGTAACCACTACTGACACTGATGGTAAATGATAATTACTTTGTAATTATCATTTATACATTTCTTCCAGATATTTTTGTACTAGATAATTACTGCAGTACTAAAAGAATAACTATTTTACATGTCCAAGCTGGATACTATTTCATATGTCTTTAAAAATAAATTGTGGGATTAGTATATGACTGGTGTAACATCAAGTTATGCAACGCTGGACTGAAAGGGTCACTTAAGATTTTAATAAAACAACAAAGGAAACCCTGCAGTTTCAGAGCTGTAAGCCACTGGCAGAATGACTTTTAAAAGAAGATAACTGACAGTATGTTTACTGTGGTTTTGCTGATATATGCAATATAGCTGGTTCACATAAACATTGGTTAGTGTTAAGCTATTTCAGTGCCTACCAAGGAAGGCATGGCAACATTGCAGTGCTGCAGCAGGAAAAAGTCTTTGAAACATGAACAGAAAAAGCTTCATGTCATAGATTAAAAACAGATTGTGTTGTTCCTAGAATGCTGGCATTAAGAGATTATATTTGGCAAAAGAGAAAGAAAATCTCAATTATTTGACAAAACCTATAGAAGAACAGGTGAGGTGACTTGATGTCGGAAGTCTCTTCTCTTTCAGACTAAACTACTCTGTGCTATTCTACAGAAAGCAGTCTAAAAGATTGATAGTGCCGGGGCAGGCGTGAATATTACTCTTCTCACAGAGGAT
Source organism: Bradypodion ventrale (assembly GCA_035047345.1). Lineage (NCBI taxonomy): Eukaryota > Metazoa > Chordata > Lepidosauria > Squamata > Chamaeleonidae > Bradypodion > Bradypodion ventrale. The sequence continues at coordinate 162,833,761 of JAWDJE010000005.1, read as the reverse complement.
TCTTTTGCTAATTGACTCTGTAGCAAACAGCGTTTTGAGATTCACTGTACCTCTGTTTATTCAGGCTCAGCTGACAATTAAAACTAGCAATGTGGGATTTATGAGAATGTTTTTCTTTAACCCAAACACTGCCTTTTCACGCTTCCTCCCTCCCAATGGCACTCTGTGAATCCAGCCTTCTTGAAAGATAAATAATTACCTCAGTTCAGAGAAGGTTCCGGGACTGATAAGGCTTCTCACAACAAAACTCACTGAGGCCTTCTCTTCTCCCCTCCCGGAGCTCCCTTCCTGACAAAACTCTTTAATTTATGAGTTTGCTGGATCTTAGAATTCTCCTCTTTCAAGGCTTAGAGGAGAACAAAATAAGCCACTACTATCTTCTTCAAATATAGCAGCTTTTATTGATTACAAAATGAGGTAGATTAATATGCGGATAAAATAGACATTTTAAAATACAAATCATAAAACAAACATGAATAACTAAGCTAGCTAAATAGACTAAGTACGGGGCCAGAAAGACACCCCCCCCATAGGATATTAGACCAGCATTTGTCTAATACCTAAGGTAAAGGAAAAATGGACAGCATCTCACTGGCTTGAGATAACTGACCCCCCTCTTCTCCCTAAAGAAAGACAAAGGCTTGGGTTTTTATACCATTTAGCTACTCACACCCAACATTTCAAAAATGTGAAAATTCCCAATTATGTCATCTAAGAGACAGTCATACTGGACATCAAGGTGTCCAGCTGCAACTTCGCACCTCTGTGGTACGTGATGCCGTGTTTATCTAATTGTTCCATCTCCGTTATCTTGTGAGATGGATCTACCTGTCAGATTCCCAGACTCCTGTCCTTGAGTCTTGGTGTCAATGTACGTGGGTGAAAAATATCAAACTAACACCTGGGTATGCAACTAACTAATAATTGGCATTACTTCATAAAGCAGTAAATTAGCTAAACATTCCTAACATCACACAGTAAAATAATGAGAATAAATGTCTTCCTTTGAATTGCCCATGATACAGACAAGATTCTTCTACACAACCTCCCAATCCATTCTTTAACAGAACTTTTCTGACTCCCCCTTTTCTAGCTCAATGAGAAGACCCTGGCCTTATAATTAAATAGCATTAGCACTGAAACACAAAATGGAAGCGCGGTGCCAAAATGGCCGCCGCGCTCTTTGCGCCCCCCCCACCGGACGAAACCATCCGGGTAGTTAGGGGCGTGGCCAGCACCCTAATAAAAGGGCTGGCCACGAGGCAGCCGTGCTGCCATTTTGGCGAACCGACGGAGCGGAGAAGTTTTTCCCCTCCACCCCCTCCCTAGTTCACAGTGTGATTTCTTGGTCGCTTCGGGGCCAGGTGGGAATTTTTGGCTGGGACTCGCAATTGGCCCTTGAGTCCTGGCTTTTTCGCCCATCCCACACTGTTGCTATGGTTTGATATAGGGGTTGTTCTGTGCTACTGTTGACTTTGGTCACATTGGCGGGTAGCACTGGTAAGGTAAACATTTATGACCCACAGGTATCCGGCAGGTTTGCAATTGACTGGACAACACTAGATAGGCATAAGTTGTTTAAACGTTGTCCGGTCAACGACGAACCAGACGAGGGGGTGATGGTTACCACTAGACAGCTGGAATCACCCCCTGATTTTACGGATACACGTCAGAGGGTGGGGTCATTAGTTAGATATTGACTACGGTCAACAATTTGTTTGTTGTCAACAAACAAATTGATACAAATAGATACATTGTAACAATTGCCGTTGGCAATTTTGGGTGGTACCTTACCAGTGTTACTTCGGCCTGCTTGCCTTAAGAATTATGATTGGTCATTTTACCAATAGAAATTTATAATTCGGACTAGGGCTTGAATCAATAAATGTGGCCCATGCCGTTATCCACTTTCATTTGTGTCTGAGTCCATCATTGGGGGGGGGGGGGGTGCGCCTGCAATAAGCCACTGTATTGGCTCACCCATGTTTGTATGCTAAACTGCCAGACTGAACTCTCTTAAAATATACAGAGATGATGCAGAGTTATACTGTCTTATAGACTCTTGAAGTCCTGTAATAACGGAGGCAGCAATGTTTAGCTGATCTAAAGCATTAGACTCTTTAGGTCAATGGAAAAACTGTCCACAATTAGAAGTGGGAGCAGAGTATTTTCTGCATTTCTGTCCCCAGTCCTCTACTCCTGAACTACAGTGGTACCTCTTCGCTTAAAGAGCATAATGCGTTCCACAGGATTGGTCTTTATGCGAGTTTGCTCTTTAAGCGAAACACCATTGTAAGTGACCAATTGTGACTTCTGGCAGGGGGGTGGGGATTGCGAACCCCAATTTAGTTCTTAAGCGAGTTCTGAGTTGGTTTTAGTTGTTAAGCGAGGCGACCATTCAGAGAAAATTCTGTTCTTTAAGCGAGGTTTTACTGTACAAGCTTCTGGAAGAAACAAAGATGGAAGACATATTCAAAGAGACAATGTAAGATGGGTAAGAAGGTATGCATAGCTTCCAAGTGCTGTATCTAATGCAGAGCTGGATGCTAGACTCCTCTTTGCTTTGTTATTACTGTAGCATAGTGACTGGCTATAAGTTTTCCCACCTCAGTGCCAACAGTTAAGTCTTAGTTTGCCTTCTCCTGCTATCACGCCTATCATTGCCTCCTTCTACCCTATCTTCACTTAGGAAAGCAACAAGTGGCTGATTGGCTCCTCTTTAAGAAAGCTCAGATTCTATAAGTACAGAAAATGTTTTTATTAAATAACAAACATTATATTATACTTCCGCTGCAAATCCCACCTCATGCCTCAATGTCATGCAGCAGTGACCTTGGCCATCCATCAGCTATGTATTCCCCTGGCAGGTTCAACCATGCCACAAAGGTGTTGGCTAGCAGTCTGGAATGGTTCTCCATTCTGGAACCACAGGTCAGCTAAGTGGGGTTGGGTACTTGGGCAATGTACCTGGCCAGTGCATTGCTCTAACATGGCCAACTTTGAAATGAGCCCAGCCAGCTGTGTCGTTGTACTTAAAATGGCTAAAGGAGCATTGAAAACATGGGCCTCAGTCCCCCACGTGCCATCGGATCCTGCTATGGTAGCAGTAGGACCTCTCGATGGTGAGAGGCTTGCCAAAGTGTCAGGGATCGGAAACAGTGGGAGATAATGCCTCGATCCGCCATGTCAAACTAGACGTGTGAAGTACGGATCAACCAAGTAAGTATATATTACTTAAAATAGTTTCATTTCAGAATTATTGCTATTCATATCAGAATTCAAAATGACACCAAACTCATATTCTAGATTGACAAATTTCTTCATTCAAGTAACAGTTCTGCTGATTAGTTAGAATTCATCAAATTACTAGCCCAGTTTACCAATCTGTGACATAGATTTATATATGCAAATAATACAGACATTAATTATATTAGTAACATTTATTTATTTATTTTATTTACACACATTTGTATCTTGCTCTTCTAGCGCATGCGCCACCCAGAGCAGTTAATAACACACACACACACACACACACACACACACACACACACACACACACACACACACACATATATGAATAACATACAATCATAAAAAGCATTTACAAAATCCAGCCCAAAAAACCACCCCGACCCCTTAAGACAAAATAAAACAGTAAAAAATGCTAAACAGCTAAAACCATACAAAAATGCATTAAAAACAGTTAGAAAAAACATCAGACAGCTCCAGCAAAAACTATAATCTTGGGCAGCTAGACTAGCCAATGAACCTCGGCCATACCGCAGGATGGGTCCCAGACCCGCTGGCACAGCCAAGTCTTAAGAGCTTTCCGGAAGGGGAGCAACTCTGTCTGGAGGCAGAATACCTTGGGGAGATGCGGTCCTGTAAGTAAGCCGGTCCACTGCCACAAAGGGCTTTAAAGGTCAAAAACAGCACCTTGAATTGCACCCGGAGGCACACTGGCAATCAGTGCAGCTCCCAGAGCAGCGGGGAAGTGTGACAGCAGGACTATGCCAAATGACATCAATACCTTTATTCTGAAGTTACAAAAGAGGATCTCCTACCACAATAATGAAATCAGACCCAAGAACTTAGATTTGTTATAACATCAACATTAGATTTTTAAATAAAAATATAGTAGTACAGTAATACCTCATACAAAGTCCGCTTCATACAACATCGGATTCATACAACATCGCCTAATTCCTTGAAAAAAGTTGCCTCATACAAAGTCGTGCCACTTTGTATGAGGCATTGGGGTTTTCCCAGGTTGCATTGTGCCTGGGCAGTATAAAAGGCAGGACACATGCGTGCATTGCTCTTGTGGGTTTTGCATGAGGGCTTCTGCAAGAGTTTTGCATGAGGCGAAGAGTGTTTAGGAGTGGTTTTGAGCACGATTTTGGATTTTTTTAAATTTTTCGACATAATTTTTAGAAGCATTCCTGGGATTTCTTTTGATTTTTTTAATTGAATTTTTAAAAACAATATTACAACATAATAAAAAAACAAACAAACGACAATCATACATAAAAAATCTGAACAGATATAGACAATTTATAACTACTTTCATACCTATACAATACCAAAACTAAATAATGATAAAAGAAAAAAGACAAGAATAAACATCTCTGGAAAATGGCAGTTGATTATGACTTATTTCTTGTATCTTTCATACCATTATCAAAAATCCAAACAGTTTTTAATATTTATTCTTATTATTGCTTAAACCTAGTCTAATTTCACTTCAAAAGCTACACAGTTTAATATATCTGTTAAGTCAAACTTCTAAGTCATGAATAGTATAACAAAAAAGTAAAATACTGACAAATTTCAATAATAATAATAATAATAATAATAATAATAATAATAATAATAATAATAATAATAATAATAATAATAATAATAATAATAATAATAATAATAAAGAAATAAGAATTAAACACCCAGTGCTTTATACACTGCCCTGGAAAAACCAGAGTATCACTCTATTTTCCTTTCCAAAAACTCATTTGATCGGGTACAGGTCTATTCTTTTTATCGCCTTTCAAAGAGTAATCCACAAATGCTTGCCAAATATTCCAAAATCTATTCTCTTTCACAATACCCTTTTTAACATTTATCTCATGTTAATTTGTCATTCAGTGCTAGATCCCACATTTCCTTGTACCATTCCTCAATTTTCATATTCACATCATTTTCCATTTTCTAGCGGTACACAATCTACCTGTTCTCAACATTATTTCTAGTAACTCTTTTTTATCTTTGCTTAAATTTGTACCTTCCACATCTGTCAGCATGATGGTATTTGGTCCCAACTTTATTCCCCCCCCCATAATTTCACTTATCTCATTTTCAATTTCCCCCCAGAAATCCTTTACCACGTTGCAACTCCACCACATATGTTCATATGTACCCAATGCATTCTTACAACGCCAACACATTTTGATTCCTGGGATTTTTGCAGCATTCTTCAGGTTCTTGGACAATCAGGGTTGTTTGACATGTTTTTGTAATGTTTTTAGCCTTTAGACAATGATTTCTTAAAGTTCTGTCAGTTTCCTGTCTGTCTCCTTGACTTTGCCCTGAAGTCTGTGCTGTTACAGTACAATGTATCCCTATGGAAGCGACGTTGTATGAGGCATCACGGCAAGGATTTTTGCATGCCTCATACAAAGTCCAAATCCGTATAAAGTCCAAACTTGTGGAACCAAGTTTGGACGTTGTATGAGGTATGACTGTATATCACTACGATCTTTCTCTCCCTCTCTGTGAATTCAATTCAATTCAATTAGTCGACTTGTATACTGCCCCATTCGCAATGCGACTCCCAAACCTTGAGATAAAAACCCAGTATCAACCAATTTCAGTTATAATTAAATTAAAACCAAGGAAGTAAGGAATTACTATGTTTATATGTATATTGGACAACAAAAAAAGCAAAACGTAAAAAACCCAAAACTGTTGTGGCACCTTAAAGACAGTTATATTTTAGTGTGAGCTTTTATGGATCAAGTCCACTTCCTCATTTGATAGCTGATTCATTACTATTTTTAAGTTTAGTTTTTATTCACTCCAACTCCAATAAGCCAGCATCTTTTTAAAGAAAGACCAAATAAAATGGAAAAGTATGCTATCAGCCTTCCTCTTGTAATTTAAGTTGAACTAATATTTAACTAAAGCCTACAGAAATTAGACTACACTGCTATAAACAGTTAGGGGGCCAGACTCAGTTTGCCCACCCTCTGTCCCCATTTCCTTCTGCCAGCCTTATTATAAGCCCACAACGCCCAGAACAAAATAAACAGTAATTTATGGGAAACTGAAGACTGAAGTTTAAACAAAATTAGAGGAGGATAACTGAACATTCTTACATACAATGCTGACACAATTTGAGCAAAAAGTTTAAATTTGGTCATGCGGGACCTGACCTCACCTCATAACCCTTAGTTTCAGGGAAAGTACCAAATTCAAATGTTATTTACAATAAAAGAATATGGTCCATGGGGTCGCAAAGATTTGGACTCAACTGTCGACTGAACAACAACAAAAATGTTGAAATAAAGTTCAGTAGGTCAAGTTATTTCCTTTCACGTTTATTGAATAGATATTTCTCACTGCTTGTTTTCAGTTGGATTGGGTAGTTTATAGAAAAAGAGCAATGATACTAATAATAATAATTTAGTGTCAGAAATTATTCTGGATTGAAAGGATTTTTGCTGGAGAAACTCTGCTCAGGGGACACCCGAATGAGGCTCCTTTCATGTCCCCAAGGTCTTTTCCCACCGAAGTGGTCCCTATTTATCTACTTGCAATTTCTTGCTTTCGATCTGCTAGATTGGCAGGAGCTGGGACAGAGACAGGCACTCAATCCATCATGCAGTACTCAGATCTCGAATGGCCAACTTGCCAGCCTTCCAGCTAACAAGGTCAGCTTCTTAACCACTGAGCCACTGAAGCCCCACAACGATATTGTAAAACAATAAACTGAATGCTCCAAATTTACAAAAGTGCAAAACACTGCACTGAAGATGCAATTAAGCTTTTTAATAATATCAATTTCATTTGAAAAAGTGCAACTTCTTCTGCCTTTCATAGTTGCAAATATGAGAGTGCACTGCTAAAGTCTGATGAATCTCATGACAGAGTGTGAGTCAAAGTAAGACTTCTAGTGATAAGAAATTAGAATATTACATAGCTCTTTTCCCTTTTCCAGGTCTACCAAAGCAAGAACAAGATTATACTGTACAAGAGAGAAATTCTTCTAATTTATTTACTTTGAATAATGCATACAAGTCAATCAGAGAATTACAGAAATGAAAAGCTCAAAGGTCATCAAATCTGACCTCCAAGTGAAGGAATTTTTTTTACAGAGGAAGCGTATGTGACAAGCTCTGTTTGAAAAACCTTCAATGAATAAAAGCCCATCACTTTCAGAGTAGGCTGCGGAACAAGCTCTCAGCAACAGGGAGTTCTTTTTGATATTTAATTGAAATCTCAATTCTTTGAAATCTCCATTTCATTGAAATCTCCATTCCATTGTTTGGCTTATAATCTTCAAAGCCACAAAAAACCAGGTTTTCTCAATTTACCACTAGACATCCTTTCAAATATTCCAAGGAGGCTATCATATCACCTGTCAGCCTTTTCAGTTCCAGGCTCAACATACCAAGCCCTTTGCCTCAACCACTCTCCTTTGTACAACCTTAAGTCTCCAGACCTTTCACCACTTTGGTTACCCTCCTCTGAGCAAATCCCAGCCTGCTGATATCATTTTTAACTGTGGTGCCCAGAGCCGGACAGAATATTCAAAGAAAAATAGAGTAGAACTGCAGCTTCTCTTGACCTGGACACTATACTTCTTCTAGTGCAACTTAGTATTGCATTTGCCTTTTTGGTACTTCGTCGCATTGTTAATATGTATTTACCTTGTGATTCAGTAATACCTCCTATATCCTCTTCACAAGTGCTACTATTCCAAGCCAAATGCCATACATCCCAGATCTGAAGTCTTGATTTTTCCTGCTTAAATGTAAAACTAAATTATTCCATTTTGTTTCATCTCAGAGATATTCTATTATGTTCACCTTGACTCCTATCTTCTGAGGTATTAGCTAGTCCTCCCGATGTGGTCTCATTTGAGAATCTGATAAGCATCTACTCCATACCTTGACTCTAGTCATTAATATAAAAGTTGACCAACACCAGGTCTAGAACAGAACCAAGCTGTAAGCCACTTGTCTCTTCGCTCAAGGATGGCATGGAACTGTTGGTGAGCATTCCAGGGATTTTGCTATCAACTAGTTGCAACTGTACTACAAGGATGATACTTGTCCACCTCCAGTCTTCTCTAAGAATTCTCCAAAATTATCAACAGGTAATGCTCTGGTTACATATGTAAGGTTTTTTTAAAGCGCTTTTGCATGCAGCTCATCTGGTTTTGAAGAATTAAATTCAGTTAAGTAGCTACATGTTCTGTACTACCTTTTTTTACTTATCTTGGGTGGCAGCCCTTTCACATCTTCTTTTATTCTACTCACACTAAGGTGATCACTGTTTTCCTTTTGGGAGAAGACAGAGACAAAGAAGGTGCTCAGAAGTTCAGCTTTATCGTTATCCGGTAGCATTTCTCCAGCCTTTCTATATAGCAGATCTGCTGCTTTCTTCTTTTTTCTCTTCCTAGAGGTATAGCTCAAAACCCAAAAACTAATCCTTTTTGCTGTTTGCAACCTCTCTTGCAAGTCTGAACTCATTCTGAGCTTTAGCCCTCCTGAAACTTCCTATAAATACTAATATTTTTATACACCTTCTATTTCCTATACATATTAAATCTCAGTTCATCTGAAAGCTCCGTATACTGTACAGCCACCAAGGTATTTTGGTATTTCCCACTTTTCTTTCTCATAGGGATTGTTCATAATTGCACTGTTATCATCTCAACTTTAAGAAACACCTATCCATCATGGATCCTTTGAATATTTCTGACTATGGGAATCTCATCCATTATTTCCTTAAGATTACTGAAATCAGCAGTCTCAAAGTCTAGAGTGCACATTATACTAATCTCACCTTTCCCCTTTCTCATTATAACAAATCTCAAGAAGGGGTAACTACTTTCATGCACATTTTCCTATATTTTTACCTTTCTTCCCTGTTGGTAAGGACCAGAACCACAACAGCAAATCTCATTGTTGCTTTTCCCAGAAGATGAGATTTTCAATAAGAAAAAAGAGGAATTATATTTTCAACTGAGTTGGATTTCAACAGGTATTAAGGTACCTGAAATTCTCCATTACTATTGTAGCCTCTCCGCTTTGAATGTTCAGCAATCTGATTTTGGAAGGCATAATCCAACTAGTCAGTCTGGCCAGAAGGACTGTAAAAGATCACCACAGTGATTTCCTTTTGCTCTTTGTTATCCACTTTCCAACAGTTCAGAAGTCTTGTTCATGGGGAGGGTGGATTTCAGTTTTGTAGTTCCAAGGATGGAGCATGCTATCTTGGTCTTTCAGCTTCTCTTTGTTGCATTCCTTCAAGTGTTTGTCTCCTGTATTCTTTTTCCTCCTTCTCCGCTCTTCCTCCAGGAGAGTCTACTAAGCTCTACACATGAATGTTAGGTTTAATTTTCTTTGGTGACCCTAAGTATGGATAGATAAACCTCAAGCTGCTACATCATCTCTTCCAGCAGGTCAACCTGTGTGTACTTATCACAAGTGCAGGTTTTGACATCTTTAGGCAGGAAAACAATTTTATCAAAAATATTGCATGCCACTGCAAATGTTCATTCAATATTTATCTCTTTTGTCCTACACAGACATGAAAACAACACTCATGGCCTCTTTCTCAAACTCGCCTATGGAACATCCATCCAACCCATCCCACACCCGTTTATTCCCCCTCTCAACAACGTCCGGGTCACAAGATTGCATGGAGTCTGAGTGCAGCTAAACATCCAGGAGCTGCTAGCTCCTCAGTCAAGTCAACAATTCATTTTAACGCAACATTTGTATTATCTGGTCAAACTGCTTTTAAAAAACAACTGAGTGCCCTCAGTCCTGAAAACAGAAATGCCAAATTAAAACGTATTTATTTATGCTTAAACAACTAATTTTTTATATTACAGTGGAACCTCACTTAACAAATTTAATGCATTCTCAGGGACCTTTTGTACTATGAAAAATTTGTGAAGCAGATTTCCCATAGGGATGCATTGAATGCAATTTCCCATAGGAATGCATTGAAAACCAAAATTTGTTAACTGAAATGCGGCTTCTCATAGGAATGCATTGAAAACCAATCAATCAGTTCCAAAAAATTTTTGTTAACTGAGCCACTATTTTCTATGGGTTTCCTTTTGTTATGTGATTTTGTGTTAACTGTGCTGTTTGTTAAGCAAGGTTCCACTATATATGTAAAATCGTAATGCTGGAGATAAGTAATCCAAGAACAGGTTTCATGTACATACACGGTTGCTGCTATTTATGATGCTCCCAGGGAAGGTAAAAATGACAATAATCTTGCCATTTCACACATCAAAATGGATTTCTCTCACACTAACCAACTTGAATCCAGTACAGGTTAAGATAAATAGTGTTTAAAAATATCAAAAAACTACCCCAAAACAGACAAGGATAAAGTGATCTCATTTTGTCATCATTCTTCTCTCACAAAGGCATCACAACAATACTCACCTCAACAATGTTGACAATAGAATGGGATTCAAAGCTAGTTTTGCCTTAGTCACTTTGTGGAAAGACAGAGAGAGCAAAAATCTGCTAATTCTTTCTCTGTGGCTTTTAGTAATGCTGACTAAGCTATTCATCTTGAAAGATGGGGTAATCTTCCCTTTTGGTTTTCATTCAACTTTTTAAAACTTTCTCAAGCCTCAGAGTTACCCCAAACCTGCTATTTCCACACCCATTTGTGTATGCTTCACACTGTGTTTGCTAAAATAATCTAAAGCACTCACAGAAGACATTATGGACTACAGATGACATTATCTATGTACCATGAACAGTTTTGTTGCAGAATTTGATTGTGTATAGGAAATGATGAAAAACAAGTGCTACACTATATAGTCCAGCATTTCCCAATCTTTGGTTTTTGGACATCAAATCCCAGAAGCCTAAGTCCCTCCAAATCACTTAACAGCCAATGTACTGACTTAGGCTTCTGGGAATTGAAGTCAACCAATGTTCCATGGAACATTTGTTATTATTACTTATTATTTATTAATTCAAACATAGTTCGGGAAATGCTAACTGTTGGGAAGTAGTGGCAATTTAGGAGCAACAGAACAGAAGTTAGGCCATGTGAGGAAATAGGATGAGAAAAATAAACTCTATTTAAAGCCGAGATTTCATAGATCAGCTACAGTAGAAATGCCAGATTCTAACATTTCCCCCTAGCAATACTCACGATCCTGCTATTGAAATCTGACAGATTTAATACCATATATTTTTGGCCTTTTGCTAAGTATTCAGGCCTGTTACCAATTTAAGCAACTTGAATGTTTGAAGGATTACTGAACTCTTTAACTTTGTGAAACAAAGGCCTTTTAATATACTACCCTTATAACCCATTTCTACTTTGTCGCACACCATAAGTAATGTAGAGTTTCCAAGAATAATTTTAAAAAATCTCTGCCACTTACTGCTTCTCGGAGACACAGCTTCTTTAACTCCTCCAAGCGCTGCCGTAGCGTCTCCTCCAGAGCTTCTTGCCTTGATTTCAAGGCAGCCAGCATGTCTTTCTTGGCAGACTGAGAGCTATCAGACTCTTGGGAACCTGTCAATAAACAATGACAGCATTAGGCTAGCTGACATTAGAACAAATGCATTCAACAATAATGGAGCTGGTGAATATGAGCTTTTTTTTTGTTTTTTTTTGGGGGGGGGACTAAGAAAATAAACATGTGTTGTACCACATGGTTGAACTGGTTCAGAACACATTCTCAGTGCTAAAAGGAAGAAGATACATTCTGAACTTTACTTGATACATTCATATTAACAGTCTTTAAAGATCACTTAATGATTAACATTGCCTAAAATTAGTTATTTACAGTGGAAGGTAATATTTCATGGGAGGAACAACATGGATATAGCAAACAGCAGGACATGGGAGTTCTGAGGATGGGACACATATACACCCATAGTGAGAATAGCATGTATCTCTGTTTCCAAGCTTTCTACATCTTTTTGACTGTTAATGATCAGCAACTGGTTAAACCATATAATCCTACTGTTACAACGTGTACAACCTCTGTATGATTTACATCGTTGACAGCTACTCATGTCCGAGTATTCATTATTTTCTGAAAGTCATTATTTTCTCTGTTGATGGATATGTCTCTGGTGACTCAATAAGCCAATTCTGGTATGAAACAGACCACGCACATTACAGTGAATAGTGTGTGGGTGAGTGGGGGTTTGAGTTTGATGAAGCTTCCATGCTTTTAACAGCCTCTTCATGTCTGTGGCAGAGATGGTCTGGTGCCAAAGTGGACGACCTTTGGTCTCTTTGTTTCAGCTGGTCCTTATAACGCTTCAAAGGAGCTCCATGAGGTCTTGTACCGGAGCTAAATTCCCCATAAAGAATTTGGTGAGGAAGCCTGGAACCATCCATACAGTGGACATGCCCTATCCATCTAAGGCAATGGCCTATGATAGTAGCTTCAATGCTGTTTAGATTTGCCTTCTCAAGGACTGCAATATTGGTGACATAGTCATCCCACTTGATGTTCAATATGGATCTTAGCTTCTGTTGGTGAAAGTGCTCAAGCTTTTTTGATGTCTTGGCAATAGAGGGTCCATGTTTCATGGCCATACAGTAATGCTGAGATAACAACAGCTTGTTATACCATGATCTTAGTCAGGGTTGTTAAATCTTTGGTCATGAAGACCTGGTGTGATAGGCGTCCAAAGGCAGAATGGGCAGCACTGATTATCTTCACCGCATCCTATTCACAGGTGCAGTTTTTTAGACAGGATGCTACCAAGGTAAGAAAACTGGTCTACGCTTTTAAACTGTATGATTTACATTCCATATTTAACAAACTTTACTGTCTCAGTATTACTGATTTATCATAGGGGCTAGTGCTTATGAAGCAAAGAGATAATCTTTAGGAACTATAAACTCATAATCTAGCAGTCACAAAAATTACTTTAAAATAAAATAAAGAAAAAGACTCGTATTTCACTTTTTAAAAAACTCAATAATTTTGGTTTTTTTTATAAAGCATTCACATTAACCCTGCAAATTCTGTCAACATAACCGATTCTCTACCCCAGTGAGCTGAAAACTTTATGTAGATATTATACCACTACTATTCCACTAATGTTCTAGTTTAAAAGTGTATTTCATCAATATTCTCAAATACAGTGGAACTCCAGATAACGTCCAAACTTGGTTCCACAAGTCTGGACCAGAACCGGATATCACTTTAAAAAAGTTGCTTCCCCCAAACCAAGCCCCAGCTTGGCTTGGGGGAAAGCGGGTGCTACCCTGTGGCCCCTCCAGGCAGGGAGCTGGTGAAGCAAGTGGCTGGCTCCCTGCCTGGAGGGGCCGTGGGGGAGCACCAGCTTGTTTGGGGGGAGGACACGTGGTGCCACATGTCCTCACCCCAAACAAACCAGCGCTCCGAGCGGCGGACCGCCAGCTTGCTTGGGGGAGCAGCGGCGGGTGGGTCTGCACATACACACTGCTGTGGATCGGTACTGTACTCACCCAGCCACCGCTGTATTTTATTTATTTATCTAGATTTCTATACCGCCCACTTGGCCAAGGCCAACTAAGGGTGGTTCACAATCATAATAAAAACATGATTAAAAACTGCTTAAAAAACTACCCTCCCCCTAAAAAAGGGTGCAGGGACTGAGGGGGCTGGAATTTCACTATACCAGCCACCCAACGGAAGTCACCCTTCCGCCTGCACCCCATACTTGGCCTGCCAGCCAGGTTTTAACTTCTTTTCTGAAAGGCAGCAATTCCGTCTGGAGATGTAGCTCTGTTGGTAAGAGGTTCCAGAGTGCTGGTGCGGACACGGAGAAGGCCCTCCTCCTTGTGCTAGAGAGGCGAGCCCCTCTAGTGGATGGTACAATAAAAGAGCCCCTCTGGTCCACCCTGGTTGGACGGACAGACGTCCTTAGGGCAATGCGGTCTCTTAGGTAGCCTGGCCCACTGTCATGTAGGGCTTTAAAGGTCAGAACCAGCACCTTGAATTGCACTCGGAGGCAAACTGGTAACCAGTGCAGCTCCTGAAGCAGTTGCGAGGCATGGGCATAACGTCCACACCCCATCACCACCTGGGCTGCAGCATTCTGGACCAGCTATAGCCTCCAAATGGTTGTTAAGGGCAGCCCCATGTAGAGCGCATTACAGTAATCTAGTCTGGAGATGACCAGAGCATGAGTAACCATGACCAGGGAGTCCCTGTCCAGTAACGGGCGCAACTGGTGAATTAATTGAAGCTGTGCGAAAGCCCTCCTGGCCACAGCTGCCACCTGTTCTTCTAGCAGCAGCTGCGAGTCCACGAGGACCCCAAGTTGCGCACCGGGTTTGTTTGGGGCAAAACAGACCCATCCAAAACCAAAGATGGTAATTCCCTGGGCAACACAGGGCCCCCAATCCATAGCCACTCAGTCTCGCTGGGATTCAGTTGTAGCCCATTGGCTCCCATCCAGACCCCCACAGCTTTCAGACCCCCATACAGGACTTCGATAGCATCACTGGGCGGCGGCAGCGGGGGTGGATCGGCGCTCACATGTGGCCGCTGTAAAACACGCCCTTCCGCTCCTGGAAACAGAACGGCATGTTTTACAGTGGCCATGTGTGAGCGCCAATCCACCTTACCCCCGAGGCCAGCTGGGAGCCAGTCACTCCAGGAAGCGGAAGGGTACATGTTACAGTGGCTGCCGGGTGAGTACCGATCCACGGTGGTGGGTGCGTGCAGACCCACCCTCCGGCCCACTGGGGCGAGAAGCAGCCATGCGCTTGGCTGGTTCTCTCCCCCAGAGGGTGCGCGCAAACAGCTCCGGATAACGTTCAAACGACGCTATCCGGTCCAACAATTTTCTGAAAATTGATGGACGTTATCCGGATTTGACGTTATCAGGATCGGACGTTATCCGAAGTTCCACTGTATAGTGATGTGCACAAAATTGGCTTATAGCCTACTGAAACAGTTGTTGGGTAGCTATAAAAAGATATGATAAGTAAATAAATACATTGACATTTCAGGCACAAGCCAAAAGTCTGTGTATTTTGAAAATACTCCCAACATACAAAAAACTAACCTGTCACTGAAATGCCTGTCTTCTATCTATAAGGAACATTTTCGCAGGGGAACATCTACCCTTGTCCAGCTACAGTCTGAAGTGATGCAATACAAGAAAAGCTTCAACCCCTCATACTCCAGCTTGTGTCAACTGCCTCTAAAACAGTTACTCTTTGCACTGTTGTCTAGCAACATTTCTCAACCTTTGCCTCTCCAGATGTTTTCAACCTCAGTATCCAGAAATCACAGCTAGCATGGCCAATGGTCATTAAGGAAACATCTGGAGGATGAACGTTTGAAAACCACAGCAGAAAAACAGCAGAGCAAAATAAATCATTCCGCTTTGCTAAAAGAGAATAACCCTGTTTTATATGAATAAGAGGTTTGGGTGGGAAACTACAAAACACCAACACCACCAATAATACCGCCATGTGAAAGAATACTGCCAGGAAAGGAACCACACTGCCACCCATAGACAGAGATTTAGTTTTCCCTTCATAGACCCTTCTTTGTATCTGAAAGAGGAATATGTGAAGCTGTCTGAAAGGATGGAAATAAAAGTTGTGGGGAGAGAAAAAAGACAGGAATGAAACAACATGGATTTTAATATATTTCAGGCATACCAGGTGAGAAATGTATAGCTCTGAGGAAAATGTAGAGGAAATCAGCCAAAAATCATTTGAGTGAACACTCAGAAACTGGGTTAAAAAAATATCCCCACATCAGCTATATGACATCATGGTTGTCCAGATGTGCAACCTCATGTGGCTTCTTTGACGCAGTTTGTTTATTTCCTACTTGCCTAGCACATAAACAATTAAACTACTAACACAGCTGCTACACATGCTGCATTCGTTTTGCCTGGCTTACACCATCAGCTTCTCAGCCAAAAGCTGGCCATCCAGAACATTCTCTGAGGAGCCCAGCTTGGGAGTGAAGTGTGCTGCACATTCCCTCATGCCCCAAAGGCAGGCATGATTCACTGCCTCAGGATGTCAGCACACAACAGAATGTGACCCCAAACAACTACCATCTCTCAGCTCTGACTAAGAAATAGGATATCCTCTACACAGCAAACAGCCAAGATAACAGCTCAGGGCCCATCTGGAATTACTCAGCACAGGATACACAAATATATATCCTGTGAAGAGGCCTGGTCTTCATTAGCTTCTCTCTGCTTGTCTGCTGCTGTGGTGACTGGACAAATTCACTATTCATTCATCAAGTGAATGGCTTCCAGGAGAGAGCAACAGGAAGTTCATGTCTAAAATGAAGTGATGGGAAAAGACTGCCCACCAGTTAAGGCAGAGGAGGAAAAACCCCTCCGAATTTGCCTGAAACATGTTAAAGTCCAATTTGGCCCATTTAATAGAATAAAACCACCCTGCAGAAATGGCAACCTTTTTTTAAAAAACAAACAGCATTTTAGCAAGTACGTGTGCAAACACGTGTGCAAATCCTTCTACGTTTTTCACAACACAATTTTACTATTTAGATTACATTGTGATGAATTTGCTCAACTGGTCCTAGAAGCTTTCTACCATATTTTCCCTCTTTCTAAAAAATATAGGAGCCTCCCTATATATGAAGTGTAAGGGAACCAATGTTTAATTTTTGAGGAAGGAATGCAACTGAAGATATAACTAAAGCTTGGTAAAGGTTTCATTTTAAAAGCCAATGACTTAAAAGTTCATTGAGAAGATTTAAAATGTCCTTTCAGCATAAGCAAAAGTGCTGGGTTTGAATTTCACAAGCCTCACTGGGGACTTCTTTGTGCCTAACAACCAGTCTGGCTTTCTGTATGAAGTGTTCTGCATACAGACGGAACAAATAAAGGGATAAAAAAGCATCCTGGTCTGACAACCTTTGCCTATAGGAAACCATTCTGCCTTTCCATATTCTGACCTAATGGTAGCTTCTTGTCCACAACTGTTGGGATCCAGTCCTTGTTGGACTCTGAGGATGACCTGGATCAGGGGGCACTCCCTATGCCTAGCCCAGTTCTGCCTGTACCCGAACCCGAGAATGTCCTGAGCCAGGAATCTCAGCCTGCATCAGGCCCAAGTTTGTTTCTCCTGGCAGATGATCTATCAGATCAGAGGTCTCTGACAGTGATCAACCCGCAGTGAGGACAAAGTGCAGAAGGCAGCTATACCTGAGATATAGGCAAGCTAGAGCCAAGTATCAGAGAACACTCCCAGCTGACAGCGATTAGCTGGGAGGCTTATAAGCAAGCTTGTTGCGGTATTCCAGCGTCGGTACAATTCTTCAGTGCAAAGACTGACACCCTGCTTGACTTCGGATAGTCTGCCTAGACCTTGACCTGTCTGCCATCACCCTGACTTCTCTGCCAACCCTGATGACGCCCATGGACATCCTTCGGACTAGATACTTGCTTGAACTACTGGTAACCAGACCACGGCTTGCTCTTGGGACTTTGCTATCTGGACTCTCCTCGAATAGACTCTCTGTGTAGTGCCGCTGTGTGACGTCCGTGCCCGTTGTGGTGGGACAGCACAACAATATAGGTTAGGCACCCTCATTTCTTTCAGAATAACCCATAGTTTCTTATTATCCACACAGTTAAAGAGTTTACTGTCATTATAAAGCACAGACTGATCTTTTTCTGAAAGTCTTTGATGAGGTCCAATATTGAACAGATTTTTGCAATACGATCTTGAATTCCTGTTCTTTTCCAGAATCCAGCTTGCATGCCTACCTGGCATTTCTTATTCCATATAAGGTAGAAGTCTTTGTTGTAGTACCTTGACCAACACCCTACTTGCATGAGATATTAAAGTAATGATCTTATAGTTACTGTACTCCTTGGCATCTGCTTTCTTAGGGAATGGAATGTACATTGAGCATTGCCAGTATGTGGGCGATTGTTTTGTTTTACAGTTTTGTTGCCATATTTTTGGTAGGTATGTTTGAAATAATTTTATTGATATTCCATATTTCTAGCAGTTTCAGAGCAGCTTTCACATCACTTTCTTGTACTGTACTGAAGATTTCATCATCATTTGCCTCTTCTTCAAATGAATCTGTCATCATTTTTATTCCTTTGTATAGATTTTCAGTAATACTGTTTCTCCCTTCTTCTTTTTTTCTCCTGGTCAGGTAATGTGCTTCCCTGTTGGTCATTCAGTATTTCAAATCTAGGCTTGAATTTCCCCTTGATATTTTGGATCTTATGGAAGAGATCTCTTGTTTTCTCCTTTTTATGGTTCTTCTTTATTTCTTTGCCCTGGTTATTACAATCGTTTTCTTTGTTTCTATATGGCAGTTGCTGAAAAACTGCATTCAGGGGTCTGACCCTATTTCTGTCTCTCTCTCACACACACATCTTTTCTTTACAATTTTAAGTACCGTATATACTTGAGTATAAACTGAGTTTTTTTAGCCCAAAAAAGGAGACTCGGCTTATACTTGGGTCAATGACCACGAGGGTCCCAAGACCATGCTGGATTGAGATGTGCCAACAATTTAATTAATTTTACCATATTTTCATGTATTTTGATTATTGAAACTCACTAGCAACTGTTGCACTTCCCACCCTCAGCTTATACTCGGGTCAATCTATTTTCCTGGGTTTTCAGGTCAAAATTAGGTACCTTGGCTTATATTCAGGTCAGCTGATACTCAGGTATATACCATACCATCTTTCATCATCCATCCAGGTTTTCCTTTTCTTTTTAAGTATAGGAATAGTCTTTAAATTCATCAGGAATGTTGTTTAAATTATATTTTTGCACTGCAATTCTTTTAGAGTTCTTTTCAGCTTTACTTTAAGGATGAACATTAGTAGCTCATTATCAGTGCCATAATCTGTTCCTGGTTTTGTTTTGGAAGAGAGAATACAGCTTTACTGCACTGATTTACTGGTCCATAATACAAGTGGCTTTTGACCCAACGAAAGGAATAAAAACTTAGCTTCAGGAGTACAACCAAATAGTGATGTTTGGGGAAAATAACCCAGAAAACAAAGATTAATTCAAAAGGTAGAGCAAAGTGACCTGCAAAAATCCATGCAACAAACCAGGAGAATACCCCATGAATGAGACAATGGTGGGAAGAACCACCATTACAGACTGTGGCTTTTATTTAACCTGACCTTTGAAAGACAAGATACTGCAATTCTGAAGTAACTCTTAAATTGGATAAACTATGACAGCAAGTAAATAAACCTGAAAACATGGGAATTGTGAAGGAAATGCATAGTTTTTTTTTAGTTCAGTCCTTATTGTAAGCATATGGATAGTGCTCCTTCCAAGAGCCTGCACTGTTTACAAGAGAATTAATGCTTTTATCTGGGCAACAATGTCTTATTGTTGCAGTGGCAATCTGTGCCTAGAGAGAATGAACAATGGCTGAGAGGCTCTAACAAATTGACACACTATGAATGCAGGCAGGTGCCCTAAGTCATTCGTGAGGGGGCGGCAGACTTGAAAAGCATTCCCTAAGCTTCCTTTGTGCCCTAAATGTCTAGTTTAGTGTTGGCTAACCTTGGTACTCCAGCTGTTCTTGGACTTCAATTCCCTGAAGGTTTGAAGACCTGTCTGGAGGGGCAGCTGTGGGGCCCTAATGGGAATATGGCCCCAGCCTGTTGGCTCATCTCCAGCTTGAGTCTATTTGGTGCCCTCCTTCTGTGTTTCTGTATTCCTTCCCTTTTAGTTTTAGTTTTAAATGGGGTGGGAGTAGGAGGGTGGATAGATGGGTGGATGATGGGGTTTTTTAACCTGTTTTTATATGTTTTTTAATTCTTGTACGCTGCCCTGAGTCGAGTTTTTAATCTGAGTGGGCGGCATAAAAATTGAACTAACTAACTAAATAAGTCAGCACTCCTGCTGATCAGGGCTTCTGGGAATTGAAGTTCCAGAACATCTGGAGTGCCAAGGTTAGCTATCAATGGTCTAGTTTATATTCTGAACTTGATCTGTTTTATCTTATGTTTCTACTTGTTGAAATTCATTTTCTGTTATTCAACTACAGTATTCCACTCTGTTTTAACTCTAGAAGAATTTAAAATATACAATCACACTCAAGTTTTGTGCTGATGCCTCATACGTACATAACTCCTTATAGACAGAAACTGGTGTGTGTGTGTGTGGGTGTGGGTGTGTGGGTGTGTGTGTGTTTTACACCAGTACTCTTCTATTATCCCCTTAAGATTTCCTTGTTTAATTATTTGCTATTAAATGATTAATAGAGGCAACCCCCCCCCCCAAAAAAAGGACATTCCTCCCAAAAGAAAGTTAGCAGAAGCCACGATTTCCCTGTAACATTTCATTCCAGATGAAAAGCACAGTAGAAAAGTACAATCCCAAAATCTTACAGTGAGCCAAAGAACATGCAGACAAAAAAAGCACATTCCTTCAAGGTAAGTAGCCTTTCTACTGGCTACTATTTCCTCCTTGACAGAACAATGGGCCAGTTTCATTCCCCAAGCTCAAATTATTTTTCCTTGATGGATGGTCGGCAATTATATATTTTTAGAAATTATACTTTCTAATTTTCCCGTCATTAGCAAGGAAGTAAACTTTTTTGTGGATACAGGAGTTAGTTTTTTGTTTTTATCTGTGATAACAGCAGTGGCGGTCGTAAACCTGAGCAATAAACTACACCAAGGGTGTCCAAACTTTTTGGGCCATAGGCCGGTCATGTGGTTCAGGGAGCTGGTCACTATGGCCTAGGGGCCAAATCTTGCCCTCAATGCCAATTCATCCAGCTCTATGTTGTTCACATACCTTTGATGTGTCTTAAAAAGCATAGTATAGTTTAGTGGTGCCCAAACTACATCCCAGGGGCTGGATCCAGCCCCCGATGCCAATTCATCTGGCCTGCAAAGCCCTTGATGCTCCTGCAAGCAGTACAGGCGTGTTTTACTTCTGCTTCAAGGAGCGTCAAGGGCTTTGCAGGCCAGATGAATTGGCATCGGGGGCTGGATCCAGCCCCTGGGATGTAGTTTGGGCACCACTAAACTATACTATGCTTTTTAAGACACATCAAAGGTATGTGAACAACATAGAGCCATACTATGCCTCACAAAGCTTAATGGGTGGGGGGGGGGGACAAAGAAGGGATGATAAGTTGGGTTCAAACTAGAAGATAAACTATGTTCAAAAGCCATATATGAGTAAGTTCTCCCCTCTACTTGACACCAACATGAGATGACAAATGACAGACAGAATTTCTTGTACTTTCTGTGTGTTAAGGTATGGAGGCGGAGGCTTGCATATTAAGCACAAAACATAATTTCCAAGTAACAGATGTACATCTGGCCATTTTAAGCTATAGCAGAACAAGTTCAAAGATTAAATACTATTCATTTGCACGTTCATCCCCACATATCTAATAATGTGCAAGGGTAATCAAAATCAGTTAATTTAAAACAGGGGTGGGTAAACTACAGCCCCCGGGCCAGACCACACCCCTGGTGACAAGTCATCCGGCCCTCACCACCCTCAGAAGTGGAACTAAAACCCGCCCACGCATGTGTATAAAGCACCCATACATGCGCATAATGCTGCCGTAAATGCACCCATGGCTGTTTTAAATGCATTTATGACAGCTGTAGACGTGTTTTATGGTGGGAGGAACCATGTGCACAAAAAGTTTGGCCACCCTTGATTTAAAACAATCTTAATATCCAAACAAAAAAGATACCCAAGTTGAAATGGCAAATAACATACATGGTATTATGCCCAATGTCTCTGAGATTGCTAGACAATGTTTAAATATTAAAGTGACAACTTTAAAAAGATTGGGCTCATGCTTTTGCACTCAATGGTGGGAAACTCAGCCATAACTAAGCATCCACAATTTACAGCTATAGGCTTTCCTGCATTTCTTTTTTTGTAATGAAACTGCCTCTAGGATAGGGGTTCCCAACCTACGGCCTGCAGTACCATTTCACATGGCCCACCACCTCAGCACCTAGAAGTGGAAGCAGACACGTTTACAACAGCCATAAAATGCACCTGCGCTGGCATAGATGCAGTTACATCAGCTGTAAATGCACCCATGGCTATCGTAAATGCAGAAGCAGGCACATTTACTTCCGCTTCTGAGGTGTGTGGTCTGGCCCACTCAGTTGTCCGGGGTGTGTGGTCAGGCTTGTGGCGTAAAAAGGTTGGGAACCCATACTCTAGGAGAACAGGTTAGTCCTACAACTAAAATTCTCTCAGTGCATGTTCAAGCCATTCTGGAGAGGACCCTAAATCCTTGGATTACCTGGCAACTCTTCTCAGGAACTCACACCGCCATTTAGATCAACAGTTACGTCCAGATGACAAAACCAGCATTCTCAGCTCTGACACAAGCTTATTTAAATCATGATGTGATGTGATGGCAACAAGCCTATATCTTCAAACTACAGACTTTGTCTAAACAGTTTGTTGATTTCATGCAGAAAAGCCAGAGCTTGGAATATTTTAGTCCCTCTTCCAAAATAAAAAGTACACCACCACTTTGGGTGGGAAGAGTAGTAACTGGGAGGTAATTCCATCTCCTAGTGCCCACCCAAGTCCTCTCTTTCACAGGAATGTCTCTCTATCTATAGGTAAGAGCAACGAACAGAGGAATGTCTTGGGAAATAGAAGTTTCAATGGAGAAAGGATTCAGACCGTCCCTCTCTACCTACTGGCTTTCTGACTGAAACACAGATCTGAACACAGGGGTCTCTCAGCAACATATCAAGCTTTCCACCAAAAGCTAAAAAGCAAACAGCAGCTGGTATCATGGTTACAAATGGAAGACTATTCCCCGCAAGCACAGGAATTCCTGAAGAAGACAATGAATACTTCCTGAGTTTTGCTTATCTAAATCCAACAGTCTGGGGGAGAGAGAGAGAGAAGCCAAAACAAGCAAACAAATAAGCAAACAAATAAGCAAAATGTGGAGCAATCCAAGACCAAATCAGAAACTACATCAACTCTGCTATTACAGCAAAAAGGTCTGAGAAAAACACTGGATTGTTTGTTGCACCCCTGAGGGGCAGGAGGAATTAAAAGGCATCTCTGTTCAAAAGTGAAAGAAAGGAGCTGCTGCAGAAGCTCCCTGTGGATTCAGTTTCAGCCAAGTTTAACCCTTTGCCAAACTTCTCCAAGGGAAAAGCAACATGTGTTTTAAAACAACACAAAGATGAAACTCAGATTTGTTCATCTCAGGCCAAGTCCATTTGAGAGTCTGTGTATCCCCAGCGGATTCTTTCTCCTCCATAATTATAAACACACAGCATATTTCCTTTATTGCAGATTTCTCTCAAAGACTGCATAACATCTTCCACATTTCATGGGGTGCGCAGTGGTTGACCACTGAAATGTAATAATGCACTGCATTTGTGGGGGCATCTTTCATTCCAGAATATCAAAGAATTAAACCCCACAGTATTTTCTTCAGAAAATGACTGTTGTCATTCTGTGGCTGGGATAGAGAATGAAGAAAAGTCAAACAGTTCCAGAATTAGAGTTTTCCATTCTTGGCTCAACTTCCCAGTTTTACCTCGTTAGATTATGTCTATGTTAGGCTTCTTGAATAATAACAGGATGACTTCCTATGATAACAACAGCAAATAGAGCCACATACCCTGCTAAATTCTGAGCCTATTAAATTCTGGCAGCTTGTTATGTTTTATCATGTTACTATCTGCATACATCTGCAGCAATTTAGCTGTTTTCGATACAGATAATATAAGTCTGATTGGTGCACCAGTAGTCTGACTGCAGTCTGTGCCAGATGGGTGAATCAAAGGCCCATTCCATCTTCCACAACTTGTTTTCATTGAAAATTTTGTTTTTATGCTTATTAAAAAGTTATCATTATGGGTGATGAATAACCAAGGCCAAAATAATAAAAACCTTAATACTCTCCTCCAGCAGCAATAAAAAACACTACATACTAACAAACCTATCAAGTTATAAAGCCAAAAAACCCCCACAATCTTCCATAGTCTTCTGCTTGTGGCCACCACTTACACTGTGGAGACTCTCAAAATGCCACTCTGTTTGCTTTTTACTGTACAGTGACTTTCATCAATGCTAAAAAGATACAGTACCGGAGATCTACACAAGCAACATGTGGCACAATGAACTTTTATTTCGTTTCATCATGGCCTTGTTCCAACCTAGCGGCTCTGAATGGAAACATACTGCGATCCATGTTAAGAGCATCCCATCCATGAAGTCAAGCGAACATAATTGTGTGGATCCAGATGGGATTCCAAATATACACATGCATTAGTATGTAAGATCAAACCCATTTCAACAAACAGTTCACATACATGATCAAAGGAGAATTTAATTATGCCTTCTGCTTTTTCATTATTGATGTTTAAATTGGCATTTAAAAAAAAATCTTAGTAGAGTAGTTAAGATTAACTAAGAGGCTGTCTACATGGGCATGTATGGCAAGGCCTCTGCCTAACTTTGCAAACTAGGAAACGTAACCTTTCCAATAACATCTCAGCCAATGGCCTTGCTAGTTCAGATAATTCTGGGAGTTATAATTCAAAAAGTGACACTTCAAACCCTTGAGTACCTGGCATATAGAGTAAGAGATAGTGGTGTCTGTTGTTTTTGTAAGCCAGGAAGAGCAAGAGTGGGTTTTGCTAGCAGCAAACAAAACTGAGTATCTATATCAATTTTACTTCCAGCAGACATGTTTCAACAATTCCATACAGGTAACTAAAAAAATGAAGTACCATTGACAGATAGCTACCTGGTTTTGGAAGAGGCAGACATTTCTTACAGACTGCTTCCTCCCCAGCAGCAAAAGCACAGAGAAGAGGGTTGAGCAAAGGCAAATTGGCAGACAGAAAAAGAGACACGACAGGATGATTAGAAGGAAGCATCTTAAGATTCTTGGTCACAGGGGAACTTTGCAAACCCATTTGAGTTAGTCTCAACTAGAAGGTATGGTTCACAGAAAGAAAGTTCATTCTACTGAGGCTACCATGTACTATTATAAAAGGTAAGCGTGATCTAGGCTAGCTAAGACAGCCTCACCTTAGCAAAGTGTGATCTTGGCTAGCTAACACAGTCATATTCTTGTATTTCTTTCCCTCACTGCCTATGACAAGTAGAGAAGAGAAACACAGATAATGAAATATTGCTATAACTGAGCTACAGCAGACTGGTGAGCATCTATGCTACATAGTTTTAGCAGTTTGAAACTACTTTAGCTGACACAGATCTCTATTACAGATATGTAGTTTGGTGATATATTTTGATTTGTCTTTGGGGTGGGGTAGGGCGTCTGGTGCTGTAAAGTGCATTAAACCTAAGTTGAGAGATCAAAGTACTGTGTCAAAGTACAAATCTTAGTATTCGGTAGCATGGAACCATTGTAGTGGAAGTAGTATTCTGCTGGCCTGTAACTATGTGATGTACATATACTCTACCAAATAAAGTAGAATAATATGCTTCTAGTTTATCTTTCACAGCTAGATCAACATTAACAAGAGCAAGTGTTCTTATTTTTAATTGGTAAATGTAAGTTATTATTTTAAGCACACGTTCACCATCATAAATCTCTGATACCATTTTCTAGTTAAAAAAATGTCTTTGTTTGCTGGTGATGGGAGGTCAACACTGAAGAATACTATAACCATAAATTAATTACAACCAAAGAGCCAATTTCCATCACAATGGGACATACCTGATGACAAAAGGCTTCCACTGCTACCACTGATAATCTTTCCTTTGCTTCCCATATTAGCTAGTTTGGAAGTCTTCAGAGTTCCAGTTTCAGTTAGGTCAATTGCAATCTCACTCAGACTTCTTGCTGCATGAATTTTAGACTGGAGAAAAGAGCAGACATCTGTCACTATCAAAAAGAAATTATGTCTTAGGGGGAAAATTCCAACATTACTGGTGTTTCTAACAATCACTTTTTATTATCCACCTCAGAAAATTAGAAATAAGAATTATCTCATTCTTGCCATTAATCCAAACAGTATGATATTGTCATCATGCTACATATTTATATTTACATTTTATCCACAATCTGTTAAATGAACAAGCTAAGTCCAACAAACCAGCAACTGGAAATATATTTTGCTATACAGTATTGACTTGTCCTAAAATCTGGTACAAAACTTTCCAATATTGTCTTGTGTTACTTTGTCTGAGAGTAGGTCATATTACGGCATTCAGATGCAAAAGTTGCGGAGTTACTTCCTGAGCCTACAATTCCCAGAATGCCCAGAGAACATAGGGAAAAGCAATATTTCTAGCTATTTCCAGTAAACAATGGTTCCCAACTGTGGATCACCAGATATTCTTGGACTGCACCTCCCAGAAATCATGGCCAGCACAGTCAATAGTGAAGGCTTCTGGGATTATTTGTCCAATAACATCTGGGAACCCATGGTTGAGAACTGCTGCTTTAGAGGTTGTTTGCACTTTAGCATCATTGGATTCTGAGAAGAATCTTTTTCACCTAGGCTACCCTATGTGGCAGACTGACTGCAATACTGAGTAGACACCTTAAGTACAAAGCTTAAGATGTGACTTTTTAAATCAGAGGTGCCCAAACTATGGCCTATGGGCCGAATCCGGCCCATGGCACCAAATCATCTGCAGCACCCTCACTTCTCCTAGAAGCAGAAGTAAAACGCACATGTGTGTGCGCATAATGTGCCCGCACATTTTACTTCCATTTCCGGTGGGAGAAACCACGTGACCAGCCTGCAACCCAAAAGTTTGGGCACCTCTGTTTTAAATTATAACTAAAGAGCTGCAAAAAGACCTAAACAATTATTTGTGAACTATTCCAATTCCAAAATCTTTCAGATTTGGAAAGATTTCTGACAGCAGAGCCAACCAACCATCCAAATGCTAGAAAATGCTCGAGAGTTCAACCAGCTACTCAGTCTAAAGGTGAAGGGTTTGTGCTTCTATTCTTTTTGAACTATAATAACATCTGATTTATAAAGCAACTATGAATGGCAGTTGACAATTACCTAGGTTCTCTATTACCTCCCAAAAGTTTACATTGGTTTTAAGTTATACCTGGAAAAGTACTACTGTATTAGCATTTTCACTTTTATTTTATTTATTATTAGGAAACAAAACTTCATACAGAGGGCTAAACAAATATTTTTAACTCTTAGACTCCAGCATCAAATGTTTAGAACTGCTAGTAACTGTATCTGGGTTCAATAATGAGCTGCATCCTTGATGAAACAGAACCACTAGAGGGGAAAGGAATTTCCTTTCTATGCTGATGGATCTACCACTGGGTGTGCGTATTTGTGTTTGCCAGGATTGTAAGATGGCTAGTGGTTTATGAGCTTTGAAAATGAACTCCACAAAAAAAAAAAAAAAACTGGTTTCATTTAGGTAATTACCATGACTACTGTAATGGTAACATTGCAATACTAATCACACTAAAATTTATCAAAGCCATGTCATCCCTCATTTTTAAAAGCAATTGTTTCATACTCATCTCAAGATATATAGCAGCAGAAAGATACACCAGATAAGGACAGTTCTTTTTGAAAAGCCTATCAAATAGTTGCATGGATAATTAAGCCATACCCGTCAAGCACAGCTCCGGAAAATACAGGACCTGCGCAGAACCCTTCTGTGCATGCGTAGAAGGGTTCTGCGCATGCGCAGTAACTACTTTCCCCGCCGGTCAAATTATGAGATGGTGGCAGGAAAGTGGAGGAAGAGGCGCGGAAATACGGGAAATCCTGGCCAATCCGGGATACTTGACATGTATGAATTAAGCCCTTGTCAACTCTTCTTGCCATTTTGGTTGTTCATATCTAATAGTACACAACCCATAACATAACATATGTATGTATTCACATACTGGCCATCTGGGTTATTTTCCCACTCTGGGTCCAACATTAAAATAATAGTACATAAACAAATATAATAGAATCATAACCCACCCTCTAATGGAAACATATGAAAGGAAAATTCCAATTAGATTTAAGAGAACCACAAAAGGAAAAGAAAAGTATAGGTAGTAATTGCCATTAGGGAGGATGTTTTGAAAGGCCTCAACAATAAAGTCTTTTACTGTCTTTTAAATATCCCCAGGGATGGGTCCTGTTGCAACTCTGCTGATAAGGTGTTTCACAATGTAGGTGGCGCCACTGAAGACCCTCCTTCTTGTTAAGATCTGCCTTGCCATTCTTGGGTGTCTGCACCTAGAGCTGCACTGTTTGAGATGAATGAGTGATGTGGGCAGCTGATCTCTGGAAGAGATGATCGGACAGATAACATGGTACTAACTAGTGTAGGGCTTTATACGTCAATGTTAACACCTTGTACCTGATACAGAAAGGAATGGAGAGCCAGTCCAGATTCACCAAGGCTAGGGAGATATGTTCAAATTTCTTTAGTCACATTTTCAACCTGGTCGTTGTATAAGTTTATAAAATTATGTTAATGATGCATTTTTGAAGCAACTTCCATGAGTTTCATTTTCCAAAAAGAAATGAAATATCTGTCAATGAAAAAGAACTTCCAAAGGAAGAGGAGGAAGTGGGAGAAATGTGCATTTCTCAGAAGAATGAAGTTGCTTTGAATACCTAATGATAGTTTCAAACTTCAAAGAAAAGTCAGAGTAAGACACTAATGAGTTACAATTCATCAGGAGGTTCTGGTCTATCGTTAAAGGTCTGAATAGTATAATCATCTCCCATTATTATATGTGTCAACTGGCTTATCTGATTGCCAGGATGTTTGTGGTATCATATAGTTTTGTAACTGACATATGTGAAAAATCCAACTGTCACCTTCAATATTTTCTGTATTTAATTTTCTTCTGATTTCACTGTCCTCCTTACCCCACCTCAAATAATAATCCTACTGTTAGTGTTCACCTGCTGAAATGTAGACCAAACCTGTAGTGTGTGCACATGCAAGCTATGCACCCAGATATCAATATGAATATCACATCACTCAAGTCTTTCCTTTGTTACTGAATCTCTTTTTTTATTCTTTTGATGATGGATCTCCCTAAACATTCGCCAAAAATATTAGGCACTACATGTATTATTGGGTTCATTTGTCTGTGCTGTGGATTTCCATTATATGAAAGGAATCTATAGAACATAAGCAATGCCCTAAATCAGGGGTTCCCAACCTCTTTACGTCGTGGCCCTGACCACTCCCCCAGAAGCAGAAGTAAATGTGCCCGCATCCACATTTATGACAGCCGTGGGCGCATTTGTAGCTGATGTAACTATGTTTACGCATGTGCATTTTATGGCTGCTGTAAACATGCCTGCTTCCACTTCTGGGTGCCACAGGCCAAGGCCAGCCCCGAAGGTTGGGAACCTCTGCCCTAAATACTTGGCAAGTGCACAGGAAAGCCCTTTTCTTCTCCCACCTCCTGTTACTTGATTTTGGAGTTGGAAGATTCTGAAGTTGGAAGATGGACTTTGAACTGCTACACTCAATTTAGTCTCTTACCCTCTCTGTCTAAGATTCTCACCTTGCTTTGCTTTCTATCCAGGTAGAACTGGTGCTGGCTAATGGCCATAGCCCAGATGGACTTTATCAAGGCAGGGCAGGCATACCATGTGTGAACAGCAATACCACTGTGTCCAAAAGTCCTCCTAGTTACAGATGCCCTAAAAGAAAAGCAATAAAAACAATTAGTTAGCAATATTAAAAAAAACACTTCCCCTTTTGTATGTACTGTGGTACCTCATACAACGATTGTAACCCATTCCATGGGGTTCGTTGTTGTATGAAACAACTACTATACAATGCATGCATCGTACAGCGATTTGTAGAGAAATGATAGCTCAGTGGCAGAGCACACTATTTTTTTTTGGCTCAACTTCAATTCCTGGTATTTTCAGGTAAGGGATAGAAAACTTCTCCAAAACTCTGAAAAGCCATTTGTAACCAGTGTAGAAAATAATATAGCATAGGAATAAAGTGGGTTTCTATGTTCCTACTACTGTATAGTATATGGGTTTAGGACTACTCTACATCCGGAAAGACCGGCAACTTATCTCAAATTTTATTTATTTTGTTTAGCTGAGAAAAGTTTCAGCATTCAATAAGAGAAATGGCAGACGCTAAGTGAATTTTAAACTAAGCCACCAGGGATGGGGGTTGTTGATTTGCTTTGTTCTTTGATGATCTAGCAATAAAAATGATAACAAAGACTTGGATTTTGATAGCAGCAAGACTATTGTTGCATTGAGTTGATTCAAAGCCCACCCCCCTTTCTGCATTAAATGCACTGCACCAAATATGAGCATTAAACAACCTGTAATTAAATCATTTCTAAATAAACTCTGGCATTAAGTGAAAGGAAATATTCTAAAAGGTAATGTGGAGGTTGCAGGAAAGGTATATCACACAGGAAAGTATAAAAACCAGACTGTGTGAAAAGAGTGTTTCAGGAGCCAGACGTACTGGCAATATAATTTGAACAATATTTCTGTCTGCCAAGATGTACCACTTTCTTCTCATACCAAAAACAACACTGGAAATCTGTCTCTGCCAATGATATAAGAAGTAATTGCTGTGTATGGGCAAAGGTTGAGAGTTTGACTGTATCTCATAAAAATGTGTATCCAGGAAGTCCTAAAAACTAGTTACACAAATGTCACTCTTTTGTTTACAGTGTCAAGTATAACACCACTTTGTGTGTGCATTTTAAAGTACTCTAAGTTGCTCTGCTTTGAAATCGCCCAATTGGGGTATTTTATTCTTTGCCAGGCCTACTACTGGTTTTGTACTCATTGTATGCCCTTTCTCAAATCCAATGGATGGGAATGGACAAGGGTTGACCAACGGGTTAGATCAGCGTTCTCCAACCTTTGGTTTTTGGACTTCAATTCCCAGAACCAGAAAGATCAGCAGGGAAAAGGAAATCTAAACAGCTAGGGGTACTGAGGTGCCCCTTTCAGGTCCCATGAGCCGGAAGGCCTGTCCTAATGACTCCCCTCAGGCAGACTGGATTTCAGGACCACCTCCCACCCCCAGAGCCAGGTATTTTAGAAACAGAGTTGTTCCTGGCAGTGGCTGGCTTCTTGGGGAGGATACAGCTGCCCACAATGCTGCTGCTGTGGCCATCTTCTCCTCCTTTTTGGGCTCAGAGTACAAGGCACATGCAGCACAACCACACCAGTCCTTAACACTCTCAGGCTCTTTGGAGGGGTTGGAGAGGGAAGTACTATATTCTCCTCTTCCTTCCTTCCTTCCTTCCTTGGGGATGCTCACATCCATGCACCAGGGCAGAATGTATAGCAGATGTTGCTGCCAAGCCCAGTGAATCCAAAATGTAAAATTCTTATCAAGTATATATACTGATGATAAAGTAATCCAAAAGCAAGAAGCTCCAGGGGTATTATATAGATGCTACTACCTCCCTCCTACCCCCACTCCTTTGAGCAATTTGTCTTAAAATGCCATCCCACTTGGCCCAAAGCCTAGTATCCTAAATATGTTCCTTCTGGATCCAGGTTTCCTAGTTGCCAGTCAGGACACAGCTAACTTTTACACCAGGGGTGCCCAAACTATGGCCTGTGGGCTGGATCCAGCCTCAGCAGCAATTCATCCGGTCCACGAAGCCCTTGTTGCTCCTGGAAGCGGAAGTAAAATGTGCCCATATGGGCGCATTTTACTTCCGCTTCCGGGATCAACAAAGGTTTTGTGGGCCAAATGAATTGCCATCAGGGGCTGGATTTGGCCCACATGTCATAGTGACCAGCCCGCTGAACCATATGACTGGCCTGTGGCCTGAAAAGTTTGGGCACCCCTGAGTTGGGTTTGCCTGAGTGGGTGGCACAGAAATTTTAAAATTAAATTACATTAAATTAAATTTTAAACAAACTATTAATAGATTAAACATGACAATCTGTATTTCTGTACTACCTGGTTCACATTCAATGAAATACTCCTTTTTATCATTAAAAAGCAATACTGAAAATAAAATCCCATTATGATGGGGTGGATTGTTAAAACACAACAGAAATTGCAGTCTTTCCTACGCTAATAGAATACTTAGTATTCTAGGCATGCTGTAATATAATAATTACAGGCTGTCAAATCAATCGTGATTTTTAGCAACACTTTCCAGGTGTTTCAATGTACAGAACGCACATAAGTAATTTACTATTCCATTTTTCTATGGGCATCCTGGTACTGCATAGCTTGCACTTGGCTATACAGGCTGGCTCTGCTCTCATGTGGCATCATAGGAATTTGAACTCCCAACCTATGCCTAAACCACTGAGCAATCCATCCAGCATACTGTAATACAAAACTCCAGCTAATAGTACAGTGTTAGTATCTGGGGCAGGCCTTTCTAACTAGTGTTCCTCACATGTATTAGAAGTACAACTGTTACCATCATTGCCAACATACAAGTGTTGATGGGGGTTGTAGTCCAACACATTTGAAGGATGTTAAGTAGTGAAAGTCTCATCTAAGCACTTCCTAGTGCAGAAAACATGCTCGGTATGATACCTGCCCTGTGCTCTTTCAAATTTGCTCGCACTTTAGAAGACTATGCCTATTCAGTGACATACGTTTCCAGTGGTGGCAAAAACTGAAAAGTTACTAGCTTATGAACATAAAGAATATAAATAGCCATCTCATTTGCATCAAAGTAAGGAAAGAGGAATTTAGATGAAAAGAACTACAAATCACAGGCTATATTATTCATATTTCCCCCCCATGCTACATGGATATCTCCTTTAATATGGTACATTAGCAACTGTCACTAGAGTCTAACACCTCTAAGGGTGGGGAGCATACCTGTCAACTGTGGCTCCGGACAATACGGGACCTGTGCAGAACGGTTCTGTGCAAGTCGCCTACTACGTATGTGTAGAAGGATTTTACGCTTGCGTAGAACCCTTCTACGCAAGCGTAGAAGGGTTCTACGCAAGCGTAGAAGGGTTCTACGCAAGTGTAGAAGGGTTCTACGCATGTGATCTGTGCAGAAGGGATGCGCAGTACCTCCTTTTCCCCCGCTACCAATTCCGGGGTTTCGGCAGCTGCGGGCGAGAAATGGTGCAAATCGGCGCCGAAAAACGGGAAATCCCTGCCAATTCGGGAAGGTTGACAGGTATGGTGGGGAGGCAGACAATTTGCTGTGCCCAGATACAAACATCTATCTATTTTTATGCATTCAAATTCTGTAAAAGGATTTGCACAACACATAAATACTATGTTGCATTGCAACTAATTTTTTTTTAAACAGCACTCTAGTTAAGTAAAACATCAGCTATATGAGTGGACAAAACAGTAACATTTGTGACAGTGTTGGGCAAGTAGAATACAAATAAATCATGCTAGGGCAGACAAAATTTCTATTAAAAATATGACACATGCCAGATTTTGCAGATTATGTACTACACAATACATTGTTTCTTCAATAATAAATGTATGCTGTCAACTCAATTTATTGATTTTATAGGGCTTTTAAGGCAGAGTAATCAGAAATGATTTGCAATTCCTTTCTTTTGGGATTATGCAAGCTTGCCTAAAGCTACCCAGGTTAACTCTTCCGCAGAAGGCACAGTGGTAAATCAAACTCCCAATCTCTGGCTCAGCAGCCAGATACCTAAACCACCGAGCTTCAATAAAGAAATGCATAAATATAGTACTCCTAACCTTAAAGTCAGCCTTCCATGGCTTTTGAAATTTCATCAAACACAGCCCACATAGCTTCAACTCTTTTTTAATGACAGCATTTCCAAATTGAATTTTCAATCTGAGATTCTATGCCAGGAGGTCTCAACCTTTTTAAGATGGGGGATGGGTCAAGCTCCCTCAGACAGCTTTGGGGGCCGGACACCCATTTTGCTCTTCCTCCACCACATGGCACTTCCGGGTGTGGTGGAGAGTCACATGAAATGGTGCCATTGGCTGCATCTGGCCCACGGGCCGCAGGTTGGGAATTCCTGTTCTATGGAGTCATTTCTACATTTCCCTCCACCTAAGATTATGCAAGCATTTGATCTATACAAATTTCTCTACAAAGAGAATGAATGATTTTGTTTGACTGTCTAAAACATAAGCCATGCATAGTACAACACTGGTACTGTTTTCTACAGCTACTTTCCCCCCCTAATTCTTTTTTAACTTATAAAATTACACACTTAAGCACAGAAAAATTGGTCCAATTAAAAAAAACACCTTTAATAATGTATATGGGAACAGGCATTCAAAGTATATATAATATACTTCCCAAAAGTCTGGAATTTTATGTTGCAAAATGAGTATAAGCAGTAAATATATAGTCCCAATGACATATTTAGTTTGACTTGTTGGAGATGAATTACTCATGTTTAAGTCTAATCTCAAGGGAACAATTCATCAGGAAGTTTTCTTGAGTATGCCCAACTGAAACTGCTGTGCAGAACATAACTATTCAATGGACTTTGTATGGAAAATTTCCCAGTGGACTGCGGCCAAAATTGAAATTAGGAAAAAACAAGACCTCAGTCAAAACACAAGATTATAATTAACTTACACTTGATCTGCAACTATTACTTTTCACATTTAAACTGGTATCTATTGTGAAAACATTGAGAGCCTGTAGAGGCCTCAGCAACACAGGATAACCATTACTAACACTCAGTACTGGAACTGTAAATACAACACAGCAAAATAGCAAACACAATTCATCTATATGGCCTGACAGGCTAGATCCTGTGCTATTTCTGCCGAATCATGGGGGAAGGGATAACAACACCCAATCAAGATACAGAATTAACTCAGTGTATTCTTGCTGCACTGTGAACTCTAAATATAATCATGTCCAAAGCCTAATTTCACCTTTTTAGTAGACAGAAGATATATGTAATTAATCAATTTGTAACAAACATTTGGATGTTAGCATGTTGGACTGAAGAAATGCCTTATAACAATTTCTCACAAGCTGCAGGGTCAAGCTAGTAATTACAGAAGAACCTCCATTTATAGTTTTATTACACCGTACTATTATGTGTGCTGTGTACAGCTAGCTGCCTCATGTTAAGTCAAAACCAAGGCTGGATTGTAAAGGATGCAGAAAACAAACTAACACCACACATAAAAGGACTGTGGCATTAATATATTAAACAGCAAAGCAGAATAAAAGAAGAGTATGGTTAGCAACAAAAAGTCAAATAGGCATATATGTTAATCTAACAAATTATTCTACAAGTAGTGAACAGAACAGAATAAAAAAAACAGAGTTTTAAAGATCACAACTATGATAGTTGGAAATCCTACTCAAAATTGAGTTCACTCAGCCTTTCTACTGGTAAGTAGAAAAAAGATACAGTACTGTACTGGGGAACTTGCCTTAAGACTCAGGGAACTTCAGAATCCCCTTTCACAAAGTTTCAAGACTGCGACTCTTTTGAAATCTTACATCTCCGTTTCTCATGCGTTTCTGAAAACTTCCCATGCTTCCCAACCCACCAGGAATAGGACTTTGGGTGTTCGGCCACTTTCAGAGATGGGGAAGAACCCTTTATGGCAGGGATTCTCAACCTATAGCCCATGAGCCAGATGTGGCCCACAGCCCCCCCACTGGCTCCACCACACCAGGAAGTGCCATGTGGTGGAGGAGGGGCAAAATGACCTTCTGGCCCCAAAGCTGTCTGAGGGAGCGTGACCCGGCCCCCGGCCTTAAAAAGGTTGAGAACTCCTGCTTTATGGAGTTCCCCAAATATGGGGAAGGAGAACCCTAAAAAACCTCTCTCTCCCTTTCCCTTTGCGATGGGAATATTCCATAGGTATTTGCCATAGGACTGCAGTGGCTCAAGTGGCTAAGACGCTGACTGGGAGGCGGAAGGTCCGCAGTTCGATTCCCGAGTACTGCAGGAAGGAATGAGCTCCCGTCTTTGTCCCGGCTCCTGCCAACCTAGCAGTTCGAAAGCAAGACATTGCAAGTAGATAAATAGGGACCACTTGGGTGGGAAGGTAACAGCGTTCCGTGCGCTCCGGTGTCTAGTCATGCCTGCCACATGACCACAGAAACGTCTGCAGAAGCAGACAGCGCTGGCTCTTCAGCTTTGAAACAGGGATGAGCACTGAACCCTAGAGTCGGATACGACTGGCTTTCGAGCAAGGGGAACCTAACCTTATTTGCCACTTACAGAGCATCGCTGTGCTGGGCATCTACCATCTTTAAAACGAGAAACCCCACAGCTTCTGCCACCCTTTTTACACACACACACACCAGGGCGTCTCTGTCTCGAATAAAGTTGCCAGACGTTAACGTACCTGCGTGGGTCGTGCACTTCCACGGAAAACTTCTTCTCTCTGAAGTAAAGGTTCTCGAGCTGCCTCCATTGGAAAATCTGCGTGTGTGGGGAGAGAAAAACACAAAAGTCGCTTGAAAGAGGCGCAGGGTGGCGGGCGGGCGGAAAAGGCGCCCTCTGGTGGTCCTCCCCTGAAACTGGCGCCTCCTTTCCTTCCCTCCCTCCTCCCCGAGAGCCTGCCTTCTCCTCCGGCGTCCCGGCTCTCCGGGGGTGGGGGTGGGGGGCTGCCGCTCTCTCCTCCAGGCTTCACGCGCGCATGTGTGCAAAGCACAACCAGCCCTCCCTCAGCAGCCAGCCAGGCCGGGCGCGGTGGGGGGTGGTGGTGGTGGAGAGCCCCTTTTCCCGCTTTATTTCTCCCCCCTCCCCACGGCTTGGAGGCAAACGAGGGTCCTTTGCGAGAAGTTGCACCTCTTTGTTCGCGCGCCCTCGGCTGCAGCAGTGCGCTTCGAGCTGTGCGGGCTCTCCCGCTTTCCCTCAACCCGCCCTCAGAAATCTCGGGTGGGGGGGGGGGAGGAGAGGGATGGCCAAAAGCGCTCGGTTGAAGCCCTCGCCTCGCCTCTCCAAGGCGGCGGCTGAAGAGAGAAAGGCGCTCCCCCCACACACACACACACACACTTCTTTTCCCTCACAAGGACTCCACTGCCTGCCCCCCCCCCCCTGTGACTGCAGTTCCGAAAACAGTGAAATGGGGAAAGTCACTGGGCGGAGGCTCCCGCCCTCCCATGACCCTAATTCATTCCAGGCAACCATGAGACAACAATATGCAATATGGACTTGTGAGGCTGTTCCTTCCTCCCGAACTTCTCTCTCTCTCTCTCTCTCTCTCACACACACACACACACAGGCTTGAATAATTAAGAAAAGTGCACCTAACACAGACAAAAAGAGACACACACAGGCTTGAACAATTAGGAAAAGTGCACCTAACAAACAAAAAACACACAACAGGCTTGAATAATTAGAAAAAGTGCACCTAACACAAACAAAAAGACACACACACACAGGCTTGAACAATTAGAAAAAGTGCACCTAACACAAACAAACACACACAGAGGCTTGGAAAATTAGGAAAAGTGCACCCAACACACACACACACACACACACACACACACACAGAGGCTTGAACAATTAGGAAAAGTGCACCTAACACAAACAAACAAACACACACAGAGGCTTGGAAAATTAGGAAAAGTGCACCCAACACACACACACACACACAGAGGCTTGAACAATTAGGAAAAGTGCACCTAACACAAACAAACACACACAGAGGCTTGGAAAATTAGGAAAAGTGCACCCAACACACACACACACACACACAGAGGCTTGAACAATTAGGAAAAGTGCACCTAACACAAACAAACACACACAGAGGCTTGGAAAATTAGGAAAAGTGCACCCAACACACACACACACACACACACACACACACACACACACAGAGGCTTGAACAATTAGGAAAAGTGCACCTAACACAAACAAACACACACAGAGGCTTGGAAAATTAGGAAAAGTGCACCCAACACACACACACACACACACACACACACACACACACACACACACACACACACACACACACACACACACACACACACACAGAGGCTTGAACAATTAGGAAAAGTGCACCTAACACAAACAAACAAAAAGCCGAAGTTCAAGAGTTAGCCCATTTCTCCGCCAGCTTTCCTGAATTCCATGTCCTGGAGAGGACAAAACTGCCAGGACAGAATGGTTCATTCTGCAATCATGTCAGCAGTAAAGCTATGCTGCTTTTGTGCTGCTTTAATGCAAGGTGCACGACTTTTATTTACTAAGAAATCAGTAGTACATTCAAGCAATGCCAAATGTTAGTCTGCCAGAAACCTGGACTCGGTTCATTTTATCTAGGTCCTGACATGATATTCACAGGATAGAAGAACAAGCGTGATTTCTGACTCTCCAATGTGAATCTGCAATATCAAGTGGTACAGGGGTCCACATAGGATCCCCTTATATGCAAATACTGGATGTGCAGGGGGCTGCAGAGGCTCAGTGGTTAAGAAGCTCGCCTTGTTAGCTGGCAGGCTGGCAGGTTGGCAGTTCAAGACCCGGGTACTGCATGACATATTGAGCGCCCGTCTCTGTCCCGTCTCTTGGGGACATGAAAAGAGCCTCATTTGGGCGTTCCCTGAGCGGAGTTTCTTCTGCAAAAATCCTTTCAACCCAGAATAATTTCTGACACTGAAAAAACAAACAAACCTAGATGTATACAATCCATCTTTTTCTGAGAAAATAATTTTGCAAATGCAGCAATATGTGTTGAGGATGTGTTGGTCTTGATTTTAACGGAAATTTGAAACCAATCATTTCAATTAGATTAAAACTTATTTATTTATTTAATAATTTACATATCGCCCCTCCAGAAAACCAAAGTTTCCCACTCTGGAAGGTTTACATTAAAAGATAGTAAAGGTAAAGTAAAGGTTTCTCTTGCTCGAAAGCCAGTCGCATCCGACTGTAGGGTTCAGTGCTCATCTCTGTTTCAAAGCCGAAGAGCCAGCGCTGTCTGCTTCTGCAGACGTTTCCGTGGTCATGTGACTAGACACCGGAGCGCACAGAATGCTGTTAGCTTCCCAATGAAGTGATCCCTATTTATCTACTTGCAATGTCTTGCTTTCAAACTGCTAGGTTGGCAGGAGCTGGGACAAAGACGGGAGCTCATTCTGTCCTGCAGTACTCCGGAATTGAACTGCTGACCTTCCGCATCCCAGTCAGCGTCTTAGACACTTGAGCCACTGCAGTGAATTATTTGAATTTTTTTAATGAATTATTTATTTTATTTATATACCACCTTTCTATCTACACAAAGTTATTTCCTAAGCAAACATGCTGAGAAGCTATAGAAACAGTTGTTTCTGCCTTTACTAAACAACTGAATGAGGCACAAATCCCGAAACTTTGTAACAAAGGGATAATGATAAGGATCTTTTCCAGATAGGTTTTCTCTCCAGAGAAGAAACTCAGATAAGCTTTAGGAATGCAGATTCTTAAGGAGGGCTCAGACAAAACTATTACTGTGGTGTTTGGCAGGTTTTGTCCCAGTTATCTGTTATACCAAGCAAGGAGAGGAAAAAAAAAAGAGGAATTAAATCTCTCTTATGAGCTGGTGTACAGATTTCTGTTTGCACTCAGTTTGGTGGGTCACATACTGCGCACATGAAATTGCTTGCTGATTTCACATGACTCAAGGGAGATTCCAAAGAGGTTTAATACGTTTATGGAAGGGTAGCCAAGAATGTGAGCCTTTTAAGAAAAGAGATGAATAAGAGAGAGCATAAGGGAAGTTCCTAAATTTCTGAAAAGCAGGGTGAGCATGAGTAGAGAGCATCCTCTCCCCACTTTTCAAATCTAGACATCCTGGGTCATCAAAAGAAACTGATTTGCAATCAGTTCAGGAGATTAAGGAGGAAGTGTGTCCCCCCCCCCCAACATTTAGCTGGAGAATGTGGTGATGACTGCCAGCTTAGATGCTTTAAAAATCATTTGTCAAATGTAAACAGGACAGATCAGTCAAGAACAATTAGCCCCACTGGACAACAGTGCAATGTACAGCTTCATGGGCAAATGTAATATCCTTCTGGCTATCTCATGCTGTTGAATGAGACAACCAATTTCCAATAATGGAGGTGAAGAAAATTGTCTTTTCCTTGGATTCCCCCCCCCCCGCCCTATTTAATAATAAGGCAGGATAATCTAAACCCACTTTTTTTTTACTGTTGATAAACTGCAGCTTTTTACTACGAGTGGGGCTATATCAGGAGTTCTCAACCTTTTAAAGCCAGGGGCCGGGTCGCTCGCCCTCAAACAGCTTTGGGGGCCAGATGGCCATTTTGCCCTTCCTCCACCACATGGCACTTCCTGATGCAGTGGTGGGCCACATGAAATGATGACATGGGCTGCATCTGGCCCACGGGCCACAGGTTGAGAATCCCTGGGATATATAGACAGCTACCCAATACAATTGCGACCACCACTAGTACAGTGGATATTGGATTATAATGTTTAGACGTTTATACCACTCAGAACTTTCAAGTCACAAACTGTATTACACATGTTGATCTCATTTCACACCAGGGCCGTAGCCAGAGGGAGGTCAGGGGTGTGTGTGTCAAAAACCCTCCTGAGCTAACAGCACCCACCCCACCCCAGGATGCCAATGTTATATATGCATGTGTGACATTGTTTCCCCTCCTGAAACACCCCCCCCATCCCAAATCTAGAATCCTGGTTATGGCCCTGTTTCACACTACACAATTGGCAACAAGGGGAGATCTAAATAACAAAGGTAACAGCAAACTGTCTTTTCTCTATTGCAGAGACACTGGAATTCAAAACATGCTAGATGTTTGCATTGTGAAAGTTTCCAACTCCTGTGTGCAAAAGGGGATCAGAGAAGCAGAAGTGAAGAAAAAGATAAAAGTGAATATTGTATCTTTTGACCTTTTGGCAGTCAACATTTCCTTCTTCCAGATAAATCTCAAGATGCTTGGAACAGTTACTAAGCATGCATATCAATTTCAACACAACAAAAACTGCTAAGCTACTCTTGTTTCCTGTAGTCAGCCCATAGTCTATCCCAGTGATGGCAAACCTTTTAGAGACCAGGTGTTCAAACTGCAACCCAAAACCCACTTATTTATGGCAAAGTGGCAACACAGCAACAGGAAAGGAAGGAAATGCTCCCATTGGGCTGCTAGGCAGAGGGGTGGGAGGGGAGGGAGGAAGCACTTCCATTGGGCTGCTGGGCAGAGTGAACTCTGTGCTGGGGAGAAGGAGGAAGTGCTCCCATTGGGCTGGTGGGCAAAGGGGTGGGGCAAACTCTGTGCTGGGGTGACTGCACAGGTGCCCACAGAGAGGGCTCCAAGTGCCACCTTTGGCACACGTGCCATAGGTTCACCACCACTAGTCTATCCAAAGCAGGTGGGAAATAAAAACCACTGTTGTCCTGGGCTACCATTAACAGGCTCCTCACCCCCATCAGCACTTTGTGGAAAAATGAAAACCTAAAGTAAAGAATGAGATAGAACCAGACCCAGCCTGATTCAAGAAAGCATTTTCCTATGCTTTAAATAACCTTCAACATCAGAAACAAAACAAAACAAAAAACTTACTACAAAAATTAGGAAATGGCTATAGATGTTTATAGAAGGGCAAATCTCACATTTTTGTTAAAGCTATGGTTGCAATGGTGTTACTTGTGGAAGACTGAAATTCCTTGATAGCCTATTAGCAGTTTTCCAGTAAAGAGGTTCAATAATGTTGAAGGAGCATCCCTGAACATCAGCCTGCCCACCACCCTTATTTCAGTGCAGTGTAAAGTCAAATATGTGGGGGTAGGGAAATGTCATCCCTGTAGTAGGCTCTGAATAAAACTTTACATGACCAGGGAATGCCCTAAAAAATCCTCCGCCAGGCAAGGATGTCACACTATATGTACAAAACATTAATTGGCAGATAGGTCAAGGTGGCTAGATAGCTCAGGGGTTTAATCATCTGGCTATGGAATTAGAACTTGGAGGAGCTAACCTGAGTGGCTTTTGGCAAGATGCACAGCCCCATAGCACCCCCAGAAGAAGGGAATGGCAAACCATTTCTATGTATTCTACCACCAGGCTGGTAAGCGGGGTGTGTGTGGGAGTGTGTGTGTGTGTGTGTGTGTGTGTGTGAGTGGTGGGTGGCTCAGGGTGGTCCCGCCGGCAGCAGCAGGGAGTGATGGGGTCTCATGGTGGTCCCAGCAGCAACAGTGGGGAGTGGTGGGGACTCATGGTGGTCATGCTGCCACCACTGGCAGGACCACCCTGAGCCCCCACCATAATTGGCACCAGAGGAATCACCAGTCTGGC
Organism: Bradypodion ventrale; assembly: GCA_035047345.1. NCBI lineage: Eukaryota > Metazoa > Chordata > Lepidosauria > Squamata > Chamaeleonidae > Bradypodion > Bradypodion ventrale. The sequence continues at coordinate 162,791,361 of JAWDJE010000005.1, read as the reverse complement.
CCCTGTGAGGGGGCATGAACCGGTCCCCAGCTTTAAAAAGTTGAGGATCCCTTATTTTGAATAAAGAGTGTCCGTCCAGTTGTTAACTCTTTTTTCACCTTCTGGTGTTTCCTAAACCTGATTCATCTGGTTTGCCAACCTTCCATGTAGGTTTGTTAGCAATTTTAGCCAGAATCCAAGGGGATAATCTAAACCAGAAGCACTCATTCTTGATTTTCTTTGCCTCTTTTTGTACCATTTCATTATCTTAACATTAACATCTTCCATTTTGGGTGCTTTTATTAATATTTACTTAAATTTTGGCAGATAGATATAAGAGAATACTGTCAAATTGGATCGACAAAGATCACGCATGTTTCTTACCGAGAAGACAGATGAGACAAAATGTAAGAATTGTTATAGATTTATTGGATTATTATGAACAACATCCTGAGAAGAAAATGGGTATGATTTTTTTGGATGTGGGAAAAGCTTTTGATAACATCTCCTGGGAATTCTTGATGGTTGTACTGGACAAAATGGAAGTAGGCAATAAATTTCCAGACTGGATGAAAGCAATATATCATAAGCAAAGAGCTAAAATAATTGTACAGTAAACAGAAAAAAGATGGGAGTATGTGAAATATCTAAAATCACACACCAAGGATGTCCATTATCACCCTTTTTGTTTATAACTGTGCTGGAAGTGCTCCTAAGGGAGTTAAGAGAAAGAAATTTAAGGATTCAAAATATAGGAATATGACTATAAAGTAATAGCATTTGCAGATGACATGCAAATTCAAGAAGAAAGTATTCTGGACTTTTAAAAAAGTGTGGAAGAATTTGGCAGATATGCAGGATTTAAAATAAATGAAGACTAAAATATTGACAAAAATATGACTAAAGAAGATCTAGAACAAAAATATGGCTATAAGGTAAAAATGAAAATAAAATATTTCTTTATTTTACTATTTGTCAATAAAAATTAAATATGAATAAAAAACTTTAAATTACTATTGATACAATGTGTCTGACTCAGTGGGCATAAGCAAAGTGTTGAAAAAAATGCTTTTTGGGGACTACTACCTACAACCATGTCCCTAGACAACCCATTGCTGGCCATGCTAGCAGCTGTGTTGCAAAACAGGAGCTTTCCCTAGCTATGGTTATAGGTTACACCAGGGGTCCTCAACCTTTTAAAGCTGGGGGCTGGTTCAGGCCCACTCAGACTGTTGAGGGGCCAGACTGGTGGTCCCTTTGCCGCCGCCGGTGGTGACAGGGAAGTGGTGGGGGCTCAGGGTGGTCCCATCCCCACCACCCCAAACCTCCTCCACGCCCACTCCCACTCCCACCACCACCACCACTGGCGGGACCACCCTGAGCCACCCACCCACCACCACTGCCACCAGTGACCACCCACCACCCTGAACCACCACCACCCCACACACTGCTTCCCTGTTTACCAGCCTGGAGGACCTGTATGGAATGGGTAAAGGAGAGGTCCAGGCTGTCCTTGCCTGCACTTGGCCAGAGCAGCCCCTGGGGAAAGACTTGAGCAGCCATGTGTATCTGCTGGGAAAGATGCAGGTGTCCGCAGGCGGCTACTACTTCTGCTTCCTCAGTCACCTCAATCCTTGTCCCCTCCGCTTGGCTTGGCATGACCCTGCTGGTGCTCCATAGCAGGGCGGATGTTGTACAGCATCTGCTCTGCTATGGAGTACCAGCAGGGACACGCAAAGCAAAGCAAAGGGGACAAGGATTGAGGCGGCAGCGGAGGCTGGAGCGAGGGCACGGGCTGGATGATTTGGTGCCGCAGGTTGGATCATGCCCGTGGGCCATAGGTTGAGGATCACTGGGCTACACAAACAAAAATGATAGCTTGCACAACTCCAGTATCCTTTGAAATCAAAAGAAAGCTTTCACAGCATGGTAACTGAGATCACAGAGCTCATCACTTGTGAAGCTGAAATCCAATCTGTTCTGGTAAAATTAGGTCTAACGTGATTTTGGGCAAGCGTGGGTGGTTTTTTTTGGAGGGGACAACCCAACCAGGAAGTGGTCAATCATGACTAAAGAAGGCATGCCTCTTTAATCTAGAGTTTCTCCCTTAAGATCTTTGGGAGGATCACTACCATAGTAGTTTATCTGATGTGGCTACTGGGAGCTCAACAGCTGTGGGGGCTGTCAATGCGGAGGAGCAATGACATGGGAGGAGAGAGTTTTGAATGCTTTTCACACTGCTCTATTCCTGATCAAAATTCCACCCATCTCTACTGTTTGTTTCATAGGCATCACCTCGAATCAAACTGTGTGGTTTTTTTTAAATGATTAAATGATACAGGATCCCAGTCTCTACTATAATGTGGACACTAGCTCTTAAAATGCCTGTTGTTGTTTTTTACCATGTTGAATGTGTATTTCAAAAAGAGTTAGCATAGTTCAGAGGGTCGGAGCACTAGTTGCAGATGCAAGAAGCTACAATTTGCACTGTGACTCATAGTAAATGGGTGAGACAAGATTACCGGTGCACGCATAGCTGATGTGGTTATGTGCCCAGCCTTGATCAAGCCACACTGACCCAGAACATCACTAGAAAGATAAAATGGTAAACAGTTTCTGAGTACAGTACAACCTCAGATAACATCCATACTCTGCTCCACTGAGTTGGTTGCTATGTGATTTTGGACGTTATGTGGTTCCTATGGGGAGATGCCTCGCATAAAGTAAAAAAAAATGGTCGAAAATGGACATTATCTGAGGTTCCTATACCAATACCTCAGATAACGTTCCATTTTTGAGTGGTTTTGGATGTTATGCAAGGCATCAAGTGTGCATAAAAACCGTGACATTATGTGAATATGACGTTACCCGATGTGGACGTTATGCGAGTTATTACTGTAATTTTTACCTAGAAAACACTGAGAGGGTTGCCATAAATTAGAATTGACTTCACTGTTTGTAATTATTAAGTGTATGTAAAGTGCACTCTGGTGTCTAGTCATGCCTGCCACATGACCACGGAAATGTCTGCAGAAGCAGTTAGTGCTGGCTCTTTGGCTTTGAAACACTGATGAGCACTGAACCCTAGAGTTGGATATGACTGGCTTTCAAGTAAGGGAAACCTTTAAAGTAAAAGCAAAGGGCTTTAAAAAACACCTGACACCTATGATCAGTATTTATTTTGGCCACTTTCCTTTCCAAAAATACTGTGAACTCTGACTCACCCTCTTCAAGAACCATCAGTCTTGATGTTAAAGTAAAGTTGCTGCTAAATGTGTTTAACTTTAGGAAAGAAAATGTCTCTCTGGGAATGATTGTTTAACATTGGAAAAGCATCTTTACGTGTTGTTTGAAACCAGTGCCTTATTAAACAGCCTACGCTTGGAGGTGGTGGGTCAGAGATCACAACCAAAACCCTTTGCCTGTTCCTTTCTATTGAAATGGCAGAAAGTGAGAAAGAATTTAAAGGAGTGGCAGAGGAATTTCTGTGTTGCACAGCAAGTGGCAGGGAATCCAGGTGCAAGCTTAGAAAATGTCTTCAATGGAAATCATTTCCAGGAACAGCACTATTGGCAAGCTACCAGGTCTCTGGCTAGTTAACAAATCCATTCTTCTCTGCTCCTCATTTGTGTATGTATTTGTCTGTGCATGCATGAGTGTATATGGATATTTGTGGTTTGCTGGCTTCATTATAATTAAGCTGACACTAATGAAGAAGAAACCAGAAATCTACATTCATAGATACCCACATGTGCTCCTTCCTTAGTGTGTGATCACATGGAAAAACAGACCACATTTTGGACTGCTTGTGAAATAGTCTGATGTGATCTATTTCTCTGGTAACATACAATGCAAGAGACGTGCACTCTAGCTCGACCTTGATCAGTGCTCAAGCTGTACCTTTATAATCCATCTGTAGGGCTACTACGTTTGGGGATGGAAGGTTCACTTTGAGGGAGATCACTCCCTATAAAGCAATCCCTTCTGGTGTCGCAAGATGTGGGTCAACAGGGCTTTGGATATGTCAGAGATGCAATTCTGAATATAAAAAGTGCTGGAGTACAGCATAGTTACAGAATGTTGAGCACAATTTTGCACCAATATTTGAAAAAAACCACAAACCCATTTATGTCAAGAATGGACTGTGCATCTTAAACAAGTTCCAGTACCACTCAATAAATAATTCTACAGGCAGCATTGCTTAGCAGATTATTCTTAGACATCTGTCTAATAAAGGCTCCTGTTTAGAAATCCTTATTTGAGACGGCACTGAATGTTTAGGCTATGACACATGTCTTTGAAAGAATTAGAGTTAGCTTTCATTTTATCCTTAGAATATCACAAGCACGGTGGAACCTCGGTTAACGCAATTAATGTGTTCTCTGGGATGTTTCTTATAGCAAAAATTACTTTAATTGAATTTCCCATAGGAATGCATTGAAAACCAAAATACTTTAACCAAAATGCAATTTCCCATGGGAATGCACTAAACACCAATTAATCTGTTCTGAAAAACATTCCGTAACCCAAGCTACTATTTTCTATGGATTTCCCTTTGTTATGCAATTTTATGTTAACCGAGCTGTTTGTTACCTATACCTATACCTATATTGTATATAGAACATGATATAATTTGTCCTTAAAATATAAGTTAAGAGGACTAACATGCTTTCTTTTCAAACTTAAAAAAACCCTACTTCCCAAGCAGTAAGCAATTTATTTATTCTCCTAAACCTTTTCCTTGTTTTACAACTCCTACAAAAGTCTAGAATGCCTGTAGGAGACCAAAGACTTCTCTCTCAATTTAATCTGCAATTGTCCTATGTCTAATGTTATCAGAAGCAGTTTCAAGTAGAAATTAAAGTTGCCAAACAATTGTTTGTGGGTCATCTAAAAAAACCAACAACTTTGGTAGCCTTTGTTAATCATTTGCTTATCTGCTTTCTCTAAGTTAATTGTTTGCTAAAGCTATTTGAATGTGGGCACTGGGGGATGGCATTTGGGCTCATAAATATAGTAGAATCCTCTCATCCAGAACAGATGCCCACATACCAGGACATTTAAAGACACATGGTTAATTATCACACAATCCTGGGCAATGCCACACTTGCTTTCCCAGACTACTTCTGGAGGCTTTCAATACTTTTTCAATCTAATTTTATGACTCATAAGGCTCTGTTTAGGGTCGCAGTGGCTTAGTGGTTAAGACACTGAGCTTGACAACTAGAAAGTCAGCTGGTCAACAGTTCAAGACCCGAGTACTACACAAAGAGTGAGCTTTCATTGTCTGTCCCAGCTCCTGTCAACGTAGCAGTTCGAAAGCAAGAAGTTGTAAGCAGAGATGAACACCGCCCTGTAGAGTCAGACATGACTGCTTTCAAGCAAGGGCGATTTTAAAGGCATTATTTAAAATAAAAAATTTCCCCAAAGTCAAAAACAAATTCCTTTCATGAGAGTGATTGACATTTGGCATATTATGTTTCTCACAAGTGCTATATAATTTCTTGAACCCACGCACAAAACAAACATCTAGTATGTACATCAGGGGTTCTCAACCTTTTCAAGCCGAGGGCCGGGTCACGCTCCCTCAGACAGCTTCGTGGGCTGGATGGCTATTTTGCCCTGCCTGCCACACATGACACTTCCGGGTGTGGTGGAGACATTGTGGGGCCCACATCAAATGGTGTCATGGGCCACTTCCGGCCCCCGGGCCATAGGTTGAGAACCCTTGATGTACATGATATGCAAAGCACTCTGAAGCCAAACAAAACATAACATAAAACGTTCGAGCATAGTAACAGATGGAGAAACAAAGTCAAATGGTAAGCAGGAATTGAAAGATAATGCATTGGACTTGTCTTAGGTTCAAATCTCTACTCCTCCATTACGCTCACTGGACCAGTTGTGTGTCTGTCACGCTAGTCCTCCCCTTACTGGGTTGCCAGGAAGATAAATAAATGGAGATAAAATAAAAAAGAACTCCTTCTGAACTCTTGTGAAGAAAGACAGGATAAAGAAACTGACAGATAAATACTTTAGTGAAACCAAAGTGTGCTTTCCATAATTTCTTGTATTGCAATATCTTTGCTTTGAAAGACTTTTTTTATTAAAAAACAACAACAATATTTAGAACTACAGAGCAGAAGAAAGGTCAGAGGTAACAATTTTCAAGGAACACAGGATACCAGTCAAGTGACAGAAAACAAGGCTGACCAGAGTACCTCTGAAGGTCCAATATTTTTGCCTATCTTTTCCTGGATTCTGAGTATTCATCCAGAATTTTTTTTTTCATGCCAGGTTGCAGTACTCACTTCTGTTGCAATTGTTTCTATTACTATATAACACTACTATGATGATTTTCTGCAGCAGAGCAAATCAGGATTCCACAAGGCAATTCTAAAAATGCAGGAATCCCAAACAAAAAAATAATAATAACAACAATAATATAGCTTGTAAACAAGAATATGAATCAGCCTCAAATTTGGCACACAATAGTAAACTGATGTTGCTCTGTGCCAAATTTAGTAATGTTTAGTCAAATAGTTTAAAGTTATGATTTTCAAAGTATAGATGTGATTAACTACCACTTGTTCAGATGCAAGTGACCTTTTTCTTCTGGCAGATTAAAAAAATGCTGAAATGCATTTTAAATGAGTGGTTTTTTTCCTTCTTAAAATATTAATTACTTTAACACCCCCCTCTTTTTTTAATTTACAGCAAATCCATCCTGTAATCATGGAATTATTGAAAAGTTAAGCCAGGGGCTCTCAACATTTCCCAGCCATGGGCTGGGTCATGCTCCCTCAGACAGCTGAGCGGGGCCTGATTGGTGGTTTCCCACACTGCAAATGCTGCCGTAAAACGTGTCTACGGCTGTCATAAACACATTTACAACAGCTGCGGGTGCATTTACGGCTGTCGTAATCAGCCGTAAATGCAGATGCGGCTGTTTCTGCTTCTTCCGGTGGGCCGTGGTTGAGAACTCCTGGGTTAAGCCACATGTCAACAATATTGTGCAATGTTTGGACAATTCCTGACATTTTGAATTGTAGATAGAAAAGCAAAAAGCCCATATTAATAAACCAGAGGTTTTTTTAAAAAACAACTGAACAGTTTTCTCCAACAGCAAAATGGCCATTGTTGTATGATAAAACTGAGATACTGGAAGGTTCTTAAGGGTAAATGTAACATACAGACTAAAAGGCCACCGAGTTTTGTAAGTAGTGGTTACATTTTTGTATATCCTACAACACTGACTTCAAATGCTTTTTCCTCATAGGGATTAGTGATGGCCATTCACTAAAGGACAGGAAGAGAGACTCCTCCCTTTTTTTTGACTGCAAACAACACTAGTGGAAGACTGTCATTTCAGTTAGGTAAGATCATATAATGGCACTATGAACAAGACTCATGCTCTGAAACTACAAACACTGATTTGTCCTGTCACAGTTTACACCGCTGTTCTACAGTCATTTGAATCCTCTTATATCATGCAAGCTTTGTCTGTCCTCCCAACTTTTTATTCATTCATTCTTTGCAAATTGCTGTAAGCAGCATTTATTGCCTTGACCAGCAACCATGCTGAAAAAATAAATAAATGCATACAACTTTACAGATCTTTCAAAAAGTTTACAGGAAACCCTTTGCTTCCATACGACCTGGTACTGAATCCTACTGTGTTTATTGATGGTGTTGTTAATAACGCTGCTTCCTTTGTGCTGCCTGGACAAGGCCTTGTCACAGGCAGAGGACAATGGGCACTGGTTGAATGGCTGGCTGTGTTTCAAGTACTGGAATATGAGTCATACCCTCATACTACTACTGTTGGGAGCTAGAGCCAGTTTTACTTGAGAGAAGGCATGCATAAGAGAATGAAAAACAACAATGTAATATACTAGTAATGGAGCTTGCTTAAGATTTCAAACTGGAAAGCTGAGACTGCTTTGGGATGTTGCAGTATGGTTTCTCGACTCCAGTAATGCCAGTTTAACTTGGATAATACATAGGAAAATATATCCGATCTTCTTCTTATTCCATGTCTAGGCCAGATGTGAAACTGCCAAAACGAAGGCACTTTTTAGTGAGTTCATTCTGCAGTTTCCTTTCACCTGACCTAGTGTGAGAAAGATTAGCCAGCAACACAAGAGACACCTGTATGAAAATGTGGAATTGTGCATATTCAGTATATTCATATTCAAGTTGTGAGTGTGGGCTTTGTTTATTTGGGTTTTGGCTAGTCTATTTTGATTATTGTTATATTTGACCACCTAGAGCAGGGGTTCTCAACCTTTACAAACCGTGGGTCGGACCACGCCCCAAGAGATAGCTGAGTGGGTCGGACTGGTGGTACATCCCCCCGCGATGTAAACACTGCTCTAAAATGCATCCGCGGCTGTCATAAATGTGTTTAGGACAGCCACAGGTGCATTTATGGCTGTCGTAAATGCATTCACTTCTGGTGGCGGAGGCAATGTAGGCCACATGAAATGGTGCTGTGGGCTGTAGGTTGAGAACCCCTGATCTAGAGTCTAGGTGTTCAGCAGGAGTGCTAACTTGGGCTTCTGGTAATTGAAGTCCAAGAACACCTGAAGTGTCAAGGTTAGCCATCACTGGTCTAGGTTGAAATTTATTTTTAAAAGAATATTAATTGCCTTGCCTTCCACCACTTTTTTTTTTCTTTTCAGCAAATCTGTTCTGTAATCACGGAAATATTGAAAAGTCAAGCCATTCCTTTCAACACAAAAACAGCTATTTTGTGACTCTGGAGCATGCAAGATGCCAGAAAGAACAATGGTTCACAAGCATTTGCTTGCCCTTTCTTTCTGATATAGGCCCTCAGTGAATAGATAAAAGTTATGATTTTTAATGTATAGAAGTGATTAACCACCACCATTCTGTTCAGATACAAGTGACTTTTTTCTCCTGACAGATAAGAAAATGCTAAAATGCATTTCAATCTAGTGGTTTAATTAATTCTTAAAAGAATGAATGAACAATGTTCTTCCGCTAAGTATCTATTCCTAAAATACTGTGAAATATGGCCAATGGTAGAAATGGGCCATCAGTATTCATTCTTAAATGATCCACAGTTCTAATACCAAATATTCACCTCATGTACAATGCACACAAAGATGAGACAAACCATCATAATGTCATTTGTCCTTAATAGTCAGTTAAAGCAGAGACAATATGTCTTCAGGAACCAAACGTCTACAGATCATGGCTTCCAGAAGCTTCAGTCTAATTCAATTCTATCTCCATTGCCTCATTCAAGGTCTCTCATATTAAAACTCCAATCGCATTTCCGGTACATTAGCACAATAACTCAGAAGTGAAATGGATATAAGCATGACCCTATAATATAGTCTCACAATCTACTGAGGCTCTTATCTTTAGAAAAGCTGCCAGAATTCTTCAGGGTCTTGGCCAGATCACTAAAGCAATTTAATAAAACATTGGTTTTGCCTGGCTGCTGATGAGATTGAATGATACAAGGCTCAGGTATTCAGTGTGGCAAATACAATAAGTATGGAAAGCTGTCTAGAATGACCTAACTGGAAAACATTACTCTTCTCCCCCTCCACTAAATTTTCTTTTTGAAACAAGTCTGAAGTTTTATAAGCATCTAATATACATTTCTCATTTTGCGCTTGTTTGGTTCTGCAATGTTCTGCTTCATCGTCTACTTTAAGTATTTTTTTAGCACTGCCATTTTTCAATTTGTCTTAGCAATGGGGAAAAACTGAAACAGAAAGAAAAAAGTTCGGTTTCACTTACCAGTGATAACTTTCGTTCTTCGAGTATATAGTTTGTGAATACACACTATTGGGGTTATGCGCCTGCGCAGAACGCCGATCGGAGGCTTGAAAAGCTATTGGTCAAAAGTTTTGGCGGTAAGACCGCCCACCGTACCGCCCACCCTGAGGCGCCCGTGCGCCATTTTACCTCAGTTCCATACTTAAGCCAAGCACAGGATAAACCAATCGATCTCATCCGTGCAGCTCAAGAGGGGAGGCAGGGTGGGTAGTGTGTATTCACAAACTATATACTCGAAGAAAGAAAGTTATCACTGGTAAGTGAAACCGAACTTTCTCCTTCGTATAGTTTGTGAATCCCCACTATTGGGAGATTAGCAAGCTCACACTCACTTGGTCGGTGGGCAGTCGGATGAGATGATCCCACGATGAGTATGAAGGTCCAGTAGATTGGTCCGTCAAGGGCGTTGAGTTCGGAGCCCCCTGGCGAGGACGACACGGCCAAGCCTGGCGTCCGCTGTGGCTCTGGTGTCCACCCTGAAGTGTTGGACGAATGTGGAAGGTCTGGACCATGTGGCAGCCTTACATATGTCCTCGAGCGGTGTGCCCTCCAGGAAAGCAGTGGATGTGGTGGAATGCGCCCTGACATGCGGTGGAGGTGGCAGCGAGGCTGACTCGTAGGCCAGGTAGATGGTAGACATGATCCATTTGGAGAACCTCTGGGCAGAGATGGGTTCACCTTTGGACTTTCCTCCATAAGCCACAAAAAGGCGTTGGGACTTCCTGAACTCCCTTGTCCTGCTGGTGTAAAACAATAAAGCTCGTTTCACATCCAGAGTGTGCCAAGTCCTTTCTTGGGCGTTAGTGGGGTTCTGGAAGAAAGTTGGCAAGGAGATAGTTTGTGCCATATGAAACTGGGAGACCACCTTGGGAAGGAAGGTGATATCCGCTTGGAGAACCACGCGGTCATTGAAGAACTGAAGAAATGGTGCGTCTGCCCGTAGAGCAACCAGTTCACCAGCTCGTCGAGCAGACGTGATAGCAACCAGGAATGCCGTCTTCCACGTGAGGAGGCGAACATCCGCGGAGGCCATGGGCTCGAAAGGAGTCCTGGTGAGCGCGTTGAGAATGGCAGAAAGTGACCATTGTGCCGTCGGAATCCTGACCGGAGGGAAGGCGTTCCGTAGTCCCTTTAGGAAACGCTTCACCGTTTGGTCGCGAAAGGCCCCAGAAGCAGGCGAACCAGCCGGAGAGTGAGCCACCACCGCTGCGAGGTGGACTCCGATGGAGGTGATGCTAAGGCCAGACTCCGCCAAATGGAGGAGGTAGGTCAAGACGTCCTGTAGTCCCACCTGTGGAGAGGATGTCTGCCGGGACGCCAGAAAGGCACAAAAGCGTCAGTATTTGGAAGCGTAAGACCTCCTTGTGGAAGGGCGTCGTGCTAGTTCCAGGATCCTGGACAGTCTGGGGTTATCCTCCACGCGGTGAGGTGGAGGCTGGGTAGGTCCGAATGGTGAACCTGGCCGTGCTCCATTTGGAGAAGCGTCGGTGACTCCGGCAGTGTGCGATACTGTGACGACATGCGTAACAGCAGCAGAAACCAGGGCTGGCGAGGCCATGCTGGGGCCACCAGGATTGCGCTGGTCCTGTGTTGGTACATTCTGGTGAGGACCTTCTGGACCAGAGGAAACGGAGGAAAGGCATAGAAATAGTTCTGATCCCACCGTATCATGAAGGCATCGCCCTCGGAGTTCAGTCCGATGCCTGCCCTGGAGCAGTACCTGTGGCATTTCTTGTTGGACTCCGATGCAAAGAGGTCGATGCTCGGCGTCCCCCAGGCCTCGCAAAGCGACTGAAATACCTCGTCGTCCAGTTCCCACTCGTGGGTCGTCGAGGTGAGGCGGCTGAGATGGTCGGCCAAGACATTCTGCTTGCCCTGAATGTGCACCCCAATCGGGAAGATGTGTCGTTCCAGGCACCATTCCCAGAGCTGCACAGCGAGGTAAAGAAGGGTGGTGGATCGCGTTCCTCCCTGCTTGTTCAGATATGCCACCGCCGTGGTATTGTCCGAGGCTACTTGGACCGCCTTGCCGGTGAGTAGGATCTCGAAGGAACGTAGGGCCTTCCAAACGGCCAGAAGTTCCAAGTAGTTGATATGGTGCACCATCTCCTGAGGTGACCAAGGGTTGTTGACCGTGAGAGTCCCGCAGGCAGCCCCCCAGCCGAGGTTGCTTGCGTCGGTCAATATTTGCAACGAGGGTTGCGGGGGGTAAAAGCTCTTCCCCGTTGCCACGTTGAGTGGTGTTGTCCACCACAACAGTTGGTCCCTCAGCTCCGGAGAAAGGGTCAATCGCTTGGACTGGCTCTCCCGGAGCGCGTCGAATTCGTGAAGGAGCCACGATTGTAGGGACCGGAACTTCAACTTGGCGTGAGGGATCACCGCCGTCGTTGAGGCCATGAGGCCTAGAAGTCTCTGAGCCTTTTTCGCCCGGATGCACGGTTTGGTGCGAAAGTCGCTCACCCCTTGCGCAATGTCCTGCAAGTGTTTCTGGGGTGCGAAGGCTCTGGTGGCAAGCGAGTCGAGTACCGCTCCAATGTACTCGACGCGTTGAGAGGGAATCAACTTCGACTTGGTAAAGTTGATCCTGAGGCCGAGACTCTCCATGAGGTGGACCGTGAATTGTGTGTCCCGAATGGCCGACGAGCTGGTGGGGGATACAATCAGCCAGTCGTCGATGTACGGGAAGACCCTGATTCCCCGCTGACGAAGGAAGGCAGCCACTGGAGCCATGCACTTGGTGAAGACCGTGGTGCCGTGGCCAGACCGAACGGTAGACACCGGTACTGGTACACGGAATCGTCGATGCGGAAACGGAGGAACCTTCGGTGCTCCTCGAGGATGGAAACATGGAAATAAGCGTCCTTGAGGTCTATGACTGTGAACCAGTCCCCTTTGTTGATGAGGGGGAGGACGGTCTGCAGGGTCACCATCCGGAACTTCCTGGTGTGGATACACTTGTTGAGGCGATGTAGGTCCAGAATTGGGCGAAGTCCTCTGTCCTTCTTCTGAACTATGAAGTACCTCGGGTAGAAGCCGTTGTCCCAGTCAGGCGGCGTTACCCGCTCGATGGCTCCCTTGGACAGAAGAGTCGATATTTCTTCTTCCAAATGGGGGGACGAGGTGGTGAAACGATGTCTTCCTACCCGAGGCACCCGCACGAACTCGAGGCGTAGCCAGAGGACAAGATCTTTAAGACCCACTGGTCGTCAGTGATGCCCGACCACACCTGGAGGAAATTCCGGAGGGGAAGGTACGGGATGTGGAGCGAGAGAGACTCGGCCATCGCAGCTTCAAACATGGGACTTGGACTTCGCGTCGGAACGCTTGCCCTGCCCGTAGGGCTGGTAACGGGGCTTGTGCTGGCGCCGTTGCTTGTAGTGACCAGACCTGGGCTGTTCCGTAGGGCCGCCCTGTTGTTGCGGGTTTCCTTGATACCGCCGCGTGAAAGGTTGGAATCTCGGCCTGGCAGGCGGAGCCGGCGTGGTAAGTCCCAGGAACTTGGCCGTGGAGTTTGTTTGCCGCATTTCGTTCAGGACCTTATCAGTGTCCTGCCCGAATAGGCCCTGTCCGTCGAACGGGAACTCCTCGATGAGTTTTTTCATCGCATCATCGAGGGAGGTGCCCCTGAGCCAGGCATGACGAGGGAGCAGAATAGCGGAAGCCATGTCCTTCGCCGCGTAATCATTGATGTGCCTGGCCGTCCTCATTTGCTCCTCCGACAGAAAGTCCCCTTCGGATGCCAGCACGTCGATCCGTTTCTGGGCGTTGGCGGGCAACGTAGCCGCCACAACCTTCACCTGCTCCCAGAGGTGGGACTGATAGAGGCCCATGGCAGCCGAGTAGTTGGCGGCACGGAGGAAGAGGGAACCGGTGGCGTAGAACTTTCGGCCCACCGCGTCCAGCTTCTTCCCTTCCGGAGTCGAAGGTACCAGAAAACCGCTGGTGGCCATCCTATGCTGGAAGGCCTTGACCACCAACGAGTTTGGCAAGGGGTGAGCTTGCAAGAACTCCACGTTCTCGTCCAGGACTCTGTACATGCCGTCGAGCCTGGACGAAACGGAGTGAGCTGACACTGGCTTCCTCCATGTCGCCTTCACTGACGTCAACATGGACGGAAGCATGGTAATGTGGACCGGCCGAATCGCTCGTCTGTCCAGCTTGGCGGTCATTTGGTCCTCGCCCTCCAATGGTGGCTGGTCCACCTTCAGGTTCAGGGCGGTCCCCAAGCGTGTCAGCATAGCCGTGAGCGAGCGTTGATCCTCACCACGCGGTGGGTCAACCGCGCCGATGGCTTGGTCCGGCGTCTTTTCGGCGTCGACGTCCCCCTCGTCCTCCTCCAATGACGCGCTGGAGTCCTCGGAAGACGAGGGAGGAACCCTGGTATCCACGTCGGGACCGCGCCAGTACGGCCTGGGCGGGTCGACGGGATGGGAGTCCACCGCATCGACGTCTGGACCACACCAAGACGATATGGGTGGGCCAGCGGAGCGGACACTCGACCCTCGTGAGGCCGGTGGGGCCACAGTAGGACCAACATCCCTGGGGCTTGCGGTGGTCAGCACCGGAGCCGCAGAGGCTGCAGGCATGGAGGTCTTAAACTGCTGGGCAAACGACTTTGCCATGGCTTCGAACATCCCCTTGAAAAACTCCATCTGGGATGCATCCACCGCCGATGGTTGGGACGAAACGGTGACCGACAAAACGGTGGTTGGGAGGACCGGAGACGAAACGGTGGCCGGCATGGTGACTGCCGTTTCATCAATAGTCGGAGTCCTTGGCCTCGGGGAGACGGACGCTTGCCTCGTGGGTGAACGGCCCCTCCCCCGAGGAGGAGACGGGAGAACCTGCAGTGGGCGAGCTGGAGCCCCAGCCCTGCGACCTTTCTCAGGCGATCCCGAGGAGGACCGTCTGCCCCAGATGGAAGACCCGGGCGAAGGACATCTGGCAACCGAGAACGGAGGCGAGGGTCCCGGAGAAATGGGAGGGCGAGGAGTAGGCGGGAGCGATCGCCTCTTCTCCGACCCGTGTTTCTTTTTCCTTTCCCCGTTCTTATCCTTCTTCTTCTTCTTCCTGATGGCGAGAGTGGAAGAAGAAGCGGGGGGAGGCTGAGAGGCATCAGCAGAGGTAGAGGCTGCCGAGGCGGGGGCCAAAGCGAGCTCCATCATATGGGCTTTGAGCCGATTGCTCCGGTTCTGCACTGCAAGGCGGGTAAATTTCTTGCAGTGAGGGCAAGACTGGCTCTGGTGAGACTCCCCCAGGCAGAAAAGGCAAAGGCTATGCCCGTCGGAAGCAGGGAACTTCTTGAGGCAAGCAGAACACTGCTTGAAGGCTGCAGCCATCAAAGAAAAAATTCTTCCAGCGGAAGGTTCCAGAAGGCGGGTACCCCGAAGGGCAGGCCAGCCGCCACCCCCTTGAGGGGGGAAACGGTGACCGGAGCGAGTAGGCAACTGAGTCCACCAGAAGGAAGAAACAGCGCCGGGGTGGCAATCCTGCCCGGAGGACAAGATCGCCGCAAAAATTGTTTGAAATTGCCAAAGACTTTCCCTCAGAAGGGCGAGAAAAAATTGAGAAGCTCTCAACGATCGTCCTGCTGCTACGGCAGAAAGAAGAGAACTGAGGGAAAATGGCACGCGGGCGCCTCAGGGTGGGCGGTATGGTGGGCTGTCTTACCGCCAAAACTTTTGACCAATAGCTTTTCAAGCCTCCGATCGGCGTTCTGCGCAGGCGCATAACCCCAATAGTGGGGATTCACAAACTATACGAAGGAGAACTATGAGATCTGTATTCTACATCCCATCTATAATTCTTTCACACTGTTTTATTTCCAGAATATTCTACAACAATTTCCTTATTCTCTAAATGCAGAAAAGAATTAGATTTGCTGTTGTTCAGAAGAGACTAAAGCCCGTTGGACATGCCCAGATATAGTGCTTATGAGTTTAATATGGCATTAATACACCTAAGGACTGAGCTTGCCTTAACAGCTCCAATTTGGAAAAATAAAAAGGGAACCAGAAGTCAGAAATAATTCTGCAGCTCATCATCATCCTTTGGGGGGAAATGCCATTTTGCCAGAAAATGTTGCTTTTGCTACTTAGCTTATCTGTTCGCAGTTATAAAAACTAGTTTATAGCAAAAATGGCTCTCTGTATACTAAGAAGAAAGATCAATTTATTTGCAGCATGTTTTGGTAAATTCAGATTTATTTGACCTGACAACCATGACAACAGCAAAAATATTTCCCCAGCATAGTGACAGCATTTCTCCACGGCAATGTGCTACTTAGTACTTTGCTAATGTTTGGTCCGATTTCTCACCACCTTAAAATAAAAAAATAAATTTCTGAAAGACTTTGGCGGAATTCAGTTAGTATCCAACCAGAAAAGACCCACATAACCAATGAGATTCATAGAAGTTTAGTAATTAACTCAGTAGATCTAGTTTTTAGGACACTGCGTATATTGTAGGGCCACGGTGGCTTAGTGGTTAAGTTGTGAGTTTGACAAACAGAAGTTTGGAAGGTCAGCAGTTCAAGACCCGACAGAGTGAGCACCTGTTGTCTGTCCCAGCTCCTGTCAACCTAGCAGTTCAAAAGCAAGATCTTGCAAGTACAGTAAAACCCCGACTTACATATGCCTCAAGTTACATAAAATTTGACTTACATAATGATTTTTGCACTAAAACCATGTCCTGATTTACAAAAATGTCTTGATTTACATAACACAATTTCCTATGGGTTTGCTTCGAGTTACATAAAAAAATTCATTTTTCCTATTTACATTATGAAGAGTAGAACTTTTTTAAAAAAAAATTTATAGAAAGGCATACAGTATTTCTTTTGACTTTTTCCCCCAAGGGAAAGCCAAGAGATGGCTAATCCAAACTGTCAAGGGATAACAACCAGCACGATTGCCTTATTGATTGCATGGACAATCAAGATCAACTATAATAATTTCATGTCAGAAATTATTCTGGGATGAAAGGATTTTTGCGGAAGAAACTCTGCTCATGGAACGCCCAAATGAGGCTCCTTTCATTTACCGGGGTCTCTAACTGCCGACTTGCCAGCCCTCTAACTAACAAGGCGAGCTTCTTAATCACTGAGAATGTGGGATGATCCCAAAATGGAATCTTCTGAACATGCACAATAATTATTTGGGTTTTATCTGTACATTTGAGCAAGTACATTCAAAGATAGTACTGTTCTCTGGCAAAAGGGACAGGTGTTCGGAAGAGTACTCTCAAGGTGGTAGCAACAATCCTCATCTTGGCTGCTAGTATCCAGGATATATGACCATGGCATTTAAATGCCCAAGCAATTCAAAGTGAAGCTGACACCCACAACTCCCACAATTTTATCAAGAGGACTGGTGAAGTGTATTCCTTTTCTTATTTCCCATTGACCCATGTTTTATAATGATTATAAAGTTTAGCAAGTGATGGGCTTTGCCTCAGCCTGGCTGTTTCCTCTTTGGACACAACTGAATAAATTTAATATAATAAATATGGCAAGACAGCTAAAGTTTTGACATTTAACTATGCCGCATTTCACTCTACCGCCTGACCTTTATTTATTTATTTTTCTGATTTATATTGCTGCCCAACTCTGAAGACTCTGGGCGGCTCACAGAAAATAAAACCAATCACATTTTAAAAACCAATAAAAACCCAATTAAAACTGCCACCAAAAATTATTCTGACCCTTACAGATGAAAAGAGATTCACACCTCCATGCAGAACGAGCTTACCTTTCTTGGTTTGACTTTGTCGTGGTAGTCATATTGAAAGATCCCCTTGTAGCTAAGTCCTAACCACCAAGGAATTCCCTGCTTGTCCTACAGCATGAAAAAAACCATACAAAAATCAGTACTGTTTGTAAAAGGATGGAACAAGGTAATATAAGTAAAAGAGAATCTCTAATTTCTTTCTCCCTTTCCTAGTTATCAAAATAGATTTCATATATTTGGCCAGTGCAGATGACAAACATTGACTACTAAACACTACCTGCTTCCACACTAGTAGATTTTATGGAATTGCCATACTTTGTGTACTTTTCACAAATTGCCCAGACAAGTGGTTCTATATAAACACTTCCTGTACTCATAATCAAAGAATACTATACATCAATTCTGTCTCGACTTTAGCAGATTGTCTGTGGTAAAAAAGAACCAAAAGGGGTGGAGGCAATGGAAGGTTTACAAAGGAAGTTGACAAGTTCTTGACACAACTTCCCCAGACAACATTCTGTGAACATTATAGCGATAGGCCTCAAGTGAGACTACAAATGTAATTGCCAACTGATACGTGAAATCTCAAAGCTAGTGTTGAAAGAAAATTCAGTTTTTGGTCAAGTTGGTTTTTGTGTGTGAAATGGAAGGGAGCAGCCTCTTGCTTGCTACCTTCACAGCAAAATGGGTTGGCTTAGCCTTGAGTGACAGCTGTCTATGCAAAATGGAGGCTAGCAAAGCACCATTGAACTTTCCAAGACAACACTACCCCTAAAGTCCCACTGTTCCCTCCTTTAATCTCCTACCCCTTTCAATGCTTCTTTGGCAATGTGGCAGTAACATTACTACTGAATAATTTATTGATTGATTGGTATAAGCATATTTCCCAATAAAAAATAGAAGAAGAAAAACCAAGAAAAAATTAGTAATTAAACCCCACTGAGAAAATGATTTTACAATAAAGATGCAATGAAAACACTGTTCACCAGTAAAGCTGTTGGCATGATGAAAAGAAGCTACAAAAGGGAGAACAAATTGCAAGGATAATATCACAGGATGCCTTTGTGAGTGGATTTAACTCTGTGTAAAAACTCTTAGAAAATAAATAAATAAATACTACCAGGCCATTTTTGACTTATAGTGACCCTTTCCAAGGTTTTCTAGGTAGAGAATACACAGAAGTAGTTGACCATTCCCTTCTTCTAGAGGCATCCTGTGACTGCAGCTTTCCCATGGTTAGTTACACAGGCTGACTCCTCTTACAGGAGTCACAGTGGGAAATCGAATTCCCACCATTGGGTCTGCAGCACATACCTACACCACTGAGCTATCCAGCCAGCTGGATTTTAATTAGAAAATAAAGCATTACTGTATAATAATAAATGCTATTTGGAACTACAGCTTTAATTCTGCTTCCAGATGGTTGTAAAACCAAGACTGTAGCAGGGACAAAAGGACCTAATGGAAACAACCAATCTTTCATTATTAACAATATCCCTAGCAGAAAATACTCTCTAGTCTAGAATATCTCTCACACTCTTGCAAATGATAACATATAAAGTAGTTGCTTTGAATGCAGAAAGGAAGTGCCAGAAATAAAACAGAATATCCCAGCTGAATCTATTTATGTAAGAAAATCCTGAATTGTGTCATGAATCTATGAAATGCAACACTAATATGACTTAACTGACACTGAATGCTTATTGATACTGTCGGATGGGGGAAGTGTCAAATGCCTACATAATAAAACTATTTTACAAAAAAGCATACAGTATTTCATGCTAGCCATTTGCAATAGGAAGTAGGTACAAAGCAAAACAAGCTACAGTTCATGGGTATGTTGGGGAGTGAATATGATAAACAGCAGATGAATCAACCTGGACTATTCATGTTATTCTGTCTCTAAACTAAACAATAGGCAACAAATGAAAGCACTTTGATCTGATTATCATTTGAATGAGGTTATTACTCTTGCTTCCATGACTATTTCAGTACATTCCAGATCAAACAATAAATTATAATCTGCAATTGTCAAATATTTATGTAATCCAAAAGCATGAAAATGCCAGTTTTATTTATTGGATTGGCAATATATCTCAGAACATATGGCAGCATAAAACAGTACAGTGGTACCTTGGATAAAATCCAATTCGGATTAAGTCCAATTCGGATAAAGTCACGGTTTTCATGCACATGTGATGCATCGCATAAAGTCCAAAACCACAAAAAAAATGGACGTTATCTGAGGTATTTGGTATAGGAACCTCAGATAAAGTTCATTTTTGAACGTTATCTGATGCATCGCCCATATGATTCGGATAAAGTCCAAAATTGGATGAAGTCCAAACTTGTGGAACAGTGTTTGGACTTTATCCGAGGTTCTACTGTAATTTGATCATTTGAAGTTGTAAATAGAGGTAACTGAAATACTGGCTGAAGTAGGTTAAACTCTTAACATTTTCAATGAAATCTGACTGTCCCATTATGCATTTTATCTGCCTAAATTATTAAAATATTATGAATTAATTAAATATTAATTATTACAATATTAATTATTTATCTTAACACTTAAGGGATTTCTTTTTAATTACAGAGCAGCATTCATCAGGAAGCAATAATTTAATTGTAATTGCTCATGTGTGAGCAAGTCATTTAACTCAGTAACACTTTTCAGTTTGCACATACCTTGACTGCATAATAGTGGACTCCATACGTTGGAAGTGATTCTACAATGCTCATGTAACTGTAGAAATAAGCATTAAAAATATTGTATCACAGATCTAAGGGAATACAAAACCAACACATTTCAGAAATGTCCAACCACCTCTCTTATATTATGCAGTACTAATGACATCATTTTTAAAAACTGAAACTTTAAGAGAGAACACATACTACTGTGCAGGATACAAAGGCATATTTTATTTGTGTTAATCTTGAGGAAGAGCAAAGACGACAAACAGAAGGAAGAGTCAGAAATCTATAGATTTTAAGGTATCATTTATATCCTCAAACAACATTAAGCACCATTACCTGAAATATTTTGTAAAATACAGATTTATTCTGTGTTAATGTATCATTTACTTGGGTGCCACTTTTCAAATGCTTTCCAATGAAATCTAAACTAAATAACAGGTGAAGATGTATAATTTACTTGGGTGGCACATTTCAAATGCTTTCCAATGAAATCTAAACTAAATAACAGGTGAAGATGATGGGAAGAGTACTTCTAGACTGAAAAAAACATACACGGAATGGTAGCTTTCAAGCATTCTCCCTTCAGGGAGCTCATTATCCTACAAATTACCCATTGAGTACATGGAGAACAGCTGACACAACTGTTAGCTGCAGAAGCTTTGTACGAATGTATTTTGGGATACATTTTAAGTTTTGTTTAGATTCACTGTTGCCCTGCTTCAACTCAGTGCTCTTACTGAATATACTGTATACAATATTCACCTGAAATTCTGGATTTCAGAGAAAGATAAGTATAGTACAGTATTATAATAGTAATACTAGAAGTTGTAACAGTATAATTCGGGAGACTTGGCTATCTGTATTATTTCTTGTTACATGCTGTTAAGTTGGAACTGACTTTTAGAGATCTTCATAAAGTTTCCAAGATAAGTGAGACATTTAAGGATGGTTTTATCAGTTTCTAAACCCCCAGTGAGACTCCATGGCTGAGATGAGATTCAAAACCAGGCTTTCTGAGTCCTAGTCCATTGCTCCATCTTAGGTACCCCTCTCTCTCCAGATAACCTAGATAAGCTTTGATAAGCTTCAGACGGACTTCAGAATTTCCTGAAGTACAGCCTGAAAATCAATGTAGTACAACAGATACCAAAATGCTATAGAATAAATGAGAAATAATTGTTTAAATTTACAAAGCATATTACATCCCAGTGATAAACATAATCATAGTACAGAATTCCCTTCTTCAACTTACTTGACAATCGCTTGGCCTCTGGTCTGCCCATTTAGCTTCTTATAATGCTCAATAACTCGGTCCTCACTTTGAAAAAGAGAACAAGAATCATATTACCTTTGGCACATACAGCTAAAATAGTGAAGGACCTCCACTGCGAAAGAGGCTATCTCGTAAAATAGCATTTACAAACCCAAGGAATCTCAAGAAACATCTACACATACTAAGCAACAAAAAAGCAAATAAAACAGCAACAAAAGAAATTGTCAATACTGTATAATATAAACACTGAGCTTCTATAGAAGTGTTTCTTTTTAAATGAAAAAATGTTCATTGTCAATTTTAAAGGTTCTACACATTTTTTGTTTTAAAAAAATCATTTAAAATAAAACAACAGTTACACACACACACACACACACACACACACACACACACACGCACACGCACACGCACACACACACACACACACAAAGCCCCAAACTCCAAATCAAGAAATACACAGACAGCCCTACTCCCTTTATTTTATGACACAACATGTTCCCACATGCCACTCCTTTGTCACAAAATGGCATACAGCCTTGTACGTTATCTAGTTTGGGGAAAGACATCTCTACTAAGAGATCTGTGTGAACTGGACCCTCAGATTTATGGACATAAAATATTCTTATGGACTGTTTGCTTGCCTATGACTTATAGAGGCCCCACCTTACAATACCAGTCTTTTGCTAGCAAAATCTTATGCAATCTTGCTTGGGGGGGGGGGGGAATGCCATTAGACGTAATAGCCACATACAAAACTACTACCTTCTCTAGAAAGTTTCACTTCCATAATGGTTATGAGAAAGGCAGTGGGATACAGAGTTTTATGTTCTCTCCTTCTCCATTTAACTTGCCAATTTCTCAGTGCAAGCAAAGTACTGTATTAAATTACAGAATGGGGTTTCTTTTTAAACATGCAAGTTGGCTTCTCTCTACTTTTTGTGTTCCCCTCTCCAGGACAAGACACTTCGTCTAAACAACTGGAGATTTTGAACAAAAGTTCTTACTAATACACCCTTTGGGGGCTTTTATGCTGTTCCAGCTATCAAGCAGACCAAGGTTCTATTAAGACGTAGCATTGTACTACGGCTGAAGTTAGTTTAATTATATTTACTGTGATGTCTGCTTGAGAAGCTGTGGTCTGAAAATCAGCCATCAAATCAGATACTAAAATCATGGCTAGAATTATGTTTAAAAGCCATAGTTTATGCCAGTGATAGTAAACCTTGGCACTCCAGGAGTTATTGGATTGCAATTCCCAGAAGCCCAAGTCAGCACTCCTGTTGATCAGGGCTTCTGGGAATTGAAGTCCAAGAACACCTAGAGTGCCAAGGTTCACCATCACTAGTTTATGCCAATGACAGTTTGGCATAACATATGAGTTGATAAAATATGATTACAGCCACTTTTCAGACTCCTGGCTAGCCTAATAAAACACGTTTAGGTCAGTCAAACATATCTAAAAACATGGTTTCCTTGTACAGTACTGAGTTCTAAACAATGTTCAAATAAGCCAAAATTTGGCATAATGACTGAAAGAAGGCATAATTTCAGACACAGAAAATATTCTGCTCCTAGTTTCTGCTGAAAGGCACAACTTCAGATAGGGGGAAATAACTAGATGTGATGGCTTCTAAGTGGATGTTCATCTGTCATTTCAGCTGTTCATCATTTTAGTAGTGCAGTGCGTTTACTGACAACTGTTCACTGATTGAAGCCACCTACTAATGTGGCACAAATTCCAAACTGTCACCACTTGGGTGACATATACTCCAAAGAAATTCTTAATACAGTAGTATTTCAAACCTTGATAGGTATGAAATGGTACAGAACGAGATGCCCTCACATGATTTTCAGCTTGTAAACATCTGTATGAACTTTTACAAACCACATAAGTAATAGTGGAGAAGAGACATAAAAATGTTTACAATCTACAGACCAAAAAACCAGACTGACAGCCCCAGCATTAGCTACTGTTAAGACTAACCAAGGTTTCTGTCTCAAGTCACAATCTAATCGTCATTTCAAACCATGATTTTAATTGTCGCAGATGGAGGCCTTAAGGCACTTGTTTCATATGCTTCTCGATGTAGGACTGCAGCATCCATGTGCATTTTTCTTTACAAAAATAGGAGAGAATCTTTCCTTCTACAGAATTCTCAACATCCCTGTGCTGGGCACAGTTGCTGGAAGTTGGAGGATCAACAGCCCACTCCTATACCTGTGATGGCGAACCAGATGTTCTTGGACTTCAATTCTTAGAAGCCCAAGCCTCCGTGAATCCACACAAAGGGGTTCACTGTGATTCATCCAGCCCGCGCCACCATCGTCGCTCCCGGAAGCAGAAGTAAAATGCGCCCGTACGGTCACGTTTTGCTTCCGCTTCTGGGAGCAATGAGGGCATGTTTTACTTCTGCTTTCGGGAGTGACGAGGGCAATGTGGGCCGGATGAATTGCAGTAAACCCATTTGTGTGGATTCACAGGGTGCTTGGGCTTCTGGGAATTGAAGTCCAAGAACATCTGGAGTGCCAAGGTTTGCCATCACGGTCCTATACCGTTATGCCCACTCCCACACCTCTGTTGAAATGGCAGCAAACAACCTGGTACTCTTCCTTTTACAACTCTTTCAACCTTCCCTTGAATGCAAACTATAGGTACTTCCCCACCATATCTGCCATCCACAACAGAAATATTTTCCAGGAGTTTCCCCTGCCAGACAGAAACCTGCTGTGTCTGTGACTAGATACTAGAACATTTGGGATCCAATGTTGGTAACTCTAATTTGCTGATCCTCATTATCTAGAATGGGGCAAATGGTCCTGAAACATCTTTAAAAGAATTTAAATTCATAACCGATTCTACAGCGATACTCAGAGTGAAACCAAACAAATAACTAGCCTGCATTTTGTAAGCTGAGCAAGACAATGAGTGAGCATGAGAAAGAGATGATAAGTGGTGAATATAAAACATATGTGATCTGTCATACAGTATCTAATATTGGTTCAATATTGCTTGTTGATCACCAATTATCATTATATCACACTGTTCTTCTAAATTACAAATTCTGTATCTGAGGAAAGAAATCAAATCTCTCTTCAATGCAGTTGCCAAAGATTTGATCAGCAAAGTAAAACTTCTGGTTAAAAAAAGCTACCCTTTGCTGAAGACATAGGGTTTTTATCATTTCATGTGGGAAAAGACCTGAAAGGAGCCTCATTTGGGTGTCCCCTGAGCAGAGGTCCTCTAGCAAAAATCCTTTCAACCCAAAAAGCACCTTTGTGTGCTTCTGACACAATCTTAACCTATAAATCCAAGGGTTAACTGTTGGAACTGGCTATAGGTTGCTATGCTTCGCCCTACTTGCCTGCACTCACCCTTCGTGCACACAGTCGATCTGGGTCCGCAGGTCAACGAAGGATTGAGAAAACCGGCAGTGGGGCAACAGCCCCACAAATGCGAAGAAAGGGAAACAACTTCACTTCCCAACATTCCTTGCACCGCGCCACGCCAGAGCCAATCAGGCTGAGAGGCTCTCGCACGGCACAGCATTCGGAAACGCGCCGCAGCCAATCAAAAGAAAAGCATTTTTAAAAAAACGCAGCACAAACACAAAGCACCAACCCATAACTACAAGCCCCAGCGTCCTGCGCGCCATGAGCATGCAGAACGCTGAGGAAGCCGGCACCCAAAAAATAAAACAAGAACAAAAACACCGGGAGAGCAAGTCCGCCAAGCCACGGGAACCAAAGCCCCCCTCCCCATCAGCGCCTGAAGCTCCTAATCGGAGTTTCCCCTTTAATATCACTGGGTGAGGGGGTGTGTGTTGTGCTCCCCCTCTCTACTGGCTCCCCTGGGGTTGAGAGGGTTGGGGGGACCAAAGGAGCCTGTCTCCCCAACCCTCCTGACCCAAGGGGACCTGGCAGAGAGGGGATTCCCCTCCCTCCCCACACGCCCCATATTAAAGAGAAGAAACCAAGCGGTTACTTCTCTTTAAAAACGGAGGTTGGGGGGGGGGGAATCTCCCTCTCCGATGGCTCTCCTGGGTGCGGAAGGGTTGGGGAGACAAACCCCTTTTCTCAACCCAACCCTCCCAAACCCAAGGAAGCCAGCGGAGAGGGGGATTACAACCCCCCCACTGATATTAAAGGGGAATCCCCAATTGAGATTTCCCTTTTAATATCAGAAGGTGGCATGGATTCGATCCCCTCTCCTGGGTCCCAAGAGTCTGGAAGGTTTGGGGGCACAAAAGGAGCCTGTCCCCCCCAAGCCTTCTAGAGCCAGGGGAGATGGCAGAGATGGGATCCCCCCCAGGACACAAAAAAACACAAAAACAAACAATCAAAAACATTCAAAAATACACAAAAACAAACAAAAATAACAACAAAAAGTAAACAACAACAAACATTTCCAAACACACCCAGCACCCAACCAAACACCACAAAATCCAACTACCACCACCACCCCAAATAAAGAAAAACAGCTAACTCACCACCACACAACCTCACACCACAACGACTGGAAAAGAAATGAATAAAGAAAGAGACTACTTACTGCAAGAAGCTCCACCCAGAGGCCACGAGAGAAAAAACAGTCAAAATACAAGATAACCCCTACCAGCAGCACTTGCTGCCCACAATAATAAAAAAAATTCAAAAAGACACAATAGCCCCACACAAAAGGCCCCAAGAGTTTTTCGAAAAAGTATATCATCCTTTATTCTTTTTTTCATCCACAAAACCAAAACACCAAAGAAAACTCATCACAGTTTATAACAGGCCATCAAAATTTTTTTGTATAAATAAAAATTTTAAAAATTACAATTATAGACTAACCTCTTCTTTACAAACATTAACAACAACAACAACAAAAACTTTAAAACACCATTTAAAACAGCCCGGCAATGCCGGGCAACCTTTGCTAGTTAAAAATAAATAAATCACTTCATGAAGAAAAAAAACCAAACATGAACTTTTAAACCCTGGCCTGAACTTATTCACAGAATTTACCCCCTTATCATTACTCATCTAAAAGGACTAGTCAGATTATTTATACCAGAAATTACTTCAAATAATACAAAAAAGCACATGGATATATGCAAATAGTAGCAAACCCCTGCCGCAGGAAATGGATCAATGAATGGCTGCTGCTCTAAATAATAATTTTAAAATTTGCTGTAAATAGAAAGTTAGTTCCCAGTGAAAGGGGATCTAGCCTTGTTATTCTAAAATATTTCCCCCCCCTCAAAAAGAAGCATTCGTCATTCATTTTTCAAACTTGGATATGAAAGTGTGTTGTTGTTCTTATGTGTTGTCACTTCTTACTCTCATCATATAACTGAAACTCAGAAAATGCAAGTGCGGTGCCAAAATGGCCGCCGCGCTCTTTGCGGGCCCCCCCCCACCGGACTTGGACATCCGGGTAGTTAGGGGGGCGTGGAAAGCGACGGAGAGGAGAAGTTTTTCTCCGTCGCTCTGTCGGACCGCTCGAACTCGCTGCCTGGAGGCTCAGAGTTTGATTCCTGAGCATTGCAAAAGGCTCTCGGTCTCCAGCTGTCCAGTCAGCGGGTGCTGATCCCTGGATAGGGATCGTGCTGTTCTATGCTCCTTGAGTTAGCTGGCGAGTGTAAAAAAGCGACGGAGAGGAGAAGTTTTCTCCGTCGCTTTATTCCCTTCTGCCTCTTTGCAAGAGGCTTGAGTTTGCTAGCCTCTGTTCGAGGCTTCCTTTTGGCTTTCTAGCCTATTGGCTTCAGAATGCGACGGAGCGGAGAAGTTTGCTCCGTCGCTCCCTCCTTTTCCTAACTCAGGGGTGCCCAAACTTTAAGTAGGACTGCAGTGTCTCCAGTGCCTCAGAAGTTGACTGGGTTGTTTAAGGTCAGTGTTTCAATTTCTGCGCACGCAGGACAGGATGAGCTCCCATGCCGTTCCGTTTTCACCCTCAGGCCGGCCCTTCGGAGGATGCGGCCCTCGGCCCACGGTTGCCGGCCATGGCCGGGACAATTGGGGGGAGGGCCTGGTGCCTGCTTACAGCATGGTTTTTCCCATTAGGGGCTGGAATTTTGGGGCATGGCTTATTCTGGCACAGGCTCTCAATTCAGGGCCTCTGGCACAATTCCTATCGGGCCATCCGGCTCACCTGGCCCACCTACTGGGGGTTTACTGTGGCAGGGGGTGCCTGGTTAGCACATTTGGCTGTACTGGAGGCATCCTTAGCAATCCAGTGGGTGGGGGTTCTTTTTCCTATCTACCGGGCCCCCTTTGTGTCCGCCGGCTACTTCGACCGCTGCCACTCTGCAACAGGCGGGCGGCCGGGTCGAGCTTATTGAGACAGTCCAGCCTGTGCCTGCCGCTGTCTCGCAGCTCCCTGTTTGTCCGGAACAGCGATTGGAGTGCGTTGGAGGTCGTCCTAGAGCTCGATTTCGGTTGCGAGCTCCGATGCCCACTGTGTGCCGGAACCCCCAGTGGGGGCGGCTCACGGGGATGCAACTAGTGAGTATTGGGTCAAGTTGAATACACCCAAATCACAGTCCACTTGCAGCGGTGTGGTTCAGTGCTCTTCGCCTTGCCAATTAGAGGCTAGTGGGGCATCACTTGCCATCCTATCCCAGTGCCCCTTGGTTGCATTATGGCACACCTTGGGGGTGGGGGTTTCTGCCCCGGGGCAGTACGTAGCATCGCATGGGCTGTCCAGGTCCCGCTGCGTATGCCTGGTGTACATCATGTACCGGCAACGGCCTTGCCGATGATTGGTTATTCATTGCCCCCTGGTGATCATCTGGCCCAGATCAGGAAGGGACAGATTTGGTGGGGGGGGGGGGGAATGCGTGGATATATTCTCCCTATGAACCGAGACCCAAATAAGGATAGGAGGTACGGACAGGAGGACAGAGACATTGTGTGGTCCCGCCGTAGTAAGCCACCACGCACTGGGGTGTCCGCCCCCGGGACGGTGCTGGGCATCGCAGGGGCTGTCTAGATCCTGCTGCGTAGGCCCCCTTTATACAGAACGTGCTGTCAAGGGCTTTGCCGATGGACGGCTATTACTTGCCCCGGTTGATTATTGGCCGCAGGCCATGAGGGGTAAGGGCAGAAGGGGGACATGTGGATATTCTCCCATTGAACTGCGAGCCCACTGTGAGGGGAGAGAAGGACAGGACGGCTGAGACAAAGAGATGTCCCATCGTCATTAGCCACCGTGCACCTTAGGGCCAACTGGTTGTCGGCATACCTTGTACGTATGGTGGTATGCCGCAGGGCTTGCCCTGTTTGGGCCATCCTGATGTCGATCGGATGGGCCCATGACGGTTGGCTCATGGTGAGGAATGTGGACGAGGGGGGCTCTCTATCCCGAGGGGAGGTGGGATGAGTCCTGTCAGCAAATGTGCTCGTGCACATCATTCCCACGAGACTGGTGCCTGGTGATGGGTACCATGGTGGTCATGCTGAGCAGCGGGCTGTTCAGACACTGGCTCCACGCGAACTGGTCGGGCGGGGGGTTCCGGCCCGCCTACTGTGTTCGGCCTGCTCAGCTGACGATGTGTGTACTAAGCACCACGGTCGTTACCGACTTAAAAGGGGGTGCACAGGGGCGAACAGAGCTCCGTCTGAAGCAACTAACTTTGTCATGGCCCCCCCGCCCCAATTATAGTCAGCCTGGAGGGATGTCACTCAGTTCATCCAAGAAGGGATGGGGCGGGAGACCTGCTGGAGGGTTTTCAATGGGGCTTTTGTATCCATTCGGGGGTGTTGGGGGCCCCAGGATGCGACTATCTGGTTCCCTTCCTGGGTCACGGAGAGGGGGCTCCGCTGTCCACAGTTATGGAAGTTGGGGGGCTATGAGAGTAGCGGGGGCCCTCAAGGTATCCCCCATGAAGCTCATACTGAGCTAGGAAAAGGGTGAATGTAATATAATCCTCCATTCAGCTTGCCCTGTGGGTGCTCCGTTCAGGGATGACTTTCCTGATGACCTTGTTTGGTCAGGTACTCGTAGTTGCCTCGGCTACCATGGGTGGCGGGCTCACGCAATGCTGGTGCTGTTTTGGCACAGTGTGATATGCACTCGGCTTCCAGTTTTTTGCCAGTGCACCCCAGGGTTTAGACCTATTGGGTTTTTAGGTTTGGAGGGGAATTTTAATTAGATAAGGCCAATCCCTTTCTGAATGCGTTAATTCAGGTTCAGCACCCGACCGAGGTGGGGCTTTCATTCAGTGGGCATTTCCTCACGGGTTGGGGTCTCGGTCTCCAGCCCATTACCTCGACAACTTTTGGGTCTGAGGTTAAATGGGGCTTGGACAAGTGTACGCGTCTCCTCATCAAGATTCAGACACTCAGGTGGGAACTGGGTGTCCCCTTGGCGCCTGAATAGGCCGAGGTCCCATGTTCTAACATCACATTTCTGCCTCGATGCTGTCACGCGGGCATCCAGGTAAACCATTGATACGGTGGCTTGGATGTCCATGGCGATTTTGGCATTGATTGCCAAACATCGAGTGTGACCTTGGGAATTGTAGTTAATTCATTGCCCCCCCCTTAATTTGTTTGCTCTGGCTCAAATTACTCCTGGGTTTAGAGGGCTCTTATGGGAGATCAGACCTAGTGGTCTGCCCTAGATACCTAGTATGGTCAGATACTTCCGGCGCCCGGACTTATGGGGTTTACTCCGAGGTTGGGTCCACGGATCGCCCTGCAATCTTACCTTCCTTGCGTTTTTTCCCATTTGGAGAGCACTGATGCTATGGTGCAAGGGGTGGGCCTACTCAGTGGTCCAATTTCGGTGTGACAATGCGGCAGTGGTGAACATTGTCAACACCCAGACATGCAAATCCCCCAAGGTCATGACATTAGTCCGTCTATTCTCTTGTGAAGCCTACGCCTAAATGTGCTGTTCTAGGCCAGACATGTTCTGGGTATTTATAATAACATTCTGCCGCTCTCCACCACCGCAGATCACCTGGTTCCGTGCCGTACTCTGGAAGCAGAGGGATTCCACTCGCCACTTTTGGCTGAGGTTTGAACGTTTGGCGAGGAGAGGGGAACCGGACATGTCGTTGGCACCTCGCACGCGTAAGGCGTATCACTCTGCATTCAGGCGTCGTGTTTGGGAGGGGTGGACACGGGAACGTGTCTGCCGCCCTTACGCGCGTCACCCCTGTTCCCAGAGTTTCTACCCACCTTGCACGAGGCTGGCATTGCTTATGTTCAGATAGGTGTGAGGTGGCTCTTGGCCATGCAGCTACCACGGTAGCCTTATTGCAGCGCTCCGCATCAGTGAGTGGGTGCCAGAGTTGGTGCCACCGGTGTAAGGCGGATGTGTCTCGTAGGGCACTGGAACTCGAAGATGTCTCTTTCACACATGAGTGGGCTCGAGTGGGGATGCGGTCCTCACGGGTTATTCAGCACGGTGCAGGCAGTGGTGTATACTGCTGCAAAGTTTTTGAGACATCTGTCCGGTTGGTGCCCTACCTGAATTTTCGACAGTGCCTGCTGCGCGCCCCAGCCTGTTTTCTGCCACCGGGATGGGTCTACCCTTACCTTAGTACAGTCCCTGAGGGTGACCGGTGCCGCGTTTCGGTGCCCGTTTTGGCACCATTTCCTTAAGATAGGCGTCGCGTTGATCGCGGCTACGTTTGGGGTACTCGGAGGTGGATATGCGTCTACGCGCAATTTCAGATAGGTATGTCCCCTCACTGTACGAGTACCTAGTTATGTCCTTCACCTTTTTCTCCTCTTTTGCAGATCCTAGGGGTCTCAGCACACCGGTGGCAGGGGGCTGGTGGGCCGCAGCTATGTACACTGGGCAGCAGTATATGCTGCAGCGACAGAGAGTGGACCCCGGCTGGGCTGTGTGCGTCCGCACGTATGCTATGGTATGGTATGCGTAGCACATGGGGGCGGGAACTGTGGCCATTCCTGCTGTCTGACAGGGATGCTGGACCGCCCAATGTTTTACAGGCGCCTCGGCGGCAGCGGTTTTATACGGATCACTGCTGTTATTAAACTGTCGAGGGGCTGTGACCTGGCATTTTGTATCACATATGGCTTACATACGGTCGCTATGGTCTGACATCGTGCTGAGACACCAATTTAGGGAGATGCGGATCTCACTAGTTCGGACTGTTCCGGCAGTCACTGGACGGGGCTGTGGCTACGTCCCGTTCTGAGCATGGCTGTGAGACGGCCATTGGAGTCCGGATGATAGGCTTACAGAAAATTTTGCTGGTAGGCAGGAGAAGGGGTCCACATGTCGGTCAGAGGTATGTACCTCGTTCTGGGTGCAATGCAAGCAGGCCTGGCGACCGAGCTGACGGTCTGGGGGGGGGGGGGCGGTGAGTCTTTATTGAAGCCTCCCCGTGTGGCGGGTAGCACTGGTAAGGTAAATATTTATGACCCACAGGTATCCGGCAGGTTCGCAATTGACTGGCCAACACTAGATAGGCACAAGTTGGTTAACGTTGTCCGGTCAACGACGAACCAGGCAATGGGGTGATGGCACGAGCTAGGCAGCATGCATCACCCCGTTATTTTACGGATACGCGTCAGAGGGTGGGGTCAGTAGTTAGTTTATTGACTACGGTCAACAATTTGTTTGTTGCCAACAAACAAATTGATACAAATGGATACATTGTAACCAATTGCCGTTGGCAATTTTGGGAGGTACCTTACCAGTGTTACTGTGGCCTGCTTGCCTTAAGAATTATAATTGGTTGAGTACCAATCGAAATTTATAATTCGGACTAGGGCATGAATCAATAAATGTGGCCCAATGCCGTTATCCACTTTCACCAGTGTCTGAGTCCTTTTTTGGGGGGTGCGCCTGCAATGCAAGCGCGGTGCCAAAATGGCCGCCGCGCTCTTTGCGGCCCCCCCGGACTTGGACATCCGGGTAGTTAGGGGGCGTGGCCAACACCCTTTAAAAGGGGTGGCCACGAGGCAGCCGAGCTGCCATTTTGCGAAAGCGACAGAGAGGAGAAGTTTTTCCCTCCACCCCCTCCCTAGTTAACAGTGTGATATTTTGGTCGCTTCGGGGCCGGGTGGGAATTTTTGGCTGGAACCTACAATTGGCTTTTGGGTTCTGGCTTTTTTGCCCATCCCACACTGTTGCTATGGTTTGATACAGGGGTTTATTGCTGTTGACTTTGGTCACATGGGTGGGTAGCACTGGTAAGGTAAATATTTATGACCCACAGGTATCCGGCAGGTTCGCAATTGACTGGCCAACACTAGATAGGCACAAGTTGGTTAACGTTGTCCGGTCAACGACGAACCAGGCAATGGGGTGATGGCACGAGCTAGGCAGCATGCATCACCCCGTTATTTTACGGATACGCGTCAGAGGGTGGGGTCAGTAGTTAGTTTATTGACTACGGCCAACAATTTGTTTGTTGCCAACAAACAAATCGATACAAATGGATACATTGTAACCAATTGCCGTTGGCAATTTTGGGAGGTACCTTACCAGTGTTACTGCGGCCTGCTTGCCTTAAGAATTATAATTGGTTGAGTACCAATCGAAATTTATAATTCGGACTAGGGCATGAATCAATAAATGTGGCCCAATGCCGTTATCCACTTTCACCAGTGTCTGAGTCCTTTTTTGGGGGGTGCGCCTGCAATTAGAATATCATGCAAATGTTCAATCATTTCACTTAAAAAGTGAAACAAATATATGAGATAGACTCACTACATGCAAAGCAAGAGATGTCATGCCTTAATTCGTTATAATTGTGATGATCATGGCGTACATCATACATGAGATTATGTGATGATTATGGGGTACATGAGATTGTTTTTTTTTGGTTTTTTTTCATAAACTGTAAACCATAACCATCAATATTATAACAAAGTAAGGCTTGCACTATTTCACTTTGCATGTAATGAGTCTATCTCATATATTTGTTTCACCTTTTAAGTTGCATTACTGGACTGAATGAACATTTGCATGATATTCTAATTTTCCGAGTTTCAAATGTACCTATGATTTAGTGATCTCCAAAGATCCTTTTATCGTCATGGTAAAATCCTGAAAACTCAAGACTTCATTTATTGAGTTAATCTATCTTATGTTAAGTCTTCTTTACCTACTGCCACTTTTTCTGGCATTTTGACTTTTCCTGTGAGCCTTGTCTTCTAATGATATGTCCAAAGTATGATGGTCTCAGCTTACTGTATTGAAGTGTTTAGTCCAGTTTAGTCATCCACAGTTAAAACTAAAATATAGTCCAGTTTTAACACCTGCACTTTATGTGAAATAGACCAAAGAAGTAAATGTGGAATTTTAAATGTAGAATGAAAAGAAACTACCACTGTATATTCAATGACAAAAAACATTTACTCCCCAAATGCTATTACAGTACTGTATATGTTTAAGATAAAGTAAGGGGAGGGGAACGCAAGGGCTTTAAAAAAAATTGTGATTGAAATAGTACCTTTTCTGCATCTTTCTAAAGCATTCTATGTGGTAAATATATTCTTGGAAAAGGGATGAGAACATTAGAGTTTTCTTGAAAGTTATAACCCTTATGATATCAATGACATTTGGGAACTGCAATGGATTTGAAAACTACTAAATGAGCTGTCTTTATAAAAAAAGTATGCTAGTTGGTAGATACTATCACAGACTCTGCACCTGATGAACTGGGGGAGGGGGGCAAACCACAATA
Source organism: Bradypodion ventrale (assembly GCA_035047345.1). Lineage (NCBI taxonomy): Eukaryota > Metazoa > Chordata > Lepidosauria > Squamata > Chamaeleonidae > Bradypodion > Bradypodion ventrale. The sequence goes on along the minus strand of JAWDJE010000005.1, from coordinate 162,757,219 downwards.
TGGTGGAGGAAGCTTCCCCCTTCTTCAGTCAATGAGCTGCCCATGCCTCTAGATAAGCTGAGACCATAAGCAAAGACATGTACTGAGATGGATAGATGGTATTGTGGATGCAATGGGCACAGAGCTGGTCGGGCTGAGGAGGATGGTGGAGGACAGAGGTGCCTGGAGGAAAATGGTCCATAGGGTCACAAAGGGTCGGAATCGACTGTGCGACTGAACAACAACAACAAAAAAAAACATCTAAGACTTACATATATCTTTGTTGGTACAGTAGAACCCCGCACAATGAAAAAACTCCATCCACAGAGCCCTTTGCTATGCATTTCCCCCGTTATGCAAAGCTAATGGGAGATGCCCCGTATAACGAACAAAAAATGTTTGTTATTCGGGGTTCCCATTGACCGGGTATACCCAGGTTACCAAAAAACCCACACAACGAATGATTGTTTTTGTTATGTGGGGTATCACCCTTGCATAACCAACACTTCGTTTTGCAAATTTTTCGCTATGCGATGCATTCGTTATATGAGGTACCACTGTACTTTGAAACTGCATTATAATTTCATGGAGATAACACTGCCCCAGTTCAAATACTAATTTTGTAAAATTACTTCCTGGCTAAGAGAAATGGGTCAATCTTCCAATGTGGAGGTGGAGGGGGAAAGAGTAAATAATGATCCCCAAACCACAAAATGAAAATTATACTCCCTTGCTGTCATCAAATCGCCAGACTGAAAAAATTAAAGGAGCAGCAGATAAGAGAACTTCCCACCCACAGCTGGGCTTGGAGCCTAATGCTTTAAAGAGAGACATGAAAGAGGCATTGGCCACAAGGCAATCACTTGAATTCTCTTGCCTATATCAAACAGCATTTCCCCAAACAAATTCATATTTGCTCTGATGAAAGGGGTAAGAGAGGCAGACGGAGGGGCTTTTCCTCAGGGCATTCTGAATGTGAACAGATTTTATTTTCAGTTTACAAGAAGAGAAAATATTACAAAGTAGAACATGTTCATGAGGCTTAATGTTGCCAAGTCCCACATAAATAACAGGTGGAAAATTTCCAGGCCTGTCCCCAAGAATATTTTTGGCAAACAATAGGAAAATGGCTGGGGTTAGAATCCATTTACTACTTCCAGCTAGAGACGACTTCTTGGGGAGGAAAATCAACAGTTAAAGAAATCCCACTAATTCATTGGGTCGATTCTAGTTCAGACTCAAATGGATTTAGACTAGGGTTGCCGTATTTCTTTTTTCCAAATCAGGGAACCAAAACACATTGATTCTTCCTTTTTTTCATTATTATTATGCTTCAGCACTTGCATCACTTACACCATAACCTTTGATTTTAGACAGCTACTATAGTCTAATACTTCAGAACCTGAGATCAGGAAAAGGGAAACTCTGTGTGATAATAAAGTTTACTTGGTGTCCTCAGTTTAATTTGTACTTTTCAGTCAAACCCTTGTTACAGGAATGGGGTGGGGGTGGGGAATTGGGAAAAAGTAAAACCATTTAAAGGAGCTCAGCACATTGCTGAGTCATATAAATAAAATAATGGCATTCACATATAATCTTTCTCTATCTTTGAGATCTTTAGGGAGGGGAGGAGGAGGAGAAGGTCTTCTTGCAGCCCCACTGCCATCATAGGCATGTTTGGTGAGGACCCAAGATAGGGCTTTTTTAAATAGCTGCACCCAGCCTATGGAATTCTAAACTCAGGAGATTAGGTTGAGCCCCTCCTTACTATCATTCCACTGGCAGATGAAACCCTTCCCTCTTTTTTGAGTTGGCTTTTGATGAGTAATTGCCTTGGAGGATTGTGTCTTCCTGCAGGAGGAGACAACATATTTTATCAGATATTTAAAGTTGTGTGTATGTGTGTGCATGTGTGTGCGCATGCGCGCGCGCATACCAATAGCTGTACTTCCAGAATGGCTTATGCCCCACGTTCATCAATCCCTTAGCATTAAAGCTGACAGTCCTGACTTCATTCACATCTTGAGTGTTTCCTTTCATCTTCACTGTGGCAGAGGCCTCATTGCCAAAAAAGGTACCCTTGTTTTAGTATTTCTGATCCAGACTATAATTCACAAAGTGGAGTTCTACTTCTCCTTAATATAAATCCTTCCTATAAATCTTGCTGGTTTGTTTCACTTCTGTGGCCTATATTATAACAGGAAATGAGATTCATAGTTTACTTTTTGAACCCAGGATCTCTTACCACAACAGTCACAGATCTTGTTGACTAGGGGTGTAGTCCAAGAAGATAGCTTTGACAATCTTTGCTTTTTAAGAAAGAATACCGTATTTATTCGTGTATAACGCGCACTCGTGTATAACGCGCACCCCTAATTTTCCATGAAACCTCGGTATAAAATTGTTCATAAGAGCACGCCTTAAAACATTGAGGGAGGGGGGGAAAATCAGACCCACCTGTTGCAGGGTGAAGAAAATGCAATCCAAAACGAGCACTTCCGACCCCCAGGAGCCTCGCTCAAACTGCCCTAAGGAAGCGCGCGCCGCTGCTGCGCGCTCCTGGGTGGGGGCGGTGCGAGCTACCTCCAGGCCACGCCTCGTCTCCCGCGCCACCCAATCAGATTCCGTCAATTTCTTCAAAGCCACGCCCCCGCCTCCCCTTCACCCACCGCAGCAATAGACAGCCGACCCAATTCTAAAAAGGAAGTAAAAGACCAGTCCTCGTTTATAACGCGCACCCAAACTTTGAGTTCTTTTTTTGGTATAAAATTTTGCGCGTTATACACGAATAAATACGGTATATCAATTTTATATGCACATTTACTGAGGTATAAGGCCTATTTGACCTAGCAGGACATATATCTCAGTAAGCAGTTGAAGGAGCCATATTAATACAAATACATGTTGAATTAATTCTTAGAAAAGGACATAATCATTTCTTTACCACTTTCAGAACTACATTTTACTGGAATGTTTCTTGGTTTAACAGAGCCATATCTGGATTCCATATACAGTATAGGAATCCACATGAAGCTATGGCTCTGTTAAAACAAACCATGAAACATTCCAGTAAAATGTAGTTCTGGAAGTGGAGATTTTCAAGGAGTCTCTGACTGATAATTTTCAACTGCCAAGCAGAAATGCCCACAATTCATTGAGAGAAACCTTGACAGTTTAAAACCATTAGAAAACTGATATAAATTAACAGTGTAGATCAGTGTTTCCCAACTTTTGGTTTTTGGACTTCAATTCCCAGAAGCCTAAGTCAATTCCCCAAGGCAATGATCAGCCAATGTACTGACTTAGGCTTCTGGGAATTGAAGTCCTCTGTGGGGCACGTGCCCCATGTTGGGATCCACTGGTGTAGATATATCCACCATCAGTCCTAGTAACTTTGATTATTCCCAAATAAATGGAATGCTTCTAAAAGTGATGAAATTGAGGCTGTCATATTTTGAGCACATCATGAGAAGGGAAGATTCTCTGGAAAATACAATAATGCTGGAAAAGGTTGAAAGCCACAGGAAAATAGGAAGACCAAATGTGACATGGATTGACTTCCTAAAGCAGGGGTGGCCAACCTTTTCATGCCGTAGGCCTGACCATGCCCCTCAACGGTTGAGTGGGCTGGACCATGCTCCCGGAAGTGGGTGCATTTATGGCTGTTGTAAATGCACCCACGGGCACATTTACGCATGCATGGGCACATTTTGCAGATGATGTAAATGCATCTGCTTGCCCTTCCAGTGGGCCACATGAAATGGTGCCATGGGCTGGGTCTAGCCCACAGGCTGTAGGTTGGAAACCCCTGTCCTAAAGGAACCACAGGCTTGAATTTACAAGAGCTGAGCTGCTGAGGACCAAACATTTTGGAGATTGCTCATTCAAAGATTGCCATAGATTGGGGGTGACTTGATGGCATTTAAGAATAACAGTGATGATGACAACATTAGTAGTAGTAGTAGCAGCATGCTTCTAAGTAGTGAAAAAGCTTACCAGTAGGCAAGAGATGGGTGATCCTTAAGTGCTTGCGTTGGAAGAGCTGGAAGTTTCTTTAAATCAGTCCTTACAATTTCATTGCTGAAGAAAAGAGAATACAAAAAGAAGACTGAGTCCAGAAGAAAATTTCATTAACCATGAAACTTAAACATCTGTTCTCCTTTAATGAAATGCTGTGGAGCAGCAACTCTCCTGCTTCTCTTTATTTATTTTGCATTAGGGAACACACTAACTCTTCCAGTACAGGACCAAAATTGCAGCAAAGCTATCACAGATGTCTAGGTTTCTTTTATCCTCCATTTTACAATAGCAGCTCTGAAGGTAAAAAAAAAAAAAAGACATTAGTGCATTTTCAGGCAGAGAGATCATGTGGAGAAATCTGCATGGTGTAGGAATTAGGGCGCAGGGGAAGATAAACAAGACATTCTCTTAGCTGCTTCCAAACTGCTGCAAAAGGCAGGCAATTGTCTTAACAAGCCTCTCTTTCCTTTGTCTTCCGGGCTTGCTTAAAGTACAGGCTGAGGATTATGTCTTTTTGTGAGAAAAAAACCAGGGGAAATGTGAACCTCAGCACTACAGAGGGAAGAGAATAGTTTGCAAACATTTGGAAAAACAGAATAAATAAGATCAATTCCTGGAATAGTAGAGCAACATTGCAGAGAGAATGGGTAGCATTTCTTGCTTGGATTTTGACTGGTTACTATATGTTAGTTGCATTGAATTATGTCCCCCCATCCATTGACTGATTCAACTGTTCTTAAATCTGCATATATTTTCTATATGAATAATAATAATTTCGTGTCAGAAATTATTTTGTGTTGAAAGGATTTTTGCTGGAGAAACTCTGCTCAGGGGACGCCCGAATGAGGTTCTTTTCATGTCCCTGAGATCTTTTATCCACTGAACTGGTTCCTATTTATCTACTTGCAATTTCTTGCTTTTGAACTGCTAGATTGGCAGGAGCTGGGACAGAGACGGGTGCTCAATCTGTCATGCAGTACCCAGGTCTCGAACAGCCAACTTGCTGGCCTTCCAGCTAACAAGGCGAGCTTCTTAACCACTGAGCCACTGCATGTCCTACTGTATGAATGATCTTTTATTCAGAGATATGTTTATGAATGTAAGCATATCTTTGAATAAAATATCATTCTTCGTGGTAAAAGCTAGTTAACATGTCATTTCTAAATGTGCAATGTATAACTTTTAAAAATATGTACAGTATTTTTTTAAAAAATTCAGTAGCTTAACTGAGAATGCATTTTAATTGGCCAAAATGATTGCCCAACCAAATCTCTCAGCCCTAGTGGTTCTTTCCAGTTTGTTTTTCAATGTGTTGCAGAAGCATTTCCATGCAGCACAGAATGACATCAAAGCTTGATTTAAATTAAATACCAAGAATACACCAACACACAACACAATTGTAGCCTGAATACAATTGCTAGTCCCAAATGGAGCAGACCTATAGAACCAATGACATTTACCTAAGTGCTGAATCACCATTCAATAATTGATTCAGAAAGTGTATTCTAGTTGTAACAAACTACTGATTTAGGTTACTGAGCTTAGCTAGTACAGTGGACCCTCGAATAACGACATTACTTGGTTCCCCAAGTAGCGTCGCTATTCGAATAATGTCGTTATTCGAATAACAACAAAAAAGTCGTTATTTGAATAACGACAGTAAAAATATTGTCGTTATTCGAATAATGTCATTATTTGAACAATCGCATTGGGAGCGTCATAGCGTCGTTAATCGAAAATGACGCTATTCGAATGCGTTGTTAATCGAAAATGACGCTATTCGAATGCGTCGTTAATCGAGGCTCCACTGTAATGATCTTTGCCCTGCTATACTGACATATAAGAAGGAAGTGTCCATGTGGGAAATATGCTTGGACAAATATCCCTGGCATGGTAATTGAAACTGAGGAAGTGTCTGTAATACAGACAAAAAGCCACACAAAAACTGACAATTGCAGTTATGGTAAAATCTAGAGGGGAAAAGTGGTGTATAAACATATGAAACAGTTGTTTGAGTGCTGTAGAAACTATATATCCCTACAATGGAAGTCATGTTCTTAGAAAAGATAGGGGTGAGTGAAGTGAAACCGCCTCTTGTTACCTTATTATGGTTAGAGCAGAAGCCATGTTCTTAGAAGAGACATGCAGTCTTCTACAAGCTCTTCGGCTTTGAAACAGAGATGAGCACTGAACCCTAGAGTCGGATATGACTGGCTTTCGAGCAAAGGAAACCTTTACCTTATAAGTTAAATAACAGATGTATATTGGTTTAAGTAGGAAAAAAAATCTAGAACAGCACCTAGTATTTATCAGTGATTGAACCTAATTGCTCTATGGCTAAAATGGGCATTTTAAATAATATTCCAATTCATATAACTTAAATGTACTTGCTGAGACAAGCCAGTCTCCCCTCATCTTTGATTAATGTTAACATTATTTTGTTACTACACTTTTGAAAAGGTGGGAACACCAATGTTTACACTCTAAAAGGCAGCTAAGAGGGACTTTTCTTCAGCCAGTTGTCACCAGTACAGAACTCTCTGATTGTCTGCCCAGATCCAACAGGGGAACTAGAACACAGGTTTCAAGCCAGAAAGACAACTTACATAAATACTGTATAGCAAATCTAATGAGTACTCTCCTGACATTTCATATGTCAGAACCTTTGCTGAATCACTAACAGCAAAATAAAATTTGCCATTTTCAGACCCCTCTTTTAGAAGGCAATTTTTTACACATCACAAAACAAACCCTAGATTGTCCAACCAAAGAGATCCTTCTTGGATGGAGGTCAAATATTGTTAGGCTGGAGTTCATAGCGGAGAGTTGCTAAACCATTTCTTTTAAGAGTTAAAGTATTATGTGACCTGGAAGCTACATGATCTTATCTGTGTTTCTGCCAAATTCACATACAAAGTTTATGAGAGTTTAATTTTTTAAAAAGCATGAAACAAAGAGCAAAGGTGAGTGAAGTGAAACCACCTCCTCCTCCCTGTCGCCTTGTTATATTTAAAATATAATTCCCAGTATGTATTTGGTGCCCAAAGTGATCCAAACTATGTGTGTGTAGGAACTGCTTGAAGCTGAAGATTGCAGGCACACAGAGAGGAAGAAAGGCTGGTATGGGGAAATGGTTTCACACGTCTCCCTTTTATATTTCATCTCCAGTCAGAAACAAAACCACTAATTGATTTTATATGCAAATAAGATGGATGTGTGAGTAAATACACACAGCTGACATACCATGGTTGGTTTTCCACCACTCACTTCAGGCATCTCTGGAAGGAGCACAACGTGGATTAAGGAGTCTGGAGTTCATTGGGATTAAGGCGATTTGGGGTATATGCCAGGGAGCCATATTACCGCCCCGACAGCATGAAGCAGAGCATCCCATTCACTATCCTGGACATTTTTGTGTTATACATTGGCTTAGGCCTATTGGCTCTTTTGGAAATGTTTTTGCGTGGCCAAAGCCCACTGGGACAGTCCCCATCATAAAACAGAGATGGAAGATGGTCCTTGTGAGGTTTTCTGCCTTATGTATCAAAATAACCTGAGGTACAACTAAACTGTTCAAATACATTGGGTTGTGGGTCATCTTTTGAAAAGTCTAGTCATATGGCATTGGCGCGAGTCTTTTGTGTGAGGTTGTCATTGCTGCTCTTACACCACACCTTGGGGAAGCTGTGTGGGCAGAAAGGGAAAGAAGAATGGGAGGCTTGAGCCATAAACACCAGTTCTGCTTGCTCAGTAGACTCAAAGTAGTGGCAGGAGCAGAGATCAAGTGGGGGGGGGGGGGTGAGTTGTTGGGAGCCCTCACAAGAAGATGGCTGGCTCTGCAGGGGCTCAGTGGTTAAGAAGCTCGAGTTGTTAGCTGGAAGGCTAACAAGTCAGCAGTTTGAGACCTGGGCACTGCATGACGGTTTGAGCACCTGTCTCTATCCCAGCTCTTGGAGACATGAAAGAAGCCTCATTTGGGCATTTCATGAGTGGAGTTTCTTCCACAAAAATCCTTTCAAAACAGAATAATTTCTGACATGAAATTATTATTACAAGGATTTGAGAGTGAGAGCGAGGGACGGGAGCAGCCCAGCTTCTCTTGATGGCGTTCCTGCATGTGTGCACATCCAAGAATAAAATACAGTACAACACTCCGGGATCCTGGGGGGTAGGGGTGGGAGGTGGAGGTGTAGGATTAAAAGAGAGAGAGAGAGGAAACCACTGCCAGGCCTGGAATCTGTAGCCAGAAACACAAAAAATGCATGAAGGACAACATATCAACCTCTTTTGCAAACTGACATATCATTGGATAGGTGTTAACAGATTAAAAGAAAAAGATCTAGGACTGCAGTGTCAGGGAAATCTTGGGAAACACCAGAAAGAAAATTTACTTTGACTCAAGTGATCACACTCACAAAAGCCATTTTTAAAAATTGGTAAAATAATTGATTTAAAATAAACAATTCTCTACTGTGTGTGTGTGTGTAGGGGGGACCACTTCCCAGGGGAGAAAAAAACACCCCAAAACTCCCCACCCCTTTCTAGGCAGGAGTACAGTGGTGCTTTGCATAACGAACACTTCGCATAGCAAAAAAAAAATATCACATAACGAAGTGTTAGTTATGCAAGGGCGATACCCCGCATAACAAAAAAATAGTTTGTTATGCGGGGTTTTCGGTAGCCGGGGTACACCCGGTCAATGGGAACCCCGAATAACAAACATTTTTTGTTCGTTATCCAGGGCATCTCCTATAGGCTTCGCATAATGGAAAGAAAAAATGCATAGCAAAGCAACTCGCAGAATGGAGTTTTTTTAAATTATGCAGGGTTCTACTGTATTTAAAATTGTAAATGACTCCTCAGGTGACTCTAGGGTTTTATGCTTTTTAAACAGGAGAGAGTGCAGCAAAAGTGTTTGCTCAGCCCCATATGATATCCTTCCATTCCTTCCTTCCTTCCTTCCTTCTCTCGCTCTACCCACACTCCCCAATTCTGGTTCTGATAAACTAGAAAATTTATCAAGCTCTCCTACCACAAGGTTGCAGAGGTCTGCTTTAAATGTAAATTAAAATTATTTTCATACTGTTAAAGAGGGAAACGCAAGCTAAATGGCAATGTTTACCATTACTTATCATTGTGCTGCAATAAGACAGACTGCATTGCTGGCTTCTGTAATCCATTAAGATGTCCTAATTGCTTAACTGTAAATTTATCACAAGGAATGAAATTTACAAACTACACATTACCATTATGCAAATTCATTGCTTAGTGGCAAATAACTTGTCTGCTTTCTTCCTCTCGGATCATCACCATTTAATATTATTTAACTAGATGTTCTTTTCCATCTACTTCGTTACAAGTCCTAACTCAAAATGCCAAGGATGGATTATTAATGGCTGCTTTCAAAGGCCTGGATTTATTTTATGGTACTTGATACATGGTACTGTTTAATCACTGACACACAATGTTATTTAGTATCTGACAGCACTTAATAGCTGATATAAAAGCAATATTGATACAGATTGTCAACTTTTGTGTTTCACACTAGCCAAATTCTTGGTCATGACATGTGAGATCTGTGAAGGGGATATTTATTTTATTATTTAATAAAACTTCCCACTCTAGGCCCTCACTCTATATCAGTGATGGTGAACCTTTTAGAGACCGAGTGCCCAAGGAGGCGGGGGGAGATGGGCGGCAGGCATCACGCGAGCCAGTGATGTCATGTGGGTGCGCGCGCACCCATGTGATGTCACCAGCGCACTTCAAGTTGTGCACATGCATGCGCACCACCCCACACCACCAAGCTTCGTCCTGCCCTCTGGCAAGCCCCCGCTGACAAACCAGCCCCCAGACAAGCCCCACACTGGGCACAAGAAAAGCCTCCCAGTTGCTGGAAAAGCCCTGCACAGCCATTCCAGGTGTTCGAAAAGCCTCCTGGGCTCCAGGAAAGCCCTGCACAGCTGCCCCCTGGACAAGGCCCCGTGTGGCCACACCAAACCTCAGCAAGCCTCGCGCATTGCGCCAAGCCCCAAACAAGCCTTGGGTTGCCATGCCACGCCCCGCTCACCCCTAATTGAGTGAGGCTGAAATTCCACCCAAGAGGTGGGGGTGGGGGCATGTGTAGTGGGGCTTGCCTGTGATGGTGAGTGTGCCCACAGAGAGGTCTACGCGTGTCATAGGTTTGCCACCAATGCTCTATATCAACAAACCTCAGGTTGGAGTACAATCAACAAAATCACATTAAAGCAAGCTAATACACTTTAAAAACTTTTTAGAATAGGGGGTGCCCAAACTTTTTGGGCCACGGGCTGGTCATGTAGTTCAAGGGGTGGTCACGATGGATCCAGCCCCGACACTAATTTTACTTCTGCTTCTGCATTTTACTTTCGCTTCCGGGAGCAATGAAGGCTTTGCAAGCCGAATGAATTGGCATTAGGGGCTGGATCCAGCCCATGGGCTGTAGTTTGGGTACCCCACTTTTACAATATATAAACATGCAGCTAAAAAAAATAAGTAAACAATTTAAACTACTGTTTAAAAAGTTTACAGATATGGATGTCTCCATTTTAGAAAGAAAAGGTCAATGTGTAGACCTGATTCTAATCAGACTCATATGGGAAGCAGTCGTTTTCCTACAGTACTCTTCTCCCAAGCTAACAACTTTGCTCCATCTCCTTTTGTCCCAACAGAAATACCAATAAAATACCATCCTCAATTCTAGCATGAGTGACTCCAGAATGCTGAAATCAGCAATATACAAGCAATAAATAACTAGACTCATAGCATTGAGTTAGAAGGAGCCTATGAGGCCATTGAGTCCAACACAACTCCTGCACTGAGTTCAATGCAGGAATCCAAATCAAAGGAGATCTGACAGAAGGTTGTCTTGAATGCCTCCAGTGTTGGATCACTCACCACCTCCCAAGGCAATTAGTTCCATTTGTCATACTGCTCTAACCCAGCCTATATCTGGGTTCCTGTAGTTTGGCCCTGTTATTACATGTAGTGCACTCTGGGATATCTGAAAACAGATCCTGCGCCTCCTCTGTATGACAATCTTCAAAGAAGGTAAAAAAAATGCTATCATATTCCCCTCCAGTCTTCTTTTCTCAAGGCTAAATATGCCCAGTTCTTTCAGTCGTTCCTCACAGTGTTTGGTTTCCAGTTCCCTGATTGTTCCTGTTGCTCTCGTTTCAGTTTGTTTGCATCCTTCTTAAAGTGCAGTACAGTGATACCTCATACAACGTCCAAACTTGGTTCCACAAGTTTGGACTTTATACGGATTTGGACTTTGTATGAGGCTTGCAAAATCCTAGCCGCGATGCCTCATACAACATCCAAATCCTTGCCGCGATGCCTCATACAACGTCCAAATCCTTGCCACGATGCCTCGTACAACATCGTTTCCATAGAGATACATTGTACTGTAACAGCACAGACTTCAGGGCAAAGTCAAGGAAACAGACAGGAAACTGACAGAACTTTAAGAAATCATTGTCTAAAGGCTAAAAACATTACAAAAACTAGTCAAACAACCCTGATTGCCTAAGAACCTGAAGAATGCTGCAAAAATCCCAGGAATGCTTCTAAAAAGTCTGATGGGAAAAAAAATCAAAAGTGCGCTCAAAACCACTCCTAAACACTCTTCGTCTCGTGCAAAACCCACAAGAGCAATGCATGCATGTGTCCTACCTTTTATACTGCCCAGGCACAATGCAACCTGGGAAAAACCCCAATGCCTCATACAAAGTCACAGCAACTTTGTATGAGGCAACTTTTTTCAAGGAATTAGGCGATGTTGTATGAATTCGATGTTGTATGAAGCGGACTTTGTATGAGGTATTACTGTATTTAAAACTGAACACAGTACCCTAGATGTGGTCTGACTAATACCGAATAGAAGGGGTCTAGCACCTCATGGGTTTTGGAGACTATACTTCTGTTAATGCAGCTTAAAAATAGGATTTGTCATTTGTTGCAATCACATTGCACTGTTGAACCCTGTTCAGCTTGTGATCTACAGTACAACAATTTCAAGATCCTTCTCTCATATTATTAATGAGCCAAATATCCTTTATTTGTAACTCTGTGTGTGGTTCTTTTCCCCAGGCACTGAACTTTGTACTTATCCTTGTTAAATTTCATTCTATTGTTTTCAGTTCAGTGTTGAAGCCTATCAAGATCTTTTGGAATGCTGATCCTGTCTTCCAAGGTATTAGCTATTCCATCCAATTTTGTGTCATCTGCAAACTTGATAAGTATTTCCTGCACTTCCTCATCCAAGTCAATAAAGCAAATGTTGAAGAGCACTGGGCTCAGGACATGAATAATAACAGCTGCACGATGGCAGCTTTTGAGTTTGGTCTGCATGTAAAACTCTGGATCAAGTTTTAGTATGTATCAAATGAAACAACTTCACTATAAAATAGATTGCTGATTTTGATGTTGCCACTGATTTATTGCCAAATCAGTCAAAGCCTAACAATGCAGTTATTTTAAAAGGCTTCTAAAATCGGTGAAGATTAAGCTATGAAAGAAGAACGTTAACAATGAGATGTTTATCTTTAAAAAAAATCTTTCTTAACATGGTGCTCTCCAGATAGAGTACAATTCCCACCATTTCTCATCCTACTTATGAGGTATTTACAGACCTTAAACTGAGTAAAAAGACTCCAGAGCAGTTCTCTACCTTGTTGTTGTTGTTGTTCAGTCGCACAGTCGACTCCGACCCTTTGCGACCCCATGGACCATTTTCCTCCAGGCGCCTCTGTCCTCCACCATCCCCCCTCAGCCCTCCCAGCTCTGTGCCCATTGTGTCTACAATGCCATCTAGCCATCTCATCCTTGGCCTCCCCCTTCTTCTTTTGCCCTCCACCTTTCCCAACATCAATGCCTTCTCAAGTGAATCCTCCCTTCTCATTTGATGTCCAAAGTATTTTAGCTTCATCTTTACTATTTGACCTTCCAATGAGCAGTCAGGGTTAATTTCTTCTAAGATTGACCTATTTGTTCTCCTCGCTGTCCAGGGGACTCTCAAAACCCTCCTCCAACACCACATTTCAAAGGCATCTATTCTTCTGCGTTCAGCCTTCCTAAGTGCACAGCTGTGTCCCAGCTCTCACATCCATACATTACTACTGGGAAAATCTCTACCTGAGATTATGTAAACTTTCTTCAGGAGAAAAATGTTTTGGAATTTAACACATAAGGTACATTCTTCATGAAGAATTATTAAGGGAAGTTACACAATAATACTTTTATTGACTTCATTACCTTCTAATAATTACTGTCTGGCTTTGTTTGGAATGCATGGAATTGAAGCAATCTATTGATAACAAATGGTGATTCTTATAAATAAGGGGTTTCTTTCCCTCTGGTAATATGGGATTATAAAACTAGCATTCCTAATCCTATTATTCTTTTCTGATATCCATCACTTCTTTCTTAACAACCTGTTTAGTTTTAAGTGGGTGTATCTGTACTGGATACATAGATAAAATGACTAAGTGATGATGATGTCACCAGCATAATTTAAAAATAAAAATAAAAAAAAATAAAAATAGTGAGAGTGTTTCATAAAGCCTGTGATTTAGTAACCCTCCAGAGAACTCTGGGAAATCAAAATGTTGCTGGCATGTTCATTAATGGCTAAATCCACTCACACTGCAACAAATCTACTTTCTCTATCCTACTTATGGCAGACTCACTGAAATAACCATGACCTAAGTTAATTGTGATTAAGAAGTCCTATCATTTCAGGAGATCTACGTAGGACTACGAATGGTATGAGCCCACATGAAGGAGTGCACTAGAAGGTACTTTGTGGCCACCCTGAAACATGGAGACAGCTGCGCTATTAAGTCTTTTAATTTTAACCAACTGAGGCCTCCTTTGCCAGGGGCTTGGAAACAGCGACATTTTTGAATGCTTATGAAACATTGCTATTACTTAGTTGTTTAAAAATGGTCAACAATGGAGTTGAGGACAAGGTTCGGCACAAAAAGGAACAGCAAAGTTATAGAACTAGCGGTTAATTGTTTGTGTAGAGAGGAATGCTCTATGTGAATGGTGTATAGAAGTATTTTATGAATATCGGGCAGCCTATAAACTTGCTGATGCTTAAAGATGGAGGTGAGAAGCAAGTCTTTTTACTGTGACATACAAACATACCTTCAAATCTGTATTCTTTTTTATTTATTAATGCATGCTTTTTAAGAAAGAGATATTCCCAAATTCTTGAAAGAATTATGTGTCCCGAAATTAAACTGCTAAAATGAAGCCACCTTCGATGAATTCATTCTGCAGTTCCTTTCTGCTGACCTAGTGTGAAAAAGATTAGCTGGTACAACATAGTTGCCATTGCCCCGATGTTTGCCCGATTGTGGTTCAAAAATACCACAATCTTCAAGGAGGCTCTTTCTGTGTAAACCCCCTACCCCCTTGCAATGTCTGACAAAACTTAATGGAAGGAAGAATCAGGAACACTGCCTGCATTATAGCACTGTTCTCATAACAGACACACAACTATTAGAGCAGGGGTGCCCAAACCTTTTGGGCCGTGGGCCAGTCATATGTTTCAGTGGGCCAGTCACATTGTTCCTCCCACTGGAAGTAAAACCCGCCTTGCAATCTGTTTTGCAACATATATGTTTTGCAACAGGATGAGATAGATTTTAGGCTGCCATTTTCTCTGCTTAACCAGGGGTGCCCAAACTATGGCCAGTGAGCCGGATCTGGCCCCAACACCAATTCATCTGGCCCATGCCACCCTTGTTGCTCTTGGGTGCATTTTACTTCCACTTCTGGGAGTGATGAGGGTGGCATGGGCTGGATGAATTGGCATCAGGGGCTGGATCTGGCCCACAGGCCATAGTTTGGGCACCCCTGCATTAGAGTCAGGCAGTAAGGGAATAACAACTTCTGTGTGCATCAGCTAGTTTGTTTTTTGTAGGTACTGCTATCATTTCCATCCTCCTTCTGGCTAGGCCTGGATACATATTGAGATCATCTTACTCATTTTTATAACCCTCCTCTCATGAACCAGATGTTACTATGAACCAGATGCTACTATGCAGCTGGGTTTTAAGAATGCTTGCAGCCTAGGCAAAAGGCACGGGCACCTTATCAGTTGCTGGCTAATTACTAGCTTTCCAAACCTGGGCTAAATTGCGCTCTATCTCTGTTGATACATGTATAATTAGTTTTACTAAGCCTCATATCTGATTCTTATGAGTATCTTTCAAAAACAGACCAACCAGGAGAACTATAAGCTACACTGAAGAAACTGTACCAAATTACTTTCTTCTGCTGAATGGGTTGAAGAGGACAACATCAACATCATCATTGTCGTCATTATCAACAAAAACATCCTATCTCATGAATTTCATAAAGACACCAAGCATTTATACATAACATACAAGGAAATGTATGGGGTACACAGAAAGAGCCTCCTCGAAGATTGTGGTATTTTTGAATCACAATTGGACATACCCCTGGAACTGGGCTGGCTAATCTTTCTCACACTAGGTCAGGCAAAGGGAACTGTGGAAATGAATTCACCAAAAGGTAGCTTCATTTTGGCAGTTTCATGTCTGGCCTAGACACAGAAGAAGAAAAATACAAGGAAATCATTTAATTTCATGCAGTGGTGGGCTCCCCCCAAAAAAATACTACCACACTGTAGGTGTGGTATGGTGGGTGTGGCCAGGGGGAAAGCCCTGCATTACACCTGAATTAGGACTACTTTATTTCAAAACGTGGATGGGTGGGGCCAGACAGAATTTCTGCTACCAGTTCTGGCGAACCGGTGCAAACCTGCGGATGCCCATCACTGATTTCATGAATCAGTTTGAGCCATTGGTTGTATTTTTAGAATGAATGATGGGAATAAAGACAGGCAATAAGCAAAAACAACTGTGTTAAGAACTATAGTATATAATTTCAGTCCAGTGCTATGGCAATCACAAAAAAATGTTTAGGCAAAACTCACCTTGAAAAGTCTCCTTTTGCTTCCTATAAAATTACAAAAAGAGAGCAGAGGAGAAAATATTACTCAACTTGCATATAAACACAAAGAAAATACACACTTTTATGTGACAAACCAAGATATTTTAGAAAGGTCTTTTTTGGGGGGGAGGGATAGCTCAATGGCTTTGGTATCTGGCTAAAGAACCAGAGGTTGGGAGTTTGATTACCCACTCTTCTTTTGGTAAGAAGAGCCACCCTATTTAGTCATTGGCAAGCTGCACAGTCTCAGGATGTCTCCAAAAGAAGGGAATGATAAACAACTTCTGAGTACTCTTTACCTAGAAAACCCTGGAAAGGGTGACCAGTCAGAACTGCCTTGATGGCAAATTGTTGCTTTTGTTGTAATTGTGTGGCAACAAGTCAATCATGACATATGGCAACACCTTCTGGGGTTTTCTAGGTAGAAAATACACCACAGTTTACCATTCCCTTCTTCTGGGGGTGCCCTAGGATTGTGGAGTTTACCTAAGGCCACAGACTGGCTCTTCTCCCAGGAGGCAGAGTGGGAACTTGAACTCCCAGCATTAGGTTCCATAGCCAGATACCTAAACCACTGAACTAATTAAAATATTACCAGAATTGAACCCAATCTTAGTAATACCTTATATCTGCTGAAACCAGTAATTTAAACAAAAGTTAGATAAAGTTGCACTGAGTTCAATGGGCTTACTGTGAGTATGAAGTCAGGCTCCAATCCCTATGACTGTGGTGGCCAACCTTGGCAGTCCAGCTGTTCTTGGACTTCAATTCCCAGAAGTCTTGATCAGCAAGTGTGCTGACTTGGGCTTCTGGCAATTGAAGTCCAAGAGCAGCTGGCCACCATGGCCCTAGGGTTTATGTCGGTCAAAGATCAGGAATGTAGTCAAATACCTTGTAGGTATATTCTGATGATCCCACATAGTGTTAAAGAACCACTGGACTATTTACTGTAACTTTAAAAAGTGTACATATCAGAATCCTTGAAGATCCAGTGCACCTTAAATAAGACTTCATATGTTGAGTCCCTGAAAGGTTAAATCTGCAAATCATTGGTGTCAAACCATCCTGAGAATGCTATCTTATTTAAAAAATATAAGAAGTACTGTATATTGCAAAATGAAAGCAATCTTTTACAGCCTTTAAAAGAAATCCAGCAGAAGTAAAAACTATATAGTCCACTGAAAACCTAAAGGGTGTCTACTAGTAAACTATAGTTCATCTTCTGTTTATGCTGGGAAATTTTTTACTTTGCTTAGAAAGCAGCATTCCATTTTAAATTTAAATCTGTTTTCCCCCCAGTTAATAAAGTCACTTTAAAGAATTAATAATGCTGCAGAATATGTGAGGATACACATTCCTGTCTTATGACACAATTATCACCACCATCACCACCACCATCAACAAACCAGCATGTGTATGTTTGGGTGGTGAAAGACCACTAAATGCAGACAATAAATGCAGGCTTTGCTGTCTACAGCAAGTGAGAATTTATTCTCTCAAACCAGCCAGAATATTTTGTGGCTTAGAAGTGATATACAGTGGTACCCCATATAACAAACAACGAAAAATTAGTACAATAAAGCATTTTTGTGCTATTGGCGATACACCGTAGAACGAAAAAAAGTTTTTTATATGGATCGCTATTGGTGATACCCAGTACATTGAAAAATAATGATCTGTACAACAAACATTTTTTGTTATACAGTGCATCACCCATAGAAATACATATAACAAAAAAACAAAACAAAACCCTATAGCGAAGAGCTCCGTGGAACCGAGTTTTTTTCCTTATACGGGGTTCTACTGTACTGTAGTTGGTTTTCTTCCCCAAGTCCGTTTCCTCCCCCAGTAAGCAGACTAGTGAAGTTTTTGTTTTAGTGGGTGCATTTTATATGCAATGCATTCCCTGTGCATCCAGAGCAGAGCCTTTTAGCACTTAAAAATTCAAATTGACACTTTTTGTGGCCCAAAGCAAAGTACTACTTAAATGTGCAAAACTTTGCTATAATGGTGGGGGTGGATGGTTAAGAGTTAAGTCACAATGTTCTCACATACGAAACATTTAAAACAAGGAGGGTGTGTTCCCTTGAGTGGTTTCTTAGGAAGTGCAAATGTTGCAGAAGGATATTGTGTCCAAAAGAAAACAGAAAGAAAAACTGAGCTGTCCCCAATGTGTCTAATTTATTAAAGGAATCTCAAGCTCGTATAAGAACAGAGCTTTCTGTGCTGGTGAGACCAGTCTCAGATTCTTCTAATATCAGACTTTTATTACGTGTTTAAATCAGAATATAAGGGCACATCTGTGCTACAAATGTAGAACATTTTAGTAATATACTGCAAACCTGTTTACTAAGGAGAAAGTCAGTGCAGTGCAATATTTAGTGTTGACTGAAATTGAGCAGATACTGTACTGATTTTCATTCCTAATGAGTTCTAAAATTCAACGGGTATCTTTAGGTGAATGACTCACTCTAATCCTACTCTACCTCACTCTTGTTGTGAATATGAAGAAAAGAGGAGGAGTACTATTATATTGTCTTGTGGTTATGAGAAGAGAAGTAGAATGTGTGTGTATGGGCGTGCGCACACACACACACACACACACACACATGCATGCGCACAGTCAGTGTGATGGCTACTGGTGTGATGCCTATTGAGAAACTGCTCACAGCCGTGGTTTTAATTGGCACTAGGGACTGCAGTGGCTCAGTGGTTAAGAAGCTCGCTTGTTAGCTGGAAGGCCGGCAAGTCAGCAGTTCAAGTCCCAGGTATTTCATGACGGTTTGAGCGCCCACTTCTGTCCCAGCTCTGGCCAACCTAGCAGTTCAAAAGCAAGAAACTGCAAGTAGCTAAATAGGGACCACTCTGGTGGGAAAAGATCATGAACGGAGTCTCATTCCTGAGCGGAATTTCTCCAGCAAAAATTCTTTCAAGTCAGGATTGACTTGTTGCCAACATGAAATTACAGTATTATATTATTGGCACTACATAGATAAGGAAAGAAAACAAAACCTTTTTTTACTGTCATTTAAGTGATCCAAAAGCAATCAACTAGCATGGAAAAAACAATGTCTCTTGCCTTAACCATCCACAGACAATCAGGGGAAGTGGTGCTTGAGAAGCAATATGCTGTGTTGATGGAAGGAACATGCCAAATGGTATATTGCTCTCCCCTCAAGCTTCCAATGACTCTCAGTCCCACAATGGCCTGGAAACCCTGGTGTAAACAGCTTCTTTGGTTAGAGTCATTGTATAACTGGCAAATGTTTTTCTGCTGTGCTTTCCTAATACCCCCTCTCCTCCTGCATCTAATTTTTGAAGCAAAGTTATGAGACAGAGGAATTTTCCCCCTAAAGATATACTTACTCTACTAATAAGTAAAGTTAATTGATTGCTAAGGCTTAAAGGAAATGTTTGTGGATATCTCCAGTAGAATTTACAATTGTGTTTGTTAATCCCAGTTAATTGGCAATCAATTAAACTGGACTACAATGGAAGGAAAGAAACTACTATAATATCCTTGGGGCTGAAGATCTCCATTTCTACTAATTATACCATGAGCTGGTTCCCAGCGTGGGAAAACAAAATACAAATCTATAAAAGCAATGAAGTTGAATCTACATTATATCAATCATGATTGTATAAATACAGTTCTTAACAACTGCTGGAGACTGAAACACTATCTCATCTGGATACTTACACACAGAGAAACAGAGACAAGGTTTTATAAAATGGCTGAAAACTGTACCTATCTTATATGTGGAAGATTGACAAAAAGTGTCAATGAGTTGCAAAGTATACGATAATTAGAATTGCCTAAATGCCACTACTAATCCCCACCACCACACTCATAACTGGGTGAAGTCAGAAAGTTCTTTCTCACTAACATTGCCTGCCAGCTGCAGAACTTGTTCAGAGATCATTAAACCCTTTGGTGATTGTATGTACACATAAATGCATATAGTAATGGAGTAGACCGTACAGCCAGTGACTCAACGCCGAGTGTTGGGTGGTGGTAAATAACCTGACTCCCTAAAGGGGCCAATGGCTATGGGTGGATGAGCCCCTTTAGGTGGGGTGATGGTCCCCTCAGTGGAGGAAATGCCATCCTATTGGGCCCAACAGCAAAATAAGTGGAGGAGAAACTCTGATTCCGAATGGTCATGGAGGCAGAAAAGGCCATGCCAAATTAACTGGGTGTGAAGGCGCACCTGTCAATATCCTCAAGACTGCGGCAGTCCATTGCAGTCCCGGTGTTAAATCCTGCATGTCTCATTTCATATGTGCTGCATGAGATGGCTCCGTGATCATAGTGTGTGGGTCACTTCATGGCAAGCTGGGATCCACCTTAAACAAATTCACGCCAACGGCATTTTTCTTGCTTCAGGGGAAAAAAATACATTCTCGGATATGAGTTGTAACCGATGATGACATAAATGAGCTTTTTTTCACAACTGACCTCTCAGTATGATGAATTGGCATCAGGGGCCAGGTCCAGTCCCCGGGCCATAGTTTGGGGACCCCTGCTCTAGATTCTCTTAAGATCTTAATTCTGGATGGTTTCTAAACATTTTAAGTGTGGCTGTAAACTGGAATGTGATACTATGGGCCAAAGTGAGTTTAAAAATCATTGTTTGAGGTAAGCACTACATACATTCTAACATCTGTACTGAGCAAGCCACAGAGAAAGAGTCTATGCCTCTCCAGCTGTTTTCATTTCATTTCACTTTTTATTTATATACTGCTTTATTCAGCCCGAAGACGACTCAAAGCAGTTTACACCAATGCATTCTGTCTGCACAGCAGAAAAAAGCAAAAGAGATACAATGCATGACAATATAAGAATAAATAAGTACATAATACAAAATTCATTAAACAGCATAATCAATACAGAATAAAAAATATGGTAAGAATCAATAAAAAGTTCAAACAGCAAGTACAAGTTCTTCTAATAAGCTAAGAAGTAGAGTCCTTCTGATATTTTCAGAAAATATCTGGGCAAGGCAGCATGGGCAAGACTTAGTTCATCAGGTTTAAGACAAGCTTATGTTTTAAGTAGTACTGTATTATAAAATCTAACTGGAAGAAGACTGCCAAATCTTCAACCCAAGGCATCAAAATGCAGCCATGGATAGCAACTCACTGCACTCAGTAAATATCTGTCTGATGGGGTTGCAAAAACCAAGGAAGTCCAATCTTTTTAAAAAAGAATGCCAAGTATCATTTATTATTTTAAATTATGTATTCCTTTTATGTTTTCTATTACCATTATACATACTGCATCAAAAGCAATGGCTTCTAATCTGTACATGATATGGGCGTACAGAATTGTTTTGACAAACATATGCTATTCTCAAGCCTATACTCCCAGAACAAGTAAACATATTCATTGAAATAAATAAGACAATAACAGTAAGCAAAGCAACTCTGTTTTTCCCTTTCCCTCCACACAATAAGGGCCTTGTACATTTTCATTCTTTAGTGCAGGGTTTCCCAAACTTGGGCCCCCAGATGTTCTTGAACTTCAACCCCCAGAAACCCTGATCAGTAGGTGTACTGACTTGGGCTTCTGGTAATTGAAGTCCAAGAACACCTGAGGGCCCAATGTTGGGAAACAATGCACTAACAGTTCTGACATATCCTTTACTCCCATACAGGCTGGTGAATGAACTACAGAGCAAGTGCTACAAGCCTGAGATCCCACAAGTGGTAGAACTGCATTGGCAAAGGATGCGTGCATACATGAGCCTCACTGCAGGATCCTGCTCTGAAGAATGGATTAAAAGCTAAACCTCCTTTGAATAGGTGATTTTTAACAAACAAATAAATAAAATAAAAATGACATGCTCTGAAATACAAACAATAAATTCAATATCAACTTACCTGTAATATGTATGCAGCCAATTCAAACACAACATCACTGTCAACTTCTATAAGCTCCTTATAAAAAAGGGAGAGGAGAGAAAGAAAGAAAATGTTTACTTAACATGAAAATTTCTGTACTATCATTTAGTATTGACAAGGACCTCCTGAGGTGGTTTACAATAATAAAAAAAGAAAACTTTATTTATTTTAGCTCTTCTAAGAAGAATCTGCACCTCCTGTATTGTGCTGTGTGGAGTATTTCACTTCACAGCTAGATTCACAGTTAAAGACTTGTAGCATAGATTATACTTGCCTCACTGTATCTGAAGAAGATCATTTCAGACTACAATGTTATTTCTCCTTGGTTTTTTTAAAAAAAAACATTTTCAGTGACACTCCTAGGATTACATTGTATATAGTACATACAGATATTTAACAGTGAAACACTTTCTGATACAGAGATATCCTGGTAAAATGATAGAAAGTATAAGATCTGGCCCATGAGGCAAGAGTTATTGTTAAGGGATTTCTCACACAATCACTGAAGGCAATGGCAGTAACTGAAGATCACAGTTCTAAATGTCCTATTCATTTCAACTGTGATTTATTTAGATTTGTATGGCCACCCAATCACTAAAGCGACTCCAGGTGTCTCACAATCCCATTGCACACAACCCTGCATAAAAAGACCCAACATATCATTAAAAACCTAACATAAAACACATTGTTAAAATCTTCATAACAAATAAACTAAATAGATAGACTAAAAACCTGGATGGTGATTAGCATGTTCATATCAGCCAACTGGGGGTTGGGGATGTTCCTCTCTCTGCTCCCCACACCTGCTGGGCCAGCCATGTCTTCAGCTGTTTCCTAAAAACTAACAATTCTGCCTGAAGACGAAAGTCTGTCAGCAGGAGGGTCTAAAGGGTTGGAGCAGATACTGAAAAGGCCCTCTTTCTCATACTGGAGAGATCAGCCTCTCCGACGGATGGTACCTTTAGAGAGCCCCTCCAGTCCACTCTTGTGGGATGGGCAGATAACCTCGGGTGATGTGGTCTCTCAGGTAACCTTGTCCGCTACCATGTAGGGCTTTAAAGGTGATAACCAGCACCTTCAATTGCACCTGGAGGCATACTGGTAACCAGTGCAACTCCCGCAACAAGGGTGAGGCACGGGCATACCATCCATACCCCATCACCATGTGGGCAGCTGCATTCTGGACCAGATGCAGCCTCCAAATGGTCATCAAGGGCAACCCCATGTAGAGCATGTTACAATAGTCCAATCGGGAGGCAACCAGTGCATGAGTGACTGTGAGCAAGGAGTCCCAGTCCAGGAACAGGCACAACTGGCAAATCACACAAACCTGCACAAAAGCATTGCATAGCTCCCTTCAATTAGATTCTTTTCAGCCTCATGTTAATCTGTGTGCACACCATTTGAGACCTAGGCCTTGGTGAACCAAAAAACAAGCACACTGGAAGTGAGTCTGCAAAACCAGAAGTGCCTATTTCTGCACTTTTTCAGGCCAAAGAGAAAGCGAAAATGCAGCTGAAAAAGTGCACAATTTTGCCACCACCGCGGTTCAGCACTCCGCGTTTTGGTGGCAAGGTAGGTAGATGTTTTTAACATTTTAATGTGTGCTCTAGAGGTTTGGGGATTGTTTTTCCTATTTTTTTAAAGATCTGGAATGGAAGTTTGGGTTTGTAATGCATTCATATGGGAAAATGTGCTTTGTACTACAAAAATATCATAGAATGAAAGGTCCCATGCAACACATTAATTTTGTTCTATGGGGTACCACTGTAGATTGCAATGACAGTGTACTAAACAGGGCAATAGCCAAGATTCGAGATGTGAGTGGGCGAATATTTTTTCGGGATGGGCAACAAAGCCTCTTTTAAATGCATTCCTATGGGAAACCGTACTTTGCCAGGGTGGGCAAAGTGCTAACTCAGGGTGGGCCAAACCCACCCTGGCCACACCCTAGCTATGGCCCTGGTACTAAATTACTGGGCCATTATATACAGTTTAGAACAGAGTCACAGAATAATGGAATTGGAAGGGGCATTGAGTCCTACTCTCTGCCCAATGTGGGGATGCAAATCAAAGTATATTTGACAGATGATTATCTAATTTTCTCTTGAATGCTTCCAGTAACTGATTCCATTGCCGTACTACTACAAAGTTTTCCCTGACAATCAACCGAAATCTGCTACCTGTTACTTGAGCTACCTGTTACTTAATACATGGTCTTGTACTCTGGGATGATCAAGAATAAATCCTGCCCCTCCTCTTTGTGATATTTTTTAAGCATTTGACAAGTGCTATCATATTTCCTCTTAGCTTTTTTCTTCAAATATGCCCAGTTCTTTCAGTCTTTCCTCTGAAGGCTTAGCTTCCAGTCCTGATTCTCCTTGCTATCCTGCTCTGAACTTATTCCATTTTGTCAGAATCCTTTTAAAAGTGTGGTGTTCAGAACTGAACTCAGGAGGCCTAACCAGTCCCGAACAGAGGAAAACTAGTACTTCATGAAATTTGGAGATAATACTTCTGTTAATACAACTACACCACACTGTTGAAATGTGCATTGTTGTGATCTACAACAATTACAAGATCCTTCTCATTTGCAGTATTACTGAGTCAATCTTGTAACTGTGTGTTAGTGAGATTTCCCCCTTAAAATGAATCTATGATTTTGCGTAAAACCACATCTCAGAGGAACATGGTTCATAACTGAAAATATGAGTGAATTTTCCCCTCCCCAGGACTCTTATTTAGAATCTATGGAAATGTTAGAGATCATTCTCCTGGCAGCTAGCAAAACCTTTCATAAAACTATGATGAGGTATACACTGAAGTTACTTCAATTTTGGCAGAGCTTTGATTTAAGCTTCATGTTTGCTCAAAGTAATACACCCCATTGCAAACATTCCCCAGACAGCTTTTCATATTGAGTGACAGTCAGTTGTCCTTTAATGTAATCCACTGATGCCAAAATCATGTTAGCACAGCTTTGTAAGGCTGCTGTCATCATAAGCCATGACTACTAATTGTTAATTAAAAGTTTCCAACCCTCCTCTCTATTCTAAGGCCCTTAGAGGCTTCCCCAAGAGACAAGGGATGCCTAGAGTGCCTCTGAACTTGAAGATGGGGAATTGAAAATGTTTAATTAGCCATCTCCCTTCCATCGGCAGGGAGATGAAAAGGAGCCTTCAGTGGTCCGGAAGGCTCGGAAGACGCCGCCGCCAGCATTGCCGCGCTCTCCCCGCCCCTTCCATCGGCAGGGAGATGAAAAGGAGCCTTCAGTGGTCCGGAAGGCTCGGAAGACGCCGCCGCCAGCGTTGCCGCGCTCTCCCTGCCCCTTCCATCGGCGGGGAGATGAAAAGGAGCCTTCCGTGGTCCGGAAGGCTCGGAAGACGCCGCCGCCAGCGTTGCCGCGCTCTCCCCGCCCCTTCCATCGGCGGGGAGATGAAAAGGAGCCTTCCGTGGTCCGGAAGGCTCGGAAGACGCCGCCGCCAGCGTTGCCGCGCTCTCCCCGCCCCTTCCATCGGCGGGGAGATGAAAAGGAGCCTTCCGTGGTCTGGAAGGCTCAGAAGACGCCGCCGCCAGCGTAGCCGCGCTCTCCCCGCCCCTTCCATCGGCTGGGAGATGAAAGGGAGCTTTCGACGACAGGACTTGTTAGGTTTGCTGTCAGAATTGGGTGGGGATGGTGGGTGGGGGGGGAAGAGGGAATGTTGGTCCTGCCAGCTAGGGAGGGGCAGCATTCTATCTAGGGAGGTTCCGGAGAACAATATAGGTGTTGTGACGGGCATGGGGCGGTATGGCGGGTACCGTGGGGCGGGCCGCACTCGGGGAATGCGGGTCCGATGTTTAACTGCGGTCCCTCATTCCAGCCCTGCAGGTACATCTCTGGGTCCTGAGCAGCAGATCCGGAGTGACCCCGCCCTTAGGCTGCTGCTGGTGAATGCCAGGTCGGTTTGCAATAAGGCCCCCCTGATTCAAGATGCCATCCAGGATGGGCGGGCCGACCTGGCATACATCACCGAAACCTGGTTGACTCCTGAAGATGGAGTACCTCTCTCGAACATATGTCCAGCTGGGTTCGGTATTTGGCACCAGCCTAGAGGTGAGGGGAGGGGCGGTGGTGTCGCCATTGTTGCCAGGGAGTCTTTGGGAGTTGCTAGGGCCACTGCTCCACAAGTGTCTGGTTGCGAGGCCCTGCTTCTACGGCTGGGCCCCAAGGGTCAGTTGGGGATCTTGCTCCTGTACCTGCCCCCTTGCAGGGTAAGGGATGCCCTGCCTGAGCTCCTCGAGGCCACCTCGATGCTGGCGTTGGAGTTCCCGAGACTTATGGTTCTGGGGGACTTCAATTTGCCATCGCTGGGGATGGCCTCTGAGGTGGCAAGGGAGTTCATGGCTTCCGTGGCAGCCATGGGCCTGACTTAGGTAGTCCGGGGCCCGACCAGGGGCAGTGGTCACATGCCAGACCTAGTCTTCTTGTCGGAGCAGTGGCAGAGTGATCTAAGATTACAGGATTTAGTCATCTCACCTGTGCCATGGTCTGATCACTATCTGGTGACTCTTGACTTCCTGGGGGCGACACTTCATCGTAGGGAGGCTGGGCCGATTAAAATGGCCCGCCCTCGGCGACTAATGGATCCAGATGGATTCCAGAGGGAACTGGGGGATGTTCCTCTGGATCGGCTCCACGATTCACCCGAGGCACTCGTCGACCTGTGGAATAGGTCGACAACAGTAGCCTTGGATGAAATTGCGCCACTGCGGCCTCTCCACGCCCGGGGGACTAGGTCATCTCCGTGGTTCACAGATGAACTGCGTGAACTCAAGCGGGCAAAGAGACGCCTAGAGCGCCGCTGGGTGAAGACCCAGGATGACTCCGATTGGACACTAGCTAGAGCTGCTATTAGGGCCTATCTAGTGGCGATAGGGGTGGTGAGGCGGCAATACTTCACCACCCTTATTGCCTCCGCTGATAATCGCCCAGCCGCCCTGTTCCGGGTAACCAGGTCCCTCCTTGGTAGGGGGGGATCGGTGCCCGGTTGGCAGGGTTCGGCTGAGGACTTTGCTGACCATCTGGTGGAGAAAATCGATCGGATTCGTTCAGGATTGAATCCTGGCGTGGATGGGGAGGGTTGGGGAGGTGCCGGAGCATTGTCTTGCTGTACGATCTGGGATCAGTTCGATCCTGATGAAGTGGACAGGCTCCTTGCAGCTGTTCGTGCCACTACATGTCCTTTGGATCCCTGTCCTACTTGGTTGGTGAAAGCCTCCAAGGAGGTAACAGGTGGCTGGATAGGGGGGATAATAAATGCCTCTTTACGGGAGGGGGTATTTCCTGCACAGCTAAAACATGCTTTGGTGCGCCCCCTCCTGAAGAAAATGTCCCTCGACCCAGCTGTCCTTAACAACTACAGGCCAGTTTCCAACCTGCCCTTTTTGGGTAAGGTTTTGGAAAAGGCGGTGGCGCGTCAGCTGCAGAGTGTCCTGGAGGAAGCGGATTATCTAGACCCCTTTCAATCAGGGTTCAGGCCCGGATATGGAACGGAGACGGCATTGGTCGCACTGATGGATGATCTCTGGCGGGAGCGGGACGGGGGTTGTCCATCCGTCCTTGCTCTTCTTGACCTCTCAGCGGCTTTTGATACCGTCGACCACGGTATCCTTCTGGAACGGCTCGAAGGACTGGGGATCCAGGGCACTGTGTTGTCCTGGTTTTCCTCATTTCTGGAGGGCCGTACCCAGTCGGTATGGTTAGAGAGTGAGAGGTCCAGCCCTAGGCCCCTCAAATATGGGGTGCCTCAGGGCTCTGTGCTCTCTCCTCTCTTATTTAACATCTATATGAAGCCGCTGGGTGAGATCATTCGTTCCCACGGGGTGCGGTACCATCAGTACGCGGATGATACACAGTTGTACATCTCGGCCCGTGGGGACCCCAGTGATGCTGTTGAAATCCTATCCGGATGCCTAGAGGCCATTGGGGTCTGGATGGGGGCCAATGGGCTTCGGCTGAATCCCAGCAAGACAGAGTGGCTGTGGATAAGGGGCCCCGCGTTATCCAGGGAGTTACCATCTTTGGTACTGGATGGGGCTGTTCTGCCCCAGACAGACCCAGTGCGCAACTTGGGGGTTCTTCTGGACTCGCGGCTGCTGCTGGAAGAACAAGTGGCGGCTGTGGCCAGGAGGGCTTTTGCCCAACTTCGGGTGATTCGCCAATTGCGCACACTCCTGGACCGGGGCTCCTTGCTTATGGTCACCCATGCTCTGGTTACTTCCCGACTAGACTATTGTAATGCGCTCTACATGGGGCTGCCCTTGACGACCATTCGGAGGCTGCAGCTGGTCCAGAATGCGGCGGCCCGGGTGGTGATGGGGTGTGGGCGATATGCCCATGTCTCTCCCCTACTTCGGGAGCTGCACTGCTTACCAGTTTGTCTCCGGGTGCAATTTAAGGTGCTGGTTTTGACCTTTAAAGCCCTACATGGCAGGGGGCCGGGATACCTTAGAGACCGCATCGTCCCAAGAGTGTCTGCCCGTCCAACCAGAGCGGACAGGAGGGGTTCTCTAGTGGTGCCACCGACTAGGGATGCACATTTGTCTAGCACCCGAAGGAGGGCCTTCTCCGTGTCCGCACCAACTCTCTGGAACCTCCTGCCAATAGACCTAAGACTCCAAAGTGAACTGCTGCCCTTCAGGAAAGGAGTGAAGACCTGGCTGGCAGGGCAGGTGTGGGGCCCGAATGGGACTATGGTGCCCGCCTGCTGGCTTGTATAAGAACTTTCTCTTCCTCCTTTGTATAGTGGATGGGATGGGTGGGTGGGTGGGACATGGGGTTTTTTAAAGGGGGTGGGTTGGGGGTTTTTTTTATAATTATTTTTTATAATTGTTTTTATGTCTTTTGTGAATTGTTGTGATGCCGCCCTGAGTCGGGTTCTGCCTGAGCGGGCGGCATATACAAATTTGACTAATAAATAAATAATAAATAAATAAATAAATGACCACATCTGATGATGTCATCAGCCTTGAATAGGCAGGGCTAAACCTACACTCAGATGGGCAGTATGTATAAGTAAGTAAGTAAGTACTATCAAAGTTGTAGGGGGAGGAAAATACCTCACAAAGGCTATGTAGGGCACCCAGAATATTTCTTTTTGGGAACACCCGGCAAGGCGGACCTTCGATCCAGCATCCTGCTATGCCTTAATGAGCACTCCTCACCCTAGCCCGATTCGCTGGGGTACAGGGACAGAGTAGCCTTCTGCATATGGCAGGTAATATTGATCACTTGGCAGAAGCTAGGCTTCTTAGTGCTGATGCCTATGACACACAGCTTATGACTTGCTACTCCCCCTCCTCCCCTTAACAGACAGAGCAATCCCTCTCACCGGCTTCTGGAAGGCTTCCGGTGTTGAAGTGATGAGGACAAGTGGAGCCACTTCTGCTCTGCTGGGTTTCCTTCTCCTTCTTTACAAAGGCAGGCAAAACACGACTGGCTGTTGAAGATTTATTGAAGGAAACACAATACTGGATACAGATCTTAAATTAATCTATACTACATAAAACACAAGCTAATAAAGCAAATAAGGAAACAAATTCTTGCTAGCTCCCTAGCAGGCTCAAGCTTCTTGATTTGGGGCAGTTCTGCCCCTCATGGCTGAGTGTTAGCCCCAAAGAGTCATGTTGAGGAGCTGTTGGACAAAAGCTCCCCATGAAATCAAGATCATGGTGTTCAGAAACAAGGGTTTCACCCTTGCTCCAGAAATGCCCCCTGAGTGCTCAGATTGGGCTCCTTTTATTGAGAAAAGGTGCTTTGGAATGTGGTGATCTAACGGGAAAGCACCTGTGTTCCCATGGGGATGGGACGTGCTGTCCACGTGGACAGTTTGCAGGTGCAAGTGGCATCTGTTTGGCATGTGGCCCCCACCTTTGCATTCCCTGGGAAAATTCCATTCTGCAGGTGTCCTGGCAGTTAGAGTTTGATTGACATGAGTGGAGATGTCATCTCCCTCATGGTGTGGTCAGCTGGTCTAGCTGTCACTCAGTTCCCTCATGGTACTGGAGGTGGTTCTTGGAATGTGTCCAGTCCTGGACACTCACTTTTCCCTCCTCTATTTGGGGAGGAAACTATTCTAACTATGCATCACTGTCATGTCAGACTAACGTGCTTTAAAATGAGAGCTGGCTTTCTAAGCCTAAGAATATGTGTCTTAACACTACACGGATCAAATGTCACCTTAAAATCAAGACAAGGTCGCATGTGGATACATGTGTACATACATACATACATACATACATACATACATGCATGCATGATTTTAGAAAGCATGTGTTTGTACCAATAGTGTATAAGAAATATACTACATTTTACCTGCCCCCTTCCTCACATCTCACAGACACTGAAGGCTTTCAGTCAAAAACAAAGCAATACTTTTACTAGTCTCTTGAACCTTCCAGATCTCAACAAAGTACTTTTCCCCATCCCATCCCTGCTCTGCTCATTCTTATTTCCAGTTTTCCTTCCCCTCACATATTATCTACACAGCCTGTTCCTTCCACCTTCCATTTCCTCCAGGAAAGAGTTTTGAAAAGCTACATTTTTGGACCACAATTCTGACTTTGTCAGTTGGAGAATTTTGAGAGTTAATTATCTAAGCTCAGCGCTGGACCATTCTTCTCCAATTCATTCTTTCTGTCATTTCTCTTTCCCGATTTTCATTTCACCACCTTTATTAGGTCCATTCTGTTCCATGCTGCTCTTTTTCTTCTTAAGAACCTTCTTGCCTGGCCAACAGACAATCCTTGGCCCAGCTAATGGTAGCCAATTACTTTTCTCCCTGCTCTATTTCTAAGTGGGCAGTTCAGACGGTCTGTACCTGAGAGTCCATCATTACTGTCTCCACCGCAGAACTGTTTAATGCACTACAACCTTTATAAGCACAAATTTGAATACATTTATATTTACTGCACTCTTTAAACGTTTTAGCTGAATATTCCTGTTCTTAGAAACCATTTGCAAGCCTGGACTGTGGCATGTTCCAATCCCACCAAAAGAAAAGAAAAATGTATAAAATTGAGATGGTTATTTTTGCATGTTCCTGCTGGTCTTTCGTATTTAAACTGTTGTTTAGATCATTTAACTCATTTGGAAAGGAAAATGGCAAAAAACACCCAAGATGTAAATGTAGATAAAAGTAATAATGAACACCATTCAAATGAATGACACACCTCGTTTCACAAGGCATAAAACTACACTACAGAGTTTGCTTCTGGCAAATATGAAGCAACAGACATTACCAGAGTACTCTTGCGACCTTTTGCTGCTGTACCAAAACCAGCTTACTAAAATAATATCCTGCCTCACAATTTCAAACAAAATTTCCATTACAGCCACAACAAGCACCAAATCTGTAATGAAGAGGCTTTCTCCTTTTTGTTCTTCACCCTTGGTGTGCGGGGTATTTTCACAGTGATGGTGGTGGTGTATGAAATGTTCAGTTCTGTGTAAAAATAAAATGCACCTTCTTTTTCTTCTGTCATATACGAATCCGAACATTGGCGATCCTGATGTCAATCAGCCATGACGACTGTCCTGGGAATATAATGCAGTGGCCTTTCATCTGCCTTCTGCATCGCAGTGTGACACCCATACTACTGATCCAGTTCCACGAGTCACTTTCTGCTCCGGAGTCCTTTTGGCATGCAAAGTCCTCATCAGCCCCAGGCCAGTATTAATGAAGCTGCTGACCTCCATCAAGATTGATTCAAGTGGGATTCAATCCACTTCGGGACCGTCACCCTTCCCGGTGGACTTCACCATGCAAGGCTGCTCATCATCAGGGTTGTCAGGTTAGTTAACCACTGCCTGACACTCAGCATTGAGTCACTGGCTATGGTCTACTCTATTTACCATAGCAGGATAACTTGGCCAGACGTACACCAGGAAAATTAAATAAATAACAGGACTAAGAAAGTTATGTTGTCCAGAACACTGTGTAGACACAGTTTCTCTTCTGTCCCAATCACATCCTACAGACCATCCTTTCCTTTTCACAGCTGAAGCAAAGAGAAATGCGGCCAGAAGAGGAACAACGGGAGAGAAAAAAAGCTGTCTTTTCCTTTACAGGAGTGTGGTAAATAGAAAGATGGGATTTCCAAACTGCAACATGCTAGCAATCTTGAGTACAAAGAAGCTGTTCTACCTCAAGCAGTGGAAGCTGCTTTGTTAGATGGCAAACAGGGCACTGCTCTACCTCCAGCTCAGACTACCCACGGTGAACTCCATCCTGCCTGCCTCTTTACCAAAGGCAAAGAATTGGGCTTCACTGATGTTTCCTTCCGACTGTGTTCCCAGCACCATCAGACTGTGCATAAGACAGGAAGCAGAGGAGGGAGATACAATATGAGAGTGAACGAGTGTGAGAAAATATGCCAACTACCAGGGGTGTGCAGGACACCATGGAAAGGTGCTGGACAGGGAGGGGTGGGGTGGGGGGAATCCCATACATTGCTATTGGTGCCCCAGGGTGCCAGAGGCGAGGGTGGGGTGGGACAAAGCCAGATTGCCCGATATACCAGCATGTGCCTGTCAACTACACAGGCTTTAAAACCAGGCAAAGAAAGGAGCAGCATCAGGGAACAACATTTCTAATCTGGCAACACAACGGAGGGAAACATTCATGGTGAGACTGCCTACCTGCCTCTGTGTGCATGTGTGAGCATCTGTTTGCTGGCCTCACCCAACACAATGGGCATCAGCCATGGCTAAACTCAGGCCTTAACAATCTGTGATCCATCACTTCTCACCCTGTCTCCCAGAAAGGTGGCATTTTAAGATAGCACAAATATAGCTTGCGTCTGTGTTATGTCCTAAAACCAAACAAAACCATTGCATGTATATTCTGCAGAGATCCAACGTTGCTGCTTTTCAACTTTGCTCCAGTGTGGAAAGGCGAATCTGCAGGTTTAATTTGGAATAAGGTATGCTAGGACTGATCTAGGCAATTTAAGAACGGAATTTGGGGAGGAGATTTTAGCCATAGGAAGAAAAGGAAAAAAAAAGAAACAACAGCAAAAGAGACTTACAGAGTTTGTTAAGTGTGGTTTTAGGTTTTACTGCACAAAGGAATGAAAAAATAGATTAAAATAGCTTTCTGATTTAAAGTTACCTATATGTGCTTTGTTCCTTGATGTTCACATTATATAATAAAACCCAAAACCATTCAATAAAAACCATAATGGCTTTATATTCAACAGTGATGCATTAATCATCATCTTTCAGAGATGGAAACAGCATACCCTAAGCTTTTCTCTGGAATGGCTCCCAAAGGTGCTTTCTCAGGAGACCAATACCACACACTAAACCACAGTTCATCACATGATCACCACTGAGTTGAGTCAGCACATCTCCTAAAGAAAGGTACATTTACTGCCAAATCAGCCCAACCAGTTCATCCTCGTTGCCTACTCCATTCATTCAGCAAAGCTCTGCACACGGACAATCAAAACAACGCAGCCCTTTGGCTCTGTGCCCAAGCCACTTTCCCTACTGATATACTAATAAAATGATTTCCCCCAATGTATTTTATTTTATTTATTTATTTAAAATATTTCTATCCCGCTGCCCTCACTCGAAAGTGACCCGAAGCGGTTCAACAACATGATTAAAACAACAATAGAACAATTTAACTAACCCCCCCCCCCCCATCTATAGACCAATTTAAAAAAACCATTTTAAAACCATCTAAAAATATTCTTTCCCTCCCACCACAGTTAAAAAGCTGTCAGGACAAAAACCCATATGGGCTAAATGACCCAGCGGGACTGGGAAGTTGATGCATCCATGCCCCATGCCCGCTGGCATAGCCATGTTTTCAGTTTTTTTCTAAAGGGCAGCAGCTCCGTCTGGAGGCATAGTTTGAGTGGCAAGTGGTTCCAAAGGGCCGGGGCTGACACGGAGAAGGACCTCCTCCTGGTCTCTACAAGGTGAGCTTCTTTTGCTAAAGGGACCATAACCGAGCCCCTCCGGTCTGACACCTTCGAGTGATGCGGTCTCTTAGGTAACCTGGCCCACTGCCATGAAGGGCTTTAAAGGTCAAAACAAGCACATTGAATTGCACCCAGAGGCACACTGGCAACCAATGTAGTTGCTGGAGCAGTGGTGAGGTATGAGCATAACGCCCCCACCCCATCACCAGCCGGGCAGCCACATTCTGGGCCAGTGGGAGCCTCCAAATGGTCATCAAGGGCAGCCCCATGTAAAGCGCATTACAATAATTCAATCTGGAGGTGACCAGGGCATGAATCCCTCTATTGAGAGATAAAAGCTGCTACTAGATTAGGCATTCTGCTTTAAAATTATTGTTATTATTTTTTGACTGGGAAATTCCTCTCTCTCTAAATAGCCAAGCAGAGTCTTCCCAAAAGGGACTGTAATTTTACCCTAAAATAATTCAGTCTTGAAGTTAGAAGTTAGCACTTGTTAGAAACTCATTTCACAAACTTAGTAAGCAAATATAATGGCTAGCCCAGTATTTCTCAACCTTTTAAAGCCAGGGGCTGGGTCACGCTCCCTCGTACAGTTTGGGGGGCCAGATGGTCATTTTGCCCATCCTCCACCACATGGCACTTCCTGGTGTGGTGGAGGCAGTAGGGGGCCCACATGAAATGGTGCCACGGGTTGCATCTGGTCTGTGGGCTGCAGATTGAGAACCCATGCATTTTGAGATGCATAATAAACTATTACAAAGTAAGATGAAAGTCGCTAAGACGCTGACTGGGAAGCGGAAGGTCTCCAGTTCGATTCCCGAGTACTGCAGGACGGAAATGAGCTCCCGTCTTCATCCCAGCTCCTGCAAACCTAGCAGTTCGAAAGCAAGAAATTGCAAGTAGATAAATAGGGACCACTTCGGTGGGAAGGTAACAGCGTTCCGTGTGCTCCGGTGTCTAGTCATGCCTGCCACATGACCACGGAAACGTCTGCAGAAGCAGACAGCGCTGGCTCTTCGGCTTAGAAACAGAGATGAGCACTGCACCCTAGAGTCGGATACGACTGGCTTTCGAGCAAGGGAAACCTTTACCTGATTTGAGAGAAGTTTCATTTGCCATGATTTCTTTTGTTCCACTGTTAGTTAGTTGGACCGCTCAATAGTTTAGCTACCTGGTTGCGGAGCTAGACATTGGGAGTTTGATTCCCCACAGTGCCTCCAGGGAGAAAAGCCAGTCTGTGTAGCCTTTGGCAAGCCACACAGTCTCAGGATGCCACAGGAGAAGAGAATGGTAAACCATTTCTGTGAATTCTTTACCCTGCAAAGGGTCAATGTAAATCAGAATTGACTTGATGGCACACTGTTATTAGCCTTTGTGTAAGCAGATTTTGCACATACCTGTCAAGTATCCCAGATTGGCCAGGATTTCCTGTATTTTTGTGCCGATTTCTGCCATTTCCCACCCGGAGCTGCCGCTACCCCGTAATTTGGCAGCGGGGGGGAAATGAGTTACTGTGCATCCCTTCTGTGCAGGTCCTTTCTACACGTGCATAGAGGGCTTTTACGCATGCGTAGAAGGCTTCTGTGCAGAAGGGGATGCATAAAAGCCTTCTACGCATGCGTAAAAGCCTTCTACGCACACGTAGAAGTGAGCTGCGCAAAATGTTTCTGCGCAGGTCCATTGTACGCATGCGTAGAAGGCTTTTATGCATGTGTAGAATGGACTTGCGCAAAAACGTTCTAAGCAGAAAAGTTCTATGCATGCGTAAAAGCCTTCTACGCATGCGTACAATGGACCTGCGCAGAAACATTCTGCGCAGGTCCCGTGATCTCCGGAGCTGCGCTTGACAGGTATGATTTTGCAGGGTTTTACTGGAGAAACCCTCTGCAAAACTGGTTTGCCAGAGACAAATATGAAGCAATTGTTAATTGTTCCTTTTTAAAACTCCTTTCAACCTGAAGGAAAGAAAGACTCATTGTTTTCATCTAACTTAATTCTTCACAAACCAAAGTTTGAAAGAAACAGGGGGCATTTAAAACAAAGTTGTGAGATGCAGCTTGAGTAAGTTTAGAAAGTTCAAAGTTGAATTTGTGTACTGCATACACTCCTCTGTTCTCTCTCCCTTCTCAGAGACAAATTGGGCTGGATCTATTATCAGGCAGCAAATTTGGATGTCACGAAAGGATATCGATTATTCATTATTTACTCCCCAAATTATTTTTATTGTCAGGGATGAGGAAAGATGTTTGTGATACATTCCACCTCATATGCTTGCTTGCCTCACATGGGTGGATCCCAGGAACAGAAAACCATTTGTGGCGCAATATCCACATGGGTGGATAGCATAGGCTGTCCTTTTTCTGTTCTACTTCATGTGGGAAAATGCAACAAGAGGACTTCTGTATTTCAGGTTTAGGTTTGGACACCCTAAATAAGCAAGAAAATGCATCTTGCCCCCTATGTTCTGACTGTCCAAACTTAAAGGAAAAAGTAAAGGTTTCCCTTGCTCGAAAGCCAGTCATATCTGACTCTAGGGTTCAGTGCTCATCTCTGTTTCAAAGCCGAAGAGCCAGCGTTGTCTGCTTCTGCAGACGTTTCCATAGTTATGTGGCAGGCATGACGAGACACCGGAAGGCACGAAATGCTGTTACCTTCCCACCGAAGTGGTCCCTATTTATCTACTTGCAATTTCTTGCTTTCAGACTGCTAGGTTGGCAGGAACTTACATTCATTGATAAATGGTGGGAGATAATGTAAAACATGTTTCACATTTTACTAGTGAAAGCCAGCCTGATTCATGGATGGTCTAGTTCATGTCAGCACAAAAGATGCCCCAGGACAGATATATCTCAGCTTCGTCCTTCCCCTTTCTAAAGCACACATACCAATGGTCTGTTTAAGAATGGTCTTCGCCTCAACCGATCCAGACAGACAGCTTAAACTAGTGTTACTACAGTACTGCAACAGGCTAATGTGGCAGGAGCATTATGACCAAAGGACAAATTGTACAGCCACTATGCATGGTCACAGCAGATGCTGTTTCGTTTACAGTTTCTCTTTCATTCACCATGATCTTAGTAAATCTGATAAATGCAGAAATCATGTCATGTATTTTTCTAGGTGTGCTGGATTACCATACTCGAAGCCACTTGCAAAATGTTATAACTTAACATAAAATGCTATGTAAATTGTCCTGAAAGCAAAGTCTCTTAAAGGTTGGGTGAATATGGATAACAACAACAAAAACAGCAGTAGTACTGAGAACAGGCGTGCCCAAACCTTTCAGGCCATGGGCTGGTCACATGGTTCCTCCCACCCAGAAGTGGAAGTAAAACACACATGATGCTGCAGTAAATGACCATCGGCTGTCATAAATGCATTTGCAACAGCCACAGGTCATTTATAGCAGTATTATGCACATGTACAGGTGTGTTATACACACACGCATGCACATTTTACTTCCACTTCTGGGAGTGGCGAGGGTGGCAAGGGCCTGATTAATTGGTGCCATGGGCCGTAGTTTGGGCACCCCGACTTAGAATCTGCAGACATGTTGTTATATGCCTTCAAGCTACTTTAAACATATGGTGACCCTATGAACTAGAGACCTTCTACTTAGACACATCTCCTCCTCTTCTGGGTATTCAGAGGGTGGGTTGGCCCACTTTTTCTTCTGATGTCTATACATGTTATGTGCAGAGCAACTTACCCCAACATGCTATTTTTTGAGTTTCCATCGAGAAGTTCTACTATTACATGGTGTTCTCTTATATTCCACTCCAAGCATGCATACCCATCAAGCGCGGCTCCTGGAAATACAGGAACTGCTCCAGCCCAGGTGTGTATGCACCACAAGAACTCATCTGCGCATGCACAGAGCCCATTTGCATGCACAGAATCTCTCTGCACATGCACAGAGCCCATTTGCAACAGGTGTGCATGTGCAGTAACCCCTTTCCCCGCCATTCAAATATGGGATGGTGGCGGGAAAAGGGAGGAATGAGTGGAGAAATATGGGAAATCCCGGCCAATCCAGGATACTTGACAGGTATAAGCATGTGCAGATTCTGGGACTGGGATAAAAGAAAGTGAAAGATTGTCAACGTCTGGTATCCCAACATCTGGTATCAGAAATTGAACACTTCTGATTGTCAGAGTAAGTGACATTTAAAAATACATTTCTTTATCTGCAGCAGCTTCTTGATCAGCAATACACAGTCCGGCAAATAAGCAAATGCTGTAATGCACAGCTTAAATCATGCTAATTAATATATTTTTACTCTGATCCAAACAATGCAGTGCAACAGCAATCATTAACTCAAAATAATAATAATAATAATAATAATAATAATAATAATAATAATAATAATAATAATAATAATAATAATAATAATAATTCACCAGCCATTTCACCATATTGGCAAGTAAGCAGCTGATTTTGTTAGGATGGGGTTGGGGTGGGATAAATATCATTTAGCTCCTCACATCATCCTCAAGTGATCTGAGCCTGTGCAATTCAGGCTGCATCACAGGGGCCAGTGTAGATAGACCCTTAGTAATCTCTAAATGGCCATATTATTAATAGTCCAGCAGATGTCTTGCAAACTCAGGGCCACAGATGCCTTTATCAAGTCAATCCATTTCTTATTGCTCTTCCTCTTTTCTAGCTGCAATTAACTTTTCAATTATTATTGTCTTTTCCAGTGGGTCTTGCCTACTCATTATGCATCAAAACTATAATAGTTTAGTCAATTTTGATTCTAGGGAGTGTTTAAGATTTGATTTTTTAAAATCTAGAACCCATTTATTTCCAAGGTAATGTATCCAAAACCTATTTTATTTATATTTATTTATTATATTCATACCCCACCCATCAGTGATATTTCCCCACTCTGGGAGGCTTACAGCATAATAGCCACACATTAAAAAAACACCCTCACATTTTTTTAAAATGCCAGAAAAAAAGAAAACATATTGGTGATGGAAATAAAATAAAACACCTAATGCTCAGCCATTGATAATATATTCTTTAAAGTCTTTTTTAAAAAGAATGATTTTAGGGTGTTTTTTTTAATAAAAAAATAATATATAGGCAAAGATAGAACCTGGTGAAGCTCAACTGGAAGAGAGTTCCACAAAGTTGAACTCTCCTCCAATACTATATTTGAATAAATAAGTTTTTTTTCCTGGCAAGTATCTTCATTATCCTGCTTCTAAATCTGTACATAATAACTGGGAATAACAGTATGAATGATCTTGACCTTGGTATCCAGTGACCAGAAAGGGTCACTTAGCTGGAAGCAATCTCTTTTAAAGTGACTTTTCCATCTGTCAAAATCGCTTCAGCCCAACCTCAAAAAGAGAGAGAATAGGATCAGCTTGGGCATGGATCGTGGACAGGCTGTAGTCCTGTTGCCTGTACATTGTACGACTGCCAGGAAATCGTTTGTACTTGACTGTGTCACAGGCAGCCCAAAATGCAAGCTTGTGTCTGTAGTCAAAAGTCTTGTTGCATCTTTAGCTTTCAACAACATATCAATATTCTTGAGGATATTTTCTAGCTACTTTATAGCTCCCTCCAAAATCTTGGACATCTTCTGATTTCTTGGCTCCGGTTTCCAGTTGAGATGGCTGAAACAATTCCTGATGAAGGAAGATGCAGAACTGCAGCTGAACATTAAGGAGACAAAAATCATAATCTCAGAACAAGTAAAGAACTAATGCTGACAAAGAAGAAAGTGAAATTGTAAAAGATTTCTTCATTGCCGGCATTAGGTATCTAATTCTTCCATAGTTACAATTCATGTCTTCTTAAAGTTCAATTGTAATCTTGCCTTT
This sequence comes from Bradypodion ventrale, assembly GCA_035047345.1. NCBI lineage: Eukaryota > Metazoa > Chordata > Lepidosauria > Squamata > Chamaeleonidae > Bradypodion > Bradypodion ventrale. The sequence continues at coordinate 162,717,499 of JAWDJE010000005.1, read as the reverse complement.
GGATCTTCTTTTTCTTTCATCAGAAATTGTTTCAAGTCATTGCTTCTGTCTGCTACTTTCTGGGTAACATGATGACATCTGCATATCTTACATTTCGGATGTTTCTTTCAACAGTTTTAACCCTCTCCTTAAATCTAATCAAGCTTTTTGTGTGATATGTTCTGCATATAAATTGGATAGATAGGGAGATATAATACACCCTTGTCCGATGTTTTTACCTATTGGAAATAATTCTTTTTCTTCATATTCTGTTCTAACAATAGCTTTTAGACTACAGATTAGATGTACAGATTACATATCAGGACAATAAAATACTATGGCATACTAATTTCTTTAAGAATGATCTTTTTATAAAACACACAATCAAAGACTTTGCTGTAACCTACAGAAATACACTGATATTCTTCTTTGGTTCACCTCAGTAGCCAACACAAGTTTTCAATGAACGTAGAATTTATCTAGTGGTAAACTCATGAGCACTCATAATACAGTGGTTAAGATGCAATACTGCAGCCAAAATTCTACTCCCAATCTGACTTTAATCCCAATGGATTCAAGGTTGATTCAGTTTTCCATTCTTCAGGTATGGTAAAGTGAATCCCCAGCTTGTTGGACAAATGTTAGTTAACTTATGAATCACCCAGACAGTGCTCTTAGCATTATGGTGTGGTATATAAGTGTAATTGCTATTGCTATAGTGCTGTTGAATATTCAAACAATTTCTGATATTACTACAGCTATTCTTAAAACGACCCTGTAACAGGTATCACTATTGTCCTTCCCATATAATGGAAACCTGAGCATGGAAACGGCTTGCATCAGACCATCTCTTAAGTACATCAGAGAGTAAACAAAACAACAACATTGAATGTGGTTGTCTGATATGCTTGCAGACTAACATGGCTATCACTTCAAAAATGTCATCTCCTAAGTTCATAACGCTCATCCAATTGAGTCAGAGACTATAAATTTGCTTTTTAGATATTACTCTAATTTTCCTTGAATTTATTGCAAATGGACAATGATTACTGGTGCTTGAGGGCCTATCAGTTCTCAGATAAGCAGAAAGGCCACATCATTAATTTGCACTGCAGGCAGATCTAACAAGTGTAACACAAAACAGTCTATTCAGAGATACCTTGGGAGAAAGGAAATCAGATAGTTCCCACAGTACAGCCATGGCACTGAGTAAATTAACCCATCTCCCCCTCCAACCTATCTAAAAGGTGTGCATGGGAAAGAAAGGCTACAAGACAAAGCCAGAGAGTCAAATTCAGCAGCATCCCACCTGCAGCTTAGTTTCAAGTGCCATCCATTGCAGGCGCACCCCCCCAATAACGGACACAGACAACATTGAAAGTGGATAACAGCAAAGGGCCACATTTATTGATTCAATGCCCTAGTCCGAATTATAAATTTGTATTGGTAAAACGACCAATCATAATTCCTAAGGCAAGCAGGCCGAAGTAACACTGGTAAGGTACCACCCCAAAATTGCCAACGGCAATTGGTTACAATGTATCAATTTGTATCAATTTGTTTGTTAACAACAAACAAATTGTTGACCGTAGTCAATAACTAACTCATGACCCCACCCTCTGACGCGTATCCGTGAAATCACAGGGGTGATGCATGCTGGTTAGCAATCGTCATCACCCCATCGCCTGATTCGTCGTTGACCGGACAACGTTTAACTAATTTATTCCTGTCTAGTGTTGTCCAGTCAATTGCGAACCTGCCGGATACTTGTGGGTCATACTGTTTACCTTACCAGTGCTACCCGCCCATGTGACCAAAGTCAACAGTAGGAACGCAGAAAGACCCCTATATCAAACCATAGCAACAGTGTGGGATGGGCAAAAAAGCCAGGACCCGGAGCCAATATGGGTCCCAACCAAAAATTCCCACCCGGCCCCGAAGCGACCATAATATCACACTGTTAACTAGGGAGGGGGTGGAGGGGAAAAAACTTCTCCGCTCCGTCGCTGAGGCAAAATGGCAGCTCGGCTGCCTCGTGGCCACCCCTTTTATAAGGGAGCTGGCCACGCCCCTAACTACCCGGATTCTCTGTCCTGTGGGGGGGGGGCCGCAAAGGGCGCGGCGGCCATTTTGGCGCCGCGCTTGCATTGCAGGCGCACCCCCCCAATAACGGACACAGACAACATTGAAAGTGGATAACAGCAAAGGGCCACATTTATTGATTCAATGCCCTAGTCCGAATTATAAATTTGTATTGGTAAAACGACCAATCATAATTCCTAAGGCAAGCAGGCCGAAGTAACACTGGTAAGGTACCACCCCAAAATTGCCAACGGCAATTGGTTACAATGTATCAATTTGTATCAATTTGTTTGTTAACAACAAACAAATTGTTGACCGTAGTCAATAACTAACTCATGACCCCACCCTCTGACGCGTATCCGTGAAATCACAGGGGTGATGCATGCTGGTTAGCAATCGTCATCACCCCATCGCCTGATTCGTCGTTGACCGGACAACGTTTAACTAATTTATTCCTGTCTAGTGTTGTCCAGTCAATTGCGAACCTGCCGGATACTTGTGGGTCATACTGTTTACCTTACCAGTGCTACCCGCCACACGGAGGGGCTTCACAGAAGACCTGACGCCCCCCCCCAGACCGTCAGCTCGGTCAACAGGCCTGCTCGCCAGTCACCCAACAGGAGGTCCATACCTCCCCGCGACAGGTGGACCCCATCCCCTGCATACAGGTCATAATTTTGTAGACTAATATCGGGGTGATGACTAACCCGTCCCCAAGCCCTGGTGGCAAGAAACCGCGCCACTGCCTTATTGACCGCGCGCCTAGCGCGGTCAAGAGCCAGGAGGTTAACGCCCCCTCTGTAAGAATGGCGCGGAACAATGTCCGACCAAACCAGGGTTGTGGCAGGCCAGACATAATGCAAATAGGCGAGTTCCTCGCAAATCGCATGCTTGAGCGATAAGCCGGTGACCTGGCCCAAATCATTGCCCCCCAGGTGGATGATTAGAATGTCAGGCGGGTCAGCCCCCAGGCCAGAAAAAAGGAAAGGCCGCAGCTCCCGCCATAACATCCCTGGCTTACCATGCCATGCGAGACTGGCGTGGTCACCCAGTCCCAGTCGGGGTCCCCACTCTGTCGCCGCAGCGTAACGCGCTGCCCTGTGCACATAGCTGTGGCCCACCAGCCATACTGTCACCGGTGTAATACGACACCCAGGGTCTGAAAGAAAAATTGAGAAAAAGGGAGGTAAGGTGACTGGATTGGTACTCATGGCGGGAGTGGGCGCACATAAAACTGAAAACATTGTGAGCCCCACCTCCCCATGCTGCGTATGTCAGCCCCAGAGTACCCAAAAGCAGCTGCTGTAGAGGCTGCACCAATACGGAACGAATGTGTGCCATAACGGGCACCTGGTAGGCCCACCCTGGTGAGGGCTCTGGCTGTCACCTTCCAAAACTGAAATTTAGTAAGGGGAGACCCATCTTGGTGACAGAAAAACGGGCCGTGGTGCCTGCCACGCAGTGCCAGGTACTCCTGTAGGGCACCAACCGGACAGATGTCTGCCAAAGAACACCGTAGCAGTCTTACTCCACTGCCTACGCCATGCTGATCTGTTTTAGAGGAGCGAATCCTCAACTGGGCCCAGTCTTTGGCAACATAGACATCTTCGAGTTCCAGTGCCCTACCACTTGCATCCGCCTTAGACAGCATCACGAGTTCGCTGACGCGGAGCGCTCCAAAAAATGCCACCGTTGTGGCTGCATGAAAGAGGGCTGCCTCATAATGATCAAAACAGAGGCCTGGCCAGCCCCGGGCCAACTGGGTAAGAACCCCTGGGGAAATAGGGTGCCGGTCATCCGGGCAACGCCCGCGCTCGCGCACCCACCCCTCCAAAACGTGTCTCACACGGAAGTCAGAGGTGGTATCCACATGACCCCCTACTTTGGCCATAAAAGCCAACGCCGAGAGCTTGGATGCTATGGTGCGAGGTGCGAGGCCCTGTGCATGCAGGTGAACCATGAACCGCAGAACATGGTCCACCGGGATAGGCCAGGTCTCTGGCAAGTGAAATTGAGTAGCAAAAACCCTGTACGAATTGAATGCTCGTTGATACGCCTTACGCGTGCGTGGCGCTAGTGACAGGCCAATCGCCCGGTTCACCTCTCCTTGCCAATAGTCCACATCTCGTCCGGGAGTGGCGAGGGAAATTCCTCCGCATCCGGGGCCAAGGCGCGGAACCGGGAGATCTGCAGGCGGGACAAAGCGTCAGCAATATCGTTATTAACCCCTGGGACATGCCTGGCCCTGAACAAGACGTTGAGGCGCAGGCAGCGCAGTACAAAATGGCGCACTAGATCCATAACCCTGGGCGATTTAGAAGTCTGTGCATTGACAATGTGTACAACGGCAGCATTGTCGCACCAGAAATGCACCACTGAATTAGCCCACTGTTCGCCCCATAGCATCAAAGCCCCCAGAATGGGAAAAAATTCCAGGTATGTGAGATCCCGCAGGTGACCTGTGCCTGCCCATGCCGGTGGCCACCCACCATAGGCCCACTTCCCGTTGAAGTACATCCCATAACCCAGGGATCCTGAGGCATCAGACTGGATCTGGAAATTAGGGGATGCCAGGAGGTCAGACCTCCAAAATGAGACCCCGTTAAACTCCCTCAGGAATTGCAACCAGACGAACATGTCTGCCCTGATACCCCGGGTAAGCCTGACTCTGTGGTGGGGCCTGGATAACCCTGCCATGGCGTCGCATAAGCGCCGGGCAAAAGCCCTGCCCGGTGCGACCACCCTGCACGCAAAATTAAGGTGCCCATGTAGCACCTGCAGTTCCCTCAGAGATGCCTTACGCTTGGCCAGCAATTCCGAGATAAGGGTCACTATCCTGGACACCTTATCACCCGGCAACCTAGAAGCCTGCTCTACTGTGTCAATCTCAACCCCCAGGAATACTAACTTGGTCGATGGGCCCTCGGTCTTTTCGGGCGCTAAAGGGACACCAAGTTCCTGCATTAGCGTCTGAAATGTATTGAGGAGACGTGCGCACGTGTCCCAGCCCCGTTCACCCCCGAATAGAAAATCATCCAGGTAATGGGCTACAGACCGGGACCCTGACCTGCGGACGAAAGCCCACTCTAGGAAGGTACTAAAACGCTCGAAAGCCGAGCATGATATGGAGCAGCCAAAAGGCATGGCCTTATCAAAATAATATTCCCCTTTAAATTTAAAACCCAGCAATTCAAAGTCGCCCGGGTGTACCGGCAAGAGGCGAAAAGCTGACTTAATGTCGCACTTGGCCAGCAGGGCACCCGGGCCACACGAGCGCACCATGCGCAGCGCATGGTCAAACGATGTATACCTGACCGAACAAAGGTCATCAGGTATAGCATCGTTGACCGATCGGCCTGCTGGGTAGGACAAATGATGAATAAGGCGAAACTCCCCTAGGGACTTTTTGGGAACCAACCCCAATGGCGAGACCTTAAGATTGGGAAACGGGGGTGCGGGGAAAGGTCCAGCGACCCTGCCCGCGTCTAACTCCTTTTTAATGCTGGCCGCAGCCACCTCCTCCCTTCCTCTGAGGGATAAAAGGTTGGGGGCATCCTGAGGGGACCTATCACCCATAAAAGGGATACGAAATCCCTGCTTAAAACCTTGAAGGAGATACTCCCCGTCCTCCCCCTTCGGGTACGATGCGAGCCAGCGCTCCAGCATGTCCACCTTAATTGGGGAGGGGGCCTTTTGGAGAACTAGCTCCATCCGTGGCAGCCTTGCCAGCCCACTGTCCACCCCTCCCTCTGCCTCGCGCCCCCCCAGGCTTGGGACAAGCAGAGGCTGCATGGGGACCAGAACATGTGGGACACTCATGCTTATACCTGCAGTTCTTCCGATTGCAGGAACCATTTGACGAGAAAGTCCAGCACAGCAGGCGGGCTGGAACCCCCTGCCCCGCCGGTTGGCGGGTAACCTGCGCTGGAGCCGCTCGCTGGACCGCATGTCCACAATGGTATCTCTCCCCCGGGGCAGGGCGTGTGGGTGTCATATACAAGAGCCACAGTCTCTGGCACGGCTCGTCCCATCTCATCTCGGGGTGGAGGGGAATCCTCATACGGAATTCCTCATCATATGCTAGCCATGAGGGGCCCGGAAAATCGACCATCGCCCTATATATGTTGTCCAAATATTGGACCATGGGAATAGCTAAATCCGGCCGCGCCCTCAAATATACCGCCATGTATATTAAATACGCGGGGAGCCAGTTGGCCCAGGTACGCGGCGGCTTACGGCGGCGTGCCTGCTCCTTATCCTTCTCATCCTGACCCTCCCTTTCCTCCTTGGTGGGCTCTCTGTTCAGGAGTGAGAAGATATCTACGTACTCCCCTCGCCATATCTTTTCTCTGGTAGCCTGTGCCAAGTGATCACCCAATGGCAAGGAATACCCTGCCGTTGGTAAAGCCGAAAAGGGGACAGCCGGCCTACTAAAAGGGGCCTGAGCTAACCCTGCCACCCCCAGGATATTCCCAGCAGTGTAAGGACCGAGGCCCACCCCAGTGGGCATGGTGGCAGTCGTTGTCGCCGGGTGGGTCGCCAGCAGTGTGGCCCCCGCACCACCCGCGCGAGGCCAAGGCCACTGAACGGCCCCCCCTATATTGGGAATGTGTGTAGATGTACTTGCTTGCACCGTATACTCACATGCTGCACCCCCGCGGGCCGCCCCCACCGGGGGTTCCGGCCCACTGGGGGCGTCGGAGCTCACGACCGATGTAGAGCTCATCACCGGGGCTTGACCCGCACCAGGTTGCTGGCTGGGGAGCTGCGAGGCAGTGGCCGGAGCCGCGCCACCCGCCTGCAGCAGCTCAACCCTCCCCGCCGGCTGTTGTCCTGCTGCCGACGGCGCCTCAAAAGGTACCCCGAAGGGGGCGCCTGCCTGACTGGCCCGGGCCAAAGACGCCTCCAGGGCCGCAATGCGGGCCAGTAAGGTGTCCACGTTGACCATGGGCAAAGGGCCGGCCGGCCCGCCCGATCCTGGCGTGGGGACAGGTCCCTGCGCCCCAGGGCCCATATATGGCCATTGGCCAGCGCCAAAGCCCGGTAGGGCTGGTGAAGAAACCTGCCAAGGCAGGGAGCCGGGCCACCCCCCAAGGCTAGAGGGCCCCGTGAGAGGCTGCGGCCCAAAGGAAATAGGCCCGACGGAGTGGACAGGAGAAGGAGCGGTGTCCACCGCTCGCGGGCCGCGGGCCGGAGCGCCCTCCGCGCCCGCACTCTGATCGGGCCAAGGGGCAATAGACCCCATTCCACCAGCCCCGGCCGGGGGTGGGAAAGGAGGCTGCTGAGGAGGCGGCACCACGGTCCTCCGACCTGGGTTGCGCCTCCTAACAGCCCGAGCTGAACTCGAAGCTGCCTTCTTTTTCGAAGGCATCTCTCCTGAAGCAAAAAAGGGAAGCCAGCCAAACAGAAACGCCACCAAAAGGCTTCCCGGTAAGCTAACGAGCGACGGAGACGCAGGGAAAAAACTTCTCCGCTCCGTCGCTGAGGCAAAATGGCAGCTCGGCTGCCTCGTGGCCACCCCTTTTATAAGGGAGCTGGCCACGCCCCTAACTACCCGGATTCTCTGTCCTGTGGGGGGGGGCCCGCAAAGGGCGCGGCGGCCATTTTGGCGCCGCGCTTGCATTCTTCAAACATATCTGTGTGCTGGAATTTCTAAGGTAACCCATATCTATATTGATGAGATAAAAGGTTAAAAAAAAAACCTATGGGCTCCTATTTAGCAAAATCTAAGCTCTAAAATAAGGAAAAACTATGCCATTTGTTTAAAGAAGCCCCAAATGATTCTAACAGGACAGACACTATACCTGCAACCAGTCACTTTACTCTCCATACTACTAAAAGTAAAAACACGTCTGTCACCTTGCTGGGCGCTGATATCTACCAAAGAGATGGGGTATGCTGACTGCCAATGCACACCGAACATTGAACTATTTCTCAACAATACTTGCAATTCTACTCAATGTTTCACGTCAGCACTGACTGTCCTTGTAAGGCCTGTACCCATCATGATCTACAGGTGAAACTCAGAAAATTAGAATATCATGCAAATGTACATTCAGTTCAGTAAAGGTGAAACAAATATATGAGATAGACTCATTACATGCAAAGCGAGATAGTTCAAGTCTTTGTTATAATATTGATGCTTATGGCTTACAGCTTATGAAAACCTCAACCCCCCAATTTCATGTACCCCATAATCATCACATAATCTCATGTACGCTGTACACCATGATCATCACAATTATAACGAATTAAGGCATGACATCTCTCGCTTTGCATGAAGTGAGTCTATCTCATATATTTGTTTCACCTTTTAAGTGAAATGAATGGACATTTGCACAATATTCTAATTTTCTGAGTTTCACCTGTAGCAAAATAAAATAATAAGCTAGCACAGTTGTCCACATTCAAAAAAATGTTAAACCAATGCCTGTCTTCCTTCTTGTGACCCATCCAGACAGTCTCTTTCTGCTTGATCTGCAGGGAGAGTGCCTTCTCACTGGCTTCTAGGGTTAAGTACAGCCTACTTTTCATAGAGGTGGCAAACATGTACCTGGGCTATACAATTTCAATCTGTGCTTCACTGAGAATCTTTTCTGTTCTATTGAGATATGATTTCTTTGTACAGAAAACCTCCATGCAAAATATATATCTAAATAGAGCAGTATGTAAGGTATCTTTGAAACCTTAAACCTGGAATACTTCTTTATTTAGAGCTGTGTCAGATGAAGAGTGCAACATCCTGGATAATTTCATGCACAGAAACCACATCACAAGTCTTGCATGAAAAACAAAGGTAAAGGTTGCCCTTGCTCAAAAGCCAGTCACATCCAACTCTAGGGTTCAGTGTTCATCTCCATTTATAGCCAAAGACCCAGTGCTGCCTGCATCTGCAGACATTTCTGTGGACATGTGGCAGGCATATCTTGATGCCGGAGTGCACTGAATGCTGTTACCTTCACATCAAAGTGGTACCTATTCATTTACTTGTAATTTCTTGCTTTCAAACTGCTAGGTTGGCAGGAGCTCACTCCATTGCGCAGGACTTGGGTCCTGACCTGCTGACCTGCCGACCTTCCAGTTGTCAGGTTCAATGTCTTAACTATTAAACCATTGCAGTCCTTTGAAAAAACAAAACTTCCATATTAAACTCAAACACGATGCTTTTCACTGAAGTGGGTTTACATGTCTCAAGTTCCATGTTAAGTGGATTCAAGAAATGAAAAACAACACATATCATGTGTGAACCAACTATGGACATTTTCAGAGGCAGTGTAAGTTTTCTGTTTATGTTGTTTCCCTTCCTCTCAAGAGATTTGATTCATTGCACAGCACAAAGCATCTATACATCCCAATCATTCTAGATATAATACATCTAGATGTAAAAACATCCATACATCCCAATCATTCTAGATGTAATACATTACTCAGCATTACTGTTTCAACTCAAGGAATGGTTCGCCTGTCAATATTTTACACAGTGTTCTGCAGTTGGAACTGTTTTAGGAAACAGCTATCAACAAGGTGATGTTCATGCCCAAAAGCCAAACAATGCAGAGAGAAACCATATAGTCAGCAATGCATGATATCTAACCATTTCTGTGGCATATTGTTAACAGACTCAAACAAAACAAAGCTAGCTAATGACTGTATGGCATCTTCTCCAACTCTGATCCAGCTCCAAGGATACCTCTTCTGCCAGATGTCTTGACGTGACTTCTAAAGATCCCAAGGCAACCCCACAGCCTTGTTAAAATCTCTTTGGCATCAATTCTGATACCACTTTAAGCAAGCGAGTAAAAATATATTTATAGATGGACTCAGGTAACTTTAGATCTTGAAGGTTATAGTGTCAACACACTTAACACTACTGTATATAAATATAATTCAGTGTGTGACTGCCACCTGGCAATGCAATGCAAAAGTGATTTTTCTCCCTTGAAAAATACTATTTTTCCAAAGCTTCCATTGCATGGTGATTTGTTCCTTTGATTGGTACATCTCAAGGGGGGGATTTGTGTGTGCACATTTTATCAGGTAAAGCAACTTTAGATAAACAAATGGTCAAATAGATGGATGGATGACACCTTATGACTGCTAAACAGATACTACAAAATATTGAGCCAAATGTTTAGCTCCAACTTCACAAAGGAGGAAGAAAAGGAAAATCAAAGACTCACCTTGTAAATACAGGATTTTGCATTCAAGAAAAATAACTCAATAGTAGCATTATCCTTCAGGTAGGATATGCTTTCAATGTAGAACCTAGAAATGAAACACAGGAATAAAATTAATGCTGGTAAAAATGGCAGCCAGCAAATAAATACACAAGATCCTACTCAGCATTTTTTATTACGTGAAAAAAAATGTGCTTGGTGAAGGCTTCAGGGGCAAGAGAAATACTTTTTGTTTTAGTGATTGTGTTATGACTCTTGGAAAGATTTGTACGTCCCTTAAGACACAATCATTCAGCACTGCTATATGTGTACGTTCTGGCCAATACGAAAGCCATTAATGTTTGCTTTATTTCACAGGTTGATTTATAGCTCCATTAATATTTTAGTCTGGGATGGATTTCTTTTTTCCCCATTCGCTGAACTTGACAAGTGTGTTGTTTTGCGTCTTAAACCCAGGGCTGCATCCTAGTCTGAGAGTAATTGCTTTGGAAATGGTTTCTGAGGAAAAACGATGAAAGGGAGAAATGACCCCTGAATATAGATTTGAAATGAAAATAACTAAAATGCTTTTACTAAGGTGCTGAATCAGTGATTTCTCATAACTGTAGCAACACTGCCCAGCCCATTCCAGTGGGTAGGTGAGCCACTTACCATATGTGGCTCACAGAGACAGAAGGTGAGTGAGCACATTACCCTTTATCCCTCATTTGATTTCACTGCTGACATGGTCAAATGCAATCCATTTTGCAATAGTTTCTCAACATACAGCTTAGTGTGAACCAGCACAGCCTTTTCCCATGCTCATTCATACCTTTTTGGTTCAGCAGCACGGCTATTCTTTTTAGGAACAATAAAGACCATATTATGTGTGCACAGAGGGACTTTATATGAGATTGAGTACAGCAAAGCGACCCTTTTCAATGTGATTCTACTTCTCAGTCTTAACCACACCTACAGATAGTATGGGAAAGTGGTCCTAAGACTGAGGAGTGATATAACCACGTCTCTTGCTTAAAAACCTCATTTTCTATCTGAACTTGCCAACACAGCTACCACTTCAAACATTAGATAAACTAGTAACTTTCTGCTGCTCAGCTGAGTTGTGGCATGAATGAATGAAATGAGGATGAGGAAGTATGCATATGTGTGTGTGTCTGTATGTGAATTCACTTTTTGCTCTTTGCTCCTCTTGCCATTGACTGTTGTGCCCATTGCCCAATCAAGCAGCCATAAGGGGCACCTGGCAGCACTGCTCCAAGCTTTTTACACACAGAATACTAAGAGTTCTTCTAGATACCCCTCCCCTGTTTCACTACACACCCATTTAGCCACCTTTCTCTCATCTGAAACAAACATAATTTTTTCTTGACTATAAGTTGCAAAGTATTTGTTCCAAATTTTGCCTCAGTCACAACTATATGAACTCCACCATTGCCAGTCCCAAGTTCAGATGAAAAAGGAGGAGGGTTGGGCATCGGGTTAGCACCCCGGCCTCATAAAACCTTCTTGCTGAAGAAATAACAAGGAGCCCCTTGCCCAATAAGCTATACTGGCAAGACAGGTGCCATGCAGCATGAGAAGGAACAACAACAACAACAACAACAACAACTACTACTACTACTACTACTACTACTACTACTACTACTACTACAACACCACAACCATATGAGATAGCAGATCAATCTTTTGTTGCTCTTGCACTTCAATACAGAGACAATAATGGTAATGTACCTTTCCACTATAGTAACATTGTAATTATTAACATTGTAATAACCAAAACTATGAATTTGCACCCTCAGTTGAAATATGTTGTAAGACCTTCTTGGAATACTAACTGCAGTCATCGGCTGCAACTCGTATCTGAGAATGTTTTTTCCCTGAAGCAGGAAAAATGCCATTGGTGTGAATTTGTTTAAGGTGGATCCCAGCTTGCCACAAAGTGACCCCCACACTATGATCACAGAGCCATCTTCTGTGACACATATGAAATGAGACAAGCAGGGTTTAACACCAGGACTGCAATGGACTGCTGCAGCCTTGAGGATATGGACAAGGTGTGTCTTCACAGCCAGTCCATCTGGCATGGCTTCTTCCACCTCCATGACCATTGAGAATCAGAGTTCCTCCCCTCTCATTTTGCCGTTGGGCCCAATATGATGGTTTCCAGTGGCATTTCCTACACTGAGGAGACAATCAACCCACCTAAAAGGGCTCATCTTCCTATTGCCATTGGCCCCTTAAGGGAGTCAGGTTATTTACCACCACCCAACACTCAGCGTTGAGTCACTGGCTGTATGGTCTACTCTATTACCGTAGCGGGATGTCCGGCCCGGCCATTCATTTAATATACAGCCCCAAAATAGAGGACATAATGGATATTAAACTGATAAGAACAGATACTACACTTGATCTTAACCAAAAGGCCAAAAAGTAGTATAAGTTATAGAAATGGAAGAAAAGAGTTCGCATCTCCACAGTTTTGTCTATTGCTAAGCGGCCAAGCTCAGCTGAGAAAAAGTTTCTGTTGAACACCAGAGGGCAGCATTGCATTTCTTATACCTAAGTGGAAAGCCTTGCTAAATTTCTTAGGAACTTAGAGGCTGCCTAAGCCAGCTGTTTGGAGCTGCAGGGGCAGGCTGCTTCATTCCTAAAGACAGTAATCAGAGCATGTCTTTGCTAGGGCACACCAGCCTGCTTCCAGAGCATTCCCATGTGTACCTTTCTGGCCCCTATCAAAGGGCTTCTACTTTTCAAATGCTGGTACGATAACTCTAGTTTGAATTGGTGCCCACATGCAGGTTCACTGGAACTGATCCAACGCAAGCCCAGTTTGAATTTACCAATACTGTGAGGTGGCTTTATAAATGACGCACTAACAGATACTGGAAAATCAATCACTTCCCCTGCTTGGAAGAAAGCAAGAGAAGTGGAAAGAAGTATTTTGGATGTTCAAGACCATTGCTGGTGCACTACATTAGCTAATAGTTTTTAAAAATCTTTTCTTTGCCTCACTGGTCAAAAAACCACCTGCAGTTGCTTGTGTAGCCAAAAACTTAAATATATATTATTCACACAAGCCATTCAAATCGTAGAAGAATCAACAGAGAAGAAGCATAGTTCCCTGAAAGCTAAGGATTTTAATGTCCTATTTACAAAGAAATCCTGTTTCTTCAATGATCCGCAAAAGACACTATTTGTCCATAAGGTCTTGCAGAATGAGTGTCAAAACAAAACAGACACTGTATAAGTGTCCAGAGAAAACATTAATTTGATTTAAAATAATCTGAAACTATCTTGTGATTTTTTTAAAAGGAAAATCTTCCATTGTATGCTTAGAAAACCATGATTTAATCCTGAGAAATCATAGCTGTGATATATACAAAAAGGTAGAACAGCTTTCTATTTCTCCTCTGTCTGTATATTATTTTCATTGCAAATAGTACAGATGCTCTCCCAAAACAGAGGGAAAAATATTCCCTGTTGCTTCTATACACTATGTCAACAATGGCCATGAGGCAAAGTTATCTATTGGTCAATTATAATGCAATACTCCTCCGTACATAACCAATTTTCTTAAGCACTACTCAAAACAACTCTGACGAACTCCAACAGATCATAGTTTTCATGGTATGTGTATGTATGTTTTTAACATGATGAATGAAATGATCAGTATGAAGAACTTTGGAAAACTATCCCCTTTTCCCTACCACCATGCAACTCTTTAAAGTACAGTTCCAGCAGTTTGACAGCAGATCCTGAAAGGAGAGCCAAGGATAGGCCAGAGGGCAGAATCAAAGAAAAGGCATAGATTGAATTTCACTAGGTTGAGAAACACAGTGAACACTGACACCAAAACTACCCAGAACTGTCATGTGGTCACCTAAACCAAATGAAGTCACAAAAGAGACTGTGAATGAAGCCACTGCAAAGCCAAATCGCTCCACTTTGGCTTGCCACTATAGTCACACCCTGAATGAGAATGAAATAAACAGCTGGCTCTAACTTGGAATGAGACATACTGTAACATGTTTTCACCCAAAGGAACTCTTAAAATCAGAGTTTCCAGAGAATAAAATATTTGGTATCAACATGATGCCTGAAAACACAGCATTGTGTTTGGAAATGCAAAAGAGACCTCAATTATAGGATATATACGGAACCTGATGAATCTATTGAACAACTACCCAGGAATACAAATTGCACGAATCCTGAGAAATTTCCTAAGAAGTAATTCTTACATCATTATCGGCCGTGTTGCAACATAAGAGTAGTTATTACATTGATCAGTCAGCAGCAGCAGCAACAGTAACAAAACAATAACCATGAAAACAAGGTACACAAAAATGTATACAAAGGCAAATCCAGCCATTCTAGGATAAAACAATTGCTAAGCTCATGTCCTGTTCACAACATGTAAGAACTCGGCAACCAAGAGAATGATGGTGGGAATGGTATCAGATGAACATTATGATGAATAGAAGGTTCTACCTCTCCTTGACAACTGTGCAAGAATAGGAGTACAGTACCTCGCTTTGCATGTAGTGAGTCTATCTCATATATTTCTTTCACCTTTTAAGTGAAATGAATGGACATTTGCACAATATTCTAATTTTCCGAGTTTCACCTGTACAGCAGAACCTTGTATAAAGTCCAAACTCCATTCCACAAGTTTGGACTTTACCCGTTTTTGGACTTTATCCAAATCAAATGGGCGATGCATCAGATAGCGTCCAAAAAAATTACTTTATCCGAGGTTCCTATGCAAAAAACCTCGGATAACGTCCATTTTTAGTGTTTTGGGACTTTGTGAAATGCATCACTTGTGCATGAAAACCGCAACTTTATCCAAATTGGACTTTATCCGAATTGGACTTTATCTGAATTGGACTTTATCTGAATTTGACTTTATCCGCGGTACCACTGTACCATGTTCTGAGCCATTGACAATAAGGATGTGAGCAAAGGTGCACACCCAAACACACTGGAAAGAGTTGCTTTAATGGGAGCAAACTCCCTTCTAATTGACCCTTCTGTCTACTTGTGAATTGCTCCAGAACAGGCCCAAAATGCAGAAGCCCTACAGTTTGACTATAAAAATCCAACTTGCACATAGGTCAGAATTGGGCTGGAGAGCAGTTCTCCATACACCTCTGACTGCTGCACAAGTGGTCCAAAATGTGATACATTTCCCCAAGCGATCAGACTCTTACACACCACACTTACATTTCCTAAATAACTAATTGCCAAATTGCCAAGTGGATGAGAGGTGCCAAAACAGATAGGAAAAGTTAGATGGGAAGGAAAAAAAGTGGATCCTAATGATCAATATCACATCATCTTTAGATCAGTGGTCCCCACTCTTCTGGGACATGGGGGCTGAATTAGAGTGCCCAATGCCTAAAGCCAACCACATCTTAGATAAAAAAGAGTAACAACATTATTAACTTACCAATTTAGATAAAAAAGCAAACATTCAGAGGTTAACAAGTAGATTGGAGGACTGCACAGAAAGACCTCAGGACCACAACTTGGTGACCCCTACTTTAGTTAACTAGTTGTTTTAGTTCCGTCTTCACCAAGAGACAAAAGTTCCATGCAGAAAAACTGCAGCGATAAAAGTTTGGAATGAGCAAGCTTAAACAAGGTACGGTTATATAAACTGTACCAAATCATTATTCAGTAAGGATGTCCCATTCCTCCAACAAAATCTGATCAATGTGTAGAGGGTCTGGCTGTGTAAGACAATTGTGTTGTGGGGTTTGTAGTGCATTGGGGGGGGGGGATCAGATTAAAGAAGGCAATTTTAAAGCAAGGAAAAAAAGCACTTTTGAAGGAGCCAATTAACAAACGTGCCATGTTTGGTAATAATCTACATACCATTCTTAGTCATTGCCACTGTTTATTCTTAAAATAACAATGTAATTATCAAGGTAATGTTCATTCAATGGATTAAACAATTTCAGTATTTAAAGTGAACAATAAATTAATTTTCAAATTTAACAATGTAGCTTCTGCAGATGACTGCTTCTGGAGGAAAGTCTTCCAGAGATGCAGTCTATCACTTGCACCCCTGGGGGGTATTCTGAAGACTGAATGAGCCGGGAATGGTTTTGCAGGAGCACTCACAATTGTCACACACATTAATTGACATTATTCCGCACCAGGATGAGTACACATGGAGACCCAATGGACTAAAATGCAGCAATCACTCCATCCAGAGATGAGCAATATACAAAGCTCAATAAGCTTCTGTTTCCTTTCATACTTGTTCAACCCAGTTGCTGATCTGTTGCAGCAGCTGGAAACAAAGCTCAAATCAAGAAAGAAAAAAGAAGTAACGCCTCTGCTGTTTTCTCCCTCTGAGAGTGGAACTCTTTATATCGATTTTAACACCTCGTGTGTCATTCTTTAGAGGGTAAGCAGAATGGGATTCCTCCCATGCTCACTCCTATTCTCATTTTATTCTGAAACACTAGCAATCAGAAGTAATAATAGGCAATTTTGCTTTGGTGTGCTGGAGATGATACCCGGTGAGAGTAAACTTTGTCTGCTTTCATGTTGTTGCTATGTGAATGGTCTCGGGTTGTGTGTGTTTTTGTTTAAATTACATATCTGAACACAATCATATATAAGGAGGAGGATGGGAGGGGACTATTATTCAGCACAGGGATATTTATTTGAACATAACCAGTATCTTCACTTTAGGCACCTTCTATATAACATGATTCACTTACTGCAATTTTCTTTACAGCAAGGCCATATTGGTCACTGTTACCAACATGATCTGACTATGATCTGACTGTTACCAACAAGGATAAAGAAGGGAACTGGAGCAGTCAGGAAACACCACAATTGTTTCAGAGAATAAACAAAACAAAACAAAAACACTGTAGTGCTTTGAAGACTAACTGTTATATTTTAATGTTAGCTTTCATGGATCAAGTCCACTCCGTCAGACATGGGAGTGAGACGTCATGGCATAAATTTAGACACATCAGGTACAGAGTGATTGCCTGGCATAACAGATAAATATACAAATCAATATGGCTTTATACAACTGGTAATGGCAGATGATCTCCGGTTGTTATTCAGATTAGTTGTAACCCCCCCTTTCCCCCCAATTGCAAATAGTAAGGTAAAGGTAAAGGTTTCCCTTGCTTGAAAGCCAGTCGTATCCGACTCTAGGGTTCAGTGCTCATCTCTGTTTCAAAGCCGAAGAGTCAGCACTGTCTGCTTCTGCAAATGTTTTCATGGTCATGTAGCAGGCATGGCTAGACACCAGAGTGCACAGAACACTGTTACCTTCCCACCAAAGTGGTCCCTATTTATCTACTTGCAATGTCTTGCTTTCGAACTGCTAGGTTGGCAGGAGCTGGGACAAAGACGGGAGCTCATTCCGTCCTGCAGTACTCAGGAATCAAACTGCTGACCTTCCACCTCCCAGTCAGCGTCCTAGCCACATAGGGAGGATACAAAACAAACACCTGGCATTGACTTGAGCAAGGAAAGCTAACATTAAAATATAACAGTTTTTTAAAATGCTAAAGTGTATTTGTTTTGCTTATTCTCTGATATGCTTGAAACACAGACTAACGGGGCTACTATTCCAAAAAATTCAACCACAACTGTTGACATGGAATCAAGCAAACTGAAGAAGGACCTTTCCTCCGCTCTTTCTTAAGGTGAGTTAACTGGTGTAGCTCAGTGGGATCTCCTGGGTTGGAAGTTTAAATTCCCAGTGTGCCCCCCAGTACAAGGGTCAGCTGAGTTACATTTGCAGGTTCCCCATCTCTTTTCTTTATTTCCATGTTCCTGGTTTTCTCTACCCTAGCTACTTTAACATATAATAAAAATGATTGATTGGTGCAACACTTTCAAGAGAATTAATGGGGTGTAATTTTTCCCATGACAGAACAGAGCTATGGATAGACACAACAGGATATTACAACCAAATTATGTGTGATGTTAAACATGTCACTTGCAGTTATATATCTTTTAAAACTGTAAACAACAGTTGCTGAGTAGATTCATATGTTCTAAAAGCAAAAAGTAAAGCAATCATACTTAGCATTTAGTACACTCTCTGGGTGGTTTATAAGTAAATTAGCATTTAATAAGCAGCAGAAACTGGACACAGACAGACAGACAGGAAGGAAAGAAGGAAGATTTCCTCTCTGTCCTAACAGCATATTGTAGTATGTACAGTAAAACCCCGGCTTACAAATGCCCCGAGTTACATAACATTTGACTTACATAATGATTTTGTGCTAAAACCATGTCCCATTTTACATAAATGTCCTGATTTTCATACATTTACATAACACAATTTCCTATGGGTTTGCTTCAAGTTACATAAAAATTTCATTTTCCCTATGGGTTTGCTTCGAGTTCTGTAAAAATTCATTTCCCTATGGGTTTGCTTCAATTTACATAAAAAAATCATTTTTCCTTTGGGTTTGCTTCGAGTTACATACAAAAAAATTTTTTCCTATGGGTTTGCTTTGAATTACATAAAAAACAATTTAAGCAAAAGCCTACGGAACGGACTTTTTTGAGTAAGTAGGGGTTTTACTGTATTAATTTATCCTCAGGTTTCCTATGGTCACAGTACCCATCTTGAATATCTTCATCAATCAACAACTCTTTACAACACTCTCCAATACGAGACTGAAATTTTCCTAGTTGCTTTTGTACCATAATACAGTGCCTCAAATCTATCTATCTATCTACTATCTCTCTCACAAGCAATTTAAAATATTTGCTTCTCATCGTGTACCTCCTTAACAGTATTCCAAATGCCAATTCAAAATAATGCTTAGGGATTTAAAATTGATTCCTGTTTCCCTGAGACTAATACGAAAACTGGACCTCACATAAGAGAAGTCAGCAGCTATCTCTAAGGATCATGGCTTCTGGAAGGGGACATCCAGTTGAAATAGGGAAATACAAGCTTTCTCCATCCCCACCCCCAAGGGAAAAACAAGAATGGTTGTATGGGACCAGAATGGTAGTATGTTGCTCTAAAAATGTAAGGTTCCGTCATGGTATAAACTACTTCTAAGCTTTGTAGTTCATATACATTTGTTAATTGGCAATGTGGCCACTAAACCATTCAATAAATTAATTTTTCTTATACAAAAAATATTAAACTTTTAAATCTGCTATGCACAACTAAACCGGAGAACCAAGACAAAAGCATCACAGCATCATAGAATTTGAGCAATGTGGTCCCATGCAGCTCCCTACCTTTTCTTTAAACTAGAACTGCAAAGTTCAAAACCAATCCAATTGTGTGAATTATGCCAGCTCATTACTTTTGAGCTTCACTGTATCCATTTTTATGTCCAAGATGCAACAAGATTTTGATGCAGAGGACTGGGATATGCTCTAAAGCATATTTTTAGACCAGTGTTTCTCAGCCTTTTGTTTTTGGACTTCAATTCCCAGAAGCCTAAGCCATTTCCCCAAAGCACCGACCAGCCAATGTATTGACTTAGGCTTTTGGGAATTGAAGTCCGACAATGTTCTGCAGACCATACTTTGGGAAACACTGTTTTAGGCAGTACAGAGAACTTCAGAGAAGAATAGAGGGGAAGAAAAATCTAATTGTCCTGCCTATTAGCTACCAACAATGGATTTAGTTGCTTTTACAGTGTGGTCTTTGTCACTCAGAAGAGTTTTGGTTGAATGTTTTTATTGGAGTTCCCCTCTCTGACTTCTAACTCAGTAACAATTAAAGCGCATTCAGGTATTTCTAGTAGTCATGTTGTTCAAACAATAAAACTTTGCTATAAAATAAACCACCAAGAAATATTTCATTTTTAGCAGAGCACATAGACCAACTTATGTAGTTACAGCAGGAATGAAATATTACTTTCTTTTTATTTGCTAAGCAGACATGCAGAAATACTTGAAGAAGAGATGGCTACACTACATCTAGGAATATTTTGTTTTAGATCAGATCTAATAGGAATATTAGGGAACAGACTTTATAGGGTTTTTTTTTCTGTCTGAATGTTTGTGAAAAAGCTGCTAGTCAGTGCTGGCAACACTGATCTTGATGAAAGGATGGTCTAACCCCGTAAAAGACAACTTCCCATATGAAAAGTTTTAAAACAAATTTGGGGAAGAATTTCTATGGGGTGAAAAATAAACTCATTGCCCCTTGTTACATTGAAAAGTTACCACTATTTATATTTAATCATATCTTATTTCAGCCTTTGGGTTCATCTTAGCTTGGATCTTTTACATTTAGTACTAGACCATTTCTCGGAGGTTTTGGAGAGTGAAAAATTCTCCCTATCACAGACTGGATCTGGAATAATATACCGTATTTTCCGGCGTATAAGACGACTGGGCGCATAAGACGACCCCCAACTTTTCCAGTTAAAATATAGAGTTTGGAATATACTTGCTGTATAAGACTACCTCTCTTCCAATGCACACCAAATAAAAATTAACCCACACTCAACCCGAAGACGCGCAGCCCTCCGAGTCGAATGGGCAGGTTCTGGTGGAGAGCCAATCCACGCTCACGTTCTCCTCCTCGAGGTACAGGAAGATGTGTGCAGCTTGCTTCCCCTTGCTTCATACTCCCCGCACAGAGCAGGGACTCGGCTGCGGCACCCCCCACCATATGCACCGGACATATGAAGCAAGGGGAAACAAGCTGCAGTTAAGTACCTGTCCTATAAGACGACCCCTGACTTTGGCACAGATTTTTCGGGGTTAAAAAGTAGTCTTATACGCCAGAAAATACAGTATATGGAAACATATCCTGGCACTGAAGTTCCTCCACCATCCTGTTCTGGGTTTAGGAAGCAGGCAAATATCCTTAGGATTCCTATGATTTCCTACATCTGGGACTTCCTGGATCAGAAGCAATACTCCTACATCTCAGTTAAACTGTGTACAAGATGTAAGAAGAATATTTCCGGGCTTGCTCCTGAATACCACCAGGAGTGGAGAAGCCGAGCGATGAAGAGCAGTGGTGAGACGCCTTCACCCTAAGGCTGGTTTTGGTCATTGAGGTTACCTCCGACCTTTTCTTTTGTGTTTAAAGTATTTTGCTCTATGGTATTGTTATCAATATTGTATATTTTGTTGTATTTTTGCTCTTATTGCCTTGTATTTTATATCTTTGATATGTAATTGACATGTTTAATGTACTTATTATTATTTTTATTTTCTGTATTTTTATGCTCTGTTATTACGATAATTCTTGGAAACCGCTTTGAGTTATTTCAATTAGAAAAGCGGTATACAAAAATAAACATGAATAAATGAATGAAGAAAAATGCAGAAGCCCACCATGTTACATTTGAAGACAGAGTATGATAAAAGAAATACTTACCTAACACAAAAATACAAAACAGCTGGTCCAGACTTTTTGGGAAAGTCATGTTCCAGCACTCTGCGGTCCAACTGAAGCCAGTTCAGATGGCCCCTGTTAAGAAAGAAGAGAAAGATGAATGCTGAAATAGCAATTAGAGGCCTCACCCTACTGCACTAAACAACTGATATGGTAGGAAGAACATTGAAATCATGCAGATCATTAAACCAAGTTTCTTAGGTGACCTTGCAGTGTTTAAGGGATATACACAACCCTCCAGTGGGAATGACAATATCATCTCAGTCTTAAATGTTTAACATATAAAGTTCAACCTGTCAGGGTGACAAGTGAAGAGGTACTATGAAGAGATGGGAAACCAAACAGCTACTACCACCCTTGGTGTGAGTATATAATTGAAAGCCTGTCAGGATTTCCATTAAAAGGCATTATTGCTAAGAGTTTATACAAGGTCTGTAATAGTTCACTGTGGGCTAAAAGGTAACCAAACAATGTCTCAGACATTTTATTTGCCACCCAGTATGTCTGGAACTGCCTTGCCAATAGAATCTGCCAAACTGCCTTTCAAAAGCTTTTGAAAACACAGCTGTTTCTCTCTCCTGTACCCACACGAGTGCACGTTTATGCATGCATGGACATACATATATACACACATACAGCTATAGCTCCCACATGCTACTCTCAGTTTGCCATGGGAAATAGTTTTGTACTACTTTATCCTGCAAAGGCTGAAGCCAGTCAATAGCATGGATTTCTTCTAAAGAATGGTACAAATAGAATGATAGAAAAAGAACTTTGAAAGATTTTTTTTGCATCCCAGGATCCTTCCCAATATTTCCTCAGGAGTCTTGATACTTGTAGCCTGCTCAGAATTTAATCCTTCTAAGTTCTAAACAGATATTGCAAAAGAGAAGGCATTTGATCCCTGGTTAGCATGAGATGCTAAATGGAAAACTAAGATGTCTTTGCTCCAGACACAATTGGGGTGAAGAACTGTGTTATGGCACTGTACTGTAACCCTCCACTTGCAATGATGTGCTCATAGAGCAGCAATCAAATGCCTGCATTAACAGTAGGAAGGTCACTATACTTCATGAAACCTGAGACTGGTGACAGTCATAAGTGAGATGTGCATTGACTAAGAAGATGTCCAGATGGGCTTTTAGCCATCTCTCTTGAGCTCTTGAGTGTTGGTCCTGGCTCCATTCATCCACATTTCATGGTTGTTGGAGCATGTCAACCTTCCTCCAAGCACTACTTAAGAAATCCCACTCAAGGGTTTTACCTTTTTTACAGTGATCCGATATATGTCATTCCCAGTACCTGTGGATGGAGGGAATTGAGTATTTGGGAGGGGGGAAGGGTGCTTGCAGCTGTCAAAAGCTGCTTCTGTGCTAAATTCACTATAATGAAGGAACTAATGAGTATCGTCAGCATATCTAATGTTTGAACTAAACACTTCCCTTGCTGCTCTTCAGAGAAGCAAGAAAAGTTCAATTATTTCCCCATTCTCCTATCAATCATTGCAGTGTTGGATTAGTTAGGAGGGTAAAAAGATAATCTTATTCTCTTTTTTCTCTTTTTGATTGGTGATAAAAGGCAAAAATGAAGAAAAAATATTTACACTTTTCCTGCCCCTCTATGGAGGAGCTGGAGAAGTGTTTCATTTGCCCATGTGGAGAAATGGCTCATCAGCCACTTCAGCACATGGACAAAATTCACTTGGGGTGTTTACATGGGTGGAGTGGGGGGAGGGGGGAGGAGAGATAAAGCAGGCTAAATGCCATTCATTCCTCTCCATCCTAATGTGACCTGAAAATCAATGAGCCCAGACCACAAGCATTACAGTGGTATCTCGCTTAAAGAGCATAATGCATTCCACAGGACTGCTGTTTAAGTGAGTTTGCTCTTTAAGCGAAACACCATTGTAAGTGACCAATTGTGACTTCTGGCAAGGGGGGGGGGGATTGTGAACCCCGATTTAGTTGTTAAGTGAGTTTTTTGTTGGTTTTAGTTGTTAAGCGAGGTGACCATTCAGAGAAAATTCTGCTGTTTAAGCGAGTTAGTCTCTAAGCAAGACACTCTTTATGTGAGGTTTTACTGTACACAAGTAGCACACAGCTCTCTTTAGCTTTTTCTTGACTGCAACTGTTACCCACCTTTGGGTGTGTTTTTGGCAAAAATAAAATGTACACAAAAATGTGGTATCAATCATGTAGTTCGCATTTCTGTTTCCCATCACTGCAACAGTGCTGTGTTTTTCTTTTATCTAAACACAACTCCACCTTCTTTTTGCAGTTTCTAGGAAGGAAACTCCTGACAACTTCTTCAAAAGTTAGGCATCTTCATGCCACAAAATACTTACGTCTCATCTGTGAAGGCAATTCCAAAGTACTCCTTCTCTTTCAGGTTGAAGTGTGATGCCACGAGATCCAGCAACTCCTTGGCCAAAAGTTTTGGCTAGAAAATAAGAAGAACACACACTCAGCATGACAAAATTACTGTGGGAAGGTGGCAGTAATGGGGGAGATTAAAGATGGAGGAGAGAGATTTGTGTCCTTTGAACCTGTTTGGAAATGACTATATCTGGTGCCAGTCTTTCTTCTTATGCAACATAACTGCTTATTTACAGAATGGGCTGGATGGCAAAGAGCTGTCTCTACCAGGCACTGCCAGGAGCAAAGAGCACAATGCTACAGTACATACATTTGTTTGGAGCCTGGCAGCTGGTTTCTCCAGCTGCATAAATGATATTGCCATTATGTGTAAACTTGCATGCACACATCATTCCCAAAGTATGATGTGGGACACATTGAAAACAGACTCTTCTCTCCCAACAGTTGCAGAAGATCTTTTCCAGCTGAGCTTGGAGACTGAACAATTACAATAGCCATAAACAATAGTAAAGTCAAGAGATAGCACTGTACTACAAGAGATACATCCCTGGGTATCTCTCTTCCACACATCTGAATTAATAATGGCTATTTTATTCCAAAATTTGAAATAATCTTCCCTAATATGGCGCACTCCAGTTGTGTTGACTTTATCTTCCACCAATGTCAGGCCCTATTTTAGTTGGCCAATTTCTGTTCAATAAACAGTAGCCTCAAGGCTGTTTTCAGCATTTTGCCTTAGGAAGGCTAAACATTCCAATTACTTTAATAAATAATATTTTTTGAATAATGCCCACTCCTTCTAGAAAACACTTAGGTGAAATGAGGACAGTTTATAGCAGTGATGGTGAACCTTGGCACTCCAGGTGTTCTTGGACTTTAATCCCCAGAAGCCGAAGTCTCTGAATCCACATGAATGGGTTTACTGCGTGTACGCGTAGTAAACCAATTCCTGTGGATTCACAGAGACTTGGGCTTCTGGGAATTGAAGTCTAAGAACATGCACAGTAAACCCATTCATGTGGATTCACAGAGACTTGGGCTTCTGGGAATTGAAGTCCCAGAACACCTGGAGTGCCAAGGTTTGTCATCGCGGGTCTGTAGAATACTTCTCTACTATGTGCTACACATTGTGCAAAATCATGGGGCAGACTCATGCAGTACTAGCCAGGTTTATGGGGTGGTGGTGAGAATATTATCTAGTACTGTATTTATGTAATTAGTGTACAAATAAGCACTCACCAGGTTAATCTATGGTAATGATTCTAAATGAACAGGTGGGGGTATCCTTTGCAAAAGGCTTTAAAGGCAAATATAATTAATTTACTGGTGCCATTTTAGATGCTAAGGGAGACTTTGAAAATATAATGGTTTGTAGTTCAGTTTTCTACTCATGAATATACTATAAATCTACTATAACCCTAATTCCAAGAATGACGATCAGGTTGATATCCTACCTTTCCCTCAACAAGGCAGGCCAGCATATTATACTCATATTAAAGGTGTGGAAATAGATGCTGATCTCAATTTGTTTATGACCATCTAGTGAATTCATAACAGACATAAATTCTGAACTGGAGGGACTTATTAATTAACAGTGCTGCCTCTTAGCCACTAAACTAGAACGGCTTCAGATATTTTACAGGATTTGGCAGCTAAGCAATAGCAACAACAGCTGCTGAGAACATCTTGCTGTCCCTTGGAATACTTAATAAGCCAAATAAACACAAAGGGTTGCTCCTTGCTTCTAAAGACAAGGAAGTACCTATTGCTAATGAGGCATGAAGTCATCCTTCTGGGATGTACTATAGATGGCATGATAGGATTTCCACCCACCTACTGCCTCACATCCTATCGCTCCCACATTTTGTTTCCTGTTTTTTTTTTTTTTTTTACTATCTGCAGTTTTGAAACAAAACACTCTTGGTTACAAGCACATTTCCTTCCTGGCCTCCACTTCATTAGCTTGGACATGGGGGCAACAATCAAGGATCTCCACTCCTAGAAGCCCTTACATATGCCACATTTCTTTCGAGCAATATGCTGCATCAGATAAAGGACAGCTCTATATTCAGTAGATAAGGGGATCAGGAAGAAGAGAAAAGGAGACACGGTCAGCTCTAGCTGCAGTTAAGTTACAATCCTGGCATCCCTGGGGTGAGATCAGGAGACAGGCTGTCATGTTAAGCTTGGTTTCTCCTCCAATATTTTCTTTTCCACCCTTTATTTGACATGCAGCAATGAAAAGATGGTGTTATTTTCAACATTCCTGGCTTAAAACCTTAACAACAGAAATAGATGGCATGTAGCCTTCCAAATGAAATTGGACTTGGACTCCCATCAGTCTTAGCATAGCAATAGTGAGGGAAAATGGAACCTGCACTTCAAGTACCTCTTGCAGTCCCTCATTCTTGCTGTAGATCCTTCTTGGAAAGCTGAACAATACATTGATTGGGAGGATTTTCTCTGTCGCTGAAGACATGACTGTCACAGCTGACATTTTTCTTAGTTGATATGTCCTGCTAATTTGTGTGTGGTTGTGGTTAGGTATGATTGGTCTTCAGGAGCTGAGCCCAGTTTTTGCTTGCATATCTGATTTCTCAGACAGGAAGATCTGCCAGAAACATATTCTGGAATTCTAATGTGATTTCAACTCTAATGGTGGGTTATCTGTAATGTAAAGATCTAAATTGAACAGATTGTTGAAATAAACTGGAAATCTAGGAGAAAAATGAGAATAATTTCAGATGCTGAGAAAAGACCTTTTTATTCTGGTCCCAGTATATTTTGGACAAAGGTTCTTCCAGTGCAGTTAGAGATAACAGCAATATGGGAAATACCTCCTAGTATAATTTGAATATTTAAATTTTTTATTGGCAGAAGAAAGAAAGAAAGAAAGAAAGAAGTGTGCAGTCTGTCTCCACTCTGTTCAACCTCATTCTGAAGAAAACATGTACAGTATACCTAACCCTTATAGAAATTATATGGAAATCTATAAAGACATGCGGCTTTCATACAGAAAGTCAATTAAATTTAAAAGGAAAAGGAGAGTCAATTAACCTAAATAAGGAAAGGCAGACTGAAATATCATCCAACTTTTCATGATCATCATACAAATTCAGTATGTATCCAAAACAGCATTTTTTTCTCAGAGTGGATATTGAAATTGTGTGAGAATCTGCAAAATCAGTTTCGATAAAAAAACAATGATGGGATTTTTTTAAAAAAAAATCAAATGTGACTATGGCAAGGACCAACAATACTATCATACTAATAGATATACTGGAAACTCTACAGTTTATGGTGCCCTGAGACACACATGAGAAGACTATCTATGGCTTTTCTCTTTAAAATGTTCAGAATGTTGAAGCTGTTTCAAAATGTTCACAATATTATGCACAGTATGTATTTTTGTCCAGATTTGGAAGAATGCTACCTTTTTAGTTTACAAGTCCCAGAGGCTGTGTTGTTGTTGCTGTTCCCAAACTCTGATATTGCCCTTTGCGACAAAATTCCCTAGTATACATTGAGTAGTGAGGTGCAATAAATGCTGATAAGTCAATTCTGTCTCATGGCAACACTTTTTAGGGCTTTCTAGGTATAAAGCACAGTAGTGATTTACCACTCCTTTCTTGCAGGGGCCATCTGGGATCATGCAGTTTGCCCAATGCTACACAGGTTGTCTCTTCTGCTATGAGACACAGTGGGGGAATCAGACTTCCAATCAGAGGCTTAACTCACTGAATTCACCAACCAGTGGAGCCACTTCAACAACAAAGTCATGGGGTTCTGGAATCCATGCTAATGGTTATTATCATTGGCATTTCTGCCAATCAATATTCCCCCTTCCAAAACAACAACAACAACAACAACAACAACAACAACAACAACAAAAACCATCACTTATTCACAAGTATCTGTCATTCAGGATAGAAAGAAATAACATGGGGAAAATCTGTTTTGTCAGGCAAATCTTATCAAATTTGCTATTGACATACAATTTACAGATCAATCATGTAAAATCTACAGAATTAAGCAAGAGAAGTAGGTAATCAGCTAGTTCAGGTGTTCCCAACCTACAGCCCGTGGGTCAGACCTGGCCCACGATGCCATTTCAACCAGCCCATTGCTGTCTCCCCTGCATCCAGAAGCAGGTGCACTTATGTCCATACCTGTCAACCATCCCGGATTGGCCAGGATTTCCCAATTTTTGGTGCCAATTTGCGCCATTTCCTGCCCACAGCTGCCAAACCCCCAGAATTGGCCGTGGGGGGAAAAGAGGTACTGCGCATCCCTTCTGCACAGATTGCCTTCTACGCATGCGTAGAAGGCAACTTGCGCAGAACCGTTTCTGTGCAGGTCGCGTAGAAGGCACAGATCCTGTATTTTCTGGAGCCGCGGTTGACAGGTATGCTTATGTCAGCCATGCGCAAACGCACCCGCAGCTGATGTAAACATGGAAGTGGGCACATTTATGTCAACCGTAAATGCACCTGCCTCTGCTTTCGTGGGTGTGGTCCGGCCCACTCAGCTGTTCCGGGGGCATGGTCAGGCCTTCAGCGCAAAAAGGTTGGCCACCTCTGAGCCAGTTACTCAGAGTGATCACTTATGTCAAATTTCCTGATAATTTTAATAGCAGAGTCAAACAATCACCCATTTATCCTGCCTTGTCAATTGGAGAGAACTCCTACTAATCCTCAGGCAAGTTTTTCTTTTATTTATTTATTTAGTGTTTTGAAGTAGCACAATTAGGATTTGTTGGTGTACAAAAAGTATGAAAATGTTGAAAAGAAATGAACATTTCAGATAAATGTTTTACAAGAGCCTTTTTCACAGAGATCCACAAGATTCAGGATGATTACAAGACAGGTTGTCAGGAAAGGAAGTAGGTTAATTAATGCCAAGTGTGTACTGACATCACCAAACAAAAGCTGCAGGGTTCAATTATAATGATGTTATTTAATTGCAAACCTGTGCATATATACAGAAGGAGCTCAGGTGTACTTAGATTGCCCAGAGGAGCAGCTATCCCTTTACAGAGAAGACATCTAAAACAGTAAAGCTGCATGTCGCTCTCCAGAGACTTCAGCATTGAGAGCTGCAGCGGAGATAAGCTGATCCATGTTCACTCACAAGGCAAAAGGGATGAGCAATGACCTCCTTTCCATTCAAGTCATACAAATGCTTCATTAGAAACACTGGAGGCATCTTAATGTGCCTTTTCAGTTTGCAATTAAATTTCTTGACTTTGCGTTTCCCAGAAGCTTGTTTGTTTCTCATTAAACAAAACTCTTCTCAACCTTGTGACTGCCACAGAAACTGGCTGCCAACCGAACTTAGCGCCTTAGATGTAAGAATGGGGGGGGGGGGGACCGTATATTTGTATACACTCCTTGCTTCCTATTTGGAAAGTGCTATATTGGTTGCCTGATCATAATATAACAGAGATGAGATGCCCTTTCCCGGCCCATGCCTTGCCACTGCTATGGGAGCTGCCAGTATGCTTCCGGGTACAACTCAAGGTGCTGGTTTTGACCTTTAAAGCCCTACATGGCAGTAGGCCAGGATATCTAAGAGACCGCATCATCCCAAGGTGTTTGACCAGTCCAACGAGGGAGGAACATAGGAGCTCGCTGGTGGTCCCATCAGCCAGGGATTCACATCTTACCGGGACCAGGAGGAGAGCCTTCTCAGTGTCAGCCCCGACTCTTTGGACCCTCCTGCCACCAGAGCTGCGTCTCCAGGCAGAACTGCATCCCTTCAGGAAGGCTCTGAAAACCTGGCTCTGTCAGCAGGCATGGGATGCATCTGGCAGCACATCTGGCTCATTTAGCCCTGTGGGGTTTTAATTAAGGGGTTATGGGTTTTTTTACAGATGTTAATTTTTCAACAGTTCTATCAGTGGGTTTTTAATTGTATAAGTTGTTTTACTTGATGTAAGCCACCTCGCTGAGGTGAGGAAGGCGGCCTATAAATTGAATAAATAAATAAATCTCTATGGGCATCTAAAACATTTGTTTCACAAGGTAGTGACAGTCCTATCTGCTTCGTCGCCAATAGCAGCTTTCAATTCAATTACTGCATATAAATTTATATTCTGTATTAGTCCATTCTTTGTCTAAATTCAATGAGAATTAAAATAACCAATTCAATGAAGTCCAGTTCTTCGGCTCTTCTTCTGACTCTGTGTCATATCTGGTTCTTTCCGCAGAGAAGTTAGCTAGTATTCAAATGACTGATGTGGTTCAAAGGAAATAAAAGTAATACATGATTTATATGTAATGTAGGATGCCAATCAGTACAAACGTTACAGAAATATGAAGCAACGATCTTTGTTGTTATCTTTTTATCAGCAAACAATGTAATAATACTATGTAACAAGCCCCCGATCCTGAAGATTTGTGTTGCAGGATTTTGTACAAAGAATATTTTTCATTACAGCACAAATTTGCTTTTAAAAAACATATTAATAGATATTACACTGTTCAATGAAGCTGAAGATTTGTGTGAATCTATGGAGAAAATGCTTACACAGAAAAGAGTATTTTAATGGTAAAATAATGTTGCCATTATGGCCTAATGAAGCAAATATTATTCACACAAGTGCTGTCCAGTGCCTGTTTCAGAAAGTCAGCAGTTGACTCTAAATTGCCTCTCTCTCATTTGCATAGGAAAATGTGACTATTTGTTCCTATCATGCACCCTCCCCCAACAAAAGCATGGTATTGGTATAATTAACTTCCCCCCACTTCGGTGGGAAGGTAAAGAGTGTTCCATGCACTCCGGTGTCTAGTCATGCCTGCCACATGACCACGGAAATGTCTGCAGAGGCAGACAGTGCTGGCTCTTCGGCTTTGAAACAGAGATGAGCACTGAACCCTAGAGTCAGATAGGACTGGCTTTCAAGCAAGGGAAACCTAACCTAACACAACTTCTTTCTTGAAAAGATCAACATGGCATGTGGATTCAGCTATGAGTTACTAGAGGCCCAAAGAAAGATAATGGAAGTGGAAAAAGAAATTAAAACCCTTCAAGCTAAACAAGCTAATTCAAAGGGTAAATGAAAGTCTGCCATTAAGTTTCTTGCATATAAGACCCCACACACACCAACTTTCTGCTCTGCCATTCTCCTCACCTTACTGCATTTTTTTTTGCCGCAAAAAGAGTTTGGGAAATTCTGCCTTAAAAATGCGTGCAAAGATAGACAAACAGGAGCCTCCTACTGCAAAAATAATCTTCTTTTTCTTTCTCTTCTCAAAATGGGGGCTGCAGACTCAGGTCAGAAGTATGAAGTTTCACATTCCACCTCTGCTAAAGGCAAAGTTTTCCCTTGTTTGAAAGCCAGCCGTATCTGACTCTAGGGTTCAGTGCTTATGTCTGTTTCAAAGCCAAAGAGCCAGCACTGTCTGCTTCTGCAGATGTTTCCATGGACACATGGCAGGCATGACTAGACACCCGAGCGCACTGAACACTGTTTACCTTCCTACCCAAGTGGTCGCTAATTATCTACTTGCAATTTCTTGCTTTCGAACTGCTAGGTTGGCAGGAGCTGGGACAAAGATGGGAGCTCATTCCGCCCTGCAGTACTCGGGAATCAAACTGCTGACCTCCCGCCTTCCAGTCAGCATCTTAGCCACTTGAGCCACTGCAGTCCCTCTACTTCTGCTAGTCTCTCCCAAAATTGCCAGATAAAGAGTTGCAATTCAGCATTCTACCTGTGCCCCCCTCCCGGACCTACAGTGAAAAGTTCGGTTTCACTTACCAGTGATAACTTTCGTTCTTCGAGTATATAGTTTGTGAATACACACTCATGGGGGTTATGCGCCTGCGCAGAACGTCAATCAGAGGCTTGAAAAGCTATTGGTCAAAAGTTTTGGCGGTAGGACCGCCCACCGTACCGCCCACCCTGAGGCGCCCGCGCGCCATTTTACCTCAGTTCCATACTTAAGCCAAGCACAGGATAAACTAATCGATCTCATCCGTGCAGCTCAAGAGGGGAGGCAGGGTGGGTAGTGTGTATTCACAAACTATATACTCGAAGAACGAAAGTTATCACTGGTAAGTGAAACCGAACTTTCTCCTTCGTATAGTTTGTGAATCCCCACTCATGGGAGATTAGCACGCTCACACTCACTTGGTCGGTGGGCAGTCGGATGAGATGATCCCACGATGAGTATGTAGGTCTGGTAGATTGGTCCGTCAAGGGCGTTGAGTCCGGAGCCCCCTAGTAAGGACGACACGGCCAAGTCTGACGTCCTCAGTGGCTCTGGTGTCCACCCTGTAGTGCTGGACAAATGTGGAAGGTCTGGACCAAGTGGCAGCCTTACATATGTCCTCGAGCGGTGTGCCCTCCAGGAAAGCAGTGGATGTGGCAACCGCCCTGGTGGAATGTGCCCTGACATGCGGTGGAGGTGGCAGCGAGGCTGACTCGTAGACCAGGTAGATGGTAGATGTGATCCATTTGGAGAACCTTTGGGCAGAGATGGGTTCACCCTTGGACTTTCCTCCATAAGCCACAAAGAGGCGTTGAGACTTCCTGAACTCCCTTGTCCTGCTGGTGTAAAACAATAAAGCTCATTTCACATCCAGCGTGTGCCAAGTCCTTTCTTGGGCGTTAGTGGGGTTCTGGAAGAAAGGTGGCAAGGAAATAGTCTGTGCCATATGAAACTGGGAGACCACCTTGGGGAGGAAGGTGATATCCGCTTGGAGGACCACGCGGTCGTTGAAAAACTGAAGAAACGGTGCGTCTGCCCGTAGGGCCACCAGTTCACCAGCTCGTCGAGCAGACGTGATAGCCACTAGAAACGCCGTCTTCCATGTGAGGAGACGAGCATCGGCGGTAGCCATGGGCTCGAAAGGAGTCCTGGTGAGCACGTTGAGAACGGTAGACAGTGACCATTGTGCCGTTGGAGTCCTGACCGGAGGGAAGGCGTTCCGTAGTCCTTTGAGGAAACGCTTCACCGTTTGGTCGCGAAAAGCACCAGAAGCCGGCGAACCAGCCGGGGAGTGAGCCACTACCGCTGCGAGGTGGACTCGGATGGAAGTAATGCTAAGGCCAGACTCCGCCAGATGGAGGAGGTAGGTTAAGACGTCCTGCAGTCCCACCTGCGGGGGGGACGTCCGCTGGGATGCCAGAAAAGCACAAAAACGTCTGTATTTGGAAGCATAGGACTTCCTTGTGGAAGGGCGTCGTGCTAGTTCCAGGATCCTGGATAGTCTGGGGTTATCCTCCACGCGGTGAGGTGGAGGCTGGGTAGGTCCGAATGGTGAAGCTGGCCGTGCTCTATTTGGAGAAGCGTCGGTGATTCCGGCAGTGTGCGATACTGTGACGACATGCGTAACAGCAGCGGAAACCAGGGTTGGTGAGGCCATGCTGGGGCCACCAGAATCGCATTGGTCCTGTGTTGGTACATCCTGGTGAGTACCTTCTGGACCAGAGGAAACGGAGGAAATGCGTAGAGATAGTCTTGATCCCACCGTTTCATGAAGGCATCGCCCTCAGAGTTCAGTCCGATGCCTGCTCTGGAGCAGTACCTGTGGCATTTCTTGTTGGACTCCGACGCAAAGAGGTCGATGCTCGGTGTCCCCCAGGTCTCGCAAAGCGACTGGAACACCTCGTCGTCTAGCTCCCATTCGTGGGTCGTCGAGGTGAGACGGCTTAGGTGGTCTGCCAAAACATTCAGTTTGCTCTGAATGTGCACTCCAATCGGGAAGATGTGTCTTTCCAGGCACCATTCCCAAAGCTGCACAGCAAGGTAAAGGAGGGTGGTGGACCGCGTCCCGCCCTGCTTGTTCAGGTATGCCACAGCCGTGGTATTGTCCGAGGCCACCTGGACCGCCTTGCCGGTGAGCAGAGTCTCGAAGGAACGTAGGGCCTTCCAAATGGCCAGGAGTTCCAGGTAGTTGATGTGGTGCACCATCTCGTGAGGCGACCAAGCGTTGTTGACCGTGAGAGTCCCGCAAGCAGCCCCCCAGCCGAGGTTGCTTGCGTCGGTCAGTATCTTCAACGAGGGTTGCGGGGGGTAAAAACTCTTCCCCGTGGCCATGTTGAGTGGCGTCGTCCACCACAGCAGTTGGTCCATCAGCTCCGGAGATGGAACCAACCGTTTGGACTGGCTCTCCCGAAGTGCGTCGAATTCGTGAAGAAGCCACGACTGCAGGGACCGAAATTTCAACTTGGCGTGGGGGATCACTGCCGTTGTTGAGGCCATCAGGCCTAGAAGTCTCTGAGCCTTCTTCGCCCGGATGCACGGTTTGGTGCGAAAGTCGCTTACCCCTCGCGCGATGTCCTGCAAGCGTTTCTGGGGGGCGTAGGCTCTGGTAGTAAGCGAGTTGAGTACCGCTCCAATGTACTCGACGCGTTGAGAGGGAACCAACTTCGATTTGGTGAAGTTGATCCTGAGGCCGAGACTCTCCATGAGGTGGACCGTGAATTGTGTGTCCCGAATGGCCGACGAGCTGGTGGGGGAGACAATCAGCCAGTCGTCGATGTATGGGAAGACCCTGATCCCCCGTTGGCGGAGGAAGGCAGCCACTGGAGCCATGCATTTGGTGAAGACCCACGGCACCGTGGCCAGACCGAACGGTAGGCACCGGTACTGGTACACAGAATCGCCGATGCGGAATCGGAGGAACCTTCTGTGGTCTTCGAGGATGGAGACATGGAAGTAAGTGTCCTTGAGGTCTATGACTGTGAACCAGTCCCCTTTGTTGATGAGAGGGAGGACGGTTTGCAGGGTCACCATCCGGAACTTCCTGGTGTGGATGCACTTGTTGAGGCGGCGTAGGTCCAGAATCGGGCGGAGTCCTCCGTCCTTCTTCTGAACCACGAAGTACCTCGAGTAGAAGCCGTTGTCCCAGTCAGGTGGGGCTACCCGCTCGGTGGCCCCCTTGGACAGAAGAGTTGATATTTCTTCCTCCAAATGGGGGGACGAGGTGGTGAAGCGATGTCTTCCTACCCGAGGCATCCGCACGAACTCGATGGTGTAGCCAGAGGATAAGATCTTTAAGACCCACTGGTTGTCCGTGATGCCCGACCACACCTGGAGGAAATTCCAGAGGGGAAGGTATGGGATGTGGAGCGAGAGAGACTCGGCCGTCGTGGCTTCAAACACGGGACTTGGACTTCGCGTCGGAACGCTTGCCCTGCCCGTAGGGCTGGTAGCGGGACTTGTGCTGGTGCCGTTGTTTGTAAGGGGCAGACCTGGGTTGCTCTATTGGGCCCTGTTGTTGCGGGTTCCCCTGGTACCTCCGTGTGAAGGGCTGGAACCTCGGCCTGGCGGGCGTGGCCGGCGTGGTGAGCCCCAGGAACTTGGCCGTGGAGTTCGTTTGCCGCATCTCGTTCAGGACCTTGTCGGTGTCCTGTCCGAATAGGCCTTGTCCGTCGAAGGGAAACTCCTCAATGAGCTTCTTCATCGCATCATCGAGGGAGGTGCCCCTAAGCCAGGCATGACGACGGAGCAAAATTGCGGAAGCCATGTCCTTTGCCGCATAGTCGTTGATGTGCCTGGCCGTTCTCATTTGCTGCTCCGCTAGGAAGTCCCCTTCGGATGCCAGCGCGTCGATCCGTTTCTGGGCGTCGGCGGGCAGCTTTGCTGTCTCTACCTTCACCTGCTCCCAGAGGTGGGACTGGTAGAGGCCCATGGCAGCCGAGTAGTTGGCGGCGCGGAGGAAGAGGGAACCGGTGGTGTAGAACTTTCGGCCTACCGCGTCCAGCTTCTTCCCTTCCGGAGTCGAAGGAACCGGAAAGCCGCTGGTGGCCGTCCTGTGTTGGAAAGCCTTGACCACCAGCGAGTTTGGCAAGGGGTGAGCTTGCAGGAACTCGACGTTCTCGTCCAGGACTCTGTACATGCCATCGAGCCTGGACGAAACGGAGTGAGCCGATACTGGCTTCCTCCATGTTGCCTTCGCTGACGTCAACATGGACGGGAGCATGGTGATATGAACCGGCCGAACCGCTCGTCTGTCCAGTTTGGCGGTCATTTGGTCCTCACTCTCCAGTGGTGGCTGGTCCACTTTCAGGTTCAGGGCGGTGCCCAACCGCGTCAGCATGGCCGTTAGCGAGCGTTGGTCCTCACCACGTGGTGGGCCAACCGCGCCGATGGCCTGTTCCGGTGTTCGCTCGGCGTCGACATCTCCCTCGTCTTCCTCCGAAGACGCGCTGGAGTCATCGGAGGACAAGGGAGGAACTCTTGCATCCACGTCGGTACCGCGCCAGTACGGCCTGGGCGGGCCGGCGGGATGGGAGTCCACCGCATTGACGTCTGGACCACACCAAGACGATATGGGTGGGCCAACGGAGCAGACCCTCGACCCTCGGGAGGTCGGTGGGGCCACAGCAGGGCCAACATCCCTGGGGCTTGCGGTGGTCGGTACCGGAGCCGCAGAGGCCGCAGGCATGGAGGTCTTGAACTGGCTGGCAAACGTCTGTGCCATGACCTCAAACATCCCCTTGAGGAACGCCATCTGGGATGCATCTACAGCCGATGGTGGCGACGGAATGGTGGCCGACGGAACGGTGGCTGGAAGAGTCGGCGACGAAACGGTGGCCAGTATGGTGACTTCCGCTTCGTCGAGAGTTGGAGTCCTGGGCCTTGGGGAGACAGAGGCCTGCCTCATGGGCGAACGGCCCCTCCTTAGAGGTGGAGATGGGGGGACCTGAAGTGGGCGAGCTAGAGCCCCAGCCCTGCGACCTTTTTCAGGTGATCCCGAGGAAGACCGTCCTCCCCAGATGGAAGACCCCGGCGAAGGACATCTAGCAACCGAGAAAGGCGGCGAAGGCCCAGGAGAGACTGGAGGGCGAGGAGTAGGCGGGAGCGATCGCCTCTTCTCCGACCCGTGTTTCTTTTTCTTCTCCCCGTTCTTGTCCTTCTTCTTCTTCTTCCGGATAGGGAGCGTGGAAGAAGAAGCGGGAGGAGGCTGAGAGGCATCAGCGGAGGTAGAGGCAGCCGCGGTGGGGGCCAGAGCAAGTCCATCAGGTGGGCCTTGAGCCGGTTGCTCCGGTTCTGCACTGCAAGGCGCGTAAATTTCTTGCAGTGAGGGCAAGACTGGCTCTGGTGAGACTCCCCCAGGCAGAAAAGGCACAGGCTATGGCCGTCGGAAGCAGGGAACTTCTTGTGGCAAGCCGTGCACTGTTTATAGGCTGCAGCCATCAACCAAAAAATTCTTCCAGTGGAAGGTTCCAGAAGACGGGTACCCCGAAGGGCGGGCCAGCCGCCACCCCCTTGAGGGGGAAAACGGTGACCGGAGCGAGTAGGCAACTGAGTCCACCCGAAGGAAGAAACAGCACCGGGGTGGCAATCCTGCCCGAAGGACAAGATCGCCGTAAAAAAATTTTGAAATTCGCTAAAGGCTTTCCCTCAGAAGGGCGAGAAAAATTGAGAAGCTCTCAACGATCGTCCTGCTGCTACGGCGGAAAGAAGAGAACTGAGGTAAAATGGCGCGCGGGCGCCTCAGGGTGGGCGGTACGGTGGGCGGTCCTACCGCCAAAACTTTTGACCAATAGCTTTTCAAGCCTCCGATCGACGTTCTGCGCAGGCGCATAACCCCCATGAGTGGGGATTCACAAACTATACGAAGGAGAACACAAGGTTTCCTTTTAACTATGGATATAAGAAAGACAACTAACTTCAAACAATTGTGTGAGTCTCACTTTTGAAAGAAAAAAAAAGGGGGGGTTGTTTTCTATCCATAAGCCTGAACAAATGTGCAAATTTTAAACCACCCACCTTCCCACTTTCCCATCTGGCAGCAGGAGCCTAAAGTGAAGGCAAAAGAAACAGATTTGTTTGAGGAACATACACCTATCTGGCAAGCAGTCAAGATTACGCACAATGCTCCTAACATTTGGGTATTCCAATGGGCAGGATCAGCATTTTTTGGAACAGTGAAGCACTGTTTCTGATAGTAGCAGTATCAAAGGGTAGCCACTACATGTTCTAATAGGCTGATTACACATGCAACATAATCATACAAAGCAACTGTGCCTGGATTGTACAATATCAGGTTGCAGACAGAGAAAATGGGGAGAGGTATGCATGTAAGATAAATGTCTGTGTTGAACAAACACATGTAACCCCAGGAGCTTAGCCAGCATCAGAAGCAGACCTTTAGGTTAAAACAAAGTTGCACACCATTGTTTCAAGATAATAAATATTTGGAAACCATATATATAATGCCTTTTTTTCTTGCAACAAATGACTCTCAGATGACAAAAGGGTAGTAATTATACTTCAAATGGAGTCCAAAAAAGGAATGTGTTTGAATCTCTTTCCATGTAAATTATTCACACACAAGATATTAAAATGGTCTTTGTATAGGCACTTAACATAATGTGTTGAATAAAGATTGGACAAAATCTTCCATACTCTTTGCTAGTTTACAAAGACTCACATGAAACACAAGAAGCATACAAGGGTCTGGTACATACCTGTCAACCTTCCCGAATTGGCTGGGATTTCCCGATTTTCAGCGCCGAATTGCGCCATTTCCCGCCTGCAGCTGCCAAATCCCGGAATTGGCAGCGGAGGAAAAAGAGGTACTGCACATCTCTTCTGTGCAGATCGCCTTCTACACATGCGCAGAAAGCTTTTATGCTTGCGTAGAACCCTTCTATGCATGCGTAGAAGACGATCTGCGCAGAAGGGGATCGTAGAAGCCTTTTACGCAAGCATAGAAGGGTTCTACGCAAGCGTAGAAGGGTTCTATGCAAATGTAAAAGCCTTCTATGCATGCGTATAAGGCGATTTGCGCAGAACCGTTCTGCGCAGGTCACATAGTAGGTGACCTGTGCAGAACCGTTCTGCGCAGATCCCATATTTTCCAGAGCCGCGGCTGACAGGTCTGGTTTGGTGTATTTTCAAGTGTAAAAATGCTTTCCTTCTCCTCAATACTCTTATGTGTCTGATATTTTCTTCAAGATATGAATACTCTCCCACCCAACTAATACTACAACTGCAAAGTAATTGCAATGGAGAATAGCGTACAGTATTTGCACTAAGGCCTAGAAAGCTGGCAATGAGCCATAGCCTTAATTACAAAAGAATAAAGCTTAGGGTTGCTACTCTCTTCTTTAAGCAGCATGAACAATCCTAATTTGGACTCACGTGAAAGTAATATTTGCTTGGTGTCATTGCCAAAGTGACATTACCCTAATGGCAGAAAGTGAAGAAGACCTAAAGCGCCTTTGGATGGGGGTGAAACAGGAGAGTGCAAAAGCTGGCCCAAAACTCAACATCAAAACCACCAAGATCATGGGATCTGGCCCCTATCACTCCCCGGCAAATAGAAAGGGAGGAAATGGAAACAGTGACATACTTCACCTTCTTGGGATCTAAAATCACTGCAGATGGTGAAAAAAGATACTTACTTCTTGGGAAACAAGCTATGGCAAACCTAGGCAGCATGATAAAAAAGTAGAGACATCACCCTGCCAACAAAAGTCCGCATAGTTAAAGCAATGGTATTCCCAGTAGTGATGTATATGTGGGAAAATTAATAGCTTAATCAACAAATTTATACCTTGATGTGTTGTGCAAAGATAGTCAATCTCTCTATACATTTCTTCCGCAAAAATCCTTTCAACCCAGAGTAATTCTGACACAAAATTATTATTATCTAATGTTTTCTTAATTTCATTTTCCTTGGCCACAAGGATTTTTCAAAATGAAACCTCAATCACTTGGGCAAATTTACTTATTTAAGGCAAAACAAAATCAAGCCAATTTTTTTGTGAAAATTTTGTGAGGAAAATTGGCAATGTTTTACAGACACAAATGCTTTGAAAAATCAGATTTTTATTTTATTTTATATAGCTCTTCTACAATGAAATAAAACGGGTGGGGAGACTTCAAAGTATAAATGCATTTATAGCAAAGCACCCTTCAGATGAGTTTCTTCTCAATTTTCTAAAGATATGTGATAGGTGAAGTCAAGAAATGCAATTGTGTTTCAAAACCATCCAACCATATCTTGCATGCCTGGTCAAACCTTAAATATAATCATGTCAAATTCTGAGACAGTTAGGCCCAACAAGGAACTATTATGACAAGACAGTCTAGAAAGATCAGTGCTCAGTCAAAATTAAATAGTAAAAACATTATCAAACCAAGCGTTTTCTCCTTCACCTCTAAAACACACACTTTATTACTGATTATTTTAAAGCTACTTTTACAGTGAAAACTACCACAGGGTTGAGCATCTGTGCTTTAAAAGATTTTGTCATAACAATACTGGATAAAAATATGAGTTTAGATAGTTTGTACCTCGTGGAACTGCAAACCTGTGTAACTCTCCAGTGTGTATAATTTAGGATCAGTTGTAGAAACATGTAGTTGCAGAACCACTGTTTAAAAGGCACTTGTTCTCTTCCTACTAATCTGGAGACATGGGGGTGGAATCTCTCTTCTGGTTTGGTCTAGTAGGTGTAGCTGCTGACTAGTCACACTCTTTGAGTGCAAAACATCAAGAAAAAAAAGCTAATGACAACACCAATAGAGCCAATAAGTTGGTTTGGATGAGACTTCCATACTTCCAGCCAGGGCCGCCATCAGGGCAGTACTACCAGTACTGCCGTATAGGGCCCGGAGCTGACAGGGGCCTTGCCGCTGTCAGCCATAACTATGACATTACTATGTGTGTGCGTGTGTGTGTGAGGGGGGGGGGTTAATAGGATTGCTCAGTATGGGGCCCAGAAATTGCTGATGACGGCCCTGCATCCAGCGCCTGTATATTTTTCTTCAAGGACATATTTTGAGGGGAAAAGAATTTGAGATTACGAGCTCCACTGAAGGTGATTACAGTTTTTTTTTGAAGAAACACTTGTCTTCCTCTGAAGGCATAAAATTCTGGCCTTTGAAATGTCTTGTTTTTTAATAGGGAGTTAAAAAATGTTCACAAAAACATATTCCTGCTTAGTTCAGCTCTGGTACCTTTTTTGCACCAAAGAACATCACAAGATGGACTGTAGGAAGAACTCTGTAATGTCTCCACTGATTCACTTAATTTTTTATGCAAATAAAATGTGCCTCCTGAATAATTCCTCTCACGTGCATTGAAGCACATGTAAACATATATATACATGCACAGACACAGGAATTTTCGCAAGGTACAATATCAGAAAATACATATGAACAATGATGGTGATGGTTCAGGTTCCAAGGTATAATGGTATGATAATAAGTACCTCTAGTTGACTATGAAAGGAAGAGGTATCCCCATCATTTTTTGTTTTGTGTGCTGTTAAATCAGTTGTGGCGTATGGTGATCCTTACTAAGGTTTCTAGGCAAAGAATACAGAGAAGTAATTTATGATTCCTTTCTTCTGGGGGCACCCTGCGACAGTACAGCTTGCCTCCCTGTTTCTTTTTCGGGGAGGCACAGTGGGGAATTTAATTCCCAACTTCTGGCTCCATATCCAGATACCTAAGCCACACCACATACTCCTCAATTAATCAGAACTATGATGGGAATACCAGAATACTTTATATGCCTCATGAGAAATCTGTATATGAGTAAAGAAGCAACAGTTAGGACAGAATATGGAATGACGGAGTGGTTTGGAATAGGAAAAGGAGTAAGACAAGGCTGCATTTTGTCACCCTACTTATTCAACTTATACACAGAGCACATAATGCGCAATGCAGGGATGGAGGAATCACAACATGGGAATCAAAATATGGGATCAAAATTGCTAGGAGAAACATCAACAATTTGAGATATGCAGACGATACCACCCTAATGACAGAAAGTGAGGAAGACCTAAAGAACCTTTTGATTGGATTGAAGGAGGAGAGTGCAAAAGCCGGCTTGAGGCTCAATATCAAGAAAACCAAGATAATGGCAACAGGCCCCATCAGTCCCTGGAAAATAGATGGGGAAGAAGTAGAAACAGTGACAGATTTTACTTTCTTAGGATCTAAGATCACTGCAGATGGAGATTGCAGCCATGAAATAAAAAGGCAACTGATTCTTGGGAGACAAGCTATGAGAAACCTGGGGAACATAGTGAAAAATAGAGACATCACATTGCAAACAAAAATGCGTATAGTCAAAGCAATGGTATTCCTGGTGGTAATCTCTGGGTGTGAGAGCTCGGCCATTATGAAAGCTGAGTACAGAAGAATAGATGCCTTTGAAATGTGTTGTTGGAGGAGAGTCCCCTGAACAGCGAGGAGAACAAATAGGTCAATTTTAGAAGAAATCAACCCTGACTACTCATTGGAAAGTCAAATAGTAAAGATGAAGATGAAGTACTTTGGACATCAAACGAGAAGAGAGGATTCACTTGAGAAAGCCTTGATACTGGGAAAGGTGGAGGGCAAAAGAAGAAGGGGGAGGCCAAAGATGACATGGCTAGATGGTATTGTAGACACAATGGGCACAGAGCTGGGTGGGCTGAGGAAGATGGTGGAGGACAGAGGGGCCTGGAGGACAATGGTCCATAGGGTCGCAAAGGGTCAGAATCAACTGTGCGACTGAACAACAACAAATGAAAGTCTGGGCTGAGTCCATCCCCTGTGAGGGCTTCAGGCATCATAATACATGATTGTAGCTGAATGAAATTTATTAAGATTGTTGAGAAAGGAAGCAGAAGAGAAGAAGAATCACGATGATAAAGCAGTCACAAATCTTTCACACACAAAGAATGTAGAAGCTGCAAAGAGAAAGTCAGAATCAGATTCTCAAAGTTCCCGTTTGTATTCTCTACCTAGAAACCCCTGGAAAGGGTCAGCATGACATGGAAAGCATACTCCTCATGACAGCTGAAGTATGTTTTCACTGCCTGGATGCTAACATTTAAAAACACACATCTTCAACTCCAATGACCATTATGGCATGATGCTACTTATTCTAATTTTAAATGATTATTGGATCATGTAAGCAAAGCCTAGCACATGTCTAGCCTCTCGATAAGGTTATCTACGTCTTAGACTGACTCAAAGTCCTTCCAGTATCTGATAAATTTACTGGTGTTATCTATCCGTCTCTAAAATAGCCGTCTTAAACCAGCTTAAAAATATCTCTCAAATTCTTGGATAATTAGAACATCTGATATGGCAGTTGAAGTATAAAGATGCCACCACTTTAGATGTAGGTCACAACATGATTGATTTCTTCCCTGTTAGTAAATCAGTGTGACTACTAACCTAGCTGACTTTTCATTAGTTTTCAACTACTAAATTTGATGAGATTGATCTAACAGAGTTGATCATGAACAGCCATATTTCAATCAAAAGGATGAAGAATTGCTTCTGTAAAACCACCCAGCAAAATTTGAGTTTAAAGGTATAAACAGAATAAAAACCATTTTGAACTAGAAAGGCAAAATGCAGCATCAACCCACGGACATAAATTTCCTCCTCTCAGTGGAGTTCTATTGTTGATAACATGCACATTTTTATTTCTAATTTAATTTACAAAACAACTATTGCTATCCTAAATTCTACTGTTATAGCAGTAATGGTATGAGGAAAACTCACCTTCTAAAATAAAGTTTTGAAATGGGTAATTTTGACATTTGACTCTGAGGTTCTGCCACATGTATTGCCCATATTGTCTTCATGTTAAGCATTTTCCCTTTGACATTGTAACAGAGTTTGGTATGAAAATAAATCATGGGTTTGCTAACTTTCCATGAAATAAAGCATCACTCAGGCACTGAGTGTCGAAAGACCTATGCCAGAGAGACCTTAGAAGGGACTGCTAAATGAAGAAAGAATGAAGACAGGAGATCTCCTATGGCTAGGATCCTAAAATAACTGCACAATGCTTTTCCAAACACTTCGGAAAGAAAACAGAAGCAAAACACGGCTGGCAAACAAGGATAACAACAGCTATTCTAACAGTAGATAGGGATGTTGAATTTCTTGTTTAAAAACTATTTTCAGTGTAAGGAATGGAGAAACAAAGATGATGAGCGAACTGAAGCAAGTAAAAAGTCATTACTGATAAATCCAATGCTTAGTTCCCTATTTGGGGGAAAAGGATGGTACGCAATCATGTCATTCTGGATGAGTTTGCATCTTAGGATGTTAAAGGAAATAGCTATCATATTTGCTAGCAGGGCAAATATGGGTGGCTGACGGGGTGGTGACTCCTGCTCGTTGGCTCTACTAGTAGATTGGTTCCTCTACTGATGGGTGAGGAAGGGAGGGGTGT
This sequence comes from Bradypodion ventrale, assembly GCA_035047345.1. Classification (NCBI taxonomy): domain Eukaryota; kingdom Metazoa; phylum Chordata; class Lepidosauria; order Squamata; family Chamaeleonidae; genus Bradypodion; species Bradypodion ventrale. The sequence continues at coordinate 162,673,361 of JAWDJE010000005.1, read as the reverse complement.
TTTAAATTGAGGATGTTTTGATAGAGTTTTTAACACATTTTTATTATTTTTATTGGATTTTTAGGGGTGTATGTATAGTGTTTGTGTGTTGTGAGCTGCCCTGGGTTGCCTTAGGGCAAGAGGGCGGGATACAAGTTTAAATAAATAAAACAACAAAAATAAAATCAAATTTAATGAATTTCAGAAAAAATGAAGGCCCGGATATATAGAGAAAATTAAAACGAAAAGTGGGATAGTGACAGTCCAGGGTGGAGAACCTTGGGACTCCAGATGTTCTTGGACTTCAATTCCCAGAAGCCCAAACACCCTGTGAATCCACACAAATGGGTTTACTGCAATTCATCCGGCAAGCACTGCCTTCATCGCTCCTGGAAGTGGAAGGAAAACGCGCCTGTAGTGTTTTACTTAAAGAGCCACTCGCTTAAAGAGCAATCCCGTGGAACACATTATGCTCTTTAAGTGAGATACCACTGTAGGAGAAAGATGGATTTTAAACGGACATCTCCCTCTCACACCCATACCTACATCTTTACTTCTTCTTCTTCCTAGTGTTTCCCTGCAGGTGCACGATTCACATCTTTACACTCTTCTTTGTCCATTGATTACTTCCCAGATCAACCCAGTTGAGGAGGAAACATTTTTCCAGAGATGCTGGGTAGTGGTTTAAGTGGCACGCTCATTGACAAACTTCACAACTGTTCTCCATTAAACAAATGGGCACCTAAAAAACAACCAGTAGATATCCTGCAGATGCACCTCAATGGGAAGATCAGTGGCAGGGACACACTCAGCCAAGCACATTTTCCAGGTCAAAATAGGAGCATTCCAATCTCTCAACAATAATCACTGTGTAACAGCTTCTCTCTTAATGACATAGTATTGAAGGCCTAATTTGCTACTCTGCTCAACCTATTCTAATGACAAAGCTTCTCAGCCTTTTCCAGGCTGTTATCATAAAACCCTCCCATGTCTACCTGACATGTGACATCTCTATGCATAAGAAAAATGGGGGTATATATTCTTAACATGCAATTTGAAGTAGTTTAGTCTAAAAACGTCTGCAACACATGGTTCTGCTACATACGAAGACTCTAAGAAGAGGCCCATATAAGGGAAATGTTAAATATGTGCAGAACAATTCATTTCCCTTGATAGGAATGAGGTGATGAACGTCACACGCCTCCCATAGTCTGGGTCACCATGTGCTGACTTTTCCTACTTACAGGAAGTTCTGATACAGGTATAACTCTTCCTGTTGTAATGATAGAAATAGCATAGACAGCATCCCTTAGAGCTATTTAACCTCTGCTCTTCAAAACATATTTATATACAGAATGCAAACTATAAAAGAGATAAAAATCAGTGCAGTATCATCATATTTTTGCACAGTGCAATGAATTGCTTCTGTGGTGAAAAGTAAATTTTGCTGTGGTTAAATAACGTCTATTTTAGCAAATAAGAGACTGGGCTTGAAATTATGGCCAATACTATGGAATGTAGGAGCTTATTTCACCTGCTTCTTGAATCTACATTATTAAAAACATTAAAAACTGGAGAGAGAAAAAAGGACAGAGAGAAAAAAGGAAGACTCTAAGGATGATTTGGGCAAATCATCATCAGTTCTTTGTATTCTGTGTTTCTACCCATAGACTGCTGTCAAGTTACCATCATTTTCTGATGCATTCCCCCCGCCCTTCAAATTTTCATATCCTTCATAAACATGCTTGCACACTCTCTCCACATCTTTCACTGATACCTCCCACTGTTGGTCAAACATGATTATATTATATGATTTTATTAATGTATTGTTATTTCAGTTTATTTGTCTTTTTGTTGATTCTGTAACATCTGTAAGCTATCCGGAGTGGTGCTTACACCAGTTGGGCAGGATATAAACAAACAAACAGTACTTCTTTGTGAAATGCCCTTGTCTTTTAAAGTACTAAGACTTTGGGAATATGTGCTGCAGACTTGCTGAGTCCTTGAATCCCTTGTCATGACCAAAGAAGTTGGTTCTCAGATTTATTTTAGGAGTGGCGCATAAATCTGTCTTGACTGTGCCAAATTTCTAGATTACAAGAGGAAAAAAGAATAGGAGCAGCACCACAAATCACAAATCTGAAAAGTATTAACACATGGCATACATTAGTGGAATTGGCTATTGAAAGGAAGTGATATAAATTAGCTGCTCAGACAGCTAGATGGGTCCTCTAAACACAGAGGACAACATTCTTCTTTGTAGCCATAAGGTAAAGATACCATTTTCCACATACAAGCCACTCCTATTTCCCACTGATCTCTGTCTCTCCAGCTATCCCACAGGCTTTTGGTATTAAAATTAGTTTTCAAACAATGACTTGGCTTTTACATTCAATTGAAGAATGAAGGACCACTGCAATAACATTCCTCCTTTAAAAAGATAAAGGTAACTAAAAGTGGTACTTGTTGTAAACAAGTTAAGAGACTTCAAGTACCAAACTGAAATTAAAGGATAGATAGTTTGGCTTGGGAGATTTTAGTTAAAAACAGACAATAGTGAGTCTCCACCTCTCATTCTCTTTTAAATAAACAAATCAAATCAAAAACCCATTTAAAAACACCAGCTCAATTACAGGAAAGATAATAAGATTTTAGGACAACCAATCAACCCGGATAGGGTTAATTGACAAAGGCATCAATGGCTGGGTTGTCAAATTACCTGGGCTATCAAATTAGAGCACAAAAGAAGATAGGCTCCAAAAAGATATTAGCCTTACAATCTCATTAGATTTAGAACTTGTTCACACTGTGGTTCACACTGATGTTGTTTCCAGTTCTCCATTCTCTGTCACTGTGGTGTTACTTGTGTATTTTTTTTATTAGCAGATTTGATAAGTCATCCCAATACTACTGTCCACATGCAGAAAAATTATATATATATATATATATATATATATATATATATATATATATATATATATATATATATATATATATATATATATATATATATATATATATATATATATATATATATATATATATATATATATATATATATATATATATATATATATATGGAATTGGTTCTGGAGATCTCACTCCCAACACAGATTCCTATCTCTTTTTTACCTATCTTCTCTGTCCTTTCCTTGTCTACTTCACTCTCTGTTCCAGGAGTGCCCAAACTATGGCCCAAAAAGTTTGAGCACCCCTGCTCTATTCCTTTCCTTCCTGTTTTACATAGTTTTACAGAAATACCCTAGAAAGCAAGAGTTTTTGTTGCCCTTTGATTGTATTGACACTCATTTCAGTTATGTGGACACCAGGATGCGCTATTGGGTTCAAGATAAGCTGAACAAATCTTCAGTGTGGTCAAGTCTTCACAGGGCTTATCCAAGAATTGACCAACTCTATAATCAGAGTCCCATTCATATAATAGTCAGGCAACGTAGTGGAATCAGAGGTGTTATAAGTGGGTTGGAGCACTCAAATGTGCAACTGGGTGGTCAAGAGTTCAAATCATCACTGTACTTTCTGGAAAGGGAGCCAACAGAGATAAACTGAATCAAACTCTGAGGCTGGACTTAAATGCCCTGCCCTGCCTCCTGTGCACCCTCTGGCAAGCCACACAGTCCCAGAATGCTTCCAAAAGGAGGGACTGTGGGTGAGATTTTAGCTATGAATTTGAATCTATGTCAGCAAATTACACTGTTATCTAAGTTTGGAGACTTATAATTGGAATAGCAAAAAGAAAAAGAATTAGTCACAATTTTGGTTATTAGAACTAAAAATTGGAAAGTAAATTTTGATTTTCAACATGAAGAATGGCAGAAAGAAATATGGAAAATAGCTAATGATGACAAATTGACAAGTGAGATTAGATTTTGAAAAAGGATTGATAAAAGATAATAGATTTAAAGATGCATGGGGAGAATTCCCAGATTCTGTCCTTTTGAAAGGGAAAGGGAACATACCAGCACAATGTCTTTTTGGAGATGAATAGGGGTCTATGAAATAAGAGAAAATATGATAAAATAACTTAAGGTCCCAAGGATGGGTGGGGGTGGAACATAAACTGTGTAGCTTCCATAGTATTTCAGAAAAAGTTCTAACAATGGAGGATGAGTTTCATTTTGTGGTTTCTGTCAAACAATCTTTATTTTAAGGTTACAATAAGTGGTGGGATTCAGCAGGTTCACCCCAGTTCACCAGAACTGGTAGCAGAAATTCCGACTGTCCCCGTCCATCCAAGTTTTGAAATAAAGTAGTCCTAATTTGGGTGCAACACAGGGCTTTCCCCTGGCCACTCCCGCATAGTAAGTAGTAAAAAAATTCAATCCCACCACTGTTACAATCATGTTATCAAAGTACTGTACAGTAATACCTCATACAAAGTCCGCTTCATATAACATCGGATTCATACAACATCGCGTAATCCCTTGAAAAAAGTTGCCTCATACAAAGTCGTGTGATGTTATATGAGGCATTGGGGTTTTTCCCAGGTTGCATTGTGCCTGGGCAGTATAAAAGGCAGGACACATGTGTGCATTGCTCTTGTGGGTTTTGCATGAGGCGAAGAGTGTTTAGGAGTGGTTTTGAGTGCGATTTTGGATTTTTTTGAATTTTTTCATCAGAATTTTTAGAAGCATTCCTGTGATTTTTGCAGCATTCTTCAGTTTCTTGGACAATCAGGGTTGTTTGACATGTTTTTGTAATGTTTTTAGCCTTTAGACAATGATTTCTTAAAGTTCTGTCAGTTTCCTGTCTGTTTCCTTGACTTTGCCCTGAAGTCTGTGCTGTTACAGTACAATGTATCTCTATGGAAACTACGTTGTACGAGGCATCGCGGCAAGGATTTGGACATTGTATGAGGCATCGCAGCTAGGATTTTGCATGCCTCATTCAAAGCCCAAATCCGTATAAAGTCCAAACTTGAGGAACCAAGTTTGGACGTTGTATGAGGTATCACTGTATATGTATGTGAACCTGACCAAACGAAAAGCTTGTAATCCAGTCAATTTTATCACTCTGGGACTAGCCAAAATGACTGGCATTAACATTTCAGTGTATGGAGCAGAAATGTCTTCTTCATTCCTCAGAAAGTCCTCCCTGACTTCCATCACATTTGTACAGTGGTCTGAATTATCAAGATCAGATCCGAGGCATGATAAAGGGAACCAAAAAAATTAGGGTGATGCCCAAGGCTTGAATGTTGAAGGATGGATGGACAGAGAAAGCTGGATGAGTAGAAATAGATCTGTTTGTGTCCTGCTTCTCTGAAAGATCCTTTGTGGGGAAAAGAAGTTGAGAGTGGAGTGACCACATGTTCCCTCCCTTAGGATGAGGTAATGCAAGTGGCTCTTATTTTTAAGCATGACCCAGTTCTGAGCCAAACAGTCAGCTTCTCTGTCCAAGCAATTAGGAAAAGCTTATATCTTTTGGCCATAAAAGCATTCTGACATGCCACATCATAGCAGGCATAGCAACCGCCACAGGAGGTTTCTGCCCTGTATTTCCTGCAGACAATGGGCGGGGGAGGGAGGAATGACATGTCTCCCTAATAACACGTTGCTTTCTAGGCAGTAAAATTACATCTGTCCCTACAGACAGTAAAATGTGAGCCCATCCCTGGAGGACAGGGAAGGACTCGGTGAAGACAAAAGTTGGAGAATGGAGGAGAGAGAAGTGCAATTAGGCACCAGACCAGCCATAGCCACCACCCACCCACCCACCCAGGTCATGCCTCTAAGAAGGAGCACTGATAGACGACAAGAAAGATTTTGTTGTTCAGGCGCACAGTTGATTCCGACCCTTTGTGACCCTATGGACCATTGCCCGCCAGGCACCTCTGTCTTCCACCATCCTCCTCAGCCCACCCAGCTTTGTGCCCATTGCATCTACAATACCATCTAGCCATCTCATTTTTGGACACCCCCTTCTTCTTCTTCTTCAGACCCTGGAAAATAGATGGGGAAGAAGTAGAAGCAATGACAGATTTTACTTTCTTAGGATCTAAAATTACTGCAGATGGTGATTGAAGCCATGAAATACAAAGGTGACTGATGCTTGGGAGACAAGCTATGAGAAACCAGGGGAATCTAGTGAAAAGTAGAGACATCACCTTGCAAACAAAAATTTGCATAGTCAAAGCAATGGTATTCTCAGTGGTAATGTATGGTTGTGAGAGCTGGACCATTAGGAAAGCTGAATGCAGAAGAATAGATGCCTTTGAGATATGGTGTTGAAGGAGAGTTTTGAGAGGAGAACAATTAGGTCAATCTTAGAAGAACTCAACGCTGACTGCTCCTTGGAAGGTCAAATAGCGAAGATGAAGATGAAGTACTTTGGACATCAAATGAGAAGGGAGGATTCACTTGAGAAAGCCTTGATGCTAGGAAAGGTGGAGGGCAAAAGAAGGAGGAGGCCAAAGATGGCTAGATGGTATTGTAGACACAATGGGCACAGAGCTGGGCGGATTGAGAAGGATGGTGGAGGGCAGAGGTGCCTGGAGGACAATGGTCCATAGGGTCGCAAAGGGTCAGGACTGACTGTGCGACTGAACAACAACAAATGAAAGTCTGGGCTGCTTGCACAGACTAACAGGGCTACCACTTCAAACATTCCAAAATAAGGTATTGCTCAAAAGCTACGCAAAGTGTTTCATGTAAGCAGACCTGCACTGAGACAATAAAATGCATGCTCATCTTTTGTAGATGGCTGCAATTCATTTGTCTATCCCTTGTTTCACTTTCCATATTCATGAGTTATAAAAACAGAATTACAAAAGAACTAGAACTGTTGTTGGCCAAAACATGAAGCAAAGCATTAGTATGTATCACTGCAGCCCCAGGCATACTTTACTTTCATTGAGAGAAAGTCAACATAGTAAATTGCAAAACAAACAAGCAAGCAAGCAAACAAAAAGAGAGGAAAAACTGTTCTTTGTACATAATCTGGATACAGTAGGCGGTGAAACTGTTATTAAACCACTAAAATATCGCAAACAGGTGTTCCACCACTAATGCCCAACCTGATGAACATTCTTGCAAGAACAGAATGGCAACGTCTGTCTCTGAGATTTTAGTGGCCTAATAAAGTTATCACCCATCCTTGTCTTTGGATGTAAACAACAAGAGTGAGACACACATCTTAACACTTTAACACTATTATGTGTGGATAAAGCATACATTAGAACAGGGGTCCCCAAACTTTTTATGCTGGGGGCCTGACGATGGCCCTGAAACAGCTGAGCAGGCCTGACCATGCCCACGGAACAGGGCATGTTTGCGCATGTGCGTCCGGAACCACTTCCAGGAGTGGTGTGGCTGCATTTGTGCATGGGTGGGGACATCTGGAACCAATCCCAGGAGTGGTTTAGATGCCCCATGCCACTCACGGGAGTGGTTCCAAACAGTCATACACATTGGCAGGCATGTACCCCACCCACTTCCGGGAGCGGCGAGGGTGCCGTGGGCCAGATGAATTGGCGCCAGGAGCCATATCGAGCCCACAGTCTTTAGTTTGGGCACCCCTGCATTAGAAAATATATACAAACCTATATGAGGAACATTTTTCAAAATGGGGACAGGGCATTCAAAAAGACATGGCTACCATGGAATTGCATCTTTCATTAATTTCTTTTCTATGTAAACTGCTGGTCTACAGTATGAACGACCACAATTTGGAGGCTGGAAAAAACTGGGGGGAGGGGGGGTTTCCCTTTAAAATCTTTATATTGGTAATAACCCAAAACAACTAAACAGATACAAATTACTGCCTTTACAAACCTCAGGCTTCCAAATTTTATAAATTAAATATTTCACTTTAAATCCTGCTGCCAAAGGTCAAGTGTATAGAACTCTAAATATGACTGAAAATTTAATTAAATTACAACTAAATTATCAACAATGATCTTCTAAAGTTAATAAAATTCTAGTGAATGACTCCTATAGAAACCAACTGCAACACAAACCAGCCTGGGAACAAGACCTGGGGTTTTCTACATCAAATGAATCTTGGCCAAGACCATGGCCACTGATGCTAAGGAACAGTTTTATTCCTGTTAGGGAAAATACTCTTAAAATTCTTTATAGGTGGCATTACACTTCTGTTAAATTAAGTCACAATAATAAGAGGAGGGTCAGTTCCAAATGTTGGACAGAGCAGAATGGAACTGGTGTGTGTTTACACATGGTGGAACTTTCCAAAGTTTTTAACATTATGAACAAGAGTGTCTGAAATGATGGAACCAATACCTGATGAGAAAATATTGATCTGTCCTGTTTTTTGGTTGGTTATAATTTTTTAAAAGATGTGAATTCCAATATTCAGGATAAAGATTTTATAATCTCCCTCTGTTTACCAGCTAGATTAGCTCTTTCAACCTAGCGTAGGGATTCTCAACCTGTGGCCTGTGGGCTGGAGACGGCCTGCAGCACCATTTCATGTGGCTTCCCACCGTCTCCACCTCACCAGGAAGTGCCGTGTGGTGGAGGAAGGGCAAAATGTCCATCCAACCCCCAAAGCTGTCTGAGCCCAGCTCCAAAAGGTTGAGAACTCCTGACCTAGTGGGACAAAGGAGGTCATTTGTCAATTTCCCTTTGGGTTTGGCAGACACTGGTATATTGCCTTTATGGAAAAGCTTGCCTTAGAGCTAAATAAAAAGAAAAACACAAAAATAATTTAAAAGTTTGACACCCTTTTATTGAATATTATAACCAAAATAATTTATCGCCCATCTACCTTCCACCCACACAAGCCTATAGAAAGATATGTTGAACAGATTAATTTAAAACCATTTTTATTATGATATTCATTTGGATTTTTCTTATACTAATAATTTCTAAAACCATTGTAGATACATAAGCACTTCGCAAAACATCAGCTTGTTCCCTTGTGTTCTCTGTGAGCAACCCATTATAGTCTGCCAATTACTGTATAGATTATCTGGAAATAGTTTAATATGTAGGACAATAAAATAAAAAATGCCTTTGGTGAAACGGCCATCTAACAACAATGGCATTTATAGATATGTAGCTGTAAAGACAGGCTGTGCTTGGGTGGGGGAGTTGTGGTTGAGGACATACATGACCATTCATTTCTAAGTATGCTATACCTTTGCTTTTCTAAGTCAATGTAAAGCATACTGATTGTTTAACAGGCAGAAAGGCCTGAGGTGAATATAGGAACAAAAGTAGCAGATACTACTAGTGAACTTCCACCCTCTGTTTTCCGAAGTGAATGATTTAGAGCATCTCTCTGTCTACTTAGGTTGAAAGAAGAGAGTGAAAAGGTTGGCTTGAGACTCAACATCAAGAAAACCAAGATAATGGCAACAGGCCCTATCAGTCCCTGGAAAATAGATGGGGAAGAAGCAGAAGCAGTGATAGATTTTACTTTCTTAGGATCTAAGATCACTGCAGATGGGGAATGCATCCATGAAATCAAAAAGGCGACTGATTCTTGGGAGACAAGCTACGAGAAACCTGGGGAACATGGTTAAAAGTAGAGATATCACCTTGAAAACAAAAATTCCCAGAGTCAAAGCAGTGGTATTCCTGGTGGTAATGTATGGGCGTGAGAGCTGGACCATAAGGAAAACTGAGCGCAGAAGAATAGATGCCTTTGAGATGTGGTGTTGGAGGACAGTTTTGAGAGTACCTTAGACAGTGAGGAGAACAAATAGGTCGATTTTAGAAGAAATCAATCCTCACTGCTCCTTGGAAGGTCAAATAGTGAAGATGAAGCTAAAGTACATTTGGGTATCAAATGAGAAGAGAGGATTCACTAGAGAAAGCCTTGATGCTTGGAAAAGTTGAGGGCAAAAGAAGAAGGGGACGGCAGAAAATGAGATGGCTAGATGGTATTGTTGATGCAATGGGCACAGAGTTGGGCAGGTTGAGGAGGATGGTGGAGGACGGAGGTGCCATGAGGTCACAAAGGGTCAGAATTGACTGTGCGACTGAACTTCAACAACTCTCTCTCTCTGGTGATAAATTGTACATACCTTCAAATCTGCCTTAACCCCCTCAGATTGCTGGTGATATTTTTCCTAGCCATGTCAACTAAATGGTCTTAGAGACATACACGATGGAGAAAAAAACATGAACCTTACCATACACACTCATAACCCAAGTATATAAAGGGTAAACACCACAATTACTCATAACTGAACTGTGGTGTGAAATTCTGGGAGAAGCCTACCCTATGTCCACAAGCCATCTATGAGAAGGGTTATACATTTTGCTACTTGGTATGTTGACTTCTCTGTGTCCAATGCTGAAGCCAGGGTGACAAAGAAATACACTGCCAAACTATTTCCCCTTTATCTATTTAGCTGGACCATCATATTTTAATCTTAAATTCATATTCTCATTCACGTAAAGTCAGGGATGACCAGCTGGGCGCATTCCTCAGTGGGAGTGCTGCTTCTTCCAGCCACTTGTTATTCCTGCTTCTCCTTTCCCCTCCTTTCTCTTTTTTTCCCATTGGCAGTTTAAGCAGGGCAATCTGGATAAATCGGGTTAACCCTGCTGGGTTTCATTAGTTTTCAGCTTTGAATTTCTTCGCTGTGGTGTTCATCTCCCTGGAGCTCTGTGGCGGAAATGAACATTGTGCAGAGAAAGACTCCTTGCCTAGATCTTAGGCCCCCTTACATTCCTAGCCCTGCTTCCCTCATCCTCACCCCAAAACTCTTTCTAGCCAACCCGTGAACATTTACTACTCCTCTTGCACCTTATAAAAAGTGCTCCTTACTCATTTCTGTTTTCCATTAAGATTATTTGAAATGTTTAAATTCAAACAATCCTTCTAAGAAAAATGATTAAAACAAATCTGTGAAGCCACCCATAACTGATTAGCTGTAGGCCAGTGTTTCCCCACATGGGGCCGACACTCCACAGGGGGACTTTAATTCGCAGATGCCTAAGTCAGTACTCAGGCTGATCAGTGCTTTGGGGAATTGACTTGAGCTTCTGGGAATTGAAGTCCAAAAACCAAAGTAGACTGATGCTTTGGGACCCAAAACATTATTCTTCCACTGCTTAATTATTTCATTTATTTATTTATTTAGATTTCTAATGCCGCCCCACTCATTGAGGCGACTCTGGGCGGCATAACCTCAGGATGCCTCTATATGCATTCTTCTTAACAGCAATTCCCCAGGTTCACTGACGTACTGACTAATTAATATTGTTACAGCAATCAAGTGTCATCTCATTTTACTTTTTTAAGTAGATAAAACTGATTCTGCAATGAGTACCAAGGACTAGAAAAGTTTTGCTTTATGTTTTTGTTAACTGGTAACTGTTGGCTACAAAAAAGACTTAAATGTTCACCAGTCTGGGTAGGAAAAAAAGACATATTCCTCAGAATTTTGAACTCACTTAGGGGGTTCCAAGGAAATATTCAGAAAGAAGGGGGGAAAAGATATGTGGCCATTGCACAGACAAGACAGAAGAAACAAGCAGGTGATACCTTTATTACGTTATGTGCCATCAAATCGGAACCAACTTATAGCGCCTTAAATATGGCTTTCAAGATAAACGGAATGAGTGATTTTACCAGTTCCACATACCGAGTGAACATCCATTATTGAGTGGGAATTTGAACCCAGGCCTTCTCACTCCTAGTCTGTCATTCTATCTACTTCACTACACTGGGTAGCTCTTTATATTAGTCAACCAATTTAAAAAAATTGTTAGCTTTTAACCGATACTAATCTTCATTAGGCTGTGCATCAATATATTGTGGATAGTGCAGAAAAAATGTGGAAGTTCCAAAAGTCTTTGGCAAAGGACTGTGCCATGCTGCTTCTTAAAAGTGAATTCCCTTGGCAAGGGAAAAGGTAATATGGGAGGAAATTGAGATGAGGGACTACAGACATATAGGTAAAATGGTTTTTTAGGAAGTAATTTGGGAAAGACAGTAACTAAAAATACTATGATGAAAGGATTAATGAACGTATGGAAGAGAGTAAAGAAAGATCTGGCCCCAAATGTGTCTCCAATATTGGAAATTTTGGATATGGCAAGCTTTCCAATTAATATAGATGATGAGGTAAAGGAAGTATTGGACAAGAATGAGGTTTTCCTATTGAAAGACTGGTTACGGATCTGTAGTGATGAGATTAGTAGGATAAATTTGTTTGAGCAATTAAAAATGAATTGGTTTCAGAGATTGAGGATTAATAAATGGAATAGCAAATATTTGAGAGAATATGATTTGGAAAGAGAAAAGACGGAATTTGAAGATCTGATTCTAAAAATTAGAAAGGGAGATAAAAATACTAATGTACATAAGGGATTAGTCAGGAAATTGTATACAATATTAAATAGGGAAGGTGATCCACAAAAGGAGTTGAAATTAAGGTGGGAGCAAGAGTTGAATATAAAGATAGAAAAGGATACATGGAGAAATAAATGGAAAAAGAGGATTATGAGAACTATGTCAGTTAGAATAAAAGAACACAATTATAAAATGTTATGGAGATGGTATCTGACTCCAGTGAAGTTGTACCAAATGGATAATAAAAAAGATAAAATGTGTTGGAGATGTAAGGATACAATTGGAACCTATGAGCACATGTGGTGGGGTTGTAACGTGGTAAAAGATTTTTGGAAAATAATTGAAAAAGAGATTGGAGAATTACTGGGTAAGACAATTAAACTGGATTCGGGTACCACTCTGTTAACAAATGTGGGTGGTATTAATTTAAATAAGGATGAGAAAGAATTATTAGAAATAATGCTTACGACGGCTAGACAATGTATTGCTAGAAACTGGAGAAATGATGTAACTATACAAACTGAAGAATGGTATAAAGAAATGTGGAATTTAGCACTGAACGATAAATTGACTTGGGAGATTAAGAAAAAAAGGGATAATTTAAAAGTGAATAGATTTTGGAATATTTGGAAACCTTTTGTGGATCACTCCCTTATGGGGGAGGATAGAAACAGACCTGTACCTGAACAAAGTGAATTTTGGAAATAAAATAATGAGACATTCTGAGCTCTCCAGGGCAATGTAAATAGACACTGGGTGATGATTATTTATAATTGTATTATTGTATTTTTTCTTTTGTTTTTCCCATCCTATCCATAATTGCATATTATGACTTTATGGGGAAATGAGTATTCGAACATTAGTTAATGTTAGAGAATAACCATTAAGTCAAAATTTAAGAGATTTATTATTATTATTATTTTAGGATGGTGTTAAGATTTTGATTTTAAAAAGATAGGTATAAAAATGTATTAGGATAGGTGTGTATATTTTCTCTCTCTTTTTTTCATTGTATATATTGATTTTTTTTGTTTCTTTAGTATGTTGTTTTTTCTCTTGTATTGTGTTTTGTATTTTATTTGTTAAAAAATTTAATAAAAAGTATTATTAAAAAAAGTGAATTCCAAAAAAGCAGGCCGCAAACACAAGTAGGGAGTGTAGGGTTCAAATCTCACCCAGGTAGCCATTGGTTGAATTATATCCCACATCTCACCAGAAAAAGGGCTACCAGCTATTTAGCATTTTCCCCTTCCCTGTTGCCTTCTTTTGGAACTCAAAGTTCTTATTTAGCTGGGAATTTAAATGGTAGCCATTTTAGGCTGTGTTTCAAGCATATCAGAGAGTAAACAAAACAAAACAAAACAAAAGGACAAAAAATTGTCACTTTTTTAAAGACTAACTGCTGTATTTTAATGTTAGCTCTCGTGGATCAAGCTCACTTCGTCAGACATAAGAGTGAGACTTCACGGCATCAATTTATACACCTCAGGTACAGAGGTTGCGAACCAACCTGTGTACCTGAGGTGTATAAATTGATGCCATTAAGACTCACTCTTATGTCTGATTAATGTTTTATGTCTTTTTGTTTTGTTTACTCTCTGATATATATTAGCTAGGGAATGAACTAAAGGTAAAGGTTTCCCTTGCTCGAAAGCCAGTCGTATCCGACTCTAGGGTGCAGTGCTCATCTCAGTTTCAAAGCCAAAGAGCCAGCGCTGTCTGCTGCTGCAGATGCTTCCATGGTCATGTGGCAGGCATGACTAGACACTGGAGCGCACGGAATGCTGTTACATTCCCATTGAAGTGGTCCCTATTTATCTACTTGCAATTTCTTGCTTTTGAACTACTAGGTTTTTATTGCTACACAGCAATAAAAATAACTATTAACAACATTAAAAAGGTAATGAAGACCTGGAGTAAAAATTGAATGGAAAATAGAAGCATCGAATTTCCAGATTTAAGAAGCAGAGCCATGGCGTTGCTGCTGTGGTGGAGCAGCAATGGCTGGACTGTTTTCTTTAAAATGATTTCTACTGGATCTCTGCTTTGTTTAAGTGCTTATTGAAACTATTTATCCTCCTCCAATGCAACAATTTGAAATCCTGTATAGTTCCATGGACAAATATACTGCACATCTTACAGTTGGACTCCCATTAGGATGTACATACTAAAACAAAGATCATGTGACAATAAAGTGACTTCAAAATACTCAAATCAGTTCTTTATTTTATTCTTACAGTGTATTTCTATTGCTAACCAACCATCCTGTACCTGTGTACCAGAGGTGTATAAATTGATGCCATGAAATCTCACTCTTATGTCTGATGAAGCCGACTTAGTTCACGGAAGCTAACATTAAAATACAGCAGTTAGTCTTTAAAGTATGAAACAGGGTTGCACAAATGGAAACTGTACTGGATTTTTCCTTTACAGATAATCTATAACTAGATGTCCATAAATTCAGTGTTATTTGTGCTAGGGGAATGACACTACTAAATATAAAATTTTAACATAAATACAGTCATTCAAATTTTACCTTCCTTATTTTCTTTTATTCCATGGATCTGCTATATAAATCTGTACAATGAGCATGAACAAATTCCAGCCTACGGTCTGGTGACTTTATAAAGTTTGCTTTTGGTAGAGAAAAGAATTAATTCATTATTTGGACTAAGTTCATTTGAAAGGATACATTTTCAAATCTCTTTGTTCTATTTCCAATTCTATAAATATCTTTCCTTTTTCAGAGCTAATCTTTCATCTACATTTCTAAATACATTAATATTCATGATCTCCCCTCTGTCTAAAGTCTAACATTACAAAAACTTGCTTAGTGTTCTAAGAACACTTGTCCTAAGTCTAACTCAATTGAGTTTCTAAGTATCCAGACCTACAATCCTACTCCACTACTGTGTCTTTTCCACCCACAGGGCAAAGACATCCCATCTCCAGGCCTTATAGGTACATGCTTATTAATTTGCCCAGAAGTCTGTAAAGAGTTTGGATATGCATGTGTTGTCTTGCTTGTATGGTCTTATGGGAATATTATATTTAGCATATGAATTTTCAGAAGAGATGGGTCAGATTTATGGAATAACCAAACACAATTCCACTTCCAGAGCTTGGAAAATACTGGTCATGGTGGAGCTGTAATTCTGGAAGTGGCAACTCAAACAACAGTCCAGTCCAAGCGCTGCTGGTTCTCCATATCCTACCCAAACCATTTTCTCACTCAAACCAACCCTGATTATGTAGATCAAGAATATGCGCTTAGCAATGTCTTCCCCATTTTCTAAAGCTTCGGAGTATTTTCTGTTGCCTCTTTCAGTTGGAAGTAAACTTGTCAAGACATCTGCAGAACACAAAGCAATCCTGAAATACATTTCCTGTGATTCAAATCATTTTCAAAAGGCTCCCATTTGTTATCTTCCGCTTTTGCTAGAATGAGGCTAACATTCAACCCTATTCACCCCAAGAATGCTGGCTGCAGGACAAATAATTAAAGTGCTGTGTGTTTCATTTCCTCTTTCCAACTGGACCAAGCAATGTTTTCATTTTAAAGTCATTTTCTAACCCTCCTGATTAACCCTTGAGACTTAATGAGAACTAGTGTAGTCTAATGCATATGGGAATCTCACCTAAATAAGCAACATATTGCTTGGCTTAGCAAAATGAAAATAATTGTGCATTAGTTTTCCTGCTGCATTTATTCCCTGGTTATTCCTTTAAGGCTGTTACAGCAACTACTGAAAGGTGCTCATCAAACATTTTGAAAAAACCTGCCTTATAAATAAAAGAACCATTGCATATGTCCCTATGTGGTATTTTCTTGGATTCAACTTCATCCTATCTCAGTGGAAATTGCGAGCGAGACATGAAAAGAGAGGACCTTCCCTGTACCGATACCTACATTGGGGAGCTTCCAGGTAAGGGAAACCTTCCTTTTGCCGTCATAAGTACATAAGAACAGCATTGCTGGAACAGGCCACAGCCCATCCAGTCCAGCATCCTGTCTCACACAGTCTCACCATTTGCTTCAGGGTATACCCAAGCAGATGCCTTCACCTGCTTAGGATTCCCTGGAAATGGCATTGAGAGATATCCTGCCTATCTCTCCAACCCGGAGGTTGTCCTTAGCTATCCATAATTATAGCCATTGATACCCTTGTTCTCCATGAAGTTGTCTAATCCTTTCTTAAAGCTGTCAAGACTGACAGCTGTCACCACTTCTTCTGGCAGGGAGTTCCATAGACCAGTGATCCTCTGGGTGAAAAAGCACTTTCTCTTATTTGTTTGAGAACTAGTCCCAAAGGTTTCCTGGAGTGCCTCCTAGTTCTAGTGTTGTGCGATAGGGAAAACAGTTTTTCCTTATCTACTTTGTTCACACTGTGCATGATTTTATAAACTTCAATCAGGTCACCTCTCAGACGTCGTCGTTCAAGAGTGAAGAGGCCCAACCATTGCAGTCTCAGATGGTAAGGAAGGTGTTCCAGTCCCCTAATCATTCTGGTTGCTCTCCAGAACTTTTCCCAACTCCATAATATCCTTCTGGAGGTATGGCGACCAGAACTGTACACAGTATTCCAGATGGGGCCTCACCATAGATTTATAAAGAGGCAAAATGACACTTGCTGACTTATTTTCTATACCCTTCCTAATGATCCCTAGCATTGAGTTTGCTTTTTTCACTGCTGAGGCACACTGGGTTGACTCCTTCATTGAGCTGTCCACCAGGACACCAAGGTCCCTTTCCTGGTTTGTCGGAGAGAGTTCAGACCCCATCAGTTTATAAATGTAATTGGGGTTTTTTTTTGCCCCAATGTGCATCACTCTGCACTTACTAATGTTGAAGCTCATTTGCCACTGGTTTGCCCACTCCCCCAGTGTCAAGAGACACTCTGACAATTTACCACTATCTCATGAAGACATATTTGAAACCATTTGCCCACTGAGCACTTCATTGTTTTATTTCTTCCTGAAAAATTGTAGTGCTTTCTAGAGCTGTTAATTTTCCCTTGAATTGCTTATTTTTAAAAATGCATTTCATTAGCAGCTTGCTTTGATATTAAAGACCACCTTGCCCATCAAAACAAAGAAATATCTAGAAGGGCAAGGTATATGATAATAAAGCAATCAACTGGCTTGACATTCATATCACTGCTATAAACTCCCTACACCTCGATGTTTGCGCTATAAATTCAATGTGACATGCCGCCTACATATATGTAGGTCATTTCAACCACCCAGAGAATCTCCATCATCGCAGAGATGACACATGACAGCTACTTAACACGGAAGCTTCAGGACACTAAAGCTTTTGCATGTAGGCAGGCAGCCGCAGGCTACAGGAATTACAGAAGCATTTAATGGCACTCAAACTGGGCCAGGACAGAGTTGAAGGCTGCTTGGCTTGCAAAAAAGAGTTGTAAGGTTACTCATGATTTCAATTTATCATACAACCATCATTGCTCTGTTAGGATAATGAAACACCCAACCTACAGAATGTAGGGGAGTTAACACAAGAAGCATCAATTTCCCATAGAATCCTGGGATTTCCTTTCTAGGTCTGCTGCCCACACAGTGATCCAATTTGATCCTGCTTAGCTTGTCAAACAAGAGAGGATCAAAACCTATAAGAAAGCCAACCAATGGAGACTCCATTAATTAAATTAAAAACCTCTTGTGCTGCACAGAACAAAAATTTAGAGTCAAAGCAAGCCCGCCAAATGTGTAGATGCAATTTATTACCTGCACAAGGAGTTCCAGCTTCCTATCATCCAGGAGGTGCACTTGACACCGACGGCCCTCCGTCATCTACAGAAACAAGGAGAAGAAAGTTTCAGTGGGTGCTTAATTCATAGGCTTGGCAAATACTGCAAGCTGCTGTTAACAGGCTGAAGTCTTTGTTGCTTCAAGAAGGATTTCCCATTCACTATTCAGCCTTCCTTAGCACTGGCAGATGGAAAATGTAAGAAGCAGAAAACAACCAAACATATCACACCCATTTGTTAAAATGACACATGCTGCCTCGAGTTTGCCACTAACCACAGAATAGGGACTATTCCAGTGAGTAAAAGGAGTAAATTGCAAAGCCTGGGACTCTGACACTGTTATAGGACAAAGAAAAAAGGACTACCTAATGAGAGATAATCTACTACAACGATTATTATTTTTTTAGTTTCCTGGATTGTTTGTAAACTGGATAAGGAATATCACTGCTCTATTGACAACAAAACACAACAGCTGTGTCTGAGTCAGAGTATTTGGCCCCAAAGCAAGAACAAACATGACCTTGTATCACATTGAGGCCTCTGCACCTGACACTTTTGGAAACTTAACAGTCCACATTAATGCAGCCATACCTCTCAAGTTTTGGACATGAAAATAAGGGAAATTTTAGGCCATGCCCCTCTCTCCCAGGCCATGCCCCCTCTCCCCAAAATCCTGGCACATCCAAGAGTCTAGAAGAGGAGAAGACACAGAGGAGTGTTGGGCTCCCCTGGTGAAGGAAGAACCACCCCATAGGCACAACTGCTTCCCCTCACAGGGAAGAAGGCAGCCAGCAAGCCAGGCTTACTGTAATAATTCTATCTTAAATTTCCCCCTATTTTCTCCCTATTCGACTGCATTTCATATTATGGTGATTTTTCATGAAACTGTTTTTTATACTTTAATCAGTTAATTGTCTACTGTCTTAGCCTTTTGTGCTTCAATTTCATTTTTAAAAACTCTGTGTTTAAGAGAAAACCACAGAAGTATGCTGTTCATGTTGTATGCAAATATACTTGAAGCCCTCTCTCTCCTGGGAAAGAGGGTGTTAAAGGGAAGTCAATGAGCCAATCAGCTTCAAGTATATTTGCATACAGCATAAACAGGATACGTCCGTGGTTTTCTCTTAAACACAGAGTTTTAAAAAATGAAATTGAGGCACAAAAGGTTAAGACAGTAGACAATTAAATGATTAAAGTGTAAAAAACAGTTCCATGAAAAATCACCATAATATGAAATGCAGTCGAATAGGGGGAAATTTAAAATAGAATTATTACAGTAAGCCTAGCTTGCTGGCTGGCTTCTTCCCCCGTGAAGGGAAGCAGTCATACTAAGGGGAGTGTTTTAGGGGGTGGTGTTTCCTCCACCAGGGGTAACCCAATACTCCTCTGCTCTTGTATGAGGCACACACCTCATAAATAAAGATATAGTACAATAATATATGGGAGATTTACATGCCCCTGGATTTTTTAAAAAAATACGGGAGATTATAAAAAAATACACGTGATGGTGGGAAGATGGTGGGAAGAGGGGCTCTAAATTACGTGGGTTTCCCATGCAATACTGGATACTTGACACCTATGGTTGCAGCTGTTAGATCTTCTCAAGGGGTAAGTTCAATACTCAGGCTCTGGCTTCTCTTACTGACAGAGGAAGGAAAAGCAAAGCTACAGATCAATGTAAAGACATATCATGGCATCATGCAGCAGCCTTCTCCAATCTGACACTTTCCACCCTGTGGTAGACTAAAACCTTCCTCACCCCCCACCAATTGAAATGTGGTCTGTCACATCTCAAAGACCTCTTTTATGGGGAAGCCTATTATGTGGCTTAGGTAAAGGTCGCCTTGCTCGAAAGCCAGTCATATCCGACTCTAGGATTTGGTGCTCTTCTCAATTTATAGCCAAAGAAACAATGCTGTCTGCGTCTGCAGACGTTTCAATGGTCATGTGGCAGGCATTACTAGACACCGGCATGCACGGAATGCTGTTACCATCCCACTGAAGCGGTATCTATTTATCTACTTCCATTTTTTTGCTTTCCAACTGCTAGCTTGGCAAGACAGCAGGTGCTCACTCTGTTTTGCAGTACTGTGGTCTCAAACTGCTGACCTGCCAACCTTCCAGTCATCAAGTTCAGTGTCTTAACCACTAAGCCACTGCAATCCTCTATTATGTGGTTTACTCACTGATAAACAAACTTCATTACCAAAATATAAAGTATCTTAAAACTATCAGTATAAATGAGGTCAATAGGGGATAATTGCCTGAGAGGTCACCTGATACATATACACATAGATCCATGCTTGTTGCGATACGTTAGATATGAATCTATTTTGTATCTTGCTCTGGGACTTTCAGTGATAAGTATGCAGCACTCATTCACCTCATGGGAAAGGAAATTCCTGTGAAAGGAAGTTACTTGCTGACTTCCAGATCTTGGCCTGTTTGCGTTTTAAAAAAAAAAGGATTTTCAAGTTACCTCTGACATCAATGTAAAGCTTTAAATCTCATTTGCGGACTGCTGGCCCAAATATTTACACAGTGGATTTTTCGGCTAAGGATCAGAGAGAGAAGCGGGCAATTGTTTTGTACTGCTCCATGAACTGTTTTGGCAGCTTAGAGCCTGACACATTCATCTTGCTTGGAACTCCAAACACAAGCTAGAAGAATCCAAGAAATCGTCCCCAGTGTATCCTGGGAAACATGACGACTCTACTTAGGAAAATCCCAGTTGGAGGTCTGTCTCTTGCTAAAAGATTGCTAAAGCAAATTACAATCCATGCTTATGGATACAATAGTCACAGAAGAGGGCTCCATCTCTCTCTCTCACACACACACACACACACTTTTCAAAATGTAAGACTAGTAGCAACAAACACCACCATACCTGTCAAGCGCAGCTCCGGAGATTACAGGACCTGCACAGAACGTTTCTGCGCCGGTCCATTCTACGCATGCATAGAAGGCTTTTATGCATGTGTAGAAGGCTTTTACGCATGCATAGAAGGCTTTTACGCATCCATAGAATGGACCTGCACAGAACTGTTCTGCGCAGGTCACTTGTACGCATGCGTAGAAGGCTTCTACGCATCCCCTTCTGCACAGAAGCCTTCTACGCAAGTGTAGAAGTGTTCTACGCATGCATAGAAAGGACCTGCGCAGAAGGGATGTGCAGTAACTCCATTCCCTCACTGCCAAATTATGGGGTAGCGGCAACTCCAGGTGGGAAATGGAGAAAATCGGCACGGAAATTCGGAAAATCCCGGCCAATCCAGGATACTTAACAGGTATGAACACCACTTCTCAGCCAAAATGTTCATCAGAACACCTGTCTGAAATAATCATCCCCATTAAGTATCTCAAATGAATAAAACACAACTGTTGTTTATCATGACAACTATAAGATTACCAAGGCACATTTTGCTCCCTCATGAACTAAAGAGGTTCAGTTAAAAGGATTTCTTCTATGTCCCAGTGTTTAAAAAGAAAATATGAATCAAAGCACCTTATGTATTGGGAGGCAACTAGAAAAGCTTTCAATCCCTCCCTCTTCTTGTGAAAGGTACTCACATTTCAAAAATTATTTGGACAATCTGAACTGCCTCTACTTTTATTCTAATTTGAATAATCTCAATTGGATCTAAAGCACATTCAAAAAGCCAAAGTTGACGAACTGTGGTGACATCATTCAGCTAATACAATCTTCAATTGTCTGTGGCCACACTTTCAGAGTGACGATAGTGTTCTCATTTTGAATTGGCACTTTTAATAACCAAATGATTCTGTGGATCTTCTGTGTCACCACAATACTGTGTCACCATATTCCAAATTGGCTACAATCATGTTGCTAGAACAAAGGTGATTTCTTAAGAAAAATCCAAAGCAACTACAGTATTAAGAGAACTAACGAATTGAAAATGCAGAAAAAGTGATTAGGGAACATTTAGCACACCCTCAACAATTTACACACTGGTTTCTTTTAGAGCATATGCATATGTTCATTTTTTGCGTGTACAGATTGTAATTAGTCTTCCTTTTGTGCCAGAACAGCTGGGAAGAATAAAATTTCTGATAGACAGAAATTAGAAGGTTTGCAATTTAAAATAAATAATTGTATCATCGCTGTTTCTTCCCTTCCAGAAGTTAGCCCCTATATCAAATCCAACAGATGACAAGAAAAAAACAATTCCCAACAGCTCCTCAGTCACCTCACAACTAATGAAGGACCTTTGGATAGTACCAGGATGCAGCTGCTCAAAGATATCTCTATCAATTCAGATGGTGTATTTGTCCAGTAGGAATTATTCCAAACAGGGATTAGTACTTCACAACCTCTTGCTCTCAGAGACAGAACAAAAAAATCCTTGCAGTGAAATCTGTCAGCTCATAGGAACTCTTATCAGCGAGTAAACACACAAACAAAAGACAAAAAAAAACACGTAGTGGCTCCTTAAAGACTAACTCCTGTATTTAAATGCGAGCTTTCGTGGATCGTGTCCACTTCATCACATAAGGCAATATTGTAATACTTCTTGAACATGTCATAGCCTTAGTCAAAGTGAAAACCAAGAATTAAAACAAATAAAAATAAGAACAACCAGAGCAACCTGGGACAACACAACAGTGTGGCCAATTCCCTCCTCCCATCCCAGTACTCCTCCTATCTAAAAGCTATTCTGTGGATGGCAAAGATTGTATCATGCAACATGTCTAGCTTAGCACTTAGTGAACTCTTTTCAGCTCTCTGAGATCCATCTGAGTGCAATGCATCCACATTTTGCAAATGCTGGAGCACCACAACCTTCCCCCAAGTGCTTCTTTTAGATCCCCTACCATTACACACCAGATGGCAAAGGTGATATAGGCCATTAAAAAAAAATAGAGGATGACTTTTTCAAGAGAATCAGGCTTCAGTCTCTCTGTAGTCAAGATAAATTTAGGCTTCATTTTAATAGAATTTAAGTTCAAATTTGAGAAACAGTTGTGATCAAGCACAGAAGGTTCTTCATTTTGCAATTTATGTCTGGCACACTCATTTCATTAGAGCTAACATTTCCATACATACAAAAGGGGGTGGGGTGGGGTGTATTGAGTTTAAATTCAATTCCACACGTGCAATAATCCCTCACTCCATCTTTCTCTCATTCTCTTAAAATTTCAGAGGCTAATTCAATGAGAAAGATAGAAAAAGCAGTTCTATTCATGACCCAATGTATTGCTACCATATTTTAATTACATAACACTGGCAGAAGGAAGTAAAATTATTAGAGATCATGTATTTCCATAATAAAAAGCCTCCCTGTTTTAATGACCTTTCTGCCAACAAAATTTTGTTTTACTAAAACAAAGCTGAAAGAAAAATACATTTTCTGTCTTTTTGCTTTCTACAGTATCATTTTAAGCTTCTATAAATGCAAACTTCATTGAGGAAAGAAACAGACATCATTATTCCTGAAAACACATTAATATTAAAAGACATGACTAAGGCATATTTCTGTGTTGGAGAAACTGGATTTCAAAGGAATCTCATATTTAAACTTTGAAAACCTATCACAAAAGAAAGCAAAATAATTTGAAATTTTCTTCAAGTCAAAGAAGCTTCCGCTGTGACAGTCGTAGACTGGATTTTCATCTTCTAATAATGAGTTATCTATTTTTTCTGCCCCAAGAGAAACAGGGTTGGGTTTTTTTTTGGGGGGGGGCAATGCAATTTTTGAAGAACCAGCATATAAAAGAATTTGAAGTGTAATTTCGATACCCCACATATGGAAGTCAACCACCATCTCTCTTAATAAAGGCCCAAATTTAATATGAAAGTTATATTCCATAAGAAGTATCAGTGAGATAGATAGAGAGAGAAAGAGAGAGAGAGAAGATTGTGTTATGCTTTGTCCTGTTTGTACAACTGGTTTTAATTTTGCAACTCACAAGTCTTTTTTATAAGTATGGAGGAATGCTGTTGTATCTATCTTGCAAGAGCGAAGGGACATTCCCATTAGTCTCATCCTACCACAAGTGCTATCTGAAGGCCATTCCTTCCTATTTTGTATGGTAAGCTTTGGAAAATAAACAATTTTTACCTTTCTCTCATCTTTGCCTGCAAAGAACTAAGAGCAGCGCCATAATACCCTTGCAATGGAGGCTGGGTTCATCGAAAGCAATTTTAGATAGCAAGATTGGGAGAGCCTCTTTTAGCAACTTGCTTTCAGAATGCCCTCCACCTAGAAATATCCACCTATTTGGAATATCTATATCATTTAGGTGTCCAATGAAAAGAATTTAGGGTTTCCCAGGATTTTATTAACTGCTATATTAGCATACTTGTCAAGTATCCCGGATTGGCCGAGCTTTCCCATATTTCTGCACTGATTTTCTCCATTTCCCACCCAGATCTGCCGCTACTCCGTAATTTGGCAGGGGGGAAAAGGAGTTACTGTGCATCCCTTCTGTAAAGGTCCACAGAAGCGTAGAAGGCTTCTGTGCAGAAGGGGATGTGTAGAAGCCTTCTACACATGTGTAGAAGTGACCTGCGCAGAACATTTCTGTGCAGGTCCATTCTACACATGCATAAAAGCCTTCTACGCATGCGTAGAAGCGACCTGCGCATAACGTTTCTGCGCAGGTCACTTCTATGCATGTGTAGAAGGCTTCTGTGCAGAAGGGGATGTGTAGAAGCCTTCTACACATGCGTAGAAGTGACCTGCGCAGAACATTTCTGTGCAGGTCCATTCTACACATGCATAAAAGCCTTCTATGCATGCGTAAAAGCCTTCTACGCATGTGTAGAAGCGACCTGCGCATAACGTTTCTGCGCAGGTCGCTTCTATGCATGCGTAGAAGGCTTTTACGCAAGTGTAGAATGGACCTGCACAGAAACATTCTTTGCAGGTCCTGTAATCTCCGGAGCTGCGCTTGACAGGTATGTATATTAGTAGTATAAGGGCTTTAAATTAAAATGCTATTTGAATAGACTGCACTTTTAACTTTACTGTCTGTTTGAATAAACTGCTTGGTTTTTTTTTAAAAAAAGTTTATTCTATTAATTGCCATTAGTATTAATAGTAGCAACAGTGGAAATGATACTTCTATTTTTC
Source organism: Bradypodion ventrale (assembly GCA_035047345.1). Classification (NCBI taxonomy): domain Eukaryota; kingdom Metazoa; phylum Chordata; class Lepidosauria; order Squamata; family Chamaeleonidae; genus Bradypodion; species Bradypodion ventrale. The sequence goes on along the minus strand of JAWDJE010000005.1, from coordinate 162,648,229 downwards.
ATTATAATATACTATAGTGTATATTTCTATGGCATAATGTACTATACTGTACATGTACTGTACTATGCGATATTGTACTATAAAGTAGTATACTTATTTCTCCTATTAACTGCCCTAAGAACATACTTTTAGACTTAGGAAGTGGATAAAAAAAATTATGTAAACAACTAGAGATATTTCTAAATGTCTCTTTATAGCACAAGCTCTCTCATTTTTTCCTCCATGCTGCTTTAAAACTTTTTTGTAATTGCATGGTAAAGTTGACATCAGCATTTGTGGCCATACAAATTGTTTGACTCAGATTTATTTGCTGCAAGATGTACTCACCAGTAGTGATAATGATGATGACAATAATACAATAATAACAAAGTGCTACTAAGTCGATTCCAATTGAAAGCTACTCTTTCCAGGGTTGCCTGGATACAGAGGATGCAGAAGTAGTTTACTACACCCTTCTTCTGGTGCTTCAGCTTCTTCTGGGGACTGTGCAGTTTGCTGGCTCTTAGAAGATGCAACAAGGAATTGAACTCCCAACTGCTGGCTCCACCACCAGGTGCTCTGACTCATTGAGCTACCCAGCAAGTGGACTGACCCTTTACTGCATACCCATTCAGTTACTGCAGGCATGATGTTGGCATGCCAGCTCAGGAATATACTGTACACAGAATATCAGGTAGTGACACTTTGCAGGCTTCCATGCCTTAATACATTCCTAAATATCAACAGCAGCAAATGCATCCCTGAAGTTTTCTAATCTAGTGGTATATATTATTATTGCAATTTGAGAATCTCTGACCTGAAATGTTTTGTCCTCCTTTTTAAAATAATAATAATAATAATTCAACCTGAGACCTTCTTTACTTGAATACTCTGATTGTCATACCATATACAGTGATAACTCATGCAACGTCCAAACTTAGTTCCACAAGTTTGGACTTTATACGGATTTGGACTTTGTATGAGGCATGCAAAATCCTAGCCATGATGCCTCATACAACGTCCAAATCCTTGCTGCAATGCCTCATACAACGTCGTTTTCATAGAGATACATTGTACTGTAACAGCACAGACTTCAGGGCAAAGTCAAGGAAACAGACAGGAAACTGACAGAACTTTAAGAAATCATTGTCTAAAGGATAAAAACATTACAAAAACACATCAAACAACCAAGATTGTCCAAGAACCTGAAGAATGCTGCAAAAATCCCAGGAATGCTTCTAAAAATTCTGACGGAAAAATAAAAATAAATCCAAAATTGCGCTCAAAACCACTCCTAAACACTCTTCGCCTTGTGCAAAACCCACAAGAGCAATGCACGCATGTGTCCTGCCTTTTATACTGCCCAGGCACAATGCAACCTGGGAAAAACCCCAATGCCTCATACAAAGTCGCAGCGACTTTGTATGAGGCTACTTTTTTCAAGGAATTAGGTGATGTTGTATAATTCGATGTTGTACAAAGTGGACTTTGTATGAGGTATTACTGTAATGGTAACACAGCTGTTTGGTATCACATGTCAACATATATAATCTTAAGAATTAGCCCATCTCCTTCCCTTTTGCCTTTGCTTAACACTTTATGCTTAAGGTTTTTGAAGTGAAGAGGCTCTTTTAAATATTTAGAACTTGGTTTTCAACACTTAATCAAGACTCTTCCTTTAAAAAAAAGCCATTCTTAATCTTGTCCAGTGAGTGAACTGCACTGTACATAAAAGATGCATGATTAGACCATAATAATCATTTCGTGTAAGAGATTACTCTGGGATGAAAGGATTTTTGCTGGAGAAACTCTACTCAGGGAATGCCCGAATTAAGCTCCTTTCATGTCCCTAAGTACAACCCGTGGGTATTGAAACCCGAACTTCCAGTCTCCAGCTCAGCGCCTTAACCACTAAGCCACCAGGGGAGCTACATGTGTCTTGCTTACTCTTACTCATGAAGCCCATGTAGATAGAGGGAATTTGAGGAGAAGTTGAAAAGTTTAACAGTTTGGGTGGACTTTGGGTGGCTAAAAGTTACATATTAATACACATTCTAATCATAAGAATGCCAACAGAACTGCACTCTTTGATCTGAAGGATTCCCATCATGAAACTAAACAACAATATACAGAATTACGTGCAGACTATGAACAAGTTACTTCTTGGATTACCAAAAATCCTCAGCTAATGTGACCAGCAATCCTACCTCTCCAGTGTCAATTAAGTGTGAAAAATCCCAACATGAAGAGCAGCCTAGGTGTGATAAATATTCCCCAACGAGACCTATATAATGTGTGACTTCCAAGCAAAATAAGACATCTATCCCAGCTAGCTAAGAAGATGTGCAAGGCTATCATTAGCCACAGGTGTTAAGATTCATGAAGATCTCACAGACTTTTAACTCTAGTCCAGTGTTTCCCAACCTTTGGTTTTTGGACTTCATACATACATTCACACTAACTAGAGCAGTGGTTCCCAACGTGGGGCCCACACCCCACAGGGGGAATTCAATTCCCAGAAGCCTAAGTCAATTCCCCAAAGCACTGGTCAGCCAATGTACTGACTTAGGCTTCTGGGAATTGAATTCCCCCTGTGGGGTGTGGGAACCACTGCTCTAGTTAGTGTGAGTGTATTTAGGGCTCAAAGGATGGTGGAGATGAAGGCATGCATGTTAAACTCTACCCTCCATTTCCATACCCCTTCCAGACATCCTGCACACCTTTGCACTGTTTAGTATTGAAATCTGCACAGGTGTTGCAAGTGCATTCAGCTGAACATACAGTATTTCCAAGAAAGGCTGATGATCAAAGAAATGCATTCAGGTGTGGGAACACAGTGCTCTCTCATGAGTTTTTAAACAACAACAAAGTTTTGCTCCTTTAATTAACTAACTGACTGTTCATAGGAAGGTTGGACTAGCACATTGGCTAAATTTGGGCTCAGCTCTGAAACACATGCCTAAGGCTGTGTCTTTAATGTGACCAGCCCATTCACTCATCAGATCAGACTCTCGATTACTCACTGTAATACTAAATATATTTCTTGCAATGGCGTGTGGAATGTACATGTTCTTTCTTGCTAATTCCTGTCCTCTGAGAAGCAGGAGATTTAAACTTACTTAAGACAGAGCTGCAAATCCTGGAGTATGTCTGTCTATTGAACCTACATTGGTAGGAATGCACTGCTGTCCACAAGGAAGAAGGGGAATTTGATATTTATATTAGGATGACAGTTTCTTTCAAAATAATTTGATTTGGAGACAATTCTTTAAATACAAATAAGCAAATAACATCACAGTGCTATCTCTGTTAGAAGACAGTCAACAAGTGAATTCAAGAAATAATTGGTGTGATTCAGAGAGCACCTAATTATTCCATTCTGAACCTTTGTGGATGGTCAGTTTGCAACAAAATTCTAATTAATTTGTGAACCACCCAGAGAGTACACTAAGCGCTATGGGCTGTATATAAGTGTGATTACTTTTGCTTTTAGCTGTTGGCAGTGTTATCTCTATTTTGGTCTTCTCTAACTTTTAATAAAATATTTCCTTAACCGACTCAGTGCCATTCTTGATATGCATATAGTATGTATGCCATACTAGGCAGATGCTTTGCAGTAATGTTATGTAAGTTAGTTTATTCAACAAAAAAAGTGGGAAGTCACCCTGGTTAAACTACCTAAACAAAAATGCTCTTGCAAGTAAGGCTTACACTCTGAAGAGCGATGTGTGTGCCATCTCAGTTCAGTTCAGCTGGGTATCAGTATTGCAAAAATGACAAACAAACCAGCTTGAACCACTTAATAGACATGTGTTGCTCTAATTATATTATATCACAAGCAGCCAAAGCCTCATTTATTAGTAATTTGGCCAACAATGTTTGCACATTTATGATACCCCAAAAACGACTAATAATTAAGGGGTTCCCCCACTCTTAAAACTTACTTTTTTTAAAAAAAAATTTATTAAAAAAATTTCTAAGATAACCTCAATACAATATTAACTCACATTCATAGAGGCTAGCGCATAACAGTACTTAAACTAATTGTTTACCATATAACCACAATGTTAGATACCACAATGTAAAATATTACTCAATCAAACAATAAGAGCTTTCTAAGCTACCTCTATTATAATTTTTTTAATAATTACAAATCACCCTGTGAATATATACAATGCCCGGAGAGTTTAGTTGCTATTTCAACTCCAAAAACCTCTTTGAGATGGTGCAGGTCCTGAACTGTCATTTACCATAAGAGAATGCGCCACAAACGGTTTCCATATATTCCAAAACCTATTCTCTTTTAAATTATCTCGTTTCACTTTAATCTCCCATGTCAATTTGTCATTCAATGCTAGGCTCCACATTTCCTTATACCATTCTCCGATCTGTATATCTACATCATTTTTCCAATTTCTAGCTATACATTGTCTACCTGTGGTCAATACAATTTCCAATAATTCTTTTTCCTCCTTATTCAAACCCAAACCTTCCACATTTGTTAAAAGAATGGTACCTGACTCCAACTTGACCTTTTTACCCAATATTTCACCAAACTCCCCTTCTATTCTTCCCCAAAAATCCCTTATTTTTTTACAACTCCACCACATGTGTTCATATGTTCCATCTGTTTCTTTACATCTCCAACATAACTTATCTCTTTTATTATCCATCTGATAAAGCCTTAGTGGTGTCAAGTACCATTGCCACAACATTTTAAAATTATGTTCTTTAATTCTTACAGACATTGTTCTCATGATCCTCTTTTTCCATTTGTTTCTCCATTCAACCTCCCCAATTTTTATATTCAAATTTTGTTCCCACTTCCGTTTCAAGTCTTCCTGTGGATCATTACCCTTGTTCAATATAATATAAAGTTTGCTTACAAGACCCTTGATACCTCTTTTCCCCTTTTCTGATCTTTATTACCAAATCCTCAAATTCCGTCTTATTTCTATCTATCCCTGCTTCTCTTTTATATTTTTTATTCCAGTTAAAACTTACTTTTAACAAAGAAAAGTGTTTCTACTATACGTAAAGGTTGCTCATGCTCAAAAGCCAGTCATATCTGACTCTAGAGTATGGTGCTCATCTCCATTTAAAGACATAGAGCCAGCACTATCTCTGACTGCAGATGTTTCCATGCACATGTGGCAGGCATGACTAGACAGTGGCGTGCATGGAACATTGTTACCTTCCTACTGAAGGGGTATCTATTTATCTACTTGCAATTTCTCGCCTTCAAACAGATTGGCAAGATCTGGGACAGAGATGAGAACTCACTCCATTGTACAGCACTCAGCTCTAGAACTGCTGACCTGCCGACCTTCCAGTCTCCAAGTTCAGCATCTTAACCACTGAGGCCACTGTTCCTCCTATAGTAAAGGTAAAGGTTTCCCTTGCTTGATAGCCAGTCGTATCTGACTCTAGGGTTCAATGCTCATCCGTGTTTCAAAGCCGAAGAGCCAGCGCTGTCTGCTTCTGCAGACGTTTCCGTGGTCATGTGGCAGGCATGACTAGACACTGGAGCACACGGAATGCTGTTACCTTCCCACCCAAGTGGTCCCTATTTATCTACTTGCAATGTCTTGCTTTTGAACTGCTAGGTTGGCAAGAGCTGGGACAAAGATGGGAGCGCATTCTGTCCTGCAGTACTTGGGAATCGAACTGCTGACCTTCTGCCTCCCAGTCAGCGTCTTAGCCACTTGAGCCACTGCAGTATCCTAGTATACTTAATGTTAAAAATATGATAGTATTGGAGGAGAGTGTGATGGCAGAGGGAGAGAGGTGTAAGGATTGGGGGTGGGTGGGTGTTGGACACATCAGAAGAGGAGGAGAAGTGAAGACACGCACTGTTGATTGGGAGCCTCTCTTTTGCACTTTGGTGGAATGACAGCATGGAAAGCTATGAAATGGAGACAGCTCCCCTCCCCAGCTCAGTCAGTTGTAGAACGCAACAAGAACTGGTATCTTCAGTTAGGCCACCATCAGCTGATTTGGTTCCAAGCCAGCTCCAACCTTTGGAACACCCAACAGAAGATTTCATCTCCCACTCCTAACACTGGAGACATTGAGAGCAATAGGCAAGCCAAAGGGTTCCTCAGGAGCTCAGCACTGCAGAAGCAGGTCTCACTCATTTGTCTTTGCAAGCCCTCTTTAAAACGACTCCAATGAGTAGCTAAGCTTATACAGCATGCGTATTTCCCAAGTTTGGAACTGCTAAGAGTTCCAGTGCAGTCAACTGGGATGACAAACATAGGGACTATATTGAAGGTTAATGTCAGGAATGTAAACCCTTGAGGATATGAGAGAAGGGGCAGTGGAGGCTCATGTTATTCCCTCAATCAAAGCTGCTCTGAGTTCCAAACCTGAACTTGAACCCATGAAGTTATTGTCTGAGTGCTCTGTGGCTGCCAGACCCTCAAGGGAGGTCTGTAGTAAATGTTATACTACAAATCCTAAAGCCGTGATGGTGAACCTTGGCACTCTAGATGTTCTTGGACTTCAATTCCCAGAAGCCCAAGCACCTTATGAATCCATATGGATGGGTTTACTGTGATTCATCTGTCCTGCACTGCCCTCGTTGCTCCAGGAAGTGGAAGTAAAACACGCCCATATAGGCACATTTTACTTCCGCTTCCAGGAGCGATGAGGGCAGCACAGGATGGATGAATCGCAGTAAACCCCTCTGAGTGGATTCACAGGGTGCTTGGGCTTCTGGGCACGTTTTACTTCCGCTTCCATGAGTGACGAGGGCAGCGTGGGACAGATGAATCGCAGTAAACCCATCCGTGTGGATTCACAGGGTGCTTGGGCTTCTGGGAATTGAAGTCCAAGAACATCTGGAGTGCCAAGGTTCGTCATCATGGTCCTAAAGACTCAAAATACTTAAGGAGTGAGTTGTAAAATAATTTACTGAAATACACTAACTTAGTTTCTTCTAGTTCCTCATTGTTTGTATCAGAAACCAGATCTTAAACTATCTGGATGGGATATGAAAATGTAGATGCCATATCATTATTATTATTATTATTATTATTATTATTATTATTATTATTATTATTATTATTATTATTATTATTATTATTATTATTATTTTGGGGGGCAAAATGGCAGGGAAAACCAGACTTTATTTTAATAATCTAAAAAAAACCAAAGGGAAAAATCTACTGATGCAAAATAGTTACTGTATATAGGTGCACAAATCCTTTGCTGTGTCCCAGTCCCCCATTCTTCCGCTATCATTTTAAAACAGTTTTCACTAGAGGATAACAAATTTGGCAAGGCATGAAAAGATGTTCTCGCTCAGTTACATTTTAAAGGACAGACACATGCTGATGCTAGAGGATTAAATGCTTGTTTGGTTTGCCGACTTAGGGAACCCAACTGAAAATGCTGCAATGAAGATTTTTGACTGCTGGATTTTGTGCTGATTCTGTGGTCTCTTTGCTTGTCATGACAGCTTTCTATAGCTGCCACACACTCTATACAAATGCATGCTGAAAACCAGCTTTCTCTTCTTTGCTATCTGGCAGCACCTCCTGGCTAAATTGTTGTTAAAAAATTCATGTCAATGAGAAACTGTTGTGCCAAATATGCTCTAGATTTTATTTCGTCTTAAAAGTAATGAGTACTGCGAGATAGTCTTACCTCAGTCGCACTACTTTCTGCAAATGTTCATCTACTTTTGCTTGGTTGCCAATATCTCCTCCTTCATAGATAAGTGTATTTTACTCATCCTCATTCAAATATCATTTAGATTATGCACCCTGACTAGATCTCAAGCTGTTTCAGAACAGGTAATTTCATCTGAATAAAACATAATTCTTTTTTTGTATTCCAGGCATACACTATAACTTACCAGGAATGCAAAAGATTACTCATTATTCCAGCCATGACTCTTGTCAAGTGGAACTTGTCAACGACTGACACAGTGCTATTACAATGGCCTGGAAAAGGAGAATTAAAAGCACAAACAACTGGATCTTGAATATATGGCTGGTACCGATTACCCTTAAATCTCTGCCTGTTCAAAAAGAGGAAAGGAAAAGATCCATTCCACATTGTGAAACATAAGTAGTTGACCTCTGTTCATTTTCTTAATAAAAGAACCTCTCTGTCCACAAAAGAAAAAAAGGCATTGCCTACCTAGTACATCAGCTTCCTACTTGCTAGGAGGACCCTAATCCTTGCTTGCAAAGTGAAATATACGTCACCACCCCCATGTTTATAGGGGATATGTTCCAAGACCTATTACAGATACCCAAAGCTGTGGATAACAGAGAACCCTATATATTACATTGCAGACAGTGGCCCTTAGCAGCCAGCTCTGGTGATGGACGATAAAAAAATTTATATAATGCAAGCGCGGCGCCAAAATGGCCGCCGCGCTCTTTGCGGCCCCCCCCCCACCGGACTTGGACATCCGGGTAGTTAGGGGGCGTGGCCAGCACCCTTTAAAAGGGGTGGCCACGAGGCAGCCGCGCTGCCATTTCACGAAGCGATGGAGAGGAGAAGATTTTCCCCTCCACCCCCTCCCTAGTTAACAGTGTGATATTTTGGTCGCTTTGGGGCTGGGTGGGAATTTTTGGCTGGGACCTACAATTGGCTTTCGGGTCCTGGCTTTTTTGCCCATCCCACACTGTTGCTATGGTTTGACATAGGGGTTTTCTTGCTCTGCTGTTGACTTTGGTCACATGGGCGGGTAGCACTGGTAAGGTAAACATTTATGACCCACAGGTATCCGGCAGGTTCGCAATTGACTGGACAACACTAGACAGGCACAAGTTGGTTAACGTTGTCCGGTCAACGATGAAACAGGCAATGGGGTGATCGCACGAGCTAGGCAGCAGGCATCACCCCGTTATTTTACGGATACGCGTCAGAGGGTGGGGTCAGTAGTTAGATTATTGACTACGGTCAACAATTTGTTTGTTGTCAACAAACAAATTGATACAAATGGATACATTGTAACCAATTGTCGTTGGCAATTTTGGGTGGAACCTTACCAGTGTTACTTCGGCCTGCTTGCCTTAAGAATTATAATTGGTTGAATACCAATAGAAATTTATAATTCGGACTAGGGCATGAATCAATAAATGTGGCCCAATGCCGTTATCCACTTTTACCAGTGTCTGAGTCCTTTATTGGGGGGTGCGCCTGCAATATGTATCTCAAGATTTTTTAATTCGATCTTTTTAGACCTGTGGAGAACTGAAAACATAGATACTGAACCTGCAGCTATAGGGGTAACTGTAGTGTGGTCCAGGAAAAGCTTAGTTTTTGTATGCACAACTCTACTTAATATGCCATTGGGAAGAGCAAATTTAGATGAGAAGCATGTCCCTTATTACTGTGGCTAGTGAAAAGATTTAAATAAATAATTGTCCTATATTTTCAGGGATTGAGCAGTTTACTTGGAGTAGGATTTTCAAACAATTCACAATGCTATGTGGATACAATATCCATTCAGTTCATTTGTTATGGAAGTGTAAACAGTATGAAAAGTTACACATTGTAACAAGCACACAAACCACACTTGTGTAAAGCAACACTTATGAAAAAGCCTACTATGTTACAGTGAAACTACAAAGTTTATTCTTGAGAGAAACCCACCTGGTTTCCCATTAAAACTATTTTTTCATCAAAGTAACATTGTCCTCCCAGATGTAACATCTGAACAAATCACAGTGGAGTCCTAAATAGAAAACAATATGGAAACATAACTGGTCATGTTTGAAACTTGCTAGTCCTACCACTATTTTTTGTGGAATGACTTCTATTAACTTCAGTGAGTTGCTGGGGCTCAATTCACACTATATCCAGCATGAAACAGAGGTGTAGCTACAACAATACTTAGCGGACACGTGCAGGAAAGCTTGGTGCATACACCCACTCTGGCCATGTCTTTGCCAATATATGTATACACATGTGTTTATTACAGAAACAGTGAAATGGACTTTGAAGAACACAACACTATTTTATTGATGTGAGAATAAAAAAGTTAGCCCACTAATATTCTCCCTCTTCTATTAAGCATGCTCTAATTTTATTGGTTACACAGCTCCAACAGCACAGAGCAAGTTTCTCTACCCATCTGTCTCAAATTTAAAAAGGAGCTTGTAAGACATCTAGCGACAAACAACTCATATAAGAATCTTGCTCATATTCAATGATTAAATTTTAAACATTGTTTATACAGTACTGCTGATATGATGCATTAAGCATCTTATGGACAATTCTTACAGCTCCTAAGCTCAAAGACCCGTCAGTGTTTTCATTGATAGCATGCCTAGTTTTACCTTCTTTAAGACACAAGAGCAAAAGGGCTACCAGACTTCCTTTATTGGACCAGCTCCAATAAACCAGATCAGGTTTTCGTCACATTCGATGCATTTTAAGGTCACGTTCCTGTTTCAGTGCTGTGAAATGTGGCCCATCCAAGCTACAACTCTCAAGTGATGCTGATTTCTAAGGTGTTTGTCCATCTTGGAGCTATAACCCACCTTGCTAAGAGACACTCAGAACGTCCTCATCTGAGTAGATGAGGCTCCGGCTCTAAAATGTTTTCAATGTCAAGTAGTTACCAATCCTCCACTTCAAAAATACAGTTTTAGTAGGGGATTGTTCCCTACCTTGGTGCCCTCCAACTATGTTTGAGTTAAAAACTCCATCACTCCAACCAGCAAAACCAATGCTGCCTGGGATTGAGAGACGAGGGCCAACATATCTGGACAGCACCAGGCTGGGGAAGGCCGCTATAGGGCAAATTGCCCACTTCCTCTTCAAGGGCACCAGCCAGGGTCGTTCCCAGCCTTGCAATTGACCATCCTTTGAACTTAAGATACCACAGACTGAACTTGGAACCTTAAGCATGGAAAATATGTGCTTTTCCACTGATCTGTAGCTCCTCACTGATTTTGACTTTGCTCATTCTTGTTTTTTTTTAACTTCATTCAGAAACTGCAAGTGCAAGGGTCTGAAATATTTTTTAAAAAAACCTAACAAATGACTACTAAGCCCATTTGATAAAATTCATTTACAACAATGCAGCTGTGTTCATGACACAAAGGGTTAATGTAGTTCAGAATAGTAGCATGCATTAAATTAGCTGAAGTACACGAATGGGAGTCAAAATGTACAATTTAAAGGAAGACTGTATGAACTAGAGTGGACGTTTTGTGCAGGTAAGGTTAAAATAAGTACCTACACACTGGATTTCTCCATCCAATGCAGAAACAGTATTGCACCATAAACTGCCATTGGTTCGATTACTGTGAAGTCAATTACAATATTAATATATTATTACTGGGCCTTCTGCCATCTCCACAGTTTAGTTAAAATAGCCATCCATATAGCTCAGCACCCATTATTCTGGGTTGGTTAAAGGACAAGATGGGCAAAGCCCATACACATCTCTTAACCAGAAATTGTACATTTCATGATATACACCAAGAGTGGACTCCATGATTTGTGAAACCAAATTCAAATGTGTGCAGTTAAGGGGAGTGGGGTTTACACCCCTCATGATGCCACCAAAGAACATAAGAACATAAGAACAGCCTTGCTGGAACAGGCCACAGCCCATCCAGTCCAGCATTCTGTCTCACACAGTGGCTCACCATTTCCTTCAGGGTATTCCCAAGCAGATGCCTTCACTTGCTTAGGATTCCCTGGAAATGGCATTGAGAGATATTCTGCCTATCTCTCCAAACCCGAGGTTGTCCTTAAGTATCCATAATTATACCCATTGATACCCTTGTCCTCCATGAACTTGTCTAATCCTTTCTTAAAGCTGTCAAGACTGACAGCTGTCACCACTTCTTCTGGCAGAGAGTTCCATAGACCAGTAATCCTCTGGGTGAAAAAGTACTTTCTCTTATTTGTTTGAGAACTAGTACCCAAAAGTTTCATGGAGTGTCCCCTAGTTCTAGTGTTGTGCGATAGGGAAAACAGTTTTTCCTTATCTACTTTGTCCACACCGTGCATGATTTTATAAACTTCAATCAGGTCACCTCTTAAGACGCCGTCGTTCAAGAGTGAAGAGGCCCAACCATTGCAGCCTCAGATGGTAAGGAAGGTGTTCCAGTCCCCTAATCATTCTGGTTGCCCTCCTCTGTACTTTCTCCAGCTCCATAATATCCTTCAGGAGGTATGGCGACCAGAACTGTACACAGTATTCCAGATGGGGCCTCACCATAGATTTATAAAGAGGCAAAATGACACTTGCTGACTTATTTTCTATACCCTTCCTAATGATCCCTAGCATTGAGTTTGCTTTTTTCACTGCTGAGGCACACTGTGTTGACACCTTCATTGAGTTGTCCACCAGGACACCAAGGTCCCTTTCCTGGTTTGTCGCAGAGAGTTCAGACCCCATCAGTTTATAAATGTAATTGGGGTTCTTTGCCCCAACATGCATCACTCTGCACTTACTAGTGTTGAAGCTCATTTGCCACTGTTTTGCCCACTCCCCCAGTGTCGAGAGATCCCTCTGGAGCTCCTCACAATCTCTCACAGTTTTCACTACCCTGTATAATTTAGTGTTGTCAGCAAATTTGGCTACCTTGCTTTTTACTCCTACCTCTAGATCATTTATGAAGAGGGTGAAAAGCAGCTTTCATCCCTCTACAAATCAGTGCTGACACTTTTTAAAACCACAGCAACAAACCATGATGTCAAACACAGAATGCACATATCTCTACATCCGATTCATATAGTCAGGCAAGAGTATATTTTTTTTACTATTTTTTAAAAAATCAAACATCTAGACTATTTCTACCTGTTTATTTCTACAACTCACTTTTTGTTGTTCTTTGAAAATGGTGGCTCTGAGTGCTGAGCTGAGTTTTAATGAATTGCTCACTTGCCTGCATGTGTATCATTAAACTGCCGCCAATACTATTAATAGAAACAATTGTCTTCCTTCAAATTTTGCACAGATGCTACCGTCGATTTTTCTACTGCATTTCCTATTCAGCAGTGAACATAATGAATAACACAACCAGGAAAGCGATCTCATACATTTACATGATGACTGGGAGAAGAATTGAGAGATTGAGATTGAGATTGAGACTGAGAGAGAGATAGAGAGAGAGAGAATGAGAAACTGGGTTGCTTTATGGAATGTGAAACAACGTCCATGTGGCAGGAAGAAAGAAAAATAATATTGTATGAATGGGTGGTGGTGGTAAAATCCCAAACCGTTGACCCTTTATAAACCTCAACCTCTGCATGGAACATACTGGAGCCATTTAGAATGCAAAGGAACGGCTGCGGCTCCCTCTGAGCAGAGCCCAGCCGCGAGCATCAATGCTTGTTTGAATTTAAAATCATTTGTCGCACCTTCCTTCCCCCTCCCCAACCCGTAACACACCCAAAAGCAATTCATGCTGCCACCTCCCTTCAGCTTGCAACATCCCGGGGCCTGTCTGGAGCACCTTGGGAGCCCACCCATTTGAAATAAAACCAGGAGGGCTCCATTCAAAATGGGAGATCCCTATGTTTTAAACCTATTCTTTGCAAAAGCAAAAGGCTGGCATCGTCCAACCAGCTACGCCTTTGCCTTTTTCCTTCAGCCAGGAATTTTATTTTATTTTTGGGGGGTTTAAAACATGCTGCAGATAATTATCAATGGCTTCCCTCTGCCTGGAAACAAAGACACAGTTACCTTTCTCTCCTGGCCCCCACCTCAGGAGCAGCAGCAGCAGCAGCAATTCAGATTTCAAGCCAGATGTGCCCGGGAGAAAAGCATCCCCTTACAGATCCACTATTTATTCAGTCCTTTGGCCTAAGAAGCATGGCAGCATCCGCATCGGCAGCATCCCTTTCTTTGGACGTCCTCGCCTCTGGTTTGCTCGGATTGAGGAGGCACAGCCCTTTTTTCTCTTGCTCTCTTCGCTTGCTCGCCTGCCCTTCCTCCTCCTCCTCCTTCTTCTTCTCCTCCTCCTCCTCCTCCTCTTCTCCCGGCGTGTCTGGAAAGGAGTGCTCTCTCTCAGTCACATCGCCACCACATCCCATCTCCCTCCTCCTAACGGTCTCTCGGCCAGACCCTGGCGGGGCTCCAGGGTGCGCCACACTGTGGCCTCCATGCTCAGCAGCCTCCCTGGCAGCGCGCGTGTGCGTGTGCGTGTGCGAGAGACAGACAGACACACCCACACCCACCCACCCACACCCCCAGGGCGGGAAAGAGAAAGAGCAGGGAGGGGAAGGCAGACAGCCAAGGAGTCGTCGGTCTCCGTGCTTGGTTGGGAGGGTTGCAACAAGGCGATCTTTGCAAGGCAGCGTCTTGTGCGCAAAAGCGCATGAGCTCAAGAGGGAAGCGCAAAAAGGGGCAGCGGCCACCCAGTGGCTCTTTTGGAAAGGGTTCCTCTTCCGCCTCCCGAGGGAGGTTTCTTTTCCAAAGGCTCAGAGGCAGACAAAACGCACATACATGTTCGGCGGGGACCAGGCGGCAAGGACAATGGGGAGGAGGAGAAGCGCCGGAGCGCGAGTGGAGCGGGCAGCCAGCAGGTCTTCTTGGGTCTAGCCCTCCGTCCTGGAGCACGGCGTGCTCACCTCTAAGGTGGGGGTGGGCAAACTTTTCGGCCATGAGCCAGGCACACGGTTCAGGGAGCTGGTCACTGTGGCACGGAGGCTGGATCCGGCCCGCAATGCCAATCCATCCGGCCCCCGAAGCCCTCCTCGCTGGTGGAAGTAAAATGTGCATACCCGTCAAGCACGGCTCCGGAAAATAAGGGAAATTACTCCCCACGCGTGGAAGCGTATGCTCAGTAACCCGTTTGCGCATGCGCACCGTGGCCGTGCATGCACAGTAGCCCATTTGCGCATGCGCACTGTAGCCATGCATGTGCAGTAAACCCTTTCCTCGCCGTTCATATACGGGATTGGTGGTGGGAAAGGGAAGGAACGAGTGCTGAAAAACGGGAAATCCCGGCCAATATGGGATACTTGACAGGTATGAAAATGCGCCTGTGCTGGCTTGTTTTACTTCTACTTCTAGGAGCCAGGAGGGCTTTGTGGGCTAGATGAATTGGCATTGGGGGCCAGATCTGGCCCCCAGGCCGTAGTTTGGGCACCGCTGCTCTAGTGCAGTCCTCCATCTTTTAAAGCCCGGGGCCCAGGTCACGCTCCCTCAGGCAGCTTCGGGGACCAGACAACCATTTTGCCCTTCCTACACCACATGGCACTTCCTGGTATGGTGGAGGTGGTCGCCTCCCCACATGAAATGATGCCATGGGCCACATCTGGCCCCTCGGGCCACAGGTTGAGAATCCCTGCTCTAGGGGTGGAACTGGAGCCTAACATGAGGCGGGAAATGAATGGCTGACAGGCGAAGAGGTGGGGATAGGCATTTCCCTTCGCCTCTATCACACACGGTAGTATATATGCACCCTACAGCCCATGTGGAACACACAAACACACCCACAATAGAAGCTACATTGATTAGAGGTGAAGGTAGTAGGCCAGTGCCAGACCAACTGAGTTTTTGGAACTAGGGAAAGATTACTGTGATATACCACATCCTCCAGGACAATGTATATAGCACTGGGTGTGTATTATGAATCTGATTTTGTTTGTTTTTCTTTGTTTTGGTTATGTAGCACTGTGATAGAAATATAATAAGTTATTATTATATTAAATATAGCAAATATAAGCATATATACATATATTCAAAAACATTTATGAGTTTAGAATAGGATTGAAATTTTTGGATAAGAAGAATATATTAGAAGAATGAGAAATACATACTGTATTGAATACTGATGAGTTTTAAAATGTATTAAAATGTTTTTACTGGTATAAAGTAATTTGGTGATATATTAGATTATTAAATATGTATGCAGCCGCTAAGACGGTGACTGGGAAGCGGAAGGTCAGCAGTTCGATTCCCGAGTACTGCAGGATGGAAATGAGCTCCCGTCTTCATCCCAGCTCCTGCCAACCTAGCAGTTCGAAAGCAAGAAATTGCAAGTAGATAAATAGGGACCACTTCAGTGGGAAGGTAACAGCATTCCGTGCGCTCCGGTGTCTAGTCATGCCTGCCACATGACCACGGAAACGTCTGCAGAAGCAGACAGCGCTGGCTCTTCGGCTTAGAAACAGAGATGAGCACCCTAGAGTCAGATACGACTGGCTTTCGAGCAAGGGAAACCTTTACCTTTATCTTTTTTGTATTTCTTTTGTATGTTTTTAATTTTTTTGTTCTGTTTGTATTTTTACTTTGAAAATTTAATAAAAATAAATTAAAAAAACACCCACCCATAATAATAATTTAAAAAAAAAAAAAAAGGGGGGGGGGGAGAATCAGATCGCTGCAGCCACATAGGAACAAGTACAGCAACAGCAGAGAGAAAAACAAGGGTGGGGCCATTAGTTTGATTTGTTGCTAATCTTTGTATTTCCTTTCCTGCTGTGGGATGCTGGTGACAGGAAGTTGCTGAGCTTGAGTTTTGTGAAAAGTCTTAATGAGAAGGGGTGGGGTGGGGACACAAAAGTCAAACAAAACAAGCCCCCCTTCAAGCAATGGCCAAAACATTTTTAAAAATGTTTTCTAGGAGGCCCCAGTTTTTTAGGAAGAAGCCACACTGAAAAGTATAACTGTGGGGAGGGGGCAGCAACACGGTGTTACTAGTCAAGTTATGCCAAGTAACTCATCAGCTCTGTCACATGCCATGGTTCTGTTTCTAATAATAATAATAATAATAATAATAATAATAATAATAATAATAATAATAATAATAATAATAATAATAATAATAATAATAATAATAATAATTTCACGTCAGAAATTATTCTGGGTTGAAAGGATTTTTGCAGAAGAAACTCTGCTCAGGGAATGGCCAAACGAGGCTCCTTTCATGTTCCCAAGGGATGAGACAGAGACAGGCGCTCAATCCGTTATGCAGTACCTGGGTCTCGAACTGCCGACTTGCCAGCTTTCCAGCTAATAAGGTGAGCTACTTAGCCACTGAGCCACCACAGTCCCTTCTAGACACACTAGGGTTTCAGGCCATCCCTCAACTAGAGAACTATGATTTTTATGTACACTTGTCAAGCGCTAAATCAGGGGTTCCCAACCTTTTCAAGCCAGGGGCTGGGTCACGCTCTCAGTCAGCTTTGAGGGCCAGACAGTCATTTTGCCCTGCCTGCACAATGGGGGTGGTCATTTTGTCCCACGAGCTTCAAAAGGGTGGCCATTTTGTTTCTCAAATGCCCTTGGAAGGGGGGGGGCACATGAAATGGTGCTGCAGGCTGGACCCCAGTCCTTAGGTTGGAAACCCATCCTCTAAATCTATGGATAGCAAAACCAATACATCTTTCCAAATGGATGAATGCAGGAGAGTGTCTCCCAACAGGACAAGATATGGACTGGACTATCTGGAAGTCACTTAATAGACTTGAAACTGAAGGTCAAAGAATAATCAGGTAAATGTAGCATTTATGTGCATACATGTGGATGTAGCATTTATGTGCATACAATTTATGTTCTACCATGTATACCAAAAAATCTAGTAAAGAGTTGAGATGGTGCTATTGAAGTAACTCACTTCTGGTCAAAACAGTCTAATTATTTTAACATATGAGTTTGTTTTGTATTTTATCTATATTTCATCTACATCCATAATTTTAAATTGTGCAACACTCTGATATGAATAAAGTTGATACAATTGGCAAAGCCTACAATTAAGTTCAAATTTTTGTTAGTGAGCCTAATGCATTAAGCATGTAAGTAACCCAGTCTCAAACACTTAGTACAGGCCCATTCTATATAAGATCTGCCCAATCTATGCCATCCAATCGACTCAAATCTATATCATTCAAGATTTTGAAATAGCTCACTCTGATCAAACATTGTTTAATTATTTTTTAAAAAATCTTACCTATATTTCATATATGTCCATATTTTAAATTGTGCAACACTCTGATAGGAATAAAGTTGATACAATTGGCAAACTTTGTCAATCAGTGTGGCTTTTATATTTAGTAATGGCTTAAGATACCTTGATTGACATTCATTCTTTTTATAAATGGGTTGCCAGCTGTAGTGGTTTTTCTTCCAAAACCACGATTTTCAAGACATTTAAAGAGTATGCAAGTAGCAGAAGAAAAAGTAAACATGCTCTTGATGTTGTGTGTGACATTGTTGTGGCCTGTAACTTATTGTCAGAATAGATGTGAGGACAGAACTAGCAGGTGAGTTTGTAGCAGGGTCAGGGTTTAGTCCCCATCTCTATCAGTATTGTGTAATCTGTTGTGTGTGCGTATGATTGGGAGGTAGTCTGTAAGCAAGTACAACCTGCCAAGAATTCTTGTGAAGGATGGGTTGAAGATCATTGATGATCTGTGTGAGTAGTTTCAGTTGTATAATTCTTCTACATTTCCTTCTGTTTTTTAATAACATACAGTAAAACCCCAATTTACATAAAAAGTCCATTCTGTAGCTTCTTACGTAAATAGGGGTTTTACGTAAATCGACGCATCTCCATAGGGATGCATTGAAAAATAAAAAAACAGGCTTGAAATTGGTTTTCAATGCTTCCCTATGGAAAATTGCACTTTGCACCCCCTAGTGGCCGAGATGGTAATGACAGGCATTGCCCCCCCCCCGACCTTTTAAGCTCTTCTCCAAAGCGCGTTCACAACTAAAGCAGGTGCCCGGAGAAACCTCATGCGAACAGTGGAAGGGAGCGGATATCCCCCCCCTCCCCGCACTCTCCCAGTCCTGGCAGAAGCGAGCAGGGACTGCAGAAAATTGTCCCTGCTGCCACTGCCGCCGCCGCCATGATAAATGATGTCTTGCGACTTTTGGCGGTGAGGTGGGTGACATGGGGTGGGGTGGAATTTTAGCTTTTAAAATGGTGGCACCACCATTTAAAAATCTAAACACACTAGGAATCCCCTTACATAACTTGATTTTTTGCATAAATCGGGATGTGATTTACGGCAGGGGGAAACCCTTATGTAAGTCAAGGTTTACATAAGTAGAAGTATACGTAAATCAGGGTTTTACTGTACCTCTATTTAGCATTTTAATAACATAAAAATATACTGTATTTAAATATCATTAATTACTCTAAAGCCAAATGGTAACTAACTTTCTTGTGCCTTGTCCAATACTTTTAACTCATGGTGAAAAGGTGCTAATTGACCCTCTTTTAGACCCTTTCTTATACATTCCCTATTATAGTATAGCAGTCCCGACTTTTCTGATGTACAGTATCTCTGCAAATAAATCTGTCCCACTGAGTAATCAGCTAAAGCTTTAGTTAGTTAATCTACTCATTACTGTGATTAAAAGTTGCAGTCTGAACAAAGACAGATTTGAAACCTGTACTGTATAGGTTTATTGGGAAGCAGAGGGTACACCTGAATTGTATGTATGTAGAGGACGGGAGTCTTCAACTAGTTTATGCAAGCGGACCTCGACAAATCTCTCTGTAACTATGACTTTCATCTTCTGTTTTGAGTGCTTGACAATGATCATGCCAAGTGGAACGAGATAATTAATGCCTAACTTCTGTATCATTAAAAGGCCTTTCATTACATCAAACTTCCAAAACATTAGGACTGGCTTTTATAGGTCATATTAAATAGAAAGAGAGAGAAAGGACAGAAAAAAATAAAACAACTCCAAACTGTTACATCAAAGCAGATTCCCAACAATAGCATAAGCAAACATACTGTTAGATGTTGCGGAGGTTCACGTATAAAAACAATAAACTCTTTCTTCTCCTATATTTCAACACACACACACACACACACACCAGAACAGAGAGATAAAGCGGTAGGTCAAGGTTGGCAGTTCAGGGAAGCCATCCTATCTCAGAGGCATTTCTTGTGGAAGCAGCAATTCCCTCCATAGGAGTGAGCTGTCATCTGATTTCACTGTCTCCAGCAAGACTTTCAATAGTCCAATGGACTATCAAGCTAATCAGCCTTAATGACCTTGATTATTCTTAATACATTTTGAAGGTGTACCAGGATAAAGCTGTTACAATCAACACCTAACTTGGAGGCAATGAATCAATTCTGGTTGCTCTAGTGCAGAGATCAGCAAACTTGGCTCTCCAGGTATTCTTGGACTTCAGTTACCAGAAACTCAAGATTGTACGCTTCAGGGAAATGAAATACAAGAACATCTGGTGAGCCAAGTTTGCTGACCCCTGCTCTAGCGTCAACTCACATTTATTTATTTTATTTATGTATTTATTTATTACATTTTCATACCATTTAGGAAATTTCCCACTCTGGGCAGTGTACCATACCTGTCAACCTTCCCAGATTGGCCGGGATTTCCCGGTTTTCGGTGCCAATTTGCGCCATTTCCCGCCCCGCGCTGCTGAAACTCTGGAATTTGGCAGTGGGGGAAAGGAGGTACTGTGCAGCCCTTCTGTGCAGGTTGCCTTCTACGCATGCGTAGAAGGGTTTTACGCTTACGTAGAACCCTTCTACACGTGCGTAGAACCCTTCTACGCATTTGTAGAATGCTAGGCATGCGTAGAAGGGGGCTACGCAAGCGTAAAACCCTTCTACGCATGCGTAGAAGGTGACCTGCTCAGAACTGTTCTGCGCAGGTCCCGGATTGGCCGGAGCTGCGGTTCACAAGTATGCAGTGTACACACAATATCAGATAACACAACAAAAACCACAACAAATCAAAAACAGACCAACCAACAAATACGTCCCAACATAAAACAAAACAAAATAACTGGCGTCCGAGGGCACAGGAGATCAACCGACCGGCTAATTTATATGCATTTATATAAAAAAGAATCCTTTCTGAGGAGTAACATCCTCATCTGCTCAAAAGGTGCTGTAAAAGTGTGATTTTGCTTCAGGTGATCTTAAAAAAAAAAAAAGCACAGATATGATAGGAAAGTGGGAGACAGTCCTCACACTCTTAAAAGAATATTGACAAGTTTAATCATAATAACCTGCATTTTGATAAACCCAAATCTTTAATCTCTTGACATCCCCTTCCTTCTGAGACACATCTTCTTGTATGAATCCAACAAGTGTCAAAGCTGAACTGAAACACAAATCCCTGCTCTATAACCCATCCACAATTACAATTTAATCTTACTGCAGTTTAACTGCATTTACCAACACTTTCCTATAGAAAAACATAGCATAGATGGATATATAAAAACTCTACATATGCTAGGATTTAGAAAAATTAAAAGATTATGTAAATTACGAAATGATTCACAGTTTAGAAACAGAAAATATTAGAATTGATGTAATTCATTCAGCATCTTAATCAGGATACAAGTTAACATTTGCTCTAAGATCAAAGCATTTATCAAAACTACTGCAAAGGAAAGGACATAGTAACATACACAACAATTCCAAGTTACAGACAAATAAAATATTAAAAAGCAATTAATCATAATATACCATGATGTATACTTTAAACTGGGGGTGCTGAAACTATGGCCCATGGGCCAGATCCAGGCCCCGATGCCATTCCATCCAGCCCGCGGCGCCCTTGCTGCTCCTGGAAGTGGATGGTGGATGCGCCTTGCATATGGAAACACTCCCAGAAGTAGTTCTGGATGCCCCCGTGCATGGGCAAATATGCCTGCACCCCTCCCAGAAGTGATTCTGGACATGCCTGCGCAAACATGCCTGCTTCCAGGGGTATGGTCAGGCCCCCGGCACAAATAGTTTGGGCACCCCCGCTTTAAATCTAAGACTTCATCATGTCCATTAGTTTCTCTCTCCACCTCATTCCCCTTCAGATTACGTGTGCAGGTATCACTCCATCTCTAGTTACCAAGGGTTTCAAACTATTTGCATGGTAGCTTTTAGGCTTAATATATATAAATTGGCATCTGATTTCCAGCTCAAAATCTGTAAGCTTAATCATTAAATACTGTATTATTAACTCATAAAAAATGTATGTGCTTGACTAGCAGAATTACTACTTTAATATGTGTGCAGATTCTGGGAGAGAAGGAAATCTTGATGGGGCAGAAAAGAAGAGGGTTATTCCTATCACACATTTATTGTTTGTTTGTTTGTTTGTTAGTTAGTTAGTTAGTTAGTTAGTTAGAAGCATCCTGTTTTCTCCCCCCCAATGAGTTTAAGGCATCATATGCTATATTTTTCTTCCATATGCTGACCCCTGCAACAACACTGTGTGCCTTAAGACACTCAGAGGGTAATTGAGTGGCCAAAATTCAGCCAGTGGCTGTGTGGCCTTGAACCTGGATCTCCCAAGTCCCAGTCCAGTATTCTAAGCACTACACCACATTGAAGCAGGAAAGGATATCAGAAGGCATGAAGGAAAATGTCTGCTTACTGACTGGCTTGAGCTACAAGATAGTGATGTGGGATTTTCTCAGCTACTATTGGGGTTCAAAATGGCCTTAAACATTTTTTAAACTGAGGGCCAAATGTTCTGGAAAATGCACCTGACCTTCCAATAGCCTGTTTCTACCTTCTACAACACAATTTTTGAGGAGATATAAGACTGGACAGCTAGATTTGTAAATGAAGTCTATGTATATTTTTATGGACCAATCACAAAACAAAGCTTGCTGGAATGCAAGACACAGACCTAAGCAAAATCAAGGATTATGACAGACACTTTTGTGCAGTTAAGGACCATCCAATTCTAGCAATGTGCTCACTGTACAGGTGAAACTCGGAAAATTAAAATATTGTGCAAATGGTCATTCAGTTCAGTAATGCAACTTAAAAGGTGAAACAAATATATGAGATAGACTCATTACATGCAAAGTGAGATAATTCAAGCCTTACTTTGTTATAATATTGATGCTTATGGCTTACATTTTATGAAAACCCAACCCCCCCCCCAATCTCATGTATCCCATAATTATCCCATAATCTCATGTACGCTGTACGCCATGATCATCACAATTATATATCACCAAACGACATCCAGCTGGGATGACCTGTAAACAATAGGGGGTTGAAAACTATTAAATACTACATGCCATCTTGTAATGTATTTCAAACTAGTTATTACGTCCAAGAGGACTCGCTTTGCATGTAGTGAGTCTATCTCATATATAAATATTTCTTTCACCTTTTAAGTGAAATGAATGAACATTTGCATGATATTCTAATTTTCTGAGTTTCACCTGTATGATCATTTGATTCTTGGGCTTGCAAAATATGTTTGGCGACAGCATACCTGTCAAGCAAAATACGGGAAGTTACTACAAATGCGTGGACGCGTATGCACAGTAGCCTGTTTGTGCATGCCCACCGTGTGCAGTACTCCATTTGCGCATGCACACTGTGGCCACACATGTGCAGTAGCCCATTTGTGTATACGCACCATGGCAGCACATGCGCAATAAGCCCTTTCCCCGCTGTTAAATACGTGAGTGGTGGGAAAGGGGAGGAATGAGCACTGAAAAACGGGAAATCCCAGCCAATACGGGATACTTGACTATTATGCAGATTAGTAAACAACCTGGGCTGTCTTGAATTTTGAAAGATGAACACAATCTCCCTCGGGAAGTTAGCTTAGCTTCCTCCATCCTGTCCTTCAGGAGATAAGTGAAAACCCTCCGTTTTAGGCTGCCTTTTAAAACCTGAATTAAAAGAGGTTTAATTTGGCCATTTTGCACATGATTAGTGTTTTAAGTGTTTCATTCTTTCTTTAAGGTATTTTAAAACTAATTGTTTTAATATTATTATTTGCTCCTTTGTTTTCATTGTGTGCCATAAGACACATGCTTTAATAATATATGAGCCACCTTGGGTCCCCTTCGCTGGGAGAGAGGTGCCAAGAAAATGAAATGAAATCATATAAATAAATAATCAACATCACTTGAAATGTATTCCCAAATATTTAATTGCCAAAGCGAGGTCAGGAATGCAACGGATACATGTACCATTCCTGCTCTAAAATCTGTAATGGGCTGTTTCCAGAGACAGGAAGCTGTAAAAAAATGAACAATCGGTCTGACCCACCACAGCAGCACTTACATCCTCATGTTCCATTTAGTCTTAGCTTATGATAAATTGCTCTTTCGAGATTTTTTAAATAGCAAGATCCAAGCAGCAACCCCCAAACCACAGACAGCTCACTCGAACATGCAAACCATAATCAGCCGTAAAAGGCACCTAATTCACCAAATGACATCCAGCTGGGATGACCTGTAAACAATAGGGGGTTGGAAACTATTAAATACTACATGCCATCTTGTAATGTATTTCAAACTAGTTATTACGTCCAAGAGGACTAAATTTTTCTCAAGACATTCCCCATCTTGGCTCTCAGGAGCCGTTATCTAAACTTCAGAAGCAGCAAAAACTCCCCTTTTCCACCCACGTCTTCATACAGTCGCCAGGATGATTTCCCAAGCAGCAATGGTGGGAACGGAGGAAGGATTTGATCTTCCATAAAACATTCCTCCAGGGCTTCAGTTCAATTTTCACACAGGCTACACTTAAAATAATCTCCAAGAGCCTAAGGGAGAAGTCAATGCAATAACTCTTCCATTCATTAGAGTTAGAAAAGTGCAATTTTGGCAGCTGCGCTGTATTGCTAGCTAGGCATATTAAAGAGAGCTGAGATGCCTATAACTCATATACACAGCAGAAACAGCAAAATGTGTAGTGCATGAAAAAGTTGGGATGTTGTCCAGTTGACTTTGGAAACTGGAAGGGGGGCAAGTAGAGTAACAACCGAAAAGTTTCTAGCAGCACAGAGCTGCCCTTTGTTCTGCAAAGATGTCAGGAGCAAACTGTACTTTATATGTTGGGGGTGGTGATAATGATGGTACAGTAATACTTCATATAAAGTCCGCTTCATACAACATCGGATTCATACAACATCGCCTAATTCCTTGAAAAAAGTTGCCTCATACAAAGTCGTGCGACTTTGTATGAGGCATTGGGGTTTTCCCCAGGTTGCATTGTGCCTGGGCAGTATAAAAGGCAGGACACATGCGTGCATTGCTCTTGTGGGTTTTGCGTGAGGCGAAGAGTGTTTAGGAGTGGTTTTGAGCATGACTTTGGATTTTTTTTTGGATTTTTTTCATCAGAATTTTTAGAATCATTCCTGGGATTTATGCAGCATTCTTCAGGTTCTTGGACAATCAGGGTTGTTTGACATGTTTTTGTAATGTTTTTAGCCTTTAGACAATGATTTCTTAAAGTTCTGTCAGTTTCCTTGACTTTGCACTGAAGTCCGTGCTGTTACAGTACAATGTATCTCTATGGAAACGACGTTGTATGAGGCATCGCGGCAAGGATTTGGACGTTGTATGAGGCATCGCGGCTAGGATTTTGTATGCCTCATACAAAGTCCAAATCCGTATAAAGTCCAAACTTGTGGAATCAAGTTTGGACGTTGTATGAGGTATCATTGTACTTGGAATGAGAGCCAGCAGATTTTTCTTTCGTTTTTTGTGTGTTCCCCATCTACCTTACTGTTATGTATGATAACCATGCATGTAACTGTCAAGGCGATTCAAACCGCCATGTTCCCGCACTTTCCTAGCTGTCAAGCAGCATCCCTGTTTGACAGCTACGAAATCTTGCCAGACATCGTAGTCTCGCGAGATTTTGAGTGGCGCGCAAATTAGAATCTGACAGGAGCAGAATGTATCTTTCTTATGCAAATAAGTGGATTGAAAGGTGTGCACACTTTGTTAGCCAATGGGCTTTTTTTATTGTTGTTACTGTTACTGTTATAAAAGTCCGAGTTTTGTCCCATCCAAACTGTGTTCATACCCCACTAATAAAGAGCTGAATTTCACTACTTCATACGACTCGTCTTCATTTCTTGAACACTAAACTTACCTTACCATCTCTCCAGAGGGAATTAAAATCTGCCCCTGCAGTGCTGTCTATGTCTTATCTATGGGGCCATTCAACAATTATGTGATCCATTTTTTTGGGGAAATTGACCCCCTCCCCCCTGGAATCCAACCGTAATTTTCGCTTCGAACCCCCCTTTAAAATTACGTAATCCAGAGCTTTTGTATCAAAACTCTAATTTTTAGAGCTTTTCCACTATTGGTGCCTAATGCAGCGTAATCATCTAATAAAATAAAAACTTTATATGGACCAGGTATTATTTATTTATTTCATAACAGGCTTCCTGATGTGAAAGTGTGAGATATTATACAAATTTCTGTCGGTTAGAAATAGACTGCACAAGCAATTCAATAATCTCAAATCGGATCAAAATTCCCAGAGATAATTTTTAAACATTGAAAAGCACCATGTTTCGAAACCACAACAGCTCCAAATGGATTACGTAATCTTTGACCGCCCCACCCCCACCCCTACGTAATTTTCCATAATTCAGATGGCAGATCCTCTCCCCACCTCGAGGATCACGTAATTGTTGAATGGCCCCTATGCTCATATTGAGGCCAGTTTTAAACCTGCTTCTTTTTCCTGACAAAGCCTGGGAAAATATTAGGAGGGATTACAACTCCTGGTAAACCACAGCCAGCACAACCACTGCTGTTGATCATGCATTGACCATTCTGGGCTGGAGGATTTTGCAAAGTTATCATAAAAATTACTTCTGGAGCTCACTGCTGCTTCTGCATTGCCTTGTTCCATGGGTTCACAACCTTTTCAAGCCAGGGGCTGGGTCATGCTCTCTCAGTTTTGGGGGCCAGATGGCCATTTTGCCCTGCCTGCACAATGGGGGCAGCCATTTTGTCCCAACAGCTTCAAAGGGGTGGTCATTTTGTTTCTCAAATGCTCTTTGAGGGGTGCGGGGGGGGGCACATGAAATGGTGCCATGGCCCAGATCTGCCCTGCAGGCCTTAGGCTGGGAACCCCTGACCTATTCTGGATTTCATTGTTTTCCATAATACCATCAACAGGCATGGCACTTCACAGAGTAACATAATCGGGGAGGGGGGTGTCTTTTCTCCAGGCATTAACAATCAAAATTTCAGCAGAAAAGGTGACATGCAAGGAAAGCTTTAGTACAGCATTTATATGATAGACTTAGATTAAAACTACATGCTACATTATTACTCATGACTTTTAAAAAAGAAGTGTAATTAAACAGTCAACTTTGATTTTAAAGGGAAGGTAGCATCCCTGTCAAGAATGAGGAAATGAAACATTTCCTAAGATTCATGGAAGCCAAGGAACATTTTTCGCGCACTAGTGAGACACAGAAGAATTGGAAAGTTCTATAGGCAGGAAAAAGATATGGTAATTCCCATAAAGAATAGAAGTCTGGGTTACAAAATATATATTAACACAAGCCCTTTCTTTAGAACAGTGGTTCCCAATATGGGGCACACGCCCCACAGGATGACTTCAATTCCCAGAAGCCTAAGTCAGTACATCAGCTGATCAGTGCTTTGGGGAATTGAAGTCCAAAAACCAAAGGTTGGGAAACACTGCTTTAGAGGTTCTTTAAAATACCAAACCAGTTTCCAGGCTGCTCATTCTAAAATACTTATTTATTTTTAGCTAGAGTTCAATAGAACTATATTTCATGAAAGCGTCTGAATAATATGCATCTGTTCCAGGTTTTGCACACTTTCAGCAAAATTCTCAGACCTGGCTTGCTTGACCAGGTGAAGTCTTGACCTCTACCCATCCCACACATGCACCCTGAAAAAGCCCAACATAACCACCCTGCAAGACATCTAAACAAGGCCTTACTGTTAGACAAAAGTAATGGCCTGAAGTGGCAAATAATAAGGTGCGAGATGTTGGAAGATTGTGTTGGGTACGCAAGGTGACCTGTCTTCCAGTTAGTCTCCCTGAGCTGGGTATCTTCTTCTGGATGGCGTGGAAGAATTCACCTATCACCAGTTCAAAACTAAGATTCAACTGCTAATCGGTTCAACTTCAGTACATGTAATGAAAAGGGATGCAACCTTGTCTTTCTCTTGAAGCAGTAGAATATATTGGGCTAGCTCCAGTGACAACACAAGATTGCCATATGTTGAAATGGACGTCAGCCAAGAGCTCCTGAATTTTGCCATTCATCTTCAAATAACTTCAGTCTCAAATTGCGTGATCCTGTGCATATTTTACACATAACCATATTTTACCACATTCAAGGGACCTCAATGTCAAGTAGTGTAACTCTTGTAAACAAATTAAAAACCCAGAAAAATTCATATCTCGGAGTGCCTAAGACAAAGAAACAAAACGTTGCATGAACAAAGAATATAGAAACATATACCAGAGTTAATTTAGCATGAAATTTGAGAATGAACATTTAGCATTTGCCTTAGTTGGTGGCCGTATTTTTAACAGAAGCAAAAGTCACTTTGCAGACAAAGAATTAGTGAAACCTAATCACTTTGCAACTCCCCCATAATCCTTCTCAATATTGTCTTCGCCTCAAAAATAAAGTTTAAAGCAGATGTGGCCTTCAGATGTACCACTACACACTACAGATCCCATCTCTCCTGACCACCAGCCATGCTGACTAGGGCTGAAGGAAGCTGAAGTCTGCCAAATTTAGAGAGTCACACATTTCTTAGCTGCTACTGGTCTCAGTCTTTTTATACTGAACATGAACAAGTGCAGGTTGTTGTGTCTCTATTAGATTTTCATTTGCAAGCATTTAATAGAAGCTTGTTCCAGTTGTATAAGATAATCACATCAGGCTTACCTATAGTAAATCCTCAATTCACAAATTGTAATCAGGACAGGATTTTCCTTAAAACATTTTTCCGATCACACGAGACCAAAATCTTAAATACAGTTAAACATATAGACCATAATGCAGGGGTACTCAAACTATGGTCCAAGGGCCGGATCCGGCCCCCGATGCCAATTCACCCAGCCCACAAAGCCCTCATTGCTCTCGGAAGTGGAAGTAAAATCCCCCCATATGGGCGTGTTTTACTTCCACTTCCGGGAGCAACGCGAGCTTTGTGGGCTGAATGAATTGGCGTCAGAGACAGGATCCAGCCCTTGGGCCATAGTGACTGCCCCCCTGGCTGGCCTGTGGCCCAAAAAGTTTGGGTACCCCTTCCATAATGGGAACACACTTAGTAACGGACCCCCTGAATGCATTTCTAAGCACTGCCTGTTGAGCCAAATCCCTTAAAACAAGTAATCAAATGCCAGGACATTTCGATTGTTAGACCTTGCTTCAGAAGAGCTCGTCGCATAATTATTTCCTACCATGAGAACACAGCTATAGTAATTCTTTCACATTGCAACCTTTATATACTGGAGGCCTGTTCCATTTGGTTGGGTATAACATTGTAAAGTTCTGTGTGCACAATAGG
Source organism: Bradypodion ventrale (assembly GCA_035047345.1). Lineage (NCBI taxonomy): Eukaryota > Metazoa > Chordata > Lepidosauria > Squamata > Chamaeleonidae > Bradypodion > Bradypodion ventrale. Next base: position 162,619,031 of record JAWDJE010000005.1, on the reverse strand, counting down.
AATGATGTCAGCAGCAGCGACAAAGTGCTACTGATTGAAGGCTTCTTTAAATTTCAGAGCACATGACCTGTACATAAAGAAATAAAGTCATGTGCACCCAAAAATTGCCAAAGGAAGTATTTAATTAGCAAAGTTACAGTTTTCATGTGTGGAACTGTGCAACAGAGTATCAGTCAGTAGTGCGTTCATAGCACTTGTGTCCAAAAATTGGATATGTATAGAGAGAACCTTATAATAGCTACCTGAATGCCCTTGCTTACACATCACCAGAAAGTAAGAGATCTATCGCAAGAAAAAGAGATGAGAGGACACTGATCCACTGAAAGTTGCATACTGTATAGTAATATACTGTATACAAATGTCAAATTTGTAATGATTTTTGAAATGTAAATATAATTTCAAGGCATTTTACTTGAGTGGAGAAGACACTGACCAGATGATATGTATGCATGCTGAAAATGCTATTCAGGGGTACATGATGGATGGGCAGCTTCGTGGTCTTTGATTTCCCTCCATATAGTACTTTATCTTGAAATCAGACTTGGACTGGACAATCTTTCAAATTAAGGTATCTTCATTGATGTCTGATAGTTGTTCAACTGAGGTCTGTTCTCTCCCAAAGAGAACATTTGGCCACACTGTCTACCTTTTGAATAAAAAATTAATAATTTTGCAACATGAAAACTGACCATTGTAGAAACAATTTCTGTACTGCAATGGTTGCAAAAAAGATCTGCCCCTTAGGCAACAGGCCCTCCAGATGTTGTTAGGATTAAACTACTGTTGGATTGGGGCCGCGAGGCGGCCGTTGGGTCCCGGAGGAGACTGGTCAAGCAATGAGACACGAGGCAAGATGGAGCGAAGACCAGCGATTTATTGAGGGAAAATCATCAGTATATATCGAGTAAGCGAGGCTGCGTGTGATGGAACCGTCATCTGACAAGAATCACGTCCCATGTTTACACGAGTTAATTGGGAACCTCTCCTGGGGAAGTTAATTAACTAAATTAAACACTGACAGGGGAACTCCATTGTTCCATGCTTATCCTGGGGTAAACATGGCCGCTGTTGGTTTTAGGGCTTGCGGTAATCCGCGGGTGCGACAGTACCTATTCCATGACTTATGAGTTAGTCACCCAATTTCCTCTTGCTCGAACTGTTTGTCAGGTCAGCTGTGGGTGAATTAAACTATGGCTATTAATCCGCTCCCCAATTTCTGTCCCCTCGGAACCAAAGCTCGAGGGAGTTATCGTCCCAAACGATGGTTCTGTCAGGGACAGTATGCCAATTGCGTGCGCGGATCCCGCAAACTACAGTACTCTTAATCTTGACCAATATAGCTAATTATCAGTCAGGGTGGGAAAAGAAGTCCAGCATCTTTTGGAAGGTCTCAAAAAGCAGTTTCCATCTTTGAGACTCTAGACAGGATTATAACCTGCAGTCTCCCCAGACAGCACAGCTAATGATCAGGGATTTGGGGATATCCAAAAATATCTCAGGCCGAAGATTAGTAACCACTTAAATGATACTATGATGCTCGTAGGGCACTTTTATGAAGAAACTGTACATATCATAAAGTTATCGTTAGAGATAAAATACTCTGTGTTCATTGTGCAAAAGGAGACAATAGACAAGCAAATGGGTAGAATTCTCTTCTTGTACTTTCTCTATAAACAGCACTATAGGAATCCATTGTTTTCTCTTGTTTGTATATTTTCCTGTACAGTATATCCATTGATGGGTCAGGTTACTATAGGAAAGAAGGGCTGGTGGCCTCTTGGGAAATGATATAGTAGTAAATACCTACCCAGTCAACCTGAGGAGATACAAAATATACAGAATCTGGATTTGTTCATGTTAATAAAAAAAGAGCAGATATTTTATAACATTAATAATTCTTACCTGTATGTTCAAGACCAAACTACTCCCAAAACTTTGATTACACTAGGGATTATCTCTGTACACATAGCTGTCAAGTCTCCCATATTGGCCGGGAAACTCCCGTTATTTACCCCTCTTTTCCTCCATCATCCCGTATTTGTATTTTCCCATTAATCTCTCATATTCTACAATTTTTTTAAAAAATGGGCTGGGAACTACAGCCTCCATGGTGCCTTGCGTGGAAGAAAAAGATAAAACCTGTACTGCGCATGCACACCGGCACAAAATGGGCCAGGAACTACAGCCCCCATGGTGCCGTGCGTGGAAGGAAAAGGCAAAATCAGTACTGCGCTTGCGCACCGGTGCAGTGACTGCCCAGCGCCGCTGGATATCCCTTATTTTCTAATCCAAAACTTGACAAGTATGCATACTGCTCCTAGTAAAACCAAGTTCTCTCTTAGCTCCAAGGAGCAATGCAGCTTAGCACAGAGGGAAAGGGAAATTTGGAAGGGAGGTGATGGGTGGCGGTTTAATTCCAGGCGTTTTATCCTGGGAGCCCTGGCTGCACTGCTCTGCTCCACTGTTTCTGGAAGTATTGTTCCTCTGATATTTTCCTGACTTTGCTGACAGAGCAGGCATGAGAGAAGGAGCACTTTCTATTTACTGTGTTTTCCCCTCACCTGATCAACTGCTTTCCCTTCAAATGCCAAACATTCTTTTCAAACACATGTTTAAAGTCTTATTCAGTGAAACTGAATTTAAGCTGTGGCGATTTGTCTAAGGATTCAGAAGGAGAGCTTCTTGCCTCACAGTTCACGCTTGCAAATACTGAAGAATACTGAAAAGCTCCAAATGTTTCATAAATGACTATCATGGGCATTGGAGGTGGAGAAATCACTGTACATGAAATGAATGTTTATTCAGATATTGATTTTATTTCTTCATTCTAGTTGTTTTCCATGGATATTTATAACTTGTGGTCTGCCTGTATTCTCAATTTTGGTATGTCGGCTCAACAAGAAACTTTCAACTAAACCGTATTATGCACAAAAAGTTGTGAACAATTGGAAGCTCTTCACAAAACTATAGGGATTTATTTGTTAAGAGAATACTTTGATTGAAAATAATAATGTCATAAAAGTCACTTTTAAAGACATAACCCATCCAAAAGCAAAATCTATCCATAAATAAGGGGAGATCTGGTCCAAAGTTAATCTGAGCTGAAACATTTACTTACATAATTGAACAGATTAATCAAAACAGCAGTACCTCAAGGTGCTCTAAATCATACCTGTCAACCATCCTGATTTGGCCAGGAAAACCCCGTAATTTGATGTCAATTGATGTCATAACCCGCCCCGCGCTGCCAAAACCCCGTAATTTGGCAGTGGGGGATAACGCTTTCTGTGCATGTGCGGAAGTGCTACGCCGCTTGTGCAGCCCCTACGCAAGCGGCATAGCGCTTTCCGCGCATGCGTGGAAGGGTTTTCCCCTTTCCATGCATGCGCAGAAGCGCTATGCCGCTTGTGTAAGGGCTGCGCAAGCGGCGTAGCGCTTCCGCGCATGCGTGGAAGGGGTAAAACCCTTCCACGCATGCGTGGAAAGCAACCTGCGCACAAGCGATGTGCACAGGTCCCATTTTTCCGGAGCTGCGGGTTGACAGGTATGCTCTAAATTAATTAGGTACTTGTCACCTTCAGGGCAACATTTAAAATGCTGTGTTTAAATGGGTTTCTTCAGAACTGCAGTTGTAGCTCTCTGACAACATCTTCCCTATAGATTTTGGGAAGATTTCTCCTCTCATCCTACCCCCAAAGAAACAATGTGAATCACCCCAATTTTTCTCTCTTTTCCTTGCTCAGACCATCACACATATCCATTCTTGTCTTCACATCTCTATTTATTTATTCAACCAGTCAGCATGCTGGCAGGCAGACTCAGGGCACTCTATTCCACATACCCATTTCCCTCCTCAAGCAGAGAAGGCTACCTACTTCATCATGATACTAGTGGAAACGAAGATCACACACAACATAGACACATCAAAACCAAAACAATAACTTGATACCCGGACTGAGGTTAATAATGGGGGAACAATATAGTGGGGAAGTGATATTGACCACACTAAACAGGTTGGTGTTTATAAACTGAAAAATCTATCCCAAACATGGATTGTACAGTCAAAAGATGTTGTCATGAATTAAAATAGTAGGATGTTAATACAGTACCTAGGAATAAAACCTATATATCATATTGTGATGACAGCACCCAGAAAAGGCTCACACAAGCTTACTGTAATAATTAGGCAGGGACATACGGGAGCAGGTATAGCCTTGGAGAGAGGGATTCTAAGCAGGTAAATATCTCCAGCTATCCTGAAAAGATTTGCTGGGAAACACAACCAATTTTCACACTTTGTTGGTTATATAAAGGCTTGAAGCAGGGGTGCGCAACCTATGGCTCATGGGCCAGCTCTGGCTCACGACACCATTCCATCCAGCCCACGGCAGCGACCCTGGAAGTGGAAGCAGACACATTTACGACAGCCATAAACACACATGTGCAAACACTTCCGCACATGTGCAAATGTGTGCTGCAGTTTATGGATGCGTTTACGATGGGGGAAACCGTGTGTCTGGCTCGCTCAGCTGTCTGAGGGGGAGTGGTCCAGCCTGTGCATCAAAACTTTGAGAACCCATGGTTTGAAGGATATACAAGTACTGTATGTTGCTTTTTATCAAGTAACTGTTGCATTCAGGAGGGTGGGATCATCTAAGTAAGGCAGAGCTTGGACTTCAGAAAACAGTGCAAGTAATAATGCCATATCCCTGTTATTTTTTAAAGTAACATCTTTTTAATTGGCTAGAAATAAACAACACATTTTTTTTATCAAAATAATTTGTATTCATAAAGGTCTGTTAATCCATACAATTATTCCGTTGAGGTTTGTTAAACTGAGTGAGAAAGCCTTTGCATTGCAATGTTTATTTAATAGAACTACTTGCATTGTCATGTCATGTAGTGGCACTAAACAGTGCCAATATGATCCTAAATAAAGTATGAAAAGCAAAAAATGGCAAAAGATATGTTCAGAATTAGGTTGTGGTGAATCATCTAATTTAAGGGATCTAGATAAGGGAGGACCTTCTCCTACAATCCTAACGATGGAACAATGTCACTTCAAAATCACCCACAATTATTATTATTATTTTTAAAAATCTTACTGGTACTGTATAATGATTTGCTTTAGGCCCATCAATTTATCCAGACTTCTGCAAGAACTTGCTTCATTAGAACTCATGAGAGAAAACAGATCAAATACTTTGGCAATTGACAAAATGAATAAAATATGGCTTGTTGGCACAGTTTCTTCTACCGCAGCTGTCCTTTGACAAAATGGATGTTTTATTCCAAGGCAAGCCATGTTAAAACACAGTAAAACAGTTTAAAAACAATAAGAAAAAAAATTAAAAACTATGAGGTACAATTAATTAGCAAGGAAATTAAAAAGAACAAGGGGGAAATACTGTCTCTTAAGACTGAATTTACCATTCAGCAGGATTCCCCTTCCTTTTGATGCCATGTGAAATGAACGGTGGATGAGTAAATGCAAACTAGCTCCTACAAGCAGCAGCAAACCTAGGAGGGCAAGGTTGGATTTAGCACTGGGGACAACTCTAAGTTAAAAGAACTTGTACACGCAACTTTCCCATCTGACTGCTTTATCTGTGTCACTGCTTGCCAAAATAAACTTTTGTGGGGCACTTCGATGAGTTGTCTTTTAGCGCAAAACAAATGCTATTTATAAATAGTCATAACGTTCCCTCCTCCTCCCCGCACTGATATTTTTACCAGGTTTGAAAATCTTAAAAATAGCTGTAGTTATATGAACAAAGCCAATCTAAGAGTAGCATAGCACTACAATAATAAAAGATGTTTTGGATCTCATCTGACTTTAACGTGTACCTTAGTGCCACAAAGGGAAGCGCGGGGCCAATATGGCTGCCGCACTCTTTGCGGGGCCCCCACCCCCGGACGCAGACATCCGGGTCTTTAGGGGGCGTGGCCACCCCTACATAAAAGGGGTGGCCACGAGGCGGCTCGCCGCCATTTTAGAGAGCAACAGAGCGGAGAGGTTTTTCCCTCCACCCCCTCCCTAGTGGATAGTGTGATTTTATTTTGGTCGCTTTGGGGCCGGGTGGGAATTTTTGCTTGAACCTACAATTGGCACCCTTGGTTCTTGGCTTTTTCGCCCATCCCACACTGTTGCTAGTGTTTGAGATACAGGGTAAGTTTAATTTTTGGTCACTTTTGGCGGGTAGCACTGGTAAGGTAAACTTGATGACCCATAGGTATCTGGCAGGTTCGCAATTGATTGGCCAACACGAGGATAGGTATAGGGGAAACAGGCTTGGCCGGTCAAAGGCGAACCATGAACGGGGTGATGCTAGGAGCTAGACAGCCTGCATCACCTTGATATTTTACCGGATACACGTCAGAGGGTGGGGTCAACAAATAGCATATTGACTTCAGTCAACAATTTGTTTGTGTCAACAAACAAATTGATACAAATTGATACATGATAGCCAATTGTCATTGGCAATTCTGGGTGAGACCTTACCAGTGCTACTGCGGCCTGCTTGCCTTAAATATTTTACAATTGGATGAAACACCAATTAAAGTTATAATTCGGACTAGGGCATTATTCAATAAAAGTGGCCCAATGCTTTAAATCCAATACCAGTGTCTGTGTCTTTATTTGGGGGTGTGTGCCTGCAAAGAGAGATTGCTGTTTTCACCAAGGCCTTCTTATCGTATCTGCTCTATCTCATGCTAATGCTATGTCTGGCAAGCACGATTCACGATTCACTATAGCTATTGAGGTACTTTTTAAAAAGTTCACCAATTTTATTTTATTCCATTGTTTAAATGTTACATTGGTGTACTAATGTGAGTTGCTTTTATATCTTTAATGTAGAAATTAAGAAACAACAGCAAAAGTAACTGAACCAAACACAATATTCCAGCATTGGGCTATTTGTGAGGGTTGTTAATAGCAATAGCAATTATACTTATATATTGCCCCGTACAACTTTGTGTACTCTCTGGGCGGTTCAGAAGTCATCTGCAACTCATCAAAATTAGCATTTTGCCCCCAACGTACTGGGTACTTATTTTACCAACCTCGGAAGGATGGAAGGCTGAGTCAACCTTGAGCCCTGGTCAGGATTGAATTTACAACATTCTGGCTGCAGTACAGCAGTTTAAGCACTGGGAACAGTACTAAAAGACTATTTCACGTAGGCTTGTCCTTTGTAGTCTGAGAATCTTTCTACAGGGATTTGTTGGGTATTTTAAGTCTCCTAGTAAACTTGATTCCTCTTAATTTACCGTTTGTGTGGCCCAAAAACAGAAGAACTAAAATGCTGATCTACAGTCCCCTATTGAACTCAGGGAGAGAAAAAACAACAAAGAGGTGCAAAGCTTAATTCACAGAAATTGCTAGTTGTCACAACATGTTTTGTCTTTTTGTTTTGTTTACTCTCTGATATGCGTGCACAGACTAACATGGCTACCATTTCAAAAAGTGGATGAAACTGAGATTGCTTATCTACTCTTCTCTTAATTTTGAAGGAAGAAACCCTGGACTATTAAATAGCAAAATATTATGGCATCATTATTTGCCAATAGTGCGGGGGTCCTCAGCCTTTTAAAATTGGGGGCTGTGTCATGCTCCCTCGACAGTTGAGGGGGATGGTAAATGCTGTAAATGCTGCCATAAACACATCCATGGCTGTCATAAACACATCTTTGGCTGCTTCTGGTGGTGGTGGTGGCTGGAGTGAGGGCACGGGCTGGATGTTTTGGTGCTATGGGCCCGATGCAGCCTGCAGGCCATAAGTTGAGGATGCCTGTACTATTGTATATTTTAGGTTGTGTGGGGTATGAAGAAAACAGCTCCAGGAACAGATTCTAAGAGTGACAGCTGTTGATGGACAACTGCGAAAGTGAAATATTCTACCATTGTTTTGACATTTGTTACGTTGCATGCCATGATCATCACAATTATAACGAATTAAGGCATGACATTTCTCGCTTTGCATGTAGTGAGTCTATCTCATATATTTGTTTCACCTTTTAAGTGAAATAAATGAACATTTGCACGATATTCTAATTTTGTGAGTTTCACCTGTATTATAAGAGACAATCTATAGTTTTAGATTAAACCACCTCAACATATTGAAGAGCTACTGCAAATTCCAAAGATAACATAGTAGTATAGGAATAGCCTGATCTCCCCAAGGACCATCACTTATCAGTTCTCTTCCATCATATTTAGTGATTAGTGTGATTTTTCATAACAGAACATAGATGGAGGGGGGGGGGAGAGAAAGTCCTCAAATCAACCTGGCTATATGTAAAAGCTATAGGAATTCCAAGATGGAGGCACAGACTTTTAAAATCAACTTGTGCTTTTCAAATATCAGGTGTCACCTCTCAGGATGCAGAATCAATTTCTACCAACTAGGAATGAGTTCCTCAGTCAACCCAGCCATATATTCCTTTTTAGTTGAAGCACATAGCTTCTACATTGGCTTGGAGCAAAAACACCCCACAATTAGCAGAGGTGTAGATTAAATTCATGGTATATATATCATATATACTAAACAATATAGTAAAATTATGATATTAATAGCAACAGGAGGAATGTGCTCTGCCACACGACCCTGTCTAGTAGTGCAGTCCATCTGGAGAATCTGAAAGCTTGCCTTTGCATGTGTATGTGATATTTTGGTGGTCTAGTAAAAGTATTACCGTACTCTGTTTTTTTAAAATTCTGACATGAATTGCATGGCTGTGTTCCTTTTAAGGCATAAAAAAATTGTGGTGTAAGAGAAAGATAGCTCAGATTTCACCTTTTCGGGCCCATAACGCTAGTATGACCACCTTTGAATTTTTTTTACCTTGCCAGATACTGCTGCAAAAGGTGAAAATGCTTAATGAAAAAGAGGACTCATTTAGTCAATGCCATAATCAATAGAGTTGGTTTTTGGACTTCAATTCCCAGAAGCCTAAGTCAATTCCCCAAAGCACTGATCAGCCAATGTACTTACTTAGGCTTCTGGGAATTCCAAGTTTTACTTGCATGGCTATTCATACATCTGGGAATTCAAGTTCCCCTGTGGGGCATGGGCCCCACATTGGAAACCACTGATGTATATATTATGTATTTCATGGATTTTTCGTTGAATATTTTTTGACCTGCATATAACTGAAATCTTAGTTATCAAACCTGCGGGGGTGGGTTGGGTGGGGTGGGGGTCTACTACTGAGTTCAAAACAGGAGCAAAGTCTGTATGGTGATAGACAGAGGAAACGAGAAAAAGAGCAACAGTTTCAAAAGAGACACTAGTATTCATTTATTGCATTAAACAATGAGCCTTATGTCCCTATGCTCAAGGGCAGAAAGACTTCAGTTGGATTAGTTGTGTGGGGTGTTTTCACTGAGTGCAAGTGATGGTGATTGCTAGGTTTGAAGTTAAGATTAGTGTTTAACATTCTCATTGAGAATGCTAGGGTTTCCTCTCCAAAATAGAAAAAATCAGTTTGTTCTACATAGGGCCAACCCAATGACAGCGATATTTTGCTTTGTTGCATCATAATGGAGAAAAAACATATATGGGATTGGTTGTTGTTCCAATACATTACACCAGGTGAGTTACAAAAATACCACACAGTATACAAAAATACATTCAATGGAATGTTTTTGCCTGGGCTATGTGTTCGTTCGTAAAAACTAGTGAAAATCTGTACATGGCGAGTTGCTCTAATTCAGGGCAATTTATAAAAACTATACAAACGACAATGCTGCAGGAGGACTACACGGTAGGTTTCGTACTGTGTTGATTCAGCTACAGTATATGAATCTGGGGGTTTCAAACGTCCAGTCATGATGCACAAGAGTACAGTAGTTATATTATGTATCAATAGTAAACGTATCAATCTTTATGGCATAATACATTTGTTCCATGTTTATAATGCTAACTATTTTTAGTTATTAGATATGGAACATTGTATATTTCTTCCTTGAACTTCTTAGGATTTGGAAAAACATGTCCTCAGGCAGGCTTCGAGTTGTGCTCTGAAAGTGTCCACTGAAGGATTCTCTTTTTGCTTCCACTATGCTTTGCTTATAAATTTAGAGACAATTACCAAATGTGTTCTCTGTTCCATAGGAATATAAATCTCTGAAACATCTCACAATTTCAATTAACAAGGAACACATACACAACAGTATGAAGTGAGTTTTAACTAAGGAAATGAGGAAATCCCATTAATCATAAATCCCCTTGAGCTCCTGTTGGTTATATTTGCATAAGAGTTTTGAATAGTTCAGGACATATGGCTTAAATGGGAAGGATGTGTAAGGAACCTGTGTGCTATTGAGCCAAGAAAGTTCAGGGTAGTCCAGTAAAGCTTACCCAACTGACAGAAATCCTGAAAGATTTCAGAAAGTTCTTTGCCAAAGTCCCCTTAGTTGCTTAACTGTAGACATGGGATTCATACCTGTCAACCGCGGCTCCGGACAGTCTGGGACCTGCGCACAACGGTTCTGCGCAAGTTGCATTCTATGCATGCGAAGAAGGTTTTTACGCTTGCATAGAACCCTTTTACACTTGCGTAGCCTTCTACGCAAGCATAGAAGGGTTCTACGCAAGCGTAAAAGCCTTCTACGCAAGCGTAAAAGCCTTCTACACATGCGTAGAATGCGACTTGTGCAGAAGGGATGCACAGTACCTCTTTCCCCCAGCTGCCAATTCCGGGGTTTTGGCAGCTGCGGGCGGGAAATGGCGCAAATCGGTGCCAAAAATCAGGAAATCCCCGCCAATCCGGGAAGGTTGACAGGTATGATGGGATTTCCTGGACCAAGCTTATAGAATTTAGTCTTTTTGGATTCCTTGTCTGGATGCCTTTTTGCCGTCTCAAAGTACAACTTTTTAAAACTCTGCTTCCACACACTAAGCATGATTTCTATTATTGAGCTACAGCTCTTCTTAGGCAATGTGATCAGTTCTCCATTTCAAAGCAAAGCCAGCCAGAGAACCAATATAGGGATAATATTTGCAGCTAGAGTAAGTACCTGACCCTATAACAGCAGGGATTCTCAGCCTGTGGACCACGGCACCATTTCATGTGGCCCCCCACTGCCTCTACCACACCAGGATGTCCCATGTGGTGAAGTGTGGGATCCGCACACACAATTGGCATACTGGCCCTGACAGAACCCCGGTGATGGGTGATCACCTCGTTGACAGGGGTTCCTGAAGGGACAGAAATTGGGGGAGCGGAATATTAGATAGGGTTTAATTCACCTATAGCTGACCTGACAAGCAGCTCGGACAATAGGAAGCTAATGACTAACTCGCTAGTCATGTAATAGGTAATCTCACATCTGCGGATTACTCTAAGTCCTAAAAGCAAAGCAGCCACATGTTTACCCCAAGATAGCTTGGAACAATGGAGTTCCCCTGTCATTGATTAAGTTGGTTAATTAACTCCCCTGAAGAGTTTCCCAATTAACTCATGTAAACATGGCATGTGGATCTTGTCAGATCGCAGTTCTTTTGCATGCAGCCTGTACATGATAAATACTGATGATTTTCCCTCATTAAATCACTGGTCTTCGCTCCATCTTGCCTCGTGTCTTTTGCTTGACCAGTCTCCTCCGGGACCCAACAGCCGCTTCGCGGCCCCGATCCAACAGTGAAAGAAGGGCAAAATGGCTGTCTGGCCCCCAAAGCTGTCTGAGGGAGCGTGACCCGGCCCTCGGCTTTAAAAGGTTGAGAACTCCTGCTATACAGCAACATGTACCTGAGCATTTGAAAGCGCCTATTAATTTATGGCTTCATCAATCTGCAGTAATTATTGGTAGTATTATTCAGTTCTGAAACATAACACAGCTGCTGGCTTTTTAATCATGAAAACAGGTAACTGGCAGGCCATTTATTGGAAATGAAATGTGTGGTTGGAAAAAAAATCCAGTTTGCTGAAAAACTGGGATAATCAAATACTTCTCCTCTAGAAAGAACATGAAGCATGGCCTCATATCTTGTTAGCAAAATAGTAGCCTTGTGGGCCTAATAAAGGTTATTTATCACCTAAGGCAATGCCCTTTCTTAGCATTTAAACAAAATGCACATGCAATGTGTGTGTGTGTGTATGTTTCACAAACTTTTTTCTGAAGGTCATGACTTGTTTGTATGAGACTTTGAAATAGACTTTGGTTGCCTCAAAGTGAAGGGTGGCATTTAGACTTAATTATAGATTTATGTTAGACAGCAAGGTAAATTGAAATCCTTGTTATTGAGGATAAGGAACTCCCCAGAGCAAGAGAAATGCGAACTAATTTTCTCCCAACAAGGGCCCTCCACTGCAGGCATTTACAAAATAGGTCATTTGATATATAACAAGTCTGAAATTCAATAAATGATACAGAGAGGCAAATGCTAAAATTTTCTGATTTCTCGTTTGTATTTAGGTTCTCTTTCATGATTGAAACTGCATATTTTCGGGCAAAACTGAACATTTCATTGTATATTTTCTCTTACACTGCAGGCCCTCCAAACCTTATGTGTGCATGTTTTGTATGCAGTGGTCCAACAACATCTTCTGCATAAATAAAAAGGAGCAGCGCTAAGAAGAAATGCTTTGTATCATAACTTTCAGCTATAATACTTGTTATTATGTTGTTATATGCATTATGCTCTTTCATTACTATCTCTTTTGGGGCTGCTAGCCTAGAATGATGTTTTGAGACTCATTCTCATTGCCACCATAATTTCTCATCATAAGGAAGCTAATTCTTACTCTCATGACACATCTCAGCTATACAGTTAAGGGTTGGAAAAATAAATGACAAATAAAGAGCTAAAGGACTAAATATCATTGTTCACAAGGGACAGAAATAAGGAAATATGGCACTCTTTTTAAAATTAAATTTTAAAAGTAATACAAAATGCTTATAAAAGAAGAAAGGAAAAAATCCACATACAATACGAAAATGAAACGAGAGCATAGAAAAATATGAATATAGGGTAGCCATATATATAATGAAAGTATAAGGATAATAGTAGAAAGCTTTAAATTACCATATTCCACAATTCATGTCCTCTTAGCCCAATAATAATTATCAATAGAAAAATGAGTTTGAATAAACCAACTAATTTCAATCTACCGTATGGTACTCTTAATATCTTATTAAACCTTAGAAGTGACAAATATTGTATAGAAAACTGACGATAAGGTTGCCTGATTTTTAACCCCCTCCCTTTAAAAAGCCAAAGCTAACAGCAGATTTGGGGGGGATTCACTTTAGGAAATCAGCAATGGAGAGAACGATTCACTTTCCTTCCTAAACACAAATACACATACCACACATGCACAGTTTTATAACACTGTCCCATTAAAGAAATTGCCAAACTATGAGCCAGGACAAATAATTCCATTATCTATACATACATCATGATGCTGCTTTTAGGAAATGAAAAAGACACTACCGGATCCTATCGTGGATCTTTTGTTAAACATATAATTGAGCCTTCAGATGACACTTTGGTCTGTCAATCTCCTTTCATATTTTCCATGTACGTCATGTTCATATATAGGCCTGCAATTCCTGGAATCTATCTGCAGACTGTAGGAACTGTATGCCAAAAAGTTCCAGGCTTTGTTAGAAGTGATAGGTCTTGACTGCTGTTGCCAGTAATTCACAACAACTTCTCAATGTGATCCAGGTTTGCCTCCTTGAATCTATTCTTGTGGGTTGTTTTTTTTTTTAAAAAAGCAATGCTCTGCTTTGTGCCAACAAGTCATGCTAAATGATTAAAACAAAAAAGAGGAGGGAAAGGGAGTCATATAATCATGGCTGACTCCATGATCACTGCCTCACTCATTCTGGTGTAGTCTGCCAACAAAGCATAAATCCCAGTCAATGAGAAACCCACCCAAGTTCAAATATTTGCATTGGCTCGTGTTTTCTACTTGGAAAGGAAATTTATTTCCTGGCATGACAACATAATGTCATCTATAAGAATGTATAAAACACTTCAAAATTATTGATAAAGATATGGCCTGTTTTTAGAAGAGTAACACATCTAGTCTTTGTCAGTTTCATTACACTTCATTTCTTTCTTCAACATGTTAAGGCAGAGCATGAGGAATATATTCTCCTCTAATGATGCATGGAATTTAAGCAAGTTCTGGTATGGGTGGATGAATGGCAGCATTTAGGTGGTATTCAAGTATTTTTCTTGAAAGGAAAAATACAAGAAACTATAGCAAAGCTGCTCTGTATTATGATCAATCATGGTTTAATAAGAACTGATGTTCAAACAGGACAAGTGAAATTGTTCAGCTGTAACAGATTGCTTTCTGTCTGTTTGAAGCTGTGAGTTTCTCCTTTCTACCCATCATCCTGTAGCATTACATGTAAGAGGATAATGAAAAACAGGAAAGATTGTAGAGAAAATTATTCTTGTCCACTTCACAATGGAATATGCAGTACAAGAAATTATGATACCAATTACATGAAGCAGCCACTGTGTCAGGCACTGGTTGTTTTTTGTTTGCTTTAAGAAATAGAGTCTGGTAAGAGATGTGTAGCCTACTTCTGTTTCATCTATACATCACATGTATCTTAAGAAAGATAAAACCTTAGCATCTTGTTACTGTTTCTCAGGGCTAATTCACCACCAGTAAAATAGGAAACTGCTGCATGTACCAGGGTAAGTTTAGTGTATGGGAACCAAGACACAGGACACAGCCTCGGGCTGGGTTAACTCAGGTTTATTGCATGGTGGACAGAGGGAACATGAGGTAATGGCGGATCAATAGCTCTTTATATACAGTAGTAATACATTTGAACGTGGTTCCACGATAGCCCATTGGCTACTGTCTTCGTGACGTCATTGCTGGTCACGCCCTTCTTGTCCAGGTGTAGGTGGTGGCGGGAAACTTCCCACGCTGTGACTCTTTGATGAGTTTGGACCAAGAGAGCTTGGACGCTCGCTGCTGCCAGCTGGTGGTCATTAGCTCGCGTCCTATTACAGGGATTATAGTGATACAACTGAAGGTTACATTGTTACTCGTAGGCAAGGTTACATTGGTTGAGATACATTGTTATCCCATGTAGGAGGTTACACCATTAGAACACAACACTCCTCCCCCCTAGGATGAGACGAAGTCTCGAACTCAACACTCCTCCCCCCTAGGATGAGACGAAGTCTCTCAGCCAAGATGGCTTATTTCGAACACGCTGGGGTCTCGATGCGGGCTGCCTTTCCCCGGGTTTGCTACCTTCTCTTTGTCCCCTGGTTTCCTGTCCTGTAATTGGAGAGGGAGACTTGTTAGTGGCTTGCCGCGGCTCTGCGGCGTTGTTGGGAGGTGTGTTCTTTGTTAGGGAAGAACCGGGGGCACTGGGGGCTAACGAAAAACCCCTCTTCTCGCTTGGATGGGTGGGGGAACACTCCCAAAACCCCCCCCGGCTCGCAAAATCAAAATCGGAATCAAAATCGGGGACAGCGGTCGCAAACTCCTCTCCCCCTCCCCCCGGCTCTGATAGAGCTGGCGTATCAAAAGGGTATGAGTCGGGACCGCCGCTGCTTTCCCCCCTTGTTTGGGACTGTTGTCCGTCGTTGTCTCCCCCTTGGGCTAAACGGGTGGGGGAAGACCCTAACGCTGAATTCTGTTGCTGAGCCCCACTGACCGGCCGCTCACTCACTCGGTGCCTAAGTTGGTCCGCATGCCTCCTCCAGAGGAGACCGGTGCTAGTCTCTACCCGGTACGATACTGGTCCCGTCTGCTCCACAACCGTCCCTGGTACCCAGGCTGGACCAGCGTTGGCGTAGTTCCTGCAGTGTATAGGATCGCCGACGGCGAAACCTTTCGAGACCGCTAACCCTATGTTTTTCCCTTTGTCCTCTACCCTCGTCGGGTCTAACCTGGACAGGATCGTGGTCAGTTTCCGCCGCATCAGCAGCTCTGCCGGCGAGTAACCTGATGCTAAGGGGGTCACCCTATACGCTAATAAAAACTGGCATACTTGGTGATTTAGGTCCCCTGGGCCCATGCGCCGCAGCGCATCCTTTGTTGTACGCACCAGCCGTTCCACTTGGCCATTCATGGCCGGGTGAAACGGCGCGGATGTGACATGCCGAATGGCGTTTGCCTCCATGAATGCCCTGAACTCAGCGGACGTGAAACAACTAGCGTTATCGCTGACCAGAGTGTCGGGTAAACCGAACGTGGAAAAGACTCTCCTTAGATGGCTAATTGTAGTGGCGGAGGACGTGCTCTTTATCGGAATAACCTCCAGCCACTTGGAGAACGCATCCACCACCAAGAGGAAAACGGTGCCTCGGAACGGGCCAGCGAAATCTACGTGCACTCTGGACCATGGCCCCCTTGCTGCGTCCCATTCCCTATGCGGGAGACGGGCCGCCTCCGGTCGGGAGCCCTGGCATGCCTCGCAAGTGCCAACCATGTGCTCTATGTCTGCGTCCAGCTGTGGCCACCAGAAGTAGCTCCGGGCCAGCGCCTTGGAACGGACGATGCCCGGGTGGCTGATGTGCAGCAGTTTGAGCACCCTCGGTCGTAGGGACGTAGGGACCACCACCCGTTGGCCCCACAAAAGGCACCCCCTCTCTAGGGACAACTCTATCTTTTTCCTAAAAAATGGGTCGAATTCCGTACCTGGGGATGACGCCGGCCACCCCTTCTGTACCCATGAGCTAACTTTCTCCAGCGTTCTATCCTTGCCAGTCGCCCTGGCAATGTCGGCTGGTACTATTGGGGGTGAATCTAAAACCTCTATTAACAATACCTGGTGGTCTCTCTCTACCCCTGCCATTTGGTCGCCCGACAAGGGCAAAGGAGACCTTGAGAGTGCGTCTGCATGGCTGATCTCCTTCCCGGGCCGGTATTCCAACTCATGTTGGTATGCGTTAAGAAAGATAGCCCACCGCAGCATTCTCGGGGACAGGATCTGTGGCGTGGGCTTATTTGCAGTGAAAATTCCTAACAGGGGCTTGTGATCGGTCACGATTTTGAACGGGCGACCATACAGAAAATCGTGAAATTTTTTGGTTCCCGCTACTATCGCTAATGCCTCCCTGTCGGTCTGTGCGTAATTCCGCTCTGCTTGGGACAGGGACCTTGAATAAAACGCTATCGGGGCCTCTCTTCCGTCATCCAACACGTGGCAAAGCACCGCCCCCACCCCCACCGGGGATGCGTCACAGACTAAAACCACTGGCCGTTTGGGATTGAAATGCGTTAGGATTGCCTCGGAAGTTAGGAGTTGCTTCAACTCTTTGAACGCCCTCTCTTGCTCGTCACCCCACACCCATGTTTCCTCCTTTTTTAGCAACCGGTGGAGCGGTTCGGCCACCGACGCCTTCCGTGGAAGGAAGGTGTGGTAAAAATTGAGGAGCCCCAGGAATGACTGTAGCTCGGTTTTGGATGTGGGGCGAGGAGCCTTCTTGATGGCGGCTACTTTGGATTTGGACGGCTTAATCCCCTCGGGTGTGACCCTGAACCCCAAAAACTCAACCTCTGTTTCGAAAAAAACGCATTTGTCTTTTCTCAGTCGCAGCCCCGCTTTCTCGAACACAGTCAGTACTTTATCCAATCTCTTTGCCAGTTCGGCCTCACTCCCCCCTGTAATCAACACGTCATCAAAATAAGGCAACACCCCCTCCAGCCCCTTCAGGAGGCGTTCCACAAGCGACTGAAACAGGCCGGGTGCCGAGTTCACGCCGAACTGTAAACGCGACACCTGGAACGCCCCTTTATGTGTGACTATTGTTTGTGCCGCTGCCGTGGCGGGCGTTACAGGGAGTTGCTGATAGGCTTGTGCTAAATCGAGTTTAGCGAAACACTTTCCCCCATTCAGCCTGGCCAGAAGGTGGCTGACCACCGGCACCGGGTATGCATTGGGGCGGATCGCCTTGTTAATTGTACACTTATAATCAGCACAAATGCGCACCTCCCCGTTAGCCTTTAGCGCTGTTACAATTGGAGTTTCCCACTCCGCAGAATCAACAGGCACAAAAATCCCCTGGCCCACCAGTTTGTCCAGTTCCGCCTCTATTTTGTCCTTTAGTGCGAACGGCACCCTGCGCGGTTTGAGTCTTATCGGGCGGACCTCCGGGTCTAGGTCGAAGGCTACGGGGGGTCCCTTGAACTTTCCCAGTCCTTTTTTAAAAACGACGGGGTGCGCGTCCAATACCGCTTGTATTGGATCTACCCCCACGGTGTGCACCCCCCCTATGAACAAACCTAAAGGCTGAAACCACTGCGTCCCTAGGAGGCTACAACTTCCCCCCTTAAGGACAACTAGGGGGAGTTCCGCAGAATGTCTCTTAAAGCGGACCCGAAATTTCCCGACCCCCAACACTGGAATGTTGTTCCCCTGTACGTCTCGTAGCGTGGACCTCAACGTTTTAAGCTTGGGCCGCACGTGGGGGTCGATTTTCAAGAACTCTTTCTGGGGAATTATAGAATAGGAGGACCCCGAGTCAATCTCCATCCTAATAGGGGCCCCTTGTACCAGTACCTCAACGAAATAATGGGGCTGTCCCGCGGACACGCTGAACACGGGAGCGTCGTCCTCGCTGTCGTCCGAGATGCGGCCCACGCCGTCCTGCTTCCTCGTGGTCCGGGCGCCATCTTTGGACCTCGCTGGACGGTCCGGTCTGGTCGAACGGTCTTGTGAATGCCTCCGGCCCTCTTTCCGCTTCCTGCACGCCCTGGCGATGTGCCCCCGACGGCCGCAGGTGTAGCACTCGGTTTTTCTGAATGGGCACCTCGCGCGCTCATGGGCCGCTCCGCAACCATCGCAGCGGCGCCCTCCTTTTCTGACTCTCTGGACCTCCTCGCCGTCGCTGCCTTCCGTAGACGACTTCGAGGCCCGTCGGGTTGCGTGCACCGACTGTCCGGACTTTCCGTGCACCGAATTCTCCGCTTTGCCGGCCCTAGGACGCCACTCACGCCACTGGTGCATCTCGTCTACTCCAGCATTCGTGGATTCCGCGGCTTCCGCGGCCTCTACAACCTCTGTCAGCGTGGGTGGTGGCTCCTTGTTCATCAGGCTGCGCTGCACTTCCTTGTCCTTCAGGCCACACAGAACTCCGTCCCTGAGGGCCATCTCTAGATTGTCCCATCTGCAGGGGGCGGCGGCTATTCTCATGGCTGTTACGAAGGCCTCCACCGACTCGTCCGGCGCTTGGACTCGCCTCCAAAACGCGCTCCGAGCGGGAAACATTGCCCTCGAGGGTCGGAAACGCTCACGCAGCAGTTTCATGATGTCATCGGCTTTGAAATCGCTCACCTTCTTCGGTGCAATGATGCCCACCAGCGTTCGCTTGGTTTCCATCCCAAGCATTCGGGTGAGGATGGCCCTCTTCCTTTCCTCGTCGTCTTCTTTGACTTTGAGTTCCACCAGTGCCGCCTGGAAGTCCATTTCAAAAAGCTCCCAGTCTTGCGGTTTGGTGATGTTGAACCCGCTCTGTGCCCTGGCTCCTTGGGAATCCATGATCCCACCTTCGTTGCCAGTTTAGTGTATGGGAACCAAGACACAGGACACAGCCTCGGGCTGGGTTAACTCAGGTTTATTGCATGGTGGACAGAGGGAACATGAGGTAATGGCGGATCAATAGCTCTTTATATACAGTAGTAATACATTTGAACGTGGTTCCACGATAGCCCATTGGCTACTGTCTTCGTGACGTCATTGCTGGTCACGCCCTTCTTGTCCAGGTGTAGGTGGTGGCGGGAAACTTCCCGCGCTGTGACTCTTTGATGAGTTTGGACCAAGAGAGCTTGGACGCTCGCTGCTGCCAGCTGGTGGTCATTAGCTCGCGTCCTATTACAGGGATTATAGTGATACAACTGAAGGTTACATTGTTACTCGTAGGCAAGGTTACATTGGTTGAGATACATTGTTATCCCATGTAGGAGGTTACACCATTAGAACACAACAGTAAGCTATGTACTATCAATGGTAGCCTAGTACTGTCATCTCCGACTGGTAGCAGTTTTCTAGGATTTTAGGGAAAGGTCTTTCCCATCAACTGCTACCCATTTTGTGAGCAAAGCATAACTTTTCCCATGCTGTTGGAGTGGAGGGACATTTTGCCCCCAAGGTGCTGGGTCCTCATTTTACCAACTCAGAAAGATCAAAGGTTGAGTAAACATTGAGTCCCATCACGATTGTACTCACAATGCCTTGGCTACAGTACAGCAGTTTTAACTACTGCGCCACTAGGGTTCAGTTTCCAGAATCTCTTAATCAGCATGGTCACTGACTATGATGACTAGGGGATTCTGGGAAATGTAGTTTAAAAAGCACAGTTCTCATGATCTAGTTAAAAGCAATATTACATGAAACATACTGTTACTTTTTGAAGTAATGAGAGCATAACACTGTTCACACACACACACACACACACACACACACACACACACACCCCGAAGGCATCATAATAGCTGATAACATTGTTAATACTGTATTATGATGCAATGGATAATGATTACTAATAACTTTCAAGCACACTTTTCCCTTGGGGTTGGTTCATTTCTAGAGGTTTGAGTCTATTTTTATTTTTAAAAAATTAAAGCAAAATTAAGAACAACACATGATTAATAACCAGTAACTTTTAAAAATACTACTACTAATTATAACATGTTACCTCTTAACTTTCTGTGCCAGACTTCCAGCCATACCTGTCAACCGCGGCTCTGAAAAATACGGGAACTGCGCAGAACCGTTCTGCGCAGGTCGCCTTCTATGGGACCTGCACAGAACGGTTCTGTGCAGATTGCCTTCTACGCATGCGTAGAAGGCTTTTATGCTTGCATAGAACCCTTCTACGCATGCGTAAAACCCTTCTACGCATGCGTAGAAGGCTTCTATGATCCCCTTCTGTGCAGATCGCCTTCTACGCATGCGTAAAAGGGTTCTACGCAAGCATAAAAGCCTTCTACGCATGCGTAGAAGGCGATCTGCGCAGAAGGGATGCGCAGTACCTCTTCCCCCCCGCTGCCAATTCCAGGGTTTGGGCAGCTATGGGCAGGAAATGGCAGAAATCGGCGCCGAAAATTGGGAAATCCTGGCCAATCCAGAAAGTTTGACAGGCATGCTTCCAGCTAATCTTTGACCTCTTATCTTTATCTGCTTTGGGAACCTTTATCTGCTTTGGGAACCTTTAGAATAAACTTACTACTTACATCAGCAGTCAACTCAAGCCAAAAGGGGAGCAGGGGAAATGTCCAGATGTGTTTTCAGCATAAAAAACTAGAGATCCATCTGTGGTTGAGCCTATCGTTTTCCCCCTTCCCTGCCACTTCTTCCTAGTTCTGTGATCAGTGCCCTCTTGGATCTGCAGTTTTTCCTCTAGGATTCAAAAACTCACTGTTCCCACAGCAGTACCCTGCAGACACACCCACAGAAGAGCAAATCAGCTAACCAGGCCCACATGTGTTTAGTAGTGGAGAAACAGGGAGACAGGGTGCGGGTGCGAGAAAATGTGCATTCATTCTTAGCCATACAGAGATTCAGACCCCTGCTCAGCCATAAAGATCACTGAACAAGTCTTTGGTTCTCAGGAAAGTAAAGTGGAAGAACATCACAGATGCCAACCTGTGATCTCCAAGATAAAGAGGAAGTTTTATTGTTATTTATTTATGTTTTTTGTTACTTGTCCTTTAAAAAGGTCATAGTAACAAACATGGCTTTCCCCTATTTTCACACTCATGGAAAACCCTCTGAGGTAACTTAGGTTACAAGAGAGTGATTGTCACCTAGTAACTTCCATGGCCATGTGGAGAATTTGCACTTTTCTCTTTGCAACCATCGGCCTAAATTTTAACTATGCTAGCTCTGCCATGCTAGCTGTTATTAATGAGCTGTGACAGTTTGGTGTATGAAAACCAAGACACAGGACACAGCCTCGGGCTGGGTTAACTCAGGTTTATTGCATGGTGGTCAGAGGGAACATGAGGTAATGGCGGATCAATAGCTCTTTATATACAGTCGTAACACATTTGAACGTGGTTCCATGATAGCCCATTGGCTACTGTCTGCGTGACGTCATTGCTGGTCACGCCCTTCTTGTCCAGGTGTAGGTGGTGGCGGGAAAACTTCCCGCGCTGTTGCCTTTGATGAGTTTGGACCAAGAGAGCTTTGGACGCTCGCTGCTGCCAGCTGGTGGTCATTAGCTCGCGTCCTATTACAGGGTTTATGTGATACAGCTGAAGGTTACATTGTTGCCCATAGGCAAGGTTACATTGGTTCAGATACATTGTTATCCATGTGGAGGATCAAACCATTAGGACACAACATCCCTCCCCCCTAGGATGAGACGAAGTCTCGAAACCACACTCTCCCCCCCCCTAGGATGGGACGAAGTCTCTCAGCCAAGATGGCTTATTTCGAACACGCTGGGGTCTCGGTGTGGGCTGCCTTCCCCCTGGTTTGCTACCTTCTCTTTGTCCCCTGGTTTCCTGCCCTGTAATTGGAGAGGGAGACTCGTTAGTGACTTGCCGCGGCTCCGCGGCGTTGTTGGGAGGTGTGTGCTTTCTTGGGGAAGAACCGGGGGCACTGGGGGCTAACGAAAAACCCCTCTTCTCGCTTGGACGGGTGGGGGAACACTCCCGAAAACCCCCCCGGCTCTCAAAATCAAAATCAGAATTAAATTCGGGGGCAGCGGTCGCGAACTCCTCTCCCCCTTCCCCAGCCTCTGATAGAGCTGGCGTATCAAAAGGGTATGAGTCGGGGCCGCTGCTTTCCCCCCTTGCTTGGGACCGTTGTCCGTTGCTGTCCCCCCCTTGGGCTAAACGGGTGGGGGAGAACCCTAACGCTGAGTCCTGTCGCTGAGCTCCACTGACCGGCCCCCCACTCACTCGGTGCCTAAGTTGGTCCGCTTGCCTCCTCCAGAGGAGACCTGTGCTAGTCTCGACCCGGTACGACACTGGCCCCGTCCTTTCCACAACCGTCCCTGGTACCCAGGCTGGACCTGCGCTGGCGTAGTTCCTGCAGTGAACAGGATCGCCGGCGGCGAAACCTTTCGAGACTGCCAGCCCTATGTTTTTTCCTTTGTCCTCGACTCTCGTCGGGTCTAGCCTGGACAGGATCGTGGTCAGTTTTCGCCGCATCAGCAGCTCTGCCGGCGAGTAACCTGACGCTAAGGGGGTCACCCTATACGCTAACAAAAACTGACATACTTGGTGATTTAGGTCCCCCGGGCCCATGCGCCGCAGCGCATCCTTTGTCGTTCGCACCAGCCGTTCCACTTGGCCATTCGTGGCGGGGTGAAACGGCGCGGACGTGACATGCCGAATGGCGTTTGCCTCCATGAATGCCTTGAATTCAGCGGAGGTGAAACAACTAGCGTTATCGCTGACTAAAGTGTCGGGTAAACCGAACGTGGAAAAGACTCTCCTTAGCTGGCTAATTGTAGTGGCGGAGGACGTACTCTTTACTGGGATAACCTCCAACCACTTGGAGAATGCATCCACCACCAGGAGAAACATTGTTCCTCGGAATGGGCCAGCGAAGTCTACGTGCACCCTGGACCATGGCCCCCTTGCTGTGTCCCATTCCCTATGCGGAAGACGGGCCGCCTCTGGTCGGGAGCCCTGGCATGCCTCACAAGTGCCGACCATGTGCTCAATGTCCGCGTCCAGCTGTGGCCACCAGAAGTAACTCCGGGCCAGCGCCTTGGACCGGACGATGCCGGGGTGGCTGACGTGCAGCAGTTCGAGTACCCTCGGTCGCAGGGACGTAGGAACCACCACCCGTTGGCCCCACAAAAGGCAGCCCCTCTCTAGGGACAACTCTATTTTTTTTCGAAAAAATGGGTCGAATTCCGTACCTGGGGATGACGCCGGCCACCCCTTCTGTACCCATGAGCTAACTTTCTCTAGCGTTCTGTCCTTACCTGTGGCCCTGGCAATGTCGGCTGGTACTATCGGGGGTGAGTCTAAGACCTCTATTAACAAAACCTGGTGATCTCTTTCTGCCCTTTCCTTTTGGACGCCCGACAAGGGCAAAGGAGACCTCGAGAGTGCGTCGGCATGGCTGATCTCCTTCCCGGGCCGGTATTCCAGCTCATGCTGGTATGCGTTGAGAAAAATAGCCCACCGCAGCATTCTTGGGGACAGGATCTGTGGTGTGGGCTTACTTGCAGTGAAAATTCCTAATAGGGGCTTGTGGTCAGTCACGATTTTGAACGGCCGACCATACAGAAAATCGTGAAATTTTTTGGTCCCCGCTACTATCGCTAGTGCCTCCCTGTCGGTCTGTGCGTAATTACGCTCTGCTGGGGACAGGGACCTTGAATAAAATGCTATCGGGGCTTCCCTTCCGTCGTCCAACACGTGGCAAAGCACCGCCCCCACCCCCACCGGGGATGCGTCACAGACTAAGACCACTGGCCGTTTGGGATCGAAATGCGTTAGGATTGCCTCGGATGTTAGGAGTTGCTTCAACTCTTTGAACACCCTCTCTTGCTCATCACCCCACACCCATGTTTCCTCCTTTTTTAGCAACCGATGGAGTGGCTCGGCCACGGACGCCTTCCGTGGAAGGAAGGTATGGTAAAAATTGAGGAGCCCCAGAAATGACTGTAGCTCGGTTTTGGATGTGGGGCGAGGGGCATTCTTGATGGCGGCTACTTTGGATTTGGATGGCTTAATACCCTCTGGCGTGACTCGAAACCCTAGAAACTCAACCTCAGTTTCGAAGAAGACACATTTGTCTTTTCTCAGTCGTAGCCCCGCTTTCTCGAAGACAGTCAGAACCTTATCCAATCTCTTTGCCAGTTCGGCCTCACTCCCCCCTGTTATCAACACGTCATCAAAATAAGGCAACACCCCCTCCAGCCCCTTCAGGAGGCGTTCCACAAGCGACTGAAAAAGGCCGGGTGCCGAGTTCACGCCGAACTGTAAACGCGACACCTGGAACGCTCCTTTATGTGTGACTATCGTTTGTGCCGCGGCCGTGGCGGGAGTTACCGGGAGTTGCTGATAAGCTTGAGCCAAATCGAGTTTAGCGAAACACTTTCCCCCATTCAGCCTGGCCAGCAGGTGGCTGACCACCGGCACCGGGTATGCATTCGGGCGGATCGCCTTGTTAATTGTACACTTATAATCAGCGCAAATGCGCACCTCCCCGTTAGCCTTCAGAGCGGTTACAATTGGAGTTTCCCACTCCGCGGAATCAACAGGAATAAGAATCCCCTGGCCCACCAGTTTGTCCAGTTCCGCCTCTATTTTGTCCTTTAGTGCGAACGGCACCCTGCGCGGTTTGAGTCTTATCGGGCGGACCTCCGGGTCTAGGTCGAAGGCTACAGGGGGTCCCTTGAACTTTCCAAGTCCTTTTTTAAAAACGGCGGAATGCGCGTCGCACACCGCTTGTAT
The DNA here is from genome assembly GCA_035047345.1 of Bradypodion ventrale. Classification (NCBI taxonomy): domain Eukaryota; kingdom Metazoa; phylum Chordata; class Lepidosauria; order Squamata; family Chamaeleonidae; genus Bradypodion; species Bradypodion ventrale. The sequence goes on along the minus strand of JAWDJE010000005.1, from coordinate 162,593,672 downwards.
TGGATCCACCCCCACGGTATGCACTCCCCCTATGAACAAACCTAAGGGCTGAAACCACTGCGTCCCTAGGAGGCTACAACTACCCCCCTTAAGGACAACTAGGGGCAGCTCCGCAGAGTGTCTCTTAAAACTGACCCGAAATTTCCCGACCCCCAACACCGGAATGCTGTTCCCCTGTACATCTCGTAGCGTGGACCTCAACGTTTTAAGTTTGGGTCGCACATGGGGGTCGATTTTCAAGAACTCTTTCTGGGAAATTATAGAATAGGAGGACCCCGAGTCAATTTCCATCCTGATAGGGGCCCCTTGTACTAGTACCTCAATGAAGTAATGGGACTGTTCCGCGGACACGCTGAACACCGGAGCGTCGTCCTCGCTGTCGTCCGAGATGCGGCCCACGCCGTCCTGCTTCCTCGTGGTCTGGGCGCCATCTTTGGACCTTGCTGGACGGTCCGGTCTGGTTGAGCGGTCTTGTGACTGCCTCCGGCCCTCCTTCCGTTTTCTGCACGCCTTGGCGATGTGCCCCCGACGGCCGCAGGTGTAACACTCGGCTTTCCTGAATGGGCACCTTGCGCGCTCATGGGCCGCTCCGCAACCATCGCAGCGGCGCCCCCCTTTTCGGACCCTTTGGACCTCCTCGCCGTCGCTGCCTTCCGTAGACGACTTTGAGGCCCTTCGGGTTGCGTGCACCGACTGTCCGGACTTTCCGTGCACCGAATTCTCCGCTTTGCCGGCTCTAGGACGCCACTCACGCCACTGGTGCATTTCGTCCACTCCAGCATTCGTGGACTCCGCGGCTTCCGCGGCCTCTACAACCTCCGCCAGCGTGGGTGGTGGCTCCTTGTTCATCAAGCTGCGCTGCACCTCCTTGTCCTTCAGGCCACACAGCACTCCGTCCCTGAGGGCCGTCTCTAGGTCGTCCCATCTGCAGGGGCCGGCGGCTATCCTCATGGCTGTTACGAATGCCTCAACCGACTCGTCCGGCGCTTGGACTCGCCTCCAAAACGCGCTCCGAGCGGGAAACATTGCCCTCGAGGGACGGAAACGCTCACGCAGCAGCTTCATGATGTCGTCTGCTTTGAATTCGCTCACCTTCTTCGGTGCAATGATGCCCACCAGCGTTCGCTTGGTTTCTATCCCAAGCATTCTGGTGAGGATGGCCCTCTTCCTCTCCTCATCGTCTTCTTTGACTTTGAGTTCCACCAGCGCCGCCTGGAAGTCCATCTCAAAAAGCTCCCAGTCTTGCGGTTTGGTGATGTTGAACCCGCTCTGTGCCCTGGCTGCTCCTTGGGGATCCATTATCCCACCTTCGTCGCCAATTTGGTGTATGAAAACCAAGACACAGGACACAGCCTCGGGCTGGGTTAACTCAGGTTTATTGCATGGTGGTCAGAGGGAACATGAGGTAATGGCGGATCAATAGCTCTTTATATACAGTCGTAACACATTTGAACGTGGTTCCATGATAGCCCATTGGCTACTGTCTGCGTGACGTCATTGCTGGTCACGCCCTTCTTGTCCAGGTGTAGGTGGTGGCGGGAAAACTTCCCGCGCTGTTGCCTTTGATGAGTTTGGACCAAGAGAGCTTTGGACGCTCGCTGCTGCCAGCTGGTGGTCATTAGCTCGCGTCCTATTACAGGGTTTATGTGATACAGCTGAAGGTTACATTGTTGCCCATAGGCAAGGTTACATTGGTTCAGATACATTGTTATCCATGTGGAGGATCAAACCATTAGGACACAACAGACAGTCTGGGAGAACATTCCTTGGAGCTTTCTGTAAGAGCAATGTGTGTGCTAATAGGCTGCAGTGGCTCAAGTGGCTAAGATGCTGACTGGGAGGTGGAAGGTCAGCAGTTCGATTCCCGAGTACTGCAGGACAGAGTGAGCTCCTGCCGTTGTCCCAGCTCCTGCCAACCTAGCAGTTCGAACGCAAGACATTGCAAGTAGATATATAGGGACCATTTCGGTGGGAAGGTAAAGAGCGTTCCGTGCACTCCGGTGTCTAGTCATGGCTGCCACATGACCACAGAAACGTCTGCAGAAGCAGACAGCGCTGGCTCTTCGGCTTTGAAACAGAGATGAGCCCTGAACCCTAGAGTCGGATACAACTGGCTATCGAGCAAGGGAAACCTTTACCTTTCCCTTTAATGTGTGTGCTTCTCATATATGTAATGCATCCCTTCCCCTCCTTGCATTACCATTGGAAAGGCACACATGTGGATTATTTTGGAAAATACAACCTTCCATGCTTCACCCTTAACATTAGGTTTCATTGAGGAATGTGCCCTGTACCTCAGACTAAATTAACTGTAAAAAATTTCTCCACAACTCAGTGTCCTTAAAAATCACCTTTTTCTTTTTTCTTTTTTTGCTGCTTCCTTTGCAATAGCTGCCTTACCTCCCTGGTCTATTTTGTGCTCTCCAAAGGTAATGTTGTGTATACGCACGCACACCTTTTTACTAGGGAGGGTTGAGGCTGGGCAAATCCCACTATACTTTTGTTTGCACCAAAAAATGGGAATAACCAGATTCCAAATCCATCCAAAAGAAAAATACGTACATTTTCCATGTCCCATTCCTCAGACTAGGTTGGGGCTGGAAACCTTGTAGTGCAGGCAGTTCTTACACCTAATCTACCATTAACCATTATGGCCTAAATCCATCTGGTAGACAGAACTAGATCCTTCAAATCAGTTCCTGGACAGTTAAGTAACACTTGTATAAACCCCACTAGTCAAAATCCTGTTGCATAGCTCTACCAGTGCAATGGAAGTGACATCACCACCACCAATAAATTGCCACTAGCTAAATGCCTCCAAGACATGGAACGACCTTTTTTTTAAAACAAAAAAAGAAATATCTTTTGAAGACTTCTAGAGGCCTGTAAGGGTTGCATGCAGCCTCAGGACTTCACTTTGACAACCCCCAATTTAATGAGCTTACTTTATCTGGGATCATCAATTTGATTTAGGCCAATCCTTACTTTTTATTATCAGATGTATAAGTACAGTAATACCGCATACAATGTCCGCTTCATACAACATCGGATTCATACAACACCGCCTAATTCCTTGGAAAAAGTTGCCTCATACAAAGTCGTGCGACTTTGCATTGTGCTTGGGCAGTATAAAAGGCAGGACACATGCGTGCATTGCTCTTGTGGGTTTTGCACGAGGCAAAGAGTGGTTTTGAGCATGATTTTGGATTTTCAAAAAAAATTTCATCAGAATTTTTAGAAGCATTCCTGGGATTTTTTCAGCATTCTTCAGGTTCTTGGACAATCAGGGTTGTTTGACATGTTTTTGTAATGTTTTTAGCCTTTAGACAATGATTTCTTAAAGTTCTGTCAGTTTCCTGTCTGTTTCCTTGACTTTGCCCTGAAGTCTGTGCTGTTACAGTACAATGTATCTCTATGGAAGTGACGTTGTATGAGGCAAGGATTTGGACGTTGTATGAAGCATCGCGGCTAGGATTTTACATGCCTCCTACAAAGTCCAAATCCGTCTAAAGTCCAAACTTGTGGAACCAAGTTTGGATGTTGTATGAGGTATCACTGTATGGACAAACAGCATTGTTACCTTTTGAACCATAATTAACGCTATTAATAGTAATTGTCTACTCTACTGTCAAGTCTTTTCTGACTATGAATAGCTGAACAAAATGTTTTGACATCAAGATTTCACTGGCATTGAAAAAGAAGAAACAAAATATAAAAATAAAATTATTTTAAAGCTGGAAATTAACATGTACCTCTTAGGAAAAGTGGGTTCTCCATTTCCCCTCTATACCTTTAAATCAGATGCCCCTTTGTTTTTTGACACGAAACTCTATGGTTGTTTAAAGCGAAAAGCAGCTTCTCCCTTTTAAGAAATATTCCATTGTGTCCACTCTGAATAGATGCCCTTTGCAGTGTTTACGTTTCCTTGGATCTCTGCTATTGTTTAGGATGCTATTCAGAACAGGAGTATTTATTTACGCAGCTGTGTGTGAACCTTTTGTGGACAGGTGCACTCTATAGATCAAGGACAGTGGGGAATATCAAAAGAACAGAATCACCATTGATTTATAGAACCTCATGCTGGGTAGAACTGGTTTCATGAGCAGACCTTATTAGAAATGTCATGTTTCCCCTACACCAGTGGTGCCCAAACCTTTCCTGTTGTGGGCCGGTCCTGCCCCCGACACATTGCTGCAGGGGCCGGAGACGGGCTTCTTCCGCTGCTAAATATTTCAACATCAGCAGTGGCAGCGGTGGCAATCGCACTTTGTCCCAGCTGTTCCGAGCAGCCTCTGGCTCGGTCCTCTCGCTTCAGCAGTCTTTAGTGGCATGGATTGCTGCCTTGGGGAAATTTTCGGAGCCTTCCCCACTTCAAAATCCACTGCACTAGGAGAGCCCCTTGGTGCGCCCGGGATGACGTCTTGAATGTAAATGTTTGTTGTTGTTCAGTTAGTTGCATAGTTGAGTCCGACCCTTTGCGACCCCATGGACCATCGCACGCCAGGCAACTCTATGCCCATTGTGTCAACAATACCATCTAGCCATCTCATCCTCTGCCGCCCCCTTCTCCTTTTGCCTTTGATCTTTCCCAGCATCAAGGCTTTCTCAAGTGAGTCCTCTCTTCTAGTTTGGTGTCTAAAGTACTTTAACTTCATCTTCAATATTTGTCCTTCCAAGGAACAGTCAGGATTGATTTCCTTCAGGATTGACTTATTTGTTTTCTTTGCCATCCAGGGTTCTCTCAAAATTCTTCTCCAGCACCACATTTCAAAGGCATCTATTCTTCTGCGCTCAGCTTTCCTTATGGTCCAGCTCTCACAGCTATACATTACTACTGGGAATACAATTGCTTTGACTATGTGGACTTTTGTTGGCAGAGTGATGTCTCTACTTTTTTATTACGTTCCTTAGGTTTCTCATAGCTTTCCTCCCAAGAATTAATAATTTTTTTATTCACCATCTGCAGCGTTCTTGGATCCTAAGAATGTAAAGTCTGTCACTGCTTCCACTTCTTCCCCTTCTATTTGCCAGGGAGTGATAGGGGCTGTTGCCATTATTTTTGCAGCCCTGGTGGCATACCTGTCAACCTTCCCGGATTGGCCGGGATTTTCCGGTTCTCGGCGCCGATTTGCGCCATTTCCCGCCCCGCACTGCCGAAACCCCGGAATTTGGCAGCGGGGGAAAGGAAGTACTGCGCAGCCCTTCTGCGCAGGTTGCCTTCTACGCATGTGTAGAAGGGTTTTACGTTTGCGTAGAACCCTTCTACACATGAGTAGAAGGCTACGCATGTGTAGAAGGGGGCTACGCAAGCGTAAAACCCTTCTACGCATGCATAGAAGGTGACCTGCGCAGAACCGTTCAGTACAGGTCCCGGATTGGCCGGAGCCGCGGTTGACAGGTATGCCTTGTGGCACAGTGGAACTGCTGTCCTGCAACCAAAATGTTGTGAGTTCGATCCTGACCAGGGATCATGGTTGACTCAGCCTTCCATCCTTCTGAGGTCAGTAAAATGAGTACCCAGCATGTTGGGGGCAAAATGCTAATTAACTTGTAAACCATCCCGCACAGAGAGTGCGCTAAAGCGCTATGGGGTGGTATATAAGTGTGATTGCTTTGCTGATTGCTTTGCTTTTTTGATGTTGAGTCTCAGGCCAGTTTTTGCACTCTCTTCCTTCAACCTAAGCAAGAGGTTCTTTAGGTCTACTTCACTTTCTGCCATTAGGTAGTATCATCTGTGTATTTCAAGTTGTTGATGTTTCTCCAAGCAATTTTTAATTCCAGCTTCTGATTCATCCAGCCCTGCATTGCGCATTATGTACTCTGCATATAAATGTAAGTTAAATAAGCAGGGTGACAATATGCAGCCTTGTCCTACTCCTTTTTATATTCTAAACCACTCCATCATTCCGTATTCTGTCCTAATGTTGCTTCTTGACTCATGTACAGATTTCCCATAAGACATATGAGGTGTCCTGGTATTCCCATCTCTTTAATTACTTGCCACATTTTATTGTGGTCCACAGAGTCAAAGGCCTTGGTGTAGTCGATGAAACAGAAGTAGACTTGTTTCTGCTACTCCTTTGCTTTCTCCATGATCCAATGGATGTTGGCAATTTGGTCTCTAGCAAATGTAAATGTAGTCATGCTGGTTAGGGAAGTGTAGGATTTTTGTTAAAAAGATAAAAAAACCTTTCCCAAGTTGTGCTCATACAGAAGAGGACAACAAAGAAATCTTGATAGTTCAACTGGCTGTGTCTTCTGGGAATGGCTGACTCATCTTTTCTTTCCAGAAGAGTTGCATGGTAAATTTGCTGATGGGCAAAATGACACAGCAATCCTTTTTCAGAACCATAAATTTCAATAATTTCTATTAATATAGAGGGCATATCTTAATCCAAAGAGGAAGACTTGGGTTCATTTTGTCTTGAATGTAAATGTAGTCATGTTGGCTAGGGAATTGTAGGATTTTATCTTATTTTTATTTTTAAAAAAACTTCAGTATAGTGCTCAATGGAATATACTGAAGAAGACAACATAGAAATCTTGATGGTTGGATTGGGTGCCTGGATAATAACATTAATTAAAAAAACCATCTAATATACCATTCTGCTTAGAAGAACCATCTAACATGAAAAATCAAAACACTATTTCAACAGCCATAACAATATTTGGGGTTATGAACATGATGATGAAATTAGCAAAACCATTGTAAAATGGGGAGAATCCGATTCGATTTGCCTTATTGCTGTACTGCAACTGAAAGATTGTGAGTTCGATCCCAAACAGGACTCAAGGTTGACTCAACCTTCCATCCTTCTGATGTTGGGGGCAAAATGCTAACTTGTGAACAACCCAGAGAGTGCACTAAGAACTATGGGCCAGTATATAAGTGTGATTGCATTGCTTTATAGATGATCCTAAACTACTTGGTTCATTTAGCAGTGGCAAATGGCAGAGAGCCTACAATTAAGTTCAAATTTTTGTTAGTGAGCCTATGGCTCAACAGTGCATTAAGCATGTAAGTAACCCAGTCTCAAACACTTAGTACAGGCCCATTCTATATAAGATCTGCTCAATCTATACCATCCAATCGACTCAAATCTATATCATTCAAGATTTTGAAATAGCTCACTCTGATCAAACATTGTTTAATTATTTTATTTTTTTAAATCTTACCTATATTTCATATATGTCCATATTTTAAATTGTGCAACACTCTGATATGAATAAAGAAAGCTGACACAAGTGGCAAACTTTGTGGATCAGTGTGGCTTTCACACTTAGCAATGACTTATTAAATCTTGATTTATGTTCATTCTTTTTAAATGGGTCACAGCATCTCATGTCAACAAAGTAGGAAATTCAAAGATTAATCAAGTAAAATGGGGCTATCTGGATCAAGAACAAATTTTCTGTGAATGTGGAGAAATTCAATCAATGCAGCATCTATGTGCATGCAATTTATGCTCTATTTGTTGTTGTTCAGTCGCACAGTCAATTCCGACCCTTTGTGACCCTATGGACCATTATCCTCCAGGCACCTCTGTCCTCCACCATCCTCCTCTGTGCCCATTGTATCTACAATACCATCTAGCCATCTCATTTTTGGCCGCCCCCTTCTTCTTTTCCCCTCCACCTTTCCCAGCATCAAGGCTTTCTCAAGTCAATCCTCTCTTCTCATTTGATGTCCAAAGTACTTTAGCTTCATCTTTGCTATTCGACCTTCTAAGCAGCAGTCAGGGTTGATTTCTTCTAAGATCGACCTATTTGTTCTCCTTGCTGTCCAGGATACTCTTAAAACTCTCCTCCAACACCACATCTCAAAGGCATCTATTCTTCTGCGCTCAGCTTTCCTAATGGTTACGTGCACAAAAAGAAGATCTAGTAAAAGGCCAAGATAATCCAATTGAAGTAGCCTGCTTCTGGTCAAAAACAGTCTAGTAAATTTAACATTTTAATTTGTTTGAATTTTTATCCATATTATACATCACACTGTGTTACAAATAAAGAAAACAACTTTCTTTTCTCCTTCCCTTGCAAAGCTCACAGCAATTTATGTAGGACTCTTTCCCAGTCTCCATCCTGGCAGAGAGGAAGCAGAAACTGTCTTAGATTTAATAATGTCTTCAGGGCATTCTTGATGTTCTCTTCTGAAGACACAGATGCAGGACATGTTTACACCAGCCAAGAAAAACCACAAACCTTCCAAAGAAGCTTGAATCCACAAAGAGCTGCACATAAATTCTACTCTAGTATCTTGTTGATCAGTTTGTACAAATGAATAGATAATGATCCCTAGATATCTGGCCAAAAAGTGCTGCTCTGATGACAACACTAGTTGTTCTTCCAAGGTGTCTGGCAAATGCTTCTCCTGGTTTCGTTTCCTGACATTCCTTTCACTGATGCTTTTGGCAATTGAAACTTGGATGCCTTACATGCAAAATGTGTGCTCTGTGGCTGAGTTGTGGGCTTTTCCCCACTGGCAGCTCATTCCTATTGTGCAGGGTGTGTGAAAATGAAGAAAATCCTATAAAAAGTAAATTAAAAAGGATACATCCTGGAACAAATAGTAGGGAAAGAACTATGCTTCAGGAACAGCTAGATTATCTGTGGAGGTTATCAAGTGTTCCCTAAGGAAAATGTGACAGATATTACTGTAAAAGCAGTTTTATTACCACTGACAAGGGCTTTGAAAAGATAGTCAGAAGGGATCATTGCATGTAACTTTGAAGACACTCACTTTTGGTGGAACAAAGTTGAAACAATCCCCCCAAAAACTTTTTAAGGTCACTGTGTAAGCCAGGTAAAGGTAAAGGCAATGGTGGGCTCCAATTTTTTTTACTACCTACTCTGTGGGCGTAGTATGGTGGGCATGGCCAGGGCATACCTGTCAACCATGGCTCCAGAAAATACAGGACCTGCGCAAACGGTTCTGTGCAGATTGCCTTCTATGCATGTGTAGAAGTCTTTTACGCTTGCATAGAACAATATGCCAGCAAATCTGGAAAACAAAACAGTGGCCACAGGATTGGAAAAGATCAGTATACGTCCCAATCCCAAAAAAGGGCAACGCCAAAGAATGCTCAAATTACCGAACAATTGCACTCATCCCACACGCCAGCAAGGTGATGCTCAAGATAATACAGGACAGACTTCAGCAGCATGTGGAGAGAGAACTACCAGAGGTGCAGGCCGGTTTCAGAAGAGGCAGGGGGACTAGAGACCACATTGCCAACATACGTTGGATCATGGAGAAAACAAAGGAATACCAGAAACAAGTTTACTTTTGTTTCATTGATTACACTAAGGCATTTGACTGTGTGGACCACAACAAGATGTGGCAAGTAATTAAAGAGATGGGAATACCAGAGCACATCATATGCCTCCTGAGAAATCTGTACATGAACCAAGAAGCAACAGTTAGGACAGAACACGGAATGACAGAGTGGTTTGGAATAGGAAAAGGAGTAAGACAAGGCTGCATTTTATCACCCTGCTTATTCAATCTATACACAGAGCACATAATGCGAAATGCAGGGATGGAGGAATCACAATATGGGATTAAAATTGCTGGGAGAAACATAAACAATCTGAGATATGCAGACGATACCACCCTAATGGCAGAAAGTGAGGAAGACCTAAAGAACCTCTTGATTGGGCTGAAGGAGGAGAGTGCAAAAGCTGGTTTGAGACTCAATATCAAGAAAACCAAGGTAATGGCAACAGGCCCAATCAGTTCCTGGAAAATAGATGGGGAAGAAGTAGAAGCAGTGACAGATTTTACTTTCCTGGGATCAAAGATCACGGCAGATGGGGATTGCAGCCATGAAATAAAAAGGCGACTGATTCTTGGGAGACAAGCCATGAGAAACCTGGGGAACATAGTGAAAAGCAGAGACATCACATTGCAAACAAAAATTAGAATAGTCAAAGCAATGGTATTCCCAGTGGTAATGTACGGATGTGAGAGCTGGACAATTAGGAAAGCTGAACGCAGAAGAATAGATGCCTTTGAAATGTGGTGTTGGAGGAGAGTTTTGAGAGTACCCTGGACAGCGAGGAGAACAAATAGGTCAATCTTAGAAGAAATCAACACTGACTGCTCATTGGAAGGGCTAATAGTAAAGACGAAGCTAAAGTATTTTGGACATCAAATGAGAAGGGAGGATTCACTTGAGAAGGCCCTGATGTTGGGAAAGGTGGAGGGCAAAAGAAGAAGGGGGAGGCCAAAGATGAGATGGCTAGATGGTATTGTAGACACAACGGGCACAGAACTGGGAGTGCTGAGGGGGATGGTGGAGGACAGAGGTGCCTGGAGAACAATGGTCCATAGGGTCGCAAAGGGTCGGAACCGACTGTGCGACTGAACAACAACAACAACAACAATAGAAGGCAATCTACGCAGAAGTGCTGCGCAGTACCTCTTTTTCCCTGCTGCCAATTCTGGGGTTTCGGCAGCTGAGGGAGAGAAATGGTGCAAATCAGCGCCGAAAATCGGGAAATCCCGGCCAATCCGGGAAGGTTGACAAGTATGGGCCAGGGGGAAAGCAGGCTTGATTTGTAGCTATTATACTTGTCTTATATATTGTACTGCAGAATTTGTATCTACAGTATTTGTAATCTATTTGTAATAGCATTGTATTATGTATTTTATTGCATTGTATTATGTATTTATCTTTGTTGTATCCTCCAGCAGAGACACGGAGCTCCTTCCCCCGGTCCTGTTGATCGGGGGAGTAGAAACACCTGTGCCGGCCTGTACTGCATTATTGTATTTTTTTGTATTTTGTATTTTATATCTTGTATGTATTTGCTTTGTATTTTATATTCTGTATGTAAACCCCTTGGGTTACCTTGGGGCATTCATATGTTGTTAGCCGCCCTGAGTCGGCCTGTGCTGAATAGGGCGGAGTATAAATCGAATAAACTAACTAACTAACTAACTATCTTGCACCCGAATTAGGACTACTTTAGTTCAAAACTTGGATTGGTGGGGCCAGCCGGAATTTCTGCTACTGGTTCTGGTGAACTGGGGCGAACCTGCTGATGCTCACCCTTGCTTGAAAGCCAGTTGTATCTGACTCTAGGGTCCATTGCTCATCTTTGTTTCAAAGCCGAAGAGCCAGCGTCGTCTGCTTCTGCAGATGTTTCCAATGTGGCAGGCATGACTAGACACCGGAGCACACAGAACGCTGTTTACCTTCCCACCCAAGTGGTCCCTATTTATCTCCTTGTAATTTCTTATTTTCAAACTGCTAGGTTGGCAGGAGCTGGGACAAAGACGGGGGCTCATTCCATCATTGATAGGTGCAAGCCAAGCACCTATCAATTCCTAGATATTTTTCAAGAACAGGGACAGTGAAGTGAAAGAGAGTGAATGGGATGGATGGATATGTTGTTGCACCTTTTTAGCCTCAAGAAAAACATTAAATAAAATTCAGGAATATCTAATTGGACAAAAAATAAATGCTGAGGGGTTTTATTTTCAGAGGAGGTGTTAAACGAATCTCTGCATGATTGAACTTAGTTGGCCACCATTTCACTGTGTCTGTTCCTGTAACTTGAACAGTAGCTTGAGACTGAAAACATTTGGCAAGCAACATTTCCCTCATCGGTCCTTTCCAGGAAAAGCATCACACCTGTTTAATGAACATGTGTCAGGCTGCTGTTCATAGTGCAGATGCAAACTCAGTAAAAGATGCCTCCACTCCCACTCCACTCAAGTAAATGCTCCTGGCATTTGAATTCACTATGCTGAGATGCAGAGGATTGCACAAAGGGGTATTTTCAAACACAGTACTACATGTCAAAACATTAGGGATGCTTATGCTAGCGGTAAAATGCCTTCTTTTATAACTGCCAAAATTCACTGAATTTTCAAATCTGACTGTCAAACAGGCTCCTTTCATATTTTTAAGTGCATAGTGATGCTCAAATAGAGTGGGATAAGAAGCGCATGATATATAGGTGAAGAGACAATTAAAACAATGGTAAGAGCAACTTAGGAGTCTGTTCTGAATAAAAGATTTCCCACAATATCGCTGCATTTAGTATAACTGTCAGCTGAACAGGCTTTCACTCACTTGTAGGGCATACTGTCTCTAAGATGGCAGCCGTATGCAGTCTTTTGCAGCAAATTAAGAAACAAAACAAACTAGGGGATGTGGGATATACCCTTCCCTTTACTACTACAATATTTGCATAGCAGATGCATATAATGTTCACCTGAGCTCACATTATTATGCAGAAGCCTGTATGGATGAGAAGGTGTATTATGTATGTTAACTGTGTTTTCTGACAGGAGCAGAATGTATTTTTTCTCATGTATCTATTCTTATGCAAATAAGTGGATCGAAAAATGTGCACACTCTGTTAGCCAATGGGCTTGTTGTATTATTGTTACTGTTCCTGTTTATAGTGTATATAAGTCCGAGTTTTACCCCATCCAAACTGTGTTCAAACCCCACTATTAAAGAGCTGAATTTCACTACTTCACTCGTCTGCTTCTTCATTCCCTGAACACGAAAAGGTGGAAAATGTATTCCACGGGGTTTGAGGAGATCAGAATATAAAGGCTGCCTCCTGCCGTTGCGAGTTGTTTTAGGCGATGCAGCTGTCTATAAGCAAGGATAGGCCTACCACTTAGAGAAGTGTTATTGTTTGAGATCACTGGTAAAATATCTGAGCAGTTTTAATTGGGTATATAAGCAAAAAGAAGTGGAATTCTGTTATTTTGTCCTTTAGGTCTATCTTGCAATAGATAATTCCCAAGTACCAGTCTAGCACTGTTGCTCTGTCTCTCACCCACCCCCACCCACATTTTGTTGGCTGTATATCATAGTCTGAGAAATGCCTAATTTGAATTATGAGTCTTTGTTTTATAGGTTGAAACAGATATGGCTGCAAACACAGAGCCTGACAATGGATTCTGTGGTACAGTAAGTAAAACCCCTACTTACGTAAAAAGTCCATTTCATAGGCTTTTGCTTAAATCATTTTTTATGTAACTTGAAGCAAATCCACAGGAAATCGTGTAAACCTGGACATGGTTTTTGCAAAAAAATCATTATGTAAGTCAAATTTTATATAACTCGAGGCATATGTAAGTCGGGGTTTTACTGTATTTTGTGGGTGAAAGCAGGAAACATATGCATGTGTAATAAAATATAGTTATCTGGCATCTTCTGTTATGGTACAGTACTTATGATTTTTAGGTAGCTGCATAGTTGTGTCCCAAAATGAATGTGGTGTTTGTATGTGATGTATGGTTGAAATTCTGGAGGTCATTGAGAGCTTGTTTAGTGATAATAAAACAAATTATCTACAAGCAGTTCATAAGTGAAAAGTGGTTTTTGAACAGTAAGTTCAAATGCTCAGTAAGATTAAAGCTATTTGCAGCATGCTAGGGGGAGGAACAGTGTTATAAAACTGGAAATAACAAAGAATCTGCAGAACCTGTCCAAGCAAGGTTGAAAACCCAATTGTGTAACACAATTATTTCTGAATAGCACCCTTCATGGAAAAATGATTCTTTCATCACATGGATTATTAGCTTGCTTGACCGTGTGCCAATCCTGATTAAAACAAATTCTGTTTACCTAAATTTGCTGATGCAATTTAAACTCATTACCTTTCATATTCATTCATTATCAAAGAGGAGTTATATGCTCATATCGTTCAACAACACACACTAAAAATCCAGTGAATACATCCAAGATGTGCAGTCTTTCTAATTTGGTTTTTATTTAAGTAGTCTTGCACCACCGAAGCATTCTGGTTTTTTGCCCATTTCCGTCTGTAAGGGGATGGGAAGCCATGAAAGATCCAAGAGCCACACCTGTTCCCTTTTCCTCCCATTCCTTCACCTCTGAGGGCCACATGTGGTTCTTCATTCAGAAGTGAAAATGTCTAGAATGTTATTTTCAGACAGGGAAGGCTATCTCAGACCAAACCATGCCTTATGGTTTGCCAGGTTGTGAAACTAGCCAGGCTTGTCACAGTAAATTCCCTCGCCATAGATTTTGCTGCACAGCTCTGTCCTCTCACTATTCAGGAACATGACCGAGCCTCCATTTGTTTCAGCTGCTCACTTTCACACAAAGTCCTCTTGTTTCATTAGTATGATAATGTCCTTTCTCTTCCAATAATGTCCTTTCTCTTCCAGCCTGGGTGGTGACGGGGTGTGGACGTTATGCCCATGCCTTGCCACTGCTTCGGGAGCTGCACTGGTTACCAGTTTGCCTCCTGGTGCAATTCAAGGTGCTGGTTTTGATCTTTAAAGCCCTACATGACAGTGGGCCAGGTTACCTAAGAGACCGCATCACCCTAAGGACATTTGTCCGTCCAACCAGGGCAGACTGGAGGGGCTCTCTTATTGTACTATCTGCAAGAGGGGCTCGCATCTCTAGCACAAGGAGGAAGGCCTTCTCCATGTCCGCACTGGCACTCTGGAACCTCCTACCAACAGAGCTACGTCTCCAGATGGAATTGCTGCCTTTCAGAAAAGAAAACCTGGCTGGCAGGCCAAGTATGGGGTGCAGGTGGAAGGGTTACTTCCATTGGGTGGCTGGTATAGTGTAATTCTGGCCCCCTCGGTCCCTGCACCCATTTTTTAGGGAGAGGGTAGTTTTTATGCAGTTTTAAATTATGTTTTTATTGTGATTGTGAACCGCCCTGAGTTGGCCTTGGCCAAGTGGGCGGTATAGAAATCGAAATAAATAATAATAAATAAATAAATATAATGTCATCATTGCTACAATGAGCAGAAATACACTGGGATGCCTTCATGTCAACCACTCAGGAGGGACTGGGCACAGGGCATCCCAAAGCATCAATCAACAATGTCAGTACCAAGTGCAACTCCATCTTCAGACTAACTGACTGGGATAAAAGGAAGGATGAGAGACTGGAAGCCAGTATTATTTGCAAGAAGATTCCCTGTGTATTATTTGGTAAGCTGATTTTAAAAGCATGTATTGTCCATCTTTTGGAAAGTTGAGAAAATTATGCCTCCAAGTTTTGTTAGTTCTTAAAGAGGTTATCTTTTGGACTGCATCTCCCAGAAACCCCTAGGCAAGATAACTAGTGGAGCATGTTGTCTGTGTGTTTTTGGGAATTTGAGTCTCCAAAGGTAACTTTTTTGTGCTCTAGTTTTAATTCAGAATAAAATGTGTCTCAGGTTTCATGTTTGAGAAGCACTGTTCAATGGTAAGCAAATGCAAAGAAAAGACTGCTCAAAAATGATTTTAGCAGTTGTGGTGGTCCATGTGGCAGAGAGTAAAGCTACTGTATATACCTTATATACCCGAGTATATAAACCGAGGTACCTAATTTTGACCTGAAAACCCAGGAAAATAGATTGACTCAAGTCTATAAGCCAAGGGTGGGAAATGCAGCACCTGCTAGTGAGTTTCTATAATCAAAATACATGAAAATATGGTAAAATGTATTAAATTGTTGGCATATCTCAATCTGGCACAGTTCTGGGACCCTCATGGTCCCTATAAGCTGAGTCCCCTTTTTGGGGGCTCATTTTTGGGGCTAAAAAACTCGGCTTATACTCGAGTACATACGGTATGTAGAAATTCCTTTTGCAGAGATATCTAACTCACATACCCTGAAACCCCTTTTAACCTTCAACTCACTCTTTTCACAGTTGGCAGTTTTATACCTGACGAGATTCTCCTGGCAGCTGTCCAGGTCCAAGAGACTGTCTGAACTGGGGATGAAAGGCAGACATATGTGGAATATTGTCCTTTGTAACAATTGGCCCCAACCAATTGGCCCCAATCACTGCCACTTGAGGCAAAAGAAAAGAGAGTAATTCCTCCTTCCCTTTCCACATGCAGAAACAGAATGACTTTTGTTTAAACTCTGATGATTTATTTTATTTATTAATTTATTTATTTACTTGGATTTATAGCCTGTCCTCTTGTCCTAGGGAAACTCAGATTCTGATAGTACAGAATCTTCTACTATATATCTGCATGCAACAAGCAAAACCTGGTTTCAGAGCTCTGTGTAAAGCATGCACAGCCATGTCTTCCTAAAACATATCCAGTCATTTCACGAGATGATATGCTAGTTTTTTTGGAGGGAAATTAGTGTGGCCAAATACAGAGCATCACAGCAATTGGTACAGCAGGTTGTTTGGGCAGGATGGAATTTGTTATACAGTGATGAAAAAACTTCGCTATCCAAAATGTCTTCTTCTGTATGAAAAACAAACATTTCATGAACCTCTGTTATTTAAATTTCAGCTTTATGAGATCTACTTTGTTTTCATGAGAGCTGTAAGATGCCCCAACTATTTCAACATGAACAAATCCGGAGGCCTCAAACATGTTCTAGGTACTGGAGCTGAACAAAGCTCACAGTCCTTTCACGCAAACTCATTTCTGGTTACTCCACGTTTCCTTCATTTAGCAATGTAACTTAATTTGGAGTTAGGAGGGGAGTATTTCGTTGTTGCTGTTCTTAAATAGCCAAGAACCATAAATGTTCATAAATGTTGTGGAAATCAATCAGACATCCACCTTTAGATTCACATCTATCTTCTTCCAAAACAGAATGTACCACAGTTAATTTAATTTACATATTACTCCTAAATGTTTGGTTTTGTGGGTTCTTTTGGAGGATTTGGGTTCTTTTTTAGTTTTAGGTATATTGTTTTTTTAAAAATAATAGAAAGTAACTAAAGGTAATATGCACACAATGTGATGCTAATTGACTAGAGAATAATGCAAACTTACTCTTTTTTTTTGAAGGGGGAAGGAAAAAACCCAGTCTATACCAATGCAAAGATATTCCACCAAGTTATAAAAATTACATATCTTTAAAAAATAACATTCCAAGATAAAATTACAATATATGAGGCATATGGGTATAACACATGAGGACAGGAGCAAGAGCGCAAGAACAACCAGTCAACCAGCACACCCTCTCATTTGTTTCTGCATACTGTTGCTTTCCCCCCTGGTGATTATCCCTTCTCTCCATCACACAATCTGCTTACTTATTACCTTCTCAAGCCAATGTGTCCCTGACAATTCTGAGGAGTATTTTCTCACAGACATGCGTACTTGTAAGCTGAAGTAAGAAAACACAGCATCTCCCAATAGTTATCTATCAGCAACTGTCCTTTCCCCTCAAAAGAAATAGGGACCCTCCTAAAGATATGTTTGACGTGGTAGCCATGTTAGTCTGTGCAAGCATATCAGAGAGTAAACAAAACAAAACAGCAAAAAAACAAAAAACAAAAATGTTGTGGCACTTTAAAGACTAACTCCTGTATTTAAATATGAGCTAAAGATATGTTGAGTTACAGAAACTAGTGACAGAAAATAAAATTCCATTTGAAAAGGCATTAAGCAAGAAACTCCAGAAGGTTATCCAAGGTGATGGAATATATAGAAAAAAATATATAGAATATATAGAAAAGAATATATAGAAAAGTCCCCTCCCCAAGATCCGCTTAAATAAAATATTCCACAGAGAAAGACTGTGTGCCTTTCAGGAAGGCTTTAAAAACATGGCTTTGCCAGCAAGTGGGGGGTGCATCCAGCACTACAACCCAGCCCTGCTGGCTTGCTTATTTATTTTTTTTATTTTTTTTTCTTAGATTTTTATGCCGCCCACTTGGGGAAACCCGACTCAGGGCGCCGCACAATGGTAAAAACAGATAAAATAGAGTAAAATATAACAAAACAGATTAAAACCCTCACCCGACCACCCACCAACCCACCCTCCCACTCCCACCCTGCCCGGGGTTTTATTTTCTCCCACCCAAACCCCCCTCTTTTTAAAGTAATAAGGGATGTTTTATGATATTTTAAATGTTTTAGACAATTTTAGTATTCGGCTTTACTGTATGGATGGATGAGTTTTTAATCCAACTCTGTGAGCCGCCTTGGGTCACTGAGGCGAGAAAGGCAGCCATAAATATCTAATAAATAAATAAATAAATAAATGTTCACAATATGTATAATCTGGAGGCAAAAAAGATTAAGCTGATGCTGTTCTACTATGGCCACATTATTTATTTATTTATTTATTTATTACATTTATACCCCACCCACCTGGGATATTTTCCCACTCTGGGCGGCTTACAACCCAATACCCACACATTAAAAAACACCCACACATTGAAAATAAAATGCCAGAAGCATCATGAAAAAGAAAGATTCTCTAGAAAAGAAAATAATGCTGGGAAAGGTTGAAGGCAGCAGGAAAATAAGGCCAAACATGAGATGGATTGACTGTCTAAAGCCATGGTTCCCAACATGGGGCAAATGCTCCACAAGTGGGCATTTTGATTTTTAAGGGGGGGGGGGCAATTTGAGAATGAGTTACACCAAGTTAATTGCCTTTTAGGTTTCCTCCATGTGAATAGTTCACTTCTTTGAATTATATGTCACGAGGTGAGGTGGGGGGATCAGGATTTTAGAGATGCTTAGGTGGGGCATGGCCAAAAAAGGTTGGGAACCACTGGTCTGAAGGAAGCCACAGGTTTGAGTTGGCAAGAGCTGAACAACACTGTTGAGGAAAGGATATTCTGTGGAACTCTCATCCATAGGGTCACCATAGGTCAGAGACAAATTGATGGCATTTAAAAACAATGCCAACATCTCTAGGGAACTGAGCACAGCTTGTGCGCTAGGTAATGAAAGAAGGATTTCAAACCACATCTGATGTAATTATTTCCACCAAAAATATAGTTTGTAAAATAAAGGGTGATCAGGTAAATCATCAACCAATAGGAATAATTTTTTTTTAAAAAACTCTCACCCTCAGTTCCATTATCCATGTGGGAATTCTGAGCCCATTTGAGCAGAGGTGTGATCTTAAAAAACCATTTACATTCCTGTTTTAGTCTTCTTGGGGCTGATTCATTGGCTGCAACTCATTTCCGAAAACGATTTTCCCCCTGAAGCAGGAAAAATGCCATTGCCATGAATTTGTTTAAGGTGGATCCCAGCTTGCTATGAACTGACCCACACACTATGATCATGGAGCCCTCTCCTGTGGCACATATGAAATGAGACATGCAGGATTTGACACCAGGACTGCAATGGACTGCTGCAGCCTTGAGGATATTATCAAGGTGTGCCTTCACAACCAGCCCATCTGGCATGTCCTCTTCCGCCTCCATGATTTTGGGAATCAGAGTTCCTCCTCCACTCATTTTGCTGTTGGGCCCAATATGATGGTTTCCAGTGGCATTTCCTCCACTAAGGGTCCCATCACCCCAACTAAAGGGGCTCATCCACCCGTAGCCATGGGCTCCTTTAGGGAGTCAGGTTATTTACCACTGCCCAACACTCGGTGTTGAGTCGCTAGCTATACAGTCTACTCCATTACCGTAGCGTGATGTACAGCTGATTACAAAAGAAGCAATTCACCTTGTTAGCTACCTATAGAATCAGAGCTTAGTGGTCCTGGGAAGCAAGGAAGAAAACTATCCATTCAAGGTTAATAGGGCGATGTGTAAGACGTTTTTCTAGAGTTTGGCACACAACCACACACATCTCGATCATTTTTTGACAGTTTAGCTTAGCCTTGTCTTTGGGTGACCAGATGGAAAAAAGAAAAGGGAAGGGCTGAGCCAAATCAGATCTAGCTTTTCTCTCCTTTATATGAGAAGGTAAAATAATATAACCGTGATTACTTGGCTTTGCATTTTAAAAAAAAGATGGAAGGTTTCCAATTCTTCATCCTCTTACAGCAAAACTAAACTAGGACAGGAAGTCTAAGTTGGCAAACTTCCATCCACAGACATCAACCAGAGGGTCTCTATAAGCATTTGGTAGAACAGATGGAATTCGTTTGTAATGTAAATTTATCCTGGAGGCATCCAAGCTCCTGGTCCCAATTTTAGAAACATTAGCTTTTGGGGGTAGTTTACTTTTTCCCACCACTTATGTGAGAACTGAAATTTTCCCCTCAGAAAAATGTGACTTGTGTCAAAGGGCATTGCCCTAAAAATATCAGTAGGAGGGCGAGGTTAAATATAGAGCAAAAACTGAATCTCAGATTCTTGAAAAGCACCCAATATAAGCAGTTGTCTAGGGAACTAATGCAAGGAAATGGTTATGCACTCTCAGAGATGGAGGATATGCATATTTGCTGCTACAACAATCCTAAATTATCCACCTAAGATTCTCTTCCAATCTGTATAGTTCAGAGGGAGGAAATCCAGTCTCAAATGGTTTTGAAATACCCGATTTTGTGGGGTTTTTTTGTATGGAGATAAATTAACTCCAAAAAAGGTGGAATTACTCATTACAATTGATAGTTTGATGTAACAGTAGCTATTCCTTCATAAGGGTGATGTTCCCGTGCCTGCAAAGAGAGTTTGCAGGAGGATGCATGCTGGGGACCAGCATCATGCACCACCTAATATGTTCCCTTGCTTCAGAAAAGAAGTTACATAATTGTACAGGGTATCCTTTCTTGGCTGCTTAGTTGTCCATGACATCTAGAAAAGGCAAGTGATGTGAAATGTTGTAAATATGCTTCTTCCCACAGGATACTTTTTTAAAAATCGCATTTCCTTGTACAGTATCTGTATAAAATATTGCTAAATCCCAAATGTCCACAAGCATTGGTGAAGCTAAAATCACATATACATTGTACCAGCTATGAAAAAAGGAAGGCCGTATGGATGGTGGACAAGAATACCAATAACATCAGTGCAGAATGGGCACATTAATGAGAATAATTAATATAAAATAGAAATTGCATTCCATCAAGTCAATTCTGATTTATGGCAACTCTTTCCTGGCATTCTAGTAGAAAACAAACAGAAGTGCTTTACCATTCCCCTCTTCTGGGGACACCTTGGGACTGTGCTGCTTGCCCATGGCTACATGACGTGGCTCTTCTTCCTGGAGTCATTGGAGAATCAAACTCTCAATGTCTGGCTCCACAGCCAGATACTTAAACTACTGAGCTATATAGCCAGCTAGGATAACATATTTAGCTCATGTTTATTTTCTTTTATGGTGAATTGCTCTGAAATAATACCTGGCACAAATAGCAGATTACCATAACCTCACATTTAGGCCCCACTGTTAATATGCTTACTGTCTCTATAATCTGTGTTCTTGATCACAGCCTGATGAAAGAGCTGGACTCTGAGTCCTTGATATATACAATTCTGATTTATATAATTGCCACAGTCTCCACCATTTTATTATCATTGAAGCTAGATCCTTTGCCAGCAGAATCTCTTGGGCCAAGTGATTATAAGCAGTGATGGTAAATGTCCACAGATCTGTACATTTATCCTCTGTAGATGAGTTAAATGCCACAACAGACATCTTGTAGCATTTGCCAGGTATCTGACAGAAGCTAATCCTTCATGATTTACCAGATGGGAATACTGTATATGTTGTCCAAAAATTTGACCTTGGACAACTTTTCACATTTGAAACAAAGAACGTAGAAATGTAAGTCAGCCAAGCTACAGTACTGTAAATTGTACACAACGAGTTGTTTTTTGAGAAGTGAATGAGCACACTAGATGAGATTGATGTCATTGGAACTAGGAAAGAAAGAGGAAAGGAGGAAAAGAAGGATCACTGATGGAAAAGCACCAGATTCAGCTGTGTTGCACATAAAAAGAGCACAGCTCACAACAACATACACAGTAGGACAAAGAAGTAGTGGACATTCTTCCTTTGAAAATCATACCTGTCAAGTTGTGGCGATGAAAATAAGGGAAGGTTTCAGGGCGCTGGTGCACGCATGCGCAGTAAGCCATTTGTGCATGTGCAGTAACCCATTCGTGCATGTGCAGTAACCCTTTGCATAGAAACCCTTTGTGCATGCGCAGAGACCCTTTGTGCATGCACAGAAACCCTTTGTGCATGCGTATAAACTTCTTTGCGCATGCGCACATGCACAGTAACCCCTTTCCTGGCCGTTCCAATTACGGGATGGCGGCGGGAAAGAAGGGGAATGATCGGTGAATTACATGAAATCCCGGCCAAAACAGAATACTTGACAGGCATGTTGAAAATAGTAGATTTCAGGGAATCCCATGCCAAGACTGTTACAATCTAATGCTTGGATATTGTACTTGTTTTCTTCTCTATATTTATTACTATATCTGTATGGGTCATATAACAACAATGATTCCAATGATTCCAATAATTGTTTATGTTTCTACCTGCAAAGGCTTCTCATGCATCTAATGAAGTGGGCTGTAATTGATGAAAGTTTCTGTTAGCTCTGGTGGCACAGTGGTTAAACTGCTGCACTATAGCCAAAACAGTGTGAGCTCAATCCTGACAGGGATCAAGTTTGACTCAGCCTTCCATCCTTCTGAGGTCAATAAAATGAGTACCCAGCATGTAGGGTGCAAAATGCTAATCATCTGTAAAATGCTCAGAGAGTGAACTAAGTACTATGGGCCGGTATATAAGTGTAATTGTTATTGCTATTGTTAAATAAAAGCTGTTAATATCAACATATGTTTCTGAGTTTCATGTGAAAGATCTGAAAACCTCATATGATATATATTACCACTGGTAAAAGACAACACTTTGTTATTTGGCCACAGTAATAAGCAATCACATTCTCTTACTATAGGACAGGAAATATCTAAGATTGTGAGGTGCCTTCCCTGGGCATACCTGTCAAATTTTTGATTTGGAAATTTCCTGGCAAATAAGGGATACTTGACAGCTATGCTTATCCTGTGCTGCCTTCCAATGGCGGCAATCGGGCTTTGCAGTCTAATGAATAAGGGATGACGGCGGGAAAGAGGGTAAAATAAGGGGTTTTCCCGGCAAATAAGGGATACTTGACAGCTATGTCCCTGGGCCATGAATGGCCAACTTACCCAAAGCACCTGGTTCCAATAATATTATTTTGCTAAAAATTGAAAATTGTTCCCCTATTCTAGGGGTGCCCAAACTACAGCCCACGAACCAGATCCGACCCAAAAAACCAATTCATCTGGCCTGTGCTGCCCTTGTCGCTCCTGGAAGCAGGAGTAAAATGTGCCCATACGGATGAATTGTCATTGAGACCGGATCCAGCCCATGGGTCATAGTTTGGGCACCCCTGGTCTAAGCAGAGAAAATGGCAGCCTAAAATCGATCTCATCCTGTCTGATGCAAAACAGATTGTAAGGTGCATTTTACTTCTGCTTCTGGTGGGAGGAACCATGCGACCAGCCCACTGAACTACGTGACCAGCCTGCTGAACCACATGACAGGCCCGCTGAACCATGTGACCCAAAAAGTTTGGGCACCCCTGCCCTATTCTCTGAGAATAATGTGCCCTTCACTATTTTAAAATATTTAAAGGCTTTTAAAAAAAGAAACTGAAAATAACTAGCCTTTTAGATGCTAAGTCATTTAAAATTGAGTTAAGTATGCAGGTTCGGGTGGTATTATCCCTTCAGTTGGCTCTTACAAAACAGATGCTGCAAAAAAGGTACATCACTTTCAGTAGTTTTTTTTTATTTAAAAAAATTAGGATCTTTCCATGATAAATATAGTGCAAACTACATTTCTGCCTCAGCCATCAGATGCCATCTTTTGAAGGTGGAAGGAATGTTTTGAATCATGCTTCGTGTTTTGAATCTAGCCCCATTTCAAGACAGCAATCAGCTCCAGCTTTGTTATTAATCATCTTCTCATCATGAGATACTCTTATCTGCATTTCAGCATAACAGACTTGGACAGAAAGCAGATGAGGGCTTATTATGCTTTAACTGTGCAAAGTACTGGTGTGTGTGTGTGTGTGTGGATGTTGGGAAACCCATAACTTATGCTTATGTTTCACACTGATGCACAGTTTTTTTCTCATGCTTCTTTTAAAATGACAATAAGGAGAATGATGAACTATTTCAGTGTGTTTGGAGGCATTTGGTTTCCTATTGTGCTCTGATATTCTGGTGATGTGTTCTGCTTCACACCTATCCCTAGTGGATATCACCATCTGTATAAAGATGGTCTTGTTGACCAAGTACCCATTTGTACTAATAATTTGCCAGCTGTTTCCCCCAACTCTGCCATAAGAGCCTTGTCCCTTACCACACTGCAGCTGAACGCTACTATATCATGATTAATCTAATACTTATATATCTGACATAAAACTTCATTCTTATTCTCTCTCCTTGGCAATGACTGTATGCGCCATCATGCTGACACATCAGTAAAATGACATGGAAACCACAACTGATCACGGACACATGGCTCAAGACCACAGTGTCATACTCTGGCCTCCTGATGTGTTTGGTTCACTTTATGCCTTCCTTCCTGCTGTTAAGGCATGATGGAAACATAAGAATTATCATGAATTATTGCATCTTCCCTCACCCTACTCCATGGATGCTCAAACTATGGCCCATGGGCCAGATGCAGCCCCTGATGCTACCACATCTGGCCCATGCGGCCCCTGTTGCTCCTGCAAGCGGAAGTAAACCATGCATGTATGGGTGTGCTTTACTTCCGCTTCTGGGAGTGATGAGGGTGGCAAGGGATGGATGAATTAGCATTAGGGGCTGAATCTGGCCCACGGGCTGTAGTTTGGACACCCCTGGTTTCAGCAAAGAAAATGGCAGCTTAAAATCTATCTTATCCTGTTGCAAAACAGTATGCAAGTCACATTTTACTTCCACTTCTGGTGGGAGGAACCATGTGACCGCCCCACTGAACCACATGACTGGCCCACAGCCTGAAAAGTTTGGGCACCCCTTCCCTATTCAACCAGTGTCAGAAGAAAGGAACCGAGTGCATCACATGGCATGTGACACATACAGGGGTGGGAAAGCACTGGCGATTAGGAAGGTGGCAGACATTTGGTCGTAGGACCACAGAAGGAGGTAGGTACAAAAAAAAAATCAGACTAGGCATGTCAAGGGCATGTGATAAATTGCAGTAGGAGCTGCAAGGGGAAAGAAATTGGCATATGGTAGGAAGCCTTATGATAAAAAACAGTGTCTGCTCCACTTGTGGATGGTCAGCTGTTTCTTGGGGCAGAGAGAGCCACGTCTCTACTAGATATTTTGTTTAGTTTTACTAGGGAACAAGGCAGAAAGCCTGGTAAGGTGAGAGAGCATAACTATTCTGAAATTCAAATAACAAGTATGCACTTACCTCCTGCATACATAAAAATGAAAAGATAGAATTTCTTTTTGAAACATATGACTTTGCTTTATAGAGTGACTTTACTTAGGTCACTCACGACCACTTTCTTATGAGAAATGTGAGGAGAGGGGTATTAGATCTTGATTCCCCCCCCCCCCCCCGGGTCTGGAAGTACTGTTTCTCCACAGAAAAACAAAAACACACACAGGTTAGTAAAGGTGAAGGTCAACCTTGCTCGAAGGCGAGTTGTATCCAATTCTAGGGGTTTGGTGCTCATCTCCATGGCACAGCAAGATGGCCATCTGGCCCCCGAAGCTGTCTGAGGGAGTGTGACATGGCCCTCGGCTTGAAAAGGTTGAGAACCTCTGTGATAGACTATAGTCTTGTAAATGGATGTATGACTCGTTAGGTATTTTATATATTTTCTGTACTCTAGAAAAATATATTAATCTTCCTGATGAAGAAATAATAACGAAAAACCGAATACCGGAACAGGTTCTGAAGTTGACACAATTTTACTATTCTATATCACCTGTTGGAACTGAAGTTTGTTATTATTATACTGAAGACAAGTATTTGATTTTCAAGTTTATACTGGAGACAAGTAATTGATTTCAAGTTTGGACATTGTTATACACTGAAGTCAAGTGTTTTGCTTTGAAGATTTGGAACTGAACTATTATTCACATTGAAGACAAGTAAAGTATATTTTGAACTAGTTACAGTCCATTTCATTGAATTATTAATTACATAGACTTTTGTGATTGTGCCTCAAACGGTGTTTCTCTTCACACGTCTCCATTTTCAGCCAGAAGCTGTCTGTGTTTGATGAAGTCGACTTGATCCATGAAAGCTAACATTAAAATATAAGTTAGTCTTCAAAGTGCTACAGTGTTTTTGTTTTGCTTTATTTATTCTCTGATCACCTCGACACTGTTTCTTTTAAAATCTACTTTCCTTGTTCCCTATGTATAATTAATAACTTATTTTGTTTTGTTTACCAAATCACTGATCACATGCCTTCTTTGTGTTTTGATTCTAAAATTAAATAAGTGATTTGATATTTTCCCCACACTTTCCACTAGTTATCCTTCTTCATTCTTTTGCTCTGTAATGCAGGCCATTATCTTCCTACTAATCTTCTACATACCTAGGTTAGTTCTCTAGAATTCAAGACAAGTTTAACTGGCATATGGAAGAACTGGAAATTGAACATTGAGATGGCATTTTTCCCCATCAGATCCTACTCACAGGTCCTTAGTTCAGAACAAACCCCACTCCTCCATCTCTGTTTCCTAAAAGTTCTCAGTTTCATAACAGGATAAATTCATGTGAAAGAGTCACATCCCATGCCTGAAAGCAAATATGAATTCATAAACAGAACTAACATTTCACATTTATCTAGCTGATGGCAGCATTAAATAACAAAATGATAGCTTTTTGCAAAAGTTAAAACATGTGTCTAATATTTCAGTCCTCATCGCCACAAACATATTGATCAACGGAGTCTCTATAGAAAGCCTGTGAAAAGCAGTTCCCAAGCCTAGTTGCCTAATCTCTGTGAAATACAATATGTTTGGACTAATGGGGGAATGTTAAGATTCTCACAACAGTTTGTAGCAATGAGTTTATTTTAACTCCAGTCCTTGCCTCTTGACTTCACTTTTTCTCAGCAAGAAGAAAAAGGCCCATGTTAGGTCAATTCTCTCAAAAGAAACTAATTCTCAAAATCTGTAACTTGTTGGATTAAAAAAAAAAGAACTGGAACTCACAAACTTCCCCAGCCAGCAAGAATTTTCCAAAGATCTAGCAGGAATTCTCAACTTTTTAAAGCTGGGGGCCGGGTCACACTCCCTCAGTCAGCTTCGGGGACCGGACGGCCATTTTGCCCTTCTTCCACCACATGGCACTTTCTGGTGTGCTGGAAGTGGTGATGGGGCCACATGAAATGGTGCCACAGGCCGCAGGTTGAGAATCCCTGATCTAGTGCAAAAAGTAACATTTTAAAACTCTGGCATGAACATATTCAGAATATGGTAATCTTTGCACACACAAGAGCCTTGGATGCAGTCCGTAGCAGGACTACAGGAGACAGGACTAGGAGGGATCTCCATTTAAAGCAGGGGTTCCCAACGTTTTCCCGCCACGGGCCAGTTCCCATCACCATGCTCATCTGTGGGGGCCAGAGGCATATCTGGAGACAATGTATATATGTGCAGGCTGTGCTGATATTTGTTTACGTCCATTAGCCCCTAAAGAGAAAATACGAATAGAGGCTCTTGGACGCGAAAGAAATACCAATAATATATCACTGTCTAGCATTCCTGAGGTATTTTGGAATACAATTTTATCTGATCATGTTATACTTGTAGATTTATTCAACCTTGCATTATTAATAATATCAAGTGTTTCTATATGAATTTCTTGATATAAAATTCAATCTATTGTTTTTGTAATTTTACAGAAAGTTTGGATATGCTTCTGATTAAGAAATTGTGAATTTCCTGATGAAGAGTGTTTTTGAAAAGTTCAATTACCGGATGAACTTTGAAATGATGGAAATGATGGATTTGTATTATTAACAATTTCAGAACAAGAAACCTTGGAATTACATTATTGAGAATTGAAGTGTTAGATTTGTAAGAGATTTTGAATTATCTTTTGTGATATACTTCTGAGCATTTTTTGAGACTTATATTGAACAAACATTTTTTTTCTTTGTAGTAAATTTTCATTATAAACTAATCTCTTTGCCTCAAACAGTTTTTTTCTTTGTGTTTTTTTTAAAGGAACAGAAGCTGCTGTTTGTCTGTTTGAATCTCAACTTCCTTGTATTGGTGGTTTATATGTATAAATAAGCAACTATCAAAAATATGACATTGTCTTTCATGAACTACAATTAGAGGTAGAAAATCAACAGCACAGAATAATGTGGAGAGATCCAGGCCCCTCATTTGGATTTTTTTGCATACAAACTAGCACTTTATATGAGAAAATCACTCTAGAAACACTTAAAACAGGAAAAAAGGTATCTTTACTTACAATTACCATCTGTAACTACAGTCAGAAGAAAAATAAAGAAAACGGCATATTTTTTATAAAAAAATTATAAAAAAAAGAAAAGAAAAGAAAAAGAAAGAAAACGGAGTCTCCAGCAATCGCAGGACCTTTATGCTTGGAGGAAGGTCAGAGGAAGAAAAGGGACTAATAGGAAGAGGAAGCAAAAAAAAAAAAAAAGCCAGAAGCAAGCAAAAAAACCCCCAAACCTTTACAAATCAAGCTATTAGTAGCAAAGGACAATCATTTTAGGGTGAAAAACCTCCACCCACTGATACCCAGTGTTAGTGCAGGCAAGATGGGTATTATCCCAACTCAACCTCCCACTGCTTGAGGAAGCGAAGGGAATGCAACAATATTCTTCGTTTTAGGTTGCCCTTCCAAGAGTTCATGGTGTTCTTCCAGACCAGATGTGTTTCTATGTCTCAATCCAATATCCTGCCTACAAAACAGGAGAGGGAAGTCCCAGTGGTGGTTCAGTTACATAAGGCTCTTTCATACAAAACTCCAGCAAGCTTTGGTTCCTGTAAAGCAACATGAAAAACTGAGGAGTCCATTTGTGAACACCCTTTCAGGGTTTGCCACAATCACCACAGCAGAAACCTTCTCTTAATATGGCTTTTTGGCATTGCGCACAGAGAAAGCACAGAATAACTTAGAAACAAAAGAAATAAAACAAACCCACTACACCCTGGAGGAAATTCTGCTGCCTGGCTTCATTGGTCAGCAGAGTTCTCTTTTTCATCCCATTTCATTCACTCATGACGTTTTATAACACTGTTCTCTGTTATTTGCCAAAAAACAAGTTGTAAGTTATAACAGATGGCAGAAATCGACATGAAGGAAATTGTGGGTCTACTGCTGTACTGCTCCCTCTATTCCCCATAGTTACTAGTTGATGATTGTGTGGTCTTCTCTGTTAGGAGCAGGGAAAAGATGGAAATTCACTCATATTTACATTATGTGAGGTCACACAGTAAGTTCTCCATGCCATTATTAGAAAGGGAAGTAGAACTAGACATGGAGCAATCAGCCACTTCATGTTCTCAACCACCTCAGATGTTGTATTGGCCAGAATCATATGTTCCAACTCAGTTATGCCAGCTTTTTTTTAGATCAACTTAAGTTATTTTAATATTAACTCCCATAAAATATTACTTGCATTAATGTACAAATCTTATTCAAATAAACAGTTAGGGATGAGTTTTCAGCCATTCCATGCCTCACAGTTTCTGCCAGTCATACTCCATTTGAGATTGGGAAGCTTTCACATCTAGGCATCTCAAAGCCTGGAAAGTTACTTTAAAACAGTTATTTATAGTTATACTTTTAATAAACCCCTATTCTAGTTACACCTTTTTTCATAACTACAAATTGGCCACAGTCCTATTACTTACATATGCTGGCTGTCATAAGTCAAATGGTGTAAATTGCTGTCCTGAACTGCCATTAGGTTTTATTTTAAAAAAAATCATATCTTGTATTTCTCATTGCACACCCATGATATGACTTGGCATACAATAAGAAATACAAGTTCCAACTTTTTACATAGTGGGCAATTTACTATGGCATTTTGTTTGACACACTTGGATGTGTAAGTAATAAGATTCTGGTCAGTATTTACTTTCCCCTTTCTCAAATGTACAGTAATTAAAATTCTTACAAGGTCACACAGCTGAATGCAACAAACCATAGGGCTATTGGACAAAACATACCTTCCTCTCATCTGCCCTTTTGTTGCTCTAATACAGGGGATCTCAACCTGTCAAGCTGAGGGTCATGCTCCCTCAGACAACTTTGGGGGCTGGATGGCCATTTTGCCCTGCCTGCCATGCATGGCACTTCCTGGTGTGGTGGAAGTGGTGGTGGGCCACATAAAATGGTGTCGTGTGCCACATCCAGCTCTCAGGCCATAGGTTGAGAACCCATGCTCTAATATCTTAGTTTTGTTTTGGGGAAATTTAACATTCATGCTGAGGTTGTTTATTTAGGAGCAGCTCAGGATTGCATGCCTACAGTGATAAACCATGGGCCTGTCCAGATTAGTAGCCAGCCGCACATATGTGGCAGGACATGCTTTGGAACTGTTTTCTTCAGATGGAATTGGTGCTCTGGTGCAGTTTCCTTCTTGAACACAAAACTATGTCTGCAGGGTGGCCCATAAGTCCCTACCCATCCTCTCCATGGGCACACGCCCTGTCCCTCCGCCCAGCAGTCCAATGGGAGCACTTCCTCCATCCTCCCAGCACAGAGTTCACCCCGCCCCTCTGCCTGGCAGCCCAATGGGAGGACTTCCTCCCTCCCCCAGCAGAGCCCTACTCTCCTTGTGGCCTGGTAGTGACTTACGGGCTACCCTGTATGTTAGACCACCAAGTCTTCCAGCTTAGGCTTTTCTCCCAGGTGAGCCACATATAAGTGCTTGTAGGTGTCAGCAGGGACTCCTAGAATGGAGAATTATGGGATTTCTAGTGGGAAAGAAACCAAACCAAATGGCACATCCTTACTTATAGGTTAGCACATGTTCCAAAGAAACACCTAGATATTTGAGGGCAAAACAATGATCTGGATGTATGAATTTCCAGTAACCTGAAGTTTCCAAGATGCTTCAGGTAATCTAAAGTTTTTAAGGTGGACATAGAAGAAGCAAAAGAATGTGAACTTGCTCAGGTGTCTCTAGACTGATGGCAGCACCTGTCTACCCCAAAGGAACCAGTATGAGCATGTACAATTCAAGATGTTGGCTTTAACCTTAACAGTTCTAAATAACTTGGCCCTGGATATCTGAAAGACCACGTGTCTCATAATAAGACATTAAAATATTCAGAAGTGGCCTTCTTAACAAGACAAGAATTTGAGCAGTCTGCCAAACAAGCACACTGAAGAAAGCATTCTCCCGTGCATGATTCCCAGGCTATAGAAAGCACTCCCTTCAGCATTGCAACAGGTTTCCATTCTGACTGATGTAAAGAAGAGTGTGGAAACACATATTTTCGGATTGTCACATGAAATTTAACTTGTTCTGCTCTGTTGTTTTAACAGTGCTCTTCATTGATTTTATTGTTTTTTAGTGTGGGTTGGCGTTACTTGATTTTATTATTTTATTGGTAAATTTGATATTACAGTGGAATCTTGGTTAACATACAGGTAATTAATGCGTTCTCCAGGATGCTTCTTGCAGTAAAAATTACTTTAACCGAATTTTGCATAGGAATGCAATGAAAACCAAAATACTTTAACCAAAACACGGCTTCTCATAGGAATGCATTGAAAACCAATTAATCTGTTCTCAAAAAATTCCGTAAACCAAGTCACTATTTTCTATGGATTTCTTTTTGTTATACGATTTTTATGTTAACTAAACCATTTGTTAACTGAGGTTCCACTACTTGCTTTTATTATTTTACAAAGATTGTAAGTCATCTTGAGTGTTAGTTACTGGTGTGATGGTGGGATATGGGTGTAATTTTTTAAAAAAGAATAAATATCCACAACAGAGAACAATAAAACAGGAGGAAGCAGCATTGAACCAGTGACATGCCTTCATCCTCCTCCAGTGTAGCTACATCCCCCCAAATATAACAGTAACTAAAACATTACCATTCTATCTACAAATAATTTTTTTATATGTATATCATCACATGATGATCTTAATGTAACAAGCATAACAGAAAAAGGCAAAATAAAAATAATCAAAAATATAGACAAAAACATGTTGGCCTCTTAAAGAATAACTGCTATATTTTAAACTTACACAACAGTGTTATAAAGATGGGACTAAATGTTGATAAAAAGCCAAATGCCAGTTCTGTCCTCACATCTATTCTGACAATATGGTTACAGGCCATAACAATGTCCCACACATACTCAAGTGCACGTTCACTTGTTACCCTGCTTTGCCAACAATGTGCCCCTGCCCTCTACATAAGATAAGCAGGACACTGTCTAAACATCCTGTCAGTATTTTAAATAATGTGTGACTTGGCACACCAATGGTTCATAAAATAAGGTAATTTGTAAAAAAGAAAGAAAAGTAAAAAAGAAAACCCATATGCTGGTACCTAAATTGTAAGGAATCATTGCGTTCTCTGATGTTGCAGAAAAAGGAGGAAGATTTTCAAAGAACAGGACATTGTACTGCCAGGTACAAGAGAGAGTGCTACAAGATGATACTAATATTGCTAGACTGAGTTAAAAATAAGAGTAGGGCAGGTCATGAAAATGCAATCCATGTTCAAGGCTGCGGAATTATACATTGTAAACTGAAACTTTCATGGCAGAACAGGGTGTCCTGCATTCTTTCCCCCAGTCACCCTAACAAAGAAGCACACTTTGTAATACTATGACTGTGTTCTGTGATCTCCTGCTCCAATTGGAAATAAATAATGATCAGAGATGGGAAAAATTATGTGTTTGGTGTTCCACCTCCAGAATACCCCACCTAACATGGGCATTTTGGGAACTTCAGTCCTCTCAAAATTAATGTTCTCCATCTCTGCTAATGCTGCACAGGGAGGAATGGTATTCTCATGGTATAAAAACATCTTGGCGTGGGGTGGTCAGCCCAAACTCTACAAGAAGAAGATGCCTTTGAAGCTGCCATTTTCAGCAGAAGCCCCATGCTGAGCATCATATATATTCACACCAGAGCATGGAAATTTTATATTTTCAACAACAGTTAACAGGATCTTCCAGCTGGCATAGCTATTATAGTCAAAACAATTTCACCCTTTGCTGTAAATAAACCTTCCCACAAAAGGCAGGTTGAAATAAATTTATCCCACATTGAAAGGAGCATAGAAACTATGGTTATATTCCTTGGGCATTGCTCTTCTAACCACTTAATAGGTTACAGGCTTGTAATGGGAGAAAAAAGTTTGCTTAGTTCAGAAAGCTAACCAAGACTATGATTTGATTTCACTATCCCAAAGCCACACTCCTGATGCAATCTTCTAGATACAACTCTGAGATGCGAATCGAC
Source organism: Bradypodion ventrale (assembly GCA_035047345.1). Classification (NCBI taxonomy): domain Eukaryota; kingdom Metazoa; phylum Chordata; class Lepidosauria; order Squamata; family Chamaeleonidae; genus Bradypodion; species Bradypodion ventrale. The sequence goes on along the minus strand of JAWDJE010000005.1, from coordinate 162,560,534 downwards.
TATTACAGCACACTCTTTTTAATGAGTGACTAAGTCAGCTTTCTTCAACCTGTTTCCCTCCAATTGTTTTAGAATTCAGTTCCCATCAGTTTAACTGGAATTCGAAACATCTGGAGGCATCAAAGAAAGCTGGCCTAAGCTGCGGCCCTTGAAAATGAAACACAACAAACCAGGAGAACTCTTTATATCTATTCTCCATCTATTTCATGTGGTGATAGCATGAAAAATAATGGTTTGGAGAACTAAGCGCTGGCAATGGACCAGGATAATAACCATGTGCCTTAACATTGATTTTGACTTATGGCAACACTTTCTAGGGTTTTCTAGGTAGAGAATACACAGAAATGGTTTACCATTTCCTCCTTCTGAGGGTGCCCTGGAACTGTACAGCTTGGCCATGGATACATAGGCTAGCTCTTTTTCCAGGAGGGAAAGTCTGGAATCAAATTGCCAATCTCTGGCTCTGCAGCCAAGTACCTAAACTACTGAGCTGTCCAGCTGGACCAGAGTTTAAATCAGGGGTTCCCAATGTTTTCCTGCCAGTGGCCAGACCCGCCTCCCCAAACTTCCTGCCAGGGGCCAGAGGTGTGGCTGCACTCACTACTTATGTCTTCAGCGGCGGCGGTGGCGGCAGCGACAATCACATGTTTTTTCCGGGTTGTTGCACAGCCTTCGCTGCTTCCTAGGGTGGTCAAAGGCTTTTCGGAGCAATTTTGCTCTGGTTTGGGGAATTTTCTGCCCCTTTCCCGCTGTGTTAAAAAGCAACTGTGGCCGGCTTCCTGATACTGCACTGAGATACCAGGCACTGACATAAGCTCTGCCCAGCACCAGAAGTCGCCCACGGTCATACTCCAGCTGCCAAAGTGCAGTGGGGAAGGGGCAGAAAATTCCTACACCAGAGCAAAATTGCTCCAAAAAGCCTCCAGCCACTCTGGGAAGCAGTGGATCAGTGGTGGGCATCAGCAGGTTCGCACCAGTTTGCCAGAACCGGTAGCAGAAATTCCGGCTGGCCCCCCTGCGCATCCAAGTTTTGAAATAAAGTAGTCCTAATTCGGGTGCAATGCAGGGCTTTCTCCCGGCCACGACCACCATACCATGACCACAGTGTGGTAGTAAATTTTTTGGGAGCCCACCACTGCAGTGGATCCTGTCCAAAACCCTGAAAAAAGTCACGATTCCAGCCTCCGTGGTAAGTGATGTATCATGACTTCTGGTGGTGGTGGGTGGGTCTAGAGGTGCCCGGGTGGCCACCGTAGGCTGGATATATGATATGCATGGGCCAGATTAGGCCTGCAGGCTGGGGGTTGGGAACCTCTGGTTTAAATGCACTGTTCCAAAATTCTCACTGAGTGACCTTGGACTAGTCACTGTCTCTCAGTTTAGCCTAAACTATAGGGCTGCTGTGAGAATAAAATGACACAAACCATAATCTGAGAAGGTGACTCAAGAGGTCAAACATAGATACAGATTTGCATTCTGTATCTTCAACTGGAGGACAAATTTGCTTGGCTTGCAAATCAACCTAAAACACATTTCCCAAATGAATACATGTCCTGGAATGCAGCCATAATTTGATTTTATCACTTAACTTGTGCTTACAGAGGGTAACATAGGGAAAAACAGTTAGGAAAACAGAAAAGTATGGGGTGCAGCGAGAGTTCACTTTTCAGACAGGGGAGTGCTGGGCACCTTGGGAGGGCAGTGGACAGGAAGTGATGGGAGTGCCTATTGAGGGGGGGGGGGTTTGAGGGGGAAATCCCATGCATTCCCATTACTTCTGCCTGCCTCTGGGGGGCGCCAGTCACTGGGGCGCACCGGGATGAGTCCCTGTATCCCTATGGGCCAGCACACAACTGTTTCCAGATCATATGCTTCAGAAACAACAGTCTGCCCACATTTAGTTTTTGAACTCCCAGTGATTTATTGAAAATGTTTAGTAACATGATATCTAAAAATGGCCAAAATAAGATGCTAATTAAAGTGATATTTAATTTGAGTATGTTTTTATTTAACAAATGCTTTTCTACCTTTTCCCTGCTTGCTTATATTATGCTGAGTGAGCAGGTCACAGTTTGTTTTCTTAGAGATGCTTTAACATTAAAAGGAATATTTTTATGAGAGCCATTTGAGGCTAGGTCAAATGGCCTTCTTGCCCCCAACAACCCCTTGCTGGTTTGCCCTGAATATAAGTTACCATATTTGCTGGCATATAAGACCCATTTCCCACCCACCCTTAAAAGACACTGGAAAAACGGAGTGTGTCTTGTACTGTATAAAGTGGCCTATAGTGGCTTATTTTGGTAATAACTGGGTGCATTTTATACTTGGGTGAATCTGATATGCCGGCAAATATGGTACAGTACATACAAAACAAACATCTCTAGTCTACATCTTATTTCTTTGGCTGTATAGCTCAGTGAGTTAAGTGTCTCACCGTGGAGCCAGATGTTGGAAGTTCAATACCCCACTGTGCATCTCCCCCACCCCCAGCACACACACAGGCCAAGAGAGCTGTGCATTGCTTCTGATCCCACTAGCTAGCCTATTCCATAGACTGGAAATGTTTGTCTTCTTAAAATGTGAGAATCATATAGCTACCAAAGTCTGTTGTAGGATTCTTGCAGTTGTGGTTTTAAAAATTTCAAATGCTCCTAATCTCTGACCTATTCAAAGAAGGAACGTTGCAAAGTTGCTCTAAAGTTCTATAAGACAATACGGCATAGTCTGAAGTGCATTCCAATGTTGTGTTCTTGTCCATTCCCATTGGCTTTCAATCATACCTCCAGTAGACTGGCAAGGTGATGAGGAATGATCTTGCCTTTCTTCTTTCTACTAGCCTTGAAGAATGGGCAGTGAACAGATTCAGTTGCTGGAAGAGAACATACACCTGTGTTCCTTCGCTGCAGTTGTACTAGTGGGCTGAGGTCAGGGAGAGGCCAACATCAGCACTGCAAAGCAGCCAGCTTCATCATGCCCCTATCTCTACCAGATGTCACCTGACAACAGTCTTTCTATCAGATTCCTGAAAGTAAGGGAAGGGAAGCAAAGCCATTCCATCTATCCCACTAAGAGATCAATAAGTGTTTATTTTAACTGGTTGTTATACCTGTGGTATATGTAGCAAATAACAAAATAAACATCTTGAGACAATGAATCTGGTATATTATCTGGAAGGCATGCTAACGTTCGTTGAATGTAGGACTGCAACTTCCATTAACTCTGCCAGCATGGCCAACAGATATGCGAGGTATGGTTCGAAAACATCTGGAATTCACTTGGTTACTCACAGTTTCCTACACGAAGCAGCAGTCAGAATGCTAGTCCAAAGTTTAAGAATCTCAGCTGCAGAAGATCACTGCATGTATGGTTTCCCACACATTATCATCCATGTAAAGAGTTACCTAAAAAGATACACCCCCCCACACACATACTGTATATTAATTATTTTTCCCCTACCTGATACACAGCTCTGGAGACGCACCATGGTTTAAGCATGAGGCGTACAACCTGCAGATTTCTGAACCGGGAAATGCCCAGGGCCCGCGTAGTCAGGTTCCACGCTAGACTTTCCCAACTGTAGAGCAAATCTTCAAACCTAAAAAGTACAGCAGCCATGCCAACTAGCAAGATGGAAGGTCTGGCACTGGAATTCCCGTGTGGTTTGGTAATTTTTTAAAGCTTCTAAAGAGTTTCAAGGTTGAAATGTCACAGAGGTTTTCCATGAAAGGAAAAGGAGAAAAATGCTGAAGTCAAAACATCCCTTTGGTGCAAGTTCTCCTTCAGAGGGAATTGTTTTCTCCCAAAGTTCTCTATGTAGTTCCTGGACCAGAAACAATGTAAAAATATGCTGTTCCTGCAAAGGGAATTGAATATATATTGGAGTGGTCTCCTGGTATATATTCCTTCTCTCTGCTCAGTTCAAGGCAGAGAAACTAAGAGACAAACTTAAATCCAGAATCATCATTTTGCCTTCAAAGTGCCGAGATTCTGTCCAGAGAAGATGGAAAACAAACTCCTTTTCTTTCTCTCTCTCCTCTCCTCTCCTCTGCCAACATTCTCAAGACATTCCATTTTTCTATTTAACTCTTGAAGGTGCAAAGGATAACCACCGAGGAGTTGCTTGCAGCACAAAATCTCATTCATTTATTTAAAAATAAATCAAAACTGTTCAATTTTACAGCAAGTTTCACGACATTTTATTGTATGCCAGTAATTTCTGTCTTTTTCAGTGGGGATGATAACCTCTTTATCAAACTAAAGGTAGAGTTCTAGCCTCTCCATTTCTGATCATTTGGCTGTTGTTAAAAGTAGATAAAATGGCAACTAGACTTTCAAGTAATAAGATATTATGGCAACAGGCAGGGGTGTGCTGGACACCTTGGGAGGGCGGTGGACAGGAAGTGATGGGGTCACCTATTGGGGGATGGGGGGGGAGAAATCCCACACATTCCCATTATCTCTGTCTGCTTCTGGTGGGGCGCCAGTCACTGGGGAGCACCGGAATGAGTCCCTGTATCCCTGTGGGCCAGCACACCACTGGTAGCAGACTTAATCTATATCTCTAAAATCAAGGTCTGGTGCTGTATGTTGCCAATACACAGCGCCGAATCTACACCCCCCACCCAGACAATGCTGGTCCTGTCTGCCTTGCACTCCCAGAGTGGCCAGCGTGGGGTTCTGGCAGCATGGTCTGGGGACCTTTGCCCAGAAAAGGGGGTGCAAAGAGGGTGTCCCCAGCGCCCATGGGCGTGACAGAGGACTAGACTGCGCATGCCCAGACTGGCAGCATGCAGGTGCGGTGCACGCTGCCCCACAAGGCACCGGGGACAGTGCAGGGCCAGATATCTGACCTTGCGCCTGCCCCCGGAAGCCAGAACCTGCGAGGAGCCAGACACTGCCGCTATGCCCAGGATCCGTGCACCGGAGGGAGGAGCCGCCAGCTGCCTCCTGGAGAGGGTCAGGAGAGGCCTCCGCCTTGCCTTCTCTGGAAGCCCTGGGCTGCCCGCAGTGCTCCGTGCTGGCCAGGCCTGCCAGAGAAGGCAAGGCCCTTCTCCGTGAGGCTTCGGGCAGCCGGGACGCCCGGCATGCTCGAACACAAACCCCGGGAGGTAGGACGGGCCCCCCCGGACCATGCCTGTGCGAAGCAGGGCATCCCTGTTAGTTGTTCCTGTAACTGATTCTTCCCTATGCCTTCTGAAGTACAAAATAGTCTATATGTAGGAACTGAAACAAAAAAGAGAAGATAGCAAAAGAAACCTTAACTGGAAAATCTGAAAGCTTTAATTAGAGAAAACAGCATGGTCCTGTGCAGTGCTGAACGTCTAATGGTAGATTCCAGGACTGGTCATAATGTTAGACAGCTGAAAGACTGGAAAAGTTGCCTTAGGCAGCAGATCTTTTGTTTTCCTTTTCAGTTATTATGGAACCAATAACTTCTGACAAGTGTATTGCAGCATCACTGAAATGGCACTGGGGGAGATTCATCCTTTCCCCCTACAGCAGTGATGGCCAACCTTAGCACTCCAGGCATTCTTGGACATCAGTTACCAGAAGCCCAAGTCAGCACTCCGGCTGATCAGGGCTTCTGGGAATTGTAGTTCAAGAACACCTGGAGTCATACCTGTCAACCTTCCCGATTTGGCCGGGATTACCCCGTAAATTGATGTCGATTGACGTCATAACCTGGCCCCTGCTGCCAAAACCCCGTAATTTGGCAGCGGGGGAAACACTTTCCGTGCATGAGTGGAAGGGTTTTACCCCTTCCACGCATGCGCAGAAGCGCTACATCGCTTGCGTAAGGGCTGCGCAAGCGGCGTAGCGCTTCCACGCATGCGTGGAAGGGGTAAAACCTTTCCACACACGCGTGGAACGCGACCTGTGCACAAGCGATGTGCACAGGTCCCGTTTTTCCAGAGCCGCGGGTTGACAGGTATGCCCGGAGTGCCAAGGTTAGCCAGCACTGACCTACAGTCACATTCTGAGAGATTCAAGTAAAGACTGAAATGTTCCATGACTTCAGGTTTAAAAGCCCCCCCAAAACAACAACAACATGGTGGGCCTCTTTTTCTTCAGTGGGATTAAATGGGATGGAGGACAGGAGTACTTTGAGGAGCATGTGATTACTGGATTCAGCTACCATTTTAGTTTTCCACCATTTGCTCAATACAATGTTGCTTCTGGGCACTGCTGGAAATTTACAGTAATAGATATCTAAACTTATCCATCTGGTCCTGCTCAAGAGTGTTCTGCTGTGGTGGTGGTGGTGGGATCAAGGTAGGAAACTGCTTGGGTTGAGGGTTGCATGCAACAGCTGTTAGAGAATGTTGGCCCTATTTCCCAAAATCTAGCCATAAAACCTCCAACGTATTATAATAATTTGGTTTGTACTATTTGTTTGTAGGCCACATTGGTCAGTACATAGACAACCCAATTGTTAATGTTCCAGAGAGGAGGTTCTGGAAGACCTGAGTGCTTAAAAACTCAAGTCTACAAATAAAGTACAGTAAAACCCCGGGTTACAACCATCTCGGTTTAAGTTTGCTTCACTTTACAATGGCAAATCCTATGGAAATGCTGTCCCGGTTTACAATTTTTAATGTATTTGCTTCGATTTACAACGATCAATTCAGGACCCTTTTTTACTTTTCAATGCATCTCTATGGATGTTTCAGGTTACAATTTTTTTGGGTTACAATGGAGGCTGTTGGAATGGACCTCCGTCGTAACTTGGGGTTTTGCGGTACAGGTGAAACTTGGAAAATTAGAATATTGTGCAAATGTTCATTCAGTTCAGTAATGCAACTTAAAAGGTGAAACAAATATATGAGATAGACTCATTACATGTAAAGTGAGTTAGTTCAAGCCTTACTTTGTTATAATATTGATGCTTATGGCTTACAGTTTATGAAAACCCCAACCCCCCAATCTCATGTACCCCGTAATCATCACATAATCTCATGTACGCCATGATCATCACAATTATAACGAATTAAGACATGACATCTCTCGCTTTGCATGTAGTGAGTCTATCTCATATGTTTGTTTCACCTTTTAAGTGAAATGAATGAAAATCTGCACGATATTCTAATTTTCTGAGTTTCACCTGTATATGATTACCTCTTTGTGATCAATCACAATACAAATGAAGCTAATTCATGAAAAATTAGAGCTGTGAACAGTTATTTCTGCGACCACAAGACATCTTCAGCACTTAAGGAATACCAATGACATGCTTTTTGGTTTGATCTTGGATTCTTCTTGGTAGTTTGAAAGAAGAGGTGATGAGGAGAGAAGACACAGTTTTTGTCCCTTTTGAAAACCAGCTTGTAAAATTCAAGGCCAAAGTTCTCCGGGATGCTATCAGTGAGACTTGTTACTGCTGTGGCCTATACTTTTTCCAAGCACATAATTGCACAGGAGACAGGAGTAGTTGGTTCATGTTTACTGATTATACCCCAAGAAATTCCAAATAATAACAACAATAATAGAATTTATTTGACTGGCTGGATCATAGGAAGACTCCACAAAAGCCGTTTAAATACAGGCTGTACAAATGACTGTGCAAAAACATAGGCCTTGTTGATTTAGAACAGCTTGCTTAGTCTCCTATGGAGCCTTTCTGGATGATGAAATTCATATAATATTTAACACAGATTTATCAAAACACAAGTAGCTGCCAAAAGAGTGAGGGATGATTACAGGTCTTAATTCCAAAATGTATATTAGACAGAAGGCAATCAATTGCAAAGGAAAACAGCAGTGGTTCCTGTACACTCAGCAGTTCTGATTAAAATGCATTTTTGAAGTTCACTGCTTATTAGTGTGTAGCAGAGAAAGGCAGAATATGTCAACCTGTTAGACACATATGTCATCCCTGTTACACCAGGGATTCTCAACCTGCAGCCTGCATGCAGCCCGTGGCACAGTTTCATGTGGTCCCCCCAACACCTCCACCACACCAGGAAGTGCCATGTGATGGAGGAAGGGCAAAATGGCCGACTGGCCCCCAAAGCTATCTGAGGGAGTGTGACCCGACTCCCGGCTTTGAAAAGTTGAGAACTCCTGGTATAAACTATGGCACAGTGATAAGAACTGTGGACAGGGATGAGTGAGCTACACATTCAAGTTCCCATTATGCCATGAAACCTATTGTGTGAACCTACTGTAGGTCCATCCTTTTCAGTGCCTTATGGCTCTCTCATGAGTGTTATGGATAAAGCAACAGGGAACAGCTTTGAGTTCACTAGAGGAAACATGGTGGTGGGGAAACATTACAAAAACAAAAATGCATCACTCTACACAATGGTTAAATGTTCAAAGTTCAGTGCTTACCCCTAACATTAATACAAAGATAATTTGAGGCAGAACATAAATGTGGACAGGGCTTTGTTCTTGGAGACAGGGCAGATATCCTATTTGGGTTCTGTTCTTGGAGACAAAGCAGATATCCTATTTAGTTGCAGGTAGATCAATATGTTACATCATATTGCTCTGTGCTACTTTTTGTTTTTGGAAGTGGAAGTCAAGCCTTTGCTAATATGAATGGAACTTGTACTTGTGTAAGGAGGTATTGGGTTCCTCTTTATGGAAGCTCTATTACATGCCTGTCAAGCATGGCTCCGGAAAATACGGGACCTGCGCAGAAGCCTTCTGCGCAGAATCTTTCTGTGCATGCGCAGAACCCTTCTGCACAGAAGGTTTCTGCGCAGAACCCTTCTGCACAGAAGGTTTCTGCACAGAACCCTTCTACGCATGCGCAGAAGGCTTCTGCGCATGCACAGAAAGGTTCTGTGCAGAAGGGCATGCGTAGTACTACTTTCACCCACCGGTCAAATTATGGGATGGTGGTGGGAAAGTGGAGGAAGCGGAGTGTAAATACGGGAAATCCCAGCCAATCCAGGATACTTGACAGCTATGCTCTATTATTGCCTAACAACAGGAGCAATGGTGCACAAGCACAAGCTGAGGATTCTGCCCCTCTATGGCAAATCTTTGGCAACACTCCTGGGTAGACGTACTGGTTCTCTTACACATAGCCTAGACCAGGGGTGCCCAAACTATCGTCCATTGGCCGGATCCAGTCCCTGATGCCAATTCATCAAGCTCTCGTCACTCCCGGAAGTGGAAGTAAAATGTGCATGCACGTTCTGCATCTACATATACACATTTTACTTCTGCTTCCGGTGGGAGCAACCACATGACTGGCACACTCAACCACATGACCGGCCTACAACCCAAAACGTTTGGACACCCCTGGCTTAGACCCAACTACTACTACTTGGCTGCACAACATACAGGGCCGTAGCCAGGATTCTAGAAGTGGGCGGGTGTTGAGTCCGGAACAAGAAGTATTCTGACCAGCAGGATTGGGTTAAACTCAGTGATTCTTTATTCAGCTCATACTTCGGACTGGGGACTATGTACAGGGGTGGCTTCTATATATACAATGATTTGACTGTTACAAAACAAGATACATTTAGGCGGGCTTCCGGAGGACAAACAAAGTTCAACATTTCCTGCTTTGATGTGTATTTGAATTTTGCGTGTTTAGAAAGTGCGCTCTTCTGTTCTCTAGTTTCAGTGCGGTTTGTCTTTTGAAACAGAATTAGGGAGTTAGCAGCCAGGAGTTTGAGGGTGGGCAAACTGCTAACACAGGGTGGGCGATGCCCACCCAGTCCCAGGCCACCCCCTGGGTATGGCCCTGGCAACGTACAATGTTCAATTTAGTTGATATAGATATGCCAGATCATCGTACGTTTGATCACCTCCTGGTGTTAATTATTTCTGCAGCACAAAACCACAGGTTTCTTTTTCAACGTCTAAACTTTCATTCAAACCAGTCTGCTTTTGATCTTTTTTAAATAGTTGTGGCAATGTGCAATTGAATTATACTAAGAATTTATGTATGAATGTTCATTTCATATGAGCAGATGATGTGCTTTTTATGCTTTGTTCTTTTTTTCCTAAGGGAAACCAATACCCAGAAATTTTTTATTACATCTCACCTCCATCTCATTATTCAGATCTCTTCTCTCATAAGAATAAGGAAAACTTTGCTCCATTAGACCTAGATCAGGGATTCTCAACCTTTTCAAGCCGTGGCCCGGGTCATGCTCCCTCAGACAGCTGAGTGGGGTGGACGGCCATTTTGTTTTGCCTGCTGATGGCATGAGCCCAAGTACATAATGACTCCATATTCTGTAACCTATTGTGACAGTGTCTGACCTTTTACTGCACTTTGTTCCAGGACAGGTTCCTGAGAAACTATTGGGGTGTTTCTAGATAATGAAGGCATAGAATTTCAGCTCCATTTCTGAGATATAGCTCAAAACCTTTAAGCCAGGGATTCTCAACCTTTTCAAGCCAGGGCTGGACCACGTTCCCTCAGACTGGTGGTTCCCCCCGCCATAAATGCTCCCGTAAAACACATCTGCAGCTGTAATAAACATGCTTACGGTGGCTGTGGGTACATTTGCGGATGTCGGAAACGTGTTTGCTCCTGGTGGTGGCAGCAACGTGGCCCACATGAAATGGTGCCATGGGCTGTGGCCGGCCTGAGGGCTGTAAGTTGAGAACCACTGCTTTAAGCTGTCTAAACAGAGGAAGTCGTAGAAGTACACAGTGCCGATGCAAAACTACTCAGTACAGATATACGCTTTGCGCCCAGGATTGTTAGAGACCTATTTTCTCATTTTAAGAAGCATTTTAAGTCAAACTACTGTACCTTATTTTATTGATATAACTTGAACATTGACCTCTGTTGTGATTATCCTCAATTTGTAGGCTACTTGCTAATACATTCAAACATTTTAAAATTGACTCCGGCCCCTGCCAATTTTAGATGCTTCATTGTAAAGAAAGCAGGCTGGGCTTCTTTAGAAAGCCAAAATAGACAGCTTTTTTATTTTTAAAAAAGGATTTACAATCTCAGTTCAGAAACGTATGACTCACATTTCTATTTTGGTAGTTGTTTCAAAGTTTTGTCACTTCCTAACCCTCCTCTCCAATAGAATAAAAAATTAAGGAGGAAAAAAATATGCCATTAATTCCCCATATCTTGATGCACAATGAATGCAAATGCTTTGTGCCGATATCTGAAGCCTAGTTTCCTGTTATATTAAGGACCACATTCTAGCACAAGATTTCTCCTCCCCATCTTCAAAATTCAACCAAAATGTCTGATGATCCTACAGTTTGCTTCCTGCAAGTAGGTCACAGCTGTGAAGCAAAGAGAACAAGAAAATATGCTCAAATCACACAAAGCCGAAAGCAATCAAATCATTTGCAGCTGAAGGAAATGGCCGCATAAGACAACAGTTGCACCAGCCCAAGGAGAAGGAGGAGGAGGAGAAATTATAATTTGGCTCAGATGTGGGAGACGATACAAGACAAAGAGTCAGAGATTGCGGGTTGCTCTGGGGAGAATAAGATTGACTGTAAAATCCAAATCCCTTTCAGAATTTAGTGGCCAATCAGCTTTTGGAAAGGCTGAAGACAGACTGCCTTCCATCTTTTAATTATTTCTAAAATAGTATAACTGAAACAGTTAGAGTGAGGGGAACCCTGGAGATTACTTGTATCCCCCCCCCCCAAAAAAAGAGAAGGTGGCACAATAAATATTGTTTCTGCTAACATTCATCTCCTTATTGAACATATATGTAACTGAGGACCAAGAAAGCTGGACCATTAAAGCTAGTGGAGTTCTGCCCCACCTCAGCCTATTCTTAGCCAGTCCAGAGCCCTATTTGTGTCCTCTTCTTGCTTTGTGTATCACCTCACTAGCAGAGGACCCAGCATTGCCTGGGGGTACCCTACCTGGAACAAGGAGAGACCCATCCCTGCCCCCGCCCCCCACCCCAGCTGCCTTACCTTTTTGTCTGCTGTCGTCGCAGATGCTCTCTCAGCCCCGCTGCGAGGCACCATCTCAGCCTGACTCTGGCTGCCGCCGCCGGCCTCCTCAGTGACTACAGTCAGTGGGTAGCCATCAGCCCCTCTGTCCTCCCGTGTGTTGTGTCAGGCGGAAGGGATGTTCCATTTGGGTGGGTGGGCAGAGGACCTATCAGGGGGTGGAGGTCTATGGACAGTGGCAGCCTGGTCCCGTCCTCTGCCCGCCCCCCGGCTGTGGGTTCTCCTTTCCCCCGAGGCATGACTCAGGAGTGCAGATGAGCCATGCCGCGGTGGGCACCTGCCGACTGTAGTCGCTGGGGTGGGGTTGCTGTAATGGCCATAATTGCCACCGTCCATACTGGTGGCTAGGCCATGCGCCACCTAGAACATTGGGCAGACTTTGGCACATGTGTGGAATTTCACACATGTACCACAGCCTGGAATGCCAGGCAAGGTTAGGCACATGCGTGAATTCTCACGCATGCATAGTCACCTCCCCTGGTCATTTCTCCTGACTGGGGGTGGGGTGGGTGGGGGGTTGCAGCCCCTTTTGGGGGGCAAGGACCCCAAGCTAGGCTGCTGGTTACCCACACCGTCCACCCCAGACGTTGAAGGTAGGAGTGCATGCAGTTCCCAGTGCAATCGGTGCAGGGGTGTCACTTTGTATGAGGGAGCCCTGTGATGTCATGGAGCCCCAGCTCTGGTCAGCTGGGAATTGGTTGAGCTGTGGCGATGACATCACAATCCCCCTCTGGCTTTTTCCCCTTGCTTTTTCTCCTGTTGGTGAGGGTGTCCCCTTTGCGTTATTGATTTAGGGGGCATACCCCTTCCCATGGGGCTTGATACCCCTGCAGTGACCATCTCTTTGGCCCAAGGTACGCATGTGCCGAGTTTCAGCGCGATCGGTGTAGGGGTGCGGATTTGTATAAGCAACATACAGCATCGGACCTCGATTTTGGTTATATAGATTGTGCTATGCCTTGTCCGCCATAATGACACCAGCTATCACTGCCAGAGGATAATTGGAATATCCTCAGGTCAGTTAGACTATAGAAGACAAAAAAGTCTCTTTTCTAGACTTTACATTTTTTGTAACAAAAGGCAGGTACATTTAGTCAGTATATTGCAAGCCTGAGGCATAGTGAAGCTGCCAGTCTAATTTTATACCATGCCATGGTAGGCAGCTGCGATAGCAGTGGAATGCCACAGAGAGGGTTATAAAAATGCAGTCTTTGTTTTACAATTCAGGATCTACATATATTCTTCTCAGTTCCTACCACTGGGTACACAGAAAGAGCCTCCTCGAAGATTGTGGTATTTATGAACCACAATCAGGCGTACCCTGGGCAATGGCCACCTACTGCTGGTTAATCTTTCTCACACTAGGCCAAGCAAAGGGAACTGCAGGATAAGCTCACCAAAGAGTGGCTTCATTTTGGCAGTTCCACGTCTGGCCTAGATGCAGAAGAAGAAGAAATTCCTACCATATGACACAACATCAGTCCAGATGCATAAATCACTGAGATGCAGGCTTATCTTTGTTAATTAGCTCCCAAGAAGACACCATTCCAGGTGTGCTAGATTCCAGTGGAGTACAGAGTTTCTTAAGTCTGTGTGTCCAACCCATATTAGATTATTTGCTGCTCTACCTTTATTAATGTAATTGTGTCCTCTATACCAATGGGCTATTCAGAATGAAATAACATTTGTCTTTAGAACATTTTAGCTATCTACAGCCCAAGCACTGAAGCACACATGTGCACTGGAACTGGGAGGCTCACAAACTGTGCTAATGCACTACTGTTGTTAAAGTATCACAGCATAGCAGGTCTACAGCTGAAAACACATGCTTTACACAAAGCACAATGGCTTGGTGAGCATGCTTTTCATCATCTTGTGGGGAAAGTCACCAGTGTGGAGTTCATGGTTTCCCATAACTTAGTAGGGAAAAAGTAAAAAGATTGTAATTCTGAGGGTATTTTCCTAGAGGCCTCATGAGGTGACAATGCAACAGCATTCTTGACCTTTTCTTGATCCTCTCTTCCCTGCCTCTCTTTGTAAATATATGAAAGGGAAAGTATTAACTGGACCACTGTCAAAGAAAGGTTAATATGATTCAGTCTTTGACACTAATGAATGAACTTACTTTTCACAGTGATTTACAACATTTCCGTTTATACCAACATCAGAGCAATTTGCCTGGTGGGTCAATGTGATAAACAACTGGTTTAGGCTCTTGGTTTAAGGTTCCAAAACTAAAGCTCCCTCTGAGACCAATGTGATCACTTATTGCCTCAGTTTGCAAATAAAATCTTTAATATTTGTTCTAACTGGTGTAGAATAAGTGAGATGTATGCATACCTGTCAGCCATCCCGATTTGGCCGGGAAAACCCCGTAATTTGATGTCATAACCCGCCCCCCCACTGCCAAACCCCCATAATTTGACAGCGGGGAAAAATGCTTTCCGCGCATGCGTGGAAGCGCTACACTGCTTGCGCAGCCCCTATGCAAGTGGTGTAGCACTTTCCATGCATGTGTGGAAGGGTTTTACCCCTTCCACGCATGCACGGAAGTACTACGCCACTTGCGTAGGGGCTGAGCAAGCGGCGTAGCGCTTCCGCACATGTGTGGAAGGAGTAAAACCCTTCCATGCATGTGTGGAAAGTGACCTGCGCACAAGCGATGTGCGCAGATCCCGTTTTTCCGGAGCCGCGGGTTGACAGATATGTGTATGATGGAGCTGCTTATTTAGTTTCAACAAACAAACCTCATCCGTTGTTCTTTGTATATGATTCTTAGATGCATGGGTCTTACCAGATTCATTTCATTGACCTTTGTCTGTCATTGATTGTTAAATCTGCCCAGTTTGGAATTAATATGTCGATGACAGCTATCATTTAGGAGAGATCCTAATACATTGACAGTTATGATCAGAAAGCTCTCTCTGGAACCAACTGATCTGAATATATATACATGCTGGCACACATTATTAAAAGGGAGGAGAAATCTTGCTAGTTCATATGTGAATTCTTATAATCTGCAGTTTTTAACAGTGTCTATTTATTACACAACTGCTTCCTCATTTTATAGGAACATATTTGATATCACAACATCATCACTTTCACCGACAAAATGTCTTGTTTTTCCAAAAATTTTGACTTTCATGCTGTAAGCATCAATGGTTGCAGATGATCTCTGATCTGTGAATTTTCATTATTGACAAGTGGGAGTGTATGTTGTGCTCTGGGTAATTTTATGACTACAGCCTTATTCAGTGGCTGAAATAAGTCACAAGTTAAGTCACAAGTAGCGTAAGTCCACTGAATATATGGAACTTAAAAAGGAGGTGACTCACCAAATCTCCAATGATTTAATGGACCTACTCTAGGTGTGACTTACTATTGGTTTTTAGAAATTAAAACAATTGTTTCCCATGTAATGAGAGAAGTGCACTAGTTCAGGGTTGGCCAACCTTTTTGAGCTGCTGTTCTGACCATGGCCCTGGAGCAGATGAGTGGGCCAAACCATGCCCCTAGAAGTGGAAGCGGGCACATATACGGCTGATGTAAATGCACCCACTCCTGCATTTACATCAGCCAAGGGTGCATTTGCACATGCACATTTTGCAGCTGATGTAAACATGCCCGCTTCTACTTCTGAGTGTGTGGGAGACAGCGACAGGCCAGTTGGAATGGCATCACAGGCTGGGTCAGGCCCACGGGCCGTAGGTTGGGAACCCCTGCATTAGTTCATCCCCCTGCCATCACTTTTATCACACAAAAGAAACAGTCTAACAGGCTGTTCTATCAGTGTAAGCGCTTTATGCAATCTGCAACCCAGATATTTTGTATGTCGTGCCCATGAGGTGAGATTACACAGACAGAACAGTGTCTCCCTCCCCTCTTTAGATTGTCACTTCCATAACTTAAAAGCAGTAATAGGGTTGGCACATTTCCTTCAACACATGTGGAGGAGACATGCTATGAAATCAGCTAAGACTCTCACTGCACAAATCTGGATATTGTCCAGGGCAGAAATCCAGCCAAACAAAACACCATGTAGGAGTATCCCCCCCTTGGGAATTTAATATGTTGTAGAAGCAACTCTGTTTTTCAAAAAACATGTTTTAATCAAATATCAAGTTCACTATAAACAGGCCAAGATATTAATAAAACTCCACAAATGTTCCCAAGCTAAATTTTTACGAATGTTGGCTAGGAAAATTATCATGGGAAAATTGGATTTGTTTTCTAGGCATCCTCATCTAAATAGTTCATTTCAGGATACAAAACTATGAACAACAAGGCTTCCTGTCTGGTGGATGTTTGGCCTTAAATGGCAAGAAAAAGACAAATTAGCAATGTCTGCACATTTTCCTAATGAACAGCCATTGAGATCATTGAGTTAACAAATACATTCTCTGAGTCACCACGGAATACATAATCACCATAATCAACTTAAAATCAAATTGTCTTCTATGGATCTTATTTGATGAGGAGGGAGGGAACTTATATTTATGTATGCCGTCATGTTTAAATATAGCACATGCAAATATGTTATTGCATTTTCATGTGGCTAGAAGTTTCAGTTTTATACCAGTGCTTGTGTTATGCATAAAGAAACTTCTAATTAAAAAGCCTTAAAATCTTAGGTTTACCCACCTTTATCTAACTCTGCCCATTTAAAAATGTGAAGGAGAATAAACATTCTTCAATGGTACTGTTCTGTCCTTAGAATTAGATTTTCTGACAGAAATATATTTTGATAGTCACATATCTGAATTTGCTGACAAGAATGATTTTTAAAATCTCCTAAATGTAATTGGTCATTACATCAAAATATTTTCTTTGAATCACAAAATCTTAACCATCTGATGTCAAATATAGTTTTTTTTTAAAAAGATATTTTATGAATACAGTATTTACTTTTGTTTTCTTCAGACAGAAATGAAAAAAAAAATGACACTGACTCAGGTACTGTGAGAATAAAAGAGCAGGGAGGGCCTCAAATGACCACTTTTGCTCAAAAAGGCCATGTGGTGAGAATAGCACACCATGCTACCTCCTTGCCAGGTTTATGGGATGACGATTGGAGCTGTACATTATGTAGAAATGTGAGACCAGAAACCAGCAGAGACCAGATTTGTTAAGCTATCTACCCAAGTTTAGGAGACTTACTGACTGCAGCTCAATCTTGATTTATCTGGTTCAATTATTAATGCTGATTTTATGGTGACGATAAATTACAACACTCTCCATTTGATTGTCATTTTTTAATGTTGAACTTTTTATTGCTTGTGTATTGATGTATTGATACTGGGTAATTTAGACACATTTAAATTAATTGCAAATAAATAAGTATTGACCAAAGCTACTCTGTCTACACAAGAATAGGCACATAAACATCTTATACACAGGTTCAGTAAACACAATCTGGACTCTCAAAAACAGGAAGCAGAGATTGTGAACAGATGGGTATCTTGGCTACTGCGGTAGGATCAGCAGATGCAACTCTAACTCTCTTCTATAGAGACCTATCTGTATGCTTTTCAACTACCCGCGTGTAGCTTAAGACATTCTTAGGTGGGAAACAGGTGGTGGCTAAGAAATAAGCCTTATTATCAGGGCTGTGTATATCCTACATGTTATTTTCAGGTTACTCCATACTTTTCAAGAAGAGGAGCTAAATTCTGTGACTGATATAAATCATACAAGTTATGAAAATGTGCCTGATTGTTTCATTATTGTACTGTATTTATCTTTTTATATATATATATATATTTTGCATTGAACTTTTTACATTTTTCACAATTCATTCTACTTAAGTGAACCATAAAAAGAGACACAGTCTTGGAGTCCATGTCTTCTGATTCAAAATGTTGTGTTGCACAGTTTCCAGCTTTTGAAATTTGAGCATACAGTACCCACAATCATCTCAGCCAAAAGGGTCAGAAGCTTGTTTAATAATCTGTAAAATAATCTGGAAAAATGAGATTCTCAGGAAGTAAAATTTTGCAGCTAGTTCCATACAGTAGCTCTACTTCATACCCATGGAATTTTAGCATCTTAGTCTTATTTACTGTGTACCAAATTGTTTATTTTTAAAATGACAAACAAACTAAACATGCAACAAACATGTATGGGTTTGGATTTAAGGTATGTTATTTTATGACCTATGAATGGAAAGAAAAGCAATCACTGTAAAGAAAATATTTTTAGCCTTACTTAACCAAAGTACAAAAAATTACAGTCATAGGATTCTAGCTTAGAGTGAACTCTGTGCAACCAAAAAAGACATTTGTTTTCTCTTAAGTGTCACTACAGTCATGGTAACCATAAAAAGTTAAAATGGTAAAAGCCTCATTACTGTTTTATAAGGATGTCACCCAATGTATGAAGAAGCAAAAAGCTGGAAGAAAACTCAAACAATTGCTTTTATTGCATCAGTATACTGTACAAGGTAAGAAAATGTTAAAGTTAAGTTTGATTGCTATGTTTCAGATGCTATATACAGTCTCTATCATAAACACTGTTATTTTACTAGGTGTGCAATACTACTGGGAATATATAATTGATAGTCCAGACCAAAACATTTTCAATTGAAACCATATTGTAATTTGTCGTAGCAATATGAAAGATAAGATCTAGAAACAATTTCTGGGCATGACAGCATATCAGGTGGGGATCTTGGCAAAGGCTGGTATATGCTGGCATACACACTCTGATTTATTTATTTTTAAAAAGGTCAAGTTTTCCACTGTAAATATTCATTCTCTGCAACAGACTATCTAGCTGTCAGTTCCCAAAATCTAAATTTCATGGCCATATGCTTCTCTAATTTCCCTATTAGTTGTTCAACCAATATATACTTAGCTTACTGTTAATCAAGTTTAAAGACAGGCCTTGAAAGTTGAAATTGTGAGAGAGAAATGTTTGCTAGAGCTCACAAGAACCAATGGCTTGAAATCTATTCCATAAATGTTTTATATTTAGGAGGCCACAATTTAAACTTGAGAACCTTTTTAAAAAAAATTATGGAGATCTGGCTTGTAGACACTACCGGCCTAGTAAGAGATTTAATGCAATACCTCCCCCAAATACTGAACATTGCCACTTGTTAATTCTCAATCATTCATTTTACAGTATATTTACAATACAGTAAAACCTCACATAAAGAATGCCTCGCTTAGAGAGCAGAATTTTCTCTGAATGGTCGCCCTTGCTTAACAACTAAAAACAACCAAAAACATACTTAACAACTAAATTGGGGTTCGCAATCCCACCACCACCAGAAGTCACAACCGGTCACTTACAATGGTAGCGGTGGCGCTTTTTCCAAGTGTTTCACTTAAAGAGCAACTCGCTTAAAGAGCAATCCCGTGGAACCTATTAGGTTCTTTAAGCGAGGTATCACTGTACTCATAAACATAAGTTAACTTAATATGTCTGCATACCTGTCAAGTATCCCGGATTGGCCGGGATTTCCCTATTTTTGCACCGATTTTCTGCCATTTCCCACCCGGAGCTGCCGCTACCCCGTAATTTGGCAGTGGGGGAAAATGAGTTACTGTGCATCCCTTCTGCGCAGGTCCTTTCTATGTGTGCGTAGAAGGCTTTTACGCATGCGTAGAAGGCTTTTACGCATGCGTAGAAGGCTTCTGTGCAGAAGGGGATGCATAAAAGCCTCCTACGCATGCGTAAAAGCCTTCTACACATGTGTAGAAGTGAGCTGCGCAGAACGGTTCTGCGCAGATGCATTCTACGCATGCGTAAAAGCCTTCTACGCATGCGTAGAACAGACCTGTGCAGAAATGTTCTGCGCAGATCCATTCTACGCATGCGTAAAAGCCATCTACACATGTGTATAACGGACCTGCACAGAAACGTAATCTCCGGAGCTGCGCTTGACAGGTATGCATGTCTGATGTCTGAAGAGTGAGATGTGGTGCAAACTATTGGTCAGTTTAGATGGCCTGTCCTTATGCAATTCTTAGTTACTTCAACGGCATTTGCCCAGAAATGGCCCTAACAACACTATGCACAATAATCTGGCAATTTTCAGTAACATGACAAGAGGAATGCAATAAATGAAATCCCTGATAATGGAAGGTCATGATGAGAAGCAGACAAGCATAGGGAAAAATCTCCCAGGGGCTTTGTTTGTGAATCAGACAGACTCTGGTTCTTAAAGAACAATTTTCTAGTTGCCATTGAAAGATTCTGTTCAAAAGGGGCAAAACTGTTATAAATGCTAACTTTTTCTTGAAAGCAAGAAATTGCAAGTAGATAAATAGGGACCACTTTGGTGGGAAGGTAACAGCGTTCTGTGCACTCCAGTGTCTAGTCATGCCTGCCACATGACCACGGAAACGTCTGCAGAAGCAGACAGCGCTGGCCCTTCGGCTTTCAAACAGAGATGAGCACTGCACCCTAGAGTCAGATATGACTATCTTTCGAGCAAGGGAAACATTTACCTTTACTTATTTTTCCTATAAGATATGCATATATGCATTTTATGAATCACCTCAACTCTCTGCTTTTGCAGAATATTTTGTTGATCATGAAATAACGTAGTTACTTGTATCTTGCAATATATTTCAGAAATGACAATGTAACAGAGTTGGCTCATTTATTTATTTATTTTCCCCTTTTCCTGATATAATGTATTAAGAGAAGGACATTTAAAAATCAACTTAAAACTTTCCTTTTTAAAGAAGCCATTAAGGATATCAAAGGGACTGTGGTGGCTTAGTGGTTAAGATGCTGAACTTGATGACTGGAAGGTCGGCAGGCCAGCAGTTTGAGACCCAAGTACTGCCCGATGGAGTGAGCTCCCATCTCTGTCAACCTAGCTGTTCAAAAGCAAGAAATTGCAAATAGATAAATAGGGACCATTTATGTGAGAAGTAAACAGTGTTCTGTGCACTCCAGTGTTTAGTCATGTCTGCCACATGTCCACACGGAAATGTCTGTAGATGCAGACAGTGCTGGTTCTTTGGCTATAAACAGAGGTGAGCACTGAACCCTAGAGTTGGATATGACTGGCTTTAGAGCAAGAGAGACCTTTACCTTTAGGATATCATGTCGTTGACCATAAGGTAGCTGGTCAGTTTTGGACTTGCTTGCCCTCAGGTATTGGTGCCTAGGATTTTAGAAGTGATTTTAGCTATGTTTTATACGCCTTTGGCTACACTGGTTTGCTGATATGCTTATTGATATGTTTTTTGGATACGTCTTTTTTATATATTGATTGTTGATATTTTGACTTGTTTTACTGATGTATTATATATTGTATTGTTGTGGAATTTATTGTAACTGAATATGTTGTTAACCACTTTGAGTTTGTCGTTGACAAAGGAAAGCAGTATATAAGTTTAAATATAATAATAATAATAATAATAATAATAATAATAATAATAATAATAATAATAATAATAATAATAATAATAATAATATATTTTGTTGTTTATTTGTCTGTACACCACCCTGAGTGGGAAATACCTACACACATTCTTTTTTTTCTGTGTATCCACAAACAGACATTTTAATTTAATTCTTCAATTTTTATCCCACCCACTCGGACAAACCCGACTCAGGGTTTCTAGAGGGAAACCCCTTTCACAGCTCTTCTGGAGATTCATTCTGTCATCTTTTCCTCGATGGCTTCTTCTTCTTCTTCTTCTTTTTGCAGTAAGGAAAAGGCAGAAAAAGAGGTAGAAAAACAAGGTTGGGTTGAAGAGTGATCAACATCTGAAGCCCTCACACAATTTACTGAACAAGACAAGGAAGAGGGTTTGATGAAGGCTCTGTTTGAGCCTACTCTCAGACACACACTCAGATGACTTTCCCCTCAGATGACTTTCAAAATATATTCCTTGATCCCTCTTTCTTCCTTCTTCTCTTCCTCCCTCACTTCACTAAGGTGATTTTATAAGTCAATCAGCCAATTAATATTATCCAGATGGCGGGTCAGTCAGGGACAGCTAATGCACTAGTGTTTATTGTCTCCACACAAACATGTGAGAAACTATCCCCTTAGGGATTATCCTCCAATGCATCTTGCCCAGTGGGGAAGATATTAATGAATATCCTTTAAGAAGGTTCATTCACATAATTGGGAATAGAAGCTAGCATCTTTTACACCTTGCTCTGTAATGCTCCAACCTTTCCCAACATTTGACCATGAAAAATTTAGAGGAATTTCCATAATTTCACAAGTCTGATTTTATTTAGACTGTCTGTATGCCGGAATATAGCAATAACAAAAAGAAATGATTTTAAAGAGATTTGGGGGAGAATTCATGGAGAATGTCCTAGTTAAAAAGAGCCCTGGTGGTGCAGTGGTTAAACTACTGCAGCCAAAACACTGTGAGTTTGATCCTGACAGGGATCAAAGTTGACTCAGCCTTCCATCCTTCTGCGGTCAGTAAAATGAGGATCCAGCATGTTGGGGGCAAAATGTTAATTACCTTGTGAATTGCTCAAAGAGTGCTCTAAGTGCTATGGGGTGCTTTAAGTGCTATACTGATATAAATGCAATTGGTATTGCTATTAAAGTGAAAGGAGTAAGACCAAGATAAGAATATATAACTTTTTGGAAAGAAATATATAAAGCTAATGTTATACATTGATAATAAGCTGAAGCCATATAATGTGCCATGGTGGTGGGTGCACATAATAGATTATGTAATTGTTTATTTTTATATTGTTGTTATTGTGATTATTATTGTTAGTTTTATTTTTAAAATAAATAAATAAATAAAGACTGTCTGGTTGCTCTGTTTTCAGAGCTTGGAATCAGTTGTATTTGAAGATGACGTATAATTGAGGGTTGCAAACACTGTCTTCCGGCAGACCTTTTCTGCATTTAACCATTGTAAGACTAGAAATTCAAGAGAAGTATTTTCCCCACCAAAGAATAGGGAGAACAGGGGAAGCTATTTCACTATTCAATTTCTGCCTGACCAAAAAAAAAAGTAGCTTTGGCAGAATTTAAACTAAAAGCAAAGCCTCAGGAACAAACAAAATAAGAATCCACTTGCTGCTTTGTTGTTTTATTTTAAAAAGAAGAAGAAAGCAACATCTTATTGGAAAGTGGTTTCTTTGATCCTATTCCAAGTCCTGACAGATTAGATTCTTTTTATGCATATGACTGAAGTTGACAGTTTTGACTTTTTGGGAATCTCAGTTTAATTAAACTTCATGACATTGGGTGTTTTCCCCAAAAGTCATGAAAATGCAAGTTAATGTATTCAGCTGTACTAATTGAGCAAGGCGTAAAGTAACTACAGGATGTGACAAGCTCGGCAGCTGTTGCACAGCTGTCATGCACAGAGGGCAACCCCCAAGGCACCTGGATCTCATCTAGGTTAGCCCAGTGTTCCACTCCCAACTCTCAAGTCTTCCATTTTTTGTACAGTTCACTACGTAATTGACCCATGCTCTCAATTAACTCAACTGTATTTGTATTAGGCCATTGTCTCACTTCTGTTCAACTGTGTTTGGGTTGTGTACACGTGTGAGATGAACCAATAATCTGATTTGCATGCTTTGGGCCTAGCAATTGTGACAGTTTGAATGCTTCTGGAAATAAACTGCTGGTTTCCTTGTTTTGTTTTCGTCCTGCCCTTCCTCCAAAGCAGGTAATTATGTTTTCCTTCTTTCTAACCTCCCATCTAGGAGTAGGGTAGGCTGAGATGATAGGAATTGGTCCAAAGTCAATAAGTCTGCCATTTACATTGTCAACCAACCAACCAACCAGTGGTGTGCTGGCCCACAGGGATACAGGGACTCATCCCGGTGCACCCCAGTGACTGGCACCCCTCAGAGGCAGGCAGAGGTAATGGGTATGTATGGGATTTCTCCCCCTCTCCAATCCCCCCAATAGGTGCCCCCATCACTTCCTGCCTACCGCCCTCCCAAGGTGCCCAACACACCCCTGCAACCAACCAACCAGATTAATTCAAAGGAGCTTCCGTGTATAGTCTCACACTGCTGGTATGCTTAAAACCATGCTACTTTTAAAGGCTACACCTCCCATAATCCTCTAGCAACCATAGTTACTGGCTGTGGGATCCTAGAGTTTGAAGTTCAAAAAGTAGATGCCCTGAATCACTGTGGAGAGTGGGCAGTGATATAAGTATAAATCAATCAATCAATCGATCAATTGATCGATCAATCAACCAATTGATCAATTGATCGATCAATCGATCAACAAATCAATCTTCCAAAGCTTTGATTCTAAGGGTCCAGTCTAGACTGGGACTTATCAACAAACCTGTCAAGTTTTGGATTTGGAAATAAGGGAAATTTCCCCGCAAACACGGGATACTTGACAGTTATACTTATCCTGCGCTGCCCTCCAATGGCGGCAATAGGGCATTGCAGTCTAATTAATAAGGGATGACGGCAGGAAAGAGGGTAAAATAAGGGGTTTTCCTGGCCAATAAGGGATACTTGACAGCTATGCTTATCAATTATACTGAACCATTTCTCCTATTATCTCTACTGCTACCATGGGCACAGAGAGAGCACTACACACTGCATCTCCCCTGGCTCTTAATGCTACTGTTTATGAATACAAAGCTGTATGTAAAACTCAGGGTTAACAATTCAAAAAGTGATCAAAATGTCAATAAACAGAATTTGCTGCTGTATTAAATAAAGGTGTCAAAATCAGTTTAAAAACCATAGAACTTCCCTCCCCACCAAATATAACTATATAGAGAGGGGAAAGGTTTTATTGCATTTAGGCTAGAACAGTGAGTGAAGGGATGGAAAATGAGAGGGAAGGATAACAAAGAAAGAATACATTATAATGATGCTGCAGCCACAGCCGCAGCAAAAGAGATCAGTAATAGCAAAAAGCAGAAATAGACCTGTGGCATCTTAAAGACCAAGTTATTTATTTTGGCAGAAAACAACAATTAGTTAGTTTTTAAGACAGCTCACATTTTGAATGTTTTCCCACCCACTTAAATTCATAGAGACTGTCCTCTTTACACAGCACCTGGTAACTGTTCCTGAAGGACAATCTTAGGCAGGGTTTTTTTTCCTAAGGAAAGCTGAACATTGGGCATGTCTCTACATCACAGAAACTTTCTAAGACATCATCTACAGATTGCTTTTACAATGGATTAATCTTAGACATCATCACATATCCCAGACCACTACTTCCAGCTTTAGTAAACTTCATGAATACTAATGAACTCTCCTACCAATGAGTTCAAGCAATGACTATCACTTTATATCATTACATAGTTTTGTCTAATATTGATTACTTGGCACTCTAAGGACAATTTCATTAGTGCCAATTACCATAATAAATCATAGCCAACCAGCACTAATGTGCATTACAATTTCAACTCATCTTCATCAGTAGTTAGTAGCATTTAAGTCATAACTAGTAAATCACCACTAACCATTTGTCATAAAGGCTAGAATGGCCTAGGTAAGGGATATGACACTGTTCAACTCCCAACTGGAATGTGTTACTTTTATGACTTATCACAGAGTGCTTATCTGCTATATAACATCACACAGATCTCATTTCCAGTAGTTTTGATACATTATTAGAGACTCTCTGGCTACAGCCACTAAGGTTTTAGTAAGGGAATATCTCTGTTGTCTAAAGAACATGTATTAATTAGTATAAATAAATCATTGCTTACCCTTTCTGTAGTAGGTCTTCTCAGAGATCCATAAGGTATTTTAAAGAAAAGTTTTCGGCTCCTGCTTGGAGTCACAGCTGCCTGCACCACCATAGCGAAGTAGAAATGTGTGCATATATATGTGTGTGCCAAAGCACGTGCCTTTCTGTGTATATGTGCTTAGAAGGATGTGTGTGTCAGTGAGTGAGTGAGTGAGAGAGAGAGAGAATATGATCAGCCCAGAGAGATTTCCTCCAGAATGAGCTAAGGAGCTTCCCCTTTGCGAATATCAAATAGTTTTGTGGGTTTTTTTCTTAAACTTTAGACCATGGATCAAGATGTGGTTTGTTCAAAGCAAATGGAGGGGGGGAGGGCCAGCCCCCTCACAGCATGTTTCAAGAAATGTATCTTTAGCTCTGGTTTATGTTTCTCCCAGCACAGAAAGATAGCTTCGACACAGAGGTGGAAACGTATAGCTTCTGGGGAGACTGTTCCAAAAATGTCAGTCTGGCTTCTTGTAGCTACAGATGGTAACCAGGTCAGTTGTCTAATCAAAGCTGTATCAGACTACTTTATACATGTCATCATGTGACTGAAGACCCCCTTCTGGTTTGCTCTACAGCTGATCACATGTTTCTCTCAAAACAATATCTGTTGTATCACCATCTGGTGTGGAGATTAATGTTAAATCCTATGTTCAGAGTTTACTTCCGTCCAGACACGAGAAACCATAATAGCATACAGAGCAAGTGACAAATGGGAACAAAAAGCAGTTTTCAGCCTATGTTAGTGTGAATGGGTGTGTGTGTGTGTGTGGCGATGAATGATTACACTGAAGAATATGTAAAGACAGGTTTTAAAAATGTATATTCTAAGAATCCAAGAATCTTGTCTGTTTGTGGGTAACAATCTGAATGGCATTCGCACATACAATATTACATTTTACATAGAATGGTAAAACATTAAGAGAATAGAGTTGTTGCCCACTAAGTGAAAAGCAAAACCAATTATGGCTCCAAGAAGGAGTCTTTCGCCAAAAGCAAAGGTGGGAGGTATCTTTTTAAAGAAATCCACAGTAGATTCTGATTATGGGGGTAGGTGGGGAGTTATACCTCTCCTGTTTAAGGAGAGAAGGGATACATTTGGACCAAGAGTTTCCTTCAACTAAGCAGCAAAGCCAGGGGTCGGCAACCTATGGCCCATGCGCCGGATTCGGCCCATGGCATCAAATCATCCAGCCCGTGCCTTTGCTCCAGCAGCCGGAGCCGCCAGAAGCAGACGTTTTACAGCTGCGTTTACAGCGGGGGACCACCAGTCCTGCCCCCTCAACTGTCTGAGGGAGCGTGATTCAGCCACCAACCTAAAAAGGTTGCCGATCCCTGAGCTAAGCCATAGATCTGAGCAGTCAAAACATGAGTGAAACTAACCATATGTATGCCTAAGACATACAGGTTGAGAGAAAGAAGCAGGCTGAGATTGCCAAGGCAGAAAAAGACTGAAACAGCTATTTATTGATGTTGGATTCCAGGATGAAACACACTCAGCAGAGGGGAACAGGACTCTGATACAACATGTCATATGTACTGTTGGAACCTGCAATATATTACTTTTTGGAGAAGAAGTGCTTAATAAGGTTATTTTTGCACATCTTTTTGGGCATAAATAACAACAGTTAATGTCACTACCTCAATTAATTCTAAAATGTTGCATTAGGTGGATATGTATGCATGTGATCATTTTTCTGCTTTTAAGTGCATTTTGGAAAACAGACACTTTTGTAAAGGATGGGGGGAAACTCAGAAACAGGGAATAATACCTAATGCATTATTTAAAAGAAAGAAAGAAAGAAAGAAATCCAAACTCAGTGGAGGAAGACTGGATCCAATTAGATAAGATCTGTCTTGCTAGGTAGGATATTTCAAAGGTTCTACAGTCTATATTTGGATTACCATATTTAGCTCCTACTTAGTCCGTGGGAGACAGACACTTCATACAGTGTAATGGAACAGAGGATCAGAAATGTGTACTTTAATCGGCTGAGAAGAAACTACCATGTCAGGGGCTGCGTATTCTCCAGAAGCATCTTCTAGTTACTTTGTACATGGGATGTCTGAAATGTTTTGTTCTCTCTTTCTTCTTATGCCAAGGATCTCCACTTGACTTTTCCTTGTACAGTGGTACCTCACATTACAAAAGCTTCATTTAACATAATTTTCATATTACGAATGAAAATCCATTGAAAAAATTACAAAATCCCCCTGGAACAGATTAATTGGTTTTCAATGCATTCCTATGTGAAACCATGTTTCACATTACGAATTTTGGTTTTCAATGCATTCCTATAGGAAATTGCATTCAATGCATTCTTATGGGAAATTCATTTTATGAATTTTTCATAATAGGAAATGTCCCAGAGAATGCGTTAATTTCATAATGTGCCACTGTATAAAATGATTTATTTTGCTTTTCATTTTTCCCACCCATATTTTGCAAAGGAAATGGTACAATTTTCCACTGCTTAATGTCATTTTCAGTGAGTCCTACAAAGGAAATATCCTCTCTGACCCAAATTACAATAATCCTGTGCAGACTGGTGTCTCTTCTTTTTTTTAAAAGGTATCATACTTAGGAAAAAATAACATTTTGTGCAGGAATTGCAATAATCTTGCCATGTCTGGTACTTCTCCTAAAGTGTGTGTGTGTGTGGGGCCTCCACAAAATCTCTGAGAAACCTCATGAGACTTCCCTGGGAACTCCCAGGAAAAACTATTGTCTAGGGAAACCTGCCTGCATGGATAAAATACTAGTTTCTCTCTCTTTGTTTCTTTCTGAGAAGCAAAAGTAAGAGGATGTGAGATATCCCCCTTCCCTAAAATAAGCATTAATTCTATCCTGAAGTCTGTCCTGTTATTTCTTCTTTCATAAATCTCTTTTACACACTTTATTCATTCTTCTGCCTAAAACAAAATATATACTCACTTTTGAAAATATATGCCATCAACTTTCATTGTGATGTTTCTATTTACTCCAGTAGAGGCCAGAATCCTACTGATGAATTATGCGCATGAAAGGGAAGTCACATGAGTCATGGCAGCAAATTGCTACTGTTTAACAAAGGGCTGCTTGCATTTCTGAGACTGTGTGGTAGAGGAAAACGACAACTGAGCCCTTATTTGTATGCTGTTGTGTGTTGAACGTATGCACACATAACAATTATTAACATATGTAAACTGCTTTTTAAGGAACCTCATTTCTTGCACAATTCTTTAAGTTATATATCAGACAAGAAATGTTAAAACCAGTCAAGCAACAAATACTTCTCTATTCCAAAGACAGCCAACAGACAGTCTGCGGTCTATCTTAAGCCAATCCCAAAAATTTCTTCCCAAGCAAATTTTAATTTTAAAAAAGAGAGAGAATAATTTCTTCCTAGACACTTGAATCTGTGCAATGAGATTTCACATATACAGTATTCTGTAACTCTGAATTATTTCTGTTAAATGTTGCCAGACACACATCAGGAGATGAAACATTACTCTCTAGCCAGGTATGATGATGCATCAAGGGAAAGGTAAAACCTGTCAAAATATAGGTGACTGTCCAGCAACTGGAATAATTTAGCATATCACAAATGGGCCACATTTATATTATTGGATTAGTATTCATCAGGATTATTAGATACTTTGACTAGCAATGGAGGGGTCAGCTGGGCAACAATTTCCAGTTCTCAGATCATCCCCTTGAAAACAATGGCTTCTTAGAATCCAGAAATTAGCCATTTTAGCCAATCAAAATATCTAGCTTTAGAGATATTTTAAGAAGGATTTTATTGGGGAAAAATTTGGTCAAAGCCCAAATAAAAAAAAAAAACCACCCCAATGACACTATTTAAAACAAAGAGAATGGGAAAAAATAACTGGCTGGCATAACTGCACACACATTAAAAGGTCTTAAAGGAAAAGGCAGCAGCTTGATGTGGGAAATTCCAAATATTAAAACAATCAGCCTTTGTTCATAATTAGTTCCATATGTACACTGCAAATCGAGTCAGTATATGCGTGTGAGAGGGAAGGAGAAAGGGAGGGAAAGCAAAGCCGGAAAAGATGGAAATTGCTTCAGTATGACTGATTCACATAGATTCCTTTAAAAGTCTTGGTTTTGGATTACTCTGTTGGCCTTGAAAATAAAAATAGAGGTTTCTTGATCTCTCTTTCTGTCTCTGTCTCTCTCTTTCTCACTCACACACACACTCACACACACACACACACACACACACACACACACACACACACACACACACACACACACACACACACACACACACACTATCTGATGTAATACTAATCCTAGTCCAGATTAACAACTCTGCAAACACAATAAAGGAGTAAACAAAGAAAGCCTAAAATAAATTACATACAAGCCAAGGAAAGCGTAAATTGGCTAGGCCAGCCTACAAATTGCTTCTGATCCGGTCACTTTCACTATGCTGCTGTGAAACAGTGAAGGAAATATATGTGTGTGCTTATATAGTAAAACCTCGCATAAAGAGCGCCTCACTTAGAGACCAACTCGCTTAAAGAGCAGAATTTTCTCTGAATGGTCATAAGAACATAAGAACAGCCTTGCTGGAACAGGCCACAGCCCATCCAGTCCAGCATTCTGTCTCACACAATGGCTCACCCTTTGCTTCAGGGTATTATTCCCAAGGAGATGCCTTCACCTGCTTAGGATTCCCTGGAAATGGCATTGAGAGATATCCTGCCTATCTCTCCAACCCAGAGGTTGTCCATAGGTATCCATAATTATAGCCATTGATAGCCTTGTCCTCCATGAACTTGTCTAATCCTTTCTTAAAGCTCTGTCAAGACTGACAGCTGTCACCACTTCTTCTGGCAGGGAGTTCCATAGACCAGTAATCCTCTGGGTGAAAAAGTACTTTCTCTTATTTGTTTGAGAACTAGTACCCAAAAATTTCATGGAGTGCCCCCAAGTTCTAGTGTTGTGCATTAGGGAAAACAGTTTTTCCTTATCTACTTTGTCCACACTGTGCATGATTTTATAAACTTCAATCAGGTCACCTCTCAGATGCCGTCATTCAAGAGGCCCAACCATTGCAGCCTCAGATGGTAAGGAAGGTGTTCCAGTCCCCTAATCATTCTGGTCGCCTCGCTTAACAACTAAAACCAACCAAAAACTCACTTAACAACTAAAACCAACCAAAGACTTGCTTAACACATACCTGTCAAGAATCCCGGACTGGCCGGGATTTCCCGTATTTCGGCGCCGATTTTTGTCTTTTCCTGTCCGCAGCTGCCGCTATCCTGGATCTTGGCAGCGGGGGGAAATGAGTTACTGCATATCCCTTCTGCGCAGGTCCTTTCTACACATGCGTAGAACCCTTCTATGCATGCGTAGAAGGGTTCTGTGCAGAAGGGGATGTGTAGAACCGACCAGCACAGAATGGTTTTGCGCAGGTCCATTGTACGCATGCGTAAAAGCCTTCTACACATGCGTACAATGGACCTGCGCAAAACCATTCTGCGCATGTCTGTTCTACACATGCATAAATGGCTTTTACGCATGCATAAAATGGACCTGCGCAGAACCGTTCTGCACAGGTCCCGTATTGTCCGGAGCCACGCTTGACAGGTAGGGCTTAACAACTAAATCGGGGTTCGCAATCCCCCTCACCAGAAGTCACAATTGCTCACTTACAATGGTGTTTTGCTGAAAGAGCAAACTCACTTAAAGAGCAATCCTGTGGAATGCATTATACTCTTTAAGCAAGGTACCACTGTACATGTAATCATTAATATCCTGTATATGCTAATTACATGCCTACTGCATTAGGGGTAGGCAATATCTGAGGGTGCAGGATGTAGGGTGCAGCCCTGCCATCCCACACCCTGAAAAATCTTCTGTCACAAAACAGTGGGCCTCTTTAAATATATGTAATTCCCCTTCCCTTTTACTAGTCCTTAAAAGGCACTTTTTCTAAACAGGAAATAGCCGGCTGGAGGTGCATGGACCTGGAGGTGGTAATTTCTACATGAACACTAAGGTATGGCCCCTCACTTCCCTTGTATGTTTACATTAAAGTAAACCCCATGGAATGCAAATAGTCTGTTCTTTTTTTAAAGCTGTGGGAACAAAGAGTTTGAAAAGCTGAACAGCCAAGGCTTTGCTGTGGTGTCTACATACTCCTGCTACCTTTGGTGAAACAACTGGTGCCTTTCATTTCGGAGTCAGAGTTTCAGACAGACAACAGTTATTGTTACGTCAGAGGCGACATTGCCCACACCCTTTGCAGGCGCACCCCCCCCCAATAATGGACTCAGACACAAATGAAAGTGGATAACGGCATTGGGCCACATTTATTGATTCATGCCCTAGTCTGAATTATAAATTTCTATTGGTAAAACGACCAATCATAATTCTTAAGGCAAGCAGGCCGAAGTAACACTGGTAAGGTACCACCCAAAATTGCCAACGGCAATTGTTACAATGTATCTATTTGTATCAATTTGTTTGTTGACAACAAACAAATTGTTGACCGTAGTCAATATCTACCTAATGACCCCACCCTCTGACGTGTATCCGTAAAATCAGGGGGTGATTCCAGCTGTCTAGTGGTAACCATCACCCCCTCGCCTGGTTCGTCGTTGACCGGACAATGTTTAAACAACTTACGCCTATCTAGTGTTGTCCAGTCAATTGCGAACCTGCCGGATACCTGTGGGTCATAAATGTTTACCTTACCAGTGCTACCCGCCCATGTGACCAAAGTCAACAGCAGCACAGAACAAACCCCTATATCAAACCATAGCAACAGTGTGGGATGGGCAAAAAAGCCAGGACTCAAGGGCCAATTGCGAGTCCCAGCCAAAAATTCCCACCCGGCCCCGAAGCGACCAAGAAATCACACTGTTAACTAGGGAGGGGGTGGAGGGGAAAAACTTCTCCGCTCCGTCGCTTCGCCAAAATGGCAGCACGGCTGCCTCGTGGCCAGCCCTTTTATTAGGGTGCTGGCCACGCCCCTAACTACCCGGATGGCTTCGTCCGGTGGGGGGGGCCGCAAAGAGCGCGGCGGCCATTTTGGCACCACGCTTCCATTGCAGGCGCACCCCCCCAATAATGGACTCAGACACAAATGAAAGTGGATAACGGCATTGGGCCACATTTATTGATTCATGCCCTAGTCCGAATTATAAATTTCTATTGGTAAAACGACCAATCATAATTCTTAAGGCAAGCAGGCCGAAGTAACACTGGTAAGGTACCACCCAAAATTGCCAACGGCAATTGTTACAATGTATCTATTTGTATCAATTTGTTTGTTGACAACAAACAAATTGTTGACCGTAGTCAATATCTACCTAATGACCCCACCCTCTGATGTGTATCCGTAAAATCAGGGGGTGATTCCAGCTGTCTAGTGGTAACCATCACCCCCTCGCCTGGTTCGTCGTTGACCGGACAACGTTTAAACAACTTATGCCTATCTAGTGTTGTCCAGTCAATTGCGAACCTGCCGGATACCTGTGGGTCACAAATGTTTACCTTACCAGTGCTACCCGCCACCCGGAGAGGCTTCAATAAAGGCT
Source organism: Bradypodion ventrale (assembly GCA_035047345.1). Taxonomy (NCBI): domain Eukaryota; kingdom Metazoa; phylum Chordata; class Lepidosauria; order Squamata; family Chamaeleonidae; genus Bradypodion; species Bradypodion ventrale. The sequence continues at coordinate 162,527,395 of JAWDJE010000005.1, read as the reverse complement.
CGACGCCCCCCCCAAGACCGTCAGCTCGGTCGACAGGCCTGCTCGCCAATCACTCAGCAGGAGGTCCGTACCTCCTCGCGACAGATGGACCCCATCCCCTGCATAAAGCCCATAATTTTGCAGTCTAATGGCCGGATGAGGACTGACCCGCCCCCAGCCCTTGGTCGAAAGGAATCGGGCCACCGCCCTGTTCACCATGCGCCTAGGGCGGTCCAAGGCCTGGAGGTCAAGGCCTCCCCTATAAGCGTGCCGTGGGACCATATCTGACCAAACAAGGGTTGTGGCGGGCCATACGTAATGTAAGTAGGCGAGGTCACTGCAAATCGCATGCTTCAGCGATAAGCCAGTGACCTGTCCCAAATCATTACCCCCAAGATGTATGATCAGGATGTCGGGCGGGTCAGCGTTCCTTGCCGAAAAAAGGAATGGCAAGAGCTCCCGCCACAACATACCGGGCTTACCGTACCATGTGAGACTTGCGTACGCACCGAGTCCCAGTCGGGGTCCCCAATCTGTCGCCGCAGCGTAACGCGCTGCCCTGTGCACGTAGCTATGGCCCACCAGCCATACTGTCACCGGTGTGATACGACACCCAGGGTCTGTCAAGGAAAAAAACAGGGAAGGAAGAGATATGTGGTGACTAAAAAACGGTACTCACGGTGGGAGTGGGCGAACATAAAACTGGAAACACTGCGAGCCCCACCTCCCCATGCTGCGTATGTCAGCCCCAGAGTACCCATAAGCAGCCGCAGTAGAGGCCGCCCCAATTCTAAACGAATGGGTGCCGTAACGGGCCCCAGGGAGGCCCACCCTAACCAGTGCCTTCCCAGTCACCTTCCAAAATTGAAATTTAGTGAGGGGAGACCCATCTTGGTGACAGAAAAACGGGCCATGGTGCGTGCCACGCAGTGCAAGGAACTCCTGTAGGGCACCAACCGGACAGATGTCTGCCAAGGAACATCGTAGCAGTCTTACACCACTGCCTACGCCGTGCTGATCTGTTTTAGAGGAGCGTATCCTCAACTGAGCCCAATCATTGCAAACATAGACATCTTCGAGTTCCAGTGCCCTACGACTTGCATCCGCCTTAGTCAGCATCACAAGCTCGCTGATGCGGAGCGCTCCAAAAAAGGCCACCGTTGTAGCCGCATGAAACAGGGCTGCCTCATACCTATTAAAACATAGGTCATGCCAGCCCCGTGCCAGTTGGGTAAGGACCCCCGGGGAAATTGGGTGGCGGTCGTCCAGGCTACGCCCACGTTCCCGCACCCACCCCTCCAAAACGTGTCTCACACGGAAATCAGCGGTACTGTCCGCATGACCTCCCACCTTGGCCATAAAAGCCAGCGCTGATAGTCTAGATGCTATGGTGCGGGGTGCCAGGCCCTGGGCATGCAGGTAAACCATGAAACGAAGGAGGTGGGCCACTGGGATCGGCCAGGTATCTGGCAGTCGAGACCGGGTACAAAAAGTCTGAAAGGAAACCCACGCGTGATGATACGCCTTACGCGTGCGTGGCGCCAGAGACATGCCGATCGCCCGGTTCACCTCTCCTTGCCAAAGGTCCATATCTCCTCCGGGAGTGGCGAGGGAAATTCCTCCGCATCCGGGGCCAAGGCACGGAACCGGGAGATCTGCAGGCGGGACAAAGCATCAGCAATATCATTATTCACCCCCGGGACATGCCTGGCCCTGAACAGTACATTGAGGCGCAGGCTGCGCAATACAAACTGGCGCATGAGGTCCATGACCCTGGGAGATTTAGAGGTCTGTGAATTGACAATGTGGACAACGGCCGCATTGTCACACCAGAAATGCACCACAGAGTTGGCCCACTCCTCACCCCATAGCATCAAGGCCCCCAGTATGGGAAAAAATTCCAAATATGTGAGATCCCTCAGGCGACCCGTGCCTGACCAGGCTGGTGGCCATCCACCATATGCCCACTTCCCATTGAAGTACATCCCATAACCAAGGGATCCCGAGGCATCAGACTGAATTTGAAATTGGGGCGAAGCCAGGAGATCTGACCTCCAAAATGAGACCCCATTAAACTCCCTCAAGAACTGGAGCCATATGTGCATATCTGCCCTGATGCCCCGTGTCAATCTGGTCCTATGATGGGGCCTGGATAAGCCTGACATGGCGTCGCACAAGCGCCGAGCAAATGCCCTGCCAGGTGCGACCACCCTGCAAGCGAAATTAAGGTGTCCATGTAGCACCTGTAGTTCCCGAAGGGATGCCTTGCGCTTAGCCAGCAAGTCCGATATAAGGGCCACTATCCTTGACACCTTGTCTTCCAGCAACCTAGACGCCTGCGCTACCATGTCAATCTCCACTCCCAGGAATACTAACTTATTAGACGGGCCTTCGGTCTTTTCGGGCGCTAAAGGGACACCGAGTTCCTGCATTAGCGTCTGAAATGTATTGAGGAGACGTGTGCACGTGTCCCAGCCCCGTTCACCCCCGAACAAAAAGTCATCCAGGTAATGGGCTACAGACCGAGACCCTGACCTACGGACAAATGCCCACTGCAGGAATGTACTGAAGCGCTCGAAAGCCGAGCAGGATATGGAACAGCCGAATGGCATGGCTTTGTCAAAATAATATTCACCCCGGAATTTGAAACCCAGCAACTCGAAGTCACCCAGGTGCACCGACAGGAGGCGAAAAGCCGACTTAATGTCACACTTAGAAAACAGTGCACCCGGGCCACATGAGCGCACCATGCGCAATGCCTGGTCAAATGATGTATACCTGACAGAACAAAGGTCCTCAGGGATAGCATCATTGACCGAATGACCGGCTGGGTAGGACAAGTGATGAATCAGGCGGAACTCGCCCGGGGACTTCTTGGGCACTAGTCCTAGAGGAGACACTTTAAGGTTGGGGAAAGGGGGCGCGGGGAAAGGGCCAGCGACCCTGCCCGCAGCAACCTCCTTATTAATGCTGGCGGCAGCCACCTCCTCCCGTCCTCTAAGTGACAAAAGGTTGGGTGCGTCCTGCGGTGACATATCCCCCGTGAAAGGAATACAGAAACCCAGTTGAAAACCCTGAAGGAGGTACACAGCGTCTGCTTTCTTCGGGTACAATGCGAGCCAACGCTCCAGCATATCAACATTAATTGGGGAGGGGGCCTTTCGGTGAACCCACTCCTTCCGTGGCAGTCCTGCCTGCCCCTTGTCCGCCCCTACCCCTGCCCCTGTATCCTCCCGGCCTGGGACAGGTGGAGGCAGCATGGGGGCCAGAACAAACGGGGCACTCGTGCTTGTACTTGCAATTTTTCCTGTTGCAAGAACCATTGGACGAGAAGGTCCAGCACAGCAGGCGGGCTGGAACCCCCTGCCCCGCCACTTGGCGGGGAGCCTGTGCCGGGGCCGCTCGTTGGACCGCATGTCCACAATGGTATCTATCCCCAGGCGCCGGGCGCGTGGGGGTCATATACAGAAGCCACAGCTTCTGGCAGGGCTCATCCCACCTCATCTCTGGGTGCAGTGGAATCCTCATGCGGAATTCTTCGTCGTAAGCCAGCCACGACGGACCCGGGAAGTCAACCATGGCCCGGTAGATGTTGTCCAGATACTGGACCATAGGGATGGCCAAATCCGGCCTGGCCCTGAGGTAAACGGCCATGTAAATCAGGTACGCTGGCAACCAATTTGCCCACGTGCGTGGTGGCTTACGACGACGTGCCTGCTCCTTATCCTTCTCGTCCAGCCCTTCCCTCTCCTCCTTGGTCGGCTCCCTATTAAGAAGGGAGAAGATATCTACATACTCTCCCCTCCAGATCTTTTCCCTGGTAGACTGGGCCAGATGGTCCCCCAGGGGCAAGGAATACCCTGCCGTTGGCAGTGCCGACACCGGCACAGAGGGAACTGCGGGCAAAGCAAAGGGGGCCTGTACAAGCCCGGGGATTCCCAACACATTCCCCACCCCGCAGGGGGCGCCACCCGGACCCGGGCCCTGTGTCAGGGGTGAAGTCGCCGGGTGGGCCGGAGGCAATTGGGCCGCCGGACCACCCGTGCGAGGCCATGGCCATTGGAAAGCCCCCCCCCCCAAGGAAGTCAGTTGTGTGGGTGCACTAGCTTGAACTGCATACTCACCCGATGCACCCCCACGGGCCGCCCCCACCAGGGGTTCCGGCCCGCTGGGGGCGTCGGAGCTCACGACCGAAGCTGAGCTCGTCGACGGGCCCAGACCGGCACCAGACTGCTGCACCTGTTGAGTGGGGAGCTGCGAGGCAGTGGCCACCACCGGCCCGCGCGCCTCAGGCGGCTCAACCCGACCTATCGCTGGCCGCTGTTCAGCAGCCAAAGGGGGCACCTGGAATCCTAAAGGCACCCCTGTTTGATTGGCCCTCGCCAAGGATGCTTCAAGGGCCGCAACGCGGGCCAGAAGGGCCTCCACGTTGACAAATGGCCCAGCCCCAATGGGGGGCGAATGGGCAATCGGCCCATAGTTAAAGGGTACCTGTCCAGGCCCCTGAGTCCCAGGGGCCAGATAAGGCCAAGAGCCCATGCCCGGCCCCTGTGGAGCCGTGGGCACACCCTGCAAAGGCAGGGAACCCAACCACCCCCCGTGGCTCGCTCCCCCATGGGGAACTGTGCACCCGGGCAAGAGGGCCCAGCCGCACGGACCCCGGCGGGGGCACTGGTCATCGGTTGCGGGCCAAGGGCCGAGGCCCCATCCGAGGCAACCTGCCCACACCGCGGATCGGGCCAAGGGGCCACCGATCCCATCCCACCGGTCCCGGTGGGCTCCGTTAAAGGTGGCTGCTGGGCGGGCGCAGTCGCGGTCCTCCGACCCGGCTGGCGCCTCCGCGCCGATCGAGCCACGTTAGCGGCTGCCTTCTTCTTCGAGGGCATAGCTGAGTTAGCTAGGAAGCCTACGGAGAGAAAAAGCTGCCCAAAAAGGCTTCCCCTGAAAGGACTCGAGCGACGGAGGTAAGAGGGAAAAACTTCTCCGCTCCGTCGCTTCGCCAAAATGGCAGCACGGCTGCCTCGTGGCCAGCCCTTTTATTAGGGTGCTGGCCACGCCCCTAACTACCCGGATGGCTTCATCCGGTGGGGGGGGGGGGCCGCAAAGAGCGCGGCGGCCATTTTGGCGCCACGCTTCCATTCTTTTTGGTCCTGCTGTTTATATAGAGCCCAAAATATTTTATACATTATCCAGAAACACAAACATTTAATAGCCAATGTAGATCCTGTAGAACAGGTGATGAAGCCTTTCAAGCTACCTTTAGTTTTCTGGGGGAAAGAAGGCTGCTATTGATCTCCATTTAGGAGGTCTTGGTTTAGCCCTTCCCTTGTTGGCACACCGGAGAAGAAAAAAATTCAAAGAGATGTGACAGATCACTTTTAATTCACCTTTCTTATTAAGTCACAAAAGTAAAGGAGACGACAGGCTTACAGTGTAAAGCCACTTTCAGCTAATAGACAGAGAAAACCCTGTCTCTTGCATTCATTCCCATTGTCCATCACTCAGGCACCCTTGTGCTGATCTGCCACTTGCACTTCATTCATTTAAATGGCACAGCTAGATGACCCAGAGAGAACCACTGACCCCTGCAATTCACACTAAATTCATGGGCCAGTAAAATATGAAAAGTATTCTTTGTATGTGTATCCTTGCTGAAGGCAAGAGTTCTTTCGTATCAGAGCGTTGTACAATTAGATTATTATTTTTTACCAGAAGCAGACGACTTCGTTAATGTTATCTTGCCATTTATTAGATATTGTTTTGCACATGTCATGGGGTGTAAATTGCACGCGCACAAATGTTGCATAGATTGAATTTCTCCACATAGAGAATAGGACATCCAAGTATACTTGCACTGTTTTCCGCTCTTCAAGAAGCCTCCTTCTGTCCAGCGAATAGTTTTGCTTATTTCCCACTTAGATCTATCACTGCTACAGAATCTTTCCTCACTATATCTTCTTCCCTGTAACTGCTGATGGCATGATGTTTGTTTTGCTGTAATTCATTAGTGTTGCTTGAGAAAGACCTGAAATAGGTATGGAGCTTCCTATAAACAGCTGCTTGCAGGAAGTCATTTGTATGGGCAACAGTGACTTTTATTAGTCCTGCAGAAGCTATCAACAACACAGATTCTACTTGAGTGTCATTTGCTGACTAATTTTCATTAACAATTTATGTGTATACAGTCCCTCTTTTTCTTTCCATTAGGAATTCATAACAATACATCATTTCAGATATGGGGCACTGCAACACTCATTGACATTTATTTGCATTTGTCTACAGAAAATTCCCATTGTCTGAAAGACATTCTCACAAATCAAGTGAAGGTTATTTAGAAACGCAGAATGAATATATGGCTAGGAAATTCAGTACTTATAGTATGGTAGAGAACGGACCAAAAAAAATCAGATATTTAGTCTTCTTTCAGTTTAAGAGATCAAAACAGCATTGTTAGATCAGACCAAATGTCTATCTAGACCAGAAATTAAAGGTAAAGGTAAAGTTTTCCCTTGCTTGAAAGCCAGTCGTATCTGACTCTAGGGTGCAGTGCTCATCTCTGTTTCTAAGCCGAAGAGCCAGCGCTGTCTGCTTCTGCAGACATTTCCGTGGTCATGCAGCAAGCATGACTAGACACCGGAGCGCACAGAACGCTGTTACCTTCCCACCAAAGTGGTCCCTATTTATCTACTTGTAATTTCTTGCTTTCGAACTGCTAGGTTGGCAGGAGCTGGGACGAAGACAGGAGCTCATTTCCATCCTGCAGTACTCGGGAATCGAACTGCTGACCTTCCACTTCCCAGTCAGCGTCTTAGCTACTTGAGCCGCTGCAGACCAGAAATTGGGGAGGCTTTAATCTGAGATGGGAGAAGTGAAAAAAGAAAAAAGAAAGAGAGAGAGAGAGTGGATAGGAGAGAGCAAGACAAAGGGCAGGCAGGGTGGCTCTAATGAAAGAAACAACATCTGCACAAAATGCCAGATGCTTTAAGGAATGGCAACTCAGAGCCTCAGATTGGGATTTTGCCAGTTTTATGGAACAGGGCTTCACAGACAGTTTCTGAAGATATCCCGTACTCAATAACTGGCTTTCTCCAGCAGCGCAGGGGGCCCTCTTGGGAAAGAACCACAAGTCCAGAGCTTGAAAAAGTTTACCTTTTTGTGGCCTTAGGCCATGCCCTGAGAGGGGTGGGTTTTCTTTGTAACAAAACTCTCCCAAGCTCTGCAATTTATCAGTTATGGAACTCTATATGACCTAAGACAAGCATCTCGTCTTCTAAAAGGAAAAAAAAATGGTGTTATCTAGTCTATCATCCTGTTTTCCACAGGAACTAGCCAGATGTCTCTAGATAACCCATGCAATTTATAGTTAAACTACACAAAATGCTAAGTTTTGCATCAAGAAGCTGATAGCATGGTTTGCCTTCCAGGGATGAGATTCCTAAAAATCATGCCTGATAAAAAGGCTTGCAAATGAAGCCAGTGTTTGCCTCCCAATGACCGATCACAAATATTAAGTTGATCTACAAGATGTCTTTTGCCATATAAGGGAATGTTGCTTCTAAATGCAGAGATGAGGAGTTCATATAATTTGACCCTAAGAGACAGAGCAAATTATCCTCTCCTGGCATTCCTCTGCAACAATTCAGAGTCAAACGGTATAGTCTTGAATAAAACAGCACACAAAAGAAATCCTTTGTTGGGTCCAACCAAAATGCTTCCTCTTCTACTTCTTGGTATTACCCAGAGTGATGTATAGTTCCTAAGAACTCAAAAATTCATATTTTGGGCATCTTTGTTGGTCCTAATGGAATCCTTGCCTGGTCCTATCAGTAAAAGAAGCCTCTCGTATGGGGACCAGAAGGAGAGCCTTCTCCGTGTCTGCCCCAGCCCTCTGGAACCTCCTTCTATCAGAATTGCGTCCCCAGTCAGAGCTACTCCCCTTCAGGAAGATGCTGAAAACCTGTCTCTGCCAACGGGTGTGGGGCACATTAGGCTCCACATCTCAAGCTTGTTTAGCCTGTCTGTTGTGGGATTGAGCACCCCGTCTCCCGTTCTTCGATAAGTCTGTTTGATTGTGGGTGGAGGGAGAGTTAGGGTAGTTTTTAATGATGATGTTGCTAGTTTTTTCTGGGTTTTAATTCTGCTTTTAGCTGGGGTTTTTACTCAAGTGCCTAAGACGCTGACTGGGAGGTGGAAGGTTAGCAGTTCGATTCCCGAGTACTGCAGGATGGGATGAGCTCCCGTCTTTGTCCTAGCTCCTGCCAACCTAGCAGTTCGAAAGCAAGAAATTGCAAGTAGATAAATAGGGACCACTTCGGTGGGAAGGTAAACAGCGTTCCGTGTGCTTTGGCGTCTAGTCATACCTGCCACATAACCATGGAAACGTCTGCAGCAGCAGACAGCGCTGGCTCTTCGGCTTTGAAACAGAGATGAGAATTACACCGTAGAGTCGGATAGAACTGGCTTTCGAGCAAGGGATTTTTTTAAAATTGGTAATGGTTTTATCTTTCTTGTATTGTATATTTTTCCCCCGTTGTTGCAGCCCTGAATGGTGCGTTGCACTAGGAGGGCAGGGTAGAAATCAATTAATGATAACAACGACAACGACAACAACAACGACAACAATAATAATTTCATGTCAGAAATTATTCTGGGTTGATTTTTGTGGAAGAAATCCACTCTGGGAACACCCAAATGAGGCTCCTTTCATGTCCCCAAGAGCTGGGACAGAGATAGGCGGGAACTCAATCCGTCACGCAGTACCTGGGTCTCAAACTGCCGACTTGCCAGCCTTCCAGCTAACAAAGTGAGCTTCTTAACCACTGAGCCACTGCAGCCCCTATTGCCTAATCACAGGTTTTGAGTTAATGTAACTATGTGTTGTTTTGTTTTTAAAAAGTAAAGGAGCCCTGTCAAACTAATTTAAAACGGAAGAGGCAAGAATCTTACAATCATTTGTATTAAATGGATATTGGAAAAAACTGTTCAAATATGAAGCCCTACAGACAGTTAAAGTAACTCATGGGAAACGCCTAAATGTAACCCTTACCCGACCTAAGCCCTAACCCCATTGCCTTGCCAGGGAATGAAGAGAATTTTATTACTCTTATACCTGAAATGTGACTCAAATCACCATAATTTGTTAAGACCACACAGATGACCAAGTTTAACCAATGTTTAATTAATTTCTAGTCTGCTTGTCCTTCATGGATGTTATGTCATGTGATGCAGGATATATGTGTGTACACTCTTCACTTTATTCCCACAGCTGGCCCAAAGTTACTTACTGAGCTTTGTGGTTGAGTAAGAGATTTGAATCCGGGTAGCCTCAACTTTAAACCAGCATTGTTACTTTAAACTACAGTTGATGTTTTGCTGTAGTTTCTGTATTATCAGTACTATTATTTATAACAATGAAATAGTTCGGAGAGCACTAGGACATCCATAACTATATCTCGAACCACACAGCATTCTGTCCTGTTTGTTCAATACAGAATGGTACATACACTTTTTTTGCACATACACTGAGACATGAAGACCAGTACTCTGTTGAGGTTTTACTGAGTAATGTGGAATTATGCTACTTCTGCAAAAATTGCCACTGGCAAGCAGAGGATAGGTTTTCTTATGGGAGATCACTACTTGCACGATGGCAACATTTGTGCTAGCAATGTGGTCCTGCATTGCTACAGTGGTAAGACTACCCACTCAGTAGAAGCTACATAGGACACGAGCCACTGTATTTATTTAAGCCAGGGACGGTCAAAGTTTAAAAGCCTGAGAAGCCAATAATCCTTCATTTCTCATGAGTTCTTTCATTCACCTGCCCCCAAAGAAAGGCAGTGGTAAGAACAGTATCGCCTTATGGAAAGGTGTCTGTAGTTTGCTTGCTGAGGAAGAAAAACATTTACATGAATTCATTATCTTAAAAATGGGTCTTTCTAAAGCTTACTACTATAAAGTAAAAAAGAAAAGATTAATACATATTCAGAGGTTATGTCTTTGTTTGCAGCTTGTAACAGCCACTCTAGTACAAGATTTAATTAGGAACTGAAGGAATGTTGTTTTTCCCGAATGCCACTCTGAATGGTAAGAATGTGAATTTAATGAGAGCTGTTTATTTATCACATACGACTAAAATAATTGTTAGGCTTTACTTTTTCCTTGGTTTTGTCTGGGGAATTTTGCATATTGATGTGGACAATGTGTCATGCTCCAGATCAGGCATGCCCAAACCATGGCCCGTGGGTCGGATACAGCCCCTGAAGCCACTCCATCAGGCTCATGATGCCTTCGCCAAACCAGGAAGTGAATATGCGTCCGTGTTCATATTTACATCCCGGTTAAGCATGGACATCTTAGTGCATGTTCAGAAGCGTCCATATTCACTTCCTGTCCATCTTCGTGCATGCCCGCACCAAACCAGGAAGTGAATATGGACACTTCCATGCATGCGCAGAAGTGTTCATGCCAAACAGGAAGTAAATATGGCTGCTTTTGCATATGCGCAGAAGCATCTGTGCCAAACCAGGAAGTGAATGTGTATGCACAAACACGCCCTTTTCTGGGGGACTGGTCTGATCCACTCAGCTTTTCCAGGGGCATCATCAGGCCCCCAGCCCAAAAAGTTTGGGCACTCCTGCTCCAGATGTTGTTGTTAGACTGGAAACCTAACGAACAATGAGTGATGATGCAAGTTATAGTCCATGAACATAAAGACCCCATGTTCCCCCACCTTGTTTTGTACCTCCATGTCAGCAATCTATTTGGTTGGCTTATTTAAATAATTTAATCACAATCTAGTACAAGTTAGGTGTTTGTTTGATCATTTCTCAGCATGTGATCAAATACAGATCTTACAAGAGGTGGGAAGACAAGTATTTACTAAATAATCACCATGTATGAGATTTTCCTCCTGTCATACAGGAATATTTAAAAAAAATCAGAATAGTTTCTGAAAATTTCCTTTAACAACTTTCTGTGTAGCTTCGCTTACTCAGACAAATTCACTGAGGGTAATTAGCCATTGTTAAAACTTTCTATAAGCATCATTAATGTAGAAGAATGAATTATAGTTTAACATATGGATGGAGTCATCAAAAAGCCCCTCAACATTTCACAATCTCCTTAAATATTTCATTTGCAGCCTTAAACTCATAGTTCTTCTTGCAGTTCCACTGGAGAGAAAATTTTGGATTTTATCTTTTCCCACATAGCTCTAAGGAATAGCCATAAATCAGGGCAGGAAATTGTCTGACATGGCTGCCTTTGAGACATGGTGCTCTGACATCGCCAGTAGAACATGGAATGTGACCTTTGGCCTTGAGAACGTACATAAACAAACGGGGTTCTGTGGCAAGGATGCCAATTTCTCACAGCCTACAGGAACTCAATGTTTCTCAAACACTTGCATTAGCTCAGTCTTCTATGCTATTTCTGTATACTTTTTTGTCTACAGCCTTATCCTGAATCCTGTTGTGGTTGTTACATTTCATCAAGTTGCCCCTCTGACATATGATGAATGAGTGACAACCCCCCCCCCCCCCTAATTATTCTATCCTCAACAGCCCTGCTCACCTCTTGTACATTCAAGACTGTGGCTTCCTTTAGGAAGTCAATTTATCTCATATTGGGTCTTCCACTTTTCCTGTCACCTTCAACCTTTCCCAGCACTTTTGTCTTTTCCGGAGAATCTGGCCGCCTCATAATGTGCTCAAAGGAGGACAGCCTCAATTTTGTCATTTTTTTTGGCCCAGGCTTGATCTTTTCTAGGATCTACTTGTTTATCTTTTTGGCATTCTAGGTAGGACATCCACAAAGATCTCCTCCATCAATACCTTTCAAGTGAATCAACTTTTTCCTGTCAGCTTTCTTTACTCTCCAGCATTCACACCTGTAGAAGGCAATTGGAAATACAAGAGTGGGAATGATGTTGGTCGACTAACATCATGTATCCAGTGATACATTCCTTTTCTAATTGCTTCATCACTGTCCTTCCCAGCCTCAGTTTTTTCTGGTCTCATGGCTGCAGTCTCCATTTGGATGGATTATTGATAATGAGATGTCAGGATTTGAAAACTGAAGTACAGCCTCTCTGGGGAAAAGAGCAACAGGGATACCAGTAGTGGTAGGAATGTTGGGAACAATTCCAAAAGGGCTGTAAAAACATCTGAGCACAATTGGCATCGATAAGATCATGATAGAGCAGTTGCAGAGAGGGCCCCGCCCTCCCCCTCGCCAGGACTTAAGAGGCGAGGGGGCCTGCCGGGCGGACATCGCCGCCACGCTCAGCCCCGGTGGGGGCGAAGAGGCTCGCCGGCCCCGCCACCGGCCGGCGTCCCGGGCCCGCCCTCCCCCTCGCCAGGACTTAAGAGGCGAGGGGGCCTGCCGGGCGGACATCGCCGCCACGCTCAGCCCCGGTGGGGGCGAAGAGGCTCGCCGGCCCCGCCACCGGCCGGCGTCCCGGGCCCCGCCCTCCCCCTCGCCAGGACTGAAGAGGCGAGGGGGCCTGCCGGGCGGACATCGCCGCCACGCTCAGCCCCGGTGGGGGCGAAGAGGCTCGCCGGCCCCGCCACCGGCCGGCGTCCCGGGCCCCGCCCTCCCCCTCGCCAGGACTTAAGAGGCGAGGGGGCCTGCCGGGCGGACATCGCCGCCACGCTCAGCCCCGGTGGGGGCGAAGAGGCTCGCCGGCCCCGCCACCGGCCGGCGTCCCGGGCCCCGCCCTCCCCCTCGCCAGGACTTAAGAGGCGAGGGGGCCTGCCGGGCGGACATCGCCGCCACGCTCAGCCCCGGTGGGGGCGAAGAGGCTCGCCGGCCCCGCCACCGGCCGGCGTCCCGGGCCCCGCCCTCCCCCTCGCCAGGACTTAAGAGGCGAGGGGGCCTGCCGGGCGGACATCGCCGCCACGCTCAGCCCCGGTGGGGGCGAAGAGGCTCGCCGGCCCCGCCACCGGCTGGCGTCCCTGAGCCCCGCCCCCCCTTTATAACGCCCCTTTAAGACTCTGAAAGCAGGGTGGGTTTTGTGGGTGGGTTTGGTAGAATTGTTTTATTGTGTTATTTTTGTTTACTTGAAACATTGTATTAATATTGCATTTTGTATCTTGTATGTAAACCCCTTGTGTTGCCCTGGGGTCATTTATATGTTGTTAGCCGCCCTGAGTCGGCCATGTGTTGAGTAGGGCGGGATATAAATTGAATAATAAATAAATAAATAAATAAAATAAACACTACTAGGTAACAGCTACATTATCAGGCAAAGCCTCACTGACTCTTAGGTCCAGGCCTAGGACCAAAGCAGTGAGGTTGCAAAACTACAGTACAAACATTTGGTATACCATGTACACCTTTGATAAAAATAAAAATAAATTTCTGTAGTGAAAAAAGTCACTCTGGATATCCCTTTAAGTAGAAAAAAATAACTTCCTTATAGTTATTTTTACCTATAAAATGGTGCGTTAACCATTGGCGTCTGGCATGCATGCCTGCGCCTGGCCCAACCATCCTGAACCAAGGTGCCTACACTTACCTTTACAGTGTCAGAGCATCACCACAAGGGTCTACCAGCCACGAGTGGGGCAACCGCTCCACCAACGCACAAGAAAAAAAACTACAAGGTTCAATGTCCAATGCGCCACACCACCCCTCAACCAATGAGGCTGAAGGGGGTAAGCACGGAGGAGGCCAGGAAAGCACTGCCTGCTAAAAAAATGGCCAACGTGGCCTTTCCCCACTTCCTTACTGAAGCTGCGTGGGGAGAGAAGGGGCTGCCCCTCCTCCCCCCGAAGCTACGGCAAGGCTGGCGTTGGCCTCCAGGGCCGCGGGGAAATGACGTGCTCTCTCCAGGAGACAAAGGTCGCGCCTTCACCTCCCGGAGAAAAGGAAACCCCTTCCATGGAGGGGGTTAGCTTCTCTCTTGGTTGGCTGGGGAATCTCCAACATGCAGGAACACCTAATAGAGGTGGTGGTGGGGAAACAATCAACAAAACAAAAGAATTCCAAATAATCAGGAAGAAGACCCTAATCCCAGAGGCAGGGAAAACTTTAAAAATCAGCTGCAAAGAAGTAGACTGCAGATCCTTTCCCACTGATACCCAATGCTATTGTATGTGAGACTGCTATTATCCCTTAATATTATGGATAATCTATTATTAGAAGAAGATAATTTGTAAGTGCCGATTGTGTGTAATTGTTAAACAGGAGCTTATCTCACCTCCCAAAGTATCAAAATTACCTTGCATTATTTTGTGATTGGTCTTCAGGACTTAAGCATGTAATTTCTTTGAAGTCTGATTTCTCAAAAATGAAATTGCATCTCTCCAACATTTGTATACTTTCAACTATCCTGGCTTGCCTAAAGTATGATAAGTAGGAATGACATCACATACAGATAACAGCTGGGATACCCTGCCTGGAACTTCCCCGTTCAGTCTCTCTTGTCTGCTCTTCTCACCCAATGTTTAAATTGTGAATACTGTATCTCCAGAGGACAGGCTCTTTTTTTAAAAGGAGCTTTGCATGTTTAGGGTTTCTCATACAAAACAGTGATGTCTAATAAGTCAAAATTGATTTTACAGCACAAAATAAGCTGCATTTTTTCCTTTAAAATTAAAGATAGTTTGCTGCCTGAGGTAAAGTAGTACATAATAGCCATTGTTACTGCAACTGTTGGAAACCTGAAGCACAGAATCCTACAGGCAATTTTCACTGGCATTACATACTAAATCAATATTAAGTTAAATAACAATATGCTTTGTTGACATACAAACTTTGCTTTCACTCTTAATAATAAGGCCAAAAAACTGACCATACCTGTCAACCGCAGCTCTGGACAATCCGGGACCTGTGCACAACAGTTCTGCGCAAGTCACGTTCTACGCATACGTAGAAGGCTTTTACGCATGCGTAGAAGGCTTTTATGCTTGCATAGAACCTTTTACGCTTATGTAGCATTCTACGCAAGCGTAGAAGGATTCTACGCAAGCGTAAAAGGGTTCTACGCAAGCGTAAAAGCCTTCTACTCATGCATAGAACGCGACTTGCGCAGAAGGGATGCGCAGTACCTCTTTCCCCCTGCTGCCAATTCCAGGGTTTTAGCAGCTGCTGGCAGGAAATGGCGAAAATCGGCAGTGAAAATCAGGAAATCCCAGCCAATCCGGGAAGGTTGACAGGTATTATACTGACTAGAGCTACTAATGTGAGATCTCTCCAAGAAAGAAATGTTATTATTCTTACTGATGCAGATTTAACATAGACATGTGCAGTTCCTAGAGATATTTCACAGTAATAGATCCTCCAAAATTGTGCACAATTCCATGTCAGTGCTAATTTCATGCTTCATATGTGAAATTACTGTTGGGGTGGGGGAATCTGATATCAGCTTTTGATTTTTAAACATTGGTTTCTTTCAGAAACTAAGTATCATGGCCTAGTAACATTTACTATTGCTCTTGTTATTAAATTAACAGGTAACAATTTATTACCTTTTCGTGACCCCCTTAAATTTGCTGCGTAAGATAGCCTACTGGTAGAGCCAGCTGTAACTCAATATTGTTTTCAGTGACCATCCTCTAGTCCAGTGTTTCCCAAACTTATTCTATTGTGGAACACTTTACAAATCCTAAAATTTTAACTGAACACTTTGGTTTTTGTAATGGAAAGATAGAACATTTATTCCAAAACTTTGTGGCATTACACATTTTGCCAATGAATTTTACCAGTATTTCATTTTTTTCCCATGGAACACTTATTGACCTTCTATGGAACACCAGTGTTCCGCAGAACATAGTTTGGGAAATGCTGCTCTAGTTTAAGACATATCAGAGAATAACAAAACAAAAACAAAAATGCTGTAGCACTTTAAAGCACTTATTAAAGTGCTTATTAAAGTGTTTATTCTCTGATATGCCTGAAACACAAACTAACTAACACAGCTACTATTCCAAAAAAATACAACTAGTCTAAGACACCTCCTTGGTTACAGACAGTAATCTTTCCCAGCTCTGCCTGGAGATAATGGAGACTTGCATCTTTCCCTTTAATCAATCACAATAACATCTCTGGATTGTATATAATCCATGGGGTTCCTTTGAAGTGGGCTTGGAATCTGTATAAGGTGTAAAATGCAACTAAACTACAAACTATTACACATTATCATGAACATATTACCCCAATATTGAAAACCTGCCCTTGTTGCCACTTGCTTACTGGGCCCAATTCAGGGTGATAGTTTTAGCCTTTAATTTTATTTATTTATTTCGGCTTATTTGACCACTCTTAATGTGCTAAACAGCTTGGAGCCTGGGTATCTGTTGTGTTCTAATAGTGTAACCTTCTACATGTGATAACAATGTATCTTAACCAATGTAACCTTTCCTACGGGTAACAATATAGCCTTCAGCTGTATCACTATAAACTCTGTAATAGGACGCGAGCTAATGACCACCGGCTGGCAGCAGCGAGCGTCCAAGCTCTCTTGGTCCAAACTCATCAAAGTGCCACAGCGCGGGAAGTTTCCTGCCACTACCTACACCTGGACAAGAAGGGCGTGACCAGCAATGACGTCACGCGGACAGTAGCCAATGGGCTATCGTGGAGCCACGTTCAAATGTTTTACTACTGTATATATAGAGCTATACATCCACCATTACCTCATGTTCCCTCTGACCACTATGCAATAAACCTGTGTTAAACCAGCCCTTGGCTGTTTTCCTGTGTCTTGGTTCTCATACACTAAATTGGCGACGAAGGTGGGATATGGATCCCCAAGGAGCCAGGACACAGAGCGGTTTCAACATTAACAAACCGCAAGACTGGGAGCTCTTCGAGATGGACTTCCAGGGAGCACTGGTAGAACTCGACGTAAAGGACGAGGCAAAGAAGAGGGCCATCCTCACCCGAATGCTTGGGCAAGAAACCAAGCGAACGCTGGTGAGCATCATTGCACCAAAGAAGGTGAGCGATTTCAAAGCCGATGACATCATGAAACTGCTGCGTGAGCGGTTTCGACCCTCGAAGGCAATGTTTCCCGCTCGGAGCGCGTTTTGGAGGCGAGTCCAAGCGCCGGACGAGTCGGTTGAAGCCTTCGTAGCGGCCATGAGGTTAGCTGCCAGCCCCTGCAAGTGGGAGAACTTAGAGCTAGCCCTCAGGGATGGCGTGCTGTGCGGCCTGAAGGACAGGGAGGTGCAGAGCATCCTGATGAATAAGGAGCCACCCCCCACGTTACAAGAGGTCGTGGAGGCCGCGGAATCCGCGGGAACTACGAATGCAGGGGTGCAAGAGCTGCACGAATGGCGTCCGAAGGCCGGCAGGGCAGAAAATTCGGTGCACGGCAAACCGGGGAATTCGGTGCACGCGACTCGGCGAACCTCGAAATCGTCTGCGGAAGGCAGCGACGACGAGGATGTCCGGAAAGTCCGAAAAGGGGGGCGCCGCTGTGATGGTTGTGGGGCGGCCCATGACCGCGCTAAGTGCCCGTTCCGGAAAGCCGAGTGCCACAACTGCGGCCGCCGTGGGCACATCGCTAAAGTGTGCAGAAAACGGCAAGAGGCCCGGAAGCATTCACCAGACCGTTCGTCCAGACCGGACCGTCCGATGAGGTCCAAAGATGGCGCCCGAGCCACGAGGAAGCAGGACGGCGTGGGCCGCGTCTCAGACGACAGCGAGGACGACGCCCCCGTGTTCAGCGTGTCCGCGGGACAACCCCGTTATTTCGTTGAGGTACTAGTACAAGGGGCCCCTATTAGGATGGAAGTTGACTCGGGGTCCTCCTATTCTATCATTTCCCAGAGGGAGTTCTTGAAAATTGACCCCCTCGTGCGACCCAAACTTAAAGCGTTGAGGTCCACACTACGAGATGTTCAAGGGAACAGCATTCCAGTGTTGGGGGTCGGAAAATTCCAAGTGAAATTTAAGAGACACTCTGCAGAACTCCCCCTAGTCGTTCTCAAGGGGGGAAATTGCAGCCTCCTCGGAACTCAGTGGTTTCAGCCTTTGGGTTTGTTCATAGGGGGGGTGCATGCCGTGGGAGCAGATCCAATACAAGCGGTGTGTGACGCGCACCCCGCCATTTTTAAAAAAGGACTGGGAAAGTTCAAGGGACCCCCTGTAGCTTTCGACCTGGACCCGGAGGTCCGCCCGATAAGACTTAAACCACGCAGAGTGCCGTTCGCACTCAAGGACAAAATAGAGGCGGAACTGGACAAACTGGTGGGCCAGGGGATTCTTATTCCTGTTGATTCCGCGGAGTGGGAAACTCCAATTGTAACAGCACTAAAGGCAAATGGCGAGGTGCGCATTTGCGCTGACTATAAGTGTACAATTAACAAGGCTATCCGCCCTAATGCATATCCGGTGCCGGTGGTCAGCCACCTTCTGGCCAGGCTGAATGGGGGAAAGTGTTTCGCTAAGCTCGACCTAGCGCAAGCCTACCAGCAACTCCCAGTGACCCCTGCCATGGCAGCGGCACAAACCATAGTCACTCATAAAGGGGCGTTCCAGGTGTCGCGTTTACAGTTCGGCGTGAACTCGGCACCCGGCCTTTTTCAGTCGCTCGTGGAACGTCTCCTGAAAGGTTTGGAGGGGGTTTTGCCTTATTTTGATGACGTATTGATAACAGGGGGGAGTGAGACCGAACTAGCCAAAAGGTTGGACAATGTACTGACGGTGTTTGAGAGAGCGGGGTTGCGACTGCGGAAAGACAAGTGCGTTTTTTTTGCAACGGAGGTTGAGTTCTTAGGATTCCGGGTTACACCCGAGGGAATTAAGCCTTCCAAATCCAAAGTAACCGCCATAAAGAAAGCTCCTCGCCCCACATCTAAAACCGAACTGCAGTCGTTCCTGGGACTCCTAAATTTTTATCATACCTTCCTTCCATGGAAAGCGGCTGTGGCCGAACCGCTCCATAGGTTGCTTAAAAAGGAAGAGGTATGGACGTGGGGCGACGAACAGGAGAGGGCTTTTAAGGAGCTGAAGCAACTCCTGACCTCTGATGCAATTCTGACCCATTTTGATCCCAAACGGCCAGTGGTCCTAGTCTGTGATGCATCCCCAGTGGGGGTGGGGGCGGTGCTTTGCCACGTGTTGGAAAACGGAAGGGAGGCGCCAGTAGCGTTTTACTCTAGGTCCCTGTCCCAAGCAGAGAGGAATTATGCACAGACCGACAGGGAGGCGTTAGCGATAGTAGCGGGGACCAAGAAGTTTCACGATTTTCTGTATGGTCGCCCTTTCACCATAGTGACTGACCACAAGCCCCTGTTAGGAATATTTACTGCAAATAAGCCCATGCCACAGATCCTGTCCCCGAGGATGCTGAGGTGGGCTATTTTTCTCAACGCATACCAACATGAGTTGGAGTACCGACCCAGCAAGGAGATTAGCCATGCGGACGCACTGTCACGGTCCCCCCTGCCTTTGGCGGGCGGCCACAAGGGAGGAGTAGAAAAAGACCATCAGGTGTTGTTGATAGAGGTTTTAGATTCGCCCCCGATAGTACCTGCCGACATCGCCAAAGCGACAGGCAAGGATAGGACGCTGGAGAAAGTCAGCTCATGGGTGCAAAAGGGGTGACCAGCGTCCTCCCCAGCTGCGGAATTCGACCCATTTTTTCGGAAAAAACTAGAGTTGTCCCTAGAGAGGGGGTGCCTTTTGTGGGGCCAACGGGTGGTGGTCCCTACATCCCTGAGACCGAGGGTGCTTAAATTGCTGCACGTCAGCCACCCGGGGATTGTCCGCTCCAAGGCACTGGCTCGGAGCTATTTCTGGTGGCCCCAGTTAGACGCAGACATAGAGCACATGGTCGGCACTTGCGAGGCTTGTCAGGGCTCCCGGCCGGAGGAGGCTCGCCTCCCGCATAGGGAATGGGACGCGGCGAGGGGGCCGTGGTCCCGAGTGCACATAGATTTTGCTGGCCCGTTCCGAGGGACCCTTTTTCTCCTGGTAGTGGATGCGTACTCCAAGTGGCTGGAGGTGATTCCGGTCACGAGCACATCCTCCGCCACTACAATTAAACACTTACGGAGGATTTTTTCTACGTTCGGTTTACCCGACACTCTCATTAGCGATAACGCTAGTTGTTTCACGTCCGCAGAGTTCAGGGCGTTCACAGACATAAATGCCATTCGGCACGTTACCTCCGCGCCGTTCCACCGGCCACGAACGGCCAAGTGGAGCGCCTTGTGCGTACAACAAAAGATGCGTTGAGACGCATGGGCCCAGGGGACCTGAATCACCAAGTGTGTCAATTTTTATTGGGATATAGAGTAACTCCCTTAGCGTCAGGGTACTCGCCGGCTGAGCTGCTGATGCGGAGGAAGCTGACCACGATCCTGACCAGGTTAGACCCAACGAGGGTTGAGGACAAAGGGAAGAACATAGGGTTAGCGGTCTCGAAAGGTTTCGCCGTCGGCGATCCTGTGCACTGCAGGAACTACGCCAACGCAGGTCCAGCCTGGGTACCAGGGACGGTTGTGGAGCAGACGGGGCCAGTGTCGTATCGGGTGGAAACTAACACCGGTCTCCTCTGGAGGAGGCACGCTGACCAACTTAGGCACCGAGTGATTGGGGGGCCGGACAGTGGGGCTCAGCAACAGGATTCAGCGTTAGGGTTCTCCTCCACCCGTTTATCCCAAGGGGGAGACAACGAAGGGCAACAGTCCCAAACAAGGGGGGGAAGCAGAGGTCCAAACTCATATCCTTTTCATACGCCGGTTCTATCCAATCCCTTGAAAGAGAGAGACGAGTTTGCCCCTGCAGTTTCACCCAGTCCCTCGGAAGAGGGAAATGAGTTTGCAACTGTTGCCCCCGAATTAGATTTTGTGTTACCGAACCGGGGGGTTTTTTGGGAGTGTTCCCCCACCCGTCCAAGCGAAAAGCGGGGTTTTTCGTTAGCCCCTAGTGCCCCCGGTTTGCCCACATCCACATCAGAAACCTGTCCTCTCCCCTCTCCTGCCCATCCCAAAGCTGCAAGCCCGCGGCGAGTCACTAACGAGTCATCCTCTCCAATTACAGGACAGGAAGCCGGGGAACAAAGAGGAGGGAGCAAAACCGGGGCAGGGCAGCCCGCACCGAGACACCAGCGTGTTCGAAATAAGCCATCTTGGCTGAGAGACTTCGTCTCATCCTAGGGGGGAGGAGTGTTGTGTTCTAATAGTGTAACCTTCTACATGTGATAACAATGTATCTTAACCAATGTAACCTTTCCTACGGGTAACAATATAGCCTTCAGCTGTATCACTATAAACTCTGTAATAGGACGCGAGCTAATGACCACCGGCTGGCAGCAGCGAGCGTCCAAGCTCTCTTGGTCCAAACTCATCAAAGTGCCACAGCGCGGGAAGTTTCCCGCCACTACCTACACCTGGACAAGAAGGGCGTGACCAGCAATGACGTCACGCGGACAGTAGCCAATGGGCTATCGTGGAGCCACGTTCAAATGTTTTACTACTGTATATATAGAGCTATACATCCGCCATTACCTCATGTTCCCTCTGACCACTATGCAATAAACCTGTGTTAAACCAGCCCTTGGCTGTTTTCCTGTGTCTTGGTTCTCATACACTAAAGTATCTGAGGGACCGCATGTCTTATTATGAGTCCATCTGACATTAAGGTCTCCAGGGAAGTTTTCTTTAAAAATACCAGTGGCTTCAGAGGCCTGTCCTACGTGTTTCTCAGACTTTGTGATGCACTCCCTTCCAAGATGTCATCTGTTTCTACCCTGACTGATTTTAGGAAGGGAGTACAAATATATCTTTCTAGACTGGCATGTAATGGCTAATCTGCCATGCTCTATCCTTGCTGATTTCTCAAACATGAAACCAGTGGGCTGGTTTACTTGATTTTATTATATACTGTACTGTATATTTTTACCTAACTGCATTTGTAAGCTGCTTTCACCATTATGTTTTAGTGGAAAGGTAGGCTATAAATGTAATAAAATATATGTATGTAAACACATTATATAAATACACCTTTTGCCTACTGTACTCTGTCTACAAGCTGCAACTTCAGCAACTGACCCCAGGATCTTTGGATTGAATAATACACATTCCACCTACTCTCTCGCCCAAATCTGGCTCTGAAGATTTCAAGATTTTAAATAGAGACTGTGACATTGCCATTTAATGTTGCTCTGCTTGGATGTGTCCAACTGCTATTAAAAAACAAACGTTAGTTCTGTGTTTTTACATGAGCCAAGGGTAGCAGTTAGTCTCTTCCATTATGCATGATTTGTGACTGTACAAAGTGCCAACTAGCTTGCTTTTGTTCCATTAGCAGGTCCCAGCACTTCTGCCAAACTGAACAATCTATTGCTTCCCATATAGATTAATGGATCACTTTACATTTCTAGAAAGCCTTATATTATTGCAGGTTTCAATAAGACTGATGTCATGTTCTGAACACCAATGATCAGTGGGGCTTCAAGGGTGTTCAGGCAATTAAAGCATTTAATGACGTGTGCCTGGTTCTTCCTGATGTCATTTGCTTTCTCGTAACTTTCTGGTAATCATCTTCTGCAAATAGTCTCTCCGCAGATGTGGTGTTTGCTATCTAGTATTGATTGGCTAAACTGATGCAGCAGAGAAGGGAAAGTATGAAGTCGCTAATTAGAAGAACTTGGAGAAATTACTTGTTTAGAATACAGCTTTCAGAACCTCTCAGCCAGTGTAGTGCATGGCTCTGCTTATTACAGCATAATTCTTGACCCAGAAATCTCTATGGCAGTGTTTCCCAAACTATGTTCTGCAAAACACTGGTGGACTTCAATTCCCAGAAACCTAAGTCAGTACATTGGCTGATCAGTGCTTTGGGGAATTGACTTATGCTTCTGGGAATTGAAGTCCAAAAAAACCAAAGACTGGGAAACACTGCTAAATGGAGATTCAAATATCTGCTGTGACAAAGACTTTCTTTTACAAACTGTAGTTGTTTTTTCAGTTGGTTATCCAGTTGTACCTGAATAAGAAATGCCTAGCAATAGTGGTTCACATAGTTGCTGTCTCAAAAAATTGACTAGAGTAATACTCTCTACGTAGGGCTGCTCCTGAAAACAGTATCAAAACTTCAACAGGTAGATGTATGGAAGCAAGACTGATTACTGGCATTAGTAAAAATGATCATATGTCACCAATCGTTGAGGTACTCCACTTGCTCCATGCTCGACTCAAGATGCTGGTTATTATCTATAAAGCCTTAACAGTTTAGGACCTCTGAACGTCTCTCTCGGAAATCAGTTATCCATGCCATCTGCTCCTCTCAATCCACATTGCTAAAACAGGCTACACAGAGGACAACGAAAAAGACAATGGCAAAGAATTAGGGCTTTTCAATGGTGGTCTCCAGTCTCTGAAACAAGTTACCCACTGAGATATACCAGAATCTTATTCTCCTTATGGTCAGGAAATTGGCAAAAATAGAGTTATTTAAAGCTGCCTTCAACAACTAAATACCTAGGTAAAGGTGAAGGCCATCCTTGCTTGAAAGCCAGTCATATCCGACTCTAGGGTTCAGTGCTCATCTTTGTTTCATAGCCGAAGAGCCAGTGCTGTCTGCTTCTGCAGATGTTTCCATGGTCATGTGGCAGGAATGACTAGACACCGTAGTGCATGGAACGCTGTTTACCTTCCCACCGAAGTGGTCCCTATTTATCTACAGTGGTACTTCATACAATGATTTTAATCCGTTCCACGGGGCTCGTTGTTGTACGAAACAATTACTATACGATGCATGCATCGTATAGCGATTTTCCCTATGGGATGCATCATACAATGATTTTTTTTCCTAAGTGGTTTTTCCCATTGAAAAATTGTTGTACGATTTTGTTTTTGAAAATAGGGAAAATTGTTATGTGGGATGCAATTTCCCCCAAAAAACCTAATTGTTATGTGATTTCGTTGCTAGACGGGGCAATTGTTGTATGAGGTTCCATTGTATTTGCCATTTCTTGCTTTCGAACTGCTAGGTTGGCAGGAGCTGGGACAGAGACGGGAGCTCACTCTGTCCTGCAGTATTTAGGAATCTCTAGTTTGTTGTAATTTTTCCTCTTTTCTGTTTTGTATGGCTGTTTGGCTTTACTGTACTATTGTATGTTGCCATATTGTTATGTGGATCTGGTGAGATTTTGGATTAAACCTGCAAACTTCCTCGAGTAGTGCTTGCACTTATGGGGTGCTATATCCATCCACCCATCAGTTATTGATAATGTCTACATATCTATAATTGAGGCTACAGAGTGTCTATATAACTGGGGCACTTCTGGCTATCTTTGATCGTTATCGTTAGTCACTTTTCAAGTGATTAAATTTTCTTCATCATGCACGCCTCTCTTAGCAGTGTATTTTTGCTTCTCCTTGAGGACATATTACTATTGCTAGGCTGTCTTCAGCCTTGAGGGCATATTACTATTGCTAGGCTGGCTTCAGCCTTTTGCATCCTTGGATAGCTTCTATGGCTCCAGCAGACTTCTGGGACTCACTACTGTTACCAAACTTGGCCCTCCCTCCCTTCTGAGTATACCAAGTGACTGGATACAGCAACCTTTTCAATTTCCTACAATGCCCTGGAAAAATGTGGAAAACAGAAATGATCGATGGAGTCATCCAGCCCCTTCTCTTGGTGCCCTGTGACTTTCACCAGGTAAACTTGTAACAGAACTATTTCAAGTGCTGGACAGCTCAGTGGTTTAGGTTCCTGGATATGGAGCCAGAGGTTGGGAGTTCAATTCCCCACTATGCCGCCTTGATAGGGGTGGGCTTGATGATCTGTAACTTTCCTTCAAGCTCTGCCATTCTATAATGGCCATGATGATCTGCCCCTTACACCTCAAACCTAGAACAAATCTCAAATAGCTTTCAGGATTTTATTACTACAGTATTTTCAAAAACAAAGACATGCTCTTTACAGAAAATAAAAGTGAATGCATATCCTCCCAGGATTTTGAGATAACCTGAAGATCTCCTGGTTCTAACTTTAACAAGTACAGTACTGATGACAGCTAAATGATGACACCCAATTATGCTATGCCCTTGTCAGCGACTCCTTCTGGACACATGTCCTACGCTACCTGGCACTAAACTCCCTCCACCTCAGTCCTCTCCTTGTCTCCCTCCTGGGTCTCCAATAATAATAATAATAATAATAATAATAATAATAATAATAATAATAATAATAATAATAATAATAATAATAATAATAATAATAATAATAATAATAACAACAACAACAACAACAACAACAACAACAACAACAACAACAATAATAATAATAACAACAATAATAATAAATTTACATTTATATCCTGCCCTTCTCCCATACACAGGCATCTCCAATTTGGGACTACTGAGACTCCGAGCAGTTTTCCATGGAGTGCTGGCCAAGCAAAATATTACCATTTGCTGCAACCTGGAAGATCCACTCTAAAAGTGATCCCCAGAAAATATTTAAAAGGAGAGAATGGTAGCAGTGTGGCCTCTCCTGGCGTAAGCTGGCTTTGCTGTCCCACTCCCTTACATAAACAACAATTTATTAAAAGAATTGAGATTTATTTCTCAAAAAGGATATTAAAGATACATTGTTCACAAAAATAGGTAAGTAAATACTATATCATACCTGTCAACCCACGGCTCCGGAAAAAACGGGACCTGCGCAGATCGCTTGTGTGCAGGTTGCTTTCCACGCATGCGTGGAAGGATTTTACACTTGTGTAGAACCCTTCCACGCATGTGTGGAAGCGCTCTGCCGCTTGCGTAGGGGCTGCGCAAGCGGCGGAGTGCTTCCACGCATGCGTGGAAAGCGTTTTCCCCCGCTGCCAAATTATGGGGTTTTGGCAGCACGGGGTGGGTTATGACGTCAATCGGCGTCAAATTCCGTGGTAATCCCGGCCAAATCGGGATGGTTGACAGGTGTGTACTATATACATCACTATACAAAAAGATTCAGGAAAAATCAATACTTAGGTTTTCCCCACAACATAATTTCACTCTCTAACTTATTCTAAATCTTCTGAGAGAGCAGGTTTTCCTTCCTTTATTCTTCTTCTGATTCTCTTCTCAATCTCTTTAGATTTACCTCAGAATCACTTTAGATTTACCTCAGAAGGTTTTCCTCAGCTTCACTCGAGTATTTACCTCAGAAAGTTTCTTTTAAGTTCTTTAGAATATCCCTGAAGTTCTTTTTCTGAATCTCCTCAGAAATTCTCCTTCAAAATTCTAAAACTGAATCACCTTCGCAATTCCTTTCCAAAAGTTCCTCTCAGAAAACTTTCTCTAAGCCAGTTCTCTCCCTGACTTTCTCTGATTTCTTTTCTTTTCTTTGCTGTCTCTCTCCTGTCTTTTTAAAAACACCTTCTCTCTGCCTTTTTATCCCTCACCATCTCCCTCCTGCCTTACCTCCTTTACATGAACCAGTCAGATACCTCCTTGTATCCTTTATGTATTCTGCCCGAGACATCACCTTGAAAACAAAAATTTGCATAGTCAAAGCAATGGTATTCCCGGTGGTAATGTATGGGTGTGAGAGTTGGACCATTAGGAAAGCTGAGCGCAGAAGAATAGATGCCTTTGAAATGTGGTGTTAGAGGAGAGTTTTTAGAGCCCCCTGGTCAGCGAAGAGAACAAACAGGTCAATATTAGAAGAAATCAACCCTGAGTGCTCATTGGAAGGGCAAATAGTAAAGATGAAGCTTAAGTACTTTGGACATCAAATGAGAAGGGAGGATTCACTTGAGAAGGTCTTGATGCTGGGAAAGGTGGAGGGCAAGAGAAGAAGGGGGCGGCCAAAGATAAGATGGCTAGATGGTATTGTGGACACAATGGGCACAGAGCTGGGCAGGCTGAGGAGGATGGTGGAGGACAGAGGTGCCTGGTGGGTAATGATCCATGGGGTCGCAAAGGGGTGGAATCGACTGTGCAAGTGAACAACAACAAACTTGTGAGCCTATGGTAGGCTCTACCATGCCAGCCCTGTCCCATGCTTTCCCTTTTATCTTGTTTCACAGAAGTTGCAGAAGCTGACAAAACCTTTGAGTGTCCTTTTGGAACAGAGGCAAAGGAAATGTCAATATGGCTACAGCTGCTTTGGTGATAGTGTGATGCCAATGCTGTAACAAAAACATTATGTTCTCAGAGGAAACTGGTGATAATCTGAGAGTGGTTTATTTGCCACTCTCCAAAAAGAAAAGCAGGAGAGGGAAACTATTTATATAAAGGTATATAAGGAAAGAAAGCAGCCACGTGCTGAGGAGCGGATTTACTGGGATGGGCAGCCGCGCACCTCTGTTCAAAACCCATACCTTAAAAGGAAACACCACCTCTGGCAGTTCCCGTTTCTATTCCTCTCACCAAGCTCCGCTCCGCTCTGTGGGAGAAAGTCCGAAGCACTTTGGCAGGTTCAGGAGAAGCTGCCGAAGCTGCCAAAGTGCTTCAGACTTTCTCCCACATAGCGGAGTGGAGCTTGGTGAGAGGAATAGAAACAGAAACCGACAGAGGTGGCGTTTCCCTTTAAGGTATGGGTTTTGAACAGAGGCACACGGAGGCCTGACCCAGTAAATTCACTCCTTAGCATGGGGCTGTTTGATGTTTGCAGATTGATATGCAGTAGGCAGCATTCATAGGGCCAAACACATCTTTATTTCAAGGTACACAATCTGAACATGAGGTAATGGTGGAGACACAGCTCCTTTTATATGGCACGGTACATTTTGAACTGGTTACATGGTTGTTCATTGGTTACTGTATTTGTGATGTCATTGTGACGTACGACATTCTTCATCAGGTCTACCTGTGGCGGGAATATTTCCCGCGGCTGACTGTAGTTGGATAATCTGTATCATGTGTGTTGATCGCTATCAGCTGCCTCATGATACCATCTAGAGGCAGCGGTAGCTCATTGTAACTGTTGCGATACATTGTCACATACTATCTTAAAGGCATAGCATTCCATACATAACAGGCTGAAAAGATGCATTATACCTATCAGGAGACAACTTCAGCCTGATGTCTATTCTGAAAGCTGAAGTAATTTGCTACAGGGATGGTTCCTCGTTGAACCACAATGGCACTGGTGCAACTTCATGTGGCCAGTTAGCTGCAATAGGAGAGCTGTCTTGATTTACTGTTTTTTACTGGCGTGGTTAGAAGTGTTACAGGAGCCGTGTCACACACAAGGCTTTCTGACATATAACTTGTGTCACACAACTGCATCCTATGCAGCCTTTCCTCAGATCACCTGCATTAATGAAATATGAGGAAACACAGAAGGCTTTTCATGACTTTAACTGAAATCTTGATTCCCTCCATTAATCTTCAAAGCTTTTAGATTTCTTTTTTTGCTTTAAATATTCTGACAATTTGTCAATACCTGATCTCCACCTCTCTCTTCCTTGTTCTTCCTGTTAAATTTTTAATATGTTAATTGTGTTTTTCTTCTCATATGAGCCATCTAGGGTCAAAGTGAAGCCTCATTGTGGATTATGACAATGAGCTGAAGGCAAACATTTCATATCAAGTAGTCTAAATCCCCTCTTTTCTTGTTCTCTTGGGGAATGATTTATCATAAACTGTATTCCTGCTCTGTGCAGGATCAAATCCTGTAAGGGGGTGAGGCTAGAGGTAGAGGTAGGCAGGGCATACCTGTCAACCTTCCCGGATTGGCCGGGATTTCCCAGTTTTTGGCGCCGATTTGTGCCATTTCCCGCCCTGCGCTGCCGAAACCCCAGAATTTGGCAGCGGGGGAAAGGAGGTACTGCACAGCCCTTCTACGCAGGTCACCTTCTACGCATGCGTAGAAGGGTTTTACTCTGGCATAGAACCCTTCTACACTTGCGTAGAACCCTTCTATGCATGCGTAGAAGGGGGATACGGAAGCGTAAAACCCTTCTACGCATGCATAGAAGGCGACCTGCGCAGAACCGTTCTGCGCAGGTCCTGGATTGGCCGGAGCCGCGGTTGACAGGTATGAGGCAGGGGCACTCTTTTTCTCAATCTAATGTCCCCAGGGACAAACAAATCTTGTCAGAAGGCTAAATTAGACTAAGAGCTGTATAAATTAAGCCAAATGTGAATACAACCAACTGCCAAAAAGACAAACAAGTGGATCTCTGACAAATAAACCCTGAACTATCTCTAGAGGCAAAAATGATGAAGGTTGGGATATCCTTTTTTGGGCACATCATGAGAAGACAAGAGTCTCTGGAAAAGCATACAGTAAAACCTCGCATAAAGAGCACCTCACTTAGAGACTAACTCTCTTAAAGAGCAGAGTTTTCTCTGAATGGTCGCCTCGCTTAACTAAAACCAACCAAAAACTCGCTTAACAACTAAATCAGGGTTCGCAATCCCCTACACCCACCAGGAGTCACAACTGGTCATTTACAATGGTGTTTCGCTTAAAGAGCAAACTCGCTTAAAGAACAATCCCATGGAATGCATTATGCTCTTTAAGTGAGGTACCACTGTAAAGCAATGCTGAGAAAAGTAGAAGACAACAGGAAAAGAGGAAGACCAAACATGAGATGGATTGACTCTAGGAGGGAAGTCACATGCTTGAGTTTGCAACAGCTAAGCAGGATTATCGAGGACAATTTTTTTTGGAGATCACTCATTCATTAGGTTGCCATAAGTCAGAGATGACTTGACAGCACAACTTAGTCTACAGTGTTCTGGTTCAGAGTCTGCTTACCTGTGATGTATTACTTCTTATTAGTTCAAACAGGTAAGCAATCACACACCAGGAACTTTCTAAACTGTGCACTTGACTCTGATTTACAGTACATGAATGCAGTTCTAAAATAATTTTTGCAGTGTCTACCTATCTATATGATTTATGTCTTTGCAGGTAGAACAAAATGAAAGAATAAGCATAAACATTTTCACCCCAACCCTTTCATATTGGGCTGGTGGGATTTTAAGATCTCACAAATCTATTTTGGAGTAATTGGCAAGTATATTTCCCTGTCTGGAACAAAGAAGGTCACGGGAGCATTGAAAAAGCTGTGCTATGACAGTGCATCATCCTACTTTTAAAGCAATAAGATTGACACAGATAAAGATGTATGGGAAGACAGGTTGCAGGGGATCATTCCCTGGTGGACTCTTGTTACCTGAGAATATACTTACAACCCACTTACTCCAGTTGAATAGCCAGATGTTCTTCAGAATATTAGGTTTCATGCTGATGGCAAAATGCTTAGCAGTCTTCTAATCTCCGTAAGCAAAATTACATTTTGAATTCCCTTGTTGCTTCATACTAAAATTTTAGTTAGGATTTTTAAAAATGTATGCATACTGACATAAAAGGAAGCATGATATGGGATCTCTTCATAAAATGGAAACAAAGAATGTTCAGAAGCATTAGTGGACAAAATGTTCAAAGTATTATACCACATTGGTATGGTGGTTCGTTGTGGCATAACAATGGAAAATAGACTAGAGATGGATAAAGGATTCATGTCACTAAAACAAGCATAGGGACTGGAAGTGAAATATGGGTATTATGTTGAGAAAGCTGTAACAGTCAATGTGTCCATGCTTTAATAGTGCTAAAATGTATACTTCAG
The DNA here is from genome assembly GCA_035047345.1 of Bradypodion ventrale. Taxonomy (NCBI): domain Eukaryota; kingdom Metazoa; phylum Chordata; class Lepidosauria; order Squamata; family Chamaeleonidae; genus Bradypodion; species Bradypodion ventrale. The sequence goes on along the minus strand of JAWDJE010000005.1, from coordinate 162,496,875 downwards.
TTAACATCCGTTTCTAATTCACCTGGGAAATCAGGTATCTTTGTCACAATTAATACATTTTAAACTTTGTATCATATGAATAAAATGAAAAATACTGGTATAATTGAAGCAAAAAATAGAGAATGAATGTTCCATCTAGACAACCCTTATATTAGTCTGTCGGACAGACAAAACAAGAAAAGAAAGTGATGTGTAGAGCTAGACAAGGACTGGTACAGAGGGTATCCCATCCAAAACTTTCAGTATGATGTCCTGTGACCTGATCATAAATTATCAATGGTCGTAGGGCAGTGTAGACAAAATAATCTTATTTGGGCTACTTGTCCAAACACTCTAGCCCACACTGTGAGAACTAAACACTTACCCATCATTTGTTCTCTTTTTGCCATGTTTCCTAAAGACAAAGTCTCATAACCCCACAGAGATTGTCATCAGCCCACCAGCTGAATATGATACTGAGAGTGCTGGTTATCCATTCTCTAATGCTAACAGTCATAGATGAGGGACCAATATTTCAGCTGTGGAATTAATAATGATAGAAGATAATCTGCTGACAGGTTGAAATTTCTGCCTAGCTTCTTGAGCGAAATACACTTCAGAATCTGTGAAGGCTATGCCTCATAAATAATTTGGGCGGGGGTGTGGGTAAGAGATGCCGAAAAATAATGTGGAGCTAGTTAGAGAAGGTCAGTTTTCTTTCTTGGGGCAAACAAAGATGTGATTTGGCTGAAGCACCCTTAGGATGCAGTTGCTCTTCTTGGGGATCTGATGCAGAATCAGCAGATTTAGAGGGTAAGTATGATGCTGCTGCCCTTGCATATTTGCAAATAAAAGTAATATGACAAGATGCCATAAACCTCCAGTGTTCTCAGTCAAAGAAAACTTAATCATGGATGACTCCAGGAAGGGGAGGATGACTATCAAAGTTTATGAAGTTCCTAATAAGAACATATAAATTATACTTCACATTTATGCCATTTGTAAAAGTATTTATACTATTTTTGCCCTATTATGCAAAACCTAAATTAAAGGGGTGAAGCTACACCAAAAGACAAACAGTTCAATGTTGAGTTGACTCCTCCCTTTCTGTCACATCTCGCCCAACAGTATAGATAGACTAATCCCTTCTCAAGTGGCCAGGCTCAGCCTCACAGATTTCAAGTAATAAAGAAAGCAGAACTCTGTGGGTATGTATACCCTCCTGCTTCTTTGAAAAGTACATGGCAACTACTGCAAACAAGAGCTCCATGTATACATTGGACCACATGCTGCTTTCAGGTTGATATCAAGGACAGTTACAGGCACTGTAACAGCACTGTCAAAACAGCACTGTCAAAACTAGACAAGGGTGGGGGAAAGAGTTGAGGTGGGGGAAATTTGATTTTTAATAGGAATTTACTGATGAATAGAGAGAGAGAAAGCTTTTCAAACACTTAGCATGGAAGAGCAATTAAAAGGAATGACTGAACTAGTAGATAATTCTACACAGAAAAAAGGACTTGAGAAAGGGAAATAAAAGAAGATAAGACATGATATATAATTTACATGCAAAAATAATTAGAGATGTGTATGTAAAGAACAGTGATCTCAAGATGATGCAGATGTCACTTAAAGGGAGAGGAGAGAATATAAGCCTTGTAGTACAAGAGAGTCAAATCTCTCTTTTAAAGAGAGTAGACTAGTTTTTTGTCTGAAATGCTATGGGTACATCTAATGTATACACAGTGACACAGTCACTTTTGACAAAAAGTGATAAATTAATAGGAATGTATTCTACTTGTCCTTTTCTTCTCTCCCCCCCCCACCTCTTAAGTAAATATATCACTTACATCAAGGATCAACTTTTGTAAATCTCTTAAATGCTGCTTGGCATGGAGAAGAAAAGAGCTACCACTACCAGCGCCATAGTACAGAAATGAAATAAGGTTCTCACAGTACCATATTAATATGATGAAATTATCATTAAACTCTTTACTTCTCTGCACAGGTTGATTCAGACATACAGTTGTAATCCGATCAATGTATTTTTCAGAAGGTTTTGTCACAGAAATGTATTAGAGATAGATTTCTTGTATGTATACACATTACAAAAAATGTACAAATCTTCTTTACAGAACTAATTTTAATTATATTCTGACTGCCATTTACATCTCTCCTAGTTTGCATCTCTCTTTGAAAGCACCAGCAAACCACACTTCCTGGAAAAAAGCATTGCTATTCATTCATACACCCAAACTCCCAGAGATGAGACATGTCAAGGAAAGAATCAGATTTCTGATTTCCAAATGAACAGCATACTACTTTGAATAGAAAATTGGTGTTTTACTTACAAATACGTCCATTAGCAGATGCTCCAAAGTGGATTCAAGGTCTTCTAGCTTCGCGGCTAAAGTCATCATGAAGGCAAATATTAGCCTGGATCCAGCAATCCAGAAAATGCAAAGCGTCCCAATCTAAAATTGCTAATATTGGTGTGATACACTAAATTTGCATGGAGTCTGTTTACCAATCTAGCAAAGATACAAGCTTTCTTCAGCTCATTAGGCTAAGCCTCTAAATCATATGGTGCTAAATTAGAGATCACTCTTATTTCATCTAGAAATGAAGCCATAAGCTGCAGGGAGAAGCTGTTGTTTTCTTCTCCTACAAATCACTTCACAATTGGAAGAACTGGGAACCTCCCCAAAAAGAGAAAGAATTTTTTTAAAAAAAAGTGTTTTGGAAAGAGATACACAGAGGGGCATTAGAGACAAGATGCAAAATGAACTATCTTACACTGTGACAGATATTTATAGGAGTACAGTACATGTTTTTTTTTTAAACTCTAGTCTATTTCTCTCTTCATTTCTGACCTTTCAACAAATGGCTCAATACACTAGAGCCTATTGTAAAAGAGGGGCAGCAAGTCCCACAGAAGTTGGCTGTGACCAAAGCCAAGCCAATTCACACAGTCATCCCATCAATAGCTCTTTGTCAAAAGCCTATCAGATGCTCCACTGTCCGTTGTTGACAGAAGACAGTGCAGACGTGTTAGGAACAAGGAGCACTCAAGTTCTGCTCACATTAATTTTTTCCTAAGGGTTTACTACCTTATTTTGCCTACTTAAGGCAAATAAAGCAAAATATAAAGACAAATGGCAGAAATATACAAAACAACCTCATAGCTCCATGATGAATAGACTCTTCCCCTTCTGTAACATCTAGTAGCACACACTCAACTCCTGATATGAGTACAATGTTGTTATGTATGTTAAATTGGATTAATGACATCTTGAACATTCAAATCGCTGATTATCCCATGCAAACTACTGTCAAACAGCCACGCTGTTTGACCCACGAGATCTCGGCAGATCACGAAGTATCGCGAGACTTTGAGCGCGCAAATTTCAAATGCTGAGACGCGCTCTTGAACTGTCAAAATGTATATACTTTGTAGCATGTTTTCAAATCACCCAATTATGTTTGTTCCTGCTCAATTGTATCCAGTTTATTGTGCATATAAGTCCCCATTGTTCCCCTCCAAGTTGTGTTCAGACCCCAGAAATAAAAGAGCTGTATTTCACTATGCTGGTTGTCGCCTCCAGTTTCTGAACATCAAAAATGTGCACCTCCCAGTGTCCAAAAAATCTAATGTGCACCCTAATGTGTATAAATCCATATTGTAGTGATATCATGAAGTTCTGGTGCACAAAACTACACTCTACTGAGGAAGGAGCCCTCCTAAAAAGGGACTGTTGACCACTGGAAGATACATGTACTCTGTAACATACAGGGGAAAGACTTGTTGTGGTAAAGTCATATAATGTAAACCAGGTCCAGTGACAGTATTATTTAATTTAAATTAACTGAAAGCTTCCTATTCTCCCTCCCCTTTCATGTTCTGAGGCTCCTTAGGGCTCCCTTTTGCCCAGGGAAAGCCTTTGAAAGTTTTGGAACTGGGATCAGGGAGACTTTGATAGTTAAAAAAATACTGCTGGATTGCCATTGGAAGTCTCAATCCTAGCATCCGAGATCTGGTGGAAATTTTTGACTAAAGTTCCCCCGCCCGCCCTAAGGCTCCCAAAGCTTCCTCATGACAGAAGAGAGATGTAGGAAGTCTTAGAACCTGAAGGAGCTAGGATAGGAAGCTTTCAATTGATGTAAATTAAATATTACCATGCCAGGGTGAGTTTTTATGGAACAACTTTATGCAACAAGACTTTGCCCATACTCTTTCATAAGCCTACAACTTTCAGAACATAGAATTAGACAGAGATGAGAAAAACTGCATGCTTTTCTGTTTTATTCAAGGAATGCAGGATATACAAGGGGGTTTATCCAGTTCTACACTACATGGTTTTCACCAGCCACTCCTGATTATTTGTTCTTTTGCATTAGGCTTTAGAACTTCACCTGAAGTCCCCTCACCAACAACTGGTTTCTGCCCACTTCTAATAAATCTGGCATGCGTTTTCTGCTGAAGAGGAATGGTGGATAATGATAAACAGATAAAGGAACTCTTTTAAGCTCAGCAAATTTGTTTTGGTTTTCCACCTTGTTATAATGTTGAAGAAATAATTCAATATCGATACTCATTGCAATGCTGAAACAATTTGGTGTATTATTTGTTGCCTTGTTTGTCAGGGGTTCCCAACATTTTTATGCCGTGGGCCTGACCACACCCTCTGGACAGCTGAGCAGGCCGGACCATGCCCCATGAAAGTAGAAGTGGGTGCATTTACAACTGTCATAGATGTGGCCACTTCTGTGTTTACAACAGTCACAGATGCATTCACGTATGCGTGGCGTGTTTTACGGTTGACTTAAATGTGCCTGCTTTCATTTCCAAGTGAGGTGGAAGCAGCAATGGGCCAGATGGAATGGTGACACAGGCTGGGTCAGGCCATAGATTGGGAACCCCTGTTTTAGTTTCTTTCCATTTCTTTAAATAAATTAAAGATATATGAAACAGTATAAAATTTTGAAAATTCTTCTCAAATTTGCATTTTAATGCCTTAAAATACATATAAAAATAATTAGATGAATAGGGAAAATTATCTTCTTGCACTAATAAAGTAGCTTCAATCTCCATTCTATTACTTTCAAAATGCAACTATTTCAACTCCACTATGAAGAAAAAATGAATGAATGAAGCAAAGTTCGGTTTCACTTACCAGTGATAACTTTCGTTCTTCGAGTATATAGTTTGTGAATACACACTCATGGGTTATGCGCCTGCGCAGAACGGCCGATCGGAGGCTTAAAAAGCTATTGGTCAAAAGTTTTGGCGGTAAGACCGCCCACCGTACCGCCCACCCTGAGGCGCCCGCGCGCCATTTTACCTCAGTTCCATACTTAAGCCAAGCACAGGATAAACCAATTGATCTTATCCGTGCAGCTCAACAGGGGAGGCAGGGTGGGTAGTGTGTATTCACAAACTATATACTCGAAGAACAAAAGTTATCACTGGTAAGTGAAACCGAACTTTCTCCTTCGTATAGTTTGTGAATCCACACTCATGGGAGATTAGCAAGCTCACACTTACTTGGTCGGTGGGCAGTCGGATGAGATGATCCCACGATGAAGATGATGACGGTCAGACAGGGCGAGCTGTCAAGGGCGATGGGCCCGGAGCCCCCGAGTGAGGACGACACGGCCAAGCCTGGCGTCCGCAGTGGCTCTGGTGTCCACCCTGTAATGCTGGACAAATGTAGAAGGTCTGGACCAGGTGGCAGCCTTACAGATGTCCTCAAGCGGTGTGCCCTCCAGAAAAGCCGTGGATGTTGCAACCGCTCTGGTAGAGTGTGCCCTGACATGCGGTGGAGGGGGCAGCGATGCCGACTCGTAGGCCAAGTAGATGGTAGAGGTGATCCATTTGGAGAACCGTTGTGCAGATATGGGCTCACCTTTGGATTTGCCCCCATACGCCACGAAAAGGCGTTGCGACTTCCTGAACTCCCTTGTCCTGCTGGTGTAAAACAATAAAGCTCGTTTGACATCCAGCGTGTGCCAAGTCCTTTCTTGGGCGTTAGTGGGGTTCTGGAAGAATGTTGGCAAGGAGATAGTCTGTGCCATATGAAACTGGGAGACCACCTTGGGGAGGAAGGTGATGTCCGCTTGGAGTACCACATGGTCATTGAAGAATTGAAGAAAAGGTGCGTCTGCCCGCAGAGCAACCAGTTCACCAGCTCGTCGAGCAGACGTGATGGCCACCAGAAAAGCCGTCTTCCAAGTGAGGAGATGAGCATCCGCGGTAGCCATGGGCTCGAAAGGAGTCCTGGTGAGCGTGTTGAGGACGGTAGAGAGTGACCATTGGGCCGTCGGAGTCCTGACCGGAGGGAAGGCGTTGCGTAGCCCCTTGAGGAAGCGTTTCACCGTTTGGTCGCGGAAAGCGCCAGAAGCGGGCGAGCCAGCCGGTGAGTGAGCCACCACCGCAGCGAGGTGGTGCTGAGGAGGTAGGTCAAGACGTCCTGCAGTCCCACCTGGGAGAAGGGCGTCTGCTGGGATGCCAGGAAAGCACAGAAACGTCTGTATTTAGAAGCGTAGGACTTCCTTGTGGAGGGACGCCTGGCTAGTTCCAGGATCCTGGATAGTCTGGGGTTATCCTCCACGCGGTGAGGTGGAGGCTGGGCAGGTCCGAGTGGTGAAGCTGGCCCTGCTCCATTTGAAGAAGCGTCGGTGACTCCGGTAGCGTGCGATGCTGAGATGACATGCGCAACAGCAGCGGAAACCATGGTTGACGAGGCCAAGCTGGGGCCACAAGGATTGCGCTGGTCCTGTGTTGGAACATTCTGGTGAGGACCTTCTGGACCAGTGGAAACGGAGGAAAAGCGTAGAAATAGTCCTGATCCCACCGTTTCATGAAGGCATCGCCCTCGGAGTTCGCACCGATGCCCGCCCTGGAGCAGTACCTGTGGCATTTCGTGTTGGACTCCGATGCGAAGAGGTCGATGTTCGGAGTCCCCTAGGCCTCGCAGAGTGACTGGAAAACCTCGCCGTTCAGTTCCCATTCGTGGGTCGTCGAGGTGAGGCGGCTGAGGTGGTCGGCCATGACATTCAGCTTGCCCTGAATGTGCACTCCAATCGGGAAAATGTGCCTCTCCAGGCACCATTCCCATAGTTGCACAGCGAGGTACAGAAGGGTGATGGACCGTGTTTCTCCCTGCTTGTTCAGATACGCCACAGCCGTGGTGTTGTCCGATGCCACTTGGACCGGCTTGCCCAAGAGCAGGTTCTCGAAGGAACGGAGGGCCTTCCAAATGGCCAGTAGCTCCAAGTAGTTGATGTGGTGCACCATCTCCTGAGGCGACCAAGGGTTGTTGACCGTGAGAGTCCCACAGGCAGCCCCCCAGCCGAGGTTGCTTGCGTCGGTCAATATTTGCAACGAGGGTTGCGGGGGGTAAAAGCTCTTCCCCGTTGTAACGTTGAGTGGCGTTGTCCACCACAGCAGCTGGTCCCTCAGCTCCGGAGACGGGGTTAGCCGTTTGGACTGACTCTCCCGGAGTGCGTCGAATTCGTGTAGAAGCCACGACTGTAGGGACCGGAACTTCAACTTGGCATGGGGAACCACGGCCGTCGTTGAGGCCATAAGGCCTAGCAGTCTTTGAGCCTTCTCCGCTCGGACGCACAGTTTGGTGCGAAAATCGTTCACCCCCTGCGCGATGTCCTGCAAGCGCTTCTGGGGTGCAAAGGCTCTGGTTGTAAGCGAGTCGAGTACCGCTCCGATGTACTCGACGCGTTGAGAGGGAACCAACTTCGACTTGGTGAAGTTGATCCTGAGGCCGAGACTCTCCCTGAGGTGGACCGTGAATTGCGTGTCCCGAATGGCCGACGAGCTGGAGGGGGATACGATCCGCCAGTCGTCGATGTATGGGAAGACTCTGATTCCCCGCTGGCGAAGGAAAGCAGCCACCGGAGCCATGCATTTGGTGAAGACTCGTGGTGCCGTGGCCAGACCGAATGGTAGGCATCGGTACTGGTACACCGAATCGCCGATGCGGAACCGGAGGAATCTTCGGTGCTCCTCGAGGATGGAGACGTGGAAGTACGTGTCCTTGAGGTCTATGACTGTGAACCAGTCCCCCTTGTTGATGAGGGGAAGGACGGTCTGCAGGGTCACCATCCGGAACTTCCTGGTGTGGATGCATTTGTTGAGGAGGCGCAAGTCCAGAATCGGGCGGAGTCCTCCGTCCTTCTTCTGAACCACGAAGTACCTCGAGTAGAAGCCGTTGTCCCAGTCGGGCGGTGCCACCCGCTCGATGGCTCCCTTGGACAGAAGAGTTGATATTTCTTCCTCCAGATGGGGGGACGAGGTGGTGAGACGATGTCGTCCTACTCGAGGCGCTTGCACGAACTCGATGGCGTAGCCAGAGGACAAGATCTTTAAGACCCACTGGTCGTCCGTGATGCCTGACCATACCTGGAGGAAGTTCCGGAGGGGAAGGTACGGGATGTGGAGCGAGAGAGACTCGGCCGTCGCAGCTTCAAACGCGCGACTTGGACTTGGCGTCCGAACGCTTGCCCTGCCCGTAGGGCTGGTAGCGAGGCTTGTGCTGGCGTCACTGCTTGTAGGAGCCAGACCTGGGCTGTTCCGCGGGACCACCCTGTTGTTGGGGGTTTCCTTGGTAGCGCCGCGTGAAGGGCTGGAACCTGGCGGCAGGAGCCGGCGTGGTGAGCCCCAGGAACTTGGCGGTGGAGTTGGTCTGCCGCATCTCATTGAGGACCTTGTCCGTGTCCTGCCCAAAAAGGCCCTGTCCATCGAAGGGAAACTCCTCGATGAGCTTCTTCATAGCATCATCGAGGGAGGTGCCCCTAAGCCAGGCGTGGCGACGGAGCAGGATCGCAGACGACATGTCCTTCGCCGCATAGTCATTTATATGCCTGGCTGTACGCATTTGTTGCTCCGCCAGGAAATCGCCCTCGGATGCCAGCGCGTCGATCCATTTCTGGGCGTCGGCGGGTAACTTCGCCGTTTCGGCCCTCACTTGCTCCCAGAGGTGAGACTGGTACAGGCCCATGGCGGCCGAGTAGTTGGCGGCGCGGAGGAAGAGGGAACCGGTGGCGTAGAATTTTCGGCCCACCGCGTCCAGCTTCTTCCCTTCCGGGGTCGAAGGCACCGGGAACCCGCTGGTGGCCGTCCTGTGCTGGAAGGCCTTGACCACCAGGGAATTTGGCAGGGGGTGTGCCTGCAGGAACTCGACGTTCTCGTCCAGGACTCTATACATGCCGTCAAGCCTGGACGAAACGGAGTGTGCTGACACCAGCTTCCTCCATGTCGCCTTCGCCGACGTCAACATGGACGGCAACATGGTGATGTGCACCGGCCGTACCGCCTTTCTGTCCAGCTTAGCGGTCATTTGGTCTTCACCTTCCAGTGGGGGCTGGTCCACCTTCAGGTTCAGAGCAGTGCCGAGTCGTGTCAGCATGGCCGTAAGCGAGCGTTGATCCTCACCACGCGGTGGGTCAACCGCGCCGATGGCCTGGTCCGGCGTCCTCTCGGCGTCGATGTCTCCCTCGTCCTCCTCCGAAGAGGTGCTGGAGTCATCGGAGGATGAGGGAGGAACTCTTACATCCACGTCGGGACCGCGCCAGTACGGCCTGGGCGGGCCGGCGGGATGGGAGTCCACCGCATCGACGTCTGGACCAACCCGCGACGATGTGGGTGGGCCAGCGGAGCGGATACTCGACCCTCGGGAGGTCGGAGGGGCCACAGCAGGGCCAACATCCCTGGGGCTTGCGGTGGTCGGAACCGGAGCCGCAGAGGCCGCAGGCATGGAGGTCTTAAACTGGTTGGCAAAAGTCTGAGCCATGACCTCAAACATCCCTCTCAGGAGCTCCATCTGGGCTGGATCCGGCATCGTCGGGAGTGACGAAACGGTGGCTGACGAAACGGTGGCAGGTGGAGCCGGCGACGAAACGGTGGCTGGTATAATCGGCGACGAAACGGTGGCCGGCATGGTAATTACCGCGTTGTCGAGCGTCGGGGTTCTGGGCCTTGGGGAGACAGAGGCCTGTCTCGTAGGCGAACGTGCCCTCCCATGAGGCGGCGACGGGAGTACCTGAAGTGGGCGAGCTGGAGCCCCAGCCCTGCGTCCTTTTTCAGGCGATCCCGAGGAGGACCGTCCTCCCCAGATGGAAGACCCAGGAGACGGACATCTCGCGACCGAGTATGGTGGCGAAGGTCCCGGGGAAACAGGGGTGCGCGGAGTAGGCGGGAGTGATCGCCTCTTCTCCGGCGCGTGCTTCTTTTTCTTCTCCCCGTTCTTGTCTCTCTTCTTCTTCTTCTTGATGGTGGTGGAAGAAGAGGTCGAAGGCGGAGGAGGCTGAGAGACACCAGCCGAAGTAGAAGCGGCCGCGACGGGAGCCAGAGAGAGTTCCATCAGGTGGGCCTTAAGCCGGTAGCTCCGGTTCTGCACGGCCAGACGAGTGAATTTCTTGCAGTGAGGGCAAGACTGGCTCTGATGAGACTCTCCGAGGCAGAAAAGGCAGAGGCTATGCCCGTCGGAAGCCGGAAACTTTTTCAGGCAAGCCGAACACTGTTTGAAGGCCGCGGCCATCAAAGAAAAAATTCTTCCAACGGAAGTTTCTGGAACGCGGATACCCCGAAGGGCTGGCCAGCCGCCACCCCCTTGAGGGGGGAAACGGTGACCGAAGCAAGTAGGTAACTGAGTCCACCAGAAGGAAGAAACAGCACCGGGGTGGCGATCCTGCCCAAAGGACAAGATCACCGAAATTTTTTTTAAAAGTTTGCCAAAAGACTTTCCCTCAGAAGGGCGAAAAAATTGAGGAAGCTCTCAACGATCGTCCTGCTGCTACGGCGGAAAGAAGAGAACTGAGGTAAAATGGCGCGCGGGCGCCTCAGGGTGGGCGGTACGGTGGGCGGTCTTACCGCCAAAACTTTTGACCAATAGCTTTTCAAGCCTCTGATCGGCCGTTCTGCGCAGGCGCATAACCCATGAGTGTGGATTCACAAACTATACGAAGGAGAACTATAATTGTGAACCCCATACATAACACATTTCCCAAGAATTTTAGTGTCTGCAAGTATACAATTGGTGCAGCTCTGAAATACCCTCTCTTTTCAAACCTTGAAAAGGGATGGGATAGAACTTATCTATTCAAACCAATTTTGATTCATTTAAAGGTGATTTTATATACCCTTATGCTCGTAAATAACTCATTTCTTGTTTTAGAACACACTTCATAATGATGTATGGGTTTTAAATCTCTCATTTTATCTTATTTCTTCAACTAAAGAAGAGTGATAAAAATACAGTGTATAAACAAATGAATTGGAGCAAAGACTAGGCAAACAAATGTTCTGGGTGATTTATAAAGATGAAGGTAGGTGTAGCTTAGTGGGACATGAAGCTGTAAATTGTGCCTACTTGTACTTGATTATAGTTGATGTAGTCTTTTCAACTAGCTTGCAGAAAGGGAGCGATGGGTGACTTTTACTGGACAACTGTATGACAGTCTATTTAGTGCTTGCTGTGATGGATTGCTTCAACATTAATGAAGGCAGAACAAGATGTTTCTCTAGCAGACACATTCTCATAGAGGCAGTTCCTGGTGCAAGATAACAGATTGGGTCCTTCTCAAATAGACCTTTCAGCACAGCAGAAAACATGAAAATTCACAAACCGTTTTCTTTGAAATAGCTGTCCAGTAGAAACAGGCATTATTGCCCCTAAGATTGTTGTTGTTCAGTTGCACAGTCGATTCTGACCCTTTGTGACCCCATGGACCATTGCCCGCCAGGCACCTCTGTCCTCCACCATCCTCTAAGGCAATCCCTAAGAGTCCCAACTTTATTTTACAATAATAACGGTTCTTTGGAAGATGCCAGCATTAGAAAGAAGACAGAACTTTGTTGAGTAGGAGTTAGGGTTGCCATATGTCCTAGAAAACCGGAATTGTCCCGGATTCAAGGTTGGAAAAATTGTCTCAACCAGTTCAATAAAAATCTTGTTAAACTCTTGGATTTTCGAACTCTCGCCATCAAACAAGTTTAGCTTGCCTCTCCTCTCCTATCTTTCTGAGCCTTCCCTTCCTGCCAGCGCGGCTCTCGCGATAAAGTGTAGCTTCGGAGACAGAGAGGAAAAAGCAGGAAGGTGACTTGAAGCAGCCCCACAGGGACTTTACAGGGCTTCACACGGGGTCAACAAAGCATCCTCCTGATGGTGTGGGAAGAGGGAAAGGTGGCTAGCATGGAGCGCCATAACACTGCACTGGGTCCCAAAATCTCGACGGGCACACCGACAAAGGAACCTGTGTGTGCTTTGCATATCAAGCTGAAAGCGCCAGCTCTCAGGTAGGGCTGCTTGTTTTGGGTTGCATCAACTAGCAAAGCTGATGAGCAGATTCGAGAGCAAAGATATGGGGGATGAAAGGGCAAGAGGCATGTTTGGAAGGATGTTTTTGTGTGGGTTTCCTTACACTTGGCTCACTTACAAAATCTGTCCCGACCATCACCTAACTTGGTAACACACGTTAAAGTTGACCAGTTCCTTAAAGTAGCTTGTGCTTCTGCACAATATTGTATGGAAGATAGTAACATCTTTCTGGGATTTCTTTCCATGTTGGAATGGATTTCTTTTTTATAAAAAAAAACAAAGTAAGGAGACTAATAACAAACAAATAGAATGCATGCCGAGGTAGGAAGATCAAGGGCTAATCTGAGAAAGTGGGGTTTCCCTGTAGATGGTAGCCTGTGTGAATGCGGAGAAGAACAAACTATTCTCTACATGGTACAATGCACAGGGTGCCCCTCAACGTGCACTGAGAAGGACCTTATGTTGGCAAGAGGAAATGCTGTTGAGGTGGATATTGGGTGAATGTCATCTAGTGGCAATGACACTGACTGGGAGGTGGAAGGTCAGCAGCTCAATTCCTGAGTACTGCAGATTGGAATGAGCTCCCGTCTTAGTTCAAGCTCCTGCCAACATAGCAGTTGGAAAGCAAGAAATTGCAAGTAGATAAATAGGTAACAGCATTCTGTGCGCTCCAGTGTCTAGTCATGCCTGCCACATGACCACGGAAACGTCTGCAGAAGCAGACAGCGCTGGCTCTTCGGCTTTAAAACAGAGATGAACACTGAACCCTAGAGTTGGATACAACTGGCTTTCGAGCAAGGGAAACCTTTACCTTTACCTTATATGCTGGTGGTGCCTCTGATACAAATAAAGAATGCATCTAAATATCTAACTAGTTCATCACTAATTTACCAGAAAAGAGTTAGATAAAAGGTCAAAGTTGCAGATTTTAATGTCGGGCTGGAAAAAACAGCTGAGTCATTTAATTGCAATAATACATTTTCACAAACCACACAAGTGCTTCCTTGTAACATTAATGTACAATGGTCATTAATACAACACAGCTTATTCTCTGTAGGTCTATTGACAGAATGGCACAATGAGCTGTCTTAGGAGTCACTGATATCACTCATATTGGGTCTCTTGCCTGCATTAAAATCTCATTGGCTAACATGGCTGTAGCCAGGATTCTAGATGTGGGTGGGCGAATACTTTTTCAGGGTGGGCTACAAAGCATCTTTTTCAATACATTCTTATAGGGTGGGCAAACTGCTAACTCTGGGTGGGCCAAGCCCATCCTGGGGGGCCTCTGGCTACGGCCCTGTTGGCTAACCAATGTCATCTTGGAAGCTGATGCTCTTATTTGACAGAATTGGTCAGACAGACTTCACCCTTTCCCCCTTTCTTTCCCCTTATTCATAAGGAATGGGTTTTAAAGATTTCCAAACCAGCAGACACTGCATACAGTGTCATGCACAAGACGGAGAAAGCTTCAGTTGGACATATAATGACCTCCTTGATTCGTTCTGTTTTCCCTGTTGCCACCTGTGTCATGTAGCTTCCCTGCTTTACTGGCCTCAGCTAAGGAATCTAAAGAAGTATCTGAATTTGAACACTAGGACTATTGCCAGATTCAGGATATTTTATGTCCAGTGTTAAAATGAGAATAATGACAGGCAGTTAAAGCTATTTGTTGAACTCTGAGCCACACAGAGAATGAACATTTGCTCCAAGAAGGGGAAAGCGGGGAGAGGAGGCCGCTTCTTGTTTTGAGCATTCCAATGTTCGGTATGCAATGGGATGATTTGAGACAGCTAGAACGAGTAAATAGAATGCCTTCCCAACTCCTTGGTTATTGAGCTGTACTTTCCTAAACCGTAGTTGTGGGATCAAATCTTTGCATTCTCTTCTGCATAAAATAATTCTGATACAGTACATATACAAAACTGGCATATCAAGTAACAGCTGGCATAGGAACTGTCCCTGTTTTAAAAATGCAAAGGGGTATTCTAAGAAGCATTCAAAGATTCAATTTACCACTTGAAGGATTATGGAATACAGTACATCCAATAAAGCAATGCATCATACAGAAAAACAACCCCAAACCTTGTTTTTTTTTTCCACTCTGAAAGAAGTATTTTGCTGTCAGGTCAATCACTGTGACTAATAAGGCATGGGAAAGTTTTGCCTCTCCATTAGCACGGTGCCTGGCCGTTTTGGCACCTGGAGCTTTACTGTTCTAGTGTTTAAACTTGGGCAACATGAGATCAGCATGTCTAGGGTGAGGTCAGAGAAATTAGGATGAACACCTGGACCTGAGTACACAATGAGCATAACTGGTTCCCCACTGAGTCTTTTTCATGCTTCCATCTGCCTGGTGATTAATGGCTAGATTAATGGCTCAGGGTGGCAGTATTATTGCCCTTCCAGGAGCACACTTTTTGTGCCTTCTAAATTTTGACACTCCAGTCCAGATCCCTGGTCATCTTACCTTAGTTACATCTCTGCCATCCAGATGTTTGGGACCACAATTTGCATAATCAATACCATTTACTGTGCTTGCCTGAGAACATGGTAGGGCCAAAGGATCTCTATTCCAGCTAAAAGCTACCTATCAAAAATAAAGGTTGGGTTATCAATGAATATTAAAAGGATACTACATACTTTTTTTTACAATTTGTATCTATTACAAAATGACTTCTAATAAAAATATATGCTATACATATGTTATTTACCAGTGTGTTCACACTGTCAAATTCCTCCATGTATCAAAGAGGAAGAACTGTAGACTTCCATATAAACTCCAAACAATCCCACCTAGCACAATGCCTGCTTCATTGGTCACAGCTAAGATGCTCTAGGAAGTTCCTAAATCTGAACACTGAACAATTGTTAATTTTATCATATCATGGAAGCTATAGTTGAAAATCATCTGGAGGGTCACAGCTGTACATTCTTGTTGTTCAGCATTGTTCTTGATAATGCAGAACAGGAGTTGGTGTAAGCAGGGAGATCAGTCATAAGCCTGGGCTCCTAATTAAGAGATGAACTGCTCAGAGCACACCCCAAACTCCCATTGTGCATTCATGAATCCGTGTATGGAGAAAGTATGAGCTGATCACAGGCATGCTGCTGAATTCACACTCCTCTGATTTCAGAAAGAAAAATTGAGCCTGTTTACCTTATTCTCAAATATTGAACCTCACACCATTTCTGTTCTGACATCCTTTGGTAAGTTCATGTAGTCAAGTCATCAGGGCTTTTACAGGTAAACTGAGAACTGTAGCAGCAAGAAAGGAAATTAAGTCAACATTAAGTTTTAATGTTGACTTGTTTGCCAATACTTTGCATTTAATCAAGGGTCACTGACTCTGGTCATGCACAATAAACTGCACAATATTCAGCTTCATTCCAGAGACAAGAACATCTAATCAGGACTTTGCTTGCATAAAACATGTTTCGTCTCTAGGGCAGGAGCTGCTTTAGAATCCAATTGTAGCTGTCACCATCAAGTAGACATTTTACATTATAAATAAAAAGCCTCCCAGAAAGAATCAGCTATCATAATCCGTCCCCAAATTTATAAGTTATGGTCTCTTACTTGTTTTGGATACGGCTGAACTTTTTCAGAACTCATTACTGTTCTCGGCTACGTTATCTTTTATTTTCTGGGAGACCTGTTGTGGAACATCAGGAGGAGGCTTTACATCTCAATATATTGACAATGTTTATTTGAGAGAGCACAACTCATGAATCTCTCATATGTTCAAGAGAAAATCACTGCCATTTAGTCTATTATTCAGATTGATGGCAGCCCTCCTCAATCGCCTCCACCGCCTCTCATGGAATCAAAGCACACTGTTGTGTCATGACCTCATTCATAGTCACATCTGGGAGATACCATACAGCTGCTTTCCTCTAATAAGAGAGTCTTTATCTTCAGATGATTGACTGGAAATATTTGGAATCTGGAGATTTGGAATTAAAATAGGAACCATGACTTGAATTTAAAGGGCCACAATCTTAAATCAATATCTTTCAAGCCAGTATATTCAGGTGAATATTTCCCAAACAGATTGGAGGTTTTTTAAAAAGATTATGACAGGTGACCTGATTATGTGATTGTTTAATATGAAGAGTAGAGATGGTAAATAATTTGCAAAATGAATATAATATATGACGTCATTTATTTTTACTCAGTAAAATTACATCACATAATTTTTGTTCAGCATAGCATTACATCTGGTAAGCATAACACTAGCTTAGCCTGGCAATGTGGCCACGGTTTGGAATTACCTCATTTGGTAAGAAAATCTACCCAGCCCAGTCCTTTTTATGATTTATGCATTATTTCTCTGAGATGCCCCTCATTAAATTAAAATGTAAAAGAAGACACTTAGTATAAACTGTTGCAGGGCTTGGAAAAAGTTAATTTCTGGACTACAAGGCCTATAATATCATAGTCAGCATGTTTTTTAGCATCGGGGACATTCTGATAGTTTAGAGGCTGTCTACATGAGCATATGGCCTGCTCTTTGAGGCAGGTTGGAGGCCAATCTGCCCCACTGTGTCCTATTTTGAGACTCCATCAGGAGTTCAACTAAGTTGTCCCATTATATTTTATCATGTTCCCAGCATATGTGCAAGACCCTCGTGGCTAAAGGACCAATTTCTCAGCTGATCAGAGGAGGACTTCCCCATCAGCTAAAAAGCACTGCTGTCACTAAAAAGTACTGCAGTAGGTCCCTTGGCAGAAGCCTAAAGGGTCAGCTGGGAACTGCCACTGATGAGGGTGCTAATGGGGCTGCTGTACCTGTTGGGGTTCCCAAAGCCCAATCAGCTTGCTGCAATGCTTCTGCCACTTTCCAGCTAATGGGGGGAATCTCACCCCAACAGCTGAAAAGTGGCCGCTACAGCTGCAGCCCCATCAGAGGTGCAAAATGCTGTCTGGACACAGGGATGGCACCAAGCAGCATTTTGCATATCCCTCAACTTCAAGAAGCTTTTAAAAAGCCACTGCACACCAGTCCAGGAAGGCTAGACAAGTCCATAACCTCAAAAAGTTACATTTCTAAGCTGTGCTCATTCAGCAAACAGGGTATGAAGGGACATGTGTAAATGCAGGCACACATATTTGTCAATGTTAACTCATTACTCCCTATGACTATTGTAAACTCTGTGACCCGAGCACTTCTGTTTTGATCATCCAAGTTCCTTAATTTACTCTACAAAAATTTAAGAAACTGCTGTTATTCCTATCCAGTTCCAAATTCTTTTCTTGATTCTGAATTTGTTTGCTGGATGGTAGGTGGAATTCTAGCATTGGGCCATGAGGTCTGTGGAGGACAAGTGAGACTACACTACATTTCCCAACAGGCAATGCAGGAATATATGTGGATATAGCAGTACAATAGAACTTCGCATAACGACCAAACTCCGTTCCACAAAGTTGGTCACTATGCAATTTTTAGCGCTATGTGATTCAAATGGGCGATACCTCGGATAAGGACCAAAAAATGGTCGCTATCCAAGGTCCTATACCACTATACCAAATACCTCGGATAACGACCATTTTTAGTGGTTTTTAGCGTTATGCAAGGTATTGCACTAGCAAAAAAACCGCATTGTTATGCGAATAAATCGTTATGTGATGTGGTTGTTATGTGAGGTATTACTGTACTAGAAATGGCAAGAGATTGCTCAGTAAAAGAGTATATTCCGTAAAGCTGTAAATGGTTGAATTACCTACAAATAGGGTCTGTTCTACTGTCACTTTCAACATACATATGCTTAAGGAAGCAATATAAAATAAGAAATATTAAGAAGCTGTGCTTCATTAGAGAGAGTGCTTCTGTTTGGTGAATCGGGTCCGAAAAACTCAGTCTTCTCGGACCTCTGGCCTAAGTGTGCCTATCCTGAAGGAGGCCTGGAAGGTTTCAACCAGGAACCAGGCCTTATCAGCAGTGGCCCCATGCTTTGGAATGCTTTGTCACCTTATTTTTACCAGGCTCCCCTCCCTCCAATTATTCTGTAAACTTGTAAAGGCTGAGTTGTATAAGGAAGTATTTAAGAGCATCTTGCCCTTGCGATAATTTCTCTCCTTCACTCAGTATTATCTGTTTCATTTGCATACCACCATCATTTGTTGCATTTATATTTAATTTGATAGATTTATTTTATTATTGTGACTTTGTTTATGTCGGGTTAGGCTTAGTGGTTAAGAAGCTGAACTTGATGACTGGAAGGTGGGCAGGTTGAGTTCCAAGTGCTGCATGATGGAGTGAGCTCCTGTCACCTCGCCCAGCTCCTGCCAGCCTAGCTGGTTGAAAGCAAGAAATTACAAGTAAATAGGTAACACTTTGTTGGGAAGGTAAACAGCATTCTGTGTCTAGTCATGCCTGTCACATGTCCATGGAAATGTCTGCAGAAACAGACAACGCTGGCTCTTTGGCTGTTAAATGGAGATGAACACTGAACCCTAGAGGCAGATATGACTGGCTTTCGAGTAAGGGCAACTTTTACCTTTATCTAGCCTTCTGTCCATCTAACAAAGAATCAACAGTTAATGAACAGATATGCCAAAGACAGACAGAAAGATGTATTTATCGGTGTATCTCTTTCAAACTTCTGCTGGCAACTTGTATGTAACAATGTGCAATGTGGCCTATGTATAAGCATGCAGCCATATAGCTTATAGTGAACAGGGAGCCAATTCACCCAGAGATCTCAATTAATTTGCAAGTACAGTATTGTGACACTCATATGAATTAATCCTGAAGCTGAGATCAAGGAAGTTGAGGGGGAGGAATGGAATAGTACTGGGATCAAGTCCCAGAATAACTATACATTTTTACATCAACAAGGCTTGATCCATTTCTGGAATAAAGACCGGCTGACCAGATGGGCTGTATGATGCTTCTGCTACTGCTACAACCTGTGCTCAGGAGCCAAATAGCTAAGAGCATGAAATTAGATTTTAAGCTTTAGCAGCTCCAGACAGATGTGCTTCATTTTAAAACATTATAGAGGCAATCCCAGTTGCCATTTCTCCCTTCTAGCTTGGATTGTTGCTTTGCTCAATCATTCAGAGTTCAGTAGGTTGGAGATCACATACGGATAATCTACTTTCAACTCCCATTCTACTCTACTTCCTACCTTTGCTGTTTATTTGTGTCTGTGTGTATTCATATACTGTAATACCTCAGATAACGAATGCATTGGACAATGCTAAAATCAGATAACATCGGGGAAATTGAGGAAGGCTTTTGCACTGCACAACGTTAAGACAACGTTGTGTGATGCAAAAGTTTTCCTCAAATTCCCCGACGTTGATCTCTGCCGCAAAGCCCGCAGGCCTGCTGGCTTTAGGTCAGAGATCTCTGGAGGCCTCCTTGCTGGGGGTGGGGGGCAAGGGGACCTCCGTAGAGCCAAGCTTCAAACTGCCAGTTTCCATGGGGTGAGAGGACGTGTGGCTGCTCTCCTCCAAAGGAAATGGGCAGCCTGAGCATCAGGCCGCCGGCTTCCTTGGGGTGAGAGCCCACGTGTGCTCTCTCATCCCAAGGAAACGGGTGGTCTGAGCATCAGGCCACCAGTTTCCTTGCGGTGAGAGCCCGCGCAGCCACTCTCCTCCCAAGGAAATGGGTGATCTGAGTGTCTGAGCTTGGTTTGGGGGAATGCGCGTGGGCACGCCCGTGTGCGTTCCTCCAAACCAAGCTGGGGATCAGACGCTGTGATTCCTGGCTTGATTTAGGGGAATGTGTGTCATGTGCCCATGCACATTCCCCAAACGAAGCCGGGGAACAGATGCTGTGATTCCCAGCTTGGTTTGGGGGAATGCACGTGGGCATGCCTGTGTGCATTCCCCAAAACCTAGCTGGGGATCAGATGCGCAGACTCTCACCCCAAGGAAATGGGCAGTCTGAGTGTCGTACTGCCCATTTCCTTGAGGTGTGAGCATGCACATGCACTCTCACCCCAAGGAAATGGGTGGTCTGAGAATTGGGCCACCCATTTCCTTGGGGTGAGAACCTGCGTGTGTGCTCTCACCCCAAGGAAATGGGCTGTCTAAGCGTTAGGCCACCTGTTTCCTTGGGGTGAGAAACTGCACATGCACTCTCACCCCAAGGAAATAGGCATTGGGTCACTGGTTTCCTTGGGGTGAGAGCCCGCGCACGCCCTCTCACCCCAAGGGAAACTGCTCAGACTGCCTGTTCCCTTGGGGTGAGAGGGCATGAGTGGGCTCTCACCCCAAGGGAACATGAGGTCTGAGCGGTTTCCCCAAACCAAGCTGGGAATCACAGCGTCTGATCTCCGGCTTGGTTTGGGGGCCCATGCAGATTCCCCCAAACCAAGCCGGGTATCAGAAAATGTGATTCCCAGCTTTGGTTTGGGGGAATGCACATGGGCACGCCAAGCTGAGGATCAGATGTTGTGATTCCCGGCTTGGTTTGGGGGAATGCGCGTGGGCGTGCCCATGCGCATTCCCTCAAACCAAGCTGCAGATCAGACATTGTGATTCCCGGCTTGGTTTGGGTGAATGCGCGTGGGCACGCCCATGAGCATTCTCCCAAACCAAGCCAGGGATCAGATGCTGTGATGCCAGGCTTGGTTTAGAGGAAAGCGGGCAGGTGCAGTCACCCCCGGCTTGCCCCAAAGGAAGCCAGCTTTTTAAAAAACGGTGTGCGATAAATGTATTGCATAACGTTAACAATCGGAAAACGCTAAGACTCGTGGAACCAAGTTTTAGCGTTATCTGGGGTATTACTGTACCTAGATATATACACTCATACTTGGATGTGTGTAGGGGTATACCTGCAAAGGTACCGCGTTTCAAATAGTGAGCTATTCAAAGTTTCAGATTCACACAATGAAGAATACAGACAATAGGAACTAAGAGATACCATGCTATTCCAGTTCTTGTTTATAGTGGATGTTACTAGCAGTTCTCTATGTGACAGTGCTCAGATCTCTTTCATTCTATGCTCAGATCTCCTTCATTCTAGCCTTTGCTTTATTCTCAGTTTCATTCTCCCTCCTAAGAAACTGAGCTGAAAAATGAGAGAAATTGCCTACAAGAGTTTTGAAAACACAAATGTTTGGCACTCAGGTGTGCTTCCGACTTATATTCAGCCAACAATCATCTGTTTTAATAGTAGTTACTGTGTAGTTTCTATGCTGATTTGCCTGTAAATTTGCAATAGCAGAGGTCCAGCATCCCATATGCCAGTCACTTCAAAATAGTACCATCACTGGGGAAAACTGGCAGCTGTCACTACCCTTTGTTGTAAACGTACAAAGTCTCTGAATACAAATTCTCACATTATCATTTTTACATGGGTATAGTAGTTTATGGTCAAGGAAAGGTATTTTCTCAGGGGAGAACAGATGACATCTCTCTTTTCTATGAAGACGCCCACATTCTGCTCTTAGAAACTTGCAATATAACATCAGAGCCAGTGATGCAAACTAGGCAAACATTGCACAGTTTAAGTGCTAAAATAAAAAATAAAAAAGTGGGAAACTAGTCCTCTGTACCTATCCAGAGAAGAAGCCTTCTTGGTACTGGCTTCACACAGGGAATTTTGGAACATCTGAATGTTTCTACTTCCATTATTAATTGATGACAGGGGATCTCTCCCTCTGCCCCATTCTGCTCCCAGTTTTGTGACAGAAGGGAGGCCAATATCCTTCTGTTCATTTGGCAGATGCCTGTTGTCTGGAAAGTGAATGGAAAAGTGAAATGGAAGTAAATGGAAGTCTCACATGAACAGACCCACATTTCCAAAGCTATAGCAGCATTATTTTTTTAAAGGGGTAATAGACATTACTCCCCCCCTTAAAAATAACATTTCTCATGCTTGACATGTTAGCAATGTATTAATATGTTATATTTCATTGAAACTACTATACATACTCTCTTTCAACAAGCACAGAAATGCCAACCATCTCATCTCCCTCTGTTTTAGGCAATATTGGCAAAGATTAAAATATATATTTTTAGAAAATACTGTTATTTACAAAATAACATTTTTATACCAGCATTATGCCAAATTCTACCTTTACAGAATTACATACAGTGGAACCTCAGTTAATGAACATTTTGGTTAACATAATATTCCATTAGTGAAAGGAAATTCAGAGAAAATAGTGGCATGGCTAACAGTTTTATTTCACATAATGAAGCTTTTTTTTGTGGGGGGGGGGGGGGGAGGGCTGCTTAGGCATCCCCTGCCACTTTCCACAGTGGCAGGAGGGTATTTTGAGCATTTCCGTTCCATTTATGGATTTTCCCCCCTCACATTTTCGGTTCATTTTGGCAGCTTAAAAGCAGCATTAGGCACTTCCGCAGTGGTGGAGGAACTAACAGCTGACTGTTGGGTCATTACCAGAGCTGGCCACTAGAGGGCAAAAAGCACGGTTTCCCATAAGAATGCTTTGAAAATCAATTTCATCTGTTCCAAAGGTTAGAAAAAAGCAAAAGCAAAAGAAAGAAAGAAAACTTTTTTTGTTGTTGTTCAAAATTCTTCATAAAGTGTACTTTGGAATTTTTCACCACTTTATAAAGAGTTTTGAACAGAAAAATAGATTTTTTTGGGCTTTTTTCTGACATCTGGAATGGATTAATTGGTTTTCAATGCATTCCTATGGGAAACCACGTTTTGGTTAAAGTAATTTTCACTGCAAGAAATGTCCCGCAGAATGCATTAATTACATTAACTGAAGTTCCACTGCAATTACAAAGACATCCTTTGTAGCCAGTGAAAGTGATTACAAGTAGCTCTGGCTCAAGAGAATTCAACCACACCACTAAGAATAAGCTACTGTTATTTCTGAGATCTTGGGTCATAACCATGTGTAGGGAGTGACAAAGGTGAGATAAAGTTGCAGCTTTAAATGAATAAATGTAAACATAATAATTTCAATATTTATAGTACAAAATTAAAAGGTTTTAAACCAACAGGGAACTACTTTTTCTTTGCATCAAGATGGCGGTCCTCTGGTCTTCTATACCAGACAGGACACAAAAAACTTCATCTCTCCCAGGAAACTGAATTTTGACTCACTGGGACTATTGTTGGGATCCATTTGGGAACCCGCAAGCTAAAAAGGAAGGTAAATAAAATGACTATGACAGAGGAGAAATGGGAAAGCAAGAAAACAGTTTCCTCTAAAGCTCATAAATGGGATGGAGGGAGGAGAAGAGTGAAATATTGTAAAGATTTTTCTATTTTTCAGGGAATGTTTTTATTGCTGCTACCTAACTCAGAAGGCTATTTAACATCAAGTTAACTGTCAAAATGTTGCCCCTCCACCAGAAATGTAACTGATTTAGTTTAGGGGGAGTCTAACTAATAGTTAACAAAACTGCAAACCAGGGGTTGCCAAACTACGGCCCACGGTGCCAAATCATCGGGCTGATGCTGCCCTCACCGCTCCCAGAAGTGGAAGTAAAACAAATCCATGCATGTGCAAAACGTGGCAGTAAATGCACCCACAGCTGTCATAAACATGTTTACAACCACAGGTGCATTTACAGCAGCATTTTGCACATGTGTGAGCATGTTTTACTTCCACTTCTGGTGGGAGGAACCATGTGACTGGCCCGCTCAACCATGTGACCAGCCCATGGTGCAAAAGGTTTGTGAATCCCTGCTGTAAACCCTTCATTGTTAACTTTTACATCTGCACAAAATGCACAACAATGGAATTGGCTAAGATGTCAGCTACAAAGGAGAATGAAAGCGCGGCGCCAAAATGGCCGCCGCGCTCTTTGCAGGCCCCCCCCCCCGGACTCAGACATCCGGGTGAGTTAGGGGGCGTGGCCACCCCTCTATAAAAGGGGTGGCCACGAGGCAGCCGAGCTGCCATTTTAGAATTGCGACGGAGAGGAGAAGTTTTCTCCATCGCGTTCTCCCTTTAGTCAGCTATAGAGCCTTCCAGAGCTCTGCGCGTTTGATTCCCGGAAGGGAAAAGTGAACTCCGAGTACCCGGAGCCTTTTAGGATTGCCTCTTGGCTACCGCGGTACTTACACGCAGGAGCTCGATCCCTGGATAGGGATCCTTCAGTGATCCTTATTCTTTTAGGGAGACATGGCTCCCAAGTGAAAGGCCCTGGCATTGAAGCCACGGCCGAGTGGAAGAGCTTTCCCTGGCCCTGCATCAGATGGGGGCCAGCCTTTGGGTCGGAGGACCAGGGCTGCGCCCCCACGGCAGGGCAGTGATAGACCCTTGCCCACTGGTACCAGTGGGGCCGGTCAGGCTACCATTTAGCAGCCGGGTGCCAGCTTCGTAGCTGGTCAGGTGCAGGCTGGCCCCTCAGGGGCTTCGGCCCTGAGCGCGCCTTTGCAGGCCCCGGGATGGGTTGGCCCAGGGGGGCCTGGTGCAGGTGTCCGCCCCACAGCTCCTCCGGCCCCCCAGGGGCCTGAGTTCTGGGCATGGCCCTATTCTGGCCCTGGTTCCCCTTTTGGGTTGCCTTTTCCTCAACTGATTAGTGGGCCGTCCGGCCCACCCGGCCCGCTTTATACTGGGGGCTACGGGGCAGTGGATGCTCTGTTAGCACAGATGGCAGTGCTGGAAGCATCCTTGGGCATTGCACAGCCTCCTTTGGGGGGGGCGCTACTCTTTCTTCAACAGGGGCCACTTCGTCGGCCCCGGCTACCTTGCCAGCCGCAACGCTTCAGCAGGCGGCCAACCGGGTTGAGCTGCTTGAGACGGTCCGGCCGGCCCCAGCTGGTGTCTCGCAGCTCCCCGTTCGACCTGATGTCCAGGCTGGGAGCAGTCAGTGGTGGTCCCAGAGCTCGATTCCGGTCGCGAGCTATCCCATGGTTTCTAAATGGTCCCTCGTTAAGGGCGGGGGTGTCCGCCCCTGGGGTAGTGCCGAGCATCGCAGGGGCTGTCCAGGTCCTGCTGCGTATGCCCTCTATACAGAATGCGCCGACGATGGCTTTGCCGACGGCTGGTTATTCCTTGCCCCTGGGTGATCATTTGTCACAGGTCACGAGGGATAAGATCTGGTGAGGGGAGTACGTGGATATATTCTCCCTATTGAACCGTGAGCCCACTGAGGAAGAGAGAGAGGGACAGGACGACAGAGACAACGAGCTGTCCCGTCGTCGTCAGCCATCACGCACCTGGGCCAACTGGTTGCCGGCATACCTTATATATATGGTGGTATGCCTCAGGGCCCGGCCTGCTTGGGCCATCCCAATGGTTCAATCCCTTGATAATATTTACAGGGCGATGGTTGATTTCATGGGCCCATCATAGTTGGCTTACGATGAGGAATTTGGATGAGGGTGGCCCTACATCCTGAGATGAGGTGGGATGAGCCCTGTCAGCAATTGTTGCTCTTGTACATGACTCCCACGTGACTGGCGCCTGGTGATAGGTACCATTGTGGTCATGCTGTGCAGTGGGCTGCTGCAACACAGGCCCCACGCTAACTGGTGGGGCAGGGGGGTCCAGCCCGCCTGCTGTGTTGGACCTGCTCAGCTAGCAATGTGTGTACTAAGCGCCAGTGTCGTTACCGACACGAGTGTCCCCCTTTTGCGCTGGCCCCTACGCCGCCTCTGCGTGCCCGCGGGTTGGTGGGTTACGAGGCAGAGGTAGGGGTGCACAGGGGGCGATCAGAGCTCCGTCTGTCGGAACTAGCCATGTCAAAGCCCCCCTCCCCAATTAGTGTACTCACGCTGGAGCGATGGCTCTCAGCTTATCCAAGAAGGGATGATGCGAGGTACCTGCTGGAGGGTTTCCAATGGGGCTTTCGTATTCCATTCGGGGGTGTTAGGGGCCCCAAGATCCTACTAATTTAGTTCCCTTGAAAGGTAACGAGGAGGTTGCTGCACTGAGCACAGCTAAGGAAGTTGAGGCTATGAGAGTAGCGGGCCCCTTCTTGGAACCACCTTTCCCTAATTTGAAGGTCTCCCCTCTGGGGCTAGTACCGAAGTAGAACCCGGGTGGATGTCGTCTAATCCTCCATCTAGGTTACCCGGCGGGTTCTTCGGTTAGTGATGCCATTCCTAATGACCTTTTTCAGTCAGGTAAACGTCGTTTGTTCAGCCACTATGGGTGGTACGCTCATGCGGTCCCGGTGCTTTCCTGGCACAGTGTGATATGCACTCAGCTTTCCGATTACTGCCAGTGCACCCAGGGGATTTTGAGCTATTGGGTTTTTAGGTTCCAAGGGGAATTTTACTTAGATAAGGCCTGCCCTTTTGATTGCTCTATTTCATGTTCGGCATTCGAACGATTCGGTACTTTCATTCAGTGGGCCTTTGCTCGCAGGTCGGGGTCTCGGTCTCTAGCCCATTACCTCGATGACTTTTGGTTCGGGGGTGAATGGGGCTCGGACACGTGCACGCATCTCCTCACTACATTTCAGACACTCAGGTGGGAACTGGGTGTCCCCTTGGCGCCTGAAAAGACCGAGGTCCCAGCTACTAAGCTCACATTTATAGGCATTGGAATTGACTCTGTCGCACAGGCATCCGGGTTACCCATGGATAAGGTGGCTCGGATCTCTGCGGTGATTTTGGCATTGATTGCCAAACATAAAGTGTCCCCTCGTGAGCTGCAGTTACTTCATGGCCACCTTAACTTTGCCTGCAGGGTGGTTCCACCCGGCAGAGCATTGGCCAGGCGCCTGTGTGATGCCATGGCTGGCCTGTTAAAACGTCACCACAGGGTCCGGCTGATCAGGGGCATACGGGTGGACCTTTCGGTCTGGCTCAAATTACTCCTGGGTTTTAACGGGGTCTCTTCCTGGAGATCAGACCTTATGGTCTGCCCTAGATTTCAAGTACGGTCGGATGCCTCCGGCTCCCTGACTTATGGGGGTTTACTCTGAGGGTAGGTGGACTTACGGCCGAGGGCATCACGCATGGCTTGGCACGGATCGCCTCCACGATCTTACCTTCCTTGAGTTTCTTCCCAATTTGGGGAGCACTGATGCTATGGGGCGATGAGTGGGCCAACTCAGTGGTCCATTTTTGGTGTGACAATGCGGCAGTGGTGCACATTGTCAACATCCAGACATGCAAATCCCCCAGGGTCATGACATTGGTTTGTCTATTCTTTTTGAGAAGCCTACGCCTAAATGTGCTGTTCAGGGCCAGACATGTTCCAGGTATTAATAACGATATTGCTGCTGCTTTATCCCGCCTGCAGATCCCCCGGTTCCGTGCCTTGCTCCGGAAGCAGAGGAATTCCACTCGTCACTCCCGGCCGATATTTGGACGTTTGGCGAGGAGAGGTGAACCGGGCATGTCATTGGCACCTCGCACACGTAAGGCGTATCACCATGCGTTCATGCTATTTAGAACTTTTTGCGAGTAACTACCATCAAGTGTGGTCAATATCAGAGGACCAGGTTTTACAATGCATGTTTATCTTCGCAGTCAGGGTTTGGCCCCCCGTACTATAGCCTTCAGGCTTTCGGTGTTTTGGAGGGGTGGACACGTGAATGTGTCCGCCGCCTGGACACACGCCACCCCAGTTCGCCAGAGTTTCTGACCCACCTTGCACGAGGCTGGCATGACTTATGTTTGGATAGGTGTGAAGTGGCTCTTGGTCACGCAGCTATCACGGTAGCCTTTTTGGGAGCGCTCCGCATCAGTGAGTGGGTGCCAGAGTTGGGTACCATCTGTGTAAGGCGGATGTGTCTCGTAGGGCACTGGAACTCGACGATGTCTATGTCACATATGAGTGGGCTCAAATGGGGATACGGTCCTCAAAGGTTGTTCAGCACTGCGTAGGCAGTGGAGTTAGACTGCTACGAAGTTTCATTGAGACATCTGTCCGGTTGGTGCCCTACATGAATTTTCGGCAGTGCTTGCTGCGCGCCCCAGCCTGTTTTTCTGCCACCAGGATGGGTCTACCCTTACCAAAGTAAAGTTACTGAGGGTGACCGGTGCCGCGCTTCGCGGTATGGGGCCCATTTTGGCACCCATTTATTTAGGATAGGTGTTGCGTTGATCGCGGCTACGTTTGGGGTACTCTGAGGCGGATATGTGTGTACGCGTAGTTTCTTATATGTACGTCCCCTCACTGTATGAGTACCTAGTTATGTCTTTCACCTCTTCTCCTCTTTTACAGATCATGTGTATCTCTGCACACCGGTGGCAGTGGGGCTGGTGGGCCACAGCTATGTACACTGGGCAGCAGTATATGCTGCGGCGACAGAGAGTGGACCCCGACTTGGGCTGTGTGCATCCGCACGTATGCGATGGTATGGTATGCGCGGCACAAGGGGCCGGGAACTGTGGCCATTCCTGATGTCCATCAGGGATGCTGGACCGCCCGATGTTCTTATTAGGCACCTCGGCGGCAATGATCTTATACGGATCACTGCTATTCATGAACTGTCGAGGGGCTGTGACCTGGCGTTTTATATCATGTATGGCTTACACACGGTCGCTATGGTCTAACATCGTGCCGAGACACCAATTTAGGGGAGACGTGGATCTCTGTGGTTCGGACTGTTCCGGCAGTCAGTGGACAGGGCTGTTGCTCGGTCCCTTGCTGAGCATGGCTGGGAGACAGCCATTGGACACCTGCGGATAGGCTTACAAATTTTTTTGCTGGTAGGCAGGAGAAGGGGTCCACCTGTCGGCTGGAGGTATGTACCTCTTTCTGGGTGTGGTGCAAGCAGGCCTGTTGACCGAGCTGATGGTCTGGGGGGGAGGCGGTGAGTCATCATGGACGCCTCCCCGTGTGGCGGGTAGCACTGGTAAGGTAAAGATTTATGACCCATAGGTATCCGGCAGGTTCGCAATTGACTGGCCAACACTTAGACAGGTACAGGGGTAATAGCTTTGGCCGGTCAACAACGAACCAGGCAAGGGGTGATGGCAGGAGCTTAACAGCCTGCATCACCTTGAGATTTAACGGATACACGTCATAGGGTGGGGTCAGTAGATAGTTTATTTACTCCGGTCAACAATTTGTTTGTGTCAACAAACAAATTGATACAAATAGTTACATGTAGCCAATTGCCATTGGCCTTTTGGGTGGAACCTTACCAGTGTTACTGCGGCCTGCTTGCCTTAAAGAATTACAATTGGATGATTACACCAATTGAAAGTTATAATTCGGACTAGGGCATTATTCAATAAAAGTGGCCCGATGCCTTTATCCATATACCGGTGTCTGAGTCTTTCTTTGGGGTGTGCGCCTGCAATGTCATCTGAGAACTTTGCTCCTCATAGAAATGACATGTATAACACTCAAATGCTAATGAAATGTACAAAATGCCAGCCTGCTATTCACCATGGAACTTTGAGATAGGTTGTCACAGTGCTCATCATTAGCGGCAAGAAATGTTTCATGAGGCCCCAAGGATACCTCACCATTTCCCACTTCCTGTGTCCCAAGATAAGATTCTGGGTCTTTGAGGTAAGAAAATTAAGGTAAAGGTAAAGGTTTCCCTTGCTCAAAAGCCAGTCGTATCCGACTCTAGGGTGCAGTGCTCATCTCTGTTTCGAAGCCGAAGAGCCAGCGCTGTCTGCTGCTGCAGACGTTTCCGTGGTCATGTGGCAGGCATGACTAGACACCGAAGTGCACGGAACGCTGTTACCTTCCCACCTAAGTGGTCCCTATTAATCTACTTGCTTTCGAACTGCTAGGTTGGCAGGAGCTAGGACAAAGACGGGAGCTCATTCCGTCCTGCAGTACTCAGGAATCGAACTGCTGACCTTCCGCCTCCCAGTCAGCGTCTTAGCTACTTAGCCACTGCAGTCAGAAGGCAGCAAAAGTCACAGGATCAAAGTGAGCAGGGTTCTAGTCTAGTCATTTCAATTCTGCTTTCAAGCAGTATATGCTTTTGGCGCCCCTAGCAGGGGCTCCTGTATATCAAAAGTCAGGAAAGGTACCAGTATATATTTCTGTGTAGAATAACAGAGTGCAAGTGGAACAGGAGAAACATCCAGCAGCCAGTTTGGGAAGCACCTTAGTTCAGTGGCCAAAAGTTTGGTCCCAAGCATATTTGGTTACAAAAAGTAGGAGCTAGCCTAACTAGCAGAGAAGGGGAAATGTCAGCCTTCCCCAAATTCAGAACCTCCAGAGAATTATTATTCCTATTAGCCTCAGACAGTATGACCAACAGTCAGGGATAGTCACAGTTGCACTCCAAAATGTCTAGAGGGCACAAACCTGGAGGTGGCTCTTTTTTTCCTATGAAAATCTGAAACACAGAGTGAAAGAAAAGAGAAATGGTGTCTGAATGTAAGCGCTTATCAACAAAGAAGAGATGTTGAAAATGACATGATAGGGAAAGGGAACACAATATACAGTGCGTTGAAAGTTACATGCATGCTAGAATTATGAATATCATGTTTTTACGCTTTTCCTCATTCTCACCTTTCCAATTTTGCCATGAAAGGGAAAATAAGGTGACAGAGTGATCTAACATTAATCTCATCTATGAATAAAGGTTAAAAATTTCAGAGGGCAGTCAAGGGAGTTGAAAGAATGTGAAAGTGTGTTTCTTTGATCCTGTCTTGGAAATCATGTTCCAAGCTTGGCTGAGCAGCCCCTGGTTTATAGTCAGCATTCGTCTTGGATACAGAAACCAAACAGTACTTGAAAAATAAATAAGATCGGAAACCTATGAATCAGGTTGGACAGATCTATTTTCAGTGCTTGACCTGCATCCAAGGTTCATTTCAACACAACCCTGACATAAACTCTGCTTTATGAACTGGAATGGCAGGTTCATCACTGTGGCCTTTTGCTCATGGGACAAAAACCACATCAAAAAGATGCAGCGCAGAACTAGCAGAGGAGACCATCAGAGGAAGAAAAAGGCTACTCTTTGAAAATTGCAGTTGCACTGACACTTTATCAAGTCACTTAAAAGTGCCTGTTATGTCTGGGTTGCGTTCTTATGGCTGAGTAAGTAAGGCACAGTATCAATGGGAAATGAATTGTGAAGATTACTTTTCCAATATGTACTGCCTTTGTGGAAAAGGAAACAGTCTAAGAAAACACACACACACACACACACACACACACACACACACACACACACACACACACACACACACACACACACACACACACACACACACACACACACACACACACACACACACACACACTGAGGCAACCAGAGAATAGTTGTAATTCTGCAATCCTAGGCATACTTAAATGGGATCAAGATTTTATTGAACTGAGTATGACTTACTACTGATTAAACAAGCATAGGGTATCACCACAGACTTTCAGGATTATGTATGGTCTTCAGTGTTATATCTATGTAAAAAATGCTTATGTGATACTCTAAAAGACAGCTAGAAAGTAAAGGTAATAGATGCCATATGCAACAAACAGTTATGTAGTCAAGCTGACTCCTAGTTTATTACAGTTATGAAATCTTTTCCAAATTTAATTGTTTCCAATGAACTTTTGCAGGTCTGCCATAAAATTTCAGAGTGTTACTGAAGATTCTGCCTACACTCAGAGTATAATTCGGTGATGACTTTGAGGGCTTATTCCACTATTTATGACTAAATATTCTACTTTGAGTATTTTGTCACTAAAATAATACTCCCACCATGACACTGCCCAGTGCAGCATCGCACAACTACCAACCTCCCAGTATACTAACACACTTTTCAGTACTACTTATTTACAGATTATTTAAAAGATTGTTCACCAGCAAAATGCACCTCACAACAGAGATACTGGAAGAGGAATCAGCTGTAGCAGACTGCCAGTCACTGAGGCACACTGGGACTTGGCACTGTGTCCCAAATGGCCAGCACGGGCCTGTATTAATGGATGGGTTTACCACCACCACCCCAGCTCCGTTGCACTGTGGCATCATGAAAGCCAAAGAAACTATCAGATAATAGATTGGGATGTGGTCTTCCAGGTAAAATAAGCTCAAGATCCACATTATCTGCCATCCAAAAACAATAGCAGTGGCTTTCCCCTAACAGATTATGTTTATGGACTAGAGTTTACTAAATACTCTTCATCCATTTCAGTGCATTACCATCAGGAAGGATATTTGCATATCTTATGTTCACAGTGCCTCTGTCCTTGCCAATCAGGCATGGTTGAGACTGTCAAACACATTTTATTATACTGTTTATTTTATAGAGAGACCTGGAGTTTACATTATTTCTCCAATAAAAAAGACAAGTAGATTTAATAAGTTCTAACTTGAACTGTTAATTTTATTCCAGTCTTGATCTGTGAATCAAATGGTTGATTTGTATCCAATAATAATAATAAGCTTGACATGTTCTGAGGAATACCATGGCTTGTAGGAAGAGTTTGAAATGTAATCATATTGAAAAACCCTATACGTATTTATATAGAGCTATTGTATGTATGAGGAAAGAAATAATTAAAAGAACACAATACAGAACAAGACACAGTGTTCACCTATAGAAGGTGTGTGTGTGTGTGTGTGTGTGTGTGTGTGTGTGTGTGTGAGAGAGAGAGAGAGAACTGTGGCAGTTAAGCACTCCAGCATCTGTTCTCCTTGTGTACCTATGAGGATAATCTTTCCTGGCACTTTCTATAGCTGATGTTGGGTGTATCTACCTAAAATGCCAAAATGAGTTGTACGGTACAAATTCTAGGCATAGAAACTTTAGCAATGTGTTTAAGGTCCTAGTAATGTTCTGGAGACAACACAGTGCTATGCAAAGTGCTTTGCATGCAAAATGCCATTTCCCTATAGATCCCGCTCACTCTGGTTCTGCCTTGACACTATTAACACTGCATGCATGAAATGCCAGTGAGATATAGTCCCACTCTGTGCACTCTATTACCAGAGCTCTTTTATTTATCTGCTTCACATTCTGGTGCAAGGTTATTGAGGCCAGGGGTTACATCCTATGCTTTTTGTGGTCATCATGAAAGTCTGTGCATGGAAGCAAGGAATCAATAGGAGGTAACTATTTTTGTGACAGATCTGCAGCTTTTATAAAGTTGTGCTGTTGGTTGGGATAAGGCTGAGGATTGAAAATGTGTAGACTAAGGAGTAAGCATGCGCCTACCACAGGTGATCCATACACTGACCTTCTTTGAAACATTTTACCACTTGTTCTGGGCTACCCTGTGACTTATTTTGTTCTAATGATGTAGGAGGGCTTATCTTCAGCCACAGGAAGCAAGTCAAGAGGTAGATGCTGTCTAACATTAAAGCACAAAACAATTGTGAACAATAACAAAAATAAGAAGTGAACTGGAATAGATACTACTGTATGTCACTGACAATAAAAAGAAAGAGTTGGAGTTGGAGATAATTTTATTTTTGTTTCAAACTTTTATGCATAATTCAGAAGCTGCTATACAAGAACTGAGATGTTGCATTTATTGTTGCACTGTTATTTTAGGTTCTTCTTTATACAATGATGACAAGTTTTCCAGTCATGAAGCAGCAAAATATAAGGGATGCCTGATCACAGAGGTGTTTGATGAAGCTTTCATCTGGAACTTGCCAGATTCTAGTGCAGGTGAGAATAGGAGGTGGAAGAATGAAAGGAGTCTTGCAAATAAGTTAAGTGTTGCTTATTGCTTGACCTTCTTCTAGAAAAATGCTCTGAACGTACAAATGGTTTGCATACTTGAATTGCTCTCTTTGCCCAGTGTTGTACAACTATTTCTATTCTTCTCTCGAATCACTTTTATTTCCAGCCTGTACACTACCACCTCCTCAAAAAAGGCACTGGAACACTGGATGTGGATTTGTGAGTGAGAAAGCCAGCTAGCTTGCCAACCATGATTACTCCAGATCTTGGGAGAGCTACTTTTTGGGATATTAACTCCCAGAATACTCCAGCCAACTCCCAGAACTCTTGGCCAACGTGGTCAAAAAGGTAGTTTTACATTCAAATGACTGGTTAGCTGCCTTTAAAAAACCAGTTACCTGCATGGATTCTCAACCTGCGCCCTGTGGGACAAATGCAGCCTGCAGTACCATTTCATGTGGCCCCTCACTGTCTCCACCACACCAGGAGGTGTCATGTGCTGGAGGAAGGGCAAAAAGGCCATCCGGCCCCCAAAGCTGTCTGAGGGAGCATGACCTGGCCCTCGGCTTTAAAAGGTTGAGAACTCCTGCCTTACTGGGTAACATTAAATATGACCAGTGGACTCTTTGCTTGTCCTAGTCATATTTCCCTTCCCTTTCTCACAGAAGCTCACATTTACAATTGGATTTTGAAACTGAATAATGTTTAAAATTTTGAGAGATACAGATTTGATATCTTCCCCCATTGTTGTCTGAATTAAATATTTTAACAAGATTTGTATTCTTTTCAAACACACACACACACTCTCTCTCTTCTGTTTCAATATGCCAAGTGCCAAGTTAATATGCGTCTTTGTAAACATAGGATGTGGCTTTCTTTCGAGCCCAGGAATGTTAATAATCATTAATCAGTCCCTTTAAATTCCCAGAGGGCCTGTGTTCACAGGTGTAGTTGGCAGAGGGTCACAGCACAGTTCCAGATGCTGCCAGTTCAGAGCCAGTAACCTCTATTTGCAACTGTACGTACAATGTTGGCTGTGATCAGTTTAGAGCAAGCAGAGCCAAGTGAAGCCTCTGCTTCAAAATTATAAGTGGAAGCAATATGGTTGCCAAATGTTAACAGGACACAAGAAGCCAAAAACCAATTGGTTTTTAACACTGAACTGAATGTAAGACATCACGCCTTTGCAGATGTTTTAAATGAGAGGATGATCTTGCGCTCACTTCTCAGGTTGTTGCAGTTTAAAACTGCAAGAAGAATTGTGTAGATGGAAAATAATAATGGGCACAATTTTTTAGTTCTGTAATTTCTGAGGGAGGCAAAATGTGATACAGAAAGTATTACTGTCCAAACTGTTAACAATGTATAGTTCAAAGTTTTCATGTAGCCCCCCCCCACCCCAAATTTGGCAAGTTCCACCGTGATGTTTCACATCAGACATCATGGGTAGGGTTCAATCAGTGTGAAACATGGAAATCAATTAATTCTCTAGTCCATGGAGTTTGGAAATAAAATGTTTTGAGTAAACAAGATTACCAAACGTTGCTACTTTTCAATGTGCCACCATTACAATGTATGAAAGATTCATCTTTAGACAACTGCAATAGCCAATGGCAAAGGATCTGCTTTGAAAACAGAACATCCCAGGTTTCATTCTCCAATATTTCCTAATACTGTACTGTATAGCGAGGAAATACCTGTGCCTGAAAAACTAGGAAGTCACTGCAACTCAGGGAAGTAGCATAGATCTACTCTCCTCAGGTTTCTGGTGCTGAAATGGGACTGTCACTTCAATGCTCTCACACAGCACTAACAATGCTTACTATATCTTTCTCTCCCTCTCTATTTTATCAACATACACACTATAGAAGCTGAATAGAAACCAGCATTTCAGTGTGGCAATTCTTCTGCCAAATTAATATATGAGAAAGACCCTTAATATGCACTACCTAAACTTAGGGAAGAACTGTGGAAATTGTGGACCTCTGGATGTTTTTGGACTCATTTTTTTAAATAAAAAACACCCTCTGCCAGCACTGACAAGAAGAACTATGTGCCAACTTGTGGAGGAGTAATAAATTCACCTGAGAGGGTCTGGTAAGTGGAGATCTAAAAACAAAACGTACAGCTAGAAAAAAATGCACTTAAGAGAAACTAAGTACTGTACAGTGATACCTCATGCAACGTCCAAACTTGGTTCCATAAGTTTGGACTTTATATGGATTTGGACTCTGTATGAGGCATGCAAAATCCTAGCCGCGATGCCTCATACAACATCCAAATCCTTGCCGCGATGCCTCGTACAACGTTGTTTCCATAGAGATACATTGTACTGTAACAGCACAGACTTCAGGAAACAGACAGGAAACTGACAGAACTTTAAGAAATCATTGTCTAAAGGCTAAATACATTACAAAAACATGTCAAACAACCCTGATTGTCCAAGAACTGGAAGAATGCTGCAAAAATCCCAGGAATGCTTCTAAAAATTTTGACGAAAAAATTCAAAAAAATCCAAAATCGAGCTCAAAACCACTCCTAAACACTCTTCGCCTTGTGCAAAACCCACAAGAGCAATGCACAATGTGTCCTGCCTTTTATACTGCCCAGGCACAATGCAACCTGGGAAAAACCCCAATGCCTCATACAATGTCGCATGACTTTGTATGAGGCAACTTTTTTCAAGGAATTAGGCGATGTGTATGATTCCAATGTTGTATGAAGTGGACTTTGTATGAGGTATTACTGTAATGGCAATTATGAATCTCTAACAGTCCAGAAGAACATCTGCCTAGGCTGTATTCTTCTTCCAGAACTACTGAAAACACTCATCTAGTTGTTCATAGCAAAGCTAAAAATTGCTGTGTTTCCATTCCCTTAATGCATCGAACAAATTATATTTTCAAAGTACATCTGCTATATACAGGACTTCCTGTTTAATTTAAAAGATGGGAGACTTTTAGAATTTGCTGTATTGCACAACACACCAAGGAATTTCATGATATTCGTGGTAACCAAGAATCTGATCTTTGATTAACAACTCAGAAGGGCATAAAGCATCTTTCTAACAAAGGCTGCATTTTTCTACGCTCTCAATGAGAAGGATCACCCCCTCCCCTCTCCCCGGCTCTGTCTTTTCTGAAGGAAAAACAGTTAATCCCCAACTTACATATGCCTCGAGTTACATAAAATTTGACTTACATAATGATTTTGTGATAAATCCATGTCCCAATTTACACGATATCCTACAGGTTTGCTTCGAGTTACATAAAGATTCTTTTTCCTATGGATTTGCTTCGAGTTATGTAAAAATTCATTTCCCTATGGGTTTGCTTTGATTTACATAAACATTTCATTTTTTCCTATGGGTTTGCTTCGAGTTACGTAAAAATAATTTTTCCTATGGGTTTGCTTTGAGTTACATAAAAAAACGATTTAAGCAAAGCCTACGGAATGGACTTTTTTTTTCATAAATAGGGTTTTTACTGTACTACCAACCAGTATAGTATTCCTCCTGAGACACTGTGACTCATTTTGGTTTAGTTTGCTAAACACTCCGCCTCAAGCAAGTTTTTTTTATAAAAATATATATAAGGTTTCAACCTTCAACATAATTTATTGTTATAAAACATAGCTTACTACTATCAAGGGGATAAACCGCCAAATTTGTATCCAGAAATCCTTTCTCCCAGGATCCCTGAGCTACCAAGCACATGCAAAGCCTTGATGAGAACAAAGAGCCTAATTAAAACAAGGCAGCTTTTCTTCTTTGCTGCTATTTATTATTCCATTTCCACAGATGGCTGTCAGTTTACCAGCAAAATTCAGCTCAAGTAAATAAATATTTATTCATACACACTGCTACAGTTGTCTCATATTCTTGCTTCTTTGCTTGAAGGCTTCCAATCAGAAAAGGCAATTCATTTTCTCACATTCAACTCCGCAGGCAAGCCTTCACATGGAAGAGTAGAAGAGAGCAAGACACCGAAGCATAAAACTAACACATCTGAGGAAACAGCACAACCTAGTGTGTGCTTCTTTGGCTGCTGCCTGCAGAAAATACACATCCTGAGAAACTAAGAGGTACAGACTACCATCCTGTTGGATGTTGAATAAGGACTTAATATTATACAGTATCCTCTTTTTCTTTTAGTCTTAGGGTCACACCAATTTGCTACACTTCCGCACCCATAATCCCAATAATACTGTAATGGGAAGATAATTGCAACCAGCCAACATATAAGCAAGCTTAATCTATTTTGGTATCTGTCATTATTGGTAACCCAGATGCTGAAATTGAAGTTAAAAGATGGGACATCAACAGTGAGATTGATGATAAACTGAATATTCATTAACAAGTTATAAACTAGTTGTTAAATGCCCTTTTCCTTATTGAGAACTGTGTTAGGTTACCTTTATCTCTTTGGTTTTCATTTGGATCTTCTTCAGTGTATTGATACACTTCCTTATATTTTTGGTCTATTTACAAGCTAAACAGAACATTTCTATAGGCACCAGCTCAGAAAAAAAAGTCCCACTGATTTCAACAGAGCTTACTCACAAGGTGTGTACAGACTTGTAGCCACAAGTAAACATCCCGCCCCACCACATGAATGGGCTGATATA
This sequence comes from Bradypodion ventrale, assembly GCA_035047345.1. Taxonomy (NCBI): domain Eukaryota; kingdom Metazoa; phylum Chordata; class Lepidosauria; order Squamata; family Chamaeleonidae; genus Bradypodion; species Bradypodion ventrale. The sequence continues at coordinate 162,458,474 of JAWDJE010000005.1, read as the reverse complement.
TTAATACAGTACATATCTGTCCACATTAAAAATTGGACTGCCGGAGTTCTCATTAACTTGGGAGCCATATTATTCGGTTTCCAACCAGAACTCCTCAAAAATGAATAATAGGAGTTCATGCATATGCGTTCTCTCACATCCTATGGAATAGACACCTTCAATCAGTGCTGGATTAACAATATAGCAAGAGTAGCAAATGCTATGGGCCCCGCACTTCTGGCCCACCCCCACCCCCTGAGCTTGGTTAGAATGAAAATCCCTCCCAGTCTGACATGAAATTCAGAGGAAGATTGAAGGCTTTGATTAGGTGTCGCTTCTGAACTTGCTTAATCATCGCATAATTCGGCCCGTAGGTGGAAGCGGTGGCAGAGACGACTTCCAGGCTGTGGCAAAAGTGAGTTGGAGTCTGAGAAAACTGCAAGCCAAGTGTATGGGAAAAATTTCCTGAAGTTTCTTTTGTCTAAGTCCCAAAGATTTCAGAGGAGGGGGGTATTCTTTGTTCTTGCTTTTGTGGCAACAAACAAATGCAAGCACCTCTCCAGAAAGTAAAAAAAAACCCTTAAATTTGCAGTATTTAAAATACATCTTATTATAAGTTTTAAAATCAGTTGGCCACTATATGGCATACAAAGTGAAACCAGATCAGAACCTGTTGAATTAGTGGGGGAAGCGAGAATAAAATAGAACAAGATAGTTCAGGAAAGTAATTTTCCCAAACTCAGGGAAGAATCTTGTGTGTTACACTTTAAGACAGCTGGTTGGCTGACAGAATACAAGTTTTATTGGATAGGTATTGAGTCTGAGTATTAATTAGCAACGCGACAGCAGTTTGGGGGTTAACCAACAAGTCATTTATTCCAGCTCAGTTCGGAGTGTTTGGGACTTGGGAAAATAGCGACGAGGTAGCAACTTATATACAGACTGAACAGCAGTTATACATTTGCCCGGGCTTTTCCTAACGCGGGAAACATGTGTAAACCAATCAGATTACATTGAATACATATGAATGTGGCACCTTACAGAAAAGGGAGCACTCTACAGCAAAGACTTAATGGTGATTGCATACTTAAAGAAATGTACGTTAATATATGTTTGGACACAACAATAGGTCAATGCAGCATTGTCTTTCTAGTGGCCTCAAGGAAGGCCTGCTTAAAGGACTGTATTTTACCTTGACTATACCTTACTTTTTACAGCACTGCCCTGACATTCAAACATCTTTTGAAATTATTTCCAAAATACTTGCTGATGAGCCACATGGGAAGCATGGTGATACATTTTCCTTTGGGAGAACAATAAAGTGACATGAATTATGGCTACACCCCACAGCCTGTTCCTATATTTTTTATTTTATTTTTTGCCACATCAGCCAAAGCCTTCAATGAATACTTTTCAGTCACAAGAACGAGATCCTTGTATGCGGTAGCTCACAGTTCCATTGTTGGGCATAATTATAATCATTATTGCAAAAACACAGAGGAGCTATTGAACAGTCACACTGTTTAAGTACTTTCTAATTATATAATACACAGTACAAGGGCAGCCTAGATTGACTGTCGCCAATAATAGCTCAGGCCTGTAGCATTCATCTAAATGAAAAACCTTCTCTGAATGATAACCTTAAGTAACTCCACCCTTTGGAAGCAGCTGTGGAAGAATTAGAATCAGCTAAATTACATGTGAATTGCTTGCGTTTCATTAGCAGCCCCCAAAGGAAACAAATAGGAGTTAGAGAACAACCATAGTGATTTCTGAAGAGCTATAACCGGAGTTCTCAACCTTTCAAAGCCAGGGGCCAGGTCACGCTCCCTCAGACAGCTTCAGGGGCTGGACAGCCATTTTGCCCTTCCTCCACCACATGGCCCTTCTTGGTGTGGTGGAGGCGGTGGGGGCCACATGAAATGGTGCCATGGGCCACATCCAGCCCACGGGCCACAGGCTAAGAATCCCTGAGCTATAAGTTTGTCAAGTTTAAAAAGAAAAGGTGGGAGAAAACTGAAAGATCCAACCATGACCCTGCCTATCCGTAAATGGGATGTTGAATGTAGTATAGGACATAGAAACTGGTTCTTCTTTCACAACCTAAGAAGGGTGCTGTGTGCAGAATCCTCTTGTCTCATCTCTTCTCCCCCTCTCCTATTCTGAACCTGACTCCTGGTGGGGCTTAAGCTAAACATACAGGATTGCAACAGTGATTTTATTTTCTCTGTAACAATCCCTGAAAGTGCACCATTTTACTTTCTTCAGGTAGAAAGAGTGGGAGCCATTTATTTAAGGAAGGATCGGTGAAAAGGTTAAACTAGGCACGTTTAAGAGGATATGAAATAGCCACATTCCTACCTGCTAAGACTTTCCAGTCTCTGGGCAGACTGAACCAAGTTCTGATCAAAATTACACACATCTGTATGATTGTACACACTTTTATTATGCTTACATAGTGGGGGTGGAGTGTGAAACCAAGATGGCTGTATTTGTCTTACTTAAAGAAATAACATTTCTTTGTGTGTGTTTTGTTCTACAAAAACTCTTTACTAATGCCACCACTCTGACTCTTCCTGCTTTAAATATTGATATTCAATCACTGGATTTTTTTACGTCTTGGAAGCAGATGGACCAAAAAAAGAGAGTATGCATCACCGGACGGAATCGCTGCCCTTCAGAAAAGAACTTAAAATCTGGCTGGCAGGCCATGGTAGAAGGGTGACTTCCGTTGGGTGGCTGGTATAGTGAAATTCTGGGCCCCCCGGTCCCTGCACCCTTTTAAGTGGGAGGGTAGTTTTAAGCAGTTTTTAACTATGTTTTATTCATGACTGTGAACCGCCCTGAGTTGGCCCTGGCCAAGTGGGTGGTATAGAAATTGAACTAATAATAAATAATAAATAATAATAATAATAATCACTCCAATCATCCACATCCCATCTAAATTAAGCAACTCTTCCTTGCAGATCTCTGTGCTTCTGATAACTCTCACCCAATTTAGTGTCCTCTGAAGGTGCTGGACATCAACTTCAACCATTGCTAGCAAACCTGTAGATTATTTGTTTAAAATCTTTATCTAACCAGGGGTTCTAAGTAATGTAGGATAGATTAGAAAGTATATTTAAAAAACAGGTTTTTATTTTAAAATCAGATTCAAAACATTTGCTAAAAACCATGGATTGTGGAGGACTGTTATAAGATTTCAAATAATGCCATTGGTACATTTGTTATCATTTGTAGCAACTTGTGAGACAGCCTCTGTATAGGTCTTGATGTCAAGAAATCAGGAAATATATCTATTATTCCTGTTTTAAAGTATTTATACACTGCCCAGATTGCTATAGCATTTTTTTTTTTAATATAAATTTTATTGAGTTTTTAATAGACATACAGAAAACGAAAAAAAAAAGCATTAACAATACATTAACGATACAATACACTAACAAATCCTTAATATCATACTAACAGACATTACTATATGCTAGCACATAACAATATCTATACTCGTTAACTGCTATTTAACCACCAAATATTAAAAACCATTATTTCAATATCCAAAATGATAGAAAAAACTTTCTGTACTAGCACTAATCTTTTTTTTTTTTTTTTTTTTTAACCAATAATAATCACCCTGTGTATATATACAATGCCCGGAGAGTTTATTTTCTACTCAGTTCCAGAAGCTTCTTTGTGATGGTACTGGTCCTGAACTATCGCTTGCCATAATAGAGTGATCCACAAACGGTTTCCATATATTCCAGAATCTATTCTCTTTTAAATTATCTCTTTTGACTTTAATCTCCCATGTCAATTTATCATTCAGTGCTAAACTCCACATTTCTTTATACCATTCTCCAATCTGTATATCTATATCGTTTTTCCAATTTCTAGCTATACATTGTCTACCTGTTGTCAATATGATTTCCAATAGTTCTTTTTCCTCCTTATTTAAACCCAAACCTTCCACATTCGTTAAAAGAATGGTACCGGACACCAACTTAACACTTTTACCCAATATTTCATCACACTCATTTTCTATTCTTGCCCAGAAATCCCTTATTTTTTTACAGCTCCACCACATATGTTCATATGTTCCGTCATATTCTTTACATCTCCAACATAACTTATCTCTTTTATTATCCATCTGGTAAAGTCTTAATGGTGTCAGGTACCATTGCCACAACATTTTGAAATTATGTTCTTTAATTCTTACAGACATTGTTCTCATAATTCTCTTTTTCCATTTGTTTTTCCATTCAATCTCCCCAATTTTTATATTCAAGTTTTGTTCCCACTTCCGTTTCAAGTCCTCCTGTGGATCTGCACCTCTATTCAATATATTATAAAGCTTGCTTACAAGACCTTTAGTACTGCTTTCCCCTTTTCTAATCTTCCTTACCAATTCCTCAAATTCTGTATATACTCTATCTATCCCTATTTCTGGCTAAGATGGCCGCTGTGTAACATCTAGTTTCGGACGCTCGCGCTCAACAAAGTGGTAAACAATGGGAAGGAGCAGAACAGAAAAAATTTAAAGTGGCAAAGCTTAAAGATAAGATCCTTGCCTGTCTCCGTGGAAAGTTTGGTGAGCTTTTGGGGCTGGCTGATCGAAGTTCGAGAGATTCTCTGGCGGTGGAAGCTACGGCGGCAGTCGCGGCTTTTCTGCTGGAGCTAAGGAACGGGATCAGCAAGATTGTGGAGAAGGCGTTTGGAATCGGCTTTGAAAGGGGCAAGAGGAGCCTGAGTGTGAAGTAATTTGCATGTAAGTGCCTGTGGGGAGCTACATTCTCAGTTGCAAGCTATAAAACCAGTTGGGATCTTTTTTTTTTTTTTTTTTTTAAAAGAAAAAAAAAGAGAGCTGAGTCTTTGAAATGGAAAAGGTGGAGGCTTGAAATGGCGACGGTCAGGGAAAACGAAAGTGACTGTGCGAGGGTTGTGATTTTTTTCTATACTCCAGAGGACCGCGCCACGTTTTGATATTAACAAAGGTGGATTAATTTTTGTTTTTTCTCTCTCTCTCTCATCTCTGGGCTGGAATATTGGAGAAACTGTGGGAGTTTTTTTTTCTTTCTTTTGCTTAAGCTGTCTGCTCCTTGCAGGAAGAGGGGGAAGAGGGGGGGCCTTTTCTCACTTAAAAGTTAAGGCACTCGCTGGAGAATGATGCTTTAAATACCCATCTCAAAGGAAGGAATGTGTGGCTTTGATTGCTGGTTTCTTTACTGTGTGGATTGAGGAATATCTTGCTCATCACCCCAACCCCTCAGAAGCTGGATTTTTCTTTTCCTCCTGAGCCCCCCCCCCTCAACAACTGGGCTAACTGTTTCTCTGAAGCCTGTTTTTTTTCTGTGGCTGGAAGACGTTTGTTTGGACCGCTGGCTTTGGGGGAAACGATCTGTTGTGGTCAATAAATTTTTTTTTTTATTTTTATTTTTAATCTGCCTGCTTGGAGAGTTGTTTCCTTTAGTTTCATCGTTGTGGATTACAGTATTTTGGTACCTTCTGCTGACATAAGAACTTTCCTGCTGTAACTGTGGAACCAATGACTGCAGTGTTGTAAGCCTTACTATATTGACAAACTGTTACAGCGATCTGCAACATTGGGTTTGAAATACAGTGGATTATTATGGAAAAAGTTACAAGAGGAAAAGCGAAGGAGGAAGAACAAGTTGTAAAGTCTAAGACGACTGGAAAAACAACAGTGGGTGAATCTGCTCAACCATCATCTATGTCTACAGTGCCAATGGACCAGACGCAAATTATGGTGGAAATGGGTAAATTGATGCAAAAATTCGAGAAAAGTGAGGCTTCAAGGGTGAAAGATAGAAATGAAATAATTAAAGGGCAAGAAAAGATGATGTCAACATTGAATGATTATACAAAAAAAATGGATTTAAATTTGAATAAATTTGCGGGAATGCTGAAAGTGGTTCAAATTGAGGTGGATACTGTAAAGAGGGAAGTAAAAGGGACCCAGGAGGTGGTGCGGGACAGTAAGCTAAAAATGCTGGAACAAGAAATGAGGATTGATGTTGTGGAAGATTTGATGAGAAAGCAGAATATTCTGATCCGTCAGGTACCGGAACGGACTCCGGATTTGTTAAGAGAGAGGGTGGTTCAGTGGTTAAATGGTCTAAAAATGGGGAAGGAATTTGTTCAGGAGGATTTAGGAAGTGTGTTCCGGGTGGGTCCAAGAAGAGGGAGAATGGCACAAAGAAATGTGCTGGTTAAATTTGCAAATTGGGCAGATAAACTAAAAGTAATGGCTCATCTGAAAAGAGCAGGTTCTGATGCGTTGAAATTTGATGGTTCAGAGGTTGAAGTCTATAATGATATTTCATTAAAAGAAAGAACATGGAGGTATAAGATGAGGCCTGTTACTAAATTGTTGAGGAGTAAAAACATAAGGTATAATTGGAGATTTCCACAACAATTGCGCTTTTTTTATGAAAAAAGAATGCAAGTTATTGATGAAGGCACTAACCCATTGGAATATTTGAGTATGTTGGGATTGGTACAAGCAGATTCAGAAGAATGGAAAAATCTTAAGAAGGAAATGATGGATTCTGGAGCTTTGGGAAGGGAACAAGGGAGGGAAGAAGCTGGCGGGGCAACAGGTGGAACACCTCAGCGAGGGGAGGAGGAGGAGGAGCTGTCTTTGATTATGGTGGAAGAGGAGATAGGCAAGGAACAATGAGATCTGGATAGTAGCAAGCTTAAGTACTTAATAGAGGTAGAATGGGCAAATAGCGCATAGCGCCGGCAGTAGGGCACGTCTTGCAGGTCCCCCCTCTCCCCTCTTTGGTTGACAGAGGCGACTTTTCGTTGGAAGGTGGGGAGAGTGAAAATGTGTGTTATATGTAGTGGTATGGTGGTAGGGTTGTTGGTGGCACGCCCGATGGAGAGTTTAAAGTTGGAAGAAGAAATTGGATATGGGAAGTATTAAAATAATATCATGGAATGTGAAAGGTACAGGTTCTGTTCTCAAGAGACGGAGGTTGGAATTGGTGTTGAAAAAAGATAGACCAGATATTTTGTTTTTACAGGAGACACATCAGAAGTCAAAAGATACGAATAAACTTTTTTTAGGTTGGATGCAACACTATGAGATGGCGTTTGGAACATCTAAAGCAAGAGGGGTGGCAACCATGATTTCTAGAAAGTTAGGATTTGAAATCACAAAAAAGATTGTTGATCAGGAGGGTAGGTACTTGTTGTTAAGAGGAAAATTGGAGGATGAGGAAATCTTGTTGGTAAATATTTATGCTCCGAATGACCACCAAACAGTGTTTCTCGAAAAAATTCGGAAAATAGTGGAGTTGGAAAATGTTGCTAAAACTATTGTGGCTGGTGATTTTAATTTGATTAGGTCAGGATTAGATTGCACAAATATAGCTAGAAGTGGAACTGGTGTGAAAGGGAAGGTGATGGATAATTGGATGAAAGCTACGGGTTTGAAGGACTCGTGGAGAGAGTTTAAAGGTTTAGAAAGAGCATATTCATTTTTTTCTCACGTGCATGGGACTTATTCGAGAATAGATTATGTTTTTCTTTCGGAAAATTTAATTGGGGATATAGAAGGCACGGAAATCGGGATTATTAAGGAATCGGATCATGCTAAAGTATATTTGGAACTGAAAGTACAAAAAAATACTCAAAGAGTCAGAAATTGGAGGTACGATCCTAATTTGTTCAAAGATCAGAAGAGTAAAGAGCTAATTATGGAAAGCTGGAAAGAAAGTTGGCAATGGAACGATAATAATGAGGTTAATTTTAACGTTGTGTGGGATACCATGAAGTCGGTATTTAGGGGTGAAAGCATAAAATTGGCAAGCTTTAAATATAAAAAGAATAAAGTAGAGTACATAGAAAAAGAAAGGGAAATAAAACAATTACAGGTAGAACACGCAAATAGTAAGGATAAAAAAATTTTTTTGAAACTACAAGGACTTAAGGCAGAAGTAATGGGTAAAGATATAGACAAAGTTAAACGAGATTTGATTTATCTAAATAGGGAATATTTTGAATTTAGTAATAAGAACTCAAAATTATTAGCAAGGGCAGCTAAGGTTAAAAGGGAAAAGAGAGAAATTGGGGTGTTAGTGGATAGGCAAGGTTCAAGGTGCAATAAGAATAGCGATAAATGTAAAATAGTTAGAGAATTTTACCAGGAGCTATATGCAAAAAAAGAAATAGATAAAGAAAAGCTTAAGAAGATATTGGAGAGGCAGTTAGGAAATGGGATAAAACAAGAGCACAGGGAGAAAATGGAGGAAAAAATAACTGATAAAGAGGTTAGGGGGGTAATAAGTGGATTGAAGATAGGGAAAGCCCCGGGGGATGATGGATTATCAACAGAGTTCTATAAAGAATTCAAAGAGGTAGTGGTTCCGAAATTGGTGAAATTATACAATTATATATTGGATGGAGGATCAATTCCGACCTCATGGTATAACACCACAATTGTTCTTTTGCCAAAACCTGGAAAGAATTTGGAAAGAGTGGATTCGTACAGACCAATTTCGCTTATAAACCAAGATGCGAAGATCTTCACAGCAATATTGGCTAATCGTTTAAATAGTTTTATGGGGGAATATATAGAGGTTGATCAAGTTGGGTTTTTAAAAGGACGACACATGGCGGATTTGACTAGAAGGGTATTAGATTTAATAGACAATGTCAATCAAACAAAGGAAAAAGTGGGACTACTATCATTGGATATTTTTAAGGCATTCGATTCACTGCAGTGGTCTTCAATTAAGGAAATAGTTAGAAAATATGGGTTTGGGGATAAATTTAATAGGGTTATAGATTTATTATATCAAAAAGGAAATGCTAAGGTTAGAGTGAATGAGGAGCTAACGGACTTGGTAAAGCTAGAGGCGGGCACTAGGCAGGGTTGTCCTTTATCTCCTATCTTGTTCATAATGGCAATGGAGATCTTAGCTAAAAGTATAAGGGAAGATTCAAATATAGAAGGGATTATGGGTAATAAAGTGAGTATGTATGCAGACGATACATTGCTTATGGTGAAGCACCCGGAACAGGTAATGGATAGGATTAAAGATCATTTACAAATATTTCAAGCTATAACTGGATTAAAGATAAACTGGGATAAGTCTGAATTGATGTTGTGTAATTTGAAAGTGAGCGAGATGGGTAGGATGGTGTCGACACTTAACATACAAGTTAAAGAGAAGCTGAAGTATTTAGGGATAATCATTTCAAATAAATTAGAAGATCTTAAACGATTGAACTACGACAGCTTGAGAATCGAATTTAAGAATAAAATACAAGAACTCCAGAAGTTAAAGCTGTCATGGTTCGGAAGGATTGCTATGTGTAAAATGATATTGCTACCAAAGATTAATTTTCTATTTGATACACTAGCGATCCATTTAAAAGAGAAAGAAATTAATGAGTTTCAAAAAATGTTTAATGGGTTCTGTAATGGAGGAAAAAAATCTAGGCTTCCAAAGAAACTATGGTATATGTCTCAGAAAAAAGGGGGTCTGGGTATGCCTAATTTGCTAGTATATTATCGAGCATTTCAAGTCAGGAATGTTGTGAAGATCTTGGCAAGAGAAAAGGTGATTTGGGAACAATTGGAAATGAAAGAGTACAGAAATATTGGAAACTTGATTTTCTTGGGAATGAAGGATAAGGTGAAAAGGTCAAACAATACTATGATGAAAGGTCTCATGGAGGTATGGAAGAAGGTAAAAAAAGATATGGTTCCGAATCTCTCTCCAATTTTGGAATTGACTGATATGATGTGTTTCCCAATAAAATTAGATAAAGAAAAAATGGAAATATTGGATAAAAATGGGAGGTTGTTATTGAAGGATTGGTTAAAAGCATGTGAAGTTGATGACGAGCGGAAAAAAATGTTTGAGATTTTAAATTTGAACTGGTTTCAGAAGTTAAAGGTGGATAATTGGAATAAAAAATATAAAACAGATTGCTATAGCATTGACAGACTGCTATGCTCGGTAGAATATTCTAGAAGCTCTGGTCTGAAATGTTAAGTTCTCTACGCTTTTTTGTTGTTCAGCCACATAGTCGAGTCCACCCTTTAGTGGGCTTAATATTCCTGCCTCTCCTCTCCTTATCCTGCCATATGAGCTGGAATGATAGAATCATTGAACAATTGGGCTTCCGGATCAACACTCCCATGTCAAACTCTATAAACTGCAAACAACAACAACAAGAGGCCTTCTGGCCACGCCACTGGTCAGCGTTCCGGGCCCCGTCCTCCCCCCCTCGCCAGGATGTAAAAGGTGAGGGGGCTTGCCGGGTGAACCACCGCCACCGCAATTGGCCCCGGTGGGGGTGAAGAGGCCTTCTGGCCATGCCACCGGCCAGCATTCCAGGCCCGCCCTCTCCCCCCCTCGCCAGGACTTAAAAGGCAAGGGGGCTTGCTGGGTGAACCACCGCCACCGTGCTCGGCCCCGGTGGGGGTGAAGAGGCCTTCTGGCCACGCCACCAGCCAACGTTCCAGGCCCCACCCTCTCCCCCCTCACCAGGACTTAAAAGGCAAGGGGGCTTGCCGGGTGAACCACCGCCACCGTGCTCGGCCCCGGTGGGGGTGAAGAGGCCTTCTGGCCACGCCACCAGTCAGCGTTCCGGGCCCCGCCCTCCCCCTCCCCAGGACTTAAAAGGTGAGGGGGCCTGCTGGGCAAATCTACCGCTGCAGCACTCCCGGCTCAAAGAGGCCCTCCTGGCCATGCCACCGGTCGGCGTTTCTGGGCCCTGTCCTCCCTTTCATAAGACTCTGTAGGCAGGGTTTTTTTGTGGGTGGTTGCGGTTGAATTGTTTTCTATTTTGATGTGGTGCTGATATTTTGCATTTTGTGGATTGTTTTGCTTTTTATTGTGATTTGTGTTATTGTATTTACTTGAAACGTATTTCTTTTTTGAACATTGTATCTTGTATCTTATATGTAAACCCCTTGGGTTGCCCTGGGGTCATTTATATGTTGTTAGCCGCCCTGAGTCGGCCATGTGTTGAGTAGGGCAGGATATAAATTGAATAAACAATAAACAAACAAACAACAACAACAACGTGGCCTTTAATTAACAAATCCAGCTTAAGCATGATACTTGCTTCAAAGGCTCTCTTCCCATTATGCACTGCAAATCATATGCTGAACACTTAATCTTCCAATTTGGGGGGAATATCTTTTTGGGGAAGAACACTACATTTTCTTTCTAATGAAGTCAATACATGCAATAACTTAAATTTTAAATCTGGAAGAAAGAAATCTGAGTGATGGACAGGCTGTAAAAGAGAGGAATGTTGAAAAGAATGAAGTCTGCTGCATTCAAATCCAAGCATAAGGTAATCATTATTTTCAAAAATCAAAATGATGCAATGACTTAGAACAGGAATAATTATAAGGTGATGTTTTAGCCTTGGGCAAAATTGAAAGTCATACCTGTTTCTGGTGATAGACAGAAAGCAGTTCCTCCTTGCATACAAGTTTTTGCTAGGCAATTTGTCATTTTAATGGAATTGAGCAGAACACTCAATGGCTGTTCCATGGAAAGAAGGAACTAATATTGCCTATTTCTGTACAGCAATTCCTGCTGGGAAGCTGTGCAAAGAAATCGTTACCATTTGTCAATATTTTCATTGCCAGTTTGTTGTATTTTAAAGAATAAAACTTACTGTAGCCATATCAGTTAGTTTCATATATAAATCAATATACTGTATTAACATAATGGTTGTCAAACTTTCCTATCTGGTGTGCAGATGAGAACAGAGGATGAGCCTCAAACTCAAGAATTTGTGAAGGCTGAGGGGTTTGATCAATGAACAAGTACCAGGTACACCAGTGGGAGAATGTAACATGCCAAACACTGCAGCTTATCTAGGGTAAATCAGGTTCAACATCTCAGTGGTTTACAAAAATCACTATTTCTCTGCCAAGGTTGTGAAATGTAAATATACCTATATACTGTATCATATGCTTTTCTGCACCAGCAGGTGCTTTTCATGCCACTCCTCTTTTCTCTAAGCAGTACAGGTTCTGGGGGTATCTTTTGCACAATCAACTCTATTGGCTGACAGATACTGAAAGACAAGAATTGTGGAAATGGGGAAATAAATTTACGGTATTTATTTTTGCAAATGCACCTGATTTGCAATTCCTCAGCTAGCATGCAAACAGCAAATCAAATGTCCTTCATTTTTTTATGCTTTTCCAAATTTTGCAATGGAATTCTCTGAGCAAAAGATAATAATAATAATAATAATAAATAAATAAATGCTGACATTACAGATAATTTGCCAGCAAAATTGGAAGCATAGATAGAAAAATGTGTATCGGGAAAGAAAATGATACAAATTTGCATGTAGACCTTTTACCAAAAAAAAGTCACAAACTGATGTGAAATTGCCATTGAGTGATAGTAACTTTGTGTCAGAAATTATTCTGGGTTGAAAGGATTTTTGCTGAAGGAATTTTATTTATTTATGTATTTATTTTATGAATTTGTACTCTGCCCTCCTGGTGAAAACACCACTCAGGGGATGCCCGAATGAGGCTCCTTTCATGTGCCCATGATCTTTTCCCACCGAAGTGGTCCCTATTTATCTAGTTGCAGTATCTTGTTTTTGAACTGCTAGGTTGGCAGGAGCTGGGACAGAGACAGGCACTCAAACCATCATGAGGTACTCGGGTCTCAAACTACTGACTAGCTGGCCTTCCAGTTAACAAGCCAAGCTTTTTAACCACTGAGCTCCCACAGCCATTGAGTGAATTTGGTGTTTCAAAAATTCAAAAACTGTAGAAATTGGTACCGGCATATCTATGTAATCCTGCTGGAAACCGAGAGTGTCACAATATTATTTGCCAATTTAAAAATGTACAGCTTGAACAAATGAGAAGAAGAAATCATGCAATGGTGACCTCCACATTTGACAATAACCCCCCCCCCCCAAAAAAATATTAATTTCTTGTTTCAGAGTAAACATGTAATATGCAAGTGCACACAACTAATTTGCTTCCACTTTGCTTCTCCCTTTGTGCGCAATGGAAACAAACTAGGCAAAGATAAACTAGCATAGCACTAGAAGTAAGGTTTATATTTTACTACAGCCAAATAAACAGGGCTTCAAAAAACAAAAACATACCAGGGTATGAAACAGACTTGAATTTCTATTTGAAGTTGAGATTATGATCTGTAAATTAAACAAGTAACTTCATTAAAGTCCTTATTTGACACATATCTGTTAAATTACCTGTATAATTCTGTGAAGATTATCATACTTAGAAGAGTCTGTAAATCTACCATTTCTCTTGTACATTATTCTTATTCTTATTCTTATAACAGTCTCTCTTCTGCAAAGGTTATGAGTGAGTTGTAAAGATGGGGCCTAAATTTCAATGAAAAATTAAATATTTGTTTTAGACTTCAATATATGAAACTACAAGGAGAGGCTCACATGACTGAATGTACCTCCGCATTAAACACTAACTTATTTAGAAAACAAGTTATCTGGGAGAAATTTTAAAAGCCTAACCTTGGCTTCGACATGTCTGTTTTCTGTGTTCAGAAATGTGTTTAATGTAAAAGCACTTTTGTTAATTTATTCAAGCCTCTTTCTGCTTGTCTATCAGCTCAGTAAAGTTTGAATTACCTTGGTGGCCTCCATCTGCTGATCAGGGCTTCTAGGAATTCATGTCCAAGAACAGCTGGAGCAGCAAGGTCGGGCATTCCCACATGAAGAAAATCTATTTATCTTAAACTATTCTTAATCATTCAAAATAAACAGTAGACTCCACCCCTATACTAATCTGAGATGGATTGATCCCTATTTCAGCCAAACTGGAATACTCTAACAAGAACATCAAGTGGTTGGCGTTTTTCACAGCAATCCCAAATGTTCCAACATGGGCTACAGAGTGGCCAACCTCTAAAGTGTTGCCATGTGATAGGGATACTTTTTGCAATCATTCATCCAAGCACTACAAACAGGTCATGGAACACTTGGGAAGGTATAACAATGCAACACTTTACCTTTCTCCTATATGACTAAAAACCTTTGTTGATTAATGATATCACAAGCTTGTAAAATGAGAAATTTTGAATATGTATGCAGATACCCAGGCAGATTAAATAGTTACTCATCCTATAATTAAGAAGTGCCAGTACCTTTTTTTAAATAAACTATATAGAAGTTCTAAACAGATTTCGGACAAAAACATAAGTACAGCACAGCTGGGAACAGGCAAAGCCCTATAACTGGGGATATAGAGCAGCTAACTGGTACCCTATGCATTGAATGCAATGTAGTCTGTATGCAGGTATCACCAGTAATGAGATGTCCAGGGCACAATTTGGCATTTATTCCATTGCTATAAAGTATGGGTTAATTTTCTGCCCCCTGTAGCTTTTGACACCAAGCTGTTTGATTACCACTTGTAAATTTAATTCCAAGATGCATTTGACAGCTATTCGCATTAAAGATGTTTTGTTCTGCTTAGGTCCCTCCAAATTAAGACACATCAAAGCAATTCTCATATATTAAAATGCAGCACTTTACCATGTCATGTAATCCATTTGAATCATGCTACAGAGAATAGTAATGAATTTAACCTCTAAAATAATTGTTCCCATAATGGCCATTTCCAGGGCTTTGAAAAATTACCTCTTTGGACTATACCTCCCAAAACCCCAACCAGCATGACTATTTGCCAGCCTCACTGGGGAATTCTGGCACTTTTAGTTCAAAAATATAATATTTCCAAGCTCTCACTGGACCATTCCCTTCTTTTTCTGTGGAAGCAGTGGTGTGACAGAGAATTTATGTATTCAGTATTTCAATTTTTCTCAGTGCAGGATTTCACAACACAAATTAAAACAGAGACAGTACAGCTAAAAATCAGATATAATATCAAAAAATTAAAACAGTTAAGTAAGGTACACTGAAAACAATTAAATATAGCACTGCACACAGGGCCGTAGCCAGGGGGCAGGGGGGCAAAAACCCTCCTAAGCTAACACCCCTCCCCAACCCACCCTGCAATGCCAATGTTATATATGTGAGTGTGCCATTTTGCCCCTCCTGAAATTTTTTTGGCTTCCCCTGAATTTTTTTTGCCCCACCCCAATCTAGAATCCTGACTGTACATTAAATATAAGAATTGAATTATAATTGGAAACCAAAAAGATGAGTCAATTCTGACAAATAGTGACCATTTTCAGGATTTTCTACGTAGAGAGCACGTAGAAGTGGTTCTTCTGGGGATGAAGTGGCACTGGGCAGCTTGCCCAAGAGCACACAGGTTGATTCATCTCCCAGGAGGCATTCCCAACCTCTATACCTAAGCCACTGAACTATCCAGTCAGCCTAACTCTAACAAAATAAAAATAAAACATGCAACGTCCACCATCAAAAGCCCCTCTTACAAATGCCAGTTAGCAGCTACTCAAATGAATGTACAGTATAAATAGATAGGTGGAATAAGAACTGCAGCCATATCATTATATTCCTCAAAAGTGCTTTAAAATAGAGGGGAAGAATTTTCTCTGAAAATGACTGAAAGGAAGGAGCATATAATAATAATAATAATAATAATAATAATAATAATAATAATAATAATAATAATAATAATAATAATAATAATAATAATAATAATAAAGTTTAATTTCTATCCCGCTTTCCTGATACAAGTGCCACTCAAAGCGGCTTACAACATATATAAATACAATAAACAGAGCAAAATATACAATAAACTACAAAAGGCAATACACAATTAATACAATCAAAACATCAGAATATGCAAAAATACAATACAAAATATAAATAATTAAGCAATATCACAATGAGAAATTACACAAAAAATCAACCTCAACCACCCAGCAGCCACAAAGGCACCCTATAGTTCAACGTCTGTGAGGCAGCTGTGTCGGTGGTGGCAATGGCTCCCACCTGTCTCTCCCCAATGGGGCCGGTGGCGTGGGCTCCCGGGGTGAGACAGGGAGCTGCTCAAGGCGTCGTGCGTCATCATCCTTTTCTGCTCTCCGGGCGGGCCGTCCCGGAGAGTGAGGGCAGCTGCGTCGGCAGCGGCAATGGCTCCCACCTGT
Source organism: Bradypodion ventrale (assembly GCA_035047345.1). Taxonomy (NCBI): domain Eukaryota; kingdom Metazoa; phylum Chordata; class Lepidosauria; order Squamata; family Chamaeleonidae; genus Bradypodion; species Bradypodion ventrale. Next base: position 162,442,404 of record JAWDJE010000005.1, on the reverse strand, counting down.
CTCTCCCCAACGGGGCCGGTGGCGTGGGCTCCCAGGGCGAGACAGGGAGCTGCTCGAGGCGGCGGGCGTCGTCGTTCTTTTCTGCTCTCCGGGCGGGCCGTCCCAGAGAGCGAGGGCAGCTGCGTCAGCGGTGGCAATGGCTCCCACCTGTCTCTCCCCAACGGGGCCGGTGGCGTGGGCTCCTGGGCCGAGACAGGGAGCTGCTCGAGGTGCCGGGCGTCGTCGTCCTTTTCTGCTCTCTGGGCGGGCTGTCCCGGAGAGTGAGGGCAGCTGCGTCGGTGGTGGCAATGGCTTCCACCTGTCTCTCCCCAACGGGGCCGGTGGCGTGGGCTCCCGGGGCGAGACAGGGAGCTGCTCAAGGTGGCGTGCATCGCCGTTCTTTTCTGCTCTGCGGGTGAGCCATCCCGGAGAGCGAGGGCAGCTGTGTCGGTGGCGGCAATGGCTCCCACCTGTCTCTCCCCAACGGGGCCAGTGACGTGGGCTCCTGGAGCGAGACAGGGAGCTGCTCGAGGTGGCGGGCGTCGTCGTCCTTTTCTGCTCTCTGGGCGGGCCATCCCGGAGAGCGAGGGCAGCTGTGTTGGCGGTGGCAATGTCTCCCACCTGTCTCTCCCCAACGGGGCTGGTGGAGTGGGCTCCCAGGGCGAGACAGATCATATTCTCAGATTCTTCTGAACCAGTCAGATACAATAGTAGTGGCTCCATTATGACAAAATGAGCGTCCATTGCCTGAGGCACACTCTTTTTGATGGAAATAGATTCATGTGGTTGTTGGGAAGTGGAAATGATATCAATGTAGATGCTCTGTGTCCTTTGAATAAAGAGATATCAACCTATTTTTCATGAAAGGTGAGGAATGGGCCTTCTGCCTTCATATACGGGATGTGGTTTAGCTCATCCATCTAATACACTTGGTAATATTTCCTCTTTTCTGCAAGGTATCTTACTTATGCTCTTTACTTGTAGCATTTTTGACTTGTAAACTGTCTATAATTTCACTGGTCTAACTATTTAAACTGGTCTAACTGGTCTTACTTATGTTCTTTACTTGTAGCATTTTTGACTTGTAAACTGTCTATAATTTCACTGGTCTAACTATTTAAACTGGTCTAACAAGTATGCAAAAAGAAGAGTTCAGAACTGGCCCAATTTAATGTTGTTGCTCTGAGGTCTAATCCTCTAAATCAGTGGTCCTCAACCTCTTTAAACTGGGGGGCCAGTTCAGGCCCCCTCAGACTGTTGAGGTGACCAAACTTTCTAACCCAGGTTTTCACAACATTTTTCCGCCAGTGGCTGGACCCTCTCCCGATACTCCCCACCAGGGGCCAGGCACGTGGTTACTCCCTTGACTTACATTTTCCATGTCATCAGCAGTGGTGGTGGTGATCATGCCATTTTTGCAGCTCCTTCCACAGCATCCGCTGCTTGCCAGGGCGGCGGGAGGCTTTTGTGGAGCAATTTTGCTCCATTTGGATAATTTTCTGATGCCTCCCCACTTCGTTTTGGCTGCTTGAAAGCACACTGGGCAATTTCCTGGTTCTGTGCTAGATACCAAGCCACTGACGCAAGCTCCTCCTGGCACCAGAAGTTGCCTAGCAGCACATTTGAGCAGCCAAAACAAAGTGGAGAAGCATTTGAAAATTATTCAAATGGAGCGAAATTGCTCCAAAAATCCTCCCACCACCCTGGGAAGCAGCAGAGGCTGTGGAAAAAGCTGCAAAAATGGCACAGTCGCTGCCGCCGCTGTGGTGGCAGTAGTGTGATGCAACGTGACTTTCGGCGGTGCGAGAGGTTCCTGGGTTCTCACCTAGGGCTGGATTAATGATATGCATGGGCCGGATTAGGTTGTGAACACATGTTTTAACCTATGCTTCTATGATGATGGTTTTAAGGATAACCACAGGTTTAGAAAATAAGTATTTATATAGAGATCTTTTGCAAAGCACCATTTTTTAAACAATTATATTATAATCATTGATCATAGTTAAACTTTACAGGCACATTAAACTTTACAATAAAATTAGCAGGTCTTCAGGACAATGAAAATGAGTAAATAAAATGTTGATCTCAACAATACCTCAGAACAGATAGAGCACATATCCAACCCTGGAATGGGTATTGAAGGTAAGAGGATGGGCTCAGATGAGAAGTTGCTTAGATTAAATTTAAGCCAAAATTAAACAGTAATGTTGAATGTGACATTTAAATCTAAAAATAAAATTAATAGAGGAATGTAGATATTATGAGTAGCACAGGAGGAAGCAATCAAGTGTAATCTCTCATGAGGTTGTTGCCATGACATTCAAAAGCACTTACTATGATCATAGACTCTGAATATTCTGTCATCTGATTGATAGTCTGCAGATTTTCTCTTCATGTAAGCAAATATGATGACAATATTAAGCAATTACTACTAATGTCATCCAGCTGCTTCACTTCTGCCAACTATGCAACAATATTTCTGAACTGCCAACAAAACAGCAAAGGTATAGATATATTTGTTGTTTTCTCCAAGTATATATATTCCATGATGACATATCAATGACAGTTGCTAAAAGGCCATAGCCTCATTTGGGTGATGTTTATTAGTAATGCTCGGCTCCTGCACTCTGGTTTGGCGTATCTGCCCATAATATTCAGCCACACATACTAACAGCTTGTATCTGACATGTTAGGAAACAGGAATCCAGTGCAAGATAGGAAAATATGGTTGAATTTATTTACACCCATCACCATCCTGGCCACAGGATCTGTTGCAATTTCCATATTGGATACAAGGGCAACCCCACATAAAGAGCATTACAGTAGTCAATCCACAAGATTACACATGACTGGAATGGATCCACCACTACCCTTTTGATAACCTTGCTCAAAATATTTGCTACAGGTCTATAATTATCTAAGACAGGAGTTGGCAACCTACGGCCCATGGCACCAAATCATCTGGCCCACGCCCTCAACTCCAGGTGGTGGTGGTGGTGGAATTGGTTGCAGATGCATTTATGGCAGTTGTAAATGGCAGGGGGGGGGACCACCAGTCCGGCCCCCTCAACTATCTGAGGGAGCATGACCTGGGTTCCTGCCATGGGGCTACTAAAGAGCCACCACCACCAAGCCGCCGCAACACCGTCAGCTCCCTCCCCTGACTCGCCCTGGTTAGGGGGAGTGGGAGAACAGCTGTTGCTGGAGCACAGCTGCCATGTGGTGGGACATCCTCTCTCTTCAACTGGGATGTTGTGAGCCACTGAACCTCGCCATGGACGGCTGAGTTTTTTTGGGCTCCATCTTGGACTTGTAGCAACCGAGGGTACTATTTGGTATTTAAATGCTAATTTGTATTGTGTTAGGATCTGTATTAGACTTTGTAATTTTGTAACTTTAATATTGCAATTTTTTTGTGATTATATTGTTGCTATTCTGTATTTTCTGTATTTTGTACTTCTAATTGTATCGTTATATTTTTGTAAGCCGCTTCAAGTCATCCATTGGATTGAGGGAAGCGGGATATAAATAAAAACATAAACATAAACATAAAATGTTGGCAACCTCTGATCTAAGATATCTGTAGCTAGAATTGACATCTTGAGGAGTAGCCAAATAGCTGTATCTTTCAAACCTCCTAAAATGGCAACCAGACAGAGAGGCGCTGTCTCATTATCATCAGGCTTTAGGCACATTACTTTTTTTGGACTACAGCTCTCAGAACCCCCAGCCAGTATATCAATTTGCCAGGCTAGATAAGGGATTCTGGGCACTATAGCTCAAAAAGAGACATGCCCTATCTGTATTTGTCTTATTGGTTCACATCTATTTGTAATAAATACTGCATCCAGAGAGATCCAGTGGTTAAGAACCATTCTTGAAGCACATGAGTTTCTTTTTCTTAATTATTTCATCATAAGGATGTGTATACATGTGTTGCATGAATGCAAACAGTAATGTGACAAAGAGGAAATTAAAAAGTCATACAAAAAATGAAAAGATATAAAATATATTATGGATAAAATATAGATTATTGTGCAACTTATTCTACCCACTAGTAATATTTATTTGTATACTTATCCGATGGCACAGCAATCAGAACATTTCATTATATCAAAGGATTTACATAAAAAGCTAGCTGTTTGTGCAGTTATATTTGTTTTGTGGTGCAATAAATGGTGTCACCTTCCTTGTTTAGGCATAAACCAGTTTCTTCAGTCTCTTGATACCTGAGCAAGAATAACATTTAAATAAAACCACATTTGATCCACATTGTAAATGCTCAAAGTGCACCACATTCATAGCTAATTGCAATCTTTATAGATTAATAAAATCACAGAATAAAGGACAGAAATTCTGAAAGGACAGCTGCAGGATAACTCTGACAAATTAGTTTTGTTGGAATAAGCATCAATTACCAATTCATAACTTTTGTGGCCTAAAATAAATGTATTGGTATAAGGTGGCAGATAAAGGCTTAATGCAGGGGTTCGCACAGGCCGAACCCTGATGCCATTTTATCCGGCCCGTGTCGATGACCCCGGAAGCTGAAGAGCCTGCGCATGTGCAAATGCACATTTATGGAGGGGAAAACCACATGTCCAGCCCGCTCAGCTGTCTGAGGGGTAGTTGTCCAGCCTGTGGCATGAAAACCATGAGAACCCCTGGGTCATACCTGTCAAGCCACGGTTTTCAAAATCTGGGAGCCAGGCACTCATGCACAGTAAGTTTCCAGGTGCCAGGCAGGAAAGGGGTTACTGCACCACTAGAGGCAGTGGCACACATGTGCAGTAACCCAGTAACCCCTGTGCACATGCGCAGTAACCCCTTTCCTGGCTGGCCAAATTACGGGATGATGACCAATCAGGGATGCTTGACAGGTATGCCCTGGGTTAATGTGTGGGTTCATGTGTAGAAATTGGGGGACCGGGGGGGGGGGGGAGAGGCCAGAAGATTTCTACCTTAGGTGGGATATTGGAGAAGAGGAAAGTTGATCAGTATTGCCAACACGAACTTTGTCTTTGTTGGGTCACTCAGTGGGTCAGAGACACTTAACAAAAAGCAGTTTCTAAAATTTCCCGGTGCCTGTCAGCTGTGGCATAGGTGGCCTAAGATTTATCTTACTTCATTAATGCTATCAGTGCCTCTGTATTGGCAGAAAGAGACAAAATCAATGCTCTTCTTAATGGGTACAGAGTTTATGGCAGGCATTTCAGCTCTTCTTACAGCACACAATCGGCAACTGCTGTGTTGAAATCTTCCTTTCCACGTGTGAGCTACTGCAAATCTTCTGCTGTCCTAAAGGTATTATAAAATGGAATTGCTTCACTGAAATTAACAGACTTACAGCCAAAACTACTATTAGAGTCTATAAAAATTTAATACAGAATGATATAGTTTTTAAAAACAATTGTTCAACAGTGCCACAGTGCTCTATTGTAATATCCAGGCTGCTGTTTTCTATTAAATTTTATGTGGACTCCTGGTTGCAATAAGTGCAACCTATATCTTTTGGATACCTGCCTGTAAAAGGTAGGAAATGTGGACTTCAAAATAAATAAAGAAAAATGATACATACAGAAAGGTACCAAGTGAATGCTCTTTGTAGCTCTAGGGAAATTAACAGTAATCCTCTTGCATTTATTTTGTCTTAACCAACACACACCATAACAATTTGCTAAAGCAAGAATATTAATAACAGAATGTTGCATTTCTGAGTTCACAATCAATTAGCTTGTTCTCCGACAGAATGAGCTCCCATCTCTGTTCCAGCTCCTGCCAAACTAGCAGTTTGAAAGCAAGAAATTGCAAGTAGATAAATAGGACCGCTTCAGTGGGAAAGTAAACAGCGTTCTGCCTGCCACATGTCCATGGAAACGTCTGCAGATCCAGACAGCGCTGCCTCCTCGGCTATAAACAGAGATGAGCACACAACCCTAAAGTTGTGTTATGAATGACTGTGGTCAAGCTTTTTCAGTGTGGGGTTTCTTCTTTAAGGGAGCATCTGCATAAAATGATAGAAGCAAGCAGAGACCATTATTTCACCAGAGACCATTATTTTTCATTATTTAATGTAATTATTCCCAATTATAGTTAATTGCCATTAGTTATTAATTATGGGATACCCAATAGCTTAAGTTAATGTCTGGTCACTTAAAACTGTTTACTAGTTCTGTATTACATAAATAACATCACTCCCCATAAATACTAATACTGTACTGTACAGTAAAGGTACAAATTTGTCAGCTTCCTAAAGGATTCTCTCTTTGCTCCTTCTAAGTTTCACATTTGTCTAATTGGCTCTTTGAGATATAAAGTCTGAAAGCTGCATGTTTGCATATAAATTCCAGAAACTGTACTGCCATCCCTAATAAAAATATTAATTCAACTCCAATACAGCCATAGCATTATTATTTTCCCTTTCAGTGTATCTTTATTTAATGCAATATGGATTAATGCCCAATACAGCCACAGCATTACTATTTTTCCTTTCCAGTGCACATTTAGGGATTCAGTATGAATTAACCTCTTTAAGTGAGTTTGCTCTTTAAGCGAAACACCATTGTAAGTGACCAATTGTGACTTCTGGCGGGGGGGGGGGGGAATCGTGAACCCTGATTTAGCTGTTAAGCAAGTTTTTTGTTGTTTTTTGCTGTTAAGCGAGGCAACCATTCAGAGAAAATTCTGCTCTTTAAGTGAGTTAGTCTCTAAGCGAGGCGCTCTTTATGCAAGGTTTAACTGTATATCCCTTGGCTCTAAAAAAAGACAATCAAAATACATTTAAAATAAGAGTTTTCAAAAACAGATGCATAAAATCAATACTCATTTACGTTTTTTAAAAATTACAACTAAACTCAGAAACAGGTAAAGGTCACCCTTGCTCGAAAGCCAGTCATATCTGACTCTAGGGTTCAGTGCTCATCTCTGTTTATAGCCGAAGAGCCAGCGTTGTCTGGATCTGCAGACGTTTCCATGGACATGTGGCAGGCAGAACGCTGTTTACTTTCCCACGGAAGTGGTCCTATTTATCTACTTACAATTTCTTGCTTTCAAACTGCTAGTTTGGCAGGAGCTGGAACAGAGATGGGAGCTCATTCTGTCGGAGAACAAACTAATTGATTGTGAACACAGAAAAAGATATATGCTGCAACCCAGAAGATCTCATGGCAAAAAAAAAAATCATTATTTTCTAGTACAAGAAGAGACAAGCATGGTAGAAAGTCCTCTTGAGAATGTGCAGACATCCTTATGGTATTCTTGGCAATAATATAACATAAGTCTCAAAGGCCCACTGAAGAGGTCATATATGTTAGAAAACTAGAGCAAGATATTACGGTTATGTGCCAGAGGCTGCCCAACCTTTATTTTAATCATGATTTTTCTTTTCTTTTCAAAGGAGAGTGGTGCAGGTTTCTTGGTGGTCAGCTTATATTCACATTTAAATAGTCTGTTAACTATTTTTCACCAGTATCACATAGGTACATACATAGATACATACATAAATAATTTTAAGAGAGGGGAATATAAATAGTGTTGTTGTATGGACACCTTTGAACATAAAGCGCTACAGATAATTAGTTGCCAATAGCAATGTAGCAGTTGTGTTACTTCCAAGCAATCTTTCTCCCAGGTTGGACAACAATGAGAGTTTAATCAGGCACAGCTATATATAAAACCCTATATCTGGTTGCTGAACTAGGAGGGTGATCTCATTTTGCTATAGGATGTGAACTCTTTGTCATATCCTACAGGAAAATGTTGCTGTAAAATGGGACTCAAATGGTAAAATTAATCAGTCGTATCCCCTAAAAAATACTAGAAGAAAAACAATGCTTATTTCAAGCCTACAAACATTACTGGGTCAGGAGAATTGAAGCCACAAATCTACGTGAAAGACAAGTATGTTGTGCCAAGTCAGACTACATAATGACTTGCAATAGTTTTCCATGACTTGAAACATAAGTACAGTAAAATACAGTAAACCACTAAAGGTTCATGTTCTTCAGTCCTCCAGATCATTATAGTGTCTGGCTGATTGATTTAGCCATTGAGAATTTGTAAACTACTTTAAATTATTCGACCTCCTGTTGACCTCCAGCCTAACTGTAATTTGCAGTTGCCATCTTGAGGGACCATATCTTTTGCATATCTACCACTGGCATGCCATCTAAAACACAGGTTTCTGCAAAATCTGAAGTATTTACATTATAAATAACAATGTTACCTGCAAAGTCTTGCCTTTTCATAGTAACAATGATTATAACAATGATCCTTTTTGCATTTTAATATTAACGATCACATGTTATAGTTTGGGATTCAGAATTATTGCTCTTGAGTTTGGAATTTTAAAAATCCAGAGTCAGAGCTCAGTTACAGTCAATATGAATACTATATAATCATTATTTTCCTCTTTAAAGAACAAAAATAAAACATTTCTAAAGGATTTCCCATATCCTCTAATACCTTCCCAATGATGGTATTTCCCATATCCTCTACCTTCCCAATGATGGTATTTGCACACCAACAGCCAGCAGTGCCTAGGTTTTGTGAAATAACTGTAATGGGCATATGGATTGAACTCTAGGCACTAAGAATGCCAACAGCATTGGGGACGCAGAAGACAAGTCACACCAGGGATTGGGCAACTATTCTGGGCCTCACTGGTAGGCAGATTGGAGTAGCAGATATCTGTGCTGGGTGGGAAATCTACCAAGAACATAGGGCCTAATCCTGGAGTACCAGTTGGAAAATAGGAAAGAGGCAGAGGAAAGAGGGGGAAGCTGGCAGAAGCATGGCATACATAGTATTATAAGTACAGTATGCTATTCTCTTACTTATAAGAGCCTTCAGGGAAGCCCAGTTAAGGTGGCCTGAGTACAGTAATACCTCATACAAAGTCCGCTTCATACAACATCGGATTCATACAACATCGCCTAATTCCTTGAAAAAGTTGCCTCACACAAAGTTGTGCGACTTTGTATGAGGTATTGGGGCTTTCCCAGGTTGCATTGTGCCTGGGCAGTATAAAAGGCAGGACACATGCGTGCATTGCTCTTGTGGGTTTTGCATGAGGCAAAGAGTGTTTAGGAGTGGTTTTGAGCACGATTTTGGATTGTTTTGATTTTTTTCGTCAGAATTTTTAGAAGCATTCCTGGGATTTTTGCAGCATTCTTCAGGTTCTTGGACAATCAGGGTTATTTGACATGTTTTTGTAATGTATTTATCCTTTAGACAATTTTTTCTTAAAGTTCTGTCAGTTTCTTGTCTTTCCTTGACTTTGCCCTGAAGTCTGTGCTGTTACAGTACAATGTATCTCTATGGAAACTCGTTGTATGAGGCATCGCGGCAAGGATTTGGACGTTGTATGAGGCATTGCGGCTAGGATTTTGCATGCCTCATACAAAGTCCAAATCTGTATAAAGTCCAAACTTGTGGAACCAAGTTTGGACGTTGTATGAGGTATCACTGTATAAAGAAAATAGGTTTTTCTACCAATCAATGTTCCAGGCATGAGTGGCATGGACTGACAATGTCTCCTGCCTGAGCCATTTCTCTTTGGGCAAACTAGTTGTTTGGTAAAATAGAGTCTCCCTGCCTCCTTGACTAGTCCCAGTAAAACAAAGGATCAGTCCCTTTTGGCTTTCAGGCTTCATGCATGTTTGCCTCCAACTCAGCTTCCGCCATGTCCTTCCTCTGGAGGACAGGCCTCTGCCACATTTGTCAAGACAGTGCCTCAAAAAGATTACCTTGCTCTTACAGAGAAGTGAGACTTGGACCCTAGAATGAAACTACTGGTACTGTTGTCGGGGGTGCTATGAACATTGCTAGATTCTTCTTGTTCTGTGTGCTAGCCACTGCACTCCTGATATGAAGGCACAATGTTGTTATAGTGCTTTTGTAGAATACTTTAATTAGGGTAAAGGGATTCCCAAATGTTATTACGGTATTGTAACCCTTATGACAACCTTTTAAAGATTCATTATTGACATGTTCTAAATGAAGGAAGTGAAACTGAGGGACTATGTCTTTCTGACAGGCACTTCTGGAGTTTGTAGAAGAGTGTCATTCAATTCAGGACTTTTTTTTTTAATTCAAAGCTCAGTTACACAACACCACAGGAATGCTGGAAGGATGACAGTGTGCAAACTGTTTCGAACACTGAGGAGGAAATGTGATATAAATGCTAAGCATTATTGTGTGGATTTACACTCAGTGAGATAGTATTACCCTTAAGTACACAATACCTGAATTATAAAGATAAGGTATTCTATTCAAAGTACTTAAAAATAGCTAGGAACAACGGATAAGGTACTGATGTAAAACTCTCACCATAGCACATGGAATCACTAGGGGTTTTGCCTGCATTTAATACTTTACTTACTTCTCAGTATGACTGGCCTGTCATTTGCATTCTCTTTCAGGGTAATCCAGAAAAATGCTTATCAAATACTGAATACACAAGACAGGCAAGAGCAAGGAGAGCAGTGTGCTTTATCTAAATCCACCAAAGTCAGGCAACAAACTTCCCACAGGCTGCTTATGGTCCTCCTGGGGCATTACATGGCCCATGGAGAAAAAGACAACCTGTCTTTGGACAGTTCTCATATTTCAGAAGTGTCTAGTCCAAATCAAATGGATTGAGTAATGACTTACACAGAATAGATTTGGAATGCAGGTATTATATACGACAGCTCCAGTTTATACACTAAGAAATGGAAAAGTAGACCAAAGGAATCACATCAAAGGCAAACCCTGTAAAGCTACTTTTTGAAAGTAATTTGTTCCCATTAGTTGTACAATCTTTACCTATAAGAAGGTGACGCTAGCCATTGGTGTCTGGCATGCACGCCCGCACCCATCCCTACTGAGCCCCCTACACTTACCTTTACACCATCCGAGCATCGTTGCAAGGGTCTGGCAGCTGCAAGTGGGGCAGCCTCCCCACGAACGCAGCCAAAAAAACTCTACAAGGCCCAGCATCCTCTGCACCGGGCCACCCCTCAGCCAATGAGGCTGAAGGGTGCGAGCGCGGAGGAGGCGGGGCAGCTGGCATGTGCGGTAAAAAACAGCCAACACGCCGACAACCTCTCCGGGAGACAATTCGTCTCCCGAAGGGAAGCCATCCCCACCCTCTCCCCCCCACATGGCTTCAGAGAGGCAGCGGGGAGAGCACATACTCTCCACACAGCTCTGGAGCCCAGTGCCGGCCTCCCCGTAGCTTCGGTGGGAGAGAGGAAGAGCCCCTCCCCCCATGCAGCTTCGGCGAGGCAGCATCGAGAGCCTCCCCATAGCTTGGAGGGAAGAGCCCCTCTCCCCCCTATGTGGCTTCGGCAAGGCAGCAAGGAGAACCTCCCCATAGCTTCAGGGGGGAAGGAAGATCCCCTAACCTCCTGCGCAGCTTCGGCGAGGCAGCATGGCAGCAAGGATGGAGGAAAGGCCGATGAGCTTCGCAACTCAGAAGGCCACGTTGGGGAGACAAGGCAACAGAAGGCCCAGCCAGCATCAGGTAAGTGGGATGGGGGAGAGGAACTGGGGGGGGACGGGCCCAAGAACCATGCTGCCACCCCACCCCCTTGCCCCACCCCAGTCCGTCCCCCACCCCACTTACCTGATGCTGGCTGGACCTTCCGTTGCCTGGCCTCCCCAATGCGGACTTCTGAGTTGTGAAGTTCACCGGCCTTTCCTCCTTCCCTGCCGGCGTCGAGGCTCTCCACACTGCCTCGCTGAAGCCGTGTGGGGAGAAGGGGAATAGGGGCTCTTCCTCTTCCCCCCGAAGCTACAGGGAGGCCGGTGTGTGTGTGTGTGTGTGTGTGTGTGTGTGTGTGGTAGTGTTGTGTGTGTGTTTCTGTAATGTGTGTGTGTTGTGTTTGTGTTGTGTATGTGTGTGTGATTGTGTGTGTGGTTATGTGTGTGGTTGTGTTTTGTGTGTGGTTGTGTGTGTGTTTGTGTTCTTTGTGTGTGTGTATTGTGTGTGTGTGTTTTATTGTGTGTGTGTGTGTATTGTGTGTGTGTTTTGTGTGTGTTTGTGCTGAGTGTGGTGTGTACCCCACCACCAAAACACACACAAAAAATGCCCAGCAGAACTGAGCAAAATATACTAATATTATATTATCCTACAATAGTAATTCATTACATTATGAAAAACCATTACAGTATTCATTATACTGTTCTATTATAAAAGTATTTCATTCCTTTTGCATTCCCTTGCTTACTACTTTTTTGTTTGGTTTTTTGTTGTTGTTTTGTTGAGGAAAAACAATAATTCTAAAGCCTCCTCTGTAAATCACCCTAGCATAAGGTTAATGATGTTTCTGATGGGGGAAATTGCCGTAATTAAAAAGTTCTTCCTTCAATCCTTGGGCTCTCAAGGGTATCCATAATCAGTTTCATTATGTATGAATCAACAGATGTTTATCTCTTATTTATTAAAGTTTATCCTGTCTTCCTTCCAGTGAGCTTAAGGTAGAGATGTAGTGAATACTTGCTAACATTTTTATTCCTGTTAAATTTCACGTTCTTGTTGGTTTAGGAGTTCTTGACAAGAAAATCATTCTTTGAAATTTCCTGGTGAGAGTACCTATATTTTTACTTGATCCATCTGATTTTTCATGCAAGAAAGCCATTTGTTACTGCATACAATTTCATAAAATGTTGTAAATTGCCAAGTAGTGCTTCAGGATATAAACATATAGGCATGTAAATAGTTCTTTTTTACTTTTAAGTATGGCAGGAATATCCCCCATTCTTTAACAGAGAAGAGATATTTTCTGTTGACATCCGTTTTTAAGCAAAGTGCATACCTTGTATGGCTTTTGTAAATTAATCAAAATGACAATCACTGCTGTGTTTTTGCTTGGACTTTCCAAAAGCATCAGATGAGTTGTTTGCATTATTTTAAAGACCCAACCTGCATTTGTTTTTTGTATGTATGTATGCATGTGTGTGCACTTGCTTTACTTATTAAAGGGAAATGTGTTAGGTTTACAGTCTGCTGAACAGATATTTTGTGCAATATCTTTCTCGCACTCACTCACAAGGGCTTGTGATAGTTAGTTAGTACCAGAGCCAAAACAAAACACAACTAAAAAAGAATACTACCTTCCTGCTGCTGCCTTCCTGCCTGTCAGTTATTCCAGCCTGGCAGTTTCCTGATCAAATCCCTCAGAACATATTTTATGAATGTTTCTTCCTTACACAAGAAGTGGGTACCCTCTGCATATTCTATTCAATAGATTGTTTAGGAAATGAATGAAATCTGTGCAACTTTAAGAATTTTTTTATATAAAATCTGTTGCTGAGGTGTTTTTTTCCTAGTTAGTTCATAACAAAATTCATATCTATAGCTCAGGATGGTACTCCTTATCCTATTTCACTCTCACAACAAACCACATAAGTTTCAGTGATAATTGTGAAATTGAACCTGAATAGGCAAGTGCCAGTCCAAATTTTAGCTGCTGTACCACATGGTTTATATTATTTACCAAGTTAAGTAATAGTAGTGTTTGCTCATATGATTTCTACTTTCATTAATCACTTCATACATTTCTTTAGTACCTAAGAACATAAGAACAGCCTTGCTGGAACAGGCCACAGAAGCCCATCCAGTCCAGCATTCTGTCTCACACAGTGGCTCACCATTTCCTTCAGGGTATTCCCAAGCAGATGCCTTCACCTGCTTAGGATTCCCTGGAAATGATATTGAGAGATATCCTGCCTATCTCTCCAACCCGGAGGTTGTCCTTAGGTATCCATAATTATAGCCATTGATACTCTTGTCCTCCATGAACTTGTCTAATCCTTTCTTAAAGCTGTCAAGACTGACAGCTGTCACCACTTCTTCTGGCAGGGAGTTCCATAGACCAGTAATCCTCTGGGTGAAAAAGTACTTTCTCTTATTTGTTTGAGAACTAGTACCCAAAAGTTTCATGGAGTGTCCCCTAGTTCTAGTGTTATGCGATAGGGAAAACAGTTTTTCCTTATCTACTTTGTCCACACCGTGCATGATTTTATAAACTCAATAATGAAAAGCTACTCAATTAGAGATTTACCTGTAACTGCATATAGCATCTATGTTCTTCAAAATGTCTGTAAGTTCATTATATTGGCAGGTTATCCTGCTATGGTAATAGAGTAGACTATACTGCTAGTTACTCAATGCTGAAGTGTCAGGTGGCAGTTAACTAACCTGACAACCCTAAGGACTAACAGCCTTGGGTGCCAGTGAAGGGTAATGGTTCCCAAGTGGGTTAAATCCCACTTGAATCCATCTTGATGGAGGGCGGCAGTATCATCAGTACTTTGCTGGGGCTGATGAGGACTTCGTGTGCCAAAAGGGTTCAGGACCAGAAAGTGACTTGCGGAACTGGATCAGTGATACGGGTGTCATGCTGCGATGCAGAAGACAGATGAAAGGCCACTGTATTATATTCTCAGGCTAGTCTTCATGGCTGATCGCCATGAGGATCGCCAATATTAGGATTCAAATATGGCAGAAGAAGAAGTTCATTATAAACTTCAAACAATAATTATTTTTTCAGCAGTTGTCAACCATTATGGTGCAACAGAGATTTAAAAAAATTGGACATCTATACTAATTCCGCCCTAGCCATGATAAAGAAATTTGGCTAAACTAAGGGTAATAAATATCTTCACTACTAACCTGTTGAAGGGTTGTTGAATTGTTGTACAGATAGAATGAGATCATATCCATTTCATCTTATAGGCTTCAACTAATACTGTCTGTATTAACTCAGAACATCAGATCCAAAGATATGAGGGGCGCGCGCGCATGCATGCACGCACGCACACACGCATGCACACATACGTTAGTCATTTGTCTTGGGTAGGAGACAAGCAATGCCTTAGCATGTAAAAACATTTGTTATTCAACAGACATGGTCAAGCAAGAGATAACTGACAAGATGGGGATAATCCTCACTTTTTCCTTAGAAGAACATTGAGATCTAAAACTAAATTCAAGGGATGGAGCTGCACAGTCTTTTGGAACAGGTTGTTGGATAAAAGTATTCTGAATTCAGAACTCACAATAACAAACAAACAGTAGCATGGGATTCTGCTAATCCTAGATACTATAAACAAGCCAGTAATCTTAATAAGATTCAATAATGAAAAACAACTCAATTAGAGATTTACATGTTGTATCTAAATATTACACACTGTTGTTTTTTTAAAAACTGAGCTACTTGGCTCAACTGTTTGTTCACAAAACACCAGAAATTCATTATCTGTAGATGCAGAGTTTAGTGAGTTTAATTATAATTAATCTCTATTTACATTCTGGAAAGAATGAAAGTCAGGAGTCATGAGCCCTGGAGGACCCCCAGATTACGCACCAGGTCTATTTGGGGCAAAATAATCCCATCCAGAACCAAAGATGGTAGCTCCCAAGATACTGCGGGGGCCCTGACCCACAGCCACCTTGCCAAGATTCAGTTGTAGCCCGTTATACCCCATCCAAACCCCAACAGCCTCGAGATACCTGGATAGGAATCTGACTGCATCGTTTGAATCACCACAGGCTGATTTTCCTATAGGGAAGATCGTACAAAACCACATAGTGATCAGCTCTGTAGAAGGGACTGTATTTGCAGACATGAAACAAAACTGAATATGATTCCTCTTATTAAGTGCTACTAATGCATTATAAGAGAAATTTACCAAATGTGACACAGATAAAGAAAAGTCAATGAAGCTCATCAATACATTTCTTTATTTTATCTATTAAAAACAATCTTTTGAACAATAGGAGGCTTTAACTACCAGCTGCTGTTCTAGCCATCACAAGGGGATATTGTGGAAGATTATGGGAATTTCACAAGCTGGCCATTTCTGGTATGTCAGCTAATAAAGTTTGATGATCTTGATACTGAACATCTGCTATCTTCTCTCTATCATCTGTTTACCCAAATTTCTTCCAATATGGTACCTTCAGATGTGTTGGATCATACAATTCACATCATCCTCATAACTGTGGCCAGTGGCTGGGAGTGCATCTGGCTGGGGAAGACTGATTTATGTGATACAGTAATTCTTTACCAGTTTAAAAACATACTGCATTGTTGAGGAGCCTTCTGTTTAAACTACCTTAATAACCACATGGCGAACCACCCAAGTGTCACATTCCTCTACTTTCCCTTAACCTCATACACATTTATGTGCCAATTATGAGGATCCTAAGGTGTAAATGCATTAACGGACTATGATTTAATGTGCTCGAGTCTGTTACACGGTATAATGCAATTACTGTTTGATGTCCAATTTACCACAACACTTTACTTCATAACTGTTGATTAAGTAATCTCAGTCTAGGAGTGAGGGGGAAAAGAATCCTTTGGACAAATATATCACTTCTCTATGAAATCTACTTATGCTCTTTATGAAATAATATGAGACTTAGACACAAGCATTATAGCAGAAAATGAGATGTCTACCAAGCCAAATTTATAATAAGAGAAGTGCTTGGTTAAAAGTATGCATGGGTGGGCCTTCTGACATATTTGTAATCAAGTTGTCATTTTTATTACATTCTTCTACAATTTCAGGAATGCCGTGTACTATTTTACTGTCATAATAAGCACCCTGTGAGGCTGGTTCAGCTAAAACATAGTGACTGGTACAAAATTACCTGATGAGATTCATAGCTAACACGGGATTTGAAGTCACAACCTTTTCTAGCACTCTCCTCACTATTTCAGGACCAGTGCTTTTAATCCACGTGTTACAAATACCAACACTATCTACTGTATACCCCATTGGCTGGAATCCTATTGTCTAGCATTGCAAGTCACAACTAAAGAAGGTTCATTATTTGATGATCCATAGGATTTTACAGTTTTTATTATTGTTGTTATTATTATCATTGTTATTGTTATCATCTACCATTAGATTCACAGTCAAAGCCTGGCATACAGGTAAAATTAACAGTTCAGGACCTAAACAAGGACTTAAGAACTGTTAATGTAATATCTACAGGTAAGTATATCAACAGTTCTTAGTAAAGTTGTTTTTTGTAAAGTTAGTAAATTCAAGTCCAATAGATCAAAAAATTCCAAATATCTAGGGAGTTGTTGTTATTATTATTAATTATTATTACTACATTATTAAATTAACACATTTATGTTGAATCAATGAATTTATTGAGGAGCTGACTCACCAAATTCCCACTGATTCAATGGGGCTTCTCTAGTTGCCTATTCTAGTTCACTAGGTTTTCTCTAGCTTAGTCTGCAAAACCACAAGATTTCAGCCATTATTTGGGGCAGGATTTCTCAACCTCGGGCCACCAGATGTTCTTGGACTTCAATTTCCAGACGCTCTAATCAGCAGGTGTGCTGACTTGAACTACTGGCAATTGAAATCGAAGAACACCTGGAAGCCCAAGGTCGAGAAATCATGATTTGGGCGATTTTATAAGAGGGCAATGCTTTTTTATGGGTAAGTAATGGGCTACTCACTACAAAAACATTACCATTGGATGTCATTAGGTGTTTTATGTGCTATATTTTAAAGCTCATTAAAAGTTACTAAAATAATAATGAGGAACAGGTAACTTTAAATAGTCACTTTAAGAAAACAATAAATAGAATGGAAATAGTTTTTAAAAATACTGTTAAAACTAATGCAACATGCATGAACTTGGCAAACCCAGTCAAAACTCTAGTGGCCATATCAACGGAAGCTGTTAAATTATTGTACAGAATGTTCTCTTCAATAAATATTTTTTTTTCATAATTTCCTTAAAAGTTGTTGGTTTTAATTAACATATTTCATGTTTTTAATCCATACTTGTTTTAATAACCACCTTGAATCTTGTTTTATGGTTGAGAGTCAGAGCATTGTTCTAATTAATAACTGAATACCATAGTTTGGTATTCCTCTGGAGATTACAACTGATCAACATGGAGAATTTATCCTTGTTCAGAAATAGATGCTCCTGCAAAATAGTTTAATCTAGCACAGCGTTTCCCAACCTTTGCTTTATGGACTTCAGTTCCCAGGAGCTTAAGTCAATCCCCCAAAGCACTGATTATCCAGTGTACTGACTTAGGCTTCTGGGAATTGAAGTCTCCCAGTGTGGCACAGACCCAATGCGGGGACACACTGATCTAGCAGAAGCACTCTAGGCCACTGAAGCCACTCAAGTGAATAGAAAACAGGGGAGCGCCTTGCTTGAGCCTCTCCTTGGTCCAAATCTGAAACAAAAAACATGGAGTCTTGCATGCAGGGGCTCCTTCATTCTTCTTTATTATTAGCTAACAGAGCTGGGCGGGTTGAGGAAGATGGTGGAGGACAGAGGTGCCTGGAGGGCAATGGTCCATGGGGTCACAAAGGGTTGGAATTGACTATGCAACTGAACAACAACAAAACTACACATACCCAGCATATTGCAGGAAAGTCCTTCTATATCTGTAGAACTGTGTGCAATCCTCAAACCTTGCCAACCTTTTGCTAACCTGGACGTATAATAATAATTCCGTGTCAGAGATTATATTGGGTTGAAAGGATTTTTGTTGGAGAAACTCCACTCTGGGACCGAATGAGGCTGAGACAGAGATGGGTGCTCAATCCTTCATGCAGTACCCAGGTCTTAAACTGCCAAATTGCCAGCCTTCCAGTTAACAAGGCGAGCTTCTTAACCACTGAGCCACCGCAGCCTCTAACCTGGAAGTGAACAATGGAGACTGGTGACTCCAGTTCCATAGGGGAGTAGAAGGGTTTGCTTCCATTCTGAGATATAGTTTTAGACAAAAAGGAGATATCCAAAATGCTGAATCTATCAGGGCATAGGATTCAGCACACTGAATAAGTCGCATTAAATTCAAATTAAAGCCCAAAACAGAATCACCATCCACAGATCTACTGGAACTACCAGTCTCCACTAGCAGGGAGAAAGCCAGACAGGGATTAAGACTGCCATCTTATTCTGCAATCCACAAGAATCCTGCCAAGGAAAAAAAAGGAGGCTACATTTTTTGTGCATAGAAGTACAGCATGCATATGGACTGAATAATTGAATGCAATGGGCACCAATGCAGCCTTGGAGAAATCACCATTTTAAAAATTCCTTAGCTCAGAGATTCTCAACCTGCAGTCCATGACACCATTTCATGTGGCCCTCCGCCACCTCCACCACACCAGGAAGTGCCATGTGTTGGAGGAAGGCAAAATGGCTATCTGGCCCCTGAAGGTGTCTGAGGGAGCGTGACCCAGCCCCTTGCTTTAAAAGGTTGAGAACCCCTGCCTTAGCTCTTTCTTTGCAATATTTTCTGCCCATAAGGTCATGTAGACTAAAGACTAAAAAGAAGGTAGAAATGAATTGTTTGAAAAAACAAACGTTTGGTTATACAATTCAGGGAAAATAAGATTAGGTAATTTACAGCTTTCTTTGTTTGTTCACACAACCAAGTAAAATGAAGCAATAATTAAGGATCACTACATATGGATATGAAAGCAGGGCAGTAAAGAAAGCTGATTGGGAGAAATGATTTATTTGAAATATGCTGCTGGAGGAGAGCTCTGTAAATACTCAGGACTGTCAGACAAGCAAGTGGGTCCTACAGCAAATCAAGCCTGAACTAACCCTAGAGGCAAAAATGACAAAATATTTCTACTTTGGGCACATCCTAAGGAGGCTAAATTCACTACAAAGGACAATAATGCTAAGAGAAGCTGAAAACAGTAGGAAAAGAGGAAGATCAGATATGAGATGGATCGACACCAACAAGGAAACCACAGTCTTGGGTTTACAACATACCTGTCAAGTATCCCATATTGGCTGGGATTTCCTGTATTTGGGGAATTGACTTAGGCTCCTGGGAATTGAAGTCCAAAAACCAAAGATTGGGAAACACTGCTCTAGATGAATGTTCTATCTTGTGCATGCTTTCAGGTCACAATAGTGTTAGAAACTATCTTCCTACTTCCTACTTTTTTTCAACTTTTGGTTTGTTGGTACCCTGAACAGAAATGCCAGTGCCCACTCATCTTGTAGTCTTTTGGCAGAAGTCAGAAGGACCAAGTGTTTTCCAATTTAGATCAGTCTCTGTTCATGTTATATTCTGGTGCATTTTGTCTTCAATGGGAACAAATTTGAATCTTGATGTCTTTCTTTGGTATACATCTGGAAACTAGGTTACTAACTAGGAGACTCCATTACAGAGTGTATCTGTTTCTGGATTGTCAGTCAAACACTGCTGCCACTTTTAAAAAGTAGTCTACTTAGTTATTTCTTTCTTGATGTGTAATACTTTGGAGGTAAGTCCCCTCCTTACACATACATAACCCTGTAAAGTGCATGACTATTTGAAATGCAAACACATTGAACCCTCTAGTTAAGGCCCACCACATTCATAAAATTGATGGCACTTCACAGGATCCCAGTCCACCCATGCAAGGTCATAACTCCCCCCCATTCCAGCTTTTGGATTTTTTTAAACTAAAGTGCTGATAAGGAAACTTTAAAAAAAACTTGCACAAGCTGAAGAACAAACAACTGAGAGTGGATTGGTCTCAATGTGAAAGGATCCAGTTTGGGTCAGAAAGAGCTAGCACACTTCACTATTTTATATGTTCACAGGGAGCTCCCCCAGTGGCTTAGTGGTTCTATCAATTCACTCTGATTTATGGCAACCCTATGAAACAGCAATCTCCAAAATACATCCAATGTATTGACTTAGGCATCTGGGAATTGAAATCCCCTGTGAGATGTGTGCCCCACGTTGTGAACTACTGATCTAGACACACTACCACCAAATCCTGCAATGCAAAAGTGTAAGAAGATTAACTTTTAAAAAAAGTTTGGAAACAACATAGCATCTCCCCATCCACCCTGCCTACATAAGAAATGGTGCCCAACCAACTACAGTGACCATTGATACTACTGTTAGGCCTCCTCATAGTTTCTGTGGTTGAACTATCCAGGACAGCACTGGGGTTTCATTGGTGATTCCACTGTCAATTTTCTCCCATAACACTTCCAAATACAGCTAGTCCTGTTTCAATAGAAGAAGCTACCATAACAAAAGACTTAACAATGTGTCCTCTCAAGAAAATAGTTTTGAAACATTTTGAAACATTTGCGAGTGATCTCATGGATTGATTTTGACTCAATGGGCAACAAAACTGTATCCATTCTTTAAGTTACACAATGCCATTTTGTTATTATTTTTGGTGTGGTATTTTCTTGTTTGCCTGTTTTTCCTCTGAGAGGTTGCCCAAGATCCAAGAAGTCACACCACTAATTTTACAAGCCCAAAGGAACTTCAGCTTCATGTTTTTTCCAGAACAACAGTCTCTCTCCCTGCTAACTCTAAGTTAGAAGGCAAGCTGCTTTTGAAATGAATAGAAAACAGAACTAGCTACAACATTCTGATGACTCTCCAAAAGTTCAGCCTCAATAGGTCTCCTTAGTTTATAAAAGGTAAGGCATGTAAAGTGCACATCTTCTCACAGGGGTATCATTCTTTTGGATGTTGCACAGCAAGAATGAAAGCAGCCATGGTTTGGAGCAGCCTGAACAGTCTTGTAATCATGCCTTCACACACATCCTATCCCAAACAAGGTCTGGATGGGAGTTTCAGAGAAAAATTGGAAGTGTGCTGCTCACTTGTTCACGTTTGTGCTCAACGCAAATTGCAAACTGCTTGATACAACAAAAAGCACTCAGACACAGAATCCCAGACATAGTCTGATTCTGTTTAACAAATATTATTATTAATATACATTCCAAGAAGTAACTTCAGGTGTGTAATCAAAATTATTAATTATGGGGAAATGATAAAACTGTAAATGTAAGTTTGATAATTTAGCTTCATCAATGAAGCATAATGGCTGGCCATTAGTGTTTGTTCCTATTCCACTTTCACTCTTTCACTCAGATTATCTTTATTATTCAATGATATCTTAAATCCCTATATTATACCTACAGCAAATAGTAATTCCAGTGGTTTGTGCCTCAGGCAACCATTTCAAGGTAATGGCAAAAGAGTTGAGTGCACAGTACAAATATTATAAATGCTTCTGCAGTTTTGTCTAGTGAGAACAGAAATGTGAGAATAATGGCATTTTTCAAAATATACTGCCAACACTGTATTAGAAAAATTAATCTATTAAAATCCTATAACAAGAAATATTTGCCTCATGTCATCCCTTGTGCACAATAGGTGTCAGTTTCTCAACAAAGATTACTACATAGCTTAGCTTTATAAAAATGTCAGTGTCGATAAAGAATCAGTGAAAACAACATACAAATGGAATCAAGAGAAAAACCTGTCAATGTACAGTATTTCTATTGCAAGTTTCATATGACATTTTACACAAAGTCCGTTTTTACACACACACACACTGATTAGACTGCTTTTGCACATTCTGTCTTAATATAATGCTTTTTTAAAATAAATCAGAGTTCAAAAATAACATGTGAAAACAATTGGTTCATTGATTTCCTTTCCACTGCTCAAAAAGAGAAGACCAGTAAAAGATGGGAATCATTATGGTTGTTAGTTGTCTTTAAAGGAACAAATCATTGCTGTGCTGTCCTTGCCTTCTTTTGGACTACATTAATGTAACTATTTGATGTAATCATCTACTCAGATTAACAATATTTTTATTTGTTGCTTTAATTTTTTTATTCCATATGACAAGCTTGGGGAAATTTTATTTCTATTGCTGTGCTACTGCTGTTCTGTCTACAAACATCAGGTTTATTTAATGCCAGTATTAACCATTTTCTAATCTAAACATAACAACAGAAGTATATTCTGTAGACACAAACCAGGGCTTTATTGGTACAAGGATGGTCCCCTTTTAAATACAGTACCAGGAGAGAGTCTTCCAATGTACAAAATGAGAATTTAAGTGCTTTTGAACCAATATCAGTGTACCTTTCCTTACCAATGAAATACTGTATAGAGATATATCCTACTGACATTAAGAAACAGAAACAAGGACTTCAATATCAGAGGATGATGGCTCCAGGTAAATCTAAGACTCAATTCCCTCCCCCATCCCCAAGGATTAAGGTTAGTGTGCCAGAGACATTGAACCAGACTGCAATGATCCCAGCTCTTAGGCATTTCCTATGCCTCATTAGCTTTCAGCCTCCTCAGGCTCACCCTTCTCCTATCTAGCAACATTGCACCGCTTTTTATAAATAAAATCTTGTACATTACTGCAGCTTTTCTCTGCCCTCTGTCCCCCATCTCACTTACTCCGTGTCCCCATCTCACTTACTCCTATTTTCCATGGTGGGTCTTCTTTTTCTAAAATATGTTTCCTGACACATATCTCAGATAAGGTTACAACCATATGTAAAATTTGCAACAACTCACGAGTTGAAAACTCGTGATTTAAATGGAGGGCAGGAACTAATGAATGAATACGTGTAATGAAGGGAGGTTTAAGAAAGTCCACAATGAGGACTTTCAGGATCAGGCAAAATAAATTAATCTTAAGGCAAAACATTATTTGGTTTGGAAGGTCTGATTATTATTTTTTTTTAAAAGAGCTGTTGAGAGTTGTTTCCACAGGATAATTTCACCCAGCTTCTATCCCAATTTGGCTGTTTCTTCCTATCTTATTTTGTGGTTAAAAGACAATGGTTGTACTAAGCAGAACTATGACTTGTGAATGTGTTTAACACATAGCATGCCACTACACACTGCCCAATTTCTGAGACCAAGTTGCATGTGTCTCTCCCCAATAAGCTGAATGTGTTAAATCAGGTGGCATAGTGAGATGAAACATTAAACCCCAGGTATAAAGTCCTCAAATGCCTATCTAATAGTAAATGCCTGTCAATATGAATAACAGAAAGAGAGGCATATTCATGTACACTGCAGAACCACTTAGCACAACATCTAGGGTGCGTTTTGCCTATTGTCCCATGTGTCCAATAGATGTCCTTCACATAACTCTAGAGGAAATATGGAGAACTAAGCATGCCTTATCTGTATAGCCCCACCCAGAGTACCATTTTGTAGCTTTGGATCATTATCTCTCAACTTCAAGTCCCCTGTATGCAAAACCAGGAGAGAGAGAAACAGTGCTCTGCAAAGACCAACACAAGGAGGAGTGAAAAAATAATAGTTTCCAAATTGAATCTGCTGGCAAAGATCCACTGATAGATTTCCATATCCAATGCACTGGGAATCAGGACTTCTTCACCCTCCAACTACCTGAATCCTTTTTTGGCAGCACAGACCTGCTGCTTGCCCTCCAGTGCAAGTTTTAAGGATGTACAGAGGGGGTGGGGCTGAAGAAGTGATCTGGTAGAAGTCGTGAGGTTCGGCAAAAGTACACCATTTGATTCTGGTCACTTTATATGTTAGCAATAGTAAAAAATGTGTCCATTTCTGTCACACATAACAAGAACATTAAAGGAGGCTATGACTGATGAACTCGACATCACTTGGAGGACCCTGATCAGGCTGAGGGTCAGAATCCCTAAATGCAAGACCAACATGCTCACGTGGGGGCTGCTGCGAATGTGGAGAGATACAGAATCCAGCTCATCGAGTGGTCGGCTGATTACTACCGGAAATATGTATTGATGAAGATTTACTCTTTGCCAAGGATGTAGCCAGGGAGTGGGGCCACACACACACACACACAAAAACCCCTCCAGAGCTACTAGCCCACCCGCCCACCCTGGGATAGCCAATGTTATTTGAGATAGACTCACTACATGCAAAGCGAGAGATGTCATGCCTTAATTTGTTATAATAGTGATGATCATGGAGTACAGCATACATGAGATTATGTGATGATTATGGGATACATGAGATTGGGGAGTTGGGGTTTTCATAAGAAGTAAGCCATAAGCATCACTATTATAACAAAGTAAGGTTTGAACTATCTTGCTTTGCATGCAATGAGTCTATCTCATATATTTATTTCACCTTTTAAGTTGCATTACTGAACTGAATGAACATTTGCATGATATTCTAATTTTCCGAGTTTCACCTGTATGTGTGTGTGACATTGTTGCCCCTCCTGGGGAAAAACCGCCCCCCCCAAAAAAAATATATATCTAGAATCCTGGTTACGGCCCCACTTTTGGCCAATGCCAAACCCAAGAAAGTGGCTTCATTTTGGCAGTCCAAAGTTTGATCTGGACACCAAAAAGGC
This sequence comes from Bradypodion ventrale, assembly GCA_035047345.1. Taxonomy (NCBI): domain Eukaryota; kingdom Metazoa; phylum Chordata; class Lepidosauria; order Squamata; family Chamaeleonidae; genus Bradypodion; species Bradypodion ventrale. The sequence continues at coordinate 162,417,279 of JAWDJE010000005.1, read as the reverse complement.
GGCACATCTCAAACTTTGCAAGGAGAAAAGTCAGCGCGAGAGGACAAAGATCCCTGCCGCCTTTGCTTTCTGGGCAGTAAAACGCAAAGCAGAGTTGCAAAGACCAAAAGAAAAAGGAAATCAATCCATCAAAATCCCCCTCTAACTTTGCTCCTCCGGTGCTTTCCCACCCTGCCTGTCTTATTTCTCGCTTTTCTGCACACACACAAAAAGCAGCAAGGAAGCTGGTTAACACTCAGAGTGGAGGACAACAAACGAAGCCATGCCTAAAGAAACAACAACACAAAAAACAAACAAACAAACAAACAAACAAAAAAGCATCCCCTCCTTTATTACCCTGCCTGAATGAAACCGGTCTCTTTGGCACAAAATGCTTGCAACACCAGGGGCGGGAGAAACCAGACAAAAGCTGCGCTGGTTCCTTTGCTTCCTTAGCAATTCAATTCGCTCTCTCTCTGTGTGTGTGTGTGTGTGTGTGTGTGTGTGTGTGTGCGCGCGCGCGCGCGCGCGTGTGTGTGTAAAGAAAAGGGAGGCGAGCAGGTAGCCTCTGTGTGTGTGTGTAGAAAGAAAAGGGAGAGGAGCAGACAGCTTGTGTGTGCGCGTGTGTGTGTCTGTGTCTCTGTGTGTGTGAGAGAGAGAACTGTGGCAGTTAAGCACTCCAACATATCTCTCTCTCTGTGTGTGTCTGTCTGTGTGTGTGTGTGTGTGTGTGTGTGTGAGAGAGAGAGAACTGTGGCAGTTAAGCACTCCAACATATCTCTGTGTGTGTGTGTGTGTCTGTCTGTGTGTGTGTGTGTGTGTGTGTGAGAGAGAGAGAGAGAGAGAGAGAGAGAACTGTGGCAGTTAAGCACTCCAATATATATATATCTCTCTCTGTAAAGAAAAGGAAGATGAGCAGATAGCTTGTGTGTGTGCATGCATGCATGTGTGCCTTTGTCTCTGTGTGTGTGAGTGAGAGAGAGAACTGTAGCAGTTAAGCACTCCAGCATATCTCTCTGTGTATGGCTGTGAGAGAGAGAGAGGGAGAGGGAGAGGGAGAGAGAACTGTGGCAGTTAAGCACTCCAGCATATCTGTGTGTGTGTGTGTGTGTGAGTGAGAGAGAGAGAGAGAGAGAGAACAAACTGTGGCAGTTAAGCACTCCAGCATATCTGTGTGTGTGTGTGTGTGTGTGTGTGTGTGTGTGTGTGTGTGTGTGTGTGTGTGTGTGTGTGTGTGAGTGAGAGAGAGAGAGAGAGAGAGAGAACAAAATGTGTCAGTTAAGCACTCCAGCATATCTGTGTGTGTGTGTGTGTGTGTGTGTGTGAGAGAGAGAGAGAGAGAGAGAGAGAGAGAGAGAGAGAGAGAGAGAGAAGGAACTGTGGCAATTAAGCACTCCAGCATATCTGTGTGTGGTGTGAGAGAGAGAGGGTGGTGGTGGAGAGAACTGTGGCAGTTAAGCACTCCAGCATTTCTCTGTGTGTGTGTGTGTGTGTGTGTGTGTGTGTGTGTGTGTGTGTGTGTGTGTGTGTGTGTGTGTGTGTGAGAGAGAGAGAGAGAGAGAGAGAGAAATAAAAGGGAGGCGCGCAGTAGGGTAGAGGAGAAACCCTCCTCTCCTCCTCCACAAAAGGCACTCGCTGTCCCTCCCTCTCCTTTCTCCTCCTTCTCTTCCTGGAACCCACCACCGGTTTCCCTTCTTCTCTCCAACCTCCACGGGTTCACCGACCGACGGCAAGTTCCGACCAAGCGGGAAGCAGGAGGGACACAACACCGCCTCCTCTCTCTCTCTGTCTCTCTCTCTGAGGGGGAACCTCTTCTCGGCTTCAGCGAGGCGCGCCTTCCTCCGCGCGCGCTTCCCACTTCACTTCGTCCGCCGAAAACACAAAGCAGAAATAAATAAATAATAAAAAGCGTGGCAAATTCTATGCCGCCTCACCTTAGTCCTCATTGGAGACAGAAGCCCTTCCATTGTGGTTTCTCTTCCACATGCCAAACCCCCCGCTCCCCACAACTTCGCTCCTCTCTCTTTTTGTTCCTCAGTCAGGTATCCCATAGGAGTAAAAGCATGGCGAAAGGCGTCGCCCGGGCGCGACTTTTCCCGCCCAGCGAGAGCTCCCACCACACGGCTCCGCCACCTGCTTGCACTTGCTTGCCCGCCTGCCTGGCCGCCACTCCTTCCCTCTCTCGGGGAGATGAGAGCGCCGGTTTCCAGAGGGAACCTTCCTCTCTCACGTGCTGCTACTGCTCTCCCTCCCCTTTTCCCCACCGCCTCCGTGTATAATGTGTCTGCAACTACGTGTAAAACGCACCCTCCCTTACGTAATGCATTCACACGACGAGAGAAGGGGGTCTGTAAAGGGGGGAAAACGCCAGGGCAAGGAGACAGGAAGGTGTGTGGGCTACCTGTGTAGAGCAGGAGTTCTCAACCTTTTTGAAAGCCGGGCCAGGTCATGCTCCCTCAGACAGCTTCGGGCCAGATGGCCATTTTGTCCTTCATCCACCACAGCATACCTGTCTGTCAGGTATCCCGGATTGTCCAGGAAATCCCATAATCTAGTGCTCCTTCCCCCTCCTTCCCGCCGTCATCCCGTAATTTGACCGGGCCGGGAAAAGGGTTACTACACATGTGCATGGGTTACTGGTTACTACGCATGTGCAGTAACCCAGTAACCCCTGCATGCATGCGCATTGCCAACCCGGAAACCGTACATTACCATACGGGCTGCGCAAAAATTACCGTACATTACCGTATGGGGTTCACGCATGCAAAGACCCATTTCTGCGCACGCATACTGGGTGGAGCCTGGGCGTAGCTATGGGTGGAGCCTGGGCGGAGCCTGGGCAGGCATTTTTTTAATATTTATGAGGAAAGAAAACAGAAGTAATCTGTTTTTTTCATTTTGACCCAGGATGGAACCGAAAATAATCTTTTTTAAAAATTATTTTTCAAAAATTACTGAAAATTACATCTCCGTATGGTAGTCATACATCGTACGGAGGGCCAAATTACCATACCGTATGGTAATTACTGTATGGGTTGGCAACAGAGTGCCTGGCCAAAAGGGTTACTGTGCATGCGTGCCGCTCAGTGGTGGGCTCCAAAAATTTTTATTACCACACTGTGGGTGTGGTATAGTGGGTGTGGCCAGGGGGGAAGCCCTGTGTTTGACCCAAATTAGGACTACTTTATTTCAAAACTTGGATGGGCGAGGCTAGCCAGAATTTCTGCTACTGGTTCTGGTGAACTGGTGCAAACCTTCTGATGCCCACCACAGGTGCCGCTGCCTCTGATGGCTGTGCATGTGTAGTAACCCCTTTCCTTCCTGGCACCTGGAAACTTACTGCGTATGCGTGCCCGGCTCCCGGATTTTGAAAACCGCAGCTTGACAGGTATGCCACCATATGACACTTCCTGGTGTGGTAGAGGCAGTGGGGGGCACATGAAATGGTGCTGAGGGCCACATCCGGCCTGGGGCCACAGGTTGAGAATTCCTGGCATAGGGGTTGCTTTACCTTTACCTTTTCAGTCGTTTCAATGCAAAAGAACAAGGAAGGGTAAATTAAAGAGGGCTAGAACTGTCTTTAAACAACACAACATTCACAGATCAATTGCATACAGAAAAATAGGCTTACCTTCTACTTAAGTAAACACAAGATGTATTAAATGCATTGTGTGTTAAATGGGAGGTTGGGTGAGGACAAAAGACTACACAATAGTCTTAGGGATCCTGCTGTTCTGAAGCTGAGGAAAATGGAAAATTAAAAGTGCAATCCTTTATGGGATAGGGACTGTGGTGGTTCAAGTGGTTAAGATGCTGAACTTGATGACTGGAAGGAAGGTCAGAGTTCGATTCCCGAGTAATGCACAGTGGAATCAGTTCCCATCTCTGTCCCAGCTCCTGCCAACCTATCAGTTTGAAAGCAAGAAATTGTAAGTAGATAAATAGGGACCAATTTGGTGGGAAGGTAAACAGCATTCCATGCACTCTAGTGTTGAGGCATGGCTGCCACATGTTCACAGAAGTGTCTGCAGATGGAGACAGTGCTGGCTCTTTGGCAATACACATAGATGAGCACTGAACCCTAGAGTCAGATACAACTGGCTTTTGAGCAAGGACAATCTTTACCTTATGGGATGTAGTCTGAAGGCATATTTGGGCCAATGCTGGGTACAGTAATTTTCAAAAGCAAAGCAATGCCATTTATATATGACCCCATAGTACTTAGTGCACTCTCTGGGTGGTTCAAAAGTTAAATAGCATTTGGCCCCCAACATGCTGGGTAAACATTTTCTGGACCTTGGAAGGACGGAATGTTGAGTCATCCTTGATTCCTGATCAGAACTGAACTCACAACCTTTTGGTTGCAGTACAGCAGTTTAGCCACTGTGAGGACAGGGCGCTTCACTGCAAAGACTGGCGGCGTTCTCTGATTAGCAGTAGTAGCAACAAAAAGATCTCTGCACCTGACAATACAGCTGACATTAAGGACCTTAGAGTAACCATGAGTGGATTTCTGTGTGGACGGAAGGTGATCCCCATTCACTTTTGGTAGTGTGAGCGAGTGAGCTTGGGCATTTAGGAAGGGTCTACTTTTATGTTCTGGTGGTACTCCATAGGTCCCTGCCAAGGATACCTGGCAGGCATGGGGTAGATGCTTTCTGTTGGGCATTACTCCTGGATTAATGCTCCATTGGAGCCAAGAAATTGGCAAAAGCCAGAGTGGCAGGAAGAAGAAAAGACTAGGGGAAAGCTCAAAAATGAAATCTCCTACCAAAAGGAGAATATAAGAGAGAAAGAATAATACCGGTCCTGGGGCAATCACCAGGAAGTAGAGAGTGAGGTGGAAGACTAGATGGATATGACAAGGAGAAGAACTGGGCTCTGTAGTGTACAATGGCTTTGCAGCATCCAAAGGTAGTCCTCCTTGGAGTTCTTTCCTCTGCTACTCACTGTTGAAGAAGCTCATAAGAAGCTGGGAAATAGAGACCAGCATACTGGTCACATTTGAAACCAAGAAGAGAGGACAGAGCAGGAGGATTTAACACTGACCCAGCAGCATCAGTTGTACCATGAGTAGCAATTCAAATGTCTTCGCAAAGCACAATAGAGAAAGGAGGCTGAAGGTCTGTGAGCCTTGACTGTTGTTTGGACCATGCAGGCATTAGGCATGGTGAAGATAACCCTCCTCCACTCCCTGAAAAGCGACATGTTAATTCCTATATGGATAACACAGTAAAGAGATGTGGTAAAAACTGTTCATAATAAATGTTCGTTAGTTGGTTGAGTACTCATCTTGAGTCTTCTTGAATGACACTGGTATATTGTTTATGGTCTCCATCCCTCTAGAGGAGGCAAACCCATTCACAGGTACTTAGGGCAAAATCAGCCTCAGTTTCATCATTTTTGCCTCTAGAGACTGTTCAAGATTAATTTTTTTGCCTAGTTACCCACTTGACTTTCTGCCAGTCTAGAAAATCTGCAAAACTCTCTTTCAACACTCTATTTTTAACAAGTCAATTTCCCCCTGTCACCTTTCTTTATTGTCCAGCTTTTATACTCATACGTGATGCTCGGCAATAAAAGAGTGAGATGATCTTGGTCCTGGTCTCCAGTGATACATTCTTACATTTGGTTATTCTCTCATTGTTGCATTTCTGACTCTCAGTCTTCATTTGGGTACACAGAAAGAGCATCCTTGAAAATTGTGATATTGTTGAACCACAATTGGGTGTACCCTGGTAAAAGCAACCTTGTGTTGCCAGCTAATCTTTCTCGCACTAGTTCAGGAGGTGAAAGGAACTATAGAAGGAACTCACCATAAGGTGTCTTAATTTTGGCAGTTTCATATTTGGCCTACGAATGGAAGAAGATGACTGAATCAAGGTATACAAAATCTTTCATTTCAATTTCTTTATTGTCAGTACCAATTGCCTTATGCACTTTTTTTGACATTTATATAGTTATGCCAAACCGAGTGTGTTGAGTTCATATATATTGTTGTTTTGAGCATGTGTAATTGCAGATTTGCCATCACATGGATTTGCTAATGTTGTTTTTAACTGTTGTTATATTGTTGTTGCTTTGTATGCTGTTTTTGTAGTGCATCCTGTTAGCTGCCCTGAGTGGTGTCCCCATCAGGAGGGCGGGATACAAATCCATAAAATAAATAAATAAATAAATTTAGATAGAACTAAATTTACATAGGATTACAGCCTAACTTTAAACATGGGGACTCATGGACATAGCACTCACTTGTCAAGCTAATATTTGCCTACTGATTCAATGCACTATATCAATCCAGCTAATAGCAACTAGTTAGCTTCCCTACCTTTTTTTGTCTGTGCAGACTCACTGTGACATTTGTGACTTCACTCACTTCAGGCAAGGAGCTACCAGACAACTGGGCAGAACCACATGATTCTCTACCGCCTGGCCAAGAACAACCATGGCTTGTGTGGAAAGCTTTAAACAGACTGTGTGCCGGGGTAGGAAGATCAAGGGCTAATCTGAGAAAGTATGGTTCCTCTGTAGATGACAGCCTGTGCAAATGTAGAGAAGAACAAACTATCTCCCATATGACACAATGCACATGATGCCCCTCAGTGTGCACTGTTGGCAAAAGGAAAACCTGTTGATGTGGCCCGATATTGGGTGGGTGTCATCTAATTCCTGTTTGTTTTATATATGCTGCTCAAAAAAATTAAAGGGAACACTTAAACTACACAATGTAACCCCAAGTCAATCACACTTCTGTGAAATCAAACTGTCCACCCTGGTAGCAACACCGACTGACAATCAATTCCACATGCTGTTGTGCAAATGAAAGAGACAACAGGTGGACATCAGAGGCAATTTGCAAGGCATCCCCAATAAAGGTGTGGTTCAGCAGGAGGTGACCACAGACCACTTCTCAGTTCCTTTGCTTTCTGGCTGATGGTTTGGTCACTGTTGAATGCTGGCAGTGCCTTCACTCTAGTGGTAGCATGAGACGGAGCCTACAACCCACACAAGTGGCTCAGGTAGTGCAGCTCATCCAGGATGGCACATCAATGCGAGCTGTGGCACGAAGGTTTGCCGTGTCTGCCAGTGCTGTGTCCAGAGCATGGAGGCGCTACCAGGAGACAGGCCAGTACACCAGGAGATGTGGAGGAGGCCGTGGGAGGGCAACAGCCCAGCAGCAGGACCGCTACCTTTGCCTTTGTGCAAGGAGGAACAGGTGGAGCACTGCCAGAGACCTGCAAAATGACCTCCATCAGGCCACCAATGTGCATGTGTCTGCTCAAATGGTCAGGAACAGACTCCATGAGGGTGGTATGAGGGCCCAACGACTACAGGTGGGGTTTGTGCTCACAGCCCAACACTGTGCAAGACGTTTGGCATTTGCCAGAGAACACCAAGATTGGCAGGTTCGCCACTGGCGCCCTGTGCTGTTTACAGATAAAAGCAGGTTCACACTGAGCACATGCGACAGACGTGTCAGGGTCTGGAGATGCGGTGGAGACCATTATGCTGCCTGCAATGTCTTCCAGCATGAACGGTTTAGTGGTGGGTCAGTAATGGTGTGGGGTGGCATTTCCCTGGAGGGCCACACAGCCCTCTATGTGCTCGCTGGAGGTAGCCTGTCTGCCATTAGGTACTGAGATGAGATCCTCAGACCCATTGTGAGACCATATGCTGGTGTGGTTGGCCCTGAGTTCCTCCTAATGCACGACAATGCTAGACCTCATGTGGCTGGAGTGTCTCAGTGGTTCCTGCAAGACGAAGGCATTGATGCTATGGACTGGCCCGCCCATTTCCCAGACCTGAATCCAATTGAGCATATCTGGGACATCATGTCTCACTCCATCCACTGACGCCACATTGCACCACAGATTGTCCAGGAGTTGGGGGTAGCTTTAGTCCAGGTGTGGGAGGAGATCCCTCAGGAGACCATTCGCCACCTCATCAGGAGCATGCCCAGGGATTGTAGGGAGGTCATACAGGCACATGGAGGCCACACACACCACTGAGCCTCATTTTGACTTGATTTAAGGGCATTACATCAAAGTTGGATCAGCCTGTAGTGTTTCCTTCCAGTGTCACTGTGAGTGTAACTCCAAATCCAGACCTCCATGGGTTGATGAATTTGATTCCCATTGTTAAGTTTCGTGTGATTTTGTTGTCAGCACATCCAACAACAGTATGTGAACAACAATAGGAATACAGTATTTCAGTCATTCAGATTGTGGGATGCCTTTTTTTTGTGTTCTCTTTATTTTTTTTGAGCAGTATATGTTAATTTTAGCTTTGTATTCTATCATATGCTTTTGGTGCCTCTGACATGAATAAAAAAGAACTTCACACACACTTCTATGTATACATTTTCTAGTACAGTAAAACCACGGCATACGACTGCCCTGGGTTATATTTGCTGCAGTTTACAATAGCAAATTTAATTAAAATAATTCCCTGGGTTACGACAGATTTTCGCTTTATGACTGAAAATCGCATGATTTTAAACTTTCAAATAGTGGTGGCACTGCCCAGGATGCTCCGAGGAAGGTGAGAACCGAGTGGATATGGCCCCCAGACCTTCCCGGTGCAAACAGGGGCAGAAAATGAGCTCAACACATACCTCCCCCAGGTCAGAACGGAGAGGATAAGGTTCCCAAATGGTAGTGGAAAAGGTAGGGAGATCACTTTGTTGCTTTTGTGGGGGTGGGGGACTATCACGTCTGGCATTTTTTTGGTATTTTTTTTGTATTTCTTAATTATTTTTGGTCCGGTAGGGACTTTTAAAATTTTCAATGCATCCCTATGGGGAAATGTGCTTCGGTTTACGATTTTTTCGGGTTACAATGGAGGCTGTTGGAATGGACCTCTGTCATAACCCAAGGTTTTACTGTAATCTTTCCTGGTAAGGATGCAATACTATGCCAATTGGTGCAATAATGCAGTACTTTCTAAGGGCTATCAAGCAGTATGAATTTACTAACAGAGGTTCCTACTCCAAATTAGCTTCTTTGTCTGAAGAGTCTATTTCAGGGGAGAATAACATAACCACTTAAAAAAAAAACCACATACCTAGAGGCACAGTAGGATATTATGAGCACATGTTGGATCAAATAACATTATCTTGGTGCCTTCCCAACCCAAGATGCACCCCCACCCCCCACCCCACCCCCCAAATTTCTTTTCACCTAGATTATTAACTTCATGATTTCATCTTTGTTTCAATTTACCCTGCAGGCTTTTGCCATCCATTCCGCATTTTTCTCTTCTCACTGCTTGTGGGTTGCTAAGGAGTTGCACCTAATATCACTCCATTAATATGCATCCAAAATAATGATATTGCTCTTAATCCTTTTCCAATCCAAATGCAGCTCCTCATTAAAATGTAAAGCCATCTGACCAAAACACCAGCCACAGAAAATGCTTTTGCAACTGTTACTAAACACATCAGTTTCTTTTAACTCACTTTGTCATTTGAATTCTGCTTGTACTTTGAAGACTTTAGTAAGTGCCGAATAAAACACATTCTTTCACAATGGAACTCCACTACTAGTCTAATGACTTACTGATTAGTAACAGGATTAATATCCAATACAAGACTTGAACTCCAATACTTTTACTAAACACAGCCACTCATTGACATTGGACACTAAAGCCATTTGGTTTTACTAGAATGCATACATTGTAAATAATGATTACAATAAAAGCCTAAGGGAGAAATTAGTTCTTTGTACTTGCATCCCAAATGTATTTAAGAGTAAAATAAAAACCTACATCATCATGCCTTGGATAGGGACAAAACAGCAAGGTTACATTACAAGTGCCTATGAATTTTCTATTAAAATACGTTAAAAATGTAACTCATTCTAAATGCATCAATACAATTCAAATGAGAAAAAGAAAAAAAAAACATAGTAGTTGAGAGGAAAAATTAAAAGAATTACAGAGAAGTTAGAGTTTTGACATAAAACTGTTCTCAGAGTTAGCTTATGACATATTTTCAGAGGGATCCATGATGAATTGTGGGAATTAACATATGCTCGTCCATTACCATTCATGTATGCAATAAGGTGCCAGATTTCATAAAAGGTGTGATGACTCTGAGTTTTCTTGCTCCTTGAACTTTACTCCCAGCTTTAAGGCTAGATTCCACTGCCTACTTTTCCCTTTTTCAATCAAAATTTTAAAATCTTTTTCACAAGCCAATGTAATTTGAAACCTGGCAGACATCCAGGGGAAAAAGAAGGAGAACTATGTCATACTGGAGTCCATTATTTTCTTCCAAATAAAGGAACAATAAACCTATTTCTGGTGCTATTTGCATGTCTTGCTAGGCAATAGCTGAAATTCTTCTGTTTAGCATAGTAAGGGGGCTCCGTCCTTCACCTTGTTACAATTTGGGTTCAGCTTGGGAATGGCCTGCTTTGCTCCTTTTTGCACCTACCTTATGATGGGCAATTGCAAGACACCCTGACACTTATCAATGCCTACCTGCACCTTTTTGGGTCCCTTTCAGAGGTAAGGGTACTTTTTGGTATAGATAGGATAATTCCACTTGAGTATGGTCTCTGACATGTATGGTTGTTGATATTGAACCAAAGCAATATTGTAAAGTGTTTCCCTAAACAATTCTATACTACTACTACTATAATAATAATAATAATAATAATAATAATAATAATAATAATAATAATAATAATAATAATAATAATAATTTTGTTTCAGAGATTACTCTGGGTTGAAATGATTTTTTTTGGAGAAACTCTGCCCAGGGGATGCCCGAATGAGACTCCTTTCATGTCTCCAAGTGCAGCCCTCCAGTAGCAAAACCCAACCTTCCACTCCCAAGCTCAGCACCTTAACCACTAAACCACTGGGAGACACTTGAGTAACAACCCAGTGAAGTGAAGTTACATTGCAATAGATGGGAGGGAGAAATCTCCTTCTTAAGCTCCCTGAAGATAAGGTGACAGGAGAGGACATGGAAGGCAACCTCTTTTCTTTCTCCCCAAGTTATAATCTAGCACTGTTTCACTTAGGTGGCAAGCGAATGCAGGTATGTTTCACTTTTGTATGTATTACATGCCCAAGTCAATTCTGACTTATGGTCAGGCCTGTGGTGGCTATTTTGGACACCGGGACATGTCCCGGTGTGCCACAGGGTCTGGCGCCACCCAAAGGTGGGCAGAAGTATGACACCGGGCAGCTACACAATGGCACAAGTCGATTTCTGCTCAAGCCGGAACCTTTGAGGCAGCAGGGCTCTGTTTCCATGGGGTGGGTATTGCCATGCACCAAACAGCCCCAGCCCCCACCATAGCCTTGGTCACTCTAAACACAACTCCATAGGCTCCGCCGCTTCCCCCTCCATTTGCGTAGCCAGCACACCCCTGCTTATGGTGACTCTTTTCAGAGTTTTCAGGTAGAGAATACTCAGAAGTGATTTAACATTCCCTTCTTCGGGGGTGGGGGTGCCCTTGGACTGTGCAGCTTGCCCATGGCTACACATACTAGCAGTTCACTATGAGGCACAGTGGGGAACTAAGCTACCAACCTCTGGATCTACCGCCAGGTAACTAAACCACTGACTTGTCCAAATCCAGCTTTCTCTACTCCCCACAAAGGAGGAAACAGAAGAAGAAGGGAAGGAAGAGCGAGAGAGAAGTGAATGGAGGAGTTCTCCTTCCTTCCTTAAATCCAGTGTGGTTTCTTGTCCTGAAACCATTTGATTTTTACATGTGAAAGCTAGGATCATTCTAAATCTGCACTTTCAAGCGACTCTATTTAGCCTGATCCTTCCAGTCTGGGATAACTTCACTGCCTAGTTGCATTCTCAACTGCATTAAAGTAGACCCAGTAATCAATGAGGATTTGGTAAATCAGCTCTTTCATAGGTTTCCTTGATTCGGATGGGCTAATCTAAGAACATAAGAACATAAGAACAGCCTTGCTGGAACAGGCCACAGCCCATCCAGTCCAGCATTCTGTCTCACACAGTGGCTCATCATTTGCTTCAGGGTATTCCCAAGCAGATGCCTTCACCTGCTTAGGATTCCCTGGAAATGGCATTGAGAGAGATCCTGCCTATCTCTCCAACCTGGAGGTTGTCCTTAGGTATCCATAATTATAGCCATTGATATCCTTGTCCTCCAGTGTAAGTCCTCTAGTGTGACTTACTCCTCTGAGCAACAGGATTTGAGCCAATATCTTGAGAAACCTCTAAAGAGAGGGGGACTGTTATAGTAAAGCAGTCCTCTTTAAGAGAGTCCACAAAAATGAGGATTCTTGGCCACCTGGAGAGGCTATCCAGGTACAGAGTGGGTCCCTCTCTTTAGGCAGTCCTGATTTTCTGATTCAAGAGACAATGATGTTCTTCCTTGATGCATGATGATGTCACATGCTTTAAAACATAGCAAATGAAAAATCATTAGAACCTGAAACTTAAACACCAGCAATGGCAGAGCTCAACAAGAATAATAAAATCCAATGTTATGTAGAGTAAGGGATACTTAAAAAATGAAAGGATGAGAAAAAATATTCAAACAAACACAGAATTTAATAATGTATTGGATAGTTGTAGACATCTAGGTTGGCAGGGGCTGGGACAAAGACAGGAGCTCATTCTGTCCTGCAGTACTCAGGAATCGAACTGCTGACCTCCTGCCTCCCAGTCAGTGTCTTAGCCACTTGAGCTACTGCAGTCCCTTTGTCTTAGCCACTTGAGCCGTCTTTGTCCCAGCTCCTACCAACCTAGAAGTTGGAATGCAAGAAATTGTAAGTACTGTAGATAAATAGGGGCCACTTCGGTGGGAAGGTAACAGCGCTCCGTGAACTCCAGTGTCTAGTCATGCCTGCCACATGAGCACAGAAACGTCTGCAGAAACAGACAGCGCTGGCTCTTCGGCTTTGAAACAGAGATGAGCACTGAACCCTAGAGTTGGATACGACTGACTTTCGAGCAAGGGAAACTTTTACCTTTTAGTTGTAGACATCACTGCCCTTACTGTAACATGGATAGCCTCACGTAACTTGTTAGGGAGAAATGGCTTAAACTGTAGAATTATAGCACCCATGGTCATGGTTTCGATGGGCAACAAACACACAAGGAATTTTTAAAAAAATTTTAAATTAAGTGATACATGGCATTAGTGAAGATCTACCAGATGTAAAAAAAAATAAAAAAAATAAGTGCCCATTTCTTTTAATTGTTCAATGCAGGCAGTTTTAATGTGGGTAGTTTTTCTTAAAGATGAACGGGGTAGGTGGGTGGGTATGTTGGGGTTTTTAATGGTTTAATTGGTTTTATGTATGTTTTAACTTGTTGTGAGCCGCCCTGAATCGGGTTTACCTGATTGGGCGGCATAGAAATCTGAATTTAAAATAAAAAATAAAATTAATAAGCTCTCTATAGTTTGCCATGACTGGAGATAATTATGTAAACAAAGGAAAATTCATTCAAGGACTCTTCGCATTCCCAGCATAATTAGGATAATAAACCCAGTCTGCGCCTGCACTCCATAGAGTACGCATGTTGCTTGGTGATCATGTGACTGGGTAGATTATCAGATGAACAAAGAGGTAGCATCAGGGGGTTGCCATGGAGACTTCCTCACAGCCTAAACATCTGTCATTTTAACTGAGGCTTAAAAAAAATCAGTGGAAATTCTTTTGAGGGGTGTGTGTGGGTGGTACCCTATCCCCTGTTGCTACATACTATTTTATTTTTAGGATATGCAGCCTGTACAATATGAATTAGTATTTAATATTGCGAGCATCTTACATTTATTATTTTTTCATTGTTGCACTAGTTCAGCTGTAACTCCAAAGAGAACACTTTTGTCTTTAACATCTGTCAGGTATAAAAGTAAAATCTCAAAAGAAATGATAAAGCAAAAGTCTCTCAACCTTTTCTCAGTTGCCTTGTAACCTTATTCTATCTCCTGCCCTACTCAATGCCAAATATTTACTTAACTCTAGAGTTGTGATGGCGAACCCTGGCACTCCAGATGTTCTTGGACTTCAATTCTCAGAAGCCCAAGCACCCTGTGAATCCACACGAATGGGTTTACTGCGATTCACATGGCCCACGCTGCATCGCTCCGGGAAGCGTTTTACTCCCGCTTCCGGGAGCGACGAGGGCAGCGTGTGCCAGAAGAATCGCAGTAAACCCATTCGTGTGGATTCACAGGGTGCTTGGGCTTCTGGGAATTGAAGTCCAAGAACATCTGGAGTGCTAATGTTCGCCATCATGGCCCTAGAGTGACCTGACAGAGCACATGAAAATGGCAACAGCACAAAGCAAGCAAAACAGCATAATAGAAATTCAAGTACGTTTCAGGAGCCAAATTGATCAATCTTGGGCTAATAAACCCCAGTGACAATCTACTATGATTTCTTAGCCACATTTCTCCCAAATGAGACATCAGTGGATGTACTAATCCTCTCTACCAATAGTTATAATTACAACTGTGGTTATCAGTGCTGATATCTGCTGAATGTGCAGGATTTCTGACCATGCTTATTCCTATAGTAAGTCATAATGGAGATTTTGCAGTATGCAGCTGACTTTCTGGCCAGAAATCAGTGGTCCTAAATTTAACACTGGCATTCAAATAGAACAGGATAGCTCATACCTCATATCCTAAAATGATGTGCTCCTTGGAGTTATTCCTATTATGATGGGACAAATGGAAGGGACAGACATTCCCACCAATCCAGTCATTATTGGGCACCCAACCCACTCATGTCTTGGCTGATGAGCAGTGTTAAGATGTTACCACTGTCAAGAATTTATACTGTCTGGGAATTTACCCCTTCCAGCTATTTCCATCTCTAGAGGGAACACCAAAGAAACACCAAATTAATGGTAACATTTCATGTTTGCTTAGAAAGGGATGATAGATTAGTCCATTTTTAAAGATTAACCCAGAATTTAAGAGTAATGAACCACTTGCTTGTTATTTATTTATTTACATACCACTAAACTGGGTTATTCGCCCACTCTGGGTAGTGTACAACAGTTAAGAGCTTTACAAATAAGTACATATAAATCAAAACCCACAATCCAAAAACTCACAAAAACCACTCGACATTAAGCAATCCACTACTAATATACAATTTAAACTTAACACATTAAACAATTATGAGCTTGTAGTCCTATTACAATGATGGCAAACCTTTTAGAGACTGAGTGCTCAAACTCCCATCCTCACCACACCCTCACGTCACAGGGGAGGGAGAAAGCACTCCCATTGGAATGATGGACATAGGGGAGGGATGAACTCTGTGTTGGGGGAAGGAAAAAGCGCTCCTTTGGGGCTGCTGGGCAGAGAGGTGGGGCAAACTTTGTTCTGGGGCAATGGCGTGCATGCCCACAGAGAGGGCTCTGAGTGCCTCCTCTGGCACACGTGCCATTGGTTCGCCACCACTGTCCTATTATCTCTTTGTATATTTTATTGCCCTTTTGGTCCCTTTCTTCCTAACAGTCAAAGACTAATCCATGTTCAGTATATTCTTAGACCAGAATTATTACTCTTAGACTAGAACTGTTGAGAATGGCAGCTGCCATTCCCCTGCTGAAATATCTGTATCGTACATGATTTTCAGATGTATTCAGCACTAAAATGAAATGCCCTTTACATTTTGGTTCCTGGAGCAAAGCCTCAGTTGCTCCTAGTTACAGCCTTGCCTTACTTCAACACTGGTTGATCCACCACATTTCAGGCAACAAGTTAGTATAAGAGGCTCTGGGCAGGCTGTGTGGCTTACACAACTCTTTCCAACACTTGGGAACTGATGGTAGCTCAGGAGGGATGCCAAGGGGCTCCTGCTGCCCAACAGCTACTGCCTGAGGGAGAACACCTCATGCGGTACCTAAGAGACCGTGTCGCCCCAAAATCGTCCGTCCATCCAACCAGAGCGGACCGGAGAGGCTCTCTACTTGTACCATCTGTTAGAGGGGCTTTCTCTCTAGCACAAGAAGGAGGGCCTTCTCTGTGTCCGCACCGGCCCTATGGAACCTCCTGCCAGTGGAACTAAGGCTACAGCTAGAATTGCTGCCCTTTAGGAAAGAACTGAAAACCAGGCTGGCGGGGCAGGTGTGGGTCACTGATGGAGGAGTGACCCCCGCCTGCTGGTTGGTCTAATGTAATAGTGTAATTCTTTCTCTTCCTAGTAAGCATGGGTGGGTTTTTTCTTTAATAGGTTTTAATGGGATGTATTTGTATTTTAATGGGGTTTTTATCTGTGTCGTTTTTAATTTTTTGTTTTTTAGTATTGTAAGCTGCCCAGAGTCCTTGTGAGTAGGGTGGCTATAGAAATATGAGAATTAAATTAAATTAAATTAAATTTCCTTACTTCAGAACTGCCCCCTTCAACCAGTCTGATTCCCATGCAATATGGCCAGCATGCTTTGCTACCATAATGTGTGTACGCGTGCGCAATGGTCCTAGTGCACTTTGCACTAATAGGTTTCCTGCCTCTTTCATAAGGGGGGAAAAGCCCAAATGCTACCCATTTCTCTGCATTAACTTGCTAGGTTCAGCCTTGCTGGTGATTTGAAAATATCTAAATACAGTTTATTTATTTTTTATTTAAACTGACATTATGAATTAGCTGCTACCTAGCAATGATATTAAGCTAAAGTAAAAGCTGGCAATGGGGTTAAAAGTAAATAGAAAGCTGAACTGATCAGACCACTCAAAATTAGTCATGCATTGATTTGATTAATAACATGGTCGCAATATTGTTACCCCTGATAGACATGATTGCCACAGAATGTCCTTTATGATCACATCTTTTCAGCTGTTCATAGTTGATAATTCCTAGGGAAAAACAGACTGAATGTTTTTTTAAGAAAAAAGAGTAAAGGACTGATTTCCTGCTCCAAAATTTGTTAATCCATGCAAAGCAGTCATGCTCACAAAGCCATTTTATAATAAAGTCATCTCCCCATCTGTGTTTATTTTTGCCAATGACTTTCCATAATTAAATGAGTTTCATTTACAAGTCATGTGTACTCTGGGATTTTTTAAAATTCATTTTTATGTGCCTGGAATTTTCAGGGCAACTCTTTAGCAACCTGAAAGCTTGGGCTCTTTTCACAAATTACGTTGAAATCATTTTATGTGCCCACCCCCCATGTGTGTAATGAAAAAGGCAGATTTGATTAGAATGCAAATGTTAAAAAGAGGTTATTTTTTGCTTCCTCTATCATTAACAGTTGCAAGCAATGCAGCTCAAACTGAAAGGTATTTCTCAAAGACCTAAACATTCTCCGTATACTCAATATTTGCTATGCAAATAGGTCTAAAGTAGTGCTGGAAGCATCTCAACTGATCGTAGGAGACTGCTCACTGATTTGAGAAAAGGATTAGTTAGAAGATCTAACATACTAGTCCCTTCCATCTGTGTTTGAGTAAAATTCCCATAATCTCAGCCAACATGGCCATGCTGGTATTATGAGGGAATATGCTTTCTATGGGGATCCCCTGCGACTGTGCAACTTAACCCAAGACTACACTGTAGTGTAGTTCTTCTCCAGGGATATGCTCAAGAGAATCAGCTTTCTAACTTCTGACTCCAAAGCCAGATACCTATGTCACTAAGCTATGCT
This sequence comes from Bradypodion ventrale, assembly GCA_035047345.1. NCBI lineage: Eukaryota > Metazoa > Chordata > Lepidosauria > Squamata > Chamaeleonidae > Bradypodion > Bradypodion ventrale. The sequence goes on along the minus strand of JAWDJE010000005.1, from coordinate 162,399,695 downwards.
AAAAATTAAATTTATAGATGGTTGCTGTGATTCATGTTCAAGAAATAAATTAGACGAATTGTCAATTTTTTGTAATATATTAGTGTCACTACTGCTAGTCATACAATGGATTATTATAGCCATTACTGAATGTAACAGTATGGTTATGCGATATCATGTTGCCAGGTGAGACCTGTTGTGGGGTGAAGGCTCCTGTTCCGAGTTCCAGCACTGTCTGTGTCTGAAGACATTTTCACGGACATGTGGCAGGCATGACTAGACACCAGAGTGCACAGAATGCTGTTTATCTTCCCACTGAAGTTTATCTACTGACAATGTCTTGCTTTTGAACTGCTAGGTTGGCAGGAGCTGGGGCAGAGGCAGAAGCTCACTCTGTCGTGCAGCACTCGAGTCTCGAACTGCTGATCTGCCAACTTTCCAGTCATCAAGTTCAGTGCCTTAGACAGTAAGCTACTGCAGTCCCCGCTTAGAGAGCTAAGAATGCTTAGAGCTCCATTATTATAAAACCCTACATCTGTGATGGTGAACCTTGGCACTCCAGATGTTCTTGGGCAGGCGCATTTTACTTCCACTTCAAGGAACAACAAGAGCAGCATGGGCTTGATTTGTGTGGATTCACACAGTGCTTGGACTTCTGGGAATTGAAGTCCATGAACATCTGGAGTGCCAAGGTTTGCCATCATGGCCCTACATTAACCAACCGGAATCCAAATAGTTGCAAAACAGGCATAAGAAATTCCATGCAAAATCATTATAGTATCCTAAGATGGGGAAATATATATTTCAGTTTACTATGAGTAGAACAAATGTCTGTGTATACAAGACTTTAAAATATGACAAATGAAACATGGTGCATTTGTGTGAAGACAGTGGACTATGATAATTTTTTTGTAAATATTGACATACGTATTTCATGTGCTATTTTTCCAGAGCAGCCTAGCAAATCCTAATTGTGGTTCAGCTTAATGTACAGTGAAGCTGTAAACTAGTCTATTTCACTCTGCAGGTAATACAGAAAAATGAGCTGTTCCCAGGGCATCTTTTCCATCAAAATTTGTTCAGTATTGTTTTACTATTGTTTGGAAAGCATCACATTTCTGGCTGAATCCAGTGGACTCCTTTTGGTTGCTGAAAAGAGTGGCAGAGGAGGAGGAGGAGGAGAAAAACCTACACCCATACATGCCCATTTTGTCATTAGATTTTGAGGATAACGTCCTTTGGCAACTCTATATGCTGCCCAATTTTAATGGATTTTTAGAACATTAGTGGGGCATTCTAGCTAAACTCACTCCACACAGGTACACCTCATTATGCTGCTTGCAACTTTGAGCGCAGTCCCAAAGCAGAAGCACTACCCAGCTACCCTTCTATGCAAGGCTGTTCACTACATAGTTTTATTTTGCTCTCACTAGTCCTGACCCTACCATTAGACAGAGTGAGGTGGTTGCCTCAAGTAGCAGGATATTATGAATTGTCAAGAAATTGTTGGCTGTGTGTGTTATCATAAATGAAGTTTTACTGGCAAAGGCAGAGAGAGAGGAACGTACCAATTTGCTGCATCAATGGAAAAATGGTACTTAACCGACTCAATTTCTGCTCTCCCTCGGGCACCAAAAATGTGCTGGCCACTAAATAATATATCTGCAAGCCCTCTTTTTCACAAGGAGGAAAAAATTGGCAAGAGTGTGGCTAAAATTGCTTCCTGCACATATGTTTAAGCATGGACTCACCACCACATGGTTGTGACTCAGGGAGGCACCAATGTAGCAAGATGCAAACTGAACCCAGAAGGTCTAACACTGTAGCTGCTACAAGTTCAAAGCAGATCTGCAAACTGCATGTTCCACCAAGCCTACAAACCGCATACAGTATTTACAGATAATGAATCCCAACTTTATAACTACACATATCCAACTTTTACACAAGGGATGATGCTAAGCTGACTTAAGTAGTACTGGAATTTATCAAAATTGAAAACTTTGGCAGAAATCTTCTGCTCCAAGTTAAGATGCAGAATGAAAACAGAACTCAAACAAGGGTATTTTATCTTTGCTCTGCAATGTGGCAAAAGGAAAAAAAGAACCACAGCATTATGAGTGCCAGATGCTATGACTGAGTAAAAATAAATAACCCTGGATAGCTAAATTACAAAGGTTATACTTGTCCAGGAGTGGTGATAAATATTATCCTACACTTGTTTTCGTTTGTCTAAATATTTTAGTTTGTTTCACGCATGCAACCAGAGATATTTATCTTCTAGATTAATGACTGCATGAGATTATTATGTTTTATGCAACATCTATTTGGGACAAGGTCACACACTATATTAAAATGTCGCCTCTCTCTTCGGCTTGGTCCCATCATCACTACTAATCATTACAATTTCCTCATCCTCAGATGGATCTGCATGATGTTTGCATTCCTGCCCTTCCCCCTTTACTTGATTAATTTATCATCTTTTATCCACATGATTGGTGTCTCCATGGAAAAGTAATCACTCTGTCGGGCACCGTGATAGCCCAATAAGGGCTGATTGCAGTGTGAACAGCTACAAGACCAATAACTCAAAGCCACCTTTGCAAAGAGACACTTTGAACCATCCATCCTTTTCACAGCAATCTATTTTGCTCATCAAATATGAACAGTTGAAAATTGGTCTAGGCAGCAAATCCTCTCTCTGAAGTTTTCGAAGCCCCCGTGGCATCTTCTTTTGAAGAAGCTGAACTACACAAAAGGCATTTAAAAATGTCACTCCTGTACAACCATTCTTACCTGTTTACAAGCCTTTGGGTCTTTGAAACATGACCAGCATATTTGGGTTGGAAAACAGGTCTCAAAAACCACTTTTTCTATCAAGGAAAGCAACTGTACTAATGCTGAGTTTAAAGCTTTTAAAGCTTGAAAATCCTTTTCATCATCCCTTCCTAACCTGATACCATCCACATGGGTTCAATTGCGAGTGTTCTTCATCCATAGCCAGTGTGGAGATTTTGGATTGTGGGAGTTGTAAGCGAATTGATCAGGGGAGAGAACCAGATTAGGGGAGGTAGCCCTACACAACACTGTGCGCAACACAGTCTTGCAGCTATCTCTCACTAATCCATGGTGGAGCAACAAAGCATTAAGACTGTAGGGTATTGGCTGTCTAGGATTTCCTTGCCATTTAAGGTCCCCTCTGTTTGAGTGCTTTTTCTCTGGAATCCTTTCTTCTTGCACGTTTTTCTGCTATCTTTCTGTCACCCTCCAAATCCAAATTAAGTTTGCATATTTTCATACTTCAGCAATGTGCATGAGAAGGCCTGCCATACCTAATTGGGTTTAAGGAAGAAAGATGAAAGATAGTATGCCATTCCTAGCAGATGGAATTGGCAGTGATAAAAGGCAGTGGGACTGTGATTAGTGGAAGGGAGTACTCACAGCAGAAGACAGCCCAGCTACTGAGAAAAGTCAAGCCGAACACCAAACATGAAGTATGAGGTACAAACTAACAGCCTAGTTTCTGAAGCACGGATCGAGGAAAAGAGAGACTATCTCTTGAGTTTTTTCTTGCATGATGATCCCTCACTTAGACAATATAGTATGGAATAGGGTTGGAATTATGTCTATTCTTTCTTTGCTAAACTCTAAAGGCTTCCTCACAAAATTGTTTACTTCCATTATCTGGTGAGTTGACTGGTTAGCTCAGTGGTCAGGTATCTGGCTGCAGAATCAGAGATTGGGAGTTTGATTCCTCTCTCGGCCTTCTGCAAGAAAAGTTAGCCTGTGTATTGATTTATTTTATTTTATTGTTCACATTTGTATCGCCGCCCCCTCACCAAAGTGACTCCAGGTGGCTCACAAATAAAAGCATAAAAAACATAAAAACATATACAAAAAGCCACAATAAAATCATTTAAAACCATCCCCATTAAAAGAGGGAGGATCTTGATTATGTTTCATACAAGTCAGCAGGCGGGGGTCACACCTCCATCAGTGCCCCACACCTGCCAGGTTTTAAGTTTTTTCCTAAAGGGCAGCAATTCTGTCTGTAGCTGTAACTCTATTGGTAGGAAGTTCCATAGGGCTGGTGCAGACACAGAGAAGGCCTTCTTTCTCATGCTAGAGAGATGAGCCCCTCTAGCCGATGGCACAATTAGAGAGCCCCTCCAGTCTGCTCTGTTTGGACAGACAGATGTTCTTGGGGAGACGTGGTCTCTTAGATATCCTGGCTCACTACCATGCAGGGCTTTAAAAGTCATCACCAGCACCTTGATTTGCACCCGGAGGCAAACTGGTAACCAGTGCAGCGGTAAGGTACAGGCATAATGCCCACACCACATCACTACCCAGGCAGCTGCATTTTGGGCCAGCTGCAGCCTCCGAATGGTCATCAAGGGCAGCCACATGCACAGCGCATTATAATAATCTAGTCTAGAGGTGACCAGAGCATGTGTGACCATGAACAAGGAGTCCCGGTCCAGGAGCGGGCGCAACTGGTGAATCACACAAAGTTGTGCAAAAGTCCTCCTGACCAGGACTGCCACCTGCTCTTTGAGCAGGAGTCGTGAGTCCAGGAGGACCCCCAGGTTGCACACTAGGTCTGTCTGGGGCAAAATAAGAGACAACGGGCAAGCAGTCCATTCCCATGGCATCCCTCACCCCTCAGAAGAAGGGAATGGTAAACAACTTCTGTGTATTTATTTTCTACCTAAAAAACCCTGGAAGGGCTTGCCATAAATCAGAATTGACTCGATGGCACACAATTATTATTATTAATTATTTTCTAGTGGACAGCTCTTCAGTGATCAACATGAATATGATGGACCTGACTTTGTGACTTTGAAGAAACCATTTAAAATGTGTTTTTGATTCTCTAAATTGGCATGCCCATAGAATGGGGATGGCCCACAATATTATTTTGATCCCCTCATTCTACCATGTGGATTTACCAAGTTTGGATAAAGTTGTGGCAAAAAGTTTGACATGTTTTGTTTGTAAGGCAAAGAAAGTTATAATTGATGAAGCTTTCCTCAATTGAGTTAAACCTTTTGGACCTTCTGCCAAATACATCCACTTCAGTTTTTTCCCAATCAAGTCCCCTCTTGATCTATTAGATCAGCAATTCTCAACATTGCTGAATGGAAGCAGAAGTAAAACATTTAGCAGTGTTCTGCACATGCTCAGCACATGTTTTACCTCTGCTTCTGGGAGCAGTGAGGGTGTTGAGGGCTGGCTGTCAGCGGGTTTGGGGCATGTGTGACTCTTCTGTACAAGCCCGCTGGCTTATTTAGCCTCTCGAGGGATCCTGTTTTTCATTGTTAATACCTTTGTCTGTTGATTGTTTTTGCCATTTTATGCTGGGTGAAGGAGAGTGTTTTTTTAGCTACAATCTGATTAGTTTTTATGTGTTTTAATGTTGTTTTTAGTGGGTTGGGTTGGCATTTTTAATGGTTATTGTTTTATCTGTGGTTATATTGTATTTTATATATGTTGTTAGCCACCCTCAGTGATGTTTCTCATCAGGAGGGCAGGATACAAATTCATAAATAAATAAATAAATAGATTTTCAGGCCACAGGCCTGACTACACTTCCTGGGCAGCTCATCAGGCCAGTCATGTGGTTCCTCCCACCTGGAAGCGGAAGTAAAACATGAGCCACACATGCACCCGGAAGCGGAAGTAAAACATGTGCCACACATGCACAGAATGCATTTAGCAGTGTTCTGCACATGCTCAGCACGTGTTTTACCTCTGCTTCTGGGAGCAGTGAGGGTGCTGAGGGCTGGATGAAGTGGCTTTAGAGACCGAGTCTGGCCCACAGGCCGTAGGTTGCGAATGCCTATATTAGATTCTTACTCCAAGTAACAGTAACCAAGTAAGAGGTTAAACCAGAAAGAGGTTAAACTCATTAGCTTTGCTTGGCAACTTCACACTTTTGAGATTGAAAGGGAGACATTTAAAACTAATCTGAATACTGTAATCTGTTGTTACTCCTAGCTGTAGGAAGCTGTATTGATATGCATGCTTGTCTGTCATTTTGCTTGATTACTCTTTACTTCATTGCTTTGTGATCCTTTTGCCTTGTGACATCTTGACCCCTGCATCTGGTGTATATAAACCATGCCTGGAAGTTTTACTCCTTGTCTGAAGAAGTGGACTTGATCCACGAAAGCTAACAGGAAAAATATAGCGGTTAGTCTTTAAAGTGCTGCAGTGTTTGTTCTAATCTTTTTGACATCACTTTTGTCCATTTTCTACTTGTGCAGTTACCTGATCCAATGCAAATGAGCATTTGGTGGGAGTCTAAATTATCTTGAACTTATTGTCCCTTTTCTTCATGCATTTTCTTTTTTTAAAATGTTTTATCTCTGCACTGGAGCACATTATCACCAGTACACTTACATACCTGTCAACCTTCCTGATTTGGCTGGGATTACCCCATAAATTGATGTCGATTGACGTCATAACCCGGCCCCCGCTGCCAAAACCCTGTAATTTGGCAGCGGGGGAAATGCTTTCCGCGCATGCGCGGAAGGGTTTTACCCCTTCCACGCATGCGTGGAAGTGCTACATCGCTTGCATAAGGGCTGCGCAAGCGGCGTAGCACTCCCGCGCATGCATGGAAGGGGTAAAACCTTTCCATGCATGCGTGGAATGCAACCTGCGCACATCGTCCTGTTTTTTCAGAGCCACGGGTTGACAGGTATGCACTTAGTAGATCTAAATAAAGAGGGGAGGGGGGGGGAGAGAGAGGTAGCAATTGCCAGATAACACATTGTTAGCACCTTAAGCATCTTCTGCTAGTGTGCTGACCCACCTGGGCAGGCACAGTCGCTACATGGTTGCGTTACACAGAGTCTTGTTCAAGGATAGTCCAGATCCCTGGCTCAGGGCATCCTTGGGCTCGGGTACAGGCAGAACTGGGCTGGGCATAGGGAGTCCCCCCTGATCCAGGTCTTCTTCAGAGTTAGAGAAGAGCTGGATCACACCAGCTGTTGGAGTTCCCTGTAAACCAAGTTCTCTGCCTCTGCCCTGCTATCTCCTGCAAATTATCCTCTGAATAGCTAAAGCCATTGACCTGGGGGAAACCCAACTTAATGCAAATGCACAGTGGATCATTCTGTATATTCCCAACTGCATAGTTACACCTTGTGTTGGGCTTCTGGTATCCTTGACTGGAGATGCCAGATGATCTGTTTATGCAGATGATGGTAGTTAATATTGACATATGGAAGGCACCAGGTTTAATAAGACTGGTCTAGGAAGTGCTTTAATTTTCAGTCATTTCTTTCCCCCAAGCTAATGAATTCTTGCTACTTGAGGTCATGTCATCTGTATCTAAATTCATTGTTAGGAGTTGCTGAGCTATTGTAGATACTGTCTGATATCTAATTTCCCCACAAGACTGCTCTCCAGAGAATACAGTGCACCTCCACACTCTCTTGCTCCACAAAATGTTGCATTAAAATGAGCTGTGCACTTTCACATTTCATGTTTTTCCCAATAGCACCCATGCAGATGTAGTCGGTGACTTGTGTCCTAGGAGCAACAGTATGGTTGCCTTTCACCAGATACTGGAAACGTTACTTTTCTGAACTACATCTCCCATAATTTTCCAAAGAGGATGGTTACTATTATACTAGTTGTTGGGTTCTGGTAGTCTTGAAAAGTAACTTTTCCAAACTGCTATTTGTTATCTGTCTCAGAGTCTTCTTTTTCAGACCTTGGGTATAGGTAGGTGAGGATTCAAGGATTCAGTAGCTATCTTTGCTTCAGTCTGACAAAACCTGAACACTTGCGGCCACATGTGTTGCCATGGCGAGTGCACTTTTAATATCCAAGCTAACAGTCATATAAAATCCACATAATTGCCCCAAATTTAAAAATAACTCAGAGCTTTCATGCTAATCCTTGAATATGCATGAGAAGCAGCAATGGAGGCAATCTCCTTTCAGCTGGCTCTGGATGCATAAGGCTCAATATTCATTGAAGCCAGCCAATGAGAGAGAGAGAGAGAGAGAGAGATCAATGGATTTCCAACAGCAAATCTGCACACTCTTCCCACGCACCACTTGCTCTTCCTTCAACTGCATAATTTCACAGATGGAAACTCAAGCTCCCCACCCCCTTTGCCAAACACATTCTAAGCTACCTCAAGGTTAGGATTTTTTACAGCACTTGGCCACTGCTAGTTGCAGATAAGTAAAGATTCTTTTGCTTGTTTGAAAGAGGAATAGGAACACAGTGGCCAAAATGCAAATGAGGACACTGGCCTTCTTATAACAGCTGTTCAGAAGATGCTCCAAAAGGTACAGCTCTCTCCTTTTCTGTGCAAAAACACACAGGAACAATGCCCCCCTTTTGCATTTAAGTCACACTTTTTATAGGTTACAATTTACATTTAAAGGCAAAGGAAAAGGTCTACCTTGCTCAAAAGACAGATGTATCCGACTCTAGGGTGCGAAACTCATCTACGTTTACAGCCAAAGAGCCTGCACTATCTGTGTCTGCAGATGTTTCTATGGTCAAGTGGCAGTCTTGACTAGATGCCGGAGTACACAAAATGCTGTTACCTTTCCCACTGAAGTGGTACCTATTTGTCTACATGAAATTTTTTGCTTTCAAAATGCTGTTACCTTTCCCACAGAAGCGGTACCTATTTATCTACTTCTGCCACATGACCACGGAAATGTCTGCAGAAGCAGACAGCGCTGGCTCTTCGGCTTAGAAACAGAGATGAGCACTGCACCCTAGAGTCGGATACGACTGGCTTTCGAGCAAGGGAAACCTTTACCTTTACTAAAAAAAATTTGCTTTCAGAATGCTGTTACCTTTCCCAATGAAGTGGTACTTACTTGCAATTTCTTGCTTTCAGACTGCTAGGTTGGCAGGAGCTTGGACAGAGATGGGAGCTCACTCCGTCATGCAGCACTTGGGTCTTAACCACTAAGCCACTGTAGTCCCACATTTATTATACTGTACTAAAAACTAAAATAAGAACAAAAAACACTCCAGTAATTGTGGTTCCCCCGTGCCCCAATGGGCACGGAACGGCCCGGCAGAGGCCACTTCGGTGAGAAAGGCTCCCTGGCCCGTGGGCTCTGCGAGCACCAAAATTAAGGGGGGTGGATAAATGATAGGGTTTGATTCACCCAACTCCTGACCTGACCAGCGGTTCTGCTGACAGAGCAGATACCTAACCCAGTTAATCACTCATCTCCGTGTCTCCGTGTAATCTCAGGCACAAAGAGATGCCATGTTTACCCCTGCCTGATCCCTGAACAATGAGGATTCCTAAGTCCATGTTTGCCCCAGTTAATTAACTTCCCCAAAGAGATTCCCAATTAACTTGAGCACGCAGGTGATGTCATTCCTGCCAGATGACAGTTTTGCCACCGTTGCGCTTTTCCTTCTATATATGTTGCAGCCCTTTCTCAATAAACTACTGATCTTATCCTCCTCCATGCTGCCTCGTATCGTTCCTTGATCAGTCTCCTCCGGGACCTACAGCCCTCCGCGGCCCCGATTCCTACATCTGGTGACCCCGACGTGATCTACTCGTGAGTAAGAGCGGTCTTCCTCAGAGTAGCGATCACACGGTCCGGTTCTGCGCTCGAACCGTGTCCGAATCATCCCGGAAGACAGCGCGGCACTCCGTCCGGCAGCCAGCCGATCGGAGGGACGGCCTGTGGTGAGGCAGTCCAAAGAGGCATCCTACAGCTTGCTCCTGACTTTCGAGGCGGCTTGCGCCAAAGGGAAAAACGCGTTCCGCTCAGGGTCAGCTGTGAACCCCTGACAGCGCAATGGCCACCGAGGGCCCGTGGCTCCAGTCCACGCTCCGAGCTCTACCCAGAAGCGTCGTCGCCAGAACCTGTTGCCTGCCAAGGACGCGTCGACTCGTCCCGAGGAGGAAACTTCGGAGGACCCATCGCAGGTAATATGGGGACCTGTCCTCAGCGACAGCGTCCATCCGCTAGCCAAAGAACTCGTGAGGAAGGGTTCATAATCCTGGCCAGGGTATTTAATTTGCGTTTTCACAGCGGAGAGCTAGCGAGACTTTTGGTGTACCTAGGGGAACACTGCCTGCTTTACCCAGAAGTAGGTACGTTAACCCTCGAGCTCTGGGATCAGATAGGAGACTGCATTCAGCAACCCCCGAAAGCTCCAAGAGGCGTAATTCGCACATGGGGCAAATGTAGGAAACTCTTAGCGGAGATAGAGCCAGTCCGGATAGAGGCCGAAGAACCCCCAAATCTGCCAGATACGCCAGCCAAACCAACGGCGCCTACAGCGCTCTGTCCGTCACTCCAATTTAGGCAGGGTAGCGTAGGGAGCTTTCCCTCGGTGACAGCTGCAGACGTCACCGACGGAATGCAAGGAATGAGGAGCGCAGGCGCTTCTCTGACAGTCCCCAGTTCCCGAGTTACCAAGAGTCCCCTTCAGCATACAATTGAAGAGGAGATCAGAAAGGGGGAATTGCCAGCAGAAGAACTAGCTGAGCTTAGTCAGATAGGTCCCATCCGCATGGAAATGGACGCGCTTACGGGCGCTCAGCAGATACTTCACTCCCCAGTCCCGTATAAGCTTCTCATGGCTATACGGAAAGCCATTTCCGAAACTGGGCTCCAAAGTCGTTTTACAAGGGGCACGCTTCAGCAAGTGTGCGAGAACACCATGTGGATTCCCCATGACTGGAAAGCCGTCATGCGGATGATGCTCACCCCTAGCCAGTATTTAATTTGGGACAGCGAGTACTGCCTTGAGGCGCAGACAAGGGCTGACAGGATGGGGGGCGCAGTACTTCCTGACCAGTTATATGGTTCAGGTGCCTTCGAGCCCATCGATGCCCAGATCAACTTGCCTCTCGCCACTCTTCAGATGTCGGCCGAGGCCGCCTTTAGGGCGTTCTTCAAGGTCCCAGCGACTGGCAAAGCGGCGAAAAATTACACCGCTATTAAGCAAGGAGCCCAGGAACCATACATGGACTTCATCAATCGCCTGGAGGAAGCAATTAGCAGGCAGATTGACAACGAGGAAGCCCAACAAGAGCTCATGATGAAGTTAGCCAAGGACAATGCCAATTTAGACTGCCGTAAAATCTTGCAGTCCCTGGGCAATCGTCCTGATTTGACCCTTACGGACATGATTAGAGCTTGCGCCGACGTTGGCACAGAATCCTACAAGATGGGATTGCTAGCGGCAGCGGTGCAAGGGGGTAAAAGACCGAAAGGAAAGACCCAAAGGAGCATGCCACAATTGTGGCAAGGTCAGTCACTTCGCTAGGGAGTGCCGATCCAAGGGAGGCGGACAAAAGTCCGGCCGTTCCAAGGCTCCAAAAACCCAGTGTCCGAAGTGCAAAAGAGGCTACCATTGGGCTCGAGACTGTCCGAATTCGGGAAACCGGAACGCGGGCATTTCTCTGGCCCCGGTCCAAACAGAGGCTTCCCTCATCCAGAACTTACCGGAACTAGACTAGACCCCGATCACATTCCAGGCACTACGAGGGCACAGGCCAGCCCCAAGGGTAGTACAGGGTTAGAATTGACTTGTCAGGCAGACGTTACATGTGACCTGCCAGGCACGGTCTATCTAGTGGACTCCCAGTACATGGGTCCACTGCCCAAGGGCTTTATAGGTTTAGTTTTGCCCCGTAGTGTAGCTGGAGCATGCGGAATTTTTATAATTCCAGGAGTCGTTGACTCGAATTTTTCAGGCATTCTCCAAGTTCAGTTGTGGACTCACCTGCCCCAAACAATTCACAAAGGAGACACCCTAGCGCAACTGATCATGGTTCCTTGTCACTCGCCAGCAGAGAGCCAGGGAAGGCCCAGTGACAGCTCCGAGTCCCGGTCAGAGGACCGCTCGAGCGCCAGTGAGGCAGTGCAAGGATACCAGGTCTTAGCGACAGTGGAGACCAACATTGAGTGGAAACAGCGTCCGGTTATTGAGGTATTTTTGAACAATCGTTCGTTCTCAGGCCTGTTAGATACCGGAGCAGATGTCAGTGTGATAAGCAGGGGCCAGTGGCCGAGGGAATGGGCCATTGAGCCAGTCTCCGATGTGTGGGGGGTAGGCGGAATTCAGGAAGCGTTTAGGAGCTGAGAGTGGGTGACAGTCACAATCCCAAAGGCTGACGGCACGGCGGTAATTCGGCCGCACATTCTTGACGTGCACATCAACCTTTGGGGGTGAGACATTTTGCAGCAGTACGGTGCTACGCTTACCTTTGGGTAATGGCGTTGCCACTTAAGTGGCTCACCGATACACCGGTCTGGGTGGAACAATGGCCGGTAGTGGGGGAGAAATTAGTCGCCCTGAAACAGCTAGTGAAAGAACAGCTAGACGCAGGACATATAGAGCAGTCCACGAGTCCCTGGAATTCGCCAATTTTTGTCATAAAAAAGAAGTCGGGGAGGTGGCGACTCCTCCACGATCTCAGGGAGATCAATAAATGCATACAGCCAATGGGTCCACTTCAGTGCGGCATCCCGAATCCTAACATGATCCCCGAGGGGTGGGAGATTCTAGTTGTAGATCTCAAGGATTGCTTTTATACAATCCCTTTTGACCCCCGGGACCGGGAAAGGTTTGCCTTTACGGTGCCGGTTGTGAACCACAGTGAGCCTACGCAGCGTTACGCGTGGAAATTTTTGCCACAGGGCATGCTCAATTCACCCACCCTGTGCCAAATTTATGTTCACAATGCACTGGCAAAGTTTCGAAACCTTTACCCAAAAGCGATAGTTTGTCACTTCATGGATGATATTTTGGTCGCGGTGCCGCAACTTGGCAGCGAAATGTTTTCTGACCTCCAGGCCAGCCTGGGGGACAAAGGTTTACTCATTGCCCCTGAGAAAGTGCAGAGAACCGAGCCCTTCTCATACTTGGGTCATCGGCTTCTCCGCTCTTTCGCAGCACCAGTGTTGCCTCAGATCAATTTACAGGACTCAGTCACCTTAGTAGAATTGCAGCAAGTTTTGGGGAATATCAATTGGGCCAGACCGTATTTTCGTTTGGATACGGATCTTTTAAAACCACTCTTCTCGCTGCTAACTCTAGGTAAGCAGCCGACAGACCGGATACACATTTCTCGAGAAGCGCGCTTAGCTCTCGAGAAAGTGAACCAAGTTCTCAGCCAGAGGTGGGTAGATAGGATCACCCCAGGGCCATATGCTCCGATCCTGAATTTGTACATCGTACGGTCGGGATCCATGTTCACCGGAGCGCTCGGCATAGATGCCGAGAAAGGGGCGAGTATCGTGGAGTGGGTGTACCTTCCGAACACCTCCCCACGAAACATCGTTCCTCCCCAAGAATTGGTCTCCGCGGTGGTTTACCGCGGACGGCTGAGAGCTAGGGACATCTCAGGGCACGATTTAGCCAAAATTGTAGTCCCGTTCACCAAGGAACAAGTTCAGCAATTGATGCAGCTCGGTGACTCGCTTCCAATCGCTTTGGAAGGATTCACCGGATGCTTGGCATACCACTTGCCAAAAGACCCCAGACTTGTCTCACTTCAAACGCAGACAGTCAGCTTGTTCGAATTGCTCTCGCTGGTTCCGCTTCAGGGAGCCAGGACAGTTTTTACTGATGGTGGTCGCACATATGGTGTCTTGACCTGGCAGGAGGGCCAGGCTTGGCGCACGCTGCTAATTCTTCCACAAAAGTCCGCACAGCGGGCAGAGTTGGCAGCGGTGAACCTTGCCTTGTGCACCTTCGCCAAGGAACGTTTAAACATCATTAGCGACAGTCAGTATGTTAGGAATTTGCTTCACAGTCTACCGGGAGCATACATTACTCCCGCGATAGACAAGAATCTGCTTAGTCTGTTTCTCACTGCTCAATTTCATTTGCGAAACCGCACGGAGCCGCTCTATATTGCCCACATCCGAAGTCACCAAGACCTACCGGGTCCGATTTCCGCGGGCAATAGCAGAGCGGACGTGGCGGCAAAGGAAATTCAGCAACGTTCAGTTTTGGGTGTTTTTACTACTCCAATTCAGAGCCATGCATTCTTTCATCAGAATGCCAAAGCACTCACCAGACAGTTTAACCTGCCACTCTCTCAAGCCCAAGGCATAGTCCGCTCTTGCCAGCATTGCGCAGGGGCGCCGGGGGGGCCCTCATGGGGGGTCAACCCACGAGGGACAGAGGCTAACCAGGTGTGGCAGATGGATGTCACGCATGTCCCGCAGTTTGGCAGATGGCAGTACATGCACGTTTGCATTGACACTTTTTCTCAATTCGTTTGGGCAACGGCGCAGAAAGGGGAGACTGCTTCCCACGTGGAGCAGCACCTCCTTTCCTGCGTCGCGGCAATGGGCAAGCCGTGGCAGATTAAAACCGATAACGCACCGTCCTACAGCTCCAGGCAGCTGGCGGCCTTCATGGCCACTTGGGACATTCAGCATACTTTTGGCGTTCCTTACAATCCGCAGGGGCAAGCGATTGTGGAACGGGTCAATTGGACGCTCAAGTCCTATATTGACAAACAAACAGAAAGGGGGGAGCCACCAGCCCTCCCCAAGTCACAGGCTCAGGCACAGCATTGTCTGAATAAGGTATTGTTCACTTACAATCACCTTAATGTTTTTTCGGATTGCACGCCGCAGGAGAAGCACTTCCGTCGTTCGGAAGCTCTCCCGCGACCGATGGTCCGATACCGGGTGCCACCGGACCCTTCTTGGAGGGGCCCGGCGCCGCTCATAACCTGGGGGAGAGGGTATGCAGCAGTTATGTCTCCTACAGGTGTCGTTTGGATTTCAGCTCGGTGTGTCAAGCCTCACTTGGAACCACATGGCGTGGACCCAGACCGACCAGAGTCCGATCCCGGAGATGGAGGACCTCACTCTGACCGAGAGGACCCGTCGGAACAAACGGCCACTGACAACAGCACCCAAGATCACCTGGGGGATGGTCAAGATCCTTTGCCATGAGGCCGAGGACACTGCCCGGCACGAAGGGAAGGAGCCAACGCCGGAGAACCTTACAGCTGCAGTTTTCGCCCAGATTCATGCCAATACCCTGGCGCTCACCGTCATCCTGACCCTATCCCTGTTTGTGGGGGGAGGCGTTCAGGCTGTCCCATTTGGGACCAGCAGTTTGCTGCCAGATGGAGACCTCTCCGCCCGGATGCATTACAACCTGTGGGAAAGGTTGGCGGGTCTCGTCAACCAGTCCGATTTTTGCCTGAAGCAGGACACAGGTCCTACCTCACTTCTGAGCACCTGTCTCATCCCAGTATGCCACACTCTCAATACGCGCGCCAGGGATGGCGACTGGTTGCTCAAGAAGATTTTCGGACCGCATCTCCCTGCGAGCTTTGCAGCTTACGCTCGCTGGGGGGGATTGCGGCTCACCATGACTTTGCTGGCTGATGCAGCCACTCTTCACACCCCGCGAGTGGCGGCCAGCCCGAACTCTACCTGTGCCAGAATAGTCGGCTGCGCTGCAGTCGGCCGAACCCAGCGTCGCTGCCTCGATACCGGCAGCAGCAATTGGACTTGTGATAAACCAGAGACACTTGGTGCAATGTATGCTCATGTTACGTTGCCATCCGGTTGGTTCTTCACATGTAATCAGTATACCTTCAACTACATTCCTGCAAATGTATCAGACTCCACATGTTGCCTTAGTCGTCTGACACTGTTGCTCCCCACCAAGGATATGGTTACCCCAAGCACAAATGTTTCAAATGTTTCACATGTTTCAGATGTTTCTGCACCCATAAGGCGCACTCGCACCGCCCAGTTAGACAGCTCATGTGATAGCAGCTTTAGAGTCCTGAGTCCAGCCGAATATGTCTCGTTGTCAGTCAGCATCGTTGGCGTGCCAGGCTTAGCCGTCGGCAACGCTCGAAGGATCGGTCGTTTGGCTTGCGGATTAGCCAAAGCCATTAACCGTACTTACACAGCGATAGCGCTGCTCAATCAGGAGCAGGCAGAACTTCGCCATGCCATTCTTGACAATCGAGCGGCCATAGACTATCTCTTATTGTTACACCACCTGGGTTGCGAATCCTTTCATGGTATGTGTTGTTTTAACCTTACTGATAATTCCCGCAGAATACAGACTCAGCTCACAGACCTCCACACCATAGTCGAGGGTATCAGAGAAGGCTCGGCATGGGGGGCTTGGTGGAGTTCATTGTGGAGCTGGATGTGGTCATGGATCCCCTGGGGGTGGCTTCAGACGGTGCTTAAGGTGGTGGTGGGGGTGATTATACTAGGCATAGCGTTATGTTGCTTTGCACAATGTATTCCCTCACTGATCTCGAAGTGCCGCCCCGAGAAGGAACCCCGAAAGGTCATTCCCGCTCAACAGCTGATGCTGCTCTTACGCAGAGCCGCTGGTCAGGCGCTTAAGAAAATTTAAAAAGGGGAAATGTGGTTCCCCCGTGCCCCAATGGTCACGGAACGGCCTGGCAGAGGCCACTTCGGTGAGAAAGGCTCCCTGGCCCGTGGGCTCTGCGAGCACCAAAATTAAGGGGGGTGGATAAATGATAGGGTTTGATTCACCCAACTCCTGACCTGACCAGCGGTTCTGCTGACAGAGCAGATACCTAACCCAGTTAATCACTCATCTCCGTGTCTCCGTGTAATCTCAGGCACAAAGAGATGCCATGTTTACCCCTGCCTGATCCCTGAACAATGAGGATTCCTAAGTCCATGTTTGCCCCAGTTAATTAACTTCCCCAAAGAGATTCCCAATTAACTTGAGCACGCAGGTGATGTCATTCCTGCCAGATGACAGTTTTGCCACCGTTGCGCTTTTCCTTCTATATATGTTGCAGCCCTTTCTCAATAAACTACTGATCTTATCCTCCTCCATGCTGCCTCGTATCGTTCCTTGATCAGTCTCCTCCGGGACCTACGGCCCTCCGCGGCCCCGATTCCTACAAGTAATTGTTTCCTGATGGTAAACATGGGCACTGATTATGTTTAATCCAATTTAAAAAAAACTGCTTCTGTTATAAAAGGGGGCTAGTTATACATGCCCAAGAAGAGAGGTTAAACTGTCTCTTCTCCACAGAAGTTGTAGGTGTATTGTCACATTGTCCACAACCAGCTCCATCAGGAGCAAACCTAATCAAAACAGTAAACGTGGTTGCTGCTGAAGCAAAAGCCAAACAGCTTTAAACAAAACAACTAAGGATGTAACAAATACTTGCACATTTTCTCACCTTAGCAGAGAGAGTATCTGATGGGGGGGGGAGTAATAGTAGCAAGATTTTTTGCTCTTATATGATGGTGAAAAGACCAGTGCTCTGAATATCAACAATAGAAATCACACAAAAATCTTCAGTGTCTTTAAAGCAAAACTTGAATTTTACATCAAAACCTTATCTTCTGCAAAAGGCAGTGGTGGGCATCAGCAAGTTCGCACCAGTTCGCGAGAACCGGTAGCAGAAACTCTGGCTGGCCCCGCCCATCCAAGTTTTGAAATAAAGTAGTCCTAATTCGGTCTTTCCCCCTGGCCATGCCCACCATACCACACCCACAGTGTGGTAGCAATAATAATAATAATTTGAGCTCACCACTGGCAAGAGGTACAAGTTTTTCTGCACAAAATACAAGGTTTTCTATCCAAAATACAAAAGTTTCTCAGACAACATATTTTTTGCACAAAAAACTCACTTCTTTTTTTTTTACAAAAAGGGGCTGAAACATGAAAAATGCACAGAATCTTGTGTAATCTCACCTAGCAAAGAGAAAACTTTTGAAATATATTATTCTTCCCTGTGAGAATGAATCCCCCAACTCAAGATTTACATCGTATAAGGCAGCTGCTAAAAGAGTGAGTGGCTATAGCAGTTCCTCCCAGCTACTGCATTTTGAGTCTCTTGCAAACAGTGTATACAGTAGACCCTCACATAACGATGTTGCTTGGTTCCCCAAGTAGCGTTGTTATGCAGAAAACATCATTTTGCGGTTTCCTATGGGAGATCTCCCGCAGAACATCAAAAAACCGTCGTTATTCGCACAACGACGGTAAAAACCTGTCGTTATTCGAATAACGACATTTTTTCAATGTTGTGCGGGAGATCACATGGGGGGCATTGGTAGCGTCGTTAATCGAAAATGACGCTATTCGAATGCGTCATTAGTCGGGGGTTCACTGTACTGTATATGGGCATTCAATGATGGGATGATTCTCCTCCACTCCACTGTATGCAATGCTTCACAAGTCAAACATACTGCTATGCTTCCATTCTCCAAAATATGTACCTCTTTATTAAAAATCACTGAATTGGTCACTTGCTGATTATGCCAAAATACTAGCTTTCACATAGGCTAAGATGTAACTGGGCTCAGCAAACTAATTAATTTCTCTTTGGATTCAGAAAACAGCTTTGCTTCTTTCCCAAAGTGGACTTTGTCATGCCTCCTACATGATCATCACTGAGAGACCGCAACCCACACAGGCCAGCTTCCATGGCTTCTGTCTGCATATCTGCATTCTCTGGGGATACATTCTCTGCTTCTCCTATTTTGGGAGGTATGCCACTACATTTCACAGGCAAGGAAAGAGTTGATCCCTCTGGAACTGGTTAAAATCCAAGCCACAGACAATTCTCAGAGTCTCTGCTTTTTTTTATGCAGATGTTACCAGCGCTTCTGAACAATGTGGAAAAACTGCCTGTGTGGAGAAAAGAATTCTAGCTAATTAAGTTATTTCCAGGATTTGCTTTCCAATATTCTGCTCACTTGAAGGGGCTCCCACTTGCTTTTCAGGGATTTCCTTTATCCTGCCCTGCAATCAGTGACGCACTGCAGAAGATTCTGTCAGGTTCTGCAAAACCGATAGCAGAAATTCCCCAGGCCACGCCCACTTGGTTGGCCACTCCCACCTCCATAGCCTGTAATGTACGATGTATGGCCACGCCCACAGATTTGACCCCTCCCACAGATTTGGCCCTGCCCACAGAGTAGGTAGTATTTTTTTTTGCAGTGCATCACTGCCTGCAATTAATAATATTCACCAGATTCCTCCAACCCTCTGTTTAATATTATCAAGTGTGTGTGTGTGTGGTGGTGGTGGTGGTGGTGGTGGTGTCAGAGGCTACCATGAAGACACATGCCACAGACATACATCTGGATCAAATTCATTCTTTATCCTGCAGCAGGAGCCAGTTGCAATTCTTTTCCTCACAGGACCTCCCCTCAGAAACACATATTTATCGGATTTATCAGCCCCATAGGTTCCCATTCTAACACCTGGGAATACGGGTGCTACATTGAAATCTTGCTCCCTGTTCAAAATAGAGACTATAGTCTCTCTTATTTCCTATATATACTTTCTCAATTATTCCTATTCCCCTCCATCAATGTGGCAATAAAGCCACATGTTGTTTAACTTGGTCTTTACTTCTCATGCAGTATGAATTCCCAGTATGGCTTAGTGTCCCAGGAATCTGTGAAGTCTATGCTCCATTTCAGCTTATGCTTTTAAAAGTATAATTCCTTTTAGAAGTGTAGAAGGAAAGGATGAAAAGGAATTGATTTCTGGAAGACTAACAAAGGCACTGTCATCTCTTCCTGCATCCCTACACCCCATGGGAGACTATCCTTCTTATTTATTTTTTATCGACCCAGCCTGCCTTTTCCATTTGATTTACAGTACCAAGACTGCTGTTACCTTTATGGTTCACAGTTTACTGGTTTGCCTCCAAGACTTACTAAGCTAAAATACCAGCTACAATTCCCACGTTTGTGAGACTGGTGGATTTTTCTTCCCTGGTGTTTTTGCTCCAGACTATCAGGTACTGATCTCTGGCCAAAGATTTCCACCAAGAGTACCTCTAACTCAGATAAAATATCTTGCTGTACAGAGAACCAGGGGAGATAAAAGAGGCTTTCCTCTGTTGTTAGAAACATAGTTCTGTTCCACTTGCAAAGTATCACTTCCCAGGTCTGTGATTGTGAACTTTGGCACTCCAGGTGTTCTTGGACTTCATTTCCCAGAAGCCCAAATAAACTCATTCATGCGGATTCACAGAGACTTGGGCCTCAGGAACTGAAGTTCAAGATCACCTAGAGTGCCAAGGTTCAATCATCACTGTCCTAGGTTAAGAGCCATGGCCCAGGACAAACAATGATTTTTACAGAATTGAAAGGGGTATGATACATGGATAACTGACATTTTATTATGTCTCACTATCAGCTCTAGTCAAACAGGTTTTTATACTGGAAATGATAGTGGAGAAAAAAAAGGAAGCCATCTGTTTAAAATAACTACCACACCATTTTTAGCAGTAAAAAAAATATTCATGCCCAGCCCAAATGATGAACCTGTTTTTCCTTATCGTTTGGTATCCGCCTGTAAAGGAACCAGGAATGTAGTTGAAATCTGCAATATGTAATGATGGTAAATAGCCTTATTTATATAAGGCAAGCAGGAGTATTTCTCATGTTTGCTGTAAATTGTATGAATCTCGGCATCAATTGCTGGCAAACACAAACAGGACATTGTTATTGCTCTCATATCTATAGGTATGTCCATGGTCGGCTTTCCATAGGTATCATGTTGGTCAATGTTAGAACAGTAGGTGATGTTTTGGGCCCAAAGCTTGAAGATTTAATTTTTTGTACTATAATGCTCGAGATTTGCCAGCTAATGTGGATGAAGGATATTTGGTGCTGCAATCTAAAAAGATAATTTCTCCAAATCCTACATAGAATTAGGTAGGATGTTGATGTGACCTACTATGGCCCTATGTATGTTCCGATATTCTCAATTTGCACCCCATCCATCATCATTGTTGGCTACAACTTGTATCTGAGAATACATTTTCCCCTGAAGCAGAAACAATGCCATTGTCATGAATTTGTTGAAGGTGGATCCTAGGTTGCGATGAAGTGACCCGCACACTGTGATCATGGAGCCATCTCTTGCGGCACAATTGAAATGAGACATGCAGGATTTAACACCTGTACCACAATTGACTGCCACAGCCTTGAGGATATTAATAAGGTGTGCCTTCACAGTCAGTCCATCTGTCATGGCCTCTTTCCCCTCCGTGGCATTGGGAATCAGAGTTCCTCCTCCGCTCATTTTGCCGTTGGGCCCAATATGATGGTTTCCAGTGGCATTTCCTCCACTGAGGGGACCATCACCCCATCTAAAGAGGCTCATCTTCCCATAGCCATTGGCCCCTTTAGGGAATCAGGGAGTTTAGGGAATCATTGAGGGGACCATCACCCCACCCAATGCTCAGAGAAAAAAAATATTTTCAGGGGAGGGGGAGTTATAAAGGTTGACACTGACAAAAGTAACCAGAACTTTATCCTTTTCTGTGTACTTGAGTTCTCTCTTAATTTTTCAGCTAGCTTTCACCATTTCCTCTGGAAAAGACCTACATCATTTACTACTTTTGTTGCATTCTCAGGCATTTGCTGGGAACTACATCAATAGATTCCAGTCAAAAATCACTGATCTTAACAGTGCTGTGCTGTCAGAGAAACTCTCTGGCTACGTTTGTTGTGCTACTTGCTTATTTTACATGGATATTATTTACATGCCATGATAATTACAATTTTGCAGTCAAATTAGAAAGATTTTATGTATTAATGACTTTGAGTGACACAGAACCCAGCATGAAACATCAAAATGAGTGTTCTCATTAAGAGTATGTGAATACCCCATAGGAAATGGATGTGAATAGGAAAATCACCCTTAACTTGCTTGGTATTAAGTCTGGCAGGGAGGAGGGAGCTGTTGCACCAGTGTGTAACCTACCTCATGGTGAATGGCAACAACCTCTTTATAAGACATTGCAAATAGACACATACAAATACACATAACTAAAACACAGAAAGAGGGGGAAGGGGATCTCATTAGACTGTAAAAGCCTTTTTCCTTTGATACCCAGTGTTAGAGCATGCAAGCTTTCTATTATTCTAACAGGTCAAAATATATTAATTGCCACCAAAAATTTATTTTAGACTGAAACATTGCTCCAATCTTGTTAAAGCCACAATTAGATGGCCACAAAGGAATTGTGGGGCCAGTAGGGCCTTTGGAAAACTCACCTGAAAGTGTTCATATAATTTGTGGAAGTGCAAATAAAGGTGGCTTGTGCCTCCAGTGAATGCACATGGTGCAATTTGGTTTGTGGCTGTTCATATAGTGGTGACAAATCCTGGCTCTTCCACCTAATGTAACTGTGTTGTGAAGGAAGTATCTGAAATTTTCAGGAAGCAACCATAAAAACAAAGGACAAAACTACATAGGCATTTGAACCACTGTTTATGCTGGAGTTCTCACTGTTAATTCCAATGTCTTTTCTATCAACTGTATGACATAAACCTAATCATGGTTAGACAGAGGTTTCTCCCCATGAGTATTCTGTACAGTTTGTTTAGCTAGCAAGCTTTTTAAAAATCTTTGGTATCATTTCCACACAAATTGTTTTGACTTGCTTTCTGGTTTGTGTGATCAACTCTGTTGGTCCTGTGGGGCAGTGGCTGGGTGTATACTGACCACGTGGAAGGTTATATCTTCAGTGGGGCAGAGTGTGATGGTTCAACACTCCTTCCTTCAGGGTCATGCCCCTAGGATTAATGCCTCTCTAAAAGGAATTTACATTATAAAAATCTTACTAGGCTTGTATAACAGAAAATAGGTGATGCAGCAGTAATTCAAAATAGCTGGGTCTTGTTGTTCAATGCTATGTTACTTTGCAAATGAAATGAAAAAGGGAGAACAGGTAGGAAAAGGAGCAGAAATAATAGCAGAACAGGGTGTGACACACTATAAGGAGAAATTTATCTAAATTAGCTCTCTGCTGAGTGGACATTTGGAGTATATCTCTCATCGACGTCGGCGTCTTCTTATTCCTCCTCTTCCTCCTACTCTTTGTCTGTCTGTCTGTTGGTCGGTCGGTTGGTCGGTTGGTCACTTGGCCAGTCTAATTACCTTCCTCCCTACCTACATATGCCAATGTAACTTGAAATTCATCTATATCTTTACTACACAATGTTTATTACCACATTCTCTCGCATTATTCAGCTTTCAAGCTAAGGAGATTTCGCTAAGCCCTGTAGAGAAAGAGAGGTTACAAATGTCTGGTGAGCTTTCAAAATGCTTGTCCATCTCTGGCCCTAAGGAGCTAAAATCACAGTTGTACAACAAAAACCACTAAGAGTGTGAGAGGATTTCTGTAACCAGAAGGGGATTTCAGAACAGAGGCAGACTAGAAAATTATTTTTTCTTCACTTCCAAGAATGAACTAAAACGCATTAGGTTAGAATGTATGGCAGAGAAGGAAAGAGAGATCAGACTCTGAGATTCTGCTTCAAAGGACTAATCATAAGAATGAATGTATAGTGCCATGGCCAGCCTCTCAGATAACCAGTAGTATTTCCTTCAAGCACACAGAATGCTTATTCTTCTTTATGAGAACACAGACTTTGTAAACTATCCTGAATTTTATACATATGGTAAATATGCAATGTCTCCACATAAAGCCAACCAACCAAAAACAGCTGGTGGGTGAGCAAATTAATGCTAGCAATCCATTTTTGCATATAAAAAAGTAGCAGTGAAATCAATATGATATTTCTCTGTGTTTGGGAGCGTTATCACTGAAGCAGGATAATGATCAATAATCTGCTAAACCACACTTTCAAAATACTTCATTATTAAATACGAACATAGCTCTGTACTTCAAAGTCAAAGTTACTCCCCAGTGGACCAAGCACAGCTTATTATCAAGCTTGCATGAACCATTGTACATTATCTAAAAAGAAAAAGATTATAATTATCTCTGGTGCTAAAAATAGGAATGTTCTCCTTGCAAACACACTCCATCCAGCCAAACATGTTCATTCTTTCATTTCCTATTAAAGACAAGTTACTGGAAATCTGTTTCAAATAACCATTCTCCCTGTGTGTCTGTACATAAGTACTGTATTTTATTTAATTATAATTCAAATTTCTATGCTGCCCAATCAGGCGAACCCGACTCAGGGCGGCTCACAACAGGATTAAAACATACATATTAAAAACAATTAAAACCCCAACACACCCACCCACCTATTAAAAACTAACCACATTAAAACTGCCCGCATTAAAAAGATGGGGAGGTTTCATTTTATAAGCCAACAGGCGGGGGACACTCTTCCATCCGGGCCCCACACCTGCCCCGCCAACCAGGTTTTTAATTCTTTTCTGTATATAAAATGAAACTGCCCCTTCAACACCTGCCATTTAAAGAGGCCATCTTATTGTGCCTATTAGTTGGGCCAGCCATATGAGCACATAGACAAATCTCTTTTTGGTATTTCAAAGGCTAGCTTGGGAGTAGCATGGTTTTGGTTGGTGGCCCAATTATGCTAGTTAGGCTAGCATAATTGAAATGGCATAAACTGTGACAATGAACTGAAGTTACTGATTAAAGCACCACTTTTTTCTCTTATTGTGCGCCAGTTTTACTGTGATGAATGCAAGTGGCAACATGGTATCTAGTGGAAATTTGCTGCTGGGATCTATGTCATTGCATTTACACCAGCATAACTTGCCAATAGGATTCCTATGTTTTACAAATATTTAAAATTGGGCTTCATTGTGCACCAGTTTAGGATCAGGGTGCGTTTTATAAATGGAAAGCCCCACTGGATACAGGAATGGAGAAGCAGGGACAATTTATGTTTGTAAATTCTTCTTTTTCTCAGAAGAATCTGCATGTACCCCAAATCTACCCATCAGGAGGATCATTTTGGAACAGCATGGGAAGTGATGCAGTTGTTGTAAGAGAGAGCAGTACAACTGGTAAAACAATTGATTCCCTCCACTTTCCATTCACGGAAACTTTCGATGGATCAAAGAGCCTTCCATAAAGGAAACACAGCACTACATACAATCTAGAAACCTTAACCCAATTTTATTTCTTTACTAATAAAGGTAGCAGTTCTAAGAGGTCAAATTTGTGTTTATTTAAGCCTCCTTTAATGTTTCCAACAAATTATACAAATGTTTTCATTGAACATTTTATTTCTCAAAAAGGAAACAGTTCTGTCCAGGAAAGAAGATAATGGATAGCTAGGAGGCCTGTTACTGGTAAAACAGTATGAATCTTAAAGTTTCCCAGTCAGTTTTCTCAGAGATTTCAACTCAAGACATTTGCAAATGAACTTGGTTCTCTATCAGAACTTCATATCTACATTGCCAACTCTGAATGTGAATAGGTCTCATTGAATTTCATAAATACCTGAGCAAAAATTGCACACAGCATTGCAGATCAAGAAAATAAATGTACTTAGATGCAATCTTTCCATGTGCAGATTTACCTCTCAGATTTGGAAAACATGACATTCAAATTTATCTTGCCCATCATTCATTATAATTGGATTAAAACCAGTGCTTTCAACATTGACAACAAGACACATCTTGTATTGAGGAGGAACTTTAGGGTGACCATTCAATACTATGTCTATACTATGCCAGTTAAAAAACCACAATGCTCATAGGTGGTTATCATACTACTTGCACTGTAATCCTTGATATCATAACACTAACTTCAATGAAGTTGCACAGCAGTTCATCAAGACTGCAGCAGTAGCCAGTAACATAAATGAAAACAGCAAGTAAACAGTTGTTAAAATACTCAGTGACTGGTTTCCTATTGGTAGTTACATAATGTTTTTGTAATTTGTGGTAAACCTTGGATAATTGATAAGATATTAGGAGCAAGTTTGATATGCAATGGATCGTGTGACCAGGCACATGACTGTGTCATTCCACAATGATGTGTCACTTATCTGTGATTAGCCACAACCAGCCATGCGTACCTTAAGGAAACATCAGTAGGGATTCTGGGCAGTATTTTTAAATTGTAGGCTGTTTTGCAAAAGTTGCTATTTCTTTCATGGATGCAACTTCTTTGTCTTGTGCAACATTCTTTGAAGTGACACAGAATGCTCCACAGATGAAGCAACAAGCCTGCTGCCTAGGAAGATGCTAAGCATCTAAGATGCTAAAAACCCATAGCAGAATAATTTAAGTAACACTGTAGGCTTTCTCAAAGAGGCAAGAAAATGAATGAAATGAACATCTTTGTTTGTACTCTAAGCTCAAATGTTCAAAAGATAAAGGCTTACTACATTATTTTTTCCATTCCATTAGACCCTAGGGGAAATGCCTGATACTGTACTGATAGAATCAACTTTTCACTTAAGCATCCTACAATCTATTTTTAAGTTTGTGGTTTTGATGCTGCTGAAGTGGTAGAAGCATTTTACTATTTTAATTTGCTTCAGAGATTAGTCTGATCGAAATTAATAAAAATCTCTCACTCAAAGACAAAGAGATACTAAGATCGACTAATCTTGCCTTGGCCTCGATGTGCAGCCACAGGCAGAGAGGCTTTGTTCTTTTCTAAAAATAGTTCAGCAGCATGAGGTTTATTTATTTTTAAAATGAATTTCACTGAACTTTCAGAAAGTGATATGAAATTTATTCTGGAACTAAATGCATCCTGGGACTGATTTTTGAGAAACTGACAAGTTCTAATAGGCTAAGTGTTATGTATGCATGCTCATTGTACTGTAAGATAAGAATGTAACCACTCCAATTACAATGTATCTCAGCTGTAAAGGAACGCGAGCAAGCAGCCCATAGAGGGCAGCTGCGAGCGTTCAGTCTCACATGGTTCACATTGCTCAATCACGGACAGCCGCGGGAAAACCTTCCCCGCATTCAGCAGCAGGAGAAAGAACTACTGAAGAGAGGCGTGCCTGGGCGAGGCCACGCCGGTAGCAGCCAATGAGCCACCGTGCTACAAGATTCAAATGTATAATGCTACTGTATATATAGAGATGTATCACCGCCATTACCTCATGCTCCACCGGAACATCATGCAATAAACCTGTGTTAAGCCAACCCTTCGGCTGTTCTGTTGTCTTTGGTCCCATACAGTAAACTGGCGACGAAGGTGGGATATGGCTGCCCATGGGACCAAGACATGCGCCGGCTACGAGGTCAGGAAGCCGGGAGACTTGGAGCTGTTTGAGATAGACTTCAATAGAGCGCTGGTGGAGCTCGAAGTCTCAGATGAGGACAAGAAGAGGGCCATCTTCGTCCGCATGCTCGGACACGAGACCAAGAGGACCTTGGTGGACCTGATCGCGCCGAGGAGGGTGAGCGACTTCAAAGCCAAAGAGCTCCTGGCGGTGTTGCGCACCCACCTCCGGCCCGCGATAGCGATGTTCCCCGCTCGGAGCGCGTTCTGGAGGCGAGTCCAGGCGCCCGGGGAATCGGTCGCTGAGTTCGCCGCGGCCCTGCGGCTGGCCGCTGGCCCATGCAAGTGGGAGACCCCAGAAGTCACCCTCCGAGACTGCCTGCTCTGCGGCCTGTGGGACACCGAGACTCAGCGCGCGCTGATGAGACAGGAGCCGCCTCCCACGTGGCAGCAAGTCCTCGACACGGCACAGGCCGCGGAAGCCACGACGGCCGGGGTGCAAGAGCTCCAGGACTGGCGCCCGAAACCCGCCAAGGCAGAGAGCTCGGTGCGCACGGCCCGGCGAGTTTCGAACTCGTCCGCGGAGAGCGGCGACGACGAGGACGTCCGGAAGGTCCAAAAGGAAGGCCGGCGCTGCGACGGCTGCGGCGCCGCCCACGCCCGCGCCAAATGCCCGTTCCGCAAGGCCGAGTGCCACAACTGCGGCCGGCGCGGGCACATCGCCAAGGTCTGCCGGAAACGGCGCGAGGCCAAGAGGAGTTCCCCAGACCGCTCGGCGAGGCAGGACCGCACCACGAGGCCCAAGGACGGCACCCGGACCACGAGGAAGCGGGACGGAGTAGGGCGCATCTCCGACGACAGCGAGGACGACGCTCCGGTTTTCAGCGTATCCACGGAGCACCCCCGATACTTCGTTGAGGTAGTAATACAAGGGGCCCCTGTTAGGATGGAGGTGGACTCGGGTTCTTCTTACTCTATCATTTCCCAGGGAGAGTTCCTAAAAATAGCCCCCCACGTGCGGCCCAAGCTCAAAGCGCTGAGGTCCACGCTGAAGGACGTGCAAGGGAACCGCATCCCGGTGTTGGGGGTTGGGAAGTTCCAGGTCCAGTTCAAAAAGCGCGCCGCAACGCTTCCCCTAGTCGTCCTCAAGGGAGGTAAATGCAGCCTCCTCGGGACTCAATGGTTCCAGCCCCTGGGATTGTTCATTGGGGGGGTGCACGCCGTGGGAGTACACGCCGCTGGGACTGATCCAATACAGAGCGTATGCGATGCGCACCCCGAGGTTTTCAAAAAGGGACTCGGAAAATTCAAGGGCCCCCCAGTGACTTTCGACCTGGACCCTGGAGTGCGTCCAATCAGACTTAAACCGCCGCAGAGTGCCTTTCGCACTAAAGGACAAAATAGAGGCGGAGTTGGACAAATTGGTGGGCCAGGGGATTCTTGTTCCTGTTGATTCTGCGGAGTGGGAAACTCCAATTGTAACAGCGCTCAAGGCCAACGGGGAGGTCCGCATATGCGCTGACTACAAGTGCACCATCAATAAGGCGATCCGCCCTAATGCGTATCCGGTGCCGGTAGTCAGCCACTTGTTGGCCAGGTTACACGGGGGGAGGTGTTTCGCTAAACTCGACCTGGCCCAAGCCTACCAGCAACTCCCGGTGACCCCCACCGCAGCTGCTGCGCAGACCATAGTCACCCACAAAGGGGCGTTCCAGGTAACGCGCCTCCAATTCGGCGTGAATTCGGCACCCGGGATCTTCCAGTCACTCGTGGAACGCCTCCTGAAGGGGTTAGAGGGGGTGTTACCCTACTTTGATGACGTATTGATTACAGGGGGGAGCCGGGCCGAATTAGCAGAAAGGTTGGGAAAGGTCCTGGCAAAATTCGAAAAGGCGGGGTTGCGGTTGCGGAAAGACAAATGCGTTTTCTTCGCAACTGAGGTTGAGTTCCTAGGGTTCCGTGTTACTCCCGAGGGAATAAGGCCATCCCAATCCAAGGTGGCCGCTATCAAGAAGGCCCCTCGCCCCACCTCCAAGCCCGAGCTGCAGTCGTTCCTTGGGCTGCTCAACTTCTACCACTCCTTCCTTCCTCGGAAGGCAGCCGTGGCGGAACCGCTACACAAATTGTTAAAAAAGGACGAGGCATGGAAGTGGGGCGACGACCATGAGAAGGCTTTCAATGACCTGAAGCGACTCCTGGCATCAGATGCTGTACTGACCCACTTCAATCCCAAACGCCCAGTGGTCCTGATATGCGATGCATCCCCGGTGGGGGTGGGGGCGGTGTTATGCCACGTGCTGGAGAACGGGAGGGAGGCCCCGATAGCGTTCTACTCTAGGTCCTTGTCCCAAGCGGAGAGAAACTACGCCCAGACAGACAGGGAAGCGCTAGCGATAATTGCGGGGACCAAGAAATTTCATGATTTTGTGTATGGCCGCCCCTTCACCATAGTGACCGACCATAAGCCCTTGCTAGGCATTTTCACCACAGATAAGCCCACACCCCAAATCCTGTCCCCGAGAATGCTCAGGTGGGCCATTTTTCTCAACGCGTATCAGCACGCGTTGGTGTACCGGCCCGGGAAGGAGATCAGCCATGCGGATGCCCTGTCGAGGTCCCCCATTCCCCGGGATTGCTGCCACGTGGGCGAGGAAGAGAGGGACCACCAGGTCTTAATGATAGAGGTCCTAGACTCCCCCCCAGTAGTACCGGCCGACATCGCCAAAGCGACCGGTAAGGACAAAACGTTAGCTACAGTTTGCTCCTGGGTACAGAAAGGGTGGCCCGTGTCTTCCCCAGCAGCAGAATTCGACACATTTTTCAAAAAGAAATTAGAATTGTCCCTAGAGAGGGGTTGCCTTTTGTGGGGACAGCGGGTAGTGATCCCCACGTCCCTCCGGCCGAGGGTGCTTAAACTGCTGCACGTCAGCCACCCCGGGATCGTCCGCTCTAAGGCACTAGCCCGCAGTTACTTTTGGTGGCCCCAGCTAGACGCCGACATCGAGCACATGGTCGGCACTTGCGAAGCGTGCCAAAGCTCCAGGCCAGAAGAGGCTCGCTTGCCACATAGGGAGTGGGACGCAGCAAGGGGCCCCTGGTCCCGGGTTCACGTAGACTTTGCTGGCCCGTTCAGGGGAACACTTTTCCTCCTTGTGGTGGACGCGTTCTCCAAGTGGTTGGAGGTCATTCCAGTCTCGAGCACCTCCTCGGCCACAACAATTAAACAGTTACGGAGGGTCTTTTCCACGTTCGGTTTACCCGACACACTCGTCAGCGATAACGCTAGCTGTTTCACGTCCGCCGAGTTCAGGGCATTCATGGATCTCAACGCCATTCGGCACATCACCTCCGCCCCTTTCCACCCGGGCCACCAACGGCCAAGTAGAGCGCCTCGTGCACACCACTAAGGACGCGCTGCGGCGCATGGGCCCCGGAGATCTTAACTTACAACTGTGCCAATTCCTGCTAAGGTACAGGGTCACCCCATTGGCGTCAGGGTACTCCCCCGCGGAGCTGTTAATGCGCAGGAAGCTGGCCACGGTAATCTCCAAGCTAGACCCCACGAGAGTAGAGGACAAAGGGCGGAACGTAGGGGTGGAAACCGCAAAGAGTTTCAGCGTAGGCGCCCCGGTGCATTGCAGGAACTACGCCAACGCGGGGCCAGCCTGGGTGCCGGGCACTGTAATAGAACAAACCGGCCCCGTTTCATACCGCGTGGAGACCAATACAGGCCTCCTGTGGAGGCGGCACGCGGATCAACTCAGGCGCAGGATCCCCGGAGAGCAGGACGAAGACGAAAATAGCCACGAATCAGCGTTAGGGTACTCCCCCACCTGCTTAGCCCAAGGGGGAGAAAAAGGGGGACATGGGTCCCCACCAAGGGGGGAGGAAAGGGAATCGATCCTCAGAGATCTTTTGCGGGAGTTTGCGGCGGAAAGGAAGAGCCCCGATCTCACACACAGCCCCCGGAAGCGTCCCCAAAACACAGATTCCCCAAGAAGTTTAGACCTTGATTTACAGTACCAGGGGGAGTTAGCGGAGTGGTCCCCCACCCGTCCTAGCGAAAAGAGGGGTTTCAGTTCAGCCCCTGGTACTTCCAGTCCCAGTAGCCCCTGTGAGTTAGAATGCAACATAGCACCAATTTCCTGGAGACCGACACCCCCAAGACAGGAGGCGACGGCGAGTCCGCCCACCACAGTCTCAAGGTCCCCCGAGCGGGGAACAGAAGGTAGCAGAACCACAAGGGCATCCTCATCGGTCCCGCGGTTCACAATAGGAGGGTCCCCGGGGTCCGAGAGCAACAGGCAGGGGTTCACGTCCCAGCTGTTCATTCCATTCCCATCCCCCAGCGCAAGGCAGGCACGGACGCCCCACAGAGCCACTAACGAATCCCCGTTTCCCGTTGCAGGACAAGCACCCACGGAGTCAGGGATCACAGGCTCTCCGGTACTAGGTCAGGCGCAAGCACGCCCCAAGCGCACGTGCGGCAAGCCACAATGGTTGCGGGACTTCGTCCCATCCTAGGGGGGAGGGATGTTATGTATGCATGCTCATTGTACTGTAAGATAAGAATGTAACCACTCCAATTACAATGTATCTCAGCTGTAAAGGAACGCGAGCAAGCAGCCCATAGAGGGCAGCTGCGAGCGTTCAGTCTCACATGGTTCACATTGCTCAATCACGGACAGCCGCGGGAAAACCTTCCCCGCATTCAGCAGCAGGAGAAAGAACTACTGAAGAGAGGCGTGCCTGGGCGAGGCCACGCCGGTAGCAGCCAATGAGCTACCGTGCTACAAGATTCAAATGTATAATGCTACTGTATATATAGAGATGTATCACCGCCATTACCTCATGCTCCACCGGAACATCATGCAATAAACCTGTGTTAAGCCAACCCTTCGGCTGTTCTGTTGTCTTTGGTCCCATACAGTAAACCAAGCAACTTCAGAAAGATTTGAGACAGGTCAAGCACTGCCACCAGTGGTGGAAATCTTTGCACATGGGAAGCACTGGATGCCTTTTGTATCAGAAGCACGATGAAATTTCACCAAATTCTAGAAAGTCCCTAAACCACATTGAAAAACATACAGTTCAGAAGGCAGGGTTGCTACAGAATGTTGCTCCAAAGAAGGTAGGAACAGAGGATTCTGACTAATGCTCAGTGAGGCTCTTGGTATATCTAGGCCACATTGTCATCTCTGATCACCAGTGGTTTCAAAAGCAAAAAGCAGACTTGACTTGTCTTACAGAAACACATATTAAACAGAATGATAGTAGACTTTTGAACCATATTAGACTGGGGGAGAATTTCAACTCTTTGGATAAAAAGAAAAAAAGGGGAGTAACTCTCTATTGTAAAAAAGAACTTCAACCAAGTTTAGCATTTAAAGATTCAGAAGGAAGATTTGTAGCTGTTAAGATCAAACAAGCTACACAAGATATTGTAGTAGTTGGCTTATATGCTCCAAATGATGCAAAATTCAATTTTTTGGAAACATTGAAAGCCAAGATGCAATCAATTACCTTTGGAAATACTTGTTTTTGTGCCTTGGATATGAAAGAAGACTTGAGGAGATAGGTTGGCAATTGGTTACAACGTATCAATTTGTATCAATTTGTTTGTTGACAACAAACAAATTGTTGACCGTAGTCAATAACTAACTCATGACCCCACCCTCTGACGCGTATCCGTGAAATCACAGGGGTGATGCATGCTGGTTAGCAATCGTCATCACCCCATCGCCTGGTTCGTCGTTGACCGGACAACGTTTAACTAATTTATTCCTGTCTAGTGTTGTCCAGTCAATTGCGAACCTGCCGGATACTTGTGGGTCATACTGTTTACCTTACCAGTGCTACCCGCCACACGGAGGGGCTTCAAAGAAGACCTGACGCCCCCCCCCAGACCATCAGCTCGGTCAACAGGCCTGCTCGCCAATCCCCCAACAGGAGGTCCATACCTCCTCGCGACAGATGGACCCCATCCCCTGCGTACAAGTCATAATTTTGTAGGCTAATATCGGGGTGATGACTGACCCGTCCCCAAGCCCTGTCGGCAAGAAACCGCGCCACCGCCCTATTGACCGTGCGCCTAGCGCAGTCAAGGGCCAGGAGGTTAACGCCCCCTCTATAGTAATGGCGCGGGACAATGTCCGCAAAACCAGGGTTGTGGCAGGCCAGACATAATGCAAGTAGGCGAGGTCCTCGCAAATCGCATGCTTAAGCTATAAGCCGGTGACCTGGCCCAAATCATTGCCCCCCAGGTGGATGATGAGAATGTCAGGCGGGTCAGCACCCAGGCCAGAAAAAAGGAAAGGCCGCAGCTCCCGCCATAACATCCCAGGCTTACCATGCCATGTGAGACTGGCGTGTTCACCCAGTCCCAGTCGGGGTCCCCACTCTGTCGCCGCAGCGTAACGCGCTGCCCTGTGCACATAGCTGTGGCCCACCAGCCATACTGTCACCGGTGTAATACGACACCCAGGGTCTGTAAGAAAATTGAGAAAAATTGAGAAAAAGACGGGAAGGTGACTGGATTGGTACTCATGGCGGAAGTGGGCGCACATAAAACTGAAAACATTGCGAGCCCCACCTCCCCATGCTGCGTATGCCAGCCCCAGAGTACCCAAAAGCAGCTGCTGTAGAGGCTGCACCAGTACGGAATGAATGTGTGCCATAACGGGCACCTGTGAGGGCACTCCCTGTCACCTTCCAAAACTGAAATTTAGTAAGGGGAGACCCATCTTGGTGACAGAAAAACGGGCCGTGGTGCATGCCACGCAGTGCCAGGAACTCCTGTAGGGCACCAACCGGACAGATGTCTGCCAAAGAACACCGTAGCAGTCTTACACCACTGCCTACGCCATGCTGATCTGTATTAGAGGAGCGTATCCTCAACTGGGCCCAGTCTTTGGCAACATAGACATCCTCGAGTTCCAGTGCCCTACAACTTGCATCCGCCTTATACAGCATCTCAAGCTCGCTGTCGCGGAGCGCTCCAAAAAGGCCACCGTTGTAGCCGCATGAAGTGGGCTGCCTCATTTCCAAAACAGAGGCCAGGCCAGCCCCGGGCCAATTGGGTAAAACCCTGGGAAAATCTTGCATCCGCCTTACTCAGCATCTCAAGCTCGCCGATGCGGAGGGCTCCAAAAAGGCCACCGTTGTAGCCGCATAAAGTGGGCTGCCTCATTTATCGAAACTGAGGCAAGGCCAGCCCCGGGCCAATTGGGTAAAAACCCTGGGAAAATCTTGCATCCGCCTTACTCAGCATCTCAAGCTCGCCGATGCGGAGGGCTCCAAAAAGGCCACCGTTGTAGCCGCATGAAGTGGGCTGCCTCATCTATCAAAACAGAGACCAGGCCAGCCCCGGGCCAACTGGGTAAAAAACCCCTGGTAAATGGGGTGGCGGTCGGCCGGGAAACGCCCGCGCACGCGCACCCACCCCTCCCAAACATGTCTCACCCGGAAGTCATTGGTGCCGTCCACACAACCTCCCACTTTGGCCACAAAAGCCAACCCGACAGCTGAGATGCTATGGTGCATGGTGCAAGGCCCTAGGCATACAGGTAAACCATGAACCGCAGAACATGGGCTACTGGGATCGGCCAGGTTCCTGGCAGTCGGAATCGGGTACATAATACTCTAAAGGAACTAAATGCGTGGTGATACGCCTTACTCATGCATGGCGCTAGTGACAGGCCAATCGCCCGGTTCACCTCTCCTCGCCAACGTTCCATCTCTCGTCCAGGAGTGGCGAGGGAAATTCCTCCACATCCGGGGGCCGAGGCACGGAACCGGGAGATCTGCAGGCGGGACAAAGCAGCAGCAATATCGTTATCAACCCTTGGGACATGCCTGGCCCTGCAGGGAACGATGAGGCACAGGTTGCATAACACAAACCAACACACTAGCCCCATAACCCCGGGCGATTTGGAAATCTGTGCAGTGACGATGCGGACAACAGCCGCATTGCCATGCCAAAATTGCACAACTGAGTTGGCCCACTCCTTGCCCCATAGCATCAAAGCACCCAGGGTAGGGAAACATTCCAGATACGTGAGACCATGCAGGCGACACTTGCCTGCCCAGTATGTTGGCCACCCACCATAGGCCCACTTCCAATTGAAGTACATCCCGTAAACCCAGGAATCCTGAGGCATCGGACTGCATCTGAAAGCAAGGGGGAGCCAGGAGATCAGACCCCAAAATGACACCCCGGTGAACCACCTCTGGATCTATGGCCAGACAAGCACGTCTGCCCCGATACCCCGGGTAAATCTGAGCCTGTGGTGGGGCCTGGAGAATCCCGCCAAGGCATCGCACCAGCGCAGAGCAAATGCCCTGCCCGGTGCTACGACCCTGCCAGCTAAACTGGGGTGACCACGTAGCACCAAAAGTTCCCTCAGTGATGCCATGCGCTCGGCCAGCCAGACCGAGACAAGGGCCACTAGCTTTGGGACCTTATCCCACTGCAACCTAGAATCCTGCGCTACCGTGTTACTCTCCACCCCAGGAATACTAGCTGTGGAGATGGGCCCTCGGTCTTTTCGGGCGCTAAAGGGACACCCAGTTCCTCCATTAGCGTCTGAAATGTGTTGAGGAGACGTGTGTACGTGTCCCAGCCCCGTTCAGCCCCGAATAAAACCATCCAGGGAATGGGCTACAGACCGGGACCCTGACCTGCGGACAAAAGCGCAATCTAGGAAAGTGGTGAAACGCTCGAATACCGAGCCCCAATGGAATAGCCAAAAGGCATGGCATCATTGAAATAATATGCTCCCCGGGACGGGGTGCAGGGACAGGGCCAGCGACCCTGCCCGCATAGACCCTATTGTCAAAGCTAGCAGCAGCCACCTCCTCCCTCCCCTTAAGGGATAAAAGATTGGGGGCATCCTGAGGGGACCTATTACCCATGAAAGGGATCCGGAACCCCTGCCTAGAACCCTGAAGGAGAGAACCCGCATCCTCTCCCTTCGGGTACCATGTGAGCCACGCTCCAACATGTCCACCTTAACTGGGGAGGGAGCCCTTCGGTGAACTAGATCCATCTGCGGCAGTCTTGCCAGCCCCCTGTCTGCCCCACCCTCTGCCCCGCATCCTTCTAGGCCTGGGACAGGCAGAGGCCGCATGGGGGCCAACACAGTTGGGATACTTCTGTCTGTATTGCAAGTCTTCCCCTCAGAGGAGCCATTGGACAAGAAAGTCCAGCACAGCAGGCGGGCTGGAACCCCCCGCCCCGCCCCTGGCAGGTGACCTATGCTGGGGCCGCCTGCTGAACCGCATGCCCACAATGGTATATCTCCCCGGGCGCAGGGCGCGTGGGCGTCACGTACAAAAGCCGCAGCCTCTGGCCTGGCTAATCCCGCCTAATCTCGGGGTGCGGGGAATTCCGCCTACGGCATTCCTCGTCACAAGCCAACCACGCTGGGCCCGGAAAGTAAACCATCGCCCGGTGGACATTGTCCAAATACTGGACCATCGGAATTGCCAGATCCGGCCGGGCCCTAAGGTACACCGCCATGCATATGATGCAGGCCGGCAACCATTTGGCCCACATACTTGGTGGCTTGAGACAACGTGCCTGCCACTATCCTTCTCATTCTGCCCCTCCCTCTCTCCTTGATGGGCACCTTGTTTAGGAGCGCGAAGATATCCACGCACTCCCCCCGCCAAATTTACTCTCTGGCGGCCTGTGCCAAGCGGTCACTCAGCGGTAAGGAATAGGGGCTTGGACCAACCCGGCCACCCAAAACATTCCCCTCAGGGTAGGGAACACCCCCCACCACGGGGCCCTGGGTGTTAGCTGTCATAGCCGGGTGAGGCGTCAGCGGGTACACCGCCGCACCACCCGCGCGAGGCCAAGGCCATTGAAAAGCCCCCCCCATATTGGGAATGTGTGTGGATGTACTTGCTTACACCGTATACTCACATGCTGCACCCCCGCGGGCCGCCCCCACCGGGGGTTCCGGCCCACTGGGGGCGTCGGAGCTCACGACCGACGTAGAGCTCATCACCGGGGCCTGACCCGCACCTGGCTGCTGGCTGGGGAGCTGCGAGGCAGTGGGCGAAACCGCGCCACGCGCCTGCTGCAGCTCAACCCTCCCTGTCGGCTGTTGTCCTCCTGCCGGCAGCGCCTCAAAAGGAACCCCAAAGGGAGGGCCCCCGCCTGACTGGCCCGTGCCAACGACGCTTCAAGGGCCGCCAGGCGGGCCAGTAAGGCTTCCACGTTGACCTAGGGCCAAGGGCCGGCCGGCCCGCACGGTCCAAGGCGTGGGTACAGGTCGCTGTACCCCAGGACCCGAATATGGCCATTGGCCAACACCGAAGCCCGGCAGGGTCGGTGGAGAAACCTGCCAAGGCAGGGGGCCGCACCACCCCCCAAGGCTAGAGGGCCCCGGGAGAGGCTGCGACCCAAGAGCAGCAGGCCCAACCTGGTGGGCGGGTGCAGGAGCGGTGTCCACCGCTCGCGGGCCGCGGGCCGGAGCCCCTACCGCGCCCGCAAATTGTTCGCCCGCTCCGGGCCAAGGGGCGATAGACCCCATTCCGCCGGTCCCGGCAGGGGCCTGCAAAGGCTGCTGCTGGGGAGGCGGCACCGCGGTCCTCCGACCCGGGTTGCGCCTCCTAACAGCGCGAGCCGCACTCCAAGCTGCCTTCTTCTTCGAAGGCATCTCCACCGAAGCAAAGGGAAGCCGAAAAGGAAGAATCGCTACCAAAAGGCTTCCCGGTAGCTAAAGAGCGACGGAGACACAGGGGAAAAGACTTCTCCGCTCCGTCGCTGAGGTAAAATGGCAGCTCGGCTGCCTCGTGGCCACCCCTTTTATAAGGGAGCTGGCCACGCCCCTAACTACCCGGATTCTCTGTCCTGTGGGGGGGGGCCGCAAAGGGTGCGGCGGCCATTTTGGCGCCACGCTTGCATTGTGTTGCCAATATTTATTTTAAGAACTAGCCTCACAGAACCAAAAGTGTAGCAATCTATGTTCAGTATCCATACAGGAGGTGTGAGGTGTGAAGGGAGGAGGCAGCTTTCCATACAGGAAAGGAACCCGCGTAGTTTTGGAAAACAGAACAAGACTGTAACTTCCAGATTTGGATTGGAAGCTCAGCTATTCAAGAGCTTACTGTAATTGCTCCCAATATCTTTACAGAAATTTTAGTGAAAGCAAAACAGCTCAGAAAAAAAGACGAAGAGAGATGAAGATGCCAAGGGGGTACAGAGAGATTAGTCTTTAGACTAAATCTTTTGCTCATTTTGGATGAATGGCAGGACTGAATTATTTCACAGTTAATTCACTTTCATGGTGAGAGTTATCTGACCCACTTGCATGTATTTCAAACTAGGTTAGAGAGCTTAGCAGCCTCCTGGCAGTAAGTTAGTTTTTTTTAAAGTAGTTTAAATAACATTTCAATGCAAGTCAGCTCTAGGATAGAACTAGAGAGGTATCCTTTCAACAGACAATACAAACTTTGCTATACAATTTGCCTGCTCAAACTGCTAGGGCCATCAAACTAAACTACAGTAAATGCTATGACAAATATGTAGTTTTCAATTAAATAAATTTCCTTCTTTTTTACATAAAAGTAAGAATATGAGTCCCTGATCTGGATCAAAACTATTATGTATGGATGTAGGAAGACTATCTTTTTTATTAGAAGATTTACCTCTTCTGGATTTCTCCCATTTTGAAATAAAAAACTGGCTTCATGAAATGTTTAAACCTCACACCACAACACGTGATAGTCCCAAGAGTATTTGTTAATTTTCTGCCTTATATATGAATGATGGGCTTTCCTTCTTATGAGATGGTGATTATATCGTGTTCTGGAGATAACATTGTACTGGAAACAAAATGCACGTATTCTCACACCACATGACCTCAATATGTGCCCCCATATTGGTAAGGATGGAGAGGAACATCAAAATGATACTCCAATATTTTGAGCACTGGCAGTGCCCTATACCAATGACTGGTCCATGATTACAGGAAATGTCAGGAATTAAATGTACCTGTATTAGTGAGTGTAGTTAAGAGCTTTTCACTATGAAGACATTTTGGCCTGCTTGTGATGTTATGTAGTTCTAAGATCTCTGTTTAATGCTATCATGCTTTGTAAGAAGCATCTCACATGTGCACCAAGCACACCTATGTTATCTCTTGGCTGGCACCTTCACGCTGAGAAATGAAGCCTCACTGCTGAGTTTAATCATGTCCAGCAATTTCCACAGAACAAATATGCACCTTTGCCTCAATGGTTATAGACATCTTAGAGCAGAGGTTCCCAACCTAAGGCCCATGGGCCAGATCCATCCCATGGTACCATTTCATGTGGTCCCCACTATGGTTTCCCCGTGCCCGGTTGGGCATGGGATGGCTGGGTAGAGGCCTCTTGAGTGAGAAGGCTCCTAGCGGTGGCCTCTGTGGGCAGCCATATCAAGGGGGGGTGAATAAATTATAGGGCTATAGGGTTTGATTCACCCAATTAACGTGACCTGACCAGCGGCTCTGCCAGACCGGCAGAACGCTATCTCCTGCATCTCCTGTGTATAATTAGGCAAACATTCTTCCCCCTGGCTTGGCGCTAATCTCAGGCGCAAACAGGGACCATGTTTGTCCAGCCAGTAAGCCCGAAACAATAGGGCTTCCCCTGTCAAATGTTTGCCCGTCATAATTGACTTCCCCTGAAGAGTTTCCCCAATTAACCTGAGTAAACAGGTGACTTGATTGAATCACTGGTGACGGTTTTTTCTACCTGCCTTCTGATCTATAAAAGGTGTATGCATTTTCCCAATAAACACTGATCTGATCCTGCTTCCTTGCCTCGTATTGTCATTGATCAGTCTCCTCCGGGACGTAACGCTGCCCTAGCGGCCAGACATCGCTACATCTGGTGACCCCGACGTGATTCTACTCGTGAGTAAGGGACCCCGGAGAGGTCTACTCGTGAGTAGCGAACCACGCGGTCCGGTTCTACGCTCGAACCGCGACCCGTCACCCCGGAGGACAGCGCGGCACTCTGACCGGCAGCCAGCCGATCGGAGAAGTGGCCTGCGGCGAGGCATTCCAGAGAGGCATTCGTACAGCCTGCTCCCGCTTTCGAGGAAGGTTGCCACAGAGGGAAACGCGTTCCGCTCAGGGCAGGCTGTGAGCCCCTGACAGCGCAGAGGCCGTTAGAAGGGCCCGTGGCGGAAGGTCCACGCTCCGAGGTCTACCCCAGACACTAGACGCCCGAACCTATTGCCTGACAAGACGCGTCGACTCGTCCCGAGGAGGAAACTTCCGGAGACCCAACTGCAGGTAATATGGGGACTTGTTCTCATAGACCAAGTCCGTCCGCTAGCCAAAAAACTCGAGAGGAGGAGTTTAAGATCCTGGCCAGGGTATTTAAATTACGATTTCACAGCAAGGAATTAGTGAGACTTTTGGCGTACCTCGGGGAACACTGCCTACTTTACCCAGAAGTAGGTACGTTAACCCTGAAGCTCTGGGATCAGATAGGAGACTGCATTCAGCAACCCCCGAAAGCCCCAGGAGGGATAGTGAGCACATGGAGGAAGTGTAGGAGACTCTTAGAGCAGATCGAACCAGTCCGGATAGAGGCCAAAGAACCCCCGTTAGTTGAGCCATCAAGCAAGCCAGTCGGACCGACTGCGCCCACGGCGCTCTATCCGTCAATTAGCTATCAGCAGAGTAGCGCAGGGAGCCTTCCCGCGGTGACAGCTGCAGACGTCACCGAAGGAATGCAAGGAATGAGAAGCGCAGGCGCTTCTCTGACAACTCCAGGTTCCCTAGCCGCTAAGAGTGCCCTTCAGCGCACAGCTGAGATAGAGCTTAAGAAGGGGGAATTGTCAGCAGAAGAGCTAGCTGAACTTAGACAGATTTGTCCAATCCGCATGGAGATGGACGCGCTCACGGGCGCACAGCAGGTAGTACACTCCCCAGTCCCGTACAAGCTTCTCATGGCTTTACGGAAAGCAATTTCAGAGACAGGGCTCCAAAGTCGTTTTACGAGGGGCACACTTCGGCAAGTGTGCGAGACCACCATGTGGATTCCCCATGATTGGAAAGCCGTCATGAGGATGATGCTAACCCCTAGCCAGTACATGATTTGGGACAGCGAGTTTCGCCTAGAGGCTCAAACTCGGGCTGCTAGGATGGGAGGCGCGGTGCTTCCTGAGCAATTGTATGGCTCTGGTAACTATGAGCCCATCAACGCTCAGATTAACTTGCCTCTCGCCACCCTAGAAATGTCAGCCGAGGCTGCCTATAGGGCATACTTCAAGGTCCCAGCATTCGGCAAAACGGCAAAAAATTACACCGCCATTAAGCAGGGAGCCCAGGAACCCTACATGGACTTCATCAATCGCCTGGAAGAGGCAATTAGCAGGCAGATTGAGAATGAGCAAGCCCAGGAAGAGCTCATGCTCAAGCTAGCAAAGGACAACGCCAACCTGGACTGCCGTAAAATCTTGCAGTCCATGGGCAATCGCCCTGATATAACCTTAACGGACATGATCAGAGCATGTTCCGACGTTGGCACAGACTCTTACAAGATGGGTCTGCTAGCGGCAGCGGTGCAGGGGGGGAAAAGGCCTCAGGGTAACAGCAAGACCAGAGGGGCATGCCACTCCTGTGGCAAGATCGGACACTTCGCTAGGGAGTGCCGATCCAAGGGAGGAGGACAAAAGTCCGGCCATCCCAAGGCTCCGAACACCCCCTGCCCGAAATGCAAAAAGGGCTATCATTGGGCCAGGTTTTGTCCGAGTTCGGGAAACCGGAATCCGGGCACGTCTCTGGCCCCAGTCCAAACAGAGGCTTCCTTCAACCAGATCCAGAACTCCCCAGAACTAGACTAGGTGCTAGGCACATTCCAGACATTACTAGGGCACAGGCCAGCCCCAAGGGTAGCACAGGGCTAGAATTGACTTGCCAGGCGGACGTTACATGCGATCTGCCAGGCACAGTCTATCTAGTCGATTCTCAGTACATGGGACCCCTACCTAGAGGCTTCATAGGCTTAGTTTTGCCCCGTAGTGTAGCTGGAGCACGTGGAATTTTCATAATTCCAGGAGTCATTGACTCAAATTTTTCAGGCGTTCTCCAGGTCCAACTTCGGACACACCTGCCCCAAGTTATCCACAAGGGAGAGACCTTAGCGCAACTGATCATGGTTCCTTGTCACTCGCCAGCAGGCAGCCCGAGAAGGCTCGGTGACAGCTCAGAGCCCGGTTCTACAGACCGCTCGAGCGCGAGTGAGGCAGTGCAAGGATACCAGGTCTTAGCGACAGTGGAGACCAACATTGAGTGGAAGCAGCGCCCCGTTATCGAGGTATTTTTGAACAAAAGAGTGTTCTCAGGGTTACTCGATACCGGAGCGGATGTGACCGTGATAAGCAGAAGCCAGTGGCCGAAGGAGTGGGCCATTGAGCCGGTCTCCGATGTGTGGGGGGTAGGTGGCGTTCAGGAAGCGTTTAGGAGCCGAGAGTGGGTAGAAGTCACAATCCCAAGGGCTGACGGCACAGCGGTGATTCGGCCGCACATTCTTGACGTGCACGTCAATCTTTGGGGGCGAGACATTCTCCAGCAGTACGGTGCCACCCTTACCTTCGGGTAATGGCGTTGCCACTTAAATGGCTCACCGATACTCCGGTCTGGGTAGAACAATGGCCGGTAGTGGGAGAGAAATTAGTTGCCCTCAAGCAGCTAGTGAAAGAACAGCTAGACGCAGGACACATAGAACAGTCCACGAGTCCCTGGAATTCGCCAATTTTTGTGATTAAGAAAAAGTCGGGGAAGTGGCGACTCCTCCACGATCTCAGAGAGATCAATAAATGCATTCAGCCGATGGGTCCGCTTCAATGCGGTATCCCAAATCCTAATATGATTCCCGAGGGGTGGGAGATTTTAGTTGTAGATCTCAAGGATTGCTTTTATACAATCCCCTTAGACCCCAGGGACCGGGAAAGGTTCGCCTTTACGGTGCCAGTTGTGAACCACAGCGAGCCCACGCAGCGTTATGCGTGGAAATATTTGCCACAGGGCATGCTCAATTCGCCCACCCTGTGCCAAATATATGTTCACAACGCGCTGGCAAAGTTCCGAAGCCTTTACCCTAAAGCTATTGTGTGTCACTTCATGGACGATATCTTAGTAGCGTTGCCGCAACTTGGCAGCGAAATATTTTCTGACCTCCAGGCCAGCCTGGGGGACAAAGGCTTACTCATTGCCCCGGAAAAGGTGCAGAAGACCGAACCCTTTTCATACTTGGGTCATCGGCTTCTCCGTTCCTTTGCCGCACCAGTTTTACCCCAGATAGCTTTACAGGACTCGGTCACCCTTGTAGAGTTACAGCAAGTTTTAGGAAATATCAATTGGGCCAGACCGTATTTCCGATTGGATACGGATCTTCTGAAACCGCTCTTCTCGCTGCTAACTTTAGGTAAGCAGCCGGCAGACCGGATAAAAATCTCTCGAGACGCGCGCTTGGCGCTCGAGAGAGTGAACCAAGCTCTCAGCCAAAGATGGGTGGATAGGATCGCCCAGGGGCCATATGCCCCGATCCTGAACTTGTACATCGTGCGGTCAGGATCCATGTTCACTGGGGCGCTAGGAGTAGACTCAGAGAAGGGAGCGAAAATTGTGGAGTGGGTCTACTTGCCTAACACATCATCACGGAACATTGTTCCGCCCCAAGAGTTGGTTTCCGCGGTGATTTACCGCGGCAGGCTGAGAGCTAGGGACATTTCAGGAAATGATTTGGCCACAATTGTGGTTCCTTTCACCACAAATTCATCAGTTAATGCAGCTAGGTGATTCGCTTCCGATAGCTTTGGAGGGATTCACTGGAAGTTTAGCATACCATTTGCCCAAGGACCCCAGACTCGTTTCACTCCAAACAGGAACAGTCAGCTTGTTCGAATTGCTCTCGCTGGTCCCACTTCAGGGGGCCAAGACAGTTTTTACCGATGGGGGACGCACATATGGTGTCCTGACCTGGCAGGAAGGCGAAGCTTGGCGCACGCTGCTAACTCTTCCACAGAAGTCCGCTCAGCGGGCAGAGTTGGCAGCCGTGAACCTTGCCTTGCGCACCTTCGCCAAGGAACGTTTAAATATCATAACTGACAGTCTGTATGTTAGGAATTTACTCCACAGTCTGCCGGGAGCTTACATCACTCCCGCGATAGACAAGAATCTGCTTAGCCTGTTCCTCACTGCTCAATTTCATTTGCGAAACCGCACGGAGCCGCTCTATATTGCCCATATTCGAAGTCACCAAGACCTACCGGGTCCGATTTCCGCGGGCAATAGCAGAGCGGACGCGGCCGCAAGGGAAATTCAGCAACGTTCCGTTTTGGGAGTTTTTACTACTCCGATCCAAAGTCATGCCTTTTTCCACCAAAATGCCAAAGCTCTCGCTAGACAGTTCAATCTGCCACT
This sequence comes from Bradypodion ventrale, assembly GCA_035047345.1. Classification (NCBI taxonomy): domain Eukaryota; kingdom Metazoa; phylum Chordata; class Lepidosauria; order Squamata; family Chamaeleonidae; genus Bradypodion; species Bradypodion ventrale. Next base: position 162,355,325 of record JAWDJE010000005.1, on the reverse strand, counting down.
TTCTCAAGCCCAAGGTATAGTCCGCTCTTGTCAGCATTGTGCAGGGGCGCCGGGGGGGCCCTCGTGGGGGGTCAACCCACGGGGGACAGAAGCTAATCAGGTGTGGCAGATGGATGTCACGCATGTGCCGCAGTTTGGCAGATGGCAATACATGCATGTCTGTATTGATACTTTTTCCCAGTTCGTTTGGGCCACGGCGCAGAAAGGGGAGACTGCCTCCCACGTGGAGCAGCACCTCCTTTCCTGCATCGCGGCGATGGGCAAGCCGCGGCACGTGAAAACAGATAACGCCCCGTCCTACTGCTCCAGGCAGTTGGCCGCCTTCATGGCCACATGGGACATCAAGCATACATTTGGGATTCCCTACAATCCGCAAGGGCAGGCGATTGTAGAACGGGTCAATCGGACGCTAAAGTCCTACATTGACAAACAAACAGAAAGGGGGGAGCCACCAGCCCTCCCCAAATCACAGGGACAGGCACAGTTTTGCTTAAATAAGGTATTGTTCACTTACAATCACCTTAATGTTTTCTCGGACTGTACGCCGCAGGAGAAGCATTTCCGCCGTTCGGAAGCTCTCCCGCGACCTATGGTCCGGTACCGAGTACCACCGGATCCTTCTTGGAGGGGCCCGGTGCCGCTCATAACATGGGGGAGAGGGTATGCTGCAGTTATGTCCCCTACAGGTGTCGTTTGGATTCCAGCTCGGTGCGTCAAGCCCTACTTGGAACCACATGGCGTGGACACAGACCGACCAGAGCCCGATCCCGGAGATGGAGGACCTCACTCTGACCGAGGGGACCCGCCGGGAGAGACCGCGGTCGCGGACGAAGATAACCTGGGGGATGGTCAAGACCCTCTGCCATGATGCTCAGCATGCCATCCAGCGCGAGGAAAAGGAGCTGACACCAGAGAACTTCGTGGCTGCAGTTTTCGCCCAGATCCATGCCAACTCCATGGCCGTCATCACCATCCTGACCCTCGCCCTGCTTTTGGGGGGAGGCGTTCAGGCCGCCTCACTGGAGGCCAGCGATTTAATGCCGGGCGGAGACCTTTCTGCCCGCATGCAGTACAACATTTGGGAAAGGTTGGCAAGCCTCGTCAACCAGTCCGATTTTTGCCTCAGACAGGACGTCGGTTCTGCTTCGATCCTCAGCACCTGCCTCATCCCGGTGTGTCATTCTCCAGGCGCACACCCCCGGGATGGGGACTGGCTGGTGAAGCGATTCTTCAGCCCGTACATCCCAGCGGCTTCCTCGGAATATGCCCGTTGGGAGATGCGGCTAACCATGACTTTACCGGCTGATGCGGCCACTCTCCACACTCCTCGAGTGGCGGTCAGCCCGAACTCTACCTGTGGCCGAATTTACGGTTGCTCCGGAATGGGCCGAACCCAGCGCCGATGCCTCGATGTGGGCAGCGGCAATTGGACTTGCAGTAACCCAGTGCCACGCGGCACACCATATGCACATATCACCCTACCATCTGGATGGTTTTTCACTTGTAACCAGTATACGTTTAACTACATTCCCGCTAATATTACAGATGCTATTTGTTGTATTAGCCGCTTGACACTCTTGCTCCCCACTAAGGATATGATTGCCCCAAGTCCCAATGTTCCTATTGTTTCCAATGTATCTCATGTCCCTTCACTCATACGGCACACTCGCACCACCACGTTAGACAGCTCATGTGAAAGCAGCTTCAGGGTAATGAGACCTGCCGAGTACCTCTCCTTGGCAGTCAGCATCTTTGGCGTGCCAGGCTTAGCCGTCGGCAACGCAAAGAGGATTGGTCGCTTGGCTTGCGGTTTAGCAAAGGCCATCAACCATACATCCTCAGCGATAGCGCTCCTCAATCAGGAGCAGGCGGAACTTCGCCATGCCATTCTCGATAATCGAGCGGCTATCGACTATCTCCTACTGCTTCACCACTTGGGCTGCGAGTCTTTTCATGGTATGTGCTGCTTTAATCTTACGGACAACTCTCGTAAGATTCAAAGCCAGATCGAAGATCTTCACTCCATAGTGGCTGGCATCACAGAGGGCTCTGCATGGGGGGCTTGGTGGAGCTCACTATGGAAATGGATGTGGTCGTGGATCCCATGGGGGTGGCTTCAGACGGTAATCAAAGTGGTGGTGGGGGTAGTTATATTAGGCATTACAGTCTGCTGTCTTGCTCAATGTATTCCCTCACTGATCTCAAGATGCCGCCGGAGAAGGAAACCCCGTGACGTCATTCCAGACCAACAGCTGGTGCCACTTCTGCGCAGGGTCGCTTGTCAGGCTCTTAATATAAATAAGTAAGGGGAGATATGGTTTCCCCGTGCCCGGTTGGGCATGGGACGGCTGGGTAGAGGCCTCTTGAGTGAGAAGGCTCCTAGCGGTGGCCTCTGTGGGCAGCCATATCAAGGGGGGTGAATAAATTATAGGGCTATAGGGTTTGATTCACCCAATTAACGTGACCTGACCAGCGGCTCTGCCAGACCGGCAGAACGCTATCTCCTGCATCTCCTGTGTATAATTAGGCAAACATTCTTCCCCCTGGCTTGGCGCTAATCTCAGGCGCAAACAGGGACCATGTTTGTCCAGCCAGTAAGCCCGAAACAATAGGGCTTCCCCTGTCAAATGTTTGCCCGTCATAATTGACTTCCCCTGAAGAGTTTCCCCAATTAACCTGAGTAAACAGGTGACTTGATTGAATCACTGGTGACGGTTTTTTCTACCTGCCTTCTGATCTATAAAAGGTGTATGCATTTTCCCAATAAACACTGATCTGATCCTGCTTCCTTGCCTCGTATTGTCATTGATCAGTCTCCTCCGGGACGTAACGCTGCCCTAGCGGCCAGACATCGCTACACCCCACCCTTCCAAGAGCATTCGAGAAACAAAATGGCCACCCCTTTGAAGCTGCTGGGACAAGATGGCCACTCCATCATGCAGGCATGGCAAAATGGCCATCGGGCCCTTGAAGCTGCCTGAGAGAGGGTGACCCGCCCCCCGGCTTGAAAAGGTTGGGAACCTCTGTCTTGGAGCCTGTCCACATGGACATAGGGGCCACTCTTTGATGTGCTGATGGGGCATGTTGGTCTGCTCATGTTTCCAGCATCCACATGTGGTAATCACTGGAACAGACCAATTTGTCCCAGCCTTCCCCTTTCTGAACCTGTAAGGAATTCTACTATTTTGTCGTGGGCTGGTGGGTTCTGGTTTAGTCTGCTCCAACATGTGTGGTCACTTGGAATGGACTAAATTAGAGTTTTGCAGCCATCAAAGGCTCCTACTGGTACTAATATCTGGTATCATGAAATGGCTTAGGAGCTGCTTTGAGATATAAGCAAATTAAACATTATGGATTCCCCATGCCCATCTGGCATGGAAACGGCCCTTGCAGAGGCCACTTAGGTGAGAAGGCTCCCAGCCATGGTTTCTGCGGGCAGAGAAATTAAGGGGGGTGGATTAATGATAGGGTTTGATTCACCCAATTCCTTGACCTGACCAGCGGTTCTGCTGAGAGAGCGAATATCTAACTCCATTACCCATTAAAATAATCACTCATCTCCTAGGAGAGCATAATCCCCGGTGCAAATAGAAGCCATGTTTACCCCAGTCTAATCCTTGGACAATGGTGTTTCCCCTGTCAATGTTTGCCCCAGTTAATTAACTTCCCCAAAGAGAGATTCCCAATTAACCCGAGTAAACAGGTGATGTGATTTTCTGTCAGATGACGGTTTTGCCACCGTTGCGCTTTTTCTCCTATATATGTTGAAGTTTTCCCCCAATAAACTACTGATCTGATCTCGCTCCATACTGCCTCGTATCGTTTCTTGATCAGTCTCCTCCGGGACCTCCGGCCCTCTGCGGCCCCAATTCCTACAAAACATCCCCCCCTTGTCTCTCTGCACACTTCTCTTGCCCCTCCACAGGTGAGTAGATGAGCTCTTTGAGTGACAGTGAAAGAAGCTGAATAGAGGAAGTCTGCTGAAGAGCAGTCTCAGGCAGTAGTTGGTCTTGGAGCCCTACCTTATTAAGACCTCCAAACACAGAATCATGGTGTTAGCTGAAAACATGAAAATCTGCCTTAGTTCCGAGTGAGATTTCTTCTTCCATATCTAGGCCAGATGTGAAACTGCCAAAATGAAAAGCCACCGTTGGGGAGTTCATTCTGTAGTTCTTTTCACCTGACCTAGTGTGAGAAAGGTTAGCCAGCACAAGGTGGCCAATGTCCAGGGTATGCAGGAGGCTCTTTCTGTGTACTTCTGAGTAGGGTAGCAGAAGGCTACTTGCACATTCCCATCCCCACTGTCCTCAATTTCCGGCTTAATGTGTGAGCAGGATTTATATGTTACAGAGAGCTGAAATAATGTTGTTGTTTCAGATGTGTGATTCTGACACACCTTAGTGTCTGGGCAGTCATACTTACAAACAAAGCCTGCGTTTATCTTTCAGTGTCCATTAACAAAACAAAGCAAATGAATTTGGTTGCGAGAGCTGGACCATTAGGAAGGCTAAGCGCAGAAGAGTAGACGCCTTTGAGATGTGGTGTTGGAGGGGAGTTTTGAGAGTACCCTGGACAGCGAGGAGAACAAATAGGTCAATCTCGAAAGAAATCAGTCCTGACTGTTCCTTAGAAGGTCACATAGTAAAGATGAAGATGAAGTACTTTTGGACACCAAATGAGAAGAGAGGATTCACTTGAGAAAGCCTTGATGCTGGGAAAGGTGGAGGGCAAAAGAAAAAGGGGACGGCCAAGGATGAGATGGCTAGATGGCATTGTGGACGCAGCGGGCACCGAGCTGAGCAGACTGAGGAGAATGGTGGAGGACACGGGTGCCTGGAGATCAATGGTCCATAGGGTCGCAAAGGGTCGGAATCGACTGTGCGACTGAACAACAAAAACATGCTATCTAGAATAGGTTTAGCCAATAGATCCTATGTTAATCAGGTTAGACTCATACCTGTCAACCGCGGCTCCGGCCAATCCGGGACCTGCGCAGAACCGTTTAACGCTTGCGTAGCCCCCTTCTATGCATGCGTAGCCTTCTACGCATGCGCAGAAGGGTTCTACGCATACGTAGAAGGGTTCTACGCAAGCGTAAAACCCTTCTATGCATGCGTAAAAGGAGACCTGTGCAGAAGGGCTGCGCAGTACCTCCTTTCCCCCGCTGCCAAATTCCGGGGTTTCGGCAGCGTGGGGCGGGAAATGGCACAAATCAGTGCCGAAAACCGGGAAATCCCGGCCAATCCAGGAAGGTTGACAGGTATGGTTAGACTAGATGCTAACCTGTACAGCTCTATGATTTGAGATATGAATAGTAAATTGTCACTGTTGTTATCCATTCTAGGGCTGCAATGTGAAGGCTCCAAATCATATGCTCATACACTTGAGGAGTGGGAATTAAGTTTGAGTAGCCATGCACAGGATTATACGGAGAGAATTCAGTCAACTGGATTAATAGCACAAGCTTGTGCATCTTCACCCAGCAGTAAAGACTACAGTACTGAATAAACAAGTTAATGTTCATAGGTTTGCAGAGATGGGAAAACTCAGGGGCTTTGAGATTTTGCACCCCTTACCTCCTCTGGGGCCACCCAGAGTCTGAAAAGTGCCATTATGGAGCATTATTCAACTGGAGGCAAATATAACACTTTAAAAACATTTTCAATTCCAGTACAGAATAGGCAGGTGCTATTTCAGAAAAGGTATCCCTACTTTCCACTTCCTTTCTCTCTTCTAGCTGTCACACACCTACACACTTACGCACGGAGGAAGGAATGCCTTTGCAAAGATTTCTCACATACATTTTCAGCTAGAAAGCAATAGTGTCCTGGCCTCCTTAAATGCCGATCTAACAGAATATTCTGCTGGTAATTTAAACAGGAAACCTCAAAAATAACACACAAAGAAAATTAACCCATAGAATGATACAATTTATCTAGTCTTAATATTCTCCAACTACATGATCTCTGCTTCCCGTGTATGCTTGGCAACCCTATCATGCACACACATTTTTACATTCCGTGCATTTCCTTAACAAGACATTTGGTACAACTACAGTAAACAGCAGTGTAAATTCTGCAGTGAATTTTGTTCTTTCTGCATGCTGGCAATATGTTGCTTAGCAACGGTTGTTATGAGCAACACCAGCATCTTTCATCACATTTGGTAGTAACCGCTTTCCACAGGCTACGACAGAAGGCTCCCATTCTTACCCTCAGAGAATATTCAAGTTTTCTTTCACTCCCCGCATGCTTTTTACTCCATTATATAAAATAATTCCTCTTATTGTGCCATGCGCTAGGCACAAGAATTATGAACAGATAGCAATTTTTGAAATATTAAAACTGCCATTCTACACCAATATTGGGTGCTGCCGTTCCAATTGTGTAGAAGAGGAACTGCTAGCTCATTTCTGAAGCTGCATGACAGTGTGGCCTCCCCCCTGGCCCAGACTGCTTAAAATTCAAGCCATCATCCTAAACATGGGTCAGGAACCTGAGTCACATGGGAGGAGAGAAACCCCTGTTATTAACCGCCTGCTGAGATGCTTTTCTTTAATGCACTTCCAGGGTGTGAAAGTGACACATACATCAACCTGAAAGCACATAGCTGCTATGTCTTTTGTTCCCTCGGCTTGGTCACTTCCCTAATGAACCACTTGCTTCTGATGGTATGGCTGAATCTTTTAATTTAAGGCAAGGGTCTATAAATCTATCAGCTAATTCCATTTTCTAATGGAAGCCCCTCCTTCTTCTGAACCATAGTCCCAGACACTTCAAATGCTCTACATCATTTTAGAAAGATTATTCACACTTTTCATATTCTAACCAGTTAGCAAGGAGAACATAGGTTGGTGTTTTTTTTTAAAGTAAATATTGAAGTTATCTCAACTTATTATATCTGTGATCTTTTCCAACAGAGAGTGAGAAGGCAAGCATTTGCCGACGCAGTTGTACCAGCAGAATGCTATTTCCTAATCGTGACCCAAGAAAGAACATCAGACCACCAGAAAGGGCCAACCAGTTAAGTATGGGGTGTTTGGGTGTGGCCCAAAGTTAACATAAATAACTGTTGTTTTCTCCACAGCCTTGTGAGTCGTTTGCAAGCTACCCTCCCACCCTCCTGAAGTGCATGACAAGATTTAGCCGGTCACTTCGGGGTCGGACAGGAATTTTTCGTTCACACCTAGATTGGCTGATTGATGTGGGGGGTTTCCCTGCCTGTCCCGTTATGCACAGAAGGGGATTTGGGGTTTGGCTGTGATCGGTTTGCTTTAGGTCACCTTGGCAGGTAGTGCAGTCGATAGGGTCTTCTAAGGGCCCAAGGTTAGGCACCGGACTTCTGAACAAACTTCCCCAGGGTGGGGTCTAAACCGGGGTGTGTGGCTACCTCTTCCAGGCTGTGTGTTGGCTGGATGGTTGGTTGGTAGCAGAAGGAATGGGGAGTCCAGTGAAGGACTTGGCCCTCCAGGCCCATGGGAGGGGTACAATGGGTAGAAAAACAACCCAGCCCACACTGCGATGTCTCCTGCCAAAGATCATTTGATTCAGTGGTAGGCTTCAAGAAATGTTACTACCACACTGAGGGTGTGGCCAACTCTGTGGGTGTGGCCAGGTGACTGGATGGGCGTGGTTAAACTGCTGTATTTTAATCTGATCTTTTGTGGATCGAGTCCACTTCATCAGACCATTAGTTAGCAATTACACTTTGATGCTCTAATTTTCCTTTAAAGAGTAATTGCAGCAGGGTAACTGCTGGCTCAGCCTCACCCCACTCCAGGTGCCCAGGCCCAACAGCAAGGATGTTGGAGTCATGTCCGGAGTGGGGTTAGAGGAGGAGGTGGTGGTGGGCAGGGCAGGGCAGTGGGTGGGGCCAGCCAGTTTTACTGCTGATTCTCCCAAACCTGTCTGCGCTGGAGCCCACCATTGATTTGATTGGAACAAGTTATTTGGTTACAGAGTTATATTTAAATAAAGGTGGCCCTAGTTTTCAACCAACAATGGTGTCTGTGTCTCTCTTGAAGTGGATTTGCAAAGGCACCTACTAAGCATTATTGTGTGCTGTATCCTTAGATGCAGTCAATTTGAAAAATGCATTTTAAATCTGAATCGAAACCCAGGCTCCATTCCATTATACTGCCTTGTACTGTGTTGTTTTTATCATAGCCTTTGTGCTAAAGAAATACAATCAAATTGCTTGCTTGTTTAAATCTCTAGTTTTGCAAGAACTTAGAAGTAAGAGATCTAATTGTAAAATTTAAAGCAGAGGTGGATAACATGCAGACTTTAGGCTGTACATGTTCTTTTTGTTAATCCTCCTGTTGATTGCCAGTATTCCCCAGTCTGCCCCAGAAAAGGTCATGGGTTACCAAAATTCAGTGCTAGATTGCTAAACCTGCAGAGAAACATCAGTAGGGCAATGAGCAATCCTTTTTGCCAGAGAGAATGTGTAAGCAGCAAATGTTTAATAATAACTCTCCCCAGCACTTCATCCTGATTTCAGCCAGTGAGTAGCTATTTAACAAAGTAATGAATAAATCTGATTTTAATAGAATAAATAAAATTAAAATGTTAAATTTTAGAAAACTTTTAGCATAACCCCATTGATGTTTTTATAAGGTTTGTACTACGTCTTGTGCCTAATTCATGAAGATGGGAGTGACCATTTCAATTGAGCAATCAGAAGCATGAAGAGGCACATGATCAAGATACACCCCAACACCTTGTCAGTTGGGTACAAACTTTACACAAATACCAGTGGTCTTTATTTGTCAGTTGCAGAGATTTTATAATCTACAGTATTTTAAAAACCAGAAAAATAAACAGAACAATAGAATAGCAAGATTAGCCATTCCCACTTGTTAGAAGTGCATTCGCTGAGCAGCTGGCCAGTCTGAAAAATAGGTCTCATTCCTGCCAAAGTTGTCCAACCTGATCTAAATAGGAGGATGGGTACGAATTGCTTAATACCCCCCACTTTCATAACTTACCTTCCTGAAGCCAGTTGTGTAAAGTGCAATCCTTGAAATTTAGCACCTCCTACATCTTCTATACAGTAGAACCTCGGATAACATCCAAACTCTGTTCCACAAGTTTGGACTTTATCCGGTTTTGGACTTTTTCTGAATCAAATGTGCGATGCATCAGATAACATCCAAAAATGGACTTTATCCGAGGTTCCTATACCAAATACCTCAGATAACATCCATTTTTAAAGCAGTTTTAGACTTTATGCAATGCATCACATGTGCATGAAAACCGTGACTTTATCTGAATCGGACTTTATCCAAGGCACCACTGTACCAAAGTTTTGTAGTATTTTGTAGGGATTTTTAGCATGAACTTTGAGTTTCAAAGCATCACTCAAACTGTGTAGTCAAGGCCCCAAACTATTTGATATGTTTAACACATCACTAGAAGCCAAACTCCCTGAAGTGATAAGTAATTTGGTTGTCTTAATATGAATTTGTCTCACACTGCATTTTGTCAATTGTCTTGGAGGATCTGTGTGTATGGAGGGAAAACATGCTATTAAGTAAAGGCAAAGGTTTCCCTTGCTCGAAAGCCAGTCGTATCCGACTCTAGGGTGCAGTGCTCATCTCTGTTTCTAAGCCGAAGAGCCAGTGCTGTCTGCTTCTGCAGACATTTTCTGTGGTCATGTGGCAGGCATGACTAGACACACCGGAGCGCACGGAACGCTGTTTACCTTCCCACCGAAGTGGTCCCTATTTATCTACTTGCAATTTCTTGCTTTCGAACTGCTAGGTTGGCAGGAGCTGGGACAAAGACGGGAGCTCATTCCGTCCTGCAAACATGCTATTACATAATACATTTTCTCCTAAAAGTGTGATTTGTTTTTGACATATCAAATAAGATTGCAAACCAATACATTGAATTATAATACTGTCAAACCTATGCTACAGTTTTGTAGCACAAATTCTGTGCAGTTTAGTTTTCTAAACCACTTTGCAAGAACCTTACAAACCTTACAAATGTGCCCGTTCTTGAGGCAAGTTGTGTTTCTTTTTACAGCGAGTGGAAGACAATGAGCTGGTTTCAGACTGTTGAATCCAATAAAATTCTTTCTCATTCCTTCCACATTACTGTAATTACTGAAGCCAGTGTGCCACACTGCGTACCCTCAACCCAACCATGTTTCCTTTGCTCAAAGTCTCTGCTGACATTTTATAGCAGTTTCTAGGATTTTGTGATAGTTTTGTAGGAAAAGCAAGGCTGCTTGTTGTTGTTTTTTACATAATTGAGACCGTTGTCTCCTATTGCCCATTTAAGACCAGCATACAAATATTTCATTTCTACCCTATTATAGACTGCTGCTCCCATTTCTATCTTTAAGACTGACGTCTCTTCAGTTAGGACCTTTAGGGTGGGACAGAGAGAAAGAGATATGAATGAAAAATATATGAGGTTGGGGAGAGATAATCTTAGCCTTTCAAAATTTCCTCAAGTATGAATATTGGCAGACTTGTAAAAACTGAGGGGAAGCTTAAGCTGAAAATTGTTTCTTTAGAATGTTTTAGCAAATTGCGTTTATTTACAAAACAGCAGGAATTTTTCTAGATATTTTCATATTTTAATTTGCATTTAAATTGCCTCATTAACGAGTATGCTATATTACCCCAAACCCTGTTTGTCCTCCAGAAAATATATGCTTCCCTTAAAATGAAGAGAAATCTGCCAATTAAATCTCAAAAACCACACCGAGGAATATTATTATGAACAAGAACAGGGTGACATGCTTGAATGTAAAAAAGCTGCATGGTAGTCCTCTTAGTCTCTGATCAGAAGCTCAGTCTGGTCCATTTGTTTTCATTTTTGCAAATGGTGGTGGAAATTTAATTGCAAAGGGAAAGTCTTCTTCATTGTGGATCCCCAATAATTCTGGTTTCAGTTGTAAACTTTTATCTTTGCCTTTGCACCTTAAGCTAGCCAGTTCCATCTCTGTCTGACAAGGTGCCTTTAGAGATAGCAGGAAGAGGTCAGTGCTCAGGATAACCTTAAATGCCTGAAAAGAGCCACTGTAGGTCCTAGCAATCATGGCAGGACCAGTAGAAGTGATTTTTTTTTGACATTTAAGACTCCCCATCCTGCTGTCCTTAGAGCCAAAGAGATCCTTAGGAAACTCAGGAACTTGGTGTTTGTTGCCGGGGGGTGGGTGTACTTTTTAGTAGCCCTTCATTGCAGTGGGCCAGGATACCTAAGAGACTGCATCATCCCAAGATTTTTGACCCATCCTACAAGGGTTGACCGGAGGGGTTCTCTGATGGTCCCACAAGACAGAGATGCACATCTTACTGGGACCAGGAGGAGAGCCTTCTTGGTGTTGGCCCTGGCCCTTTGGAACCTCCTGCCACCAGAATTGTGCCTCCAGGCAGAGCTGTATGCCTTCAGGAGGGCTCTAAAAACCTGGCTCTGCCTGCAGGCATGGGGTGCATCGGGCAGCATATCCCAGCCTTGCTGGCTCATCTAGCCCTATTGGGGTTTTAATCTAGGGAATATGGTTTTACATATTTTAATCATTTTAGTGGGTTTTAACATATGCAGAAGCAGACAGCACTGGGCTCTTCGGCTTGGAAACAGAGATGAGCACTGCATCCTAGAGTCGGATACGACTAGCTTTCGAGCAAGGGAAACCTTTACCTTTACCTAACATATGAGATGTTTTAATAGATGTAAGCCTCCTCAAGCCACTGAGGTGAGAAAGGCGGCCTATAAATCGAGAAAATAAAAAAATAAAAAAATAAAAAAATACAGCCACTGCTGATGACCTCATCTGGCTTAGGCTGTGCAACTTTATCCTACTGAATTTTAGCCATTATAGAGCTATCAGTAATAAAACCCTGTAAAAGTGGCATGGTATAAAAAAGCAGACCAACTCACCTAAATATCTTCTACCTTTTCTTGACCTTCAGAATATTATGACAGGAAACAACATGTTTACATTCACAGGAAAAGAACATTCTAGAAAATAGCCTCTAGTACAGATAAAGCATGCTGCCAAGTTTAACTGCCAAACTAGCTTCAGGTTATTTATCTTCTTATTTATTCAATGGATTTATCGTCTCTCGTTCCATAAAATTCTTAGGGCCTGTTTCATGTAGCTGCTGGCCTAGCTTTAGGTTGTTTATTCCTCTATTTATTTTTAAGGATTTATATCAAACCTTTCAATACAATCCTTAGAGCACCTTATAAAATGTTAAAATGCTTGATGGCTGTGCAACAAGTTGTTGCACTTCTGGTGGGATCTGTAATTTAATTTTAAAAGCAGGAGAAGGGAGGACATCTTCTATGGAGAGAATCAGAATGGATGATACTGTATTTTGAAACCATCTCAGCTAAGATTCAGAGCCTTGAACTATATATGTTTCCAAGTGGTTGATAACTAGTAACATTCTTAGAGCAACCTTAGCCCAGAGTCAGGTCAGTATGACTCCTTCCATATTGCAGATATAGTGTTGGCATGCAGCTGGTTAATGTTAGGTTCCATCTATAATGGTTAAGTGCTTAGTTAGGTAACTGGCTGATGCTATAAACCAAGGGTTCTCAACTTTTTCAAGTCAGGTGCCGAGTCATGTTCCCTCAAACAGTTGAGGGGGGCAGACTGGTTTGTCCCCCCCCCCACCATTTACGGCTGCCATAAATGAATCCATGGCTGTCATAAACGTGTTTATGAAGACCGCAGACTCATTTACGGCTGTTGTAAATGCATTTATGAAAGCTGTGGACTTATTTATCGCTGTTATAAATGTGTTTACAAAGGCCACAGACTAATTTATGGCGGTCGTAAATGTGTTTATGTTGGCTGCAAATGAGTTCGTGGCCAATTCCACCACTGTCAGCTGGAGTGAGAGTAGGGGCCAGATCCGGCCCACAAGCCATAGGTTGAGAACCCCTGCTACAAACAGTCAACAGTTCACATAGGAATAATTCAGATAAAACCAGCAAACTAGTCAACATAGCAACCATGCTTTCCAGTCATTGTTTCTTCTCCCTTTCCACTGCTCCTTATGCTCATTCATCCTTTTGCTCTCCTCATTCCATTTACCTGGCGGGAATTATTTCTTGTGTGTCTCTGTACAGATACACTTACACATACTGTCAGCCAAGATTCACCAGGCAGGCTTATTCCACAGAAATATAATATGTGCTGTTCCAACAGCAGAAAGATTTGAAGTAAAAAGTTAAGTAGCCTAGACAGCTCCTCCAAAAACTAGCTGCTAGTATCAAACTTCAAGGCTTCCTGTCCTCAAGATCTCATTCTTGGGATGCTTCTCACTTCTGAAGAACCTGCTCCCTGCTACTTAGTCACCTAGTGTGGTACTGCAAGTTATAGAAAGATTAGTTAAAAATACAAGACAACCTCAAAATACAGATCCTCAGGATTTCTCTTATTATCCAAGTCAATTTACAGATACCTTAATTTCATGAACTTAGAGCCATGATGGAAATGTAGACATATACATGAAATGTAGACATATACATGAAACTCCTTTCCCTCTGTGTGTCACATATGCACACAGGCAAACAAACACACCTTGTTGTTGTTGTTGTTGTTGTTGTTCAATCGCACAGTCAATTCCGACCCTTTGCGACCCTATGGACCATTCTCCAGGCGCCTCTGTCCTCCACCATCCCCCTCAGTCTTCCCAGTTCTGTGCCCATTGTGTCTACAATACCATCTATCCATCTCATCTTTGGCCTCCCCCTTCTTCTTTTGCCCTCCACCTTTCCCAACATCACGGCCTTCTCAAGTGAGTCCTCCCTTCTCATTTGATGCCCAAAATACTTTAGCTTCATCTTTACTATTTGACCTTCCAATGAGCAGTCAGGGTTGATTTCTTCTAAGATTGACCTATTTGTTCTCCTCACTGTCCAGGGTACAGATCAGTTCACATTCTTCCACAGTTCCAAATTATTGGCAAAAGTTTCTTCTACTGTTGTTGTACTCTTCCTAATAAATCATTGATCCTATTTGACCTTTTGAGGAGATCTTGTGTGTAGGGTAGCTGAGTAACAGAGTGTGGTGAAGATCAGGTAGCATTAGATAGTGTGTGACGTCTGCCTAGAGAGTTTTTACTAGTCAGATGGACACATTATTTGTCACCCCTACATATCTGAATGCACGAGGTCCACTCAGAATGTCACTACCCTGTTTTCCATGTAAAATACCATAAAACGTTTGAGCTGCATTTATTCAGTGGTGCAGCTTGCCAGATCCATACAGCATCAGATCAGTCTAGCACACAAAGCCTTAGAGATTAGAGCAGACAACATAAAACTAAATAGAAATAATCTAAAATTGGTGAGTAACAACAATGAAGGAAGTGTAATGGTGGAGCAAAAAGGTGTCAGGCTAAAGAAGAGTATTACCTGACATAAGAATAAGGGGAAGAGTACCAAGTACATGAAAGCACCTACTTTCATCAGTGAAATGTATGTCACTCAGAGTCACTCTTGTCTTTTACAGACTACAACTATGTAGTAAAAAATCAGGTGACTTTCATTCTTAAATATCTCTTACTCAAAAGATATTCACACACACACTTCTGTAGACTTACTTGCAGACAATATCTGAAGTGTCTAGAAAGAGCATCAAGCTGAGAAGGTTGAATATATTCCTCAGTACTACTTTTACCAACTCATCATTTCAAGTTCCACATATTGTTGGGACTAGTAATAGCTTGTAAAAAAAAAAAAGCTGCTCTAAACATTAGGAAAGATTGGTAAAGAGTTTGTCTATTTCATTGCTGGTGTTTCTCAAGGGCAAGGATATACTCTCACGATCATATCTTTAGCAGAGAAGGGCTTGCAATACACTCACAGATGTACTGGAGATCCTTCATCTTGCAAGGAAACCAGTCACCATGAAAATGCTTGCTGTAGCTTTGCATTAGTTATAGGGTAATGAACATCTTTGTGAGTAGAACTAATGCAACATGAGAGAAAATCAATGCAAGCTCACAGGGGAAATTTAGTTCCCCAGAGAACAGCATGGTCTAACAGAGACATGGTCAGATAGCAAGATAGGGTATCCGAGTATACATCCCCCCCCCCCGCCCCAGGTAGGGTTGCCATATGTCCCAGTTTTCCAGGATTTTCCTGGATTCAAGCTGTCCCGGCCGGTTCAAGAAAAAACATGTAAAAGTCCTGGATTTTTAAATTTGAACAAAGGAAGTAAGATGACCCCTCCCCAAGGGATTTTTGCAAAGAGTTAATTCACTGCCTCCCTGCCTTTCCTTCAATTATCCTGCTTGAAAGCAGCGAAGGCAAAACAGCACCCTGAGAAGCCCACCAGGGACGGGAGACACTTGCAAGCGAGATAATTGAAAGAAAGGCTCAGAGGCAGTGAAATAACTCTTTGCAAATATCCCTTGGCTCACCATGAAGTTTGGGGGACAAGGAGTCATCCTCAGCCCTTTTCCTCAAAAAGCCAGGAGGAAGCAAGAAATACCAATATCTAAGAAGCCAAACATCCACAATATTCCATCTTTACGTGGCTCCAAAGGGTTAATTCCATAGGGTTGGTATTCCTAGAGAGGAAGGGAACAGGGTGGACAGAAAGTGAAGAGTCCTCCATCGCAAAGGTCCTCCTCCAAAATAAGTCCCTTCCTGTCTCCTGCTTTTCTCCTTCTGGAGGGAAACGGAGGCGCCATGGACTGCATTGCCATTCTGGGCCCCTCTTTAGAACTTTCTTCTAATGGATCCTCATGTGGTGTTGAGGGTGAGTCTACTTCAGTGTGGTGTGCGTGTGAAGGGGAGGGGGGTGACCTCAGGGGGAGTAAGGATGGTTTCAAGAGTGGCCCAAGAAATTTTATTCAAAAAATAAATTTAAAAAATAGAACCATCAAGAATAGTCTTTTGCAAGAAGAATCACATGGGGAAAAAACCTCTTGACTACAGTTTATTTTAAATTGACAAAGGCTGTCCGCCCCAGATGGGGATTCCACAGGGTCTTAGAGCCGCGGTCTCTCTGACAGCCCCGTCCAATGCATGCACAGTTTTAGGAATGCAATGACATCATGTGGCTGTCACGGTTTGGCGGGAGAGAATTATGGCAACCCTAGCCCCAGGGCACCAGGAGGCCTGGTCTTGGAGGCCAGCTGTTCTGGGTCATCTTTGCTCTCTGAGGCAAGCAGGAAAAATGCCACTGGTGTGAATTTGTTTAAGGTGTATCCCACCTTGCCGTGAAGTGACCCACACAATATGTTCTTGGAGCCATCTCCTGTGGCACATATGAAATGAGACATGCAGAATTTGACACCAGGACTGCAATGGACTGCCACAGCCTTGAGGATATGGACAAGGTGCACCATCACAGCCAGTCCATCTGGCATGGCCTCTTTCACCTCTATGACCATTGGGAATCAGAATAGTAAAATGGTTCCTCCTCCATTCATTTTGCCATTGGGCCCAATATGACGGTTTCCAGGGCCATTTCCAGTGCCATTTCCATATCACCTCACCCAGGCTCATCTGACTGTAGCCATTGACCCCTTTGGGGAGTCGGTTATTTTACCACCACACAACACTCAGCATTGAGTTGCTGGTTGTACGGTCTACTCCATTACCATAGCAGGATGTCTAGCCAGACAAACATCAAAGTGTGGCCCTCCAGTAATGGTTAGCCTCCAACTCTCCATGGTCTTCATGGCTGGCTAGGCTATATAAAGCTGAGGGAGTTACTAGCTAACAATGCACAGAGGGTTACAAGTTTTTCATCTCTTTTCAAGACATTAAAATTTCTCTCTTGTTATTTGGATTAGTTGTAAACAAAATCCTTTCATTACAATGCTGGTGTAAATCTGCTCATCTATGATGGGATCCCATGTTACCTCCCAAAAACTGTTTGTAAAAATGCTAAGATAATCACAAGTGTTTATAGCTATTGCATGTCACATTCCCCCAAGTCTCTTTGTAACACCAGTATGTACAGATATATTTACTACAGCAGATACACATAGTAAATCTGTAAAATGGGAAGTGATTCCTGAAAGTTTCTGCCAGGTAAAACAAGTTTATCTTTAATCTGCCAGTAGACACTTTATTAAAGAAAGAACTGCATGAACACGATTTCTTTATGGAAAACTTCAACTCAAGCATATAGAGATCAGGAATAGAGACAAAAGACATGACTCTCCTCATTTCATCTGTTCCAGACATAGTCAAACACATATTTTAAAAAATCAGTACATTCCTAATACAGAAACATGATACATTCCAGTACTATATTTGTCAACCTCAACTCGTATCCAAGAATGCATTTTTTTCTGAAGCAGGAAATATGTCACTGGTGTGAATTTGTTTAAGGTGGATCCCAGCTTACCATGAAGTGACCCACACACTATGATCATGGAGCCACCTCCTGCAGCACACATGAAATGAGACATGCAGGGTTTAACACTGGGACTACAATGGACTGCCGCAGCATTGAGGATATGGACAAGGTGCACCTTCTCAGCCAGTCAATCTGGCATGGTCTCTTCCACCTCCATGACCATTTGGGAATCAGAGTTCCTTCTCTGGTAATTTTGCCGTTGGGCCCAATATGATGGTTTCCAGTGGCATTTCCTCCACTGAGTTCCTCCTCCGCCCGTAGCCATTAGTCCCTTTAGGGAATCAGGTTAGTTAACTGCCACTTGACACTCAGCATTGAGTTACTGGCTGTACGGTCTATTTCATTACCGTAGTATGATGTCCAGCCAGACATATAGTACTAACTATGTCACCCAGAATAGCAATGGCAATTACACATATATACCACCCCATAGCACTTAGCATACTCTCTGAGTGGTTCACAAGTTAATTATCATTTCCCCCCAAACACGCTGAGTACTCATTTGCCGTCTACAGAATAATGGAAGGCTGAGTCAGCCTTGAACCCAGTCAGGATCCAACTTATAATATCAGCAGTTTTGACTGCAATACAGGAGTTTAATAACTGCATCCAGCACAACTATTCTATCTTAGTTTAGTTCCAGCATCCTCTGTCACATTTCCTTTTAAATGTCAACCAGAGAGATTCTGGTCATAGGTGGGCAGCCTTTTGTCACACTGGTTCTTACTCAAATATGAAAATATTTAAATGAGTCCAATTTTATTGAAAGGCTGCAACATTTTCCAGTCTGTTACATTTGCAATGTGTGTTCTTTTAATTGGATCATTTCATTTACTCTTAAAGGCCAAAAACATTTTTAGAAGCCTAACATGACAACACTATTTTACCTGATATATATGGAAAGTGTTAATTAGCAGTTCTATTAGTATTAGTAGTATACAGGTGAAACTTGGAAAATTAGAATATCATGTAAATGTTCCTTCAGTCCAGTAATGCAACTTAAAAGGTGAAACAAATATATGAGATAGACTCATTACATGCAAAGCGAGATAGTTCAAGCCTTACTTTGTTATAATATTGGTGCTTATGGCTTACATCTTATGAAAACCCCAACCCCCAATCTCATGTACCCCATAATGATCACATAATCTCATGTACACTGTACACCATGATCATCACAATTGTAACGAATTAAGGCATGACATATTTTGCGTTGCATGTAGTGAGTCTATCTCATATATTTGTTTCACCTTTTAAGTGAAATGAATGAACATTTGCATGATATTCTAATTTTATGAGTTTTACATGTAGTGTTTACTTCACACTATAATATAATGCTAAACCTTCAGAAAGGGCTCATTCACAGTGTGGTGTGGCCCTGGTTGTTCTGCAATTGCTCTAGGTCCATGATGGCAAACCTATGGCATGCGTGCCCAAGTTGGCATGCAGAGACAATTCAGTCAGCGCACGCCAATGTCAGGGTAAGCCCACACACACACACCATTGCCAATGGCAGCACAGCCTCTCCTGCCACCCAGCTCCCTCTCCCAATAGGGAGGTAATAGGCGAGGCTGAAACCTAGGAGGCATGGCCAGACATCCCCCTCCTACCTAGTAGACAGGGAGACAGCATGCACACGTACTGCACCTCTTCCTTGGAGGGGTGTCTCATCACCTCACTTCGCCTCCAGATAGGGATTTCAGCATCCCTAGTGGTGGAGGGAGGTGGGCTGTGGGCACCGTGGTGGTGCGGCCTTGTTGGAAGACCTGGGTGGCTGCGGTACCTTTGCTGCCACTGCCCAGGTCTTCAAACAAGGCCACACTGTTATTTCCTGGGGTGGTGGAGGCAGGGACTTATGGGAAGACCCAGGCAGCTGCAGTGCCCTTTCTGCTGCCTACCGGGTTTTCCAATGTGGCTGCGCTAAGGCTTTTGGGGAGGGGGGGTGTCACGCAGTTGTGTCAGAAGACCTGGATAGCTGCAGTGCCTTCACTGCCACCAACCAGGTCTTCCAACACAGCCACACTAAGGCTTTCCCAGTGTGTGTGTGGTCGCGCAGCAGTGTCAGAAGACCTGGTTGGTGGCAGAGAAGGTACTGCCACGACTGGGTCTTCCAGCACAGCCATGCTAAGGTTTTCCTGGGTGTGTGTGGTCACACAACCATGGTGGAAGCTAATGGTTTTCCAGGGTGGTGGTGGTGGGGAGGCTCTTCAAGGGGAGGTGGTGTAATTTGGTGGTGCGCATGTGCATCTACTCGGGCCATAAAAGGTTCGCCACCACTGCTTTAGGTTTTTCTGGCATTTGGTATGTTTGTTGCTGTTGATCATTCCACTATTGCCATCCGCACATGAGGAGGCTATTTGTTGCTGGATAAACTAGGAAACACTGGGTGGGTTTAGTACCTCGTGTCCTCATACATCCGGAACTGCTCACTGAGATCTCATTCCCAACACAGACTGCCCTCTCCTTCTGCCTGTCTTTTCTGCCCTCTCTCCTCCCTTACCACCACTCTCTCCTCCTTTCCCCTCTTTGCTTTACCTGCACACTATTCCCAAACCTTCATAGTTTTGCTGCAATGCTTTTTAATTTTGACCTCCCTCTTTCTTGCTAGAGTGGAAAAGGATACTATTAAACCCCCAAAAAGTAGAATGCAGGATCAGATCCCAAGAAAACGAAACTGCAGTATTAAAGCATGGTTGAGTGGAGAGAGGTCAGCAGACATACACTCCTAAAGAAATGCAATGAACATTCAGCAGGCACCAATGTAGTATTGGGGTCCACACAAGCACTTCATGCATTGGAGTAAATCAGAAGAAAGCAGAACAAAAACATGACACTGTATGGATATCCAATTAGAAAATTCAGGAAACAAAATTTTTGTCCTACTTTGCCTTCAGCCTTGCATCATATGTACACCAGGATGCTGTACCAATGTCAAACAGTCACTTTTCCTGGAAGATATTTTATGGTGTAAAGTAAACAAATGAATTTCCATTATAAATTGCCCTGGTTACAATTCCTTTTGAGAATATTACATGGAACCCAGAGAGAGAGAGAGAGAGAGAGAGAAATATGTGGGGTTTTATGTGGGAAGCTATCAACTCCTGTGGCAGGAGCATTACAAATAGATCCTATTATGGAGCTCCCATTTTCGTAGTACAGCAGTTTCCTAAGCAAGCAGCTAATTTCCATAAGCGAAGGGTTTTCTGATAAATGTAGGACAGAATTATCAAGAGCAACATTTTTCACTCAGAGGACTTGCTGGCTAATTGTACAAGAGGAACTGTTTTCCAGTCTGTCTACCATGTACTGTATCCTGTTTCCACCTGAATGTGTAATCAGTAATACAACTGTGAGCCAGGAAAATGGAGAAAACCATTTGTAAGGCTCCTGTTCCATACGCAGCAGATCTAAAACAGGATAACACCCAATAAGATCCCATGCTGGGTTTTGGTGAAGCAAATTAAAGGTTTGGTTGCACATGTACACACATATACAGAGCACAATTGCACAGGGTTATTCCAGAATGTTTATTATATACTTATTCTGAATTATAAAAAGAGTATAAAAATATAGAATAGTTTCCCCAAATGGGTGGTGGAATGTTTAGCTTTCCAGATTCCTCCCTCCAAACACACAGACAATTCTCACCATCCCTTACCAGTGTTGAGTGATGCTAATGGAAGACCTAGGCCAAAAACCTGAATTCGTAGGGTTCTCTTCCCTTGCTCTCTATTTCATGGGAGCGAGAGCTCAAACTGAAATGAATTTGCTAGTCTTAAGGGTGCCACAGTATCTGTAGTTTGGGGTTTCGGGTTGTCTAAAACTATTATGGCTGTTTCTCCGAACCCACACACTCTACTGTTCCTCATGAGTAACTACTGTAACCCTTCAGTTACATTAAATGTTACATTAAATGTTAATGTAACTTTATCAGTCAATGTGTAGCTTTCCGCCTGAAACAGCTACCTCTTTGTTGCGCATTCACTTCTCCTATATTAGTGTTGGCAAACCTATGGCATGCGTACCAGAGGTGGCACACAAAGCCAATTCTGTGGGCACGCACACCGTTGTGGGCAAGTCCCGCACTGCACTGCTGGTGCCAATGGGGAGGGGAAGAGAAGACAGCTAGGGTGTAACCACAAACTGAAAGCGAGAGGCAACCACCCCAATCGAAGGAGTCAATCAGAGATGTGCATGATGCGCACACGTGGTTCCTACCCATGTGCCACTGCCTCTGCCTCTTTGGGTACTTGGTCTTTAAACGATTTGCCATCACTGTCCTATATGTATGGGAGGTTCTTTGTTTTAAATTGACCAGCATATTTCTAAAGCAGGAAATCTTTCTAGGACCATGAACTACTTTTATTGCCACCCTGTAATAGAGGACCAAGCTTTTATTTATGTACCATATAAATATAGAGGTATTCAACACTCAGCACTTATGCAGGAAAAGAATTTCAGCAAACAATACTTTGTTAACCCCTGAAAAACAAGACGCACCTGCTAAAAATTGATCTTTGGTTCAGCTTTTGAAAGGCTCAGGATCCCATTCTTCTTCAACATCTAGTCATGGTTTTCCTATTTCTGTTCTTATTCTTTAACAAAAACTAAGCAAAAAGGAACATCACAGGAGCCTTATAGTGTAACTCATCCTAGTTCACAGAGTGTGAGGAGTAGGGAAAACAATAAGCAGACCTGTCAAGTATCCCTTATTGGCCGGGGAAACCCTGTATTTTTACCCTTCTTCCCGCCCCCTCCCATTTTATTAATTTTCCCATAATATCACAGTTTCTTTTTTAAAAAAAATCCCAAAGCTGCAGGGTTTTTTCCTGCCACCAGAGGCCGCTGTGGCTTTTTGCTTGTAGAAGGGGAGAGAGAAGGTGGTTTGGGGCAGGGCCTTCATCTCTCTGCTTCCATTCCAACTTCCTTTGACTCCTCCATAGGCCCGCCCCATGTGAGGGGAGGGGGGGAAAGGAAGAAAAGATCAGCTGCCCAACATGGCTGGCCCTGGGCCAGGGAGGGCCAGCATGGATGCCCCAGTGCTTGCCCCTTCTGGATAAGTCTATGTCTTTTTGTTTTATTTACTTTCCTGTGTGTGTGTGTGTGTGTGTGTGTGTGTGTGAGAGAGAGAGAGAGAGAGAGAGAGAGACTCACTTTTGTGTGGGTGGGTGTGGGTGTGGAGAGCCATGGTTTGTGTGTTTGTGTGTGTGTTGTGGGTGAGGGGCCAGGGTCTGGACCAGATTAAACAAAGATGAGCACTGAACCCTAGAGTTGGATATGACTGGCTTTCAAGCAAGGGATACCTTTACCTTGCTTGAAAGCCAGTTGTATCTGACTCTAGGGTTCAGTGCTCATCTTTGTTTCAAAGACGAAGTGCCAGCACTGTCTGCTTCTGCAGACATTTCCATGGTCATGTGGCAGGCATGACTACAGGAGCACACTGAATGCTGTTTACCTTCTGACCAAAGTGTTCCTTATTTATCTACTTGCAATTATATAAAGTGGAATGTGAGACATGGTTTGAATGCATTTTGTATAGATTAATCATCACTCAAACAGACACATTTCAATATAATACAGGTAACATGTCTTCAGAACTGCAAAAATAACAGTGAAAGTACAAATAATGACATCATGTGGAGGTGGTCTGATAAACATAAGGTAGACACTAGGGAAAGAGACACCTGAGGGTGAAAAAATAAGGCCCTAGATGGGAGGAAAGAGGCAGAAGAAGATGAGCCACTTATGTGTGGTGGGCTAGGTTGGTGGGACTCAGGCTTAACCAAACAGGAAGTTGAGGGGAAGGGGTTTGGACTAATGCAGATACCCTATTTGTTTCCCTAAATTTTCTTGCTTTTGAACTGATAGGTTGGCAGGAGCTGGGACAGAGGCAGAAGCTCACTCCGTCCTGCAGTACTGGGGTATCGAGCTGCTGACCTGCCACCTTCCAGTCAGCACCTTAGCCACTTGAGCCACTGCAGCTCAGTGGTTAAGAAGCTTGCCTTGTTAGCTGGAAGGCCGACATGACGGTTTGAGCTCCCATCTCTGTCCCAGCTCCTGGCAACCTAGCAGTTCAAAAGAAAGAAATTACAAGTAGATAAATAGAGACCACTTTGGTGGGAAAGGTAACAACATTCTGGTGTCTAGTCATGCCCGCTACATGTCCACAGAAACAGGCAGTACTGGCTCTTTGGCTATAAACAGAAATAAGCATTGAACCCTAGAGTCACATATGACAGGCAGCATTGGATCTAACAATATTTATTTATTTATTGGATTTCTATACCGCCCATCTGGGTGTTGGCCCACTCTGGGCGGTGAACAAACAGAAAATGAATAACAACAATACCCACAACAAATCAAAACCCACCACCAACAAATACATCATAGACTAAACTAAACTAAACTAAACTAAAAATAATTGGCGTCAGAAGACATCGGGATTAAACCTAACTGTTGAATTTAGGGGAACGAAGCGTTTCATGGCCCAGTGAAGAGTGAAAGAAAGATCTCACTAGCCCTGTGGATGACTGTAGCCACTAGATCATCAGTGATGGTGAAACTTGGCACTCCAGCTGTTCCCGGTCTCCAACTACCAGAAGGTAAAGGTAAAGGTTGCCCTTGCTCGAAAGCCAGTCATATCTAACTCTAGGGTGCAGTGCTCATCTCCATTTACAGCCAAAGAGCCAGTGCTGTCTGTGTTTGCAGACAATTTCATGGTCATGTGGCATGTATGACTAGAGCCCAGAAAGTCACATGGCCAGATTTGGCCATGGCCACAGATTTGGCCACACTCACAGAGGGGTGTGGACAAAATTTCCCTTATTTTTAAATCCTAAACTTGACAGGTATGAATAAGGGACCTGCAATTCTAAGGGGTGCCAAGCCCCTGAACGGTTTTGCAAGTTTAAAGTATAGAATGGAGACTATTGCTCAGCATCCTGGGGCAACATTAACCCCCACCACCACCAACAACAACTCCAAAGGAAAAGGCAATGAGCAAGAGTGGCATTTAGAGGCAAATAAAAATATCCCCTGGTAGGTGAGACCATTGGAAAGGGTGAACTATGCTACTTCCTCCTTAGTACTTTTTTCTTACTCAGCCATTACATTAATTAATGCTTAGTGTACACATGCTAAATTCAGAACTTCAGGTTGTGATCTGCCTCACCATGGGTTTATAAATCCGGGTACAATTCATGCATGCCTTCCTTGCTTAGCCTCTTTTTAAAAAATCTGCAGCTCCTTTATTTATTTCACTACAGTATATTAATATCTATACCAATAACCAGCTGATCAGTACTGGAACTAGGGCCTTCATTTATGCAGATGACATAGCAATCCCTGCTCTGGAAATGTTTGAGGAAGTAGAGACTAAGATGACATCTCTTAAGGAACTATCTGCTAATTATAACAACAATTACCTGAAGTTTAATCTGAACACACACACACACACCCGCACACACACACACACAAATATATGCATTCCATTTATGAAATAGGGAGGCAGGAAAGAAGCTGAACATAACCTGGAGAGGCCACAAATTAAACCACTGTAAATCTGGACTTTACTTTAACTTATAAACAGGACTATTGAGCAAATGGTACATACTAGGAACAATCTTATCCACAAACTTATAAATATCACATGGGGAGTACCGCCTAATGTTCTCCGTACATATGCCCTTGCTCTTTATTTCACTGCTACAGAGTATGATGCTCCTGTATGGAGAAAACTGGCCATTGGTAGTCAAGTTAATGTGGCCCTTTATAAAACAGGATGTGTAGTTACAGGTTGTTTAACAATTGGTGCCTGTTAATAAAATCTTCTCACTCATGGGTATAGCACTTCCAGATGTTGAAAGACAAGTAGCAGCAGAAGTTGAGAAGAAAAAGCAAGAAACAGACCCAAGGCATCCAATGTTTGGACTTCAACATCAACATTGAAGTCAAGCAAGAGTTTCCTAAAAACTACAGCACCAACTTCATCTACAACTGAGGCTCATCGAACTGAACTATGGAAAAGAAAATCATCCGGAGTCTCCGCAGAGACTCTGAGCCCAAGAGTCAACTGAGGTAGATGTTTACTCCTGATAGCAGTAGACAATGCATGTCCCCCTGGTAGTAAATTAGATAGATAAGGAACTTCCCCCAGTGAAGTCATCCCTAATGAGTAACTTGTGTAATCTCAAAGTGCAGACTTGCAGCTTTCCTGTAATGGCCACACGCAACATATGCACTCGTTCAAGCTAGGCAGAGTATATAGTTGAGAGCCTTCTGATCAATAAATGCTGGTTTTCGCTCCATCTTGCCTCGTGTGTCCTTACTTGACCAGTCTCCTCCGGGACCTTCCGACCTGTATCAGGCCCCGATCCAACAGTTTCCAATTCTAATTACGGTATTTCAGTCTAATTTGGTTAGCTATTCATTTCTTCTATGCAACCCTCCATTGATTGCCTGCTTAAATTAATTATGTTTCAAACTGCAGGATTAGGTTTGAAGTTGACACAATCAGCACAATCATGGCTATTTTGGACATTATTTTCATCACATGCTCCTAAAGTAAGTTAGATGAATATATCACAAATGCCTTCTGTCTTGTCAGACTCAACTACCAACCATCTCTATTTGCCAGGAACTGTCCTTACCTAGGAGAACCATCTTCCCATGTTCCCCAGACTGCATTGTTTTACGACTCCCATCATCCCTATTGACACAGAGCACATTGTACATGATAGCAAATCTAATTTTAAACAGCTACTAACAGTTCATTATGGACAATTATCTTTTCCTCCAGAAGGCCTTCATTCTAATGAACAAAATATATAGATGTACACATATTTAATGAGGAAGACAGATAAACAGATAGACGCAGCCTGCTTCCGGGCTTTCCCAACAAACAGGACAAACTTTTGCCAAGTAAAATGTTAACGTAGAAAATGGAGTGCAGGCTTCACAAATGGCAAAGTATAAGTGACGAGTAAGTAGCAAATTCAGACATAAATCTTGGCAAGAGAACAGAGGAATTATAAAGATGAATTTATTAAACCTTGGAGGATATATGTAAATATATTTCTTGATATTATTATTAGGCCCCAAAACAAGCTGTGAAGTCTCCGACTGCTGTTGAGGATTATGGCAAACTATTGCTTATTGTAGTAGGAATAAACTTAGTCTTCCATAGACTTGTGCCTTTCTCATTTTGATACAACTGCATGAAATTAAAAGCTTCCATCTTAGATTAACCATAATTTAGCAAGTCAGACTGTTTCTAATTGTAATTACAGTTTATGGAAACATGCCAGTTCCATCTAAAACCTATGGTTTTAAACTGATATTCTAAAAACATATTTATGATTACTAGCGAGTTATGTTTAGACAACATAAGCCATAATTAGCCAAAATTGGGACAGAAGGCTACCAAAATTCTTTTCATGCTGATGCCAGAGCAGAGAAAAAGGGAGTACTATATGGGTCTATCTGTGTTGTTCCTTCAAGTTCAGCGTAGTGTGGATTTTTAAAAGCAGTTGTGTGAGGAGGAGCAAAATGCCATTTGGCATGACCTCTACATCCCAAGCAAGAGAACGACCCTCAACATCCTCTGAATGGATATGTGACTCACATCCGCTGGCTCAGATCCAGGAAGAGCTTTATGGCAAAAAAAAAAAAAAAAACAACAACATTATTGAGAGTTTGCAATAGCAAAATCAATTAAAAAGATGGAGGGAGGAGCTCACTAGACAGGGATTAACATCAGAGGAGGACATGGGTGGGGAACTCAACCTAAATCACTTTGGTAAACTCTGAATAAACTGAGGGCTGAGTGCCTACAGAATCTGGCGGGGAAGGATGCCGCCGCGAGGCTGTCCCTCCCCACCCCCTGCCACTGGGTGGGGAGGATAAAAGGGGCTCCCGAGCTGAGGGACCTGAGGGAGCCTGAAGACGCCGCCGACACTGCAAGGCTATCCCTCTCCGGCCCCTGCCATCGGGCAGGGAGGATAAAAGGGGCTCCTGAGGCTGAGGGAGCCCGAAGATGACGATGGCGCCACCACGAGGCTGTCACTCCCAACCCTCTGCCACCAGGCGGGGAGGATAAAAGAGGCTCCTGAGGCTGAGGGAGCCCAAAGATGCTGCTGCCGCCACGAGGCCATCCGTCCCTGCCCCCTGCCACCAGGTGGGGAGGATAAAAGGGGCTCCCGAGGCCAAGGGAGCCCAAAGACACTTATGCTGCTGCAAAGCTGTCCCTCCCTGCCCCCTGCCACCGGGCAGGGAGGATAAAAAATGGTGGCGGGCCTGCACCACCACATTTGCCACCATAGTTCTCGGCCACTCCACTCCACCACTGGTGCTCCTACCCCCCCCCCCCGGACTTAAAAGACGGTGGGTTGGCCAAATTTTTGTATTGAGGCTAGGGTAGGGATAGACCATGGACCTATTATATTTCATTGTATTGTATTTTTTGCTTCTTGCTCTTGCTCTTGTTGAAAGTATGTATTATGTGATATGTATTGATTATTATTGTATTGGATTTATTTTCTGTACTGTTATATTGTATTTGTATTGATGTTGTAATGCCGTCCTGAGTCAGCTAACACTGAGTAGGGTGAGGTATAAATTAAAATTGAAATGAAATGTTTTTGTTTTTTTTACTGGTCTGCCAATTACTACGAGAAACAGATACCGCTGAAAATTTAATTTGGCCAATGACAAAGCCAACAAAGTGGCTTCATTTTGGCAGTTTCAAATGTGAACTGGACACAAAAGAAAAAGAATCTCAGGCAGCAGTGTGTCTTGTAACAAACCCTGGCAGTTATTGAATTATGATGCTGAAGAGCTGGCAGTGCCATAGCCAGGGCCCCCCAGGGAGGGCGTTGCCCACACTGAGTTAGCAGTTTGCCCACCCTCAAACTCCCGGCTGCTTATATATATGACATATACATGTGACATTGTTGTCCATCCTGAAAAAATATTTGCCCAACCACATGTAGAATCCTGGCTATGGCCCTGAGAGCTGGAAAAGATCCCATGCATCATTGAATCCATTTTCTGCCAAAGCAGGAAATCCACTGCTAAAGCATCCCTGACAGGTGGCCATCTAACTTCTGCTGAATGATCCCTTGTAATGGAGACTCCATAACCATCGGAGGCTGTCAGTTCCACTGTTGAACAGCCTTTGAAGTTTAATCTGCAAAACTAATACATTAAAAGTCATTCTCATTTCTTATATACAGTATCTCAACAGAAGAAGAGTAAATATCGTCCTCAGCTTTCATATTAATACAAGGTAGGGTAAGGTAAAGCTAAAGGTCACCTTTGCTCGAAAAGCAGTTGTATCTAATTCTAGGGACCAGTGCTCATCTCTGTTTACAGACAAAGAGCCATTGTTGTCTGTGTCTGCAGATGTGGTCATATGGCAGGCGTAACTAGATACCAAAGTGTATGGAATGCTGTTACCTTCCCACCGAAGTGGTATCTATTTATCTACTTGCAATTCCTTGCTTTCAAACTGCTAGGTTATCAGGAGCTGGGGCAGAGACGGGAGCTCACTCTGTTATGTAACACTCAAGTCTTGAACTGCTGACCCTCCGACCTGCCGACCTTCTAGTCGTTAAATTCAGTGTCTTAGCCACTAAGCCACTGCAGTCCTTACAAGGTAGGGTGCTGTAGAACAAATGACTACAGGGATATAGAACAGAGAGAGTAGAGCTGATGGCAATTTTTACTAGCATGTCATTGGCTGCCATGAGAAAAGGTGTCTGCCAAGAGACTAGTTTTCACCTGAAGGTGGATGTGCATAATTTTCAGTCTGACATTTCAGAGACATGTTTGGAAAAAAGGTGGGCAACATTAGACCATTAGCCCACATGTAACATCCCCAAGGACCCAAGTGACCTATACCCCAGTCTCTTTCCTAATTCTAAAAATATACAGTATAAGTTTAATTGCTATATGGCTCAAACACTTTGTCATATTTTGAACCTCTCCATGGCCTCATAGCCTCCCAAATTTTACTTTTACGTTTGGTCACTAGAGGGCAAAAGTGGACGTTTCCCATTAAAATCCTCCTTCAAGAACAAAAAATCGCTGTGGAACTTGCAGACCAAGTGAACCTCCCATGGTTCAGAGGCAGGTGTGTTCAGATCCCATATCTCTGGAAGTTACCCATGGCTGGTTTAGAAGATTCTTTCCAGACAATTGTGAGAAAACATGCCTTGATTCCCTCCTATTATCCAGATGGTCTGGAAAAAATGAGATTTTTATGTAAACTGAAGCAAACCCATAGGGAAATGAATTTTTATGTAACTCAAAACAAACCCATAGGAAAAAAGAATCTTTATGTAACTCGAAGCAAACCCATAGGAAATTGTGTAAATCGGGACATGGTTTTTTTTTTAATTTTTTTTATTAAGTTTTTAATAGACATACAGAAAAAGAAAAGAAAACATTAACAGTACATTAACAATACATTACACTAACAAGTCCATAATATCATACTAACAACCATTACTATATGCTAGCACATAACAATATCTATATTCATTAACTACTATTTAACCACCAAATATTAAGAACCATTATTTCAAAGTCCAAAATAATAGAAAGAAACTTTCTGTACTACCACTAATCTTTTTAACCAATAAAAAACACCCTGTGAATATATACAATGCCCGGAGAGTTTATTTTCTACTCAGCTCCAGAAACTTCTTTGAGATGGTACTGGTCCTGAACTATCACCTGCCATAATCGAGTGATCCACGAACGGTTTCCATATATTCCAAAATCTATTCTCTTTTAAATTATCTCTTTTGACTTTAATCTCCCATGTCAATTTATCGTTCAATGCTAAACTCCACATTTCTTTATACCATTCTCCAACCTGAATATCTACATCATTTTTCCAATTTCTGGCTATACATTGTCTACCCGTTGTCAGTACAATTTCCAGTAATTCTTTTTCCTCCTTGTTTAAACCCAGATCTTCCACATTCGTTAAAAGAATAGTACCCGACACCAACTTAACACTTTTACCCAATATTTCACCAAATTCATTTTCTATTCTTCCCCAAAAATCCCTTATTTTTTTACAACTCCACCACATATGTTCATATGTTCCATCAAATTCTTTACATCTCCAACATAACTTATCTCTTTTATTATCCATCTGGTAAAGTCTTAATGGTGTCAGGTACCATTGCCACAACATCTTGAAATTATGTTCTTTAATTCTTACAGACATTGTTCTCATAATTCTCTTTTTCCATTTATTTTTCCATTCAATCTCCCCAATTTTTATATTCAAATTTTGTTCCCACTTCCGTTTCAAATCCTCCTGTGGATCTGCACCTCTATTCAATATATTATAAAGCTTACTTACAAGACCCTTAATACTACTTTCCCCTTTTCTAATCTTCCTTACCAATTCCTCAAATTCCGTAAGTACTCTATCTGACCCTAGTTCTCTTTTATATTTTTTATTCCAATTGTCCACCTTTAACTTCTGAAACCAATTCAAATTTAGTATCTCAAACATTTTTTGCCGCTCGGCATCAACATCACATGCTTTTAACCAATCCTTCAGTAACAACGTCCCATTTTTATCCAATATTTCTATTTTTTCCTTGTCTAATTTTATTGGGAAACACATCATATCAGTCAATTCCAAGATTGGGGAGAGATTCGGAACCATATCTTTTTTTACCTCCATGAGACCTTTCATCATAGTATTATTTGACCTTTTCACCTTATCCTTCATTCCCAGAAAATTCAAGTTTCCAATATTTCTGTATTCTTTCATTTCCAATTGTTCCCAAATTACCTTTTCTTTTGCCAAGATCTTCACAACATTCTTGACTTGAAATGCTCGGTAATATACTAACAGATTTGGCATACCCAAACCCCCTTTTTTCTGAGACAAATACCATAGTTTCTTTGGAAGCCTAGGTTTTTTTCCTCCATTACAAAAATCATTAAATATTTTTTGAAACTCATTAATTTCTTTCTCTTTTAAGTGGATCGCAAGCGTATCAAATAAAAAGTTAATCTTTGGTAACAGTATCATTTTACACATAGCAATCCTTCCGAACCATGACAGCTTTAACTTCTGAAGTTCTCGTATTTTATTCCTAAATTCAATTCTCAAGCTGTCATAATTCAATCGTTTAAGTTCTTCTAATTTGTTTGAAATAATTATCCCTAAATACTTCAACTTATCTTTGATTTGTATATTAAGTGTCGACACCGTCCTACCCATCTCGCTCAATTTCAAATTACACAACATCAATTCAGATTTATCCCAATTTATCTTTAATCCAGTTATAGCTTGAAATACTTGTAGATGATCTTTAATCCTGTCCATTACCTGTTCCGGGTGCTTCACCATAAGCAATGTATCATCAGCGTACATGCTCACTTTATTACCCATAATCCCTTCTATATTTGAATCCTCCCTTATACTTTTAGCTAAAATCTCCATTGCCATTATAAACAAGATAGGAGATAATGGGCAACCCTGCCTAGTGCCTGCCTCTAGCTTTACCACATCCGTGAGCTCCTCGTTTACTCTAACCCTGGCATTTCCTTTTTGATATAGTAAATCTATAACCCTATTAAATTTATCTCCAAACCCATATTT
Organism: Bradypodion ventrale; assembly: GCA_035047345.1. Lineage (NCBI taxonomy): Eukaryota > Metazoa > Chordata > Lepidosauria > Squamata > Chamaeleonidae > Bradypodion > Bradypodion ventrale. The sequence continues at coordinate 162,323,341 of JAWDJE010000005.1, read as the reverse complement.
TCTAACTATTTCCTTAATTGAAGACCACTGCAATGAATCAAATGCCTTAAAAATATCCAATGATAGTAATCCCACTTTTTCCTTTGTTTGATTAACATTGTCTATTAAATCTAATACCCTTCTAGTCAAATCCGCCATGTGTCGTCCTTTTAGAAACCCAACTTGATCAACATTTATATATTCCCCCATAAAACTATTTAAACGGTTAGCCAATATTGCCGTGAAGATCTTCGCATCTTGATTTATAAGCGAAATTGGTCTGTACGAATCCACTCTTTCCAAATTCTTACCAGGTTTTGGCAAAAGAACAATTGTAGTGTTATACCATGAAGTCGGGATTGATCCTCCATCTAGTATATAATTATACAACTTCACCAATTTCGGGACCACCACCTCTTTAAATTCTTTGTAAAACTCTGTTGATAATCCATCATCCCCCGGGGCTTTCCCTATCTTCAATCCGCTTATTACCCCCTTAACCTCTTTATCAGTTATCTTTTCCTCCATTTTCTCCCTATGCTCTTGTTTTATCCCATTCCCTAACTGCCTCTCCAATATCCTTTTAAGCTTTTCCATATCTATTTCTTTTTTTGCATATAACACCTGGTAAAATTCCCTAACTATTTTACATTTATCGCTATTCTTATTACACCTTGAACCTTGCCTGTCGACTAACACCCCAATTTCTCTTTTTTCCCTTTTAACCTTAGCTGCTCTTGCTAATAGTTTTGAGTTCTTATTACTAAATTCAAAATATTCTCTGTTTAAATAAATCAAATCTCGTTTAACTTTATCAATATCTTTACCCATTACTTCTGCCTTGAGTCCTTGTAATTTCAAGAGAATTTTTTTATCTTTACTTTTTGCGTGTTCTTCCTGTAATTGTTTTATTTCCCTTTCTTTTTCTATGTGTTCTGCTTTATACTTTTTATATTTGAGACTTGCCAATTTTATGCTTTCCCCCCTAAAAACTGACTTCATGGTATCCCATAAAAAGGTAAAATTAACCTCATTATTATCGTTCCATTGCCAACTTTCTTTCCAGCTTTCCATAATTGCCTCTTTGCTTTTCTGATCTTTGAACAAATTAGGATCGTACCTCCAATTTCTAACTCTTTGAATATTTTTTGGTGCTTTCAATTCCAAATATACTTTAGCATGATCCGATTCCTTAATAATCCCAATTTCCGTACCTTCTATATCCCCAATTAAGTTTTCCGACAGAAAAACATAATCTATTCTCGAGTAGGTCCCATGTACATGCGAAAAAAAGGAATATGCCCTTTCCAAGCCTTTAAACTCTCTCCACGAATCCTTCAAACCCATAACTTTCATCCATTTGTCCATCGCCTTCCCTTTCACACCCATTCCACTTCTAGCTATGTTTGTGCAATCTATTCCTGACCTGATCAAATTAAAATCACCAGCCACAATAGTTTTTGCAACGTTTTCCAACTCCACTATTTTCCGAATTTTTTCAAGAAACACTACTTGGTGGTCATTCGGAGCATAAATATTTACCAACAATATTTCCTCATCCTCCAATTTTCCTCTTAACAACAAATACCTACCCTCTTGATCAGCAATCTTTTTTGTGATTTCAAATCCTAACTTTCTAGAAATCATAGTTGCCACCCCTCTTGCTTTAGATGTTCCAAACGCCATCTCATAGTGTTGCATCCAACCCAGATAAAGTTTATTCGTATCTTTTGATTTCTGATGTGTTTCCTGTAAAAATAAAATATCTGGTCTATCTTTTTTCAACGCCGATTCCAGCCTCCGTCTCTTAAGAACAGAACCTGTACCTTTCACATTCCACGATATTATTTTAATACTACCCATAACCAAATTCTTCTCCCACCTTTAAACTCTCCATCGGGCGTGCCACCAAGAACCCTACACCATACCCACTACATAAAACACACATTTTCACTCTCCCCACCTTCCAACGAAAAGTCGCCTCTGTCAACCAAAGAGGGGAGAGGGGGGACCTGCAAGATGCGCCCTACTGCCGGCGCTATGCGCTATTTACCCATTCTACCTCTATTAGGTAATTAAGATTACTACTATCTAATGCTCATTATTCCTTAACTATCTCCTCCTCCACCATAATCAAGGACGGCTCCTCTTCCTCCTCCCCTTGCTGTGGTGTTCCACCTGTTGCCCCACCGGGCTCCTCCCTCCCATATTCCCTCCCCAAAGCTCCAGAATCCGTCATTTCCTTCTTAAGATTTTTCCATTCTTCCGAATCTACTTGTACCAATCCCAACAAACTCAAGTATTCCAATGGATTAGTGCCTTCATCAATAACTTGCATTCTTTTATCATAAAAAAAGCGCAATTGTTGTGGAAATCTCCAATTATACCTTATATTTTTACTCATCAATAATTTAGTAACAGGCCTCATCTTATACCTCCATGTTCTTTCTTTTAATGAAATATCATTGTAGACTTCTACATCTGAACCATCAAATTTCAACGCGTCTGAACCAACTCTTTTCAGATGAGCCATTACTTTTAATTTATCTGCCCAATTTGCAAATTTAACCAACACATTTCTTTGAACCACTCTCCCTCTTCTTGGACCCACCCGGAATACACTTCCTAAATCCTCCTGAACAAATTCCTTCCCCATTTTTAAACCATTTAACCACTGAACCACCCTCTCTCTTAACAAATCCGGAGTGCGTTCCGGCACCTGATGGATCAGAATGTTCTGCTTTCTCATCATATCTTCAACAGCATCAATCCTCATTTCTTGTTCCTCCAGTTTTAACTTGCTGTCCCGCACCACCTCCTGAGTCCCTTTTACTTCCTTCTTTACAGCATCCACCTCGATTTGAACCACTTTCAGCATTCCCTCAAATTTATTCAAACTTAAGTCCACCTTTTTGGTATAATCTGTCAGTGTTGACATCATCTTTTCTTGCCTTTTAAACATTTCATTTTTATCTTTCACCCTTGAAGCCTCATTTTTCTCCATTTTTTGCAACAACTTGCCAATTTCCACCATAATTTGAGTCTGGTCCAATGGCACTGTGGGCACAGATGTTGACTGAGCAGATTCATCCATTGGTGCTTTTTCAATCTTCTTAAGTTTTACAACTTGTTCTTCTTCTTTTGCTTTCGCTCTTGTACCTTTATCCATAGTGATGTAATATATTTCAAACCCAATGTTGCAGATCGCTGTAACAAATGCCAATACAGTAAGGCTTACTACACTGCAGCCATGGGTTCCACCAATACAACCGGAAAGTTCTTATGTCAGCAGAAGATCCAAAATTTACTGTAATCCACAACGATGAAACAAAAGAAAACAAAAGAAAACAGCTCTCCAAACAGGCAGTTTAGAAGTAAAAATTGTTAACCACAAATAATCCTTTCCCACAAAGCCAGCAGTCAAATGACGTCTTCCAACCACAGCAAAAAGGCTTCAGAGAAACAATTAATCAGGTTGCTGAAGGGGGGGGGGGAGCTCAGAAGAAAAGAAAAATCCAGCCACCAAAGGGTTAAGGTGAGAAGTTGAGCAGCTATTTGTAATCCACACGGTAATGGAACCATACAATCAAAGCCACATAATCCTTCCTTTGAAGTGGATAATCAAAGCACCATTTTCCAGCGAGTGCCTTAACTTTGAAGTGAGAAGAAGCCCCCCCTCTTCCCCCTCTTCCCTGAATGAGCAGGCAACTTAAGCAGAAGAGAGAAAAAAAAACTCCCACAGCTTCTCCACTTTTCCAGCCCAGAGAGGAGAGAGAAAAAAGAAAAAGGAAGATTAATCCACCTTATTGATCTCAGAATGTGGCGCGGTCCTCTGGTATGTAGAAAAAAAAAGCCACAGTCTATACACGATCACTTTCGTTTTCCCTGACCGTCGCCATTAGAGTACCTCCACCTCTTCCCCCTCTTTTCTTTTTTTTTTTCTTTTGAGAAACTCAGCCGATTTTATGGCTTGTAGCTAGGAATGTAGCTCCCTTCAGGCACTTACACACAAATTGCCTTCACTCCAACCGCTTCTTGCCACTTCCAAAACCAGTTCCAAAGCCTTCTCCACGATCTCGCTGATCCCGTTCCTCGGCTCTCCAGCGGAAAAGCCGCGACTACCGTCACAGCTCAACCGCCCAGAAAAACCTCCCGAACTTCGATCATCCAGCTTCAAAAGCTCAGCAAACTTTCCAAGGAGACAGGCAAGGATCTTATCTTTAAGCTTTACCACTTTAAAATTTTTCTATTCCGCTCCTTCCCATTGTTCACCACTTTGTTAAGTGCGAGCGTCCGAAACTAGATGTTACACAGCGGCCATCTTAGTCACGTCCCCCGGGACATGGTTTTAGCACAAAATTATTATGTAAGTCGAATTTTATTAACTCGAAGCATTTGTAAGTCGGGGTTTTACTGTATTTACTGTATTTCACAGATTGTTCAGCTGAATGGGAGCGACCATGGCTTTTTTTAATGCAGGAGATCTGATCATATCAGATAATATCAGAATAGGGCTTTCATACCCTAGAACAAAAAAAGGCAATAAATGTATCCCTTGCAGGTGGTGCTTATCCTAGATTTCTACTAGGCTGGAATTCAATCATCTGGTATCCAAAGCTCCATCTTCCATGACCTTAGCCTTTTTGAAACAAGACTGCTTTCATCCTGCTTCAAATGAAAATCATATTTGAATGGATGCTTCATCTAAAGCTTTTTGCAGCTGTGAAGGCTAACTTAAGAAGCCTATTTCATTTGCTGAATTAGCATGAGCTATAAGGCTTGTGTTTTATGTTTCCATCACTTTCTTCTTTTGTCACATCTCCTCTATGAACCTCTAATATGGGAGGCAATCAGAATAAGATCAAGATAGAGGCAGACGCCTCTGGGGCTGCCTAATTTGTGAGGAGGTTATACATCCTAGGTGATGTCCTTGTTCCAACATAAGAGATCTCTGTAGAGACAAATCTTATCCCATGGTAAAAATAGTTAAAGTAGTATGTTTTCATTCATTTATTCATTTATTAGATTTCTATACTGCCCATCTGGAATATTTTCCCACTCTGGGCAGTTTTACAGTAGTTAAAACCAGAAATATATCTACACAATAACAATTGATGGTATCCAAGAGTGGCATAATCCAATACACTTATTCATTGGCTATAGGCAGAATGTTCTTATACTGTAAGCCTCTTTAAACAGCATAGTTTTAAGATGTTTCTTGAAAACATCATGTTAAAATATATGTTTCAGAAAGACTTCAGGAATGGCATTCAGTCAAAAGCCTAGATAGGGGTGCTAAGAAATTGATCATACATTTTGGATTTATAGATGCTCATCTGTGATGAGCAACCAAAAGTACTTCCTCTTTCAAATCTTATGACTTAGTATGCATTGAGCTTCAACAATCTGGGGGGGAAATATGAAGAATGGATTCTCTCATATCGAGCTCTAAATTGCAAAGCTCAGGGGATGAATGAATTATTGTTTGATTCTCCTTAATACAGAAATACAAGAAACACCTTATCCTGGGCTAGGCTTTTTATTCATCTTCTAACTAGCAGCAACAACTCTCAGTGGCCCTGGCATAGGCCTTTCCCATATTACTTGCTACTTAATTCTTTGGGTGCAGATTTAATCTGAAACCTTCTTCATCCAAAGCACATGCATCCATGAATTCCTGTTTATGAACTGGTCCATAAATGTGGCAGTAAGACTGTTGCAAAGTTTAGATTACTTATTTACTTCAGCTCTACTATTTGTTCATTTGAACATGTATTACAATAACAAAAAAAATGAATACAGTATATGGTTTAATATGATTTATCCTGATACAATGGGGAGGAAAACTCTCTTGGATTCGGTTTCTCCAGCAAAAATCCTTTCAACCCAGAATTATTTCTGAAACGAAATTATTATTATTACCTTAACTCAGTGAGGGGATTTGAGGGTTGCAAGGGAGCCGAGAGCAATGCTGTTAGGAATTTACTACAAATCTTGACTCCTAGCAGGATTGCCCAGAATGATCAAAGCCGAGACACCAAACTAGGATGCATCCATCCTCTTCCAGATCAATGGCTACATCAGCGGAAGAGAACAGACAGTTCTCTTAAAGGTGTCACTAGCAATGGACTCAGCTGTGGGCTGAGGAAGTTTTCAGGGGGGATTTTTTATATGTGATACAGTGCATCAGTGATGCCATAATACACTGTAATTTTTTAAACTTTCTCTGCACATGACCCTCCATGGAAGGTTTAATTTCTAAATACTGTGAAGTGGCTATTTTCTTGAGCCCCTTTATTAGATGGGAAATTCAAAGAGGAAGGCAAGTTGGCAGCAAAGGCTCACTTTGACTCATTTCCAGTGATCTCATGTGCTGGAAATGAACAAAAATTAAGCACACCAAATAAAATAGAAGCAGGCAACGAGAAAGATACAGGTAGAAATGTTCTGTGGGACGGTTGATTCACTGTAGCAAAAATGGCTGATTGTCGGCTTTAGGAGTGAACCAGCCTGTCCCCACACCAAACCAAGCAGTGGGCAAAAAGCCCATTTAGTCACTCTATGTCTCTGTAAATAGAACTGTTGTTTGTAGATGTTGCCAATTATTGAAGTCTGTAAACCCTTTAAGTGTCCTTTCATAACCAGCTCTATGCCACTTAGAGAGTTGGGTAGCTGGCAGGTTTATACCGTAATTTTTACTAGGGGTTGAATTTAAAGTATAACAAGAATGCATCAGTGTGCCTATGTTTTTGGTGAGGAAGGAGGGTTGATCTATGGTCTGAATTTCTCTCTCTCTCTCTTTTGTAATACATCTTCAACCATAACTTTCTGTTTTAAACCAAAGACTTCCCAGCTTTCTTGAGAACTTTTTGGGATTTTTTTGGGAGCATAAAGACTTATACACAACAATGTTTGGGGGAGGGGGATTCTGTCTTTGCTGACAAGCTTAAAAGTAAGATTATTCTTAAATACCCTGTGATATTAATAAATAAATAAAATAAACAATCAACAGGAATATAGCACGCTGGACTCACATTAAAAACAAACAAACATATTCTGAGCAATTCCAGAGGGATTTCTAGCAGCACCATACTCACTCACAAAGGTGACACTTTAAGCCTATCTTTTGAAAAGACATGTCCTGCAAATTTTAATACAGGGGTCCTCAACCTTTTCATCCCATGGGCCAGACCATGCCCCCTCAGACAGCTGAGCGGGCTGGACACATGGGTTCCCCCTGCCCTAAAGGCTGCTGTAAATCGTGTTTGCACAGGATGCATTTACGCAGGTGCAGGCATGTTTACGGCTGTCATAAATGCACCCACTTCAGCTTCCAGGGTCATCGCCATGGGCCAAATGATTTGCCACCATAGGCTGGGGCTGGCCCATAGGCTGTAGGTTGCAAACCCCTGTTTTAATATGACTCACAAATTACCACAAAAAGTAATGGTGAGCTGCCTAAAGGTCCCCCTTAAGACACATTTTCCAGGATTAGATGTATATATAACAATCTAGTCCCTCTGAAGAGGAGAGCTAAAAAGCAAAAAAAAAAAAAACCTTCCACCTAATATTGATGCTACAAATCCTACATGACAAAAAAAGATACAAGTAAAGACTTGGAGCTTTTACAATGAGGCAGAATGAGGTAAGATGACAGTATAATCATTTCATTTCTACGGAATCCTCTCATCAGCCCTAATTATAGGGTTATAATTTTCCCCTCTTGATGTTAGTGATGAGTTTCAAGAGGTAAAAAATCCAACTACATTTTGTGTGAACCCAGTATATAAATCTAAAAAGTTGTTACATGCAGTCAGGTTCCTTCCTACTTATCTCATCTTCCTCTTTTCTTGTTTCCTGCAACCTGTCCCATCATTATTGTCTGTTTCAAAGAATCCTGCCTTTTCATGATGTGCCCACTTTTTTATCTTTGCCTACAGAGATAATTCAGGCTTGATTTCCCTTGAAACTTAGTTTTTTTGTCTTTCTGTCAGTCCAGGGTATCTGAAAAGCTCTCCTCTACCACCATATTTCAAATGATTTTTTCCCTGTCAGCTTTCTTTACTGCCCAGCTCTCATATTCATACATGGTGATCAGGAATACAAGAGTGACGCATTTGGTATGTAAGGAGCAGGGGGAGCTAGCTCCAACCTCACTATAAAAATAGGTTATGAAGTGCAAGAACATCATAAATATGAGCTCCACTATTGATATTAGTTGTTAGAATGAACACATATTGTAGAATAAATCTCCCACCTCATCCTCATGCTGTAACACACGGATTCTCAACCTGAGGCCCACAGGCCGGATGCAGCCTGTGGCACTACTTCATGTAGCCCCCCCCCCCCCCCCGCCTCCATCACACCAGGAGGTGCCATGTGGTGGAGAAAGGGCAAAATGGCCATCCGGCCCCCAACCTGTCTGAGGAAGCATAACCTGGCCCGCGGCTTTAAAAAGTTGAGAACTCCTGTTTTAGATAAAGGGCTTTGGCAAGTTGCTTCTCTCTCTTTCAGTACACACACACACACACACACACACACTCCTGAAGTTTTTCACGAGCTTCCTAAAATTTGCAAGCACAATTTCAAGTGTAATTAAGAAAAGCTCTAAGCATCTTTTTAATACATGTAAATAAACTAAATGACTGCTTACTAGATTTAAATTCCATAAAAAGAAGCGGAAGGCAAGACTATACACAAAGAAGAATCCTAAAGACCTCTGAAGCACAATTTTGCTCTCATACTGCCAGATGGAATAGGCAATGGGGATCCATAAAGTTTTGGAGTGCGTTCCTATTTATGATTCTTCTTTATCATTACTTTGCTCTGTATCTCAAGCATAAGGAGCAGTAAGTATGGGCGTATAGAATTAAGCTATTCATTTCAGAAAGCCACAGTTAAGAAGAGGGACCATATGGTTTTGAGTTTGTTCAACTGCGGAAGCCAGGAGATAAATAATCCTTGGGTTTATTGGATTTGGCAAAAAGGCACCCAGTATCGCAATGTCTCTACTTTCATTTTAATGCACTTCACTTCAAAGACCCTCTATAGTGTGGAGTTGCATCTTGGTGACACACAGAGGATTCAATTCTGCCAACTCCATGGGGAATGTTTTCATTTCAGTTTCCCCCCTCCCTTTCTCATTCCTCTTTCCCCTTTTAATCTTTGTCCATTCATTTAATCATCAATGAACTGGCCTTCTCTGCAGATAAGTATCTCCTGCTTTTACTGGGCTTGCTAAATGATTGCCTCCCATTTTATTTCTAGTGAACTTCCACAGTTAAACATCTTTTTTCTTCCCAGAGGCAAGGAGTCAAACAATCTATTCCTCAAAATGAGTATCAGATGTCCAAAATCGACATTAAGTCTCATCCACTGAGAATTCTGAAAGGAGTCAAAGAATATCAAAATAAGATGTCCCTGAAAGTAGTGTAATCTCACTCATAGGTCTTCTCCTGTCACAGGATGATCTCCATGGCCTTTATCATGTGGTGAGAGAACAACATGTATAGTTCCATCAGCTACTCAGTCATGATTCCATATTTAGAATTAACCAGAAAATTAAAACTGATAGGAATGGAAACAATAAGATTTTTTAAAAGATGGGAAGAAAATAGTAGATCTCATGTTCACAGTATTATAGTTTAAGTTATCTGCCCATAGGAGGATTGTGAAAATAATCAATTAAAAAGGAAGTTGCTACATATTATGGTTTGCTTTATGTATATCATAAAAAGTGTGAAAAAGGAGGAGTTAAGTATGCAAGAAATTTTCCTGTAACCTCAGGAGAAACTTCTCAACTGCGAGCGAAATTCTTGTCACGAAATGCCAGAGCCACAATTTTCACAGACAAAGACATAGGGAAAGATTATTGCTATCTGTTGGCTACCCTGTTCCCTAAACATGAAATGGAAGGAAAATCATGAAAGCAACCTATATTCTAGCAGGCTGCCCATTGTGTGCTTGGTCTTGCACTGGTTGTTAGACAATCACTCCAACAATAATGCAACAGGCAAGGGTTTGCTGGACACCACGGGAGGGCGTTGGACAGGGGTGAGGGGTGGCAACCAAGGGACATGGGAAACGGCAACCCCCAGGAACCGCTTGGTCACCACCCTTTGCTTATTCCACCTGGCACGCAGCACTTTGGAATAAACTATTGCTCCAAGCTGAAGGGGGGAGCTTGGAGCAATAGCTTAATCTAAAGTGCAGCGCGCCAGGCAGATAAAATAATAATAAAATTATTATTTGTGCCCCAGGTCACCAGAGGCGAGGGAGCACCAGGATGAATCCCCCTGTACTGGTGGCCCAGCCCATGCTTGGCAACAGGAAGACCACTGGAACAGGGGACATGCTTACACAATCTGCCTTCTGTTCTGTATTTCAGCAATAGGATTCTAGTCACTATTGCTGAAGGAAAATAATAATAATTCCCCTATCTCCAACCTATCTACTATGAAGACTGGAGCTAAATTCAGAGTGAACAAGTAGTGGCAGGGAATGTCACTGTCCCAGTGTGAAAAAGTCACAGTCTTTGTTGTACTGTACAGCTGGTCAGGAAGTGTCTGTGATGCAAAAATCTCAGACTACAAGGATACAGATGTGCAATATTATTGTCTTCTGGATAACAGTAGTATGTACTTACATTAGGGTTGCCATATCTGATTTTCCCAGATACAAGCTGTCCCGGCAGGTTCAAGAAAAAACATGTAAAAGTCCTGGATTTTTAAATTTGAACAAAGGAAGCAAGATCACCCCTCACCAAGGGATTTTTGCAAAGAGTTAATTCACTGCCTCCATGCCTTTCTTTCAATTATCCTGCTTGAAAGCAGCGAAGGCAAAACAGCACCCTGAGAAGCCCACCGGGAAGGGGAGACACTTTCAAGTGAGATAATTGAAAGAAAGGAATGGAGGCAGTGAAATAACTCTTTGCAAAAATCATTTGGCTCACCTTGAAGTTTGGGGGACAAGGAATCATCCTCAGCCCTTTTCCTCAAAAGCCAGGAGGTAGCAAGAAATGCCAAAATCTAAGAAGCCAAACCTCCACCATACACTGGGATGGAGGATTCCTTCTTCACATGACCGCAAAGGGTTAGGAAGGAAACAGGGTGGAGAGAAAGTGAGGAATCCTCCATCAGAAAGGTCCTCCTCCAAAATAAGTCCTTTCCTGTCTCCTGCTTTTCTCCTTCTGGGAGGAAATGGAGGTGCCATGGACTACATTGCTGTTCCAGGCCCCTCTTTAGAACTTTCTTCAAAGGGATCCTCATGTGGGGTTTGAGGGTGAGTCTACTTTAGTGGAGTGTGTGTGAAGGGGTGGGTGGGAGGAAGGGTGGTTTCAAGAGTGGCCCAAGAAATTTTATTCAAAAAAATAAAATAGAACCATCAAGAATAGTCTTTTGCAAGAAGAATCACATGGGGAAAAACCTCTTGACTACAGTTTATTTTAAACTGACGAAGGCTGTCCACCCCGGACGGGGATTCCGCGGGGTCTTAGAGCCACAGTCTCCCCAACAGCCCCATCCAATGCATGCACAGTTTGAAGAATGCAATGATGTCATGTGGTTGTCCTGGTTTTGTGGGAGAGAATTATGGCAACCCTAACTTGAATGAAAACCACCAATACTTCCTTGGTACCTCATGTCCATCCTGATTCAACCTTAACCCAGCCTTCATTTTCTCAAGCTTTATCTTCATTATCTCAAAAATTGTCAGTACTGTACAGTATAAAAAGTATAAAAGCTGAGACAGAGAAAGGAAAAAAGAGAATCTCTAGAAACCCTTTGATTAAAAACAATCCATGCTATGATCCAAAGGGGGCAAAGCAGGGAGCTGTGATGATCAAGCGCTACTGAGTAAGGAGACCAATGAGAAAAAAACAAACCACTCCCACTGACACATATCATGGAGGTGGGAGACAGATTGAATTATTGGGACATGCTTGAGCTTTCAAAGCAAATGCAATAATGCTGCCAAATATTGCAATCCACAGTTCACTGACCCCTGACTCCAGAAAAATTACTGTGATCCCTTCATGCGTGTAGTAATCTTTTGCCCCTGATTCAGGGGTATGGACAAGTCACCAGAGCTTGAGCCTTTAGCCTCACTAAGAAAAAGCAATAAAGACACTTCTTTCCGGGCATATAGGGTCTCCCTGTTTGTTTATGTCTAAATTTTAAATTAAAAAAAAACGCAGTTTGGTTTATATTGATTTGCAGAGTGTACAGAGACTGGAATTTTTTGTTTTGTTTTGAAGAATAAGTCCCAGGATCCTCCTCCAGCATGGACTCTGTGCAATCAGACTGACATGTTATGGGAGATGTAGTGCAAATGGTAAATTTTCTAAGGTCCGAGAATGTGTTGTCTGACTTGACACAAAGGCACACAACCAACCCAACTGTCTTTAAAGAAGATGAATTTAAATCTTTTTTAAAAAGAAAAAATGCAGTTCTGTTCTCCTGGTTGTGTGTAATGTGTGAAAATATAGTCTCCACATTTGTTTTGGATCAATCACGAACTGCTTTGCTATTTGCCTTTGTTCTATAGGCCACAATATTATGATCACTATCTGGTTGCTCAGATGAGGTCCTTATGGGCAGGAAGTAGGCTGAGTTGAAAGAGGCAGTGTTGGGTCTTTTGCCCTGTTGGTAGAGCTTGGGTAAGGTGAAATTGGCATAGGTAAAGTGTGTGTGTGTGTGTGTGTGTGTGTGTGTGTGTGTGTGTGTGTGTGTGTGTGTGTGTGTGTGTGTGTGTGTGTGTGTGTGTGTGTGTGTAGGAATAGAGAATGCCTGTGTCTGAACCATGCATGGCCTGTGCTGGTTCCGCACTGTGCCTGCCTGTCATATGCTTCCTTCTGCCCAATAGAAACAGGTGGAGCTGATACAGATTCAGGGTAAGTTTGCTCACATTCTTTCAAATCAGGGCAACTGTGCCTATGCCCTTTCAAGATCAAATATCATTAGGCAGATTCACACTTTTCCAGCTGTGAATTTTTGTGCCCTCACATTTCAGTTCCTTAGGTCAAGTCCCCCATGGTCCCACTCTAAGTTAAAACTCTGGCAGGGAGCAAACCATTATGAACCTTCCAAGATGATGATGCTACGAAAGATGTCCTGAGACTTAATTTTTGGAAAAAAAATCCCCAGAGAATTTCAGAAGTAAGATGTTGCTATAGGAAAAAGCTCTCTCTTGTGTACTAACCAACCATACCTCTTAGGCTTATGGAACTTCAAGTTTAGCCCTCCTTCCTGCTTTTTTAAAAATTTCAGTCACAAAATGAAAGAAATCCAATATTTTTGTTCCATTCCTACTGCAGTAATGCACAAAAACTTTTAAAAACAGTGTGACATTTTGTTTCTTTAACCGGCAGCTGATGTGTATATGTGTTGCCTGTGTATCTGTCTATTTAACACACAGAGGGTATGTATGCTTCAATTCTAATCGAAGGTAACAAAAGGGTTAGCAGATTTTATTTGCTAAAAATAAGCACACAAGAGCGCACACTTATATCTATGTAAAATAGTGATGTCTTTACAGCTAGGTGCTATCCAGTCTGGCCTAATATGTCACTTCTCATAGTACAGGGTATTTATTCTCAGTAGAAAAGTAGACATTCTAGGAAAAAGGACTATGAAGAGATGGCTCAGATGCATATTGAGATGTATTATGTTTATACATGAAATTTAGCATTCCTGTTTGTGTGTGTATGTGTGTGTGTGTGTGTGAGAACACACCAAGTGCAGCTTAGCAGTGAATATCAATTATGCATCTGCTGCACTATTGAGGCAGATGGTCCTTGAATGGAATATCCTTCCTAGCCGTTACAGGCAATTGACACCAGCTATTGAAATGTTTACTGTGTCACCTAAAAATATCAGCAGAGGGGATAAACTCTGTGTGTGTGTGTGTGTGTGTGTGTGTGTGTGTGTGTGTGTGTGTGTGTGTGTGTAGTCAGCTTTCTTCTTAGCTTCCATCTTCTGGAAAGGAATATAGGCCTAGTCAATAACGGTCAGACCATCACATATCCCATATGAATCCCAACCTGCTGCCTTAAACCACATGAGAAATGCTAATTGACTGAGGAAAATGAGAGTCCAAGGACTGGGCTTTGTCATGTCATTTTCAAAGAGGACATAACATAAATTTTGCATTAATTGAAATAATCACCTCCATCTCTCCATCACCTCCAGAACTGCAACTCTTCATGATTAAAACACCCCACTTTAGTCTCACACATTAAAAAGAGAAGGCAGCATAGTGTGATAATAGCTATGTTTGGTACCCATGGCAACACACTCCACACAGAAGGCAATGAAGATGTCCTTGATGAGGCCCTCCCTTTGGAACTAATGGCAAAAAGGTAATGGTCCAAAGCAATGTTTTTAGGCAGTCCATGATTTATTAGAAAATATTCTCTGCTTTGACCATTAAGCCTTTGTTTTGTTCCTATTAATCTCAACTGAAGAAGGTGGTTCAAGCTTAATTATTTCAAGGCTGTATCCTTTATTACATTACGTACATTTCAAAAAGGTACAAGTTGGAACATATGTCATACTACAGGTCCTCATTATTTTACACAGATTGTGGGTGCCAAAATTCCACAGAATGATGCAGGTTAAACAGGTAAGTGATTTTATATTTGCATTTAAGAAGTATCATGCAGTAGGCCATGACTAGGATGAAGGGTGTACCCTAAACAGTATGTAACTTGTAGGGACAGGGTTACAGTGAAATTTCAACTAGGTTATAAAACAATACAGATTTTATAAAAAAAGAAATAAATTGTTGTAAGAATTATAAGTTTGTTTTTCTTACAATGGTACCATACTGTTCACAGAAAGAGACTGGTGTCTCAGAGCAGGCCTGACTAATGTTCCTTCTTGCCCAGGCCATTGGTTGAGACATTCTGGAAGTTTTAGTCTCAAAGAGTATGTTTTCCAAGGACCCACTTAAATGGAAGAGATTCCACCTGGGTATTTAGCTAGAAAGACCACACACTGAACCAGAAATAAATCTGAAAATCAAAAACCCTAAAATGATGCCATACCCCAACATTTTTGAAATAGTGACTAATTATGACTGATGTGAAAAAATAATGATGTTACTAGTCCTTGCTTTCTATGCCATTGTTTCCCCTGAAAGTAACACATTACTTGCAACATTATAATGTGCTTCTTCCAAGCTCCAAAATGCTACTATGCAAGCATTTAAGGAAAACAATATGAAAGGTAACATAGCCTGCATGAAGTTAATGTGTGTACTGCTTCGCAAAATTATCTCTGGGCTTCAGGTGCTTGGCAGAACACTTGATCTGGCACTGAATGTTCAGGGAAAGGTGGAGAGCAGTGACCAAAGTGGTCAGATACAAATGAAAATATGGCTTTTGTGCTTTAATTGTACAGAACTGCAAAGGAAACTGCCAAATCCTGTGCAGTTTAATGTTGTTTCCAGTGAATCCTGTGCAGGGAAACCACCAACTCTACATAGGAATTGTGATTTGTACTACAAGTCTGAAGCTTAGGGTCCAGGGATGGCCCAATATATTTTGCTGCCTGAGACAGTTGACTTCTCTTCCGAATGTAAAAGATAAATAGGATGGCAACTTAGTCTTTCTTCTGGACAAGGAAAAGCAGCATGCACTCCAGGTGTTCTGGAACTTCAATTCCCAGAAGCCCTGATCAGCAAGAGTACTAACTTGGGCTTCTGGTAATCAAAGTCCAAGAAACCTATACATCACAGCTTAACTGCCATTAAATGCCCTGTTAAATGTCCACTGAATGTAACTGAAGCAGCCTCTAACATCTAGGAAAACATACTTGTAAAAACAACAACAACAACCTAGCTTCTAGCTAGGAGGTAGCTTAGTGAATTCCCAGGGATTACATGTGTTCAGGCATTAGAACTTTCCCTCAACACCTGTAAAAGTCACTGTACTGGCTTTAAATTCCTGGAAGGCCTCAAACTTCAGACATTTATTTATTTATTTACTAGCAGAGGTTGCCCGGCAATGCCGGGCTGTTATAAACTGTGATCAGGCGGGGGGTTTTTTTTTTGGGTGGTGGTGGATTAAAAATAGAACAAAGGATGATATAATTTTTTCAAATTGTTTTATTTAACCAAATAATGTTTTAGTTTGTGTGTGTGTTTTTGTAAATAGTTGTACCATAGGTAATAATTTAAAAAAATGTGAAAGTACATGTTTTTTACATTCAATGTTTTTAAACTGTGTTTAGATGTTTTGGGTTTTTATTTGAGTTAAAACTCAGCACAGGATTTTAGAAATCTTTTTGTTTTATTTTTTTGACATATGTGTGTGATTTGTGTAAAATTGTGATTTATTGTTATGTTTTTGATTTGTTTTTACTCTTATGGCCTCTAGGTGGGGCTGTTGAGTCTTTTTGAGTTGTTTTTACTATTCTGCCCTGCAGGAGGGACTGCTAGGGGTTTTGCTTTCATTTCATGTGTTTTTTCACTCCTGGCTTCTGGGTGGGGCTTCTTCCGGTAAGTAGTCTCTTTGTTTCTTCATTTCTGTTCCGGTTGTCATGGAGGGAGGACGTGCTGGTGAGTTGTCTGGTTTTCTTTCTTCTGGGGTTTTTCTATGTTTTGCTTTTGTGGTGGTGGGCTGAGAGGTGTTTCTGTTTGTTCTTTTTTTGTTTTGGTTTAGTTGTAGGTTGGTTTAATTGGTTTGATTATTTCTGGTTGTGTTTAATTTGTTTTATTTCGTTGTTGTTTATTTATGTAATTAGTTGTTTGTTTGTGTAATTTGTGTTTTTTCATGTTGTAGTTAGGTGTTTTGTATGGGGTTTTGTGTCATTGTGGATCTTTTTGTTTGTGTATTTTGTGGTTTATTTTTGTTTATTAATTGTTTTTTAATTATTGATTTATTTTTGGTTTATTATTTTTAAATAATTTTGGTGTTTGTTTTCATTGTTTACTTTAGTTTGAAGAACGGGCTGGCTGTCGGTTCCTCTTTCCCCATTGCTGCTTTGAATTTTAGTTTAGATGTAGCAATGGAGGAAAGGAGGGAGGAGGCAGTCAGCCCGTTCTTCTCTCGGGAAGGTTCATTAGGTAGGTCGGGGAAGAAGGAGGAGGAGGCAGAGAAGAGCTTTCTCTGCCTAACGATGGTTCTCTCATCTCTCTCCTTTTTATCCCCGCTTACCTAACCAGAGATCGGCAGGCAGCAATCCATAAGGGGTGGGGCACTTCCTTGTGGATTGCTGGCTGTTGTTTTTGTATTCTGAAATACAAAGGCATCAGCCAGTCATCCGCCAGGGAGGGTGCTTCCCCTGACGAAGTGCTGCCTGGTTTTTTTTGACGGGGGGGTTCCATCCCGGCTCAACTTTACTTGAGGCTGGTGGTGATCTCACTGTGTCTTCGGTGGGGTAGCATGGAGGAGAGGGAATCCCTCTTTTCCCTGTTGCTCCAGGAAAGAAGGATGGCCGGTGTCTTGCAGTGGCATTTTGTGGCTTTTCATTTTGTGTGGCTGTGAAGCTGTGAGTCTGCCTGCTGGGGACTTGTGCTCCCGTTGCTTTTTGTAAGTTTATTTTTTGCGTGCTGGCTTTCTCAGCATTCTGTGCACTCAGGACGCGCAGGGCGCTGGGACTTGTAGTTTTGTGCTTGTGGTTTGCGTTCGTGCAGCATTTCCCCCCTCCCCTGCAGCTCGATTTCAATTGGCCGCGATGCCTTTCCCAATGTTCTTTTTCCTCGCGTCTCTCAGCCTGATTGGCTGTGGCGCAGTGCGGCGCAAAGAACGTTGGGAATTGAAGTCCTTTTTCTTTGTTTGCGTTCATGGGGCTCTTGCCCCACTGGCACATTTCTCAACCTGACAGTTACCTCCGTACCTGGTTCAGGCGAGTGCAGGAGGCTCGGTATGGGCTAGTGTGGCCGGGTGCTGGAGCCTTTGTCACATTCCAACGGTTAATGCTTGGATTTATGGGTATAGATTGTGCTTATATACCGCTTTACTAGTCTACTGACAACTCAAAGCGGTTTACAGAGCAATCCAATAAATCCAAACAAAACATAAGGGGGAGGGGAGGGGGAAGGAGGAGGGAGAAGGGGAAAATACAACATACAGAGATACAGTGCAAAATACAATCACAATAAACTTTACAAAAATATCAAATCACAATCAATAATACAATTAATACAAATCACAGAACAATAATACAATTAATTGTTCGACTTACAATTATAAGATAGCAATTAACAGGACAATTCGCAGCTGCCTAGCAACAGCAGACAGTCTCTCGCTCCCGCCACCCCTGCTGTCACCAAGGGGAAGCGTCTGGCAATGTTGGCGGCTCCCCGGCATGGCAGGCCTTCTTATGGCCGCGCCGGGCTACCTCGCAACTGCAGCCAATCTGTCAGCCGATGACAGGGGCCGGGGAGACGCAGCGGTGAGGTCCCGTGGCATCGGGCGAGTCTTCCTTTTTATCCTGCCAAGGAATGGCTCAGAGAAGAGCTGCCCCAGGTGCCTCCCATCCCCAGGCTGATGACAGGGGCTGAGGAGAGGCAGCGGCGAGGACATGTTGGTTGAGGAGGTCTAGGAGTTGAAGTTAAAAACTCCAATCCCACTTTCCATGTCCTGAGAATACCTGAGAATGGTAGGCAGCATGAGTCATCTGGATTAGCCTGGCATGAATATTGATATCAATATCCAGATATTGGTTCTCTTAAGGAATGCAGGTTCTCAGCCTTGATCTGGATGTCTTCTCAATAGCATAAGTCATAGTCAAACACTAAGCAGCACAAAATGTAGTTTTTACTTCTTTCTGTAATTAGAATGTTTCAGGTTGCTGACGTGTGATACAAAAATACTTATAAAATGGGGCTACATACATCCTGTGCCTAGCAAAGTAGCTAAAAGATTTGCAGTTAGTTATACTATAAAAGGAATGGGGTATTACTCCTTAGAATACAATTATGCCTTAGTTATTTCGAAGCTGTGGGAAACAAATATAGAATAATCTCCACAGAATCAGGATTTTTACAGAAGATACACCCTTAGTTCTTTTGCTCATAGGAAGATAAAGGGCACCTGTTGGAGAATGCAGGGACCATTTGTTGAATGCCAGCATTTTAACTCATTTGGACATTAGTAGGTATCATTAGACATCTTCCTCTGAGCCACTTTCATCAAGTAAATACCAATTAAAAGGCACGCTAACCTCTGGTAGTCTAGAGGTCAAGTCTCTAGGATCTCATTCTACAAGAAAGCTATGATGCTGTTGCACCAGGCCCAGCTGCCATAACTTACAGTGACACTCAATAGCCTTTGATCAATATATGCCTTTTGCATTTTAAAGCCTTCCTGTGGGTAGACAAAACAAAGCTAAGAACCTAGATTTCCAACAGCACTATTCTCACCAATGATGTGTATGCTGATCACATAAGAAATCCAATAGCCCCTCTGCAGTGAGGTTGCACATGCCAGAACAGCTGAAACATAAGGGCCCCTTTTGCGAGTGCAACTGCGCAGAGTGAGAAGTCTTTGTCACACCTCCAGGTTATATATCCGGACCACTGGTGTGGCAGTTGGAGATTGGTTGAGATTAGAAGGGGCAGAGTTTTGTGGGTTTCAAGAAGCAGCAGTTACAGTTTGTTCTCTGTGGCATTGTGGTTTTCAACGTAGCAGGTGCTCTTGCGTTTGCTTCATTGAAAGCCATTTGGTGAGGGTGCCAGGGGGGATGAGTCCATCCCCTCAAAGAAGTCGCAGGCTGCTGAAGCTCTGTCTGAGTCTTCAGACGAGGATGTAATGGCAGATTTGGCTCCTTTCACTGCTTGGCTACTGGCTTTGGAGAGAGTGGGAGAGCCTGTCTGGGGTATCTCAGCCCTTCTCTAGCTTGGTGGGGCAGCAGAGGGGAACAAGAATGGCTAGGACAGCAGTGGTCCGAGCTTTCATGGAAGAGTTTGAGAGTAGGTTATCTCTGCTGGAGTCAAGTAGGGAGTGTATTCCCCCTTCGCAACCACTGGCCGTGGCTCAGGTTTCCAGGGAGGAGAGTTAGCGGTAAGAGTCAGTGGAGGCAGGGGGCTAATTGGCAGGTGCTAGCTCTGAGGCATTGGCGGGGCCAGCGAGGGATGTGATGGAACAGAGGAAACCATCCACGGTGGTGGCGTCCATGTTGAGTGTGGGTGAGTTGCTAGGGCCTAGTGCAGATGGGGTGTTGGCGCCATCTCCAAGAGTCCCTACCCAGTGGCCTTGGACGTTGGGGTTTCCATGGCCTTTTCCACAATTTCAGGCAGGTTCTAATGTCCTGCCCCCCACTTGGTCTAGCAGATTATTGGACGATTTGGCTGGAGTGGGCAGTGATGTGGGGAATAAGAGAGGGAGACAATTGGGCCAGGGGCAATCTGTGGGTGGTGGAGGCCCAAGTGTTCTATCATTGGCTTTGGCAAAAGAAACAAGGGTGGCATCAGTTAGAGCCAACAGGGGTCCGTGGCTGGTTTTGGTGGCAAGCAAGGGCAAGGTTTCTGATGCAGTGGTTCAGATGGAATCTGCTGTAGGTGGGGTGACTGCACAGGAGACCATTGGTGGTGCGTTGGGTGTATCAACCTCCGTGGGTGTGGGGAGTACGACAGCGAATCTAGGTGGGGGTGTGGTTGCAGGAGTTTCTGGAGGATTGGGGGCATCGGTTGCAGGGGTGGTAAGTGTGAAGGTATCACCTTTTGGGGAGCACTTATCCAAAGCCACAAAAGAAAAGAGGGGAGTTTGTGGATATTTTCAACTTGTTAAACAGGGAAGTGGACATGAAAGAGTTGGAGAACATGGATGAGAGAGAGAAGGAACTGATTGAGCATAAGAGGCCTCTCAGGAATTGGGGGTGTTGGCTCCTGGGTTACATCATTTACATGGGTGTCATCATAAATGAGAAGCCTCATAGGGTGATGGAGTTATTGAAGTACCTGGATTTGATTTACAGGGCGTACACGGATTTTGTGGGGGGTGGCTTGGATAAGATATGATGAATTATTTAGGGCCAAATCAGAGGCTCACCCGGGAATTCCCTGGGATGAACCCCACTCTCTCCTTTGGTTGCAGTGCATGACACCAGTCCGACCACTGGCAGGAGATAGGCATGATAGTGGGCACTTAGTGCTAAGGAGCAGTCCTTCAGCTACTCCTCACTTAGGCAGGGGGCAGTCAGCTCTATCCCATATGGTCTTCTGGGAGTTCAATTCGCATGGGTACGGCTCCAGAAAGCCATGCAAGTATCAGCATGGGTACTCACAATCTGAGGGATTGCATCCCAGTGTGTCTTGTCCAACAGGTTCCAAGGGTAAGGAGAGAAGCTTCCAAAGGAGACCGAGAGGGGCCATTCCTCCCTTGAATTCCAAAGGGGCCCAGCCCAATTAAAGTGGAGGCATTGGAGAGGTGGTTAAAGTATTATCCAAAATATTATTATGCTAAGCTGTTACTCGAAGGTTTTACATTTGGTTTCAGAATTCCAGTTGAGGGACAGTTGGGTCCTTCAGTGGACAGGAATTTGCACTCAGTAAAGGGTAATGCAGATAAGGTACGGGAGGTTAAACTGGGCAGGATAGTGGGGCGCTTTAAGGAGAAGCCTATTCCCAATTTACATCTGTCTCCTCTGGGTTTTGTACTGAAGAAGGTGGTAGGGGAATACAGGTTTATTCACCATTTATCCCACTTGGAAGGGGGTTCAGTGAATGATGCGATTCTGGATGTATTATGTTCAGTTAAGTATGCACAGCAGTGGGCATCAACAGGTTGGTACCAGTACGCACGTACCGGTAGTAAAAATGGCTGGCAGGGGTGAGGGGCAAAGCATGTTGTTTGTGTATAAGGATGGGAAACCTCTCACCACATAGTAGTTGTGGGCAGTGACTAACAGGGTTTTGGAGGTGGCTGGTATTAAGGGATGGAGGTTTGTGTCTCATTCTTTCAGAATAGGTGCTGCTTTCACAGTAGCTGCTTTAGGTTATGGCAAGGAGGCTATTAAGAAAGTGGGGAGGTGGACCTCTGATAGGTTCAAATCTTATGTAAGAAACCTGCCGGGACTTTAGGCTGGCAGGAGGGGGGTTTAGTTATTGTTCTTCATTTTAACAGTTGTTTGTTTTACAGGTGTGTCATCTGCGGCTCGGGCTTTGGTGTGGATTTTTGGGGATGCGCATGTGGCTTGGGTGGCATGCAGGGCAGCAGAGTCATTTTTTGGCCTCCACCTAGGGCTGCTTCACTGCATTGTGGTTTGGGGCGGCCGAACAGGCCGGGCATTTCTAGATGTCCACGGGGGTATTGAGGATTTTGGCAGGAGCAGGGGTTCTCCTGACGTGGTGGTATGCCACATGGGAGGAGTTGCATTGGGGGTGGTTTCAGAGAGGGAGTTGGTCAGGAGGGCAGGCGAAGCCTTTAGCCATTTTCGGGAGGCTTGGCCCAGAGTTTTGTTTAATTTTTCAGAATTGCTGCCGATACCAGAGAGGTTGGCGAGGCTGAACACACCAGTTTGCATTTTTGAAGAGAGGGAGAGTTCTAGGCTCCATGTTAATGCGAAAATCACCGAACTAGTTCTGGAAGCAGGAGGAAGAGTCATCGGGCATCCCGCCATCTTGGGGGGTGGTCGCAGTTTGTTTGCTAGGGATGGCAGGACCCTCAGTGTCAGGGGATGGGGCATATTGCTGAGGGATTTCTGCAGGGGCATCTTGAGGAGTTTGGAGGTTGGGGGCCTCAGCCATTAGGAATGTCCTCTGTGTGGCGGAAAGTACGGAGAAGGCCAGGGTGGATTGGGGGTAGGAGCCCATAGGAGCAGTTTTGCTGGGAGGTGTTGGAAGGGCACACTGTTTGCTCGGCAGAGGGTGTAACATTGGAGTGATCACCTCTCAGGTGAGGGCTCTTCTTAGGTGCTTCATGTAAGTTGCTTCTCAATACTTTGATGCCCTGCGGTTGTTTTTGTATCTTTGTTAATAAAAGTGGCCCTAGTTTTATCCACATCAGTGTCCTGCCTGTTTCTTGGGATGGGGTGATAAAGAGAACTAGTTGCAATAGAGGTTATAAATCAACCAATGATATAAGAGAGTTACCTGTGGTATGTAGCAGTCTTGTTTCTCAGTCATGAGACTGAATTGATGCTACATATCTCATATAATTTAAGCAATATAGTCTTGCTCTCAAGATGGGCTCAAATGCTGGCCTATGCAAGCTATTGGATGTAGAACAGAGTAAACTTGTGGTTATATTATTCAGAACCTTTGGTTAAGACATCTACAGTAAAACTTTGCATAAAGAGCGCCTCGCTTAGAGACTAACTCACTTAAAGAGCAGAATTTTCTCTGAATGGTCGCCTCGCTTAACAACTAAAACCAACCAAAAACTTGCTTAACAACTAAATCGGGGTTCACAATCCTCCCGCCAGAAGTCATAATTGGTCACTTACAATGGTGTTTCGCTTAAAGAACAAACTCGCTTAAAGAGCAATCCCGTGCAATGCATTATGCTCATTAAGCGAGATACCACTGATTATTTATAGAGGTTTTCATGAGTGGAAATTGTGCTTTTTTTCTCAGCCCGCCTTCTTGTGTAGATTTTGGTGGGTGGAATATATCTGATCTTGAAATGTGTTTCCAAGAGGGAAAACTTTGAACATCTTATGGGGGTGTGGATTCAGTGGTGGGCTAAAAATATATATATACTACCACACTGTGGGTGTGGTATGGTGGGCATGGCCAGGGGGAAAGCCCTGCATTGCAACTGAATTAGGACTATTTTATTTCAAAACTTGGATGTGTGGTGCCAGCCAGAATTTCTGCTACCAGTTCTGGCGAACTTGTGCAAACCTACTGATGCCCACCACTGTGTGGATTTATGTGTAATACTACATAATATGCAAGACTTGCTTTTAAAGAGATAGCACTAAATGGTAACTCAGTCTCCTTTTTGAGTGAGCATGGTTACCCTAGAGCTGCAGCTAAAATTTGTTGACAGATGTTGGTGTGCTTTGTACTGTAACCTGTAATTGCTGTTGACTATTTGCTTTGATTATTTATACAGTGCCTTTAAAATATCTTGTCTTACATTTTCCAGTAAAGAACATTACTCATTTTGCAATATTGAAGTCTATATGGTATTACATTTTAGAAAGCATCTCAACCTCACTGAAAACCCTGCCCCTCCCCTGTCTTAAATCATATGGATTTGCCTGATGGTTCCCAGAACCAGAAAGATTAACAGAAGCGTGAACTGGACTGGTGTGTGCCTTCTAATTGCTTTAATTCATGGTATTCAGAAATACCATGAAGCTATTTCACAGCAGCATAGCCATATACTGTAGATAATGACCTATGTCAAGATTGGGCGATATTCTTATTAGACCACTAAAAATGCCCATAAACACTAGCTTTTGACCTTTAGATATCTTCATCAGTTGTGCATGGTACAGAAACAAAACAAAATTTCCAAAAAGCATGGCAGATGTCCAAGCCAAGTCTCCTCCTTAAAAGTGGGCTTCAATGAGCAATGTGGGTGGGAAGCAGCTGGGATTTGATCAAATCACTACAGCAGTGGTCAGGGCTATAAATAGGATGCAGCAGCCAGGGCTGTGACCCAGAGTACTAAAATTTAGTGCACATCAAAATTTAGAGGGAAATCTACTGTTGAGGAAAAGAAATAGCAACACCTTCCAGATCGATTCACTTCCTTTAAAAAAAAAAAGAAGAAGAAGAAGCATAAACTTTCTTGCTCTTTTGAAGGTGATATAACATTCTCATCTTTCTTTTTGGGGGAGGAATGCTCACACCCTTGCTTCAGGACAGAAGGGAAGGGAGACAGTGTCACATGCCCTTGATGCCAGAATTGCCAATTACAACTATGGTGGTGGTTCTTTAATTTTTAGCTTTCCTGAAGTTTGGGACTTCATTTCCCAGAAGCTCTAGCCAACATGGCTGCTAGCCAGAGATTCTGGGAGCTGAAGTTCAGAGCAGTTGAATGACCAAGTTTAGGAACAACTACACTAGGGAACAGGGTTAGCATTTGGCTGGATGATTCCCTTTACAGTAAAACCCCTACTTACGTAAAAAGTCTTTTCCCTAGGCTTTTACGTAAATCAATTTTTTTACTTACTGGTAACTCAAAGCAAACCCATAGGAAAAATGAATTTTTATGTAACTAGAAGCAAACCCATAGGAAATTGCGTTATGTAAATCAGGACATTTATGTAAATTGGGGCATGGTTTTAGTGCAAAAATCATTATGTAAGTCTAATTTTATGTATGTAAGTCAGTGTTTTACTGTACTTCCTACCTTGTTACCATTCATTACCAATAGTTTTCAGTTGGGGCACCTGTGGCAGACTCTGATCTACACCCTAATCTACATTAGGCTGTTTTCATCAATAACAGTCCAACATGCCTTTGAATTGCCCTTGCCATATACAAGGCTTCTCTCTAATCTCTCTCTTTTTGTGTCATAGTGTCATATATATAGTACAACCATAATGATGAACGTATTGCCAGTTGCTAAAAAAAATCCACCATGACATGAATAGCCCATTTTGTTATTGAAAGCTCTCTCCCTGAACTTCTCCCTTGGGTCAGAGATATAATATCTACATCACAGAAGTGCTACAGTGTAGAGGGATTCTTTTGGCAAATCTTGTTGCAAGAAGAATTAGAAAAACATTGTAAAGAGAAAGCTATTTATCAGTGTATTTCAAACACTATGGGAATTAGAGGGGCAAACAAAATACAGTAAAACCCCGACTTATGGAAAAAATTGTTTCCCTGGCCTATTTCATAATTCAAGGCATCCATTAAAAATAAATAAATAAATAATGGAGAGATTCCCTACCTTCTGGCTGCTGCTACTTCCTTTCATACCTGTCAAGCACAGCTCCGGAGGTTACGGGACCTGTGCAGAACGTTTCTGCACAGGTCCATTCTACGCATGCATAGAAGGCTTTTACGCATGCATAGAACAGACCTGCATAGAGCTGTTCTGCGCAGCTCACTTCTACACATGTGTAGAAGGCTTTTACGCATGCGTAGAAGGTTTTTACGCATCCCCCTCTGCACAGAGGCCTTCTACGCATGTGTAAAAGCCTTCTACGCATGCATAAAAGCCTTCTATGCACGCGTAGAAAGGACCTGCGCAGAAGGTATGCGCAGTAACTCATTTCCCCCCCGCTGCCAAATTATGGGGTAGCGGCAGCACCGGGCGGGAAATGGTGAAAATTGGCATGAAAATACAGGAAATCCTGGCCAATCCAGGATACTTGACAGGTATGCTTCCTTTTCTTATGTGGGGGAATGGCTGGGAGTGATTTTTAGTGCACAAAATGGCACCGGCGCCACTTTGGGCACTAAAAACTGAATTTTCATAACCTGAGGTATTTTATAACTCAGGGTTTTTTCGTAAATTGGAACCCCAGGTTACAAAAAAATCATTTCATATGTCAAAAGATTTGTATCTCGAGGTGTCCGTAAGTCTGGGTTTTACTGCACTCTGATCAGCATTTGCAACAAACTGGAAAAATAATGAATTGCAAGGAAAAGAAATTACACAATAATTTCTCTAAGAAGAAATCTGCCCTCTAAGACCTACCCCAAGATATTTGTCACTCAGAAAGAAGCAACACCCCAGGCCACATCTCAAGAAAGCTAAGCAGTTTTGCAGCCTAACCTTAAGTATGATTATAGAGACTAAAGCAGGGATTACAAACCATTTTATGTGTGGGCCTAACCACCACCACCCCGGATAGCTGAGCAGGCTCCCAGAAGCAGAAGTGGGTGCATTTACAGTTCACAACAGCTGTGGGTGTGGGCATGTTTTACAGCTGACATAAACTTTTCCACTTCCACTTCTGGGCGGAGGCGGAGGTGGTGTGGGCTACATGAAATGGTGCTGTGGGCCAGGTCCATCCTGCAGGCTGTAGGTTGGGAAACCCTGGACTAAAGTACAGTACCACTGAGTTCAATGGGCTTTGCTTCTTAGCTTTGTATTGTAGGCCTAAACTTGGTTCATACATGTAAATTCATCATTTAAAGCCTACATGTGTGAAGGAATCATGACAGATGATACAACACATTTGGAATATTCACTTCACAGAAAAATACAATGCTCTTCAACACACACAGTCAACTTAAATATAGTGACATGAAAGGTGTGACATGGAGAGGAGTCAAAGGGATAGAAACATTTGTAAATTACACCAAGTCTTGTTAGAGCTGGTGGACTATGCAGCACCAGCTCTTTACTTTAAAGGAATGTACATTCTAGGTCAGTGTAGGCAAACCTATGGCAAACCATTTTAGGCAAGCCCTGCCCTGTGCCACCAGTGCCAATGGGTGCATGCGCACACACAGTGCCTATCTGTGCACTGCTGCCTCCTCCTATGTGTCCAACGAGGGGTGTGTGTGTGTGGTGTCTGCCCCCACCTCCCAGGTGGGATTTCAGCCTTCCCTCTCACCTCCCCATTGGCAGAGGGAGAGGTGGAGGGCAGGTGGAGAGGCAGCACTGCAATTGGCACTGGTGGTGTGGGGAGGGGCTTTCCTGTGGCAGGGTGGGGCAGGGCAGCATGAGACTTGCCCGAGGTGGAGCAGGGCCATGTGAGGCTTGCTCATGATTGTGCAAGGTGGTGTGAAGCCTTGCCAGTAGTGGGGTGGGTTGGGACAGGGTGGGGTGGTCTTGCCCATGATGGCACACACCACCAGCATCAATGGTAGTACCACATTCTAGGAGGTGTGAGGGGGGTCCTGGTCACCTTGTCCCCACTCTCACTTCTACCTCCTGGGCAGGATTTTGACCTCCCTTTCTCACCTCCCCATTGGCGGAGGGAAAGGAGTGGGTGGGGAAGCAGCACTTGATCTCTAAAAGGTTCACCATCACTGTTCAAGGTGATCTGACCCTTGTACATGTATATTTCAGTGTGTGTTTCCCAACCTTTGGTTTTTGGACTTCAATTCCCAGAAGCCTAAGTCAGTCCATCGGCTGATCAGTGCTTTGGGAAATTGACTTAGGCTTCTGGGAATTGAAATTATACAGGGTAGTGAAAACTGTGAGAGGTTGTGAGGAGCTCCAGAGGAATCTCTTGACACTGGGGGAGTGGGCAAAACAGTGGCAAATGAGCTTCAACATTAGTAAGTGCAGAGTGATGCATGTTGGGGCAAAAAACCCCAATTACATTTATAAACTGATGGGGTCTGAACTCTTGGCGACAAACCAGGAAAGGGACCTTGGTGTCCTGGTGGACAGCTCAATGAAGGTGTCAACCCAGTGTGCCTCAGCAGTGAAAAAAGGAAACTCAATGCTAGGGATCATTAGGAAGGGTATAGAAAATAAGTCAGCAAGTGTCATTTTGCCTCTTTATAATTCTATGGTGAGGCCCCATCTGGAATACTGTGTACAGTTCTGGTCGCCATACCTCCAGAAGGATATTATGGAGCTGGAAAAAGTGCAGAGGAGGGCAACCAAAATGATTAGGGGACTGGAACACCTTCCTTACCATCTGAGGCTGCAACGTTGGGCTTCTTCACTCTTGAACGACAGCGTCTAAGAGGTGACCTGATTGAAGTTTATAAAATCATGCACGGTGTGGACAAAGTAGATAAGGAAAAACTGTTTTCCCTATCGCATAACACTAGAACCAGGGGACACTCGATGAAACTTTTGGGTACTAGTTCTCAAAAAAATAAGAGAAAGTACTTTTTCACCCAGAGGATTACTGGTCTATGGAACTCCCTGCCAGAAGAAGTGGTGACAGCTGTCAGTCTTGACAGCTTTAAGAAAGGTTTAGACGAGTTCATGGAGGATAAGGGTATCAATGGCTATAATTATGGATAGTTAATGACAACCTCCGGGTTGGAGAGATAGGCAGGATATCTCTCAATGCCATTTCCAGGGAATCCTAAACAGGTGAAGGCATCTGCTTGGGAATACCCTGAAGCAAAGGGTGAGACAGAATGCTGGACTTGATGGGCTGTGGCCTGTTCCAGCAAGGCTGTTCTTATGAAGTCCAAAAACCAAAGGTTGAGAAACACTGTCCTAAATGATCCCTAAAGTTTCAAAGAAGCAAACAGTACTAGTAAAACTGAAACATACATGTATATATTAGATCACCTAGACTGCACATTCCTTCAAAGGGCAGTCTTTCAAAGAACCAGCCAAGGGGAAAAGGCAAGGGAAAAACCAAACTGCAGCTTTCCTGTTATGACACTGATAGATATAAATACAAACTATCAGTAAATTCAGTAGAGTATTTAGTAACAGACATAAAATGTGCTTTTTTCTGCTTGACCTTTGCTAACCACTCAGGATTACATGAGGCCATTACCCTATGGCTTTTCAATCTTTTAGCAAATGCCATGTTGTAGGAGCTCATTTCTGGCTTTATCAAAAAGATCAATGCACATCCCATTTCTAGTTGCAATCCTTCCCCAGACCCAGGAAGCAGAAAATATTAGGTCAACTTCTGAAAAATCCAATACTGACATTATTCTTCATGGCATAACAGGAGGGATTTTTTTAAAGGAAAGAAAGAAATGTATAATTTAGAAAGTAATTCCCATAGGTTTTTCAGGACTTCATTTTCATGAAATCCAACAATCATTCCTTTTCTGGATTCAGGCTCTATTTACCATATGAAAAACCCAAGCCTCTTCTTGAAATTGTGCGTACACACATGCACACACACAAAGTTCTACATGGCCACTAGGAATGCTAGGGAACAGTTATGCATATAGCAACCTACAAGCTATTCTCTGGTTGCTAACACAAGCATCCTTAAAGGTGCCATTAATTGTTAATAGAAGCACATATGTAGTCAGGGCACAGGCCCATAATGTTCATTTCCTGAATAATGCAAAGACCCAGGTGGCAATCTAAGCAAACCGAATCAACTTTCCATAGGATTGTTGCAAAATGTAAACTATTATTATTACAACAATAAATCCTAACTAGCAATTTTTCTTCCTAAAGCATCCTAATCAAAATGTAGCACAACAGATTTAAAAGAAGATCACAGTAACAATAGGATATTCATACATTGTTCAGCATTATCACTCTTAGCTTTGAGTTTTGTGCACATGGAAAACATACAAACATGTCACCTTCCTTTCCCATTTCATTAAAAAAAAACACTCCCCAGCACCACAGTGCAAACCATCAGAACCTCAGCATGGTCCTGCACTACTATTGACACCAGCTTTCTCAAGGTCAACATTGCCTTTTAGCTACTTACCATCAGCAAACTAAGAGCTGATTCAGGAGCTCGCTGCATAGCCATCGTCTTGATTTCTCTTACATATAAATCCTCTCTTGGACTCCGAATCGGCTCTTTCTGACCCTCTGTCAAAGGCAAAGCGTCCACCAGCACTTCTTGATGTCTACAATACAGAAATAATAATAAAAAAGGCTCAGAGACAAAATTCTCTGAAGGATGACCAAAGAATGTTAAAAATCCTGCAGGCAGAAACAAGCTTGAGCTAGGCCAGATTTTACACTAGAGAGAGAACATGGATGGAGCAGAGAGCTTGCTGGAGAGACGAAAGATCAGATCAGAATCTGCAGGATATATAAAAATGAAGGTTATCTAGCAATAGGAACACTGCATTCATACCTAACACACACCTACCATGCCAGGTTGAAAGTACAGGAATGCTGCAAAGTCTCCCCCAGCCTTCCCAGAATGGGGAACACAATTAATTGATTTTAATTGCCAGGAGAATATTCGGCATCGTAGATCAAGCTCTTCTACAATCCAGATTTTTATTCTTTTGCTTTAGTCTCCCTCCCTCCCTTCCAATACTGCAGTGACAATGCAAAAAAGAAAAAAAAACACCACCCAGACATCACAGCATACAGCTTGCAAGATAAATGCTTTCCCTCTTCCCCAAAGCAATGTGCTTCTCTACTTGGAAAGCAAATGTCTGCATAATCCAGACGCGAGCAATGACTGAGCAAAAGAAAAACAAGCAAGCATTCGTGAGCAACAATTACCTTTTAAAAGAATGACAACTGAGGGTATGCGTTGACCCTTCTCACCTTACTGAAGTGGGGAGGGGGGGGGGAGACAGTCTTTCCTTCTTGTCACCAAATGGACTCGGATCCCCATGGAGCTAACACACTCAGAGGAAACATGTAATTACACAGCCTGCCCTGTTAGTGTTCTGATCACGGCGGCTGTAATGCTGCATGCCTGCTGCAGCAGTTGGACTTCCTCTTCTTCTCTGGCTCCTTCTTGCTTCCAGAGAAAACTGCAGGTTATGATTCCCTCTGATGCTCAGATGGGCACCAGGATGACTAATTGTGGGACCAAGAGACAACTGACAGTACAAACAAAGATATTATTTATTTATTTTAAAAAATTCTACCCCACCTTCCTCATCCAAGGATGACCCAAGGTAGCTTGCATGGCAGTTAAAATACATACAAGCTAAAACAACAATATCCACCCCAACCTCCCTAATCCCTTAAGAGAAAGATACATAGACAAAATTTAAAACTGTTAAAAGAGAATTAAACAATGCCAAAAATGATATTAAAAAGTTAAAATAAGCTAAAAGAGGGAGGGGAAGTGACAGGGGACAAGGGGGAGCAATAAAAAAAAAACAGACAGATATAATAAAAACAGACAGGTGTGTTACAGCAGGCCATCATACCAGCCAGCGGGACTGGGCCGTTACAGCTGATGGGCCCCATACCCGCTGGCACAGCCAGGTCTTAAGGGCCTTCCTAAAGGGGAGCAGCTCAGTCTGGATGCAAAGTTCTGATGGTAAGAGGTTCCACAGGGACAGGGCAAACACCGAAAAGGCTCTTCTTCTATTGCTTCAAGGGAGGCTGCAATGGTAGTCACCGCTGCCTCTTCTTCTTTCAGACCGAGTAGATCTTTCCTGCGCATTTTGTGCATGGCCACCAGCAGGGCCAGGGACTCCACCTGGAAGGCTTGCTCAGTCATCTGCAGCAGTGAAGCCAGTTCCTTCTTCATCTCCTGCAGGTGGTCCTTCGCTTGGTGACTGAAATCCCGCAGAAAGAGCCCGATCCTCTGGTCTCGCTGCTCCTTACCCACAAGGCCCCGATCCGGCTCCACTCCGGAGTCACCGCTGCGCTTCTTGGTTTCATCTAAATGTTTTCTGAGCACCATCACGTCTGGCCTCCCTCCCTCCCTCGCCAAGCGGGGACCCCCTCCCCACAAGACCCGCACCCCAAAATAGAGAGACTCTGGGGGGCCATATCAGAGAGTAAACAAAATAAAAGACAAAAGAAAGCTGTGGCACTTTAAAAACTAACTCCTGTATTTTAATGTTAGCTTTCATGGACCAAGTCCACTTCTTCAGACATAAGAGTAGATATCATGGTATACAGTTACACATATCTGGTCTGGTGGCCCAGAATGGCTGGGCGAGGTTCATTGGACATGAAAAACAATGAGATATTTACAACGAGTAATAAAAAGTTTTACAGTAGAAAATCTCTGGTGGAAGTCAGTTTGAGGAGTTAAGTTTCTAAAATAAACATTTTGACATTACAATTCTCCTAATGGGTTAATAGAGATATGTATACATGTATACCATGATATCCACTCTTATGCCTGAAGAAATGGACTTGGTCCACGAAAGCTAACATTAAAATACAGGAGTTAGTCTTTAAGGTGCCACAGCTTTTTTTTTTGTCTTTTTTTTTTGTTTTGTTTACTCTCTGATATGCTTGCCCAGACTAACAAGGCTACCACTTCAAAAATTTCTACAAACAAAGATTAATTCATGCTGTTAATTAACTCGTTGTTTAAAGAGCAGGTGTGAATGTGGCAGTGGGCGGCGTGCTGGAAATGAAATAGAAACCTTGGCTTTGAAAGTCAATTCATTGATCTTCATTTCAATTGTTTATCTCGGGATTAGATATGTCAAGCTGATTACCCAAAATAACATCCCAAGAGGAATGGCAGTACAGATACTCAAAGGCTCGAAGGAGCTCCACCTGAGAGAGAAGATTCAACTCAAAAAGTGTACATTTGAATATGAGGAATAGTTCTCTTTTACTTGCTCAACTGAAATGGAATCAAAGACACATTGGTGGAGAAAGCAAAGTTTATTCGTTGATACTGGGTGTCCAATTCTTTCTATCTTGTATTACAGGGTGAATCAGACCCATCTATGGGTCAAACCTTTACCCCATGGCTTCCATATTTACCTTTATCCCATGGCTTTCAGGTTTTGCCCCTGAAATTTCAGGCAATGGGAAACTGCTGTTCTAGCAAGCCTAGATGGAATGGTACTGTCAGTGCATTGATGCATATATTACAGCAGGAGTTCTCAACCTTTTAAAGCCGGGGGCTGAGTCATGCTCCCTCAGATAGCTTCAGGGGCTGGATGGCCATTTTGCCCTTCCTCCACTGTTGGATTGGGGCCGTGAAGCGGCCCTTGAGGTCCCGGAGGAGACTGGTCAAGTAATGACACGAGGCAAAGACCAGTGATTTATTGAGGGAAAATCATCAGTATATATTATGTTCAAGGCTGCGTGTGGTAGAATCGTCATCTGACAGAAAATCACATCACCCATTTACCCGGGTTAATTGGGAACCTCTCTTGGGGAAGTTAATTAACTAAGGCAAATACTGACAGGGGAAATCCATTGTTCGGGGCTTACACCAGGGTAAACATGGCCACTATTTGCGCTTCGGCTTGGGCTGATCTGTGAGCGTGTAATTGCCTAATGACTAATGGAGGTTAGTGATTCAGCTTCCCTCAGCAGAACTGCCGGTCAGGTCAGATGTGGGTGAATCAACCCTATGATTATTAATCCGTTCCCCAATTTCCATACTGGCAAGGGCCAGTGACCAGGAACCTTCTTCGACCGGTGTAACCTCTGCCAGGGGTCGCGTTATGCCAATTGTGCTCACGGAATCCGCACTCCACCACATGGCATTTCCGGATGTGGTGGAGGCGGTGGGGGGCCCATGGGCCTCAGGTTGAGAATCCAGGTGTTACAGCACGAGGATGAGGTGGGAGATTTATCCTATGTGTTCATTCTAACATCTAGTATCAATGGTGGAGCTCATATTTATGATGTTCTTGCACTTCATAACCTATTTTTATAGGGAGGTTGGAGCTAGCTCCCCCTGCTCCGTACATACCAAATGCAACACATACTCCACTAACATAAAATTCTTAATTTATGTTTTCTCTAAATATTAAATCAGGAATCCAACATACTCAGTATTGTAGTGTAAATAGAGCTCATAGAGCTCAAAGTACCATGACTTTGTAATTAGCAAGGATGCTGATTGGGTCATCTGCCACCACTTCAGACATCTCTTTCCCCTCTAACTGTAGCTGCAGTCCTCAGAGTTAGAAGGAGATATTTCTCAATAACAACATATTATTGTCATCTATCCTTGTTGTTGTACAAAGTATTTATAAACAGCTTGGGTTTCAATTGTCAATTCAGATTCGTCAGATATAAAAAAAGATTTATTACTGTGCTGGTGAATATATCCTTACTGAAATCTAGTTTTATATTAACTCAACACAATTAGAGCAGTCTGATTCTGCTTCAACTGCCATGGCTCCATCTTAAGGACATTTTGCGATTTGTAGTTTGGAGAGGCACTTTCAATACTCTTCTAGAGAACCCTAGTGCCCATCCCTACACTACATCAGAGAATTCTCTCATGAAACTATAGATCCCATCATTCTATAGGATGCAGCTAGTGGAATCAAATGGCTCTGTGTTTTGTAGATACACTCTCTGATTCTGTTGTCCTGTTTGACACCCAGGTAATTGATCCCAAGCATACTCTCCCTTCTGGTAAAACCTAAAACACTTTCCCTGGGAGCATTGGGAGATACAGAAAGGCAATGGGGGCTGCAAAGCAAGCTTGGGGTGCATGCAGCCCACAGCATGTATATTACCAACTCTTGTATACAGCTACAGCAGCACAGGTTCTCCAAAAAGGATGGAAGAAATGAAATGAGAAGGGGAAAAACTAAAGTAAGGGGTTTGAATTTTTAAGTTTTCTCTGTTGCACCTATTGGCCATTTTGGTTAATTTCAACCCACCCACCCAATCAATTATGGTACCTCTCCTGATGATAATAGTGATGATCGGGAACAATTTACCTACAATTCTTCTTCTGAATATAAATAGACATAACCCTATGATTTTGAGCACTGAAAATTATCACCATGCAATCTATATAAAAACATCAATGATTTATTGGTCTGAATTGCAGTGGCAAAAATATTTTATTCATTATAAGACTGATATTAATTTGTGATAGGAAATCAAAGAAGAAGGGTGATTGTAAGCAACCATGTTGGCTGGATGGGTGGATGTATAGTTTATGTCCAGTCTCAAAAGCATGCCATAACTATTAATCACACAGAACACTGCTAATTGCCATACATTGTTAACAGATGTAAATGCTTTTTATGGGGCTTGAACACAGAGTAAACCAAAGCAACACTGCCAGTTTTAATTAACAAGGAGGAAATTTAGTTCTCCTTGCTAGCCTGTTAAAAGAGATAATGTCATTTTCTTCCTGAATTTATATATAAAAGAAATTGCCTTTTGTCCTGGAGTGAGATGTATCCAATTGGTTTGGGATGGAATTTCCAAACTCTATTTTACGGCCTGTCCAGACTGCCCCTTGTGGTTTGGTCTGGGTTCATCGTTATTGAGGTTGCATTAGGATGGGAGGGGGTGGTGGTGAAAACTAAAAGACCTCCCACCATCTTGGGAGTCAAGCAATGAGAAACCTAGGCAGCATAATAAAAAGTAGAGACATCAGCATAGTTAAAGCAATGTTCTTCCCAGTAGTAATACGTGGCTGTGAGAGCTGGACCATAAGGAAGGCTGAGTGCAGAAGAATAGACACCTTTGAACTGTGGTGCTGGAGAAGACACTTGAGAGTCCCCTGGACTGCAAAGAGATCAAACCAGTCAATCCTGAAGGAGATCAACCCCGACTGCTGATTGGAAGGTCAAATACTGAAGCTGAAACTCAAGTACTTTGGCCATCAAATGAGAAGAGAGGACTCACTTGAGAAGGCCTTGATGCTGGGAAAGATCAAAGGCAAACGGAGAAGGGGGGGTAGCAGAGGATTAGACAGCTGGATGTCATTGACCTGGTGGGTGTAGACCTAAGTTGGCTGTGGAGGATGGCAGAACACAGAGGAGCCTGGCATGTGGTGGTCCATGGGGTCTCAAAGGGTCAGACTCGACTGTGCAACTGAACAACAACACCATCCAAACAGAACCGGTTGCCTAATTACCTGTATTGTGAAGTGGCTGACTCCCCTGTTCCCTGCCTATTTGCTCACTGTTGTGCTGATACAGTTATAATAGTTTAAACAAAGATTCTTCCCCATCTCCCCGGCCCGGTAACTCTGAACAAGAAGCTGCCCACAAGTGGTACCTGATGCAGCTATACAAACAGTAACAGCATAAAACTATCATTTTATTGATATTTTCAATCCTATTATGGTTGAATGGATAAGGATTTAACCTGTTTACTTGTAATAATTTTTCTACCTTATAACACTATTCAAAAACATGAATGGGAAAGAAAGGCCATTAAATTACTCACTTCAAAAGGGTTCACTTTTCTGCTTCGTTAACACTGTCAACGAAGCATCGAGCAATTTGCAATTCACAGGCCAGTTTTGATCAGAGCTACAGAGAAAATGGAATGACCCTTTTTTTACTGTCCTAACTGACACAGTGCAATAAATAGTGTGCAAATGGGAGAGGGGAAAATAATTTATCTTTGTCTACCTCTTTGCAGATATGTTGAGCTGCTTCATGATACTGGACGTTAATCCCAGAAACAGCCTTTGATGGCTGCAAGGTTCCCATATACAGTTATGCTATTCCCAGCTTCAACAGGCATATATGAGATTGCACCAAACAAGTTGGACCCTCTGACAGGGACTCAAAGGGTGCATATCAGGAATGACTGGAACTTCTCCATTGTCCATGAAGTGTGGATGTCATAAAAAAATAAAATAAAAGCAGACCAGCCAGCCACTCGAAATCCAGCAGAGAGTAGACTTAATGCCTTAATAGACAGGTCCAGAAATTAGCAGAGAACTCCCCTCCCTCATTCCACACTTCTCACCCCTGTATTTCCCTACATGTTGTGTTCAATGGTGTAACCTCCTACATGGGATAACAATGTATCTTAACCAATGTAACCTTGCCTACGGGTAACAATGTAACCTTCAGTTGTATCACTATAGACCCTGTAATAGGACGCGAGCTAATGACCACCAGCTGGCAGCAGCGAGCGTCCAAGCTCTCTTGGTCCAAACTCATCAAAGAGCCACAGCGCGGGAAGTTTCCCGCCACCACCTACACCTGGACAAGAAGGGCGTGACCAGCAATGACGTCACGCAGACAGTAGCCAATGGGCTATCGTGGAACCACGTTCAAATGTATCACTACTGTATATAAAGAGCTTTTGATCCGCCATTACCTCATGTTCCCTCTGTCCACCATGCAATAAACCTGAGTTAACCCAGCCCGAGGCTGTGTCCTGTGTCTTAGTTCTCATACACTAAACTACATTAGATATATGCTGTCATTGTCCCATCAGAGATATGACAGAATTAACGCTGTTCATTCGATACTAAAGCCTATAGGACTCGTTGTCTACTTATCTCTTTTTGTCTGTATGTATACCTAGGCCTGTGTCTGAGAGAGGGAAACATTTGCTTCTGTTGTTAATCAGACATCCTTTATTGCTACATCTGAACCCAGAACTGTGGTTAAATATGGTTTAGCCATACAAGCTAAGATCACAAAACATAGTTTGAATGTGGTTTGTTTAATTGTTGAAGCTTGAATTTAGCAAGGTGCAGCTGAAAAGAGAAGCATATGAGTAAGATATTTTCCTCTTGTTCACAGTGGAGGAGAGATAGGAAGGAGGAATATACAAGGTGGCCTGTAGGTCCCTACCCAACCATATATTTTATGTAACCAGTGTATCTGTGTGCTGTGTGGGTAGGGACTTATGGGCCACCCTGTATATATCCTCAAAGATACCATCAACCATAGTTGATGGCATAAAGATAACATCATCCATAGTTTTACACTAGCAAGGGTACCCAGACTTCATCCCGGGTAATCTGGCAGGGGTGTTGGTTGAGCAGGGGTGTTGGTTGAGCTACAGGGGTATTTGTGGCCTCCCCCCGCTCTGCTCCTGGTGTCCTGCGTGCCTTTCACTGCCGCTGTGGCAGGGTGTGGGTGGTTTCCCTGCGGGCCTGAACATGGTTGCAGCCAGTGTGGTTGGAGCTGGAACTGGGGTGGCGCACACATCCCTCCCTCTCTGTGTGTTTCTGTCTGTCTCTCTCTTTCCATCTCACTCTGTGTTTCTCTCTCTGTGTCAGTCACAGACACACACAGAAAGAGAGAGGGGGGGAGTGGGACTTAAAGGATCGGCTCCAGGGGTGTTTGAAGGCCTGCCGTACACACATGTTACATCTCTTCCTTATAGGTTAAGAAGAAGATTATCTCAGGAATTCCAGGACCTTTCCCTATCAGTCATTCACTCTCAACTAATCCCAGTCCAACATGCAAATCAGCTCTTTCCAACATTCTATTTCCAGGTCTTGTTGTTAAGCTGTTGTTTTTTCCTCCAGGAGACCTTGGGAGTTGTAGTTCCCATTCCTTTCCCCATTTTGTGGGGCACAGGCCCCACTCTTGGCCTCTGGACCCTCGCGAGGCTAATCTCAGTGGCATTAGGTAGGTGTGTATGAAGCATTACAAGATAGGCTGCAGGGGTGTGGGAGCCTTTCCCAGACATGTACCTTACATCTCTTCCTTATAGGTTAAGATTGTCTCTGAATGCAGGTCTGCAACTGAGGAAAATGCTTCATCCATCTCATAATTAACATTGCAGTGCATCTCACAATATAGACTATTAAAAGCTTATGCCAGCGATTCTTAACCTGCAGCCTGTGGGCCGGATGTGGCCCACAGTGCCATTTCATGTGGCCCCACCACCACCTCCACCACACCTGGATGTGCCATGTGGTGGAGGAAGGGCAAAATGGCCATTCGGCCCCCAAAGCTGTCTGAGGGAGTGTGACACGGCCCCCGGCTTTAAAAGGTTGAGAACTACTGGCTTATGCCATAGTAAATGAGTTTGACCTTAAGGTTCCACAGGATTTCCTGCTTGGGTTTGCTGCAACAGACAATCAAAGCTACATGGTTTGAATTTGTGATTATAAATTAATTTAAATTTAAATTTTTCAACTTGTTCACCGCCCACTCAGGCAAGCCCATCTCAGGGCGGCTTACATAATCTAAAAAACCCACAAGAATAGAAACAGTTAAAAACCCCACCCACATTAAAAGAAAAATCCCACCCACCCCAAAAAGCAGAGAGAGGGTACATCTTATGGTAAGAACCAGCGAGCAGGGGCCACATTACCCTCAGGGCTCTACACCTGCCCCACCAGCCAGGTCTTAAGTCTTTTCCTGAAGGGCAGCAGCTCCATCTGCAACCATAGCTCTACTGGCAGGAGGTTTCAAAGGGCTGGAGCGGACATGGAAAATGCCCTTTTTCTTGTACCAGAAAGGTGGGCCACCC
This sequence comes from Bradypodion ventrale, assembly GCA_035047345.1. Lineage (NCBI taxonomy): Eukaryota > Metazoa > Chordata > Lepidosauria > Squamata > Chamaeleonidae > Bradypodion > Bradypodion ventrale. The sequence goes on along the minus strand of JAWDJE010000005.1, from coordinate 162,283,830 downwards.
GGCTGATGGAACAGTTAGGGAACCCCTCCAGTCCACTCTTGTTGGACAGACAGATGTCCTTAGGGTGATGTGGTCTCTTAGGTATCCTGGCCCACTACCATATAGGGCTTTAAAGGTCACAAACAGCACCTTGAATTGCACTCGGAGGCAAACTGGTAACCAGTGCAGCTCTTGGAGCAGGGGCGAGGCCCGCACATAATGCCCGCACCCCACCACTACCCGGGCCGCAGCATTCTGGACTAGCTGCAGCCTCCAAATGATTGTCAAGGGCAGCCCCATGTAGAGAGCACATTGCAATAGTCTAGTCTGAATAGTCTAAAACTTGAAGAGGTACCTGATGCAGCTATACAAACAGTAACAGCATAAAACTATCATTTTATTGATATTTTCTGTCCTATTATGGTTGCATGGATAAGGATTTACCTGTTTACTTGTAATAATTTTTCTACCTTATAATACTATTGAAAAACGTGAGTGGGAAAGAAAGGCCATAGAACCGTACGGTCACTTCAAAAGGGATCACTTTTCTGCTTCGTTAACACTGTCAATTTGAAATTTATTATTTGTAATTTCAAAAACTGGACAATTACACAGATCATCGCTAGTTGTGAGTGTGCTTCATGTGTATTTTTTTAAAAATTGTTTCCCAAATAAATGCTCAAGGGAACATAAATAATGAAGTCACCATAAAGATGATTAACTACTGGAGTTGTGTTGTTTTCAAAACTTCGGTTTTAAGTGCAACATCAGTCCCACTAATAGGAGACCCATTGAAATCAGTGGGTATTAAATTATTTATGCCTAACATGTCCTGTTTAGCCGAATGGGTCTTCTCTATGGAGGGCTTACACTGGATTTAGCCCATAAGCAAAGAGTGCAGTAGCACAGAAAAGCTGTAAACCCAAGTCGTATATAAAAACATGACTACAGCAGTATATTAAGTTAAGCGTTAACCGGAGCCAGCCTTACTAATGATTTGAGTGATGCAACACTTCAGGTGGTGAGAAGAAGGTATTCTCTACTTAGAAAACCCTTTCTGAAAAGTGTCACCATAGATCAGAATCAACTTGATGGTACACAATTATTATTAGACCCTCTTCCATGCCCTCCTTTTTGGTGATATCTATCCTTTTTTGGTGGAGAAGTGGCCACCCTATACCAGAGCTCATGGACTTAATGTGCTGGTGTTTTTCTGTGTATTGTGAATGTGTAACACAAAGCAAGGAGAAGAGACAGTCTGTCCCATTGTCCCATTTGAAGTAGGGCAAGAAATGGAGTACCAGCATCACAACCTATGAGTTTTCTCATTGCACAACCCCTGAGAGTGGGAGGATAAGGCTGGAAGAAAAAATGGCCTCATCACTCCAAAAGTTGAGTAGAGCCTGGAAAAAGTAACCACACACTGATGCAAAGCAGAGGAGAATGCCCTGATAGGATAATTTGAGTTCTGCAAATCACTAGGAAGTAGTGTATTTCCTCCCTGTTTCTGGGTTTCCTCAATCCCTGATTAGCTGGATTTTACCTGGATTCAGAGCCCATTCAGCTTAAATTCCCTCATATCTACTTTCACAATCACCTGGACTAGAAGCAGTTTCATCCCCATCCACCTCCCTAGCTTTGTCTATCTGGTTCTGAGTAAAGATAAAGGTCGCCCTTGCTCGAAAGCCAGTCGTATCCAACTCTAGGGTTCAGTGTTCATCTCTGTTTATAGCCAAAGAGCCAGTGCTGTCTGCATCTGTAAATGTTTTTGTGGACATGTGGTAGGCACACCTCAACACTGGAGTGCATGGAACGCTGTTTACCTTCCCACCAAAGTGATCCCTATTTATCTACTTGCAATTTCTTGCTTTTGAACTGCTCGGTTGGCAGGAGTTGGACCAGAGACGGGAGCTCACTCCTTCATACAGTACCTGGGAATCAAACTACGACCTTCAAATCAGCAAGTTCAGCATCTTAACCACTTGAGCCAATGCAGTTCTGAGTAGCTAAGTTGTTTTGCCATCTAAATATAATTGACCAGAATTATTTTATTTGAAAGTGCTTTGTTGGCAGTGTGCCATCTATATGGAAGCATGTATGAATTAATTATGGTAAATCATCATCCAAGTGATTGCACAATGTTTATTGCAGTTCCTGTATTCTGCAGAGGGCACCTGTGAAAGATTAAAGAAGCCAGTAAAGTTCACAGAGAGACGTACATTAGTAATTAGACATCAATAATATGCAGATTGCTTTTAAAAACTAAATGAAAGATGAACTCACACTAAGGAGGATTGTTTCTAGGTTAAAATAATTTGTGAGGCAAGTGATGCATTTTACATATTTAACCATAGTAGTAGGCATTTAACAATGGCTAGATTGGTCTTCAACCAATCACAGTCCAACATGCAAATCAGCTCTCTCCAACATTTTATTTCCAGGCCTTGCTGTTAAACCAATCACAGTCCAACATGCAAATCAGTTCTTTCCAACATTCTATTTCCAGGCCTTGTTGTTAAACTGCCATTTTTTCTCCTAAGGCCCCTTGGGAGTTGTAGTTCCCATTCCTTTTCCCATTTTATGGGGTGCAGGGTGCACCTCGGGCCCTGGGCCCCACATCTTGACCATCTCTCCTGCATCAGGTAAGTGTGTGCACAGTTTGGACGGGGACAGTTAAGGGGTGTGGAAGCCTTTCCAGGACCCACATGGGGACATTTCTCTTTTATAGGCATAGAAAAACAGCACCAGCAAGTGGCAGCTCCAGAGTAAGTTGATTTTATTGAGCTATTAATTGAGCCTTTTCTTTTTCCTGGCTATTGTTTCTCCCTTTTTACTGGTCTGCATTTAAGTAGTGCCAGCATACTGTGGCATTGTAGCATCAGAACAAGACTCAGGTTGAAAGCCCCATTGATCCATGAAACACACAGGGTGACCTTGGAGCAGCCATTTTTTCTATGTCTAAGCCACCTGACAAAATGGCCACATGGCTGGTCTAACACTGTGAGCTTTTTGAAGGAGGGGTGTGTTACAAAGAAAACCAGTGCATTTATTTTACCAAATAAATGCATTTAATAAATAAATACATCCACTCTAGCTTACAGGTGGGACCAGTATATGGAAATGTTATTTTTTCAGAGAATAATTCCTTTAATACTCGGCTAGCATTGTCATATGAGGAAACACATTAGATTTCAAGGCTACTGAGAGCCTTGCCAGGGCGCAGGTGCCTGAGTGGTCTAACTAGATGGTGTTGCCCATCTCTTGTCAATTATAATAATAATTTCATGTCAGAGATTACTCTGGGTTGAAAGGATTTTTAGGGGACACCTGAATGAGGCTCCTTTTATGTCCTCAAGTACAATTCTTGGGTAGGCTGGGACTAAAACGCACAAAGTGCCCTCTGTCGGATTCCTTGGGTCAGGTGTAAGCAGAGATCACACATCATGGTCCACCTAGCCAGCAGGTGACATAATATCCAAATGGCCAAAAAACCGCAAGTTGTGCAGAATGTCATCACAAGAGATGTCTACTCATGCAGGGACTCCTCACTGAATAACGACTCCAAGGTAACTCCTTGAATACTCAGCCAGCATGGTCAGATGGGGAAAAACATTAGATTTCAAACTCTGGGTGGGATTTTGTTTTGAACTTGCTATCACAGGTTGCAGGGCCTAGTAGTTACTTTTGATAAGAATAAATACATGGGTCTGCTGAAGCTATCAGTAACTGAACAGCAGTACAATGATGTTGTACCACTCAATCCTGCCAGTCTTCAGTTACAGATAGCTCCAGAGGTTACTACATTTATTCATCCATAAATTACATGTCTCCCAGCAATCCTTTCCAATTCTACCCCTCACTAAACCAGGGATCTATCTCTTCTGAATTAATTTTATATTAAGTATTTCCTTAATCTTACCTTTCACCTCCTTATTACAATTAATGTAAATTAAATTTCTGACTTATTCCAGTTTATTTGTAAACCTGTTACTTCACCAAAATCTTCAAAATAAACCTTAATATTCTCCATAGCCCTTAATAGTTAACAAAGTATCATCAGCAAATAGGTTAACCTTAATATCTTCTTTAAAAATAGACTAGCAAGGGTACCTGGACTTCATGCTGGGCGGGCTGGGGTGTGTGTGTTGTTGGGTGAGCTACAGGGGTGTTTGTGGCCTCTCCCCACTCTGTTCCTTTTGTCCTGCGTGCCTTTCATTGTCGCTGTGGCCGGGTGTGGGTGGTTTCCCCGTGGGCCTGAACATAGTTGTGGCCAGTGTGGTTTGGGCTGGAACTGGGGTGGCGCACGCATCCCTTCCTCTCTCTGGGTCTCTGCCTGTCTCTCTCTTTCTGTGTTTCTCTATCTATGTCAGTCACAGACACACACAGAGGGGGAATGGGACTTACAGGATCGGCTCCAGGGGTGTTTGAAGGCCTGCCGGACATGTATGTTACATCTCTTCCTTATAGGTTACTAGCTGATTGCCCGGCCTTGCCGGGGTGTGTGTGTTAAAAAATTTTTAATTGTGGGAAGGTATATCCCTTCTTATGAAATGTTTATCTGGTGTGTGTGTGTGTGTGTGTGTGTGTGTGTGTGTGTGTGTGTGTGTGTGTGTGTGTGTGTGTGTGTGAGTGTGTGTGTGTGTGTGTGTGTGTGTCACAGCATTGATGTACATTGAAAGTGTTTCATTCCAGGGCTGTAGAGGATTAAATGGAATGGGTTTGTTCCATCCACATCAGGACCTTGCCCCATCAGTCATTCATTCTCAAGTTCAACCAATCACAGTCCAACATGCAAATCAGCTCTCTCCAACATTCTGTTTCCAGGCTTGGCTATTAAACTGCCATTTTTCTCCCATGGCACCATGGGAGTTGTAGTTTCTGTTCTTTTCCCCATTTTGTGTGGGGCTCAGGCCCCACTCTTGGCGCCCGGACCGTTACAGGGATGGTCTCAGTTGGGCAAGGTATGTGTGCATGGCACATTATGAGATAGGCTGGATGGGTGTGGACATGCATTCCGGACACGCATGACCACATCCCTTTCTTATAGGTTAAGAAGAAGATGATGATCTCAGGAATTCCAGGACCTTTCCCTATCAGTCATTCACTCTCAACCAATCACAGTCCAACATGCAAATCAGCTCTTTCCAACATTCCATTTTTCCTCCAAGGCACCTTGGGAGTTGTAGTTCCCATTCTTTTCCCCATTTTGTGGGGTGCAGGCCCCACTCTCGGCCTCTGGACCCTCGTGGGGCTGATCTCAGTGTCGTTAGGTAGGTGTGTATGAAGCATCAAAGGACAGACTCCAGGGGTGTGGGAGCCTTTCCCGAACACGTACCTTACATCTCTTCCTTATAGGTTAAGATTCTCCATATATTCTTCAACTTCCTGAAATTCTATATGAGCTCAAATTAACTCATTTACACTATTTATAATATCAGGAATATCTCTCATATGATTAACAATATAATAAAATCTTATGTTGGGATAACTAATCTTCCCTCCTTTTGCAGTAAATACCACAATTTTAAATTTATTCTTGATTTTTTTATCACCATTACAAAATTTATTATATTCTGCCAATCTTTTAATTCTGCATCTGTTACCATTATTGATAACATGCAAAACAAAAATTTAATACAGGGTATAATCTTCATTTTACAAATACAGTAGTAATTAACCAATTAACCTTTTTAAAATCTTACAAAATTTTTAGTAATACTTATATCCAAACACTTAATATCTAATTTTTAATATTAAAATTTCCCTTAATCTTATCTTTCTTCCTTCTTAGCACAATTAAATTACATCATTCCTGACTTAATCTAATTTATTTGTAAATTTCATCAAAATCTTTCAAATAAACCTTAATATTCTCCATATCTCTTAATGGCTCTTCAAAAGTTTACAATAATCTGCTAACAAATTAATCTCATTTTTAGGTCTTATTATTTTTATTAATCCATCTTCCTTTATAACATTTGCTAGTAATTATATCAGTAATATAAATAAAACTAGAGCTAAGAGAATCTTTACCTAGTGCCTCAGCCTAAGATTTGTCCAGTAATACTATCATTTACTATCACTGATGCCACATTTTCTGAGTATATACTGTATAATTATATAACTGAATATGATTGTTTTAAAATACTGTATGTTGAAATCTTTCTCTGGACCCTATCATTTCTATCATCTTAAGGCTGCCCATTCCACTGAATCAAATGCTTTAAAAATATCTAAAGTCACTATCCTCACTTTCAATTTATTATAATTTATCCTATAAACTATGCTGGATTCTGTCTTAGTTAAGTCAGCCATCTGTCTTCCACTATGTTCTTTCTTTGTGTATTTATCTATAAACCCATTCATTCTTTTACACATTAATGTTGTTAAAAGAACTATACTCTAAAGCAGAGGTTGGCAACTTTGACCTTCCAGATGTTGGTGGTCTGCAACCTGTGTAATTTAACATGTTGCCAGACAACAGCATCTGTCAGGGAAGGACCACAATTGCACATCTTTGGTTTAAGTTATTAAAATAAAGCATCAGAAATAATATTGGAGAACATACTGCAGAGATAATGGGACAGTAATTCCAGGCAAGATACTTGTGAATGCATTTTCCAGTTTAAAGAGGCTTTTAATGATGACCTTTCAGAGTGGTTTGGCAGAAGAAAATTAAAATGGCTGCCTTTTAATGTCAACTCAGACAGCTTTTTCTGAATGAAATAATGATCATTTCCTCTAAAATGTCAGATCCAGTTCAATGTAGTACTTTAGGCTGGAATTAGGATTCCATTCATCTGCAGCATGGGTCCTATTTAGTTACTATATTGTGGGCTGCGTTTGCCACAAGCAATATGAAAAACAGTCTTTTCCCTGGCATCCTCATGCAGGGTGGATGATGAAACTAATATACTTTACACTTATTTTTAATATCATGCTAAAACCTGAACCTTATCAAATGTTTGCACAGAGCTCAATTAATGAGAATAAATTGAAAATTAGAGTAGAATATGACATGATGCTTTTATTAGATTAAATATATTTCCAGGCTTAAATTTGCCACAGAAGACCAGTTTATTCCTGTGAGATTTCAGCTTGTGTGTTTTCCTCTCCTGAAATAGTGAGATATAATTTTAAAAAGGAATGCCAGCCTCTGTGAATAATTTCTTAGGCAACCTATGGCATGTTATATTGGGGAAATATGATTTCTCCTCCTCCTGTGCACTTTCTAAAGACAGATTGGTTGTTGCAATTATGTGCTGATCATTCCTTTAGCAAAGAGTACCTTAAGCTATAGTAACATCAGAATATATAAATGAAGAGCCATTTTGGTTTGGTGAGGAGCAAACAAGACGTCCTCTGAGCAGTCCTGGGTTCAATTGAGGGGAGTAGGGATGAGAATGAAAGCGCGGCGCCAAAATGGCCGCCGCGCTCTTTGCGGCCCCCCCCACCCGGACTCAGACATCCGGGTGAGTTAGGGGGCGTGGCCACCCCTCTATAAAAGGGGTGGGCACGAGGCAGCCGAGCTGCCATTTTATAATAGCGACGGAGAGGAGAAGTTTTCTCCGTCGCTGTTCCTTCTATTCTTCGGCTCTTTAGCCCTTGGCTTTCCCAGCTGGGAAGGAAGAAGTTGCACAGAGCCTTTGGCTTGCTTGCTCTGTGTTTTGGCATCGGTTGATCCCTGGACAGGGATCCTGCTATTGCTATCGATATGCCTCCCAAACGGAAGGCCCCGGCGACAAAACCGCGGTCAACGGGGAGGACTTTTGCTGGCCCTGCGCAACGCGGGGGGCAGCCCGCAGGTCGGAGGACCAGGGCTGCGCCCACGCGGCAGGGCACTACCTCCACCGATACTGGTGGGGCGATTCAGGCTGCTTTGCCCTCGGCTAGCCAGCCTTCAACCGGCCCTTCTGGGACTTTGGCTCTCGGCCCGCAGTTGCCGGCCATGGGTCCAGTCAGGGGGGGGGGGGCGGTGCTGGTGCACAGCACGTTCCCCCTCCGGCCCCTCATGGGCCGGAGTTTTGGGCATGGCCCTATTCGGGCCCAGGCTCTCAATTTGGGGTTCCTGGTCAAATGCCTGGTGGGCCGTCCGGCCCACCCGGCCCACTTTATAATGGGGGATCTGTGGCAGTTGATGCATTGCTAACGCGTTTAGCTGTGCTCGAGGCATCCTTGGGGATTGCACGCAACCCCATGTCAGGTGGCCCTTCTCTCTCTGCGGGGGGCCTTTCGGGTTCACCGGCTACCTCGACGGCCACCACACTGCAACAAGCGGCCAGCCGGGTTGAGCTGCTTGAGACGCTCCGGCCTGCCCCTGCCGGTGTCTCGCAGCTCCCTGTTCGTCCAGAGCTACAGCAGGAGAGTGGTCAGGTGTGGCCCCAGAGCTCAATCACGGTCGCGAGCTCCGACGCCCGCCGTGGGCCGGAACCCCCAGTGGGGGTGGCTCACAGGGGTGCACCTAGTGAGTATCAGGTTCAAGTTAATGCACCCACATCACAGTCCACTTCCAATGCTGGGGTTCAGTGGGCATGGCCTCGTCAAGTTGAGGCGAGTGGGCATCAGTTGCCATCCTATCCCAGTGCCCCTTGGTTCCATACTGGTACAGCGTTGGGGGTGGGGGTTTCCGCCCCCGGGGCAGTGCCGGGCATCGCAGGGACTATCCAGGTTCCGCTGTGTATGCCCCGTGTACCTAATGTGCCGGTGACGGCCTTGCCGATGGCTGGTTATTCGTTGCCCCTTGGTGATCATTTGTCCCAGGTCATGAGGGAAAAGATTTGGCGGGGGGAGTACGTGGATATATTCTCCCTATTGAACCGTGAGCCCACTAAGGAGGAGAAAGAGGGACAGGATGACAGAGACAAAGAGTTGTCCCGCCGTCGTAAGCCACCACGCACCTGGGCCAACTGGTTGCCCGCATATCTTATTTATATGGCGGTGTACCTTAGGGCCCGGCCTGACCTGGCCATTCCTATGGTCCAATATTTGGACAATATTTACAGGGCGATGGTGGATTTTCCTGGCCCATCGTGGTTGGCTTACGATGAGGAATTTAGAATGAGGGTGCCCTTGCACCCGGAGATGAGATGGGATGAGCCCTGTCAGAAATTGTGGCTATTGTACATGACCCCCACGTGTCCTGCGCCTGGGAATAGGTACCATTGTGGTCATGCCGTTCAGCGAGCTGCTCCAACGCAGGCTTCCCGCCAGCTGGCGGGGCAGGGGGTTCCAGCCCGCTTGCTGTGTTGGAGCTTCTCGGCTAGCGGTGTGTGCAATAAGCGGCAGTGCCGATACAAACATGAGTGTCCCTCTTGCGCTGGCCCCCACGTTGCCGCCGCGTGCCCGCGGGCCGGTGGGTCACGGGGCAGAGGTAGGGGTGGACAGGGAGCGGGCAGAGCTTCTGCTGATGGAGCTAGCCAGACGAAAGGTCCCCTCCCCAGTTAATGTGTATATGTAGGAGCGATGGCTCTCAACTTATCCAAGGAGAGAGGACGCGAGGTACCTCCTCGAGGGTTTTCAGTGGGGCTTCCGAATACCATTTAAAGGAGTGCGGGGACCCCAAGATGCACCCAATTTACTGTCCCTGAAGGGTAGAGAAGAGGTGGCTGCCCTGAGCATTGCTAAGGAGGTTGAGGCCAAGAGGGTGGCAGGCCCCTTTTCTGTACCACCCTTTCCCAACCTGAAGGTCTCCCCTCTGGGGTTGGTGCCCAAAAAGGCCCCGGGGGAATTTCATTTAATCCACCATTTATCGTACCCGGCGGGTTATTCTGTCAATGATGCTATCCCTGATGACCTTTGTTCGGTCAGGTATACGTCCTTTGACCAAGCCCTGCGAATGGTGCGCCCTTGTGGTCCCAGTGCCCTCCTGGCAAAATGCGACATTAAATCGGCATTCCGATTGTTGCCAGTGCACCCGGAGGACTTTGAGCTATTGGGTTTTAGATTCCAAGGGAAGTTTTATGTGGATAAGGCCATGCCTTTTGGCTGCTCTATATCCTGTTCAGCATTTGAACATTTTAGCACTTTCCTTCAGTGGGCCTTTGTTCGCAGGTCCGGGTCTCGGTCTGTAGCCCATTACCTCGATGACTTTTTGTTCAGGGGTGAACGGGGCTCGGACACGTGCACGCGTCTCCTCACCACATTTCAGACGCTAATGCAGGAACTGGGTGTCCCTTTAGCGCCCGAAAAGACCGAGGGCCCATCCACTACCCTCACATTTCTGGGTATTGAAATTGACACGGTCGCACGGGCATCCCGGTTACCCATCGATAAGGTCACCCGGATCTCCGCGATGGTTTTGGCCCTGATGGCTAAACGTAAAGTGTCACTTCGTGAGCTTCAGGTGCTACATGGCCATCTTAACTTTGCCTGCAGGGTGGTCACGCCTGGCAGGGCATTTGCCCGGCGCCTATGCGATGCCATGTCTGGCCTGTCAAGGCGCCATCACAGGGTCCGACTAACCAGGGGCATGCGGGCTGACCTTTTGGTTTGGCTCACATTCCTGCGGGACTTCAATGGGGTCTCCTTTTGGAGATCCGACCTTTTAGTTTCCCCTAGGTTTCAAGTTCAGTCGGATGCCTCCGGCTCCCTGGGATATGGGATTTACTTCCAGGGGAGGTGGGCTTATGGCCAATGGCCTCCAGCATGGCGGGGCACGGATCGCCTCCACGATCTTACATTCCTTGAGTTTTTTCCAATCCTGGGAGCTATGGTGCTATGGGGCGAGGAGTGGGCCGACTCTGTGGTTCACTTTTGGTGCGACAATGCTGCGGTAGTGCACATTGTCAATGCCCAGACGTCTAAATCACCCAGGGTGATGGCTTTAGTTCACCAATTCGTGTTACGCAGCCTACGCCTCAATGTGCTTTTTAGGGCCAGACATGTACCAGGCATTAATAATGATATCGCCGATGCTTTATCCCGCCTGCAGATCCCCCGGTTCCGCGCCTTGGCTCCGGACGCAGAGGAATTCCCCTCGCCACTCCCGGCCGAGATTTGGACATTTGGCAAGGAGAGGTGAACCGGGCGATCGGCATGTCCTTGGCACCCCGCACACGTAAGGCGTATCATCATGCTCTCGTTCAATTTATAAATTTCCGTGTGCAACTTCAGTTGCCCGAAGTGTGGCCCATTCCAGTGGAACAAGTTTTACAATTCATGGTTTATTTACACAGTCAGGGCCTCGCTCCCCGCACTATAGCATCCAGGCTGTAGGCACTGGCATTTATTGCCAAGGTGAGGCGTTTTGCTGACAGCATGAACGATTTCCGCATACGGCATGTTTTGGAGGGGTGGACACGGGAGCGTGGCCGCCGCCCGGATACTCGTCACCCAATTTCCCCAGGGGTGCTTACCCACCTTGCACGAGGCTGGCCTAACCTATGTTTTGACAGATATGAGGCAGCTCTTTTTCATGCGGCTACCACGGTGGCCTTCTTTGGAGCGCTCCGCATCAGTGAGTTGGTGCTACTGTCTAAGGCGGATGTGATTCGTAGGGCACTGGAACTCGACGATGTCTATATTTCTAATGAGTGGGCTCAGTTGAGGATACGGTCCTCAAAAGTTGATCAGCATGGCGTAGGCAGTGGAGTTAGACTGCTACGATGTTCCATTGCAGACATCTGTCCGGTTGGTGCCCTACAGGAGTTCTTGGCTGTGCGTGGCATGCACCCTGGCCCGTTTTTCTGCCACCAGGATGGGTCTCCCCTTACTAAATTTCAATTTTGGAAGGTGACCGGTATGGCACTATCCAGTGTTGGCCTCCCAGGGGCTCGTTACTGCACCCATTCATTTAGAATAGGTGCTGCTTCAACTGCAGCTGCATTTGGGTACTCTGAAGCTGATATACGCCGTATGGGAAGGTGGGGATCTATGCGTTTTGCATTATATGTTCGCCCTCTTCAGGCATGAGTACCAGTTAAGTCACTGTTCTCTTTTTTCTCTTACAGACCCTGTGTGTCCCCGCACACCGGTGGCAGTATGGCTGGTGGGCCACAGTTACATGCACTGGGCAGCGCAGTATGCTGCGGCGACAGAGTGGGGACCCCAGCTTGGACTGCGTGCAGCCGCATGCATACGTTGGTACGGTAAGCGTGGAATGAGATGGCGGGAACTGTTGCCATTCCTTTTCTCCATCAGGGATGCTGAACCGCCTGATGTCCTTGTACTGCACCTCGGGGGCAATGACCTAGGCCAGGTCACTGGCCTTTCTTTAAAATTCACGATTTGCAGTGACCTAGCTTATTTGCATTATGTGTGGCCGGCCACAAGGCTGCTATGGTCGGACATCATACCACGTCACGCTTACAGGGGAGGTATTGACCTCCGTGCCCTTGACCGTGCTCGTCGCTCAGTGAACAGGGAAGTTGCCCGGTTCGTGGCAGACAAGGGTTTGGGGATGGTCATCCGACACCCCACCATTAGTTTACAAAATTATGATCTGTATGCAGGGGATGGGGTCCACCTGTCGGCTAGAGGTATGAACCTCTTTCTGGAAGATTTGCAAGCAGGCCTGTTGACCGAGCTGATGGTCGGGGGGGGGGGGGGGGGGGGCGGTGAGTCTTCATTGAAGCCTCCCCGTGTGGCGGGTAGCACTGGTAAGGTAAAGATTTATGACCCATAGGTATCCGGCAGGTTCGCAATTGACTGGCCAACACTTAGACAGGTACAGGTGTAATAACGTTGACCGGTCAACGATGAACCAGGCAAGGGGTGATGGCAGGAGCTTGTCAGCATGCATCACCCCGTGATTTGATGGATACACGTCAGAGGGTAGGGTCAGTAGATAGTTTATTGACTACGGTCAACAATTTGTTTGTGTCACAAACAAATTGATACAAATGGATACATTGTAGCCAATTGCCATTGGCAATTTTGGGAGGAACCTTACCAGTGTTACTGCGGCCTGCTTGCCTTAAGAATTATAATTGGATGAGTACCAATTGAAAGTTATAATTCGGACTAGGGCATTATTCAATAAAAGTGGCCCAATGCCTTTATACATATACCGGTGTCTGAGTCTTTCTTTGGGGGGTGCGCCTGCAAAGCATTTATGTGATTTCTGAACATGCACAATAGATACAGAATGCTGCCTGACTGATGATGAAAAGATGGTGGAGTAACAAGAGATGAGGAAACACAAGACAGCCAGTGGAGTATTCAGAACTGGAACACTTTGAACATATTATTTTAGGGTCCACCTGCTTAAACTCTTTTTATTATAATTCTGTGTGCCAGTCATTAAGGACAAATGGGCAGATCCTAGTTTATATTTATATATCACACAGAGTCTCTCTCTCTCTCTCATTCAGACACACACACACACACACATGACTGATCCGGAACCCACTGTCTTGTGCATTGTCTTGTACACACACACACAGACACACACTCCCTGTCTCTCTCTGTCTCTCTCTCACACAGCATTGAAAGTGTTTCGTTCCAGGGCTGTAGATGCTTAAATGGAATGGGTTTGTTCCATCCACATCAGGGCCTTGCCCCATCAGTCATTCACTCTCAAGTTCAACCAATTGCAGTTCAACATGCAAATCAGCTCTCTCCAAAGGCCTGGCTAGATTTTCTCCCAACCAATCACAGTCCAACATGCAAATCAGCTCTTTCCAACATTTTGTTTCCAGGCCTGGCTGTTAAACTGCCGTTTTTCTCCCATGGCACCATGGGAGTTGTAGTTTCCATTCTTTCCCCATTTTGTGGGGCTTAGGCCCCACTCTCCGCCTCCGGACCCTCACGGGGATGGTCCCAGTTTGGCAAGGTAAGTGTGGCCGGCTCATTACAGGATAGGCTGAACGGGTGCGGACACGCACCACCACATCCCTTTCTTATAGGTTAAGTTCTCCTGACAGCCATCCAGCTCCAATATAAAATAGTGGTGAGACTAGAAAAAATAGCAGTATAAGATACAATCTCCATAATCAAATGTTGAAAAGGTTTGGGCCCTTACCATTTCCCAGCATTTGGAATTTACGTGAAAATGGTAGATTCCTAACACATGTTAAACTGTTCACAAATTATTGTTGTGGACTTGAATATGGGCAAGATGAATTCAAGGGGAATTTTAAACAGATGTAAAAGGGGGGGATGTTTTTGTTTTCTTTCCTAAGATGTTCCACATTTGAAATATTTTTAAGAATAAAGAAATGAAAGTTAGATTGAAGATACAATATGTACACTATATTCTTACCCAGGAAAAAGAAACAACCACCTCCTTGCATTGACCTTCTGCCTCTCAGCTGCTTTGTCTTTTATTGTTAAACTGAGCACTAGTCCATAAGCCTTGAAGCTATTACCTGAGATGGAAAGGAAAAATTAATGGAGAGAGACAGAGGGCAGTGTCTTGTCTTGTTTCTTTATTTTCAATACGAGAGGCAACACTGCAATGTAGTCCATTGCCTGTGAGCCTCCAAGCTTTGATTTGGGTTATGAAGAATTTATCAGAATGCAGGACGAGAGCTGGAATCAATAATGGCTTTTGGGGGCCTGGGGAGAAGAAAGACAGCCACTAAGTTACTTGCAATGATGACCTTTTACTCAGTGGCAATTACCATACCTGTAACCTGCTCAAAGAAATAAGCTTTATCGGATTACTGCAAGTCGCTGCAGAAAACAAATGCATTAGTACACGTTTTAGATCCTTCTCAGAACTAGGGCTCTGCTGTCAGCCAGTTAGACAAGGGCCTCAGGTTTCAGCCTTCATGAAAAGGCACCAAACCATTATTTACTAATTTATTGTTACTATATCCCCTGCCCCCACCAAGGTAGTAGAAATAGACGCTTATAGGAGTTTCTACTGCCATTGCAGAGTAGTATGTCAACACTTAGGTAAATCTCACTGACCCAATGGTTCTACTCTAGCCGGACTAGTGACTGGGTTCCCTTAGGGTGTCATGGTACCATTTCTGGTTTGTCTCAGGCACTAAAATGTCTTAAACTGGCCATGCTTGAAACAACAACATGAGGATAACTTGTAGATGCACATCTTAGGCAATAAAAAAAACATAGCAAGAATTGTATGTTGGAGGTGCTGTGCTACAAATCCTTTACTAGGTATTTTCACAGCATTCTATTTCCTTTTTTTGTTTTGGCAATAGAGCAGGGAAAGTGTCTTATTGTCTGCTCTGAATTAGATTTGGTCTGAAATAGTCATGCTAGTTTGATTGTTTAATGAAATAAATGCAGCTGGAAAAAGGTCATATATAAAGAGAATATACCATATATACTTAAGTATAAGCTGAGTTTTTTAGCTCCAAAAAGAAGCCCCCAAATGGGGACATAGCTTACACACAGGTCAATGATGATAAGAGTCCCAAGACCATGCCGGATTGAGATGCACCAACAATTTAATTAATTTTACCATATTTTCATGTATTTTGGTTATTGAAACACACTAGCAGCTGCAGCATTTTCCACCCTCAGTTTATACTCGGGTCAAACTATTTTCCTGGGGTTTCAGGTCAAAATTAAGTACCTCGGCTTATGTTTGGGTAAGCTTATACTCGAGTATATAGGGTATTAAAATCTCCTGCCTTAATTTGTTTTACTTAAATAATATAATAGAGTTGCATACTTACAGAGGAGCCAACTCTCCACGTCTCTGCATTGTGCATCTAGATCTGTACAGAGAGGGAATGGACAGTCTCATCTTGTAGTGGATTCTGGATAATTCTGCTAAGCCTCACTTTCAAGAGTGCACATGACACAATGATATAGTGATGCATCATAATTAAGGATGGTAAGATGTGTCAATTTCAGTTTCTCATTTTTGGACACCACATACATTTTATTGTGTCTTCCAATTACAGTAGCTGGCAATTTTTTTAAATAAAAAAGATTGCTTGAGAATGGATGCATATTTCCCTCAAAATATACATTTGTGTTCATTATCTTGCCTAATGTATGTGATTTTGTAAGCAGTTAAAATGAAATGTTGCACTGTCAAGTCAGCTCTGAGGTATGGTGACCCACCTGGAGTTTTCTTGGTAAAGCATTCAGAAAATATTTACTAGTCTCTCCTACTGGTGGCATTCGGAGACTGTATTAACTTCTCCAAGGCCACTCAGGTGGATGGACACAGAATCCCATCAAATGTATGTATTCTAGGTGATCTCATCTGGACCTTTTCCAGGGAAGCACAACAGATATTGTTTGAGAATGGCTGTTCATGAAGTTTATCTTATTGTGGTTATTTTAACTGGTTGTGGATGTATTTATTTTTAATAGTATTATGGTCTTGTTTGTTGTTTTTATTGTGCTGCAGTGGCTCAGTGGTTAGGAAGCTCAACTTGTTAGCTGAAAGGCAGGCAAGTCAGTAGTTCGAGACCTGGGAACTGCATGACAGATTGAGCACCCGTCTCTGTCCTAGCTCTTGGGGACATGAAAAGAGCCTCAATCAGGCATCCCCTGAGCAGAGTTTCTCCTGCAAAAAATCCTTTCAACCCAGAATAATTTCTGACACAAAATAATAATAATAATAATAATAATAATAATAATAATAATAATAATAATTATTATTATTATTATTATTATTATTATTATTATTATTATTATTATTATTATTATTATTATTGAAAGCTGCCATGAGTACTACCCAATAGTGGAAAAATAGAGTGTAAATGTATTTATCAGTTTATGATGTACAAATGGAGGCAGCTGTACCTTGTCATACAGGATAAGAAAAAGTCAAGTCTACTAGTGAGGCTGCCTTTACTGTATGACTTGTCAAACCATACAGAAGCCCTGCCTTCATCTGCCTAAGATGCCCATATTTCAAAATAATTTGCATTGGAGGTTAATATTAAGATTTGGGCTGTGTACTTGCTTGATTATTTATTGCTAGTTTTACATATGTGCTGCAACACACACATACACACACCACTGATTAAACTTGGAGGATTTGGGTAGATAGAGAAGGGTCTGAATAAACCCTGAATCTAAGAATAACCTGATTCTTGTAATGTCTCACATCAAAGGAGAAAATAATAATGAGAAAATACAACCATTCTAAATTAACTTTCAAGTTTAATGCAATGTTCAAAATTTTGTATTTGCACTTTGAAGTTTCCTTCTGCAAAGTCATGCAGAAAAGGGTCGAATGAAGCAAAATGAGCAGCTTCTTTTTAAAATTAAGGCCTTGATCACAAGGACTGAGAAGCTTGTTAGTGTTCCTTAGCTTTATCTTTATTTCTCCACTCTGTTTTTATTCCTAGCTTCACTAGGAAACTTCAAAGTTAATTGCTTAATCAGTACATTCAGCGGGACATGGATGCATAGTTTATTGAATAAGAATGGGCTTTGGCTTGTCAGGGAAGATTATAACACATATCCAAATGCTTTACTTAAACCATTTACAGTACTGTACTTTGGAAACAAAGCTCTATGCATACATTTTTTGTTGTTGTTCAGTCAAAAAGTCGAGTCTGACCCTTTGCAACCCCATGGACCACAGCACGCTAGGCCATACCTATCAAGTACCCTGGATTGGCTGGGATTTCCTGTATTTCTGCACCACTAACTCTACTTTCCCGCCATCATCCCGTAATTTGGCTGGTGGGGAAAGTAGTTACTGCGCATGCGCAGTACCCTTCTGTGCATGCGCAGAACCCTTCTGCGCATGTGCAGAACCCTTCTGCACATGTGCAGAACCCTTCTGCACATGTGCAGAACCATCTGCACAGAAGGGTTCTGCACAGAAGGGTTCTGCACAGGCCCCATATTTTCCGGAGCTGCACTTGACAGGTATGGGCAGGGCCAGCTGGAATTTCTACTACCATACCAAACATACCAGGGAATACCAGCTGAATCCCACCACTGGGTAGAACTAATTTATATTTGCTCCAGAGTAGCTCTACCTGTATAGTAGGAGGCAAGATCTACTCTGCAGTAAGGTTGATATACTGTAATCCTATGTGATTTCCAACCCTTCCCAGCTGCCTCATCCTGTAGTCTGCTGGATTAAAATAATAAAGGCTGGAACAAAACAGGGGTTCAGTTGGTGTATTTCCCATAGCCAACAGTCTGGACCAGCTCAGGTAGGCTGGATGTGTATGTGTGCCAGGTTCTCCTTGGCTTCTTATGCCAAATGGCTTGAACACCCATGCTGAAACCACTTTGTAGAAAACGCCCAGGACTTTGTTTCCTCCATGACATCCATGCTGGTCCCCACTCATGCTTCAAGTGGCACTGTGGAGCTGGTTTGCCACTTTGAGAAGATTGCGAGCTTGGTGTGGAGGAACTTTCTTATAGAGTTTAAAGTTACTAGGACACAACAGTCTTCACAAGGGTGGCATAACTAATATGTTTGGACCTTGGGGGCTTTCCTAGCATTAGAGGGCTTTGGGGGACTTTCCTAGCATTAGAACAATGATTCTGCCAAAACCCTGGTTAACTTCTCAAATGGCCCAGAAAGCAGACATGGTCACTCCTAGTCCTAAGCATATCTTTTTACTGAGTAATTCCAAACTAGCCCCTGGTTTTCTAAGGCATTGCATATGATGAAACTAGTGCAACAGTCACTAGAGTAGTGATGGTAGAAAACATGAAAGAATGCTGGTTTCAAATGAAAGGCATATCCCATCACTGACAGTGGATAAATTCTTCTTGTCTGCCATCATTGCATCGGCAAAATTTTCAAATGGTCAAAGATCTATCACACTGTGCACCATCAAAGAAGAGTGCAGATTTCCACAAGTACACACACAGAGCAGCAAAATACAGCTTGCAAATTATGTAACTATGCAATTAAATTGATTTGCACACAGGTTTCCAAGAGCAGTCCTGAACATTTTCATTCCATGGTGGAACAGTCCTGCAGATATGTTTTAATTATCACGACAGCATCCAGTAGCACCTGTCCCATCATCTGTATTCACATTGATCAAAAAGACTGACATCTGAAAAACTGAATTCAAGATCTGTCTCTGTAACAGGTATTCTTGTTTATTCAGCTATCTGGGCATCCAGTTTCCTTTCTCCAGTGCTATTCAGAACAATTGTTATGGAAATGATATGTAGAAAATGGGCACTATTCAGAACAAATCTGAAGTTTATTTTAGAAAGGAAACGTCAGAAGCACATTGCATAAAATCTGTTAAGAATATACATTTATACAAATATAAAACAACAAAATGAGTTTATCAAGGCTATTCCCAGGCTGCACTCTGTTTGTCTATGAAAGATTATCAATTAGAGGAACTGTGCTCCTGTTATTAATTGAAATATGCTTTCAAGCTGTTAAATCTCATGGTCTGGCAATTACACTTGACCTACTTATGAAGATCTATGCCAAGTAATAAAATTTATCTTGGCCCCTACAGTCCTTCTAATCATTGGATGAGTCATGTACCTCTTGCTTTGCATAGCAGTGTAATTCCTGTCTTCTCCCACTTAAGAGCTGGCACTTTGGGGCATAGAAGCCTATATTCTGATGTATGTTGGCAGCTCAGTGTAGAATTGCAGAATCTTTACTAACCAGTACTTCATGAGAGCTGGAAGGAAAGGGGAGTGCTTTTGTTCCCAGTTAGCTTCAGCCTCTCCCACAACAAGCGAAAATTACAATAAACTATGCAAAGTGGGGGAAAAGTCAAATTAATTATGTAAACCATCTGTTCCATTTTGCATAATTTACACAAATTGCATAATGCAGCTTCTTGTACCATAGAATTTAGATTGCTTGGATGCAGAAGTTTCTATATCACCTAGGTTGCTTGCCATGCAAGCATTACTGTATGATAGCAGCCAAGTGCCATAACCTACAAGGTCTCCAGACATAAATATAGCTAATACCATTAAACGCCACATTGTGTATGATGAACTAAGTCAGCAAATCTAACTGGGCTCAAGCAAAAGGCCTCCTAATGGGCACCTTCTGACATACAGGAGAACCTTGGTGAAGAGACCAGTGGGAGGAAGCAATGGCAGGCAAATGGTCACAGTATCATAACATGTAGTAAGTGTTTTTAAACAACCCACAATGCCAATATACACCAGTGTTCTGTACCATTCCTAGCAATTTAAAATGGTTGATAATCGGTGCTTTATTCAGTAGGAGTCCAAAAGTAGGAGTCAACACCTCTGCATCCCAGTAACAGTTCAATGCTAGTGTTCTTTAAATAACTAGTGGGAACCTTCAACACAGAATTCTGGGATTCGATGAAGAAACCATAACCAGTAAATGTACAGTGCAACCAATAAAAATGTGCATGCATTTAAAGTCAATGTATGCCACTTCTATATACTTTCTAAGTGGCTACATCTTGAGCAGTGTTTTACCACATTTGAAAACCAGACCTTATATCAAAACATGACTAATGAGGTTTCACTTTGGGCTTTCTGTTTTGTTTCAGAATTCTGTGTTAAATGGGATTTAGTTTTATCTTCTTACTGGATTTAATGTTTAGTTTTCATTTTTTTTAATTTATTAGTCCTATTTATATATGCCGCCCACTCAGGCCGAACCCGACTCAGGGCGGCATTACAACAAGTTTTAAAAACACATAAAAACACTTTAAAAGACCCATATCCCACCCACTTTAAAAGACCCATATCCCACCCACCCATCCCACCCACTATAAAAAGAAGAAGAAGAGAGAGTTCTTAATTGTTTACATAAGCCAGCAGGCGGGGGCCGTGTTCCCATTCGGGGCCCCCCACACCTGCCCTGCCAGCCAGGTCTTCAATCCTTTCCGGAAGGGCAGCAATTCTCTTTGAAGTCTTAGATCTGTTGGCAGGAGGTTCCAGAGAGTTGGTGCGGACACGGAGAAGGCCCTCCTTCGGGTGCTGGATAGATGTGCACCCCTAGCTGATGGCACTATTAGAGAGCCCCTCCGGTCCGCTCTGGTTGGACGGGCAGACACTCTTGGGACGATGCGGTCTCTAAGGTATCCTGGCCCACTGCCATATAGGGCTTTAAAGGTCAAAACCAGCACCTTGAATTGCACCCGGAGACAAACTGGTAACCAGTGCAGCTCCCGAAGTAGCGGTGAGGCATGGGCATATCGCCCACATCCCATCACCACCCGGGCTGCCGCATTCTGGACCAGCTGCAGCCTCCGAATGGTCGTCAAGGGCAGCCCCATGTAGAGCGCATTACAATAATCTAGTCGGGAAGTGACCAGAGCATGGGTGACCATAAGCAAGGAGCCCCGGTCCAGGAGCGTGCACAACTGGCGAATCACCCGAAGTTGGGCAAAAGCCCTCCTGGCCACAGCCGCTACCTGTTCTTCTAGCAGCAGCTGCGAGTCCAGAAGGACCCCCAAGTTGTGCACTGGGTCTGTCTGGAGCAAAACAGCCCCATCCAGTACCAAAGATGGTAACTCCCGGGATAACATGGGGCCCCTTATCCACAGCCACTCTGTCTTGCTGGGATTCAGCCGAAGCCCATTGGCCCCCATCCAGACCCCAATGGCCTCCAGGCATCTGGATATGATTTCAACAGCATCACTGGGGTCCCCACGGGCCGAGATGTACAACTGAGTGTCATCCACATACTGATGGTACCGCACCCCATGGGAACGAATGATCTCACACAGTGGCTTCATGTAGATGTTAAATAGGAGAGGAGAGAGCACCGAACCCTGAGGCACCCCATATTTGAGAAGCCTAGGGCTGGACCTCTCACTCTCTAACCACACCGACTGGGTACAGCCCTCCAGAAAAGAGGAAAACCAGGACAACACGGTGCCCTGGATCCCCAGTCCTTTGAGCTGTTCCAGAAGGATACCGTGGTCGATGGTATCGAAGGCCGCTGAGAGGTCAAGAAGAGCAAGGACGGATGGATAACCCCTGTCCCGCTCCCGCCAGAGATCATCCATCAGTGCGACCAATGCCGTCTCCGTACCATACCCGGGCCTGAATCCTGATTGAAAAGGGTCTAGATAATCCGCTTCCTCCAGGACACTCTGCAGCTGGCGCGCCACCGCCTTCTCCAAAACCTTACCCAGAAAGGGCAGGTTGGAAACCGGCCTGTAGTTGTTAAGGACAGCTGGGTCAAGGGATATTTTCTTCAGGAGGGGGCGCACCAAAGCATGTTTTAGTGGTGCAGGAAATACCCCCTCCCGTAATGATGCATTTATTATCCCCCCGACCCAGCCACCTGTCACCACCTTGGAGGCTTTCACCAACCAGGTGGGACAAGGGTCCAAAGGACATGTAGTGGCACGCACAGCTGCAAGGAGCCTGTCCACTTCATCAGGGACAACAGGATCAAACTGATCCCAGATCGTACAGCAAGACTGTGCTCCGGTGCCCCCCGACCCTCCCCATCCACGCCGGGATTCAGCCCTGAACGAATCCGATCAATTTTCTCCACCAGATGGTCAGCAAAGTCCTCAGCCAAACCCTGCCAACCGGGCACCGATCTCCCCCTACCGAGAAGGGACCTGGTTACCCGGAACAGGGCGGCTGGGCGGTTATCAGCGGAGGCAATAAGGGTGGTGAAGTATTGCTGCCTCACCACCCCCATCGCCACTAGGTAGGCCCTAATAGCAGCTCTAGCTAGTGTCCAATCGGAGTCATCCTGGGTCTTCACCCAGTGGCGCTCTAGGCGTCTCTTTGCCTGTTTGAGTTCCCGCAGTTCATCCATGAACCACGGGGATGACCTAACCCCACGGGCGCAGAGTGGCGCGATTTCATCCAAGGCTGCTGTTGCCGTCCTGTTCCACAGGTCGACAAGTGCCTCGGGTGAATCGTGTAGCCGATCCAGAGGAACATCCCCCAGTTCCCTCTGGAATCCATCTGGATCTATTAGTCGCCGAGGGCGGGCCATTTTAATAGGCCCTGCCTCCCTACGATGAAGCGTCACCCCCAGAAAGTCAAGAGTCACCAGATAGTGATCTGACCATGGCACAGGTGAGATGACTAAGTCCTGTAATCTCAGATCACTCTGCCACTGCTCCAACAAGAAAACTAAGTCTGGCATGTGACCACTGCCCCTGGTCGGACCCCGAACTACCTGAGTCAGGCCCATGGCTGCCATGGAAGCCATGAACTCCCTTGCCACCTCAGAAGCCATCCCCAATGATGGCAAATTGAAGTCCCCCAGAACCATAAGCCTCGGGAACTCCCAATGCCAGCATCGAGGCAGCTTCGAGGAGCTCAGGCAGGGCATCCTTTACCCTGCAAGGGGGCAGGTACAGGAGTAAGATCCCCAACTGACCCTTGGGGCCCAACCATAGAAGCAGGGCCTCACAACCAGACACTTGTGGAGCAGTGGCCCTAGCAATTCCCAAAGACTCCCTGGCAACAATGGCGACACCACCGCCCCTCCCCTCACCTCTAGGCTGGTGCCAAATACCGAACCCGGCTGGACACATGTCCGAAAGAGGTACTCCATCCTCAGGTGTCAGCCAGGTTTCGGTGATGCATGCCAGGTCGGCCCGCCCCTCCTGGATAGAATCTTGGATCAGGGGGGCCTTATTACAGACCGATCTGGCATTCACCAGCAGCAGCCTAAGGGCGGGGTCACTCTGGATCTGCTGCTCAGGGCCCAGAGATGTACCTGCAGGGCTGGAATGAGGGACCGCACTTAAACATTGGACCCGCATTCCCCGAGTGCGGCCCGCCCCACGGTACCCGCCACACTGCCCCATGCCCGTCACAACACCTATATGGATCCCTGGAACCCCCCTAGATGGAATGCTGCCCCTCTTTGCTGGCTGGCAGGACCAACTCTCTCTCTTCCCACCCCATCCACAATCCCCCCCTGGTTCCAGCAACAAGCATGGGCTCCCGGAACGAGCAGGGAGCGCTGGCGAGCCCCGGCGTCGGCGTCTCCTTTTTCTTCCCCCCAGGTGAGGAGGGCGACAGGATTTAATCGGTGCTCCCTGGAGTCTCTGAGTCTTTCTTCAGAATCATATATTAAACCTGACAAATTATCATTACTAGTGCATGTTTTTTTGTGTGTGATTAGAGCATAGAAACATAAATAGAATAAGCCACTCCCTATGTTGCTTGACAGAAACAAACAAACAAAAAGGAATAGAGGGCTCAGGAAAAACAGAAGCAGAGCAAAAAGAAAGGTTGGACTCCGGAAGAAGGTTCCACACTGGAACAAACTTTCCAAAAAGCTGCAGACTCACTGATGATTGTCTTGCCAAAGGAAAGAGTAAGTCTGACTGCCTTATTTGCTGAAAGACTTTGGAACTGTTTTTTGCTTGTGTATGCTGACTCATTGCTTTGTCATCATACCAAAGGGGCTTTGCAACTTGTATTGTGAGCAGAACCATTTGCTCAGCCAAAGACAGCCATTTTGCTGAGCTATGTAACTTGAAAGTTAAAGACTGTGTTATTTGTGTTTGCCACACAAACTTACAAGACTATTCGCCACAGTGAACTGAACTGGGTGGCACCAAAAAGAAGTTATCTTATTTTTTGTTGCTGTTATCTTTGTTGATGTAAATATTTGAAGCCTTCTGTTTTTCACCATAAGTAAAAACTCTTTTGCACAAACAATAAGCTTCAGTCGCTGCGTTGGTCAAAGTGCCCTCCCCTTCAGCTGTGCACCCAGTGGTCACTCTGCTACACAGGGGCCATCCAACAATTACGTGATCCTTGAGGGGGGGAAAGGGGTCTGCTATCTGAATTACGGGAAATTACGGGGGATGGGGGTGGGGTTCAGGTCAAAGATTATATAATCCATTTGGAGCTGTAGTGGTTTCGAAACATGGCACATTTTTAGGTTTAAAAATTATCTCTGGGAATTTTGATCCGATTTGGGAAGATGATCTTGATGTACCCCCGACAGGAGACGACAACGACTCTTAGTCCTTATAAAGATAGTAGAAGAACACTATTGGAATTTACCTGACATCCTCATTCCTCCCTGCAAAAAAAAAAAAAATATCTTCACAAAGGGTGTGATGCATCGAGAATCCTCACCAATACGTTCTGCATTAGGCACTGATAGTGAAAAGCTCCAAAAATTAGTTTTGATACCAAAGCTCTGGATTATGTAATTTTAAAGAGGGGGGGGGGGGGTTTGAAGCAAAAATTATGGTCAGATTAGATGGGGGAGGGGGTCATTTCCCCCCCAAAAACGGATCACATAATTGTTGAATGGCCTCACATGAACAAGAAAGACCTAGGTTTAATAAATATGAGATGGCAGTACTAGCAAGTTCTTGCCAACAAAGCCACTCCTTTGCTGCTGCCAGTTTCATTTGATGTGATATTAGGGATACAGCTACAGTTCACCTAACACAGAGCCTGAGAAGTCATGAGCTGCAAATCATCTAGTAACTGATAACTTTTCTATTTTGAGGTAAAAAGGGCCTAAATAGAGGTCATAGGCCTACATTACCTGCTACAGGGGTATACAGAAAGAGCCTCCTGGAAGAATGTGGTACCACAACCGGACATACCCTGGAAATGGCAATCTTGTGTTGCTGGCTAATCTTTCTCACACAAGGTCAAGCAAAAGGAACTGCAAAATGTACTCTCCAAAAGGTGCCTTCATTTTGCCAGTTTCACGTCTGGCTTAGACAAAGAAGAACAACTTGGATTTGGTTACATATTCATATGACAGTGTTCATTTTATTCTTGCACTTGGATCTGAATTTATTATTTCATTGTAATGTTGATTCTGGCATCTTATGTTCAGCTCCATTTTAATCAGTTTGAGATGGTTCATTTTGACATTTATTGTCTACCAGTTTGGATTTGTAATATTTGGAATAAGAGTTGAACTAAACTAGTACTAAACTCTGGAGAATTTTCTCAATCCATTTAGAAATCAGTAGTCAAAAAGGAGCTCAGCTGGGCTAGATGACTTTTGTCTCAAAAGAAATCTGACAGCTTTCAGCATTCATGCTGATTTAACCCATTTAGAAACAACAAATGGGAACTGTTCTTTAGAGGTAAAGGTAGGCCACGGCTCTTATCCCCAGTGTAGTTTCTTGTCTATTCTTCCCATTTCCAGTCCTTGCTTTCCTTAATCCATTCTATCTATTATAAAAAAATTTGCAAGCACAGCTTGACTCGCAAAATTCACCACTAGGCATTTTGCACAGGCCCAAGATATCTGCAGAATATTACACCAGAAGCAGCAGGGAGTAAAGTAGTGGGGGAGAAGTGAGAGCCACTGAAAAATAACGCAGCTTGGCAGCTCTGGTGACGTACACCTGGGGGAAGTTGTATCCTCAGATTCTTCAGTAACTAGGTTTCCCTGGTCCTATCAATTAGGATCCTCCCTCTCTCTCTCTCTCTTACTCCCATGAGGTCTCAGATTAACACAGCA
Organism: Bradypodion ventrale; assembly: GCA_035047345.1. Lineage (NCBI taxonomy): Eukaryota > Metazoa > Chordata > Lepidosauria > Squamata > Chamaeleonidae > Bradypodion > Bradypodion ventrale. Next base: position 162,257,606 of record JAWDJE010000005.1, on the reverse strand, counting down.
GGCTAGATCTAAGAGGTACATTGTCAGGTAATTTAAACTGAATGAGGTTTCAGATATAGGACAATCAGAAGTGCCCCTTAATATACATCAGTTGGAGAGTAATCATGTTTCCAACCACTGCCACACAATTCACAGTAACTTAAAGCTCGTTGAAAACAGATTGCTTGATATAAAGGCTAGATTTAATAACTCAAAGGAAGCTATTTCTGGACTTACTTTGTGGTTTCCCAGCATAACCTTGCCCAAAAGATGTTTTTAAAACCTGTTTAATAAAACTCTTAATAAATCTTCAGTTATTCAAAGACTTCTTTCCCCTAGGGCTGTGATGGCAAACCTTAGCACTCCAAATGTTCTTGGACTTCAATTCCCAGAAACCCAAGCACCCTGTGAATCCACACAAATGGGTTTATTGCAATTCATCCGGCCCGCACTGCCCCCATTGCTCCCGGAAGTGGAAGTAAAACACATGTTTTACTTCCAGGTGCGTTTTACTTCCACTTCCAGGAGCGACGAGGGCAGCGTAGGCCGGATGAATCACAGTAAACCCATTCGTGTGGATTCACAGGGTGCTTGGGCTTCTGGGAATTGAAGTCCAAGAACATCTGGAGTGCTAAGGTTCACCATCATGGCCCTAGGGAATGTGAAAAGATGAACAGTTGTTTGTGAACACTTTGTGCTAGGACAGCCCTCATTTTTTTAAAAAAACTTAAGGCCGCACTGTGCTTTTTACAACTTTGTGGCACATCTGGCCCTCATCGGCTGCACTAAATTCCTTTAGGCAGCATTTTTGTATGCCATGAAAGGACAGCAAACTATTACACGCTTTGTTAATATTGTATTGGTATTTTTACTATTAAATAAACAGCTGGCTAGCTAAGGAAATTGAAGGAGATTTCTAATGTTTAAATATACCTATTTTTAAAAGGGAATCAAATTACAGAATGATAAGTTTATTGAAAGATGGGCCTTCTTTATCAATTCATGGGATGCTACAGTTAGTAAACATTGTTTTCCCTCCTACTTATTTAGCTTGATCTAAACAAATATTGATTCATTGTTTGCTTTGTGCATTTTAAAAAAAAATTTTTTCTCCTTTAAAAATGTAGCTACTGTATTTCTTTTTGGTTTTTATAGCACAAACTTTTTAATTAATTGTCACTGTTGTATTTAGTTAGGACATTTGTATCAGCAGAAAACTGAGTACAGTATTAACACCTTGATGAATCAACCGCATTTTAGAATCTAGTATCTTCTGTTTCTATAAGTCAAGCAGCTTAATCAAAAACAACTCCCCACCCCCACCCCAAATGATATGAGTATTGTCTTAGATAAGAAAGTTGTTCATGGGATCTTCATGGGTGTAAAAAATGTTGACTTCAGTGCCCATGTTTTTATTGTGTGCCACAAAGCAAAATGCATGGCAGGAAGACGCACTCTGGGTTTAAGAACCTACAGCAACTCATCGCTAGGGATACCAGAAGACGCCAAATGCTAGTGTGGAGGCAACCTTCCAGGTTACTGGTTCCACTTCTCATTAGTCAAGATGGGGAAAAGCCTGTGAAGATCTTCCACATGGCCATTGCTGCTCCTACTCTGCAGACACAAAATGTCCAGTGACCTGGTGTCCAGCCCTGCCTCTTGGTAACCAACAGGAGCAACAGTGAAAAAAAGAACAACAAATTGAGTTTATTCCCCCCCCCAATAAACTTCTTTCTACATCCTCTCAATGTTTGTTAACATATTTCTACACCTGATATTGCTTGCTATGCGTGAACATTAACCTATAGCTAGAAATGTGATTTCAAGCAACCCTGCTAACTCAAGGATTGGCTTGACCTAAAGTCATCAAAATGTTCTTTCCAACCTATGGCTTTGAAACTCCATACTTTCGGGGAGTGCTCTAAACAATACTAAGCCCCTGCCTCAAAGCACATCACAAGCAGAAGACAAGGCATGTTCTAAGGCACACAGCCACACCAAGAATTAAAAAGAACTACTAGGCCTTACTATTCTACCCAAGGAGGGGCACAGAACACAGCAGGAGAAAACACACTTTTTCTCAGTCCTGTTAAATTTTCAAGTACCTCAGTCTTAATTTCCAGAGATTTGAGGAATGTTTTATATTGCCTACAGATGCAGACTATGCTGCCTTTTAAGTAGAGGCAAAGTCTGAACAGGACACACACACACAGTCAACACTTATTTCAGTGACATGTTTTGTAGTAGTTGGAATGGCATGCAAGGTGACAACAAAAATAAGGCAACTTTCAGTTTCATCTCTTGCTGGCAGATCAAGATGGACAAGGACTTTGTCATGTTTATTATTTAGAGCATATTTTCTTCTCAATGCACCTTTTAAAACATTTGTTTTGAGCCAAGAAATGTGACATAATGTTCAGAAAAGTGCCAAAATCCAACAGCATTTGTGATCCTCCAGAAAGATAGATAAACTTGCATTAGAATCCACAAAGATTAAATTCCTCAGGCATCCCTGCTATGAATTATGGCTGGACATCATTGTGCTGTTTCCAGAGTGTTCTCAGTCTTATTCAGCAAATTCTTATGTTTGTAAACTGTGCTTCTTCTTCCGTATCTAGGCCAGACGTGAAACTTCAAAAATGAAGGCACCTTTTGGTGAGTTCATTTTGTAGTTCCTTTCACCTGACTAAGTGTGAGAAAGATTAGCCGGCAACACAAGATTGCCGTTACCAGGGTAGGCCCGATTGTGGTTCAAAAATACACAATCTTCGAGGAGGCTCTCTGTGTACCCCATAAATTGTGTTTATAATTTGGAAATCGAATTGATGTTCACATGTCTAAGATTGCACATGCCATTTATTTATTTATTTATTTGACCCTGCTATCCAAATAATATATTTCTACACCACCCATTTGGTGGTATCTCACTCTGGACAGTGAACAGACAGATAACAAATAACAACAAAACACACAACAGATCAGACAAACAACCAACAAATATGTCACAAACTAATAAAATAATTGGCATCTGAGGACATAGGGACCCAACCTGACTGCATTTATTTGTAAAGGAACAACACCCTGGAAAGCCTCCTTGAAGAAGAAAGTTTTTAATTGCTTCTTAAATATATCCTGTTGGAGTATGGTGGGGGCATGTAGGAATCTGATAGGGATGAACCATAAGCCAAGTTCATGAGAGTGCAAACACTCCTGTTTGGCTTCTGAGTTTCCCCCAAGAGATGTCCTGCATCCCTTTACTATGTTTCAATCTTTCCCTGAAAGAATGTCAGTACACATGTAATCAAGGTCTAAGCTTCTACTATGGAGAGACTGATCACGCAGGTTTCAGGAGGCTAGTATGCTATCTTAGCTGCTCTAACCAATCAGGACTCTAATCACGTACTATAGCTTGCATGATTCTCACATAGTATCCTAATGTTAGAAACAATGTATGCCGAATGTAACCTACGGCTGAATACACTCTATTGTTCACTATGCAACCCATTTTGCTCCCTTTCTACTGAATGCACTATTGTTCCTGTATTCTTATCTGCTGTTGAATTTTGGCAATAAAAGACTGGTTGGGGTGGTTCGAGAGAGTTCTCCCCAGACAGTTGGTTGGACCGTCTCTCTCTCTGGGCATTTCATGGTGTCAGGATTTCCTCCCGCAACAATAGCTAGTGATGGAGTCCGGTGCAGTTCTACTGGTAATGAGTTCCACAGTGTTGGTGTCACCATCAAGAAGGCTCTATTTCTAGTTAAATATTTTTGAGCCATTTTGGGGGTCGGCACCTGGAGCTGCGCCGACTGTGATGAACAGGTGATGCGGGGAGTTGTGCTGGGGGAGAGATGCTCCGACAAATAGCAAGGTCCAAACCATATAGGGCCGATGTGATGAAACAGCAACAGGGTCAAAATAAAAATCACAGTCATTATAGGCAGAGCCTGAAAGTGTCACATTTTTGAACTATAGTCCCTGCAATCTACCAGCATGACAACTGGATTTTGAAAAACAGGCACTTTTTCTTAGGTTCTGCCTCTACATGGAATAGCTCTAGATTTAATTCACAATTTTCTCTAGATTTAGTTCACATTTCTCCATTAAATGAACTATTGATCAACATGGGTTTGACATTTGCCCAATGTAAATGCCCTCCCAGAGGCATATATTACCTCATGAAGTTGCAGCAATACTCTAGCAAAAACTGAAGTAAATTACAGCAGCCAAGCTCAACCTGAAGCTGAGGGAGCTTGACATCAAGATGTTAGTATGTGTTTGTCTAGCATTTTCTACATGAACTACAAAAAATATACAGTATAATTTGAACCTGACAATTGCCAAACCATCTGAGAACCAGACATCTCCTGAGCGCCTTTGAATAAGCAACAAAAGCCACATTGAGTAAGTGCTTAGGCAAGGTCTTCAAAAAAAAAATTTTTTTCATGCTTTTCCGCATTGGAAAGGTCAGTGTGTAAACAACAGTTAAGAGAAACCATCCAGAACAAAGCTGTTATCCAAATAATTTACTACAGGAGAAAAAATGTGATTGCATGAGCTGCATCCAAATATCGCTTGCAATATCACCCTGAGATTACATCCCTCCGGCAGGAACAATGGCAAAATCTGATGTTCCATCATCTCTCCTTTCTGAGATATACGGTCATGGTTTCATCCTCCAGAATATCTATTTGAAGGTCAAGCTTTGCTGTTAGGCATGAAGTTAAATTTTTTTTTTGAGGCAGTCTGGCACTTCATACATTTAGAAAGCAATAGTTATTCTTTGAAGTTGTAACTGCCTGCTGTGTTTTTCTCATTTTTGCTATTTCTGTTTTTGTCATTTTAATGCCTGCATAAACAGGAGTCAGAGCTGACAGTAGCTGTACCTCAGCAAACACTTTTCCCCTCTCTCCAACAGACCAATAATTCATTGGTATATCAGGCACATGATTAAAAAAATAGGATTTTTATTCAAGTAAATAATACTGATATGTTTTAATTAGTTATTTATTTCCAAAAATAATCCTATCTTCCTGATCCCACAGGGCTTTCAAGTTGACACATGATTTAAAGTTAAATATACTAAAACTAACAAATGCATTAATATCCCACAAGCTGTGGTGGGCTCCAGCAGGCTTGGACAGGTTCGGGAGAACCAATAGTAAAACTAGCTGGCCCCACTCACTGCCCCACCCTCCTCCTCCTCCTCCTCTCACCCCACTCCGGACGCGACTCCAACATCCTTGCTGCTGGGTCTGGATGCCCAGAGTGGGATGAGGCTGAGCCAGCAGTTACTCTGCTGCAGCTACTCTTTAAAGGAAAATTATACCATCGAAGTTTAATTGCTAACTAATGGTCTGATGAAGTGGACTCGATCCACAAAAACTCACATTAAAATACAGCAGTTTAACCACATCCACCCAGTCACCTGGCCATGCCCACAGAGTTGGCCACACCCACAGAGTTAGCCATGCCCACAGTGTGGTAGTAAAAAAAAATTTAAGCCCACCACTGCCCACAAGCCTGCACTACAATGGAAGTAATAAAGTTGTGTCATAAAATTGAAAGGCATCTCAACAGAGTATTTAGTTCACCCTGGTGAGGTGGCAATCTCAAATAAGGCAACTACAGGCAACAATCAGTGAGGAAGAAAATGGAGTCTAAACTTTCAAGTACTATTTAGGTCAACTATTTGCTGAAATAAATCTCTGACACGGCTATGCAGGCTGAGACCATTATCATCCCTATTACAAGTGATTTGAACACTTGAGTGGGAACCATCTTATGAAACACCAAAAACAATCCCATACAAGAGTAAGATTTGAATTAAAGTATTTTCACTCAGCAGTCTGGTAAATAAGTTTGCGAGAGTGTTTTTAGTCCGGTATAAAATTCTTTACCTCAGGATTTGAGGTTAGGAGCCTCACTCAGACTTTTAGTTAATATAGATGGGTTGATATGCAGCTTCCAAACAATGATGCATGGAAACATAACTTTCTGGTCACAGATAAAAGCAGCTTATTCAGACTTCCACCTTTGTAGCCTACATACGTAGCAGGATATATGTGGTTACGTAAAAAATTGAGTTACGTAAAAAGTTACGGAAATGACTTTTTACATAACTCGAGGTTTTACTGTACAGTACTTTTATAAGGCTTGCTCCAAGCCTTATAAAACAGAATGTTTTATAAGTACTCAGGAGGTGAACAATCAGTTTTTAATCCTCCTTTCAATGTGAGGCAGAGCTAGTTTGCAAGAACTGTTTCTATTGTCAGAAAGCAAGCTAAGAGGATGTGAAGTTCCACATAATCTCTAAATACAGTACTGTATTAATTAACTTCTTTTCTACTCACCCAGCAACCACAAGCAGCAGTCAGCCTTGAGAGACTCTACATTACATCAGCAGTTCAATGCAGCTGCAGCGAATTAAAATAGCTAATTAAGAGTTCACTGCACACCTTTTCCTCAGAGAGCAGCAGGATAAGACAAAGGTATAAGAACCAGATTAAATGTTCTTATTCTAAAGATAATGAATAAACCACAGAAGCAAAAAATATGCTACTCAGCCAGAGAGAGTGAATTTTATGTTGTGGAGTTTCCCCCCAAGGAGGTACAAAACAAACATACTGGTTTATTATTGGTCAGTTCATGAAATGTATGTATTTGTTTACTTTCAAAAAGAGGTAGTGTGGGAATGTATCTGGTTTCTGTCTGGCTGTCTCTGACACATTTTGTGAACGGGGGCCTCTTTGTCTGCATGGGAGACGGCGCTGGATTTTGGGCGTGCGTGGAGTGGTGAGAGGAATTCTCCTTGTTTCTCCTTGTTTGGGTTCTGACATTCTGATTGGCTATGTAGCTTGGGTTTCGTTTCTGATGTGCTCTGCTTGAATAAAGAGAAGCCATGATTATCCCTTTGTTCAGCCAAAAGTGCAGTGTGTGTGTGTTTGCTTTCTCTCTATTTCTGTTTCCTCCTTACTCCATCTAATGAAGCTGGACTTTGTAGACTCTTAACTTTTCCTTTGTTTATCTGGGGCTATAAACTGCTGCTAATGAGGCTGATTAGAGGTCTTTACATGAATCGGACTCCGACAAGTGGTGCCCCGTCGCGAGGCCATTGAATGAAATTCAAAGGAATGCTTTGAAGAGATCTGCTTCAGCAATCAGCACTTAGCACCTAATTATCACCTCATCGACCGGGACAAGGTCTCATTCACCTACGACCAGGCAAAAGGTCCGACCGGGAAGGTCATAAATCAAGCACTTGAGAAAACATCACAAAAGGGTGAGTGAAAAACAATTTAATTATGGGGTGCGTGTTGACTTCGCCAGAGAAGGAGTTTTGTAAAGACCTCTCATATATTCTGGATAAGAATGGACGAAAGGCTGATGAGAAGAAAATACAACAGCTGGTCAAAGCTATAGAAAAAAACTGTCATTGGTTTAAATATGACTGTTTGGACTTAAAACAGTGGAATCAGGTTGGGAATGACTTGCAGAAGCGTAATGGGATTTCTGTTTCAGTGCAATATACTTGGAGTGAAGTTAGAAACTGCCTTCAAAGACTCACTCCAAAGAATATTCTGTTGTCTCAAAGACTTGATGGTCCCCTTCCACAGCTGTTGCCCCCAGCCAAGGGAGAGACTCTGGCAACAGCCCCTCCATCATATGAGAAACAACAGCATGAGCCCCCTGATGGAGGTGGGGGTGGAAAAGAAGATGGGACATTATATCCTGCCTTGCAGCAATCAAGCACTTTTAGCCCTACAAAAGACCTGTTCTCTGCTGCTTTAACTGCAGCTGTGCTGGATGTGGAATCTCCTGAGATATACCCAGTGATCCGGGGGGCTCCGGCTGTTGGCAATGCACCGGCAGTCCCAGATAGATATGAAACTCTCCATTACAAATATCTGAAGGAACTAAAAGTCAGCATACGTGACTATGGGGTGAATGCACCTTTTACAAAAGCTCTGTTGGAAGCCATTGCTTCTCAAAAATTGATACCAGCTGATTGGAAACAGATGATCAAAGCACTCCTGCCTCCTGCAGAAGCTATGCTCTGCTTCAAGGAGTGGAGGGATGTGGCTTGGGAGGTACATCATACACGCCCTGCACTCACGATGGATATGTTATGTGGGGAGGGAAATTTTGCCAACCCCACACAGCAGTTGGCACTCACTGATGCCCAGTTGGGATATATTGCACAGATAGTCATGCGTGCCTGGAGTAAGATTCCTTCCAAAGGGGATAGCTCAGTTGCTGGATTTGCAGCAATAAGGCAGGGGCCTAAAGAGAATTACACTGAGTTCATTAACAGACTCATGACTGCCCTCAGCCGCCAGGTGGAAAATGTCCCGGCACGGGAAATGCTCATGAAACAACTGGCTTTTGAAAATGCCAATGAGGATTGTAAGGGGGCTCTGACAGCTGTTTATGCTAGGCCAGGAACATCGATAGCAGACATGATGAAAGTTTGTCAATGTGGGGACTCACAGTTACAAGGCTCAACTTCTGGCAGCTGCAGTTCAATTGCCCACAACTCAGGCTCAAAATAAACGTTGTTTTGGCTGTGGGAAAGAATGGCATTTTAAAGCACAATGTCGCTCCTCTCAAAAGCAGGCAGCACGCCCTTCAAGGAAATGTCCCATTTGTCAGAAGGGGTACCATTGGGCCAATTAGTGCCGCTCAAATCCTAATGCCAACCCCTCAGCTGCTCAGCACAAAGACTCTGACTTTTCTTCACAGCAGCAGGGAAATGGGAGTGCGGGCCTTGCTCGGGCCCAGGCAAAATAATAGGGCTACCAGAGGTCAGTGAGGAAGCAATAGAGGGAGTTTTGGGAGAGATGGAAGAAGATATGGAACTTGCCCAAGAAATGATTTCACGATATAGAAAAAACCATCCTCTAAAAGAAGGGCTATTATTGAGGTTATCCAAGGACTGTACCTTTACTGTGCCAGGGTGTGTGGAGGCTCTTCCCATACTGGTTGATGATGTTATTTCCCAGGGCATGATGAGCATTGTTCTTCCTTGCCCAGACGCCTTGCCCGCTTCTGTACACATTGCAGCAGGGTCAGTTACATTGGGTCACCAAGAAATTGTCATCCCTGCATCAGCCACGCAACATCTCACCCTGCCTAAGGGACAACCTGTAGGACGCCTTCATCTGCTCCCACTAGGGACCACTGTAACTCCATCCCAGGAGGGGACTGTAACAGCAGCTATGGCGGTGATACAAATCACCGAGGATAGACCGACCCGCTCACTGATTATGGGTGGACGTTCAGTGTCTGGACTGATCGATACAGGAGCCGATATTTCAGTGGTGGCAAAAAAAGATTGGCCAACTGGATGGGCCGTCCGCCCCTGTAGGGAAGTTTTGGGGGTGGGCGGGTACGAGCCAGCACAGCAGAGTGTTCATCCAATCGTCTTTGAGACCTCAGGGGGAACAAAAGTTTCTCTTCACCCCCTGATTATGGATATTCCTATTACTCTGTGGGGCCGGGATCTCTTGGCTAAAACAGGGTGTACCTTGCAGACAAATTTTTGATACGGGCCTCCCCTGCAGCGCCGTTGCATGCACTTCCACTACAATTGAAAAACACCCCGCCAGTGTGGACGGATCAATGGCCGCTCTCAAGAGAAAAGCTCCAGGCGGCGGAGGCCCTTGTACAGGAGCAATTAAATCTGGGACATATTCAAACAACCACTAGTCCTTGGAACTCTCCAATTTTTGTGGTGAAAAAGAAGTCTGGAAAATGGAGATTGTTGCATGATTTGAGAAAAGTTAATGAGCACATCTTGCCAATGGGACCTCTACAATCTGGACTCCCTAATCCGAACATGGTCCCTGAAGATCATCAACTCATGGTTATAGATTTGAAGGACTGTTTTTATACAATCTTGCTAGCGCCACAAGACAGAGAAAAATTTGCATTTACATTGCCAGTATACAATAATGAACATCCTACTCAACGGTTTGAATGGTGTGTCTTGCCTATGGGTATGGCCAACTCGCCGACTCTATGCCAACATTTTGTGAACATGGCTTTGGAACCTTTCAGGCAACGTCATCCAGAGGTTAAAGTCTATCATTACACAGATAACATTTTATTGCATGGTCCACAAGTCACGGAGAAACACCTGCAGGACCTAGCAGACATTTTGCAACAAGCGGGCTTGATCATAGCTCCTGAAAAAGTGCAGCGGATGTATCCATTCCAATATCTGGGACATAGGCTCTCAGCTACCGCTTCGACTCCGCTATTGCCAACAATAGCTATTCCAGAGCAGTTCACTCTTGTACAATTGCAACAATTGCTAGGGAACATAAATTGGGCTCGTCCCTTCTTGGCCCTGAGCACTGAGGAACTGTCGCTGCTCTTTCTGGACACACTTCTCCAGCGGACATCATTCCCTGCACAACGGAGACGCGTACAGCTCTTCAACGCCTCGACGAAAAGCTGCATACCATCGCTGTGGATCGGGTGCCCTCAGGCACCATTGCGCTGGCATGCGCTCTTCTTCCCACACCGAGGCTGCCCACTGCTGTTTTGTTCGCGCCTGTCAATGCTCAGAAGGTGGCCATCGTGGAATGGCTTCACTTGGCGCACACTCCCTCGAAAAACTGTTATCGCCTGCCTGATGCGATTGCTGATCTTTTCCTCAAATGCCGTACTAGGGCAAAGCATTTGACTGGCTATGATGTTGACTTTCTTTGTTTTCCTTTTTCGCAGGATCAGCTAACCGCCTTGCTACAGCATTCTGAGGCATTTCAGGTGGCCATGGCGGACTTTGTGGGACAAGTTAAATTTAACCCCCCCAAAGATAAGCGGTTTACCTTGCTGAATCTCACTTCTTACTCCCTGTCATCCCCGCTTTGCATGCAACCTATCTTGCATTCCGTTACTCTTTTCTCGGATGGCTCCCCCTCCCGTGGAGTCCTTACATGGCAGGGTCCTACTGGGGAATGGGAGGTTGTTTTTACAGGACCTCAAGCATCGGCCCAGCCGTCATACTTGCTTTCTCTACGTTTTCTGATGTGCCTTTTAACCTGATTGTGGATACTCAATATGTTTACCGCCTTATTTTTACTTTAGCTCAAGCTTATATGTCTCCATCAATGGATAGGGATCTTTTTGCTTTATTCCAACAGCTTCAAGGTTTTCTTTCCAACCGTACGGTCCCATTCTTCATTGCCCACATACGCTCTCACACAAGGATCCCAGGTTATTTGACGGAGGGCAATGCACGAGCAGATTCTGCTCTCCGGGACTCTGCTGAGGTTTTTTCTCTCTTTGACAACCCCATTGACAGTCATGCAATGTTTCATCAATCTGCTAAGGTTTTGCATAAACGATTTTCCATTGCTATGTCACAGGCTAGAGACATTGTGTCATCCTGTGCTTCCTGTACGAAGTCTCCTATATTCCTGCCATTTGATGCTGTTAATCCTCGAGGAACAGAAGCCAATCAGCTATGGCAGATGGATGTCACGCAAGTACCTGCTTTGGCTCCGCTTTCTAAGTTACATGTGACTGTTGATACTTTCTCTGGATTTATATGGGCTACACCCTTATGTGGGGAAACATCCAGACATGTTATACAACATTGCATTCGTTCGTTTGCGGTAATGGGTAAACCTAAAAGCCTTAAGACAGACAATGGGCCATCATATGTTTCTTCTGCCTTTCAGGACTTTTGTCGTCAGTGGGACATTAAGCTAACCCATGGAATACCCTATAACTCGACTGGACAGGCGATTGTTGAAAGAGCCCACCTGACATTCAAAAATTTGTTACACAAGCAAGTGGGAGATAGAGGGGTTCCTGTGGCTGAAATACCTACAGCTGTTGCTAAAGTACTGTATACTCTTAATTTTCTTCTTGCTCCCCATAACAGGTCACACTCTCCAGTCGAATTGCATTTCAGGACCGAGGAGAGTCTTCCTAAGCCATTGGTCGTTTATCGGCAGCAACCGGATCCTGAGTGGAAAGGTCCTGTGCCTCTAATCACCTGGGGACGAGGATACGCAGCGGTTTCTACAATCTCAGGACCTGTGTGGATTCCTGCTCGAGCGATCCGCCCATGGAGAGAGAAGAAGGTTACTCAGCTCCAGGATGGTGGTTCACCAGTAAACTAAATGTGCTGACATTTGTTCTTTTCTTTCTTACTGTGCTTCCAGCTGTAAGAACAATGCCTCATGGGGGCAACCCCAACTTTTGGATTCGTCATGCTAACTATATGTTTGAAGTTCATGGTAAGAATGTAACGTTATACCATGAGCATCCACTGGCAGTGTCTCAAATGGCCTTTCTTCCGGCATTGTTCAATACGCCTGAGTTGGTTATTGGACATTTGCAACATGTTGAAAGGTCTACACTCTTCTCCAATCCCCCAGAACAATTTAACAACACCCGCTGGCGAAGCATGACATTCAAGAAATACACTAAAGGACTTTGTTTCTGCTGTCATAGTTCTGGGTTCTGGAATAGTAAATGGAAGTACTGGACTCAAGCAAAACGGGTTTTGCAGAATGTAGGCAATTATACAGGTTGTGATGATTATTTTTGGTTATGGGGTAGTTATAACAGTTCTTATAAGCTTAATTATACCTTGTTTAACACTACTATTGAAGATATATATGATGTGTTTCCTATGTTTACTCCTGATTACAAGTTTTCTTTTATGGGGTCATCATTATTATTATTTGCCTTATACCTTTGTGTTTTTGCATTTATTGTATTCCTAATCTTATTTCTATGTGTAACACATGTCCACTGCGTAGAAGGGAGACATCGGGTTTTGCACGACGGCAATTGTACTCAATGAGGTATCATCCTCCGGAACAAAGTACCATGAGTCAGGAGGGGTACGATGTCCAGGAGGACAGTGATGATGTATATGGAGGAGTAGTTATGGAGTATGATGACATGCAGGGGTATGATTAGCCGTCCCTCTCTCAAATTTAAATGAAAAAGGAGGACATGTGGGAATGTATCTGGTTTCTGTCTGGCTGTCTCTGACACATTTTGTGAACGGGGGCCTCTTTGTCTGCATGGGAGACGGCGCTGGATTTTGGGCGTGCGTGGAGTGGTGAGAGGAATTCTCCTTGTTTCTCCTTGTTTGGATTCTGACATTCTGATTGGCTATGTAGCTTGGGTTTCGTTTCTGATGTGCTCTGCTTGAATAAAGAGAAGCCATGATTATCCCTTTGTTCAGCCAAAAGTGCAGTGTGTGTGTGTTTGCTTTCTCTCTATCTCTGTTTCCTCCTTACTCCGTCTAATGAAGCTGGACTTCGTAGACTCTTAACTTTTCCTTTGTTTATCTGGGGCTATAAACTGCTGCTAATGAGGCTGATTAGAGGTCTTTACATGAATCAGACTCCGACAAGGTAGATTAATGCTAGAGCATATTACAGATCACAGATTCAGAATCATCACAAGATGACAAATTTCTAGTTTCCACTGAAGACAAATCAGTGAGAGGTTTGGGATGTTGCTAATAAAAGTTCACTTTTGTATTAGTGGGGGCAGTATGAGGTAATTTAGAATGTAATAAACACAAAACCATATGGGGGTAAAACCAATAGTTATTCCAGTTAAGAATATGTTAAGGGTTTGCGCAAAAAGTCCCATTCAGTCAATAGTTTTACTTTAGCTGGGACCAACATATGGATTTATCCTTCACGACCAGAAGACTATCTTTAATATATGCTTTTCATTCCTTGTAACAAACCCAAAATCTTCTTTCAGACAAACAATTATACTTTCAGCACATACCATCTTAACCTATAAATCCAAGTGTTCACCGTTGGAACTGGCTATAGGTTGCTATGCGTCGCCCTACTGACCCGCACCCACCCTTCGTGCGCACGGGCGAATTGCCTACGCAGGTCAACGAAGGATTTAAAAATCCGGCACGGGGGCCTCAGCCCCACAAACGGCAAGAAAGGGAAAGAACTTCACTTCCCAACATTCCTTGCGCCGCGCCGCGCCAGAGCCAATCAGGCTGAGAGGCTCTCGCACGGCGCAGCGTTCGGAATCGTGCCGCAGCCAATCAAAACAAAACCATTTAAAAAAACGCAGCACACACAGAAAGCACCAACCCATTACTACAATCCCCAGTGTCCTGCGCGCCATGAGCACGCAGAACGCTGAGGAAAACGGTGCCCAAAAAATTAAAAAGAAAAACAACTCACCGCGTCACAGCCAAACACACACCAGCCGGGTTTCTTTCCCTCACCCACGGCGCCTGGAGTTTCCCCTTTAATATCAGTGGGTGGGGGCTGCCACCCCCCTCTCCGCTGGCTTTTCTAGGGTTGGGAGGTTTGTGGGGAGAAAAGGGGAATGTTTCCAAAACCCTTCTGGACTCTGGACACCAGGGAGAGAGGATCGATTCCCACCCCCCTCCTTAAAAAAACTCCGTCTTTCCTACTCTTTAAAAACGGAGTTGTTTTAAGGAGGGGGGGAGGGAATCGATCCACTGTGCTTGGTGTCCTGAGTCCAGAAGGGTTTTGGAAACATTCCCCTTTTCTCCCCACAAACCTCCCAACCCTAGAAAAGCCAGCGGAGAGGGGGGTCGCAAGCCCCACCCACTGATATTAAAGGGGAAACCCCGAACTACTTTCACAACTCCACACAAACAAAGCACCATAAAACAATAAAGCCCCCCTCCCTACCACCTAGCCCACCCTTCCTAACCCCCAATGACCATGCCCCCTCCCCACCACCTAACCCACCCTTCCTAACCCCCAAAGACCATGCCCCCATCCCCACCACCTAGCCCACCCATCCAAACCCCCAATGACCACGTACCTTCCCCACCACCAAATAAATAATTTTTTAAAAATTACTAACAACACTCAAACACAGCCAAAAATACACAAAAACAAAAACACCAAAAACAATAAGAAGTAAACAAAGACAGAATCAAAAACAAAACAAACAGACAAAAAATACAAATTCCAACTCCCCCCCCCCCCGCCCACACACACACACAAAAGAAAGAAAACAAGCAAACGTACCAAAATAGGTGCTACCTCCACCAGGACTGGAAAAGAAATGAATACAGAAAGACCCTGCTTACAAGAAGAAGCTCCACCCAGAGGCCAGGAGAGAAACAAAAATCAAAATACATAAACCCCTACCAGCACCACCTGCTGGCCACAATAGTACAAACAATTCAAAAACTCACAACAGCCCCAAACAAAACACAAATTCACAATTATACACAAAAGGTCACACCAACAAAAACAAGTAAAAAAAATTACACTAAACACACTTTCACACAAATCACAAATATATGTCAATCAAATACAATAGAAAATTTAAAAAATCCTGTGCTGAGTTATTATATCAAACTTTCTTCTTTTATTAATCCTCAAAAAAACCCAAAAAACCAGATCACAGTTAATAACAGCCAAGCCAAACAAATTTAACATAAATAAACATTTAAAAAATTAAAATTACAGACTAAGCAATTTTAAAAAAACAACAACACAATTTAACCTTCCAACACAATGTAAAACTATTGCAAAAATAAAATTGGCTCATTTTTAATTAAAAAACACGGGGGGAAAAGCCCGGCAACGCCGGGCAACCCTTGCTAGTTATAACTAAAGTTCCAATACATCAGGAGACAAGCACTTAAGGAACTTGTAAGTTGCAGCACTCTCAATAGCCTCAAGTCCGTGAAAACCCTAAATTTGTACAAACTGGGACACTGTGTAAGTTGTGGCCTAGATGTGAGTCAACCAGTGGCAGTACTAATTCAGGAATTCAAGGTGCCCCAAATCTCTTGAAGACAAAAAATAAAAACAGATATTAGCTTACTCAGAATTAATGTGTTTATTAACATAACTTTGACTTAAAAATAAAGGCAACATTAAGCACATGGGATCCCCACTGATTTTAATGAGAACTAATTAACCATGTGGTACTTTCTCCTAATAAAATTTCAATATGCTTAACATTAGGTGAGTTGTGCCCATTTTTAAAACAACAAGCAGGACAGATTTATCTTTCAAAATATACCAACATTTAGTAAAATCAACACTTGGGTTCCTAATTGAGAAAAATGCCCTACTTAGTCTGCTATGCAGCCCAGATGCAATTTAGTGTGAATGTACTAGATGTAGTTTGAAATTCGGAGCAGTTTTATTGGTACATTTAGAAGAGTTCAGAATGGCAGAATTAGTCTATCTGTATCAATTTTTTACAATACCTGAAGAGTTCCATAATTTTCCCCTCACAAAATGTAATACTTTCATAGAATAAAAACATCTTTTTCAAGTTAATAAATGAAAGGGAGGTGAGAAAATCAAACTATCTTTACCCAACTAATTTTAACAGTCAATCACACCTTGTATGTGCATTATCATGAATATAATTTGAACGAATCAGTCAGTGTGACCTTGGAATTGTTCACTGCAAAAAGAGAGACAGAATTCAATTTTAAATGACCACAGAAAATGTAGCAGAGATCAAGGTCACATACACTGTTACATATTCCAAGCATGTAGCAGATATTTATTAAGTATTAACTTTGGTTCTAAGAATTCCACCATCATTTATGTAACACTTTGTTAAAAACAAATCAGAATAAGCAAATACAAAAAATATTAAATTATGAAAACATATCCCATTAAGGCTCCCTTTTCAATATTTAAATATGTACACTCAAAAAGAAGTACTGTATAGCTAAATCAGAAGTCTACACAACTTAAAGAACTGAGAGACAATACTATTTCGTTACTTTAACCAAGGAAATGAATTTTAAAAGCATTGATCAATTAACAGAAGACTTTTAAAAAGAGACAACCATTTTAAAATTAAGCAGCTTCTACTAATAGAAATATTTAAAATGTTTTTAAAGGCTGTGAATAGAATCTGACATGGAATCTGTGAGTGAATAAGAAGAGTTCAAAATTCAGAGCATTTATTAAATCCTGATTTTTAAACTCAGTCATTTGTCATATCAACACAAATCATAATTCTGAATTCCTATACAAAAAGAAGTCTGGGCTAAATGTATGTTTTTATCCTACATGTAGTATAGTAATATTACTTCCCACCCAATCCCCAAGACTACTATATATTGTATCTACAAAGTGGTTTCCTTACCATGTGTTGTAGGAAACACTTAGTCCTACTTCACAAACCAAATCGTTACATCCATGACTTAGTATTTCCACAGTGTATTCAGCTAAAAAGTCAGGTCAGTGTTTGGTAAAATTTAAGAGCTTCTCACTGTCATGTTCAGAGGTTTTTGGTGTGATGGTATTTTTATTTCACTCTGGAATCACAGTATCAATGTGTTGTGAAGTCCATTTGAGATACCCCTCAAATCACAGGTTGGCAAATCCAAAAGTGACCAATTATCTAAGATGGGCTTCCTCAACCTTGGCCCTCCAGCTATTCTTGAACTTCATTTCCCAGAAGCCCTGATCAGCAGAAGGGCTGACTTGAGCTTCTGGGAAATGAAGTCCAAGAACAGCTGGAGGGCCAAGGTTGAGGAAGCCTGATCAAAGACTGTGGGGTTAATTCCAGTATGACAATATGAGATACGCCCAGCTCCTACCTCCATTCTCCAAATCCTTTTATGCAGTGCAGATAGTTAAAAGTAGGATAGAGAAAGTCAATAGCAAATCCAACTGCAACACAAATATATTAACTATAAGCTGTTTGTAATTAGAAACCCCTTCCAAATCCTGCCTCTAGTCTAGTAAAAAGAAACGAAACTAAACAAGCTAGAATATTTATGTTCTGCTTTACAGAAGCAGACAAAGATGTCACTACATTTTAAGGGAAGATTCCGTATTTTGCCATTACTGAAGTAAAGGAAACTACCATTATTAGTTCACCAATGGTCCTACAGTTACTCTTCTAAAATGCATCCAGTATTATTAATTCAAATCAATGATAAAATATGGTATGTCAGGATTCAAATTAGAAGTAAAGTAGATCTCAACAGAATGTATTTAATGTTGACATGGATTTATAAAGCAATTTTATTCTTAGAGGAACAGCTTGTCTCCTGACAACCTCATGCTGCAGGGAAGACTGTTCATTGTTGATGCTGGGTCTCAAGACCAGTTGCATAATTGTTTTTCCAATTTCTAGTGCCTGCAGCTATGACAAGATGCATCACTTACTCACACAAGCAGGTACGGATATCAAACAATGCCAAGCATTTCACATGGTTGTAATTGCAAATGCAATTTTTATTTTTGCCCAGCTTTCCAAAGCAAGAGTACAGACCTGATCTTCCTCTAATGTTCTTGAAAGCAACTACTGAATAGGATGCATTATGATATGTACCTGTATTCATAATTTTTCACATGTAGATTCTGGTCTCTTATTATAAAGCATGCTTTGCAGGTTTACAGATGTCACTCACTAATCTGCATACCAAGAAACAAAAGTGCAACAAATATTTTAAATGCATGCTCTAAGGCCAATGTTAAGACTACATAGAGCATATTTACTAGTTGACTTGCAGGCCCAGTTTTATGATTTACTTTTGCTTCCAGATATACTGGTCTGTGCAGACATGTAGCTCAGAAGCTTTCAATATAAGCATTAAGCCGTTTTCCTCTGGACTGTACAATGCCATTAAAAAGCCATTGAAGAGCTAAGTCACAGAAAAATCTTCCATAGCCTACCTTAGGAATACCTGTAAAAACAAAAGTCATAGTACTAAAAGATAATTAAAAAGGTGACCAAACCCAGCTGGAGAAAGTAAAAGGGAGCAAGTTGGGGGTAATTCTCAGCTTAGTACTGTACTTTTAAAAAAGCCTACACAGAAGGGCATGCCAGAAGAATTATTTTTCTCCTGGACAATACACAGTTCTGGGCTAATTCTAATGTTACTCTGATCTAAAACAAACATATTGAAATTAAACGGATTTAAAATTCAGCTGTCAATGATAGTTTTCAATCTCCCATTAATCAACAAGCTCCATTCATTTTGCCTGATCTGCTCTAAGTAGGAATTATACTGAATGTAGGCTTTTTGGCTCTGCAACTCAGTGGTATTTCCACTGATTAAAAATGGAATCCAGCCACAAAATCAAGTGCCTTGAAGAAGATGATTAGCAGAATCCTAAATGCCTGAGCATATGAAACTACAATCCTATAGGCACATATCTACAAATTAAGTGCCACTGAACATAGTGGGGTTTATGTCCATACAGGTGTGTTTAAGATTTAATTGACCAACTTGGGAATTATGTTGGTTTTAGCTTCAAAACACTGCATTCTGCAGTCAAACTTTGGCAGGTGTTATTTTACTTTTAAAAAAAAAACCATAAGGCTGGGCAAAGGAGTGATTTGTGGCCTTTTAGATTGCAAATGCCATTATCCAATACCGCTGGCTATGCTGGCCAGGTTGATTGGAGTTGCAGATGAGCCCACCACTTATACTATACAGAACAACAAAAATGCTATAGAGCAAAGAACAAGCTCCAAAGCAAGGCATATTCAAGGTTCAGTATGCTCAGATTTGTGTTTAAGTATTTTTCTTCCTTGAACAGCAGTACCTTATATGTTCACAAAACATTTCAAGTTCTTTTAGTCTGAAAAATAAACCATGCGACATACAAGCTGGCTGCTGTCAAGAAACATACAGTATCCCTAGCCCTGTACTCCATCGTGGTTCAAACCAAGTGCATGGGTCTTTGGGGAAAATAATGGAAGGAAAATGATGAAAGAAAAGATCAATAGCCATTTAGACACAACAGGTGAACATTAGGTAAAAATAAAGGTCATTACACATTACACAGCAATAAAGTGGTATGGTTGCCCAACAAACTTTGGTGGTGGAGAGGATACCAGTTATGTGATTCAACATACTGAGTTTTTCCCCCTTACTTTTTAGGGTGCCTAATGTTGATGATGGTGAAGGGCACACATACTAGCTAGTGGACAAAATAAATTCAATTTCAAGTCAAAAGGAATTGTTTACACTACAGACAGACTTGCAGGGAAATGACATAGTTCCACACAGGATGCAAATGAGAAGTGGTTTCACAACGCTTTGTTTTTCTGCATAGCAGAACTTTACAAAGTAGTAACAAGAGAACACACTCACTCACATACATACATTAGCCTGAGATGGATCAAGAATAAGCAAGCAATGCAACACCTCATATTGTTTCCTTAGTCAAGTACTTTGGACAGGTCTCTCAACAGTTGCTTGGTTATCCTGACCTCCACAGTATTATTGGCGAGTTTTTAATCTGTCGTGCAATTTTTTAATCCACAGTTTCCAGAACATGACCTCGTATTGACCAGATTTTCCACGCAAATCCAGGGCAAAGAGGTGAGACAAAAGTCTCTCCCTGGCAGCCACTTAGGGAATGCTTTCAAGTCCAAAAGAAGGCTCCCCTAGGAATTTTGGACTTCTTCTGCTTCTTGAGCTGTCCTCCTCAAGTTGCCTTTCACTTTGACAAATTCAGGTGCATTTTCTTGCTCTTCCTGGATTTTCTGCTTCTGAAGTTCAAGCTGAAAATAAGGTAAATATTTTTGAAAAACAGAACACATGCAATTTTTTGAAAAGTGAAGGATAATTCAGCAGTCTTTTCCCCCAAAAAAATCTAAATTATAAATAGTGAGAAGAACTAGGTGGTACTTTTGTGGCAAGTATATGGCTGAACGGTATTACACACAGTAGAGCAGATCTGTGAAACTATTTTCTCTTCTTTTCATTCATGTCTCAGTTGTCTGGGTCACCTTGAGAATACATTATCTGATCAATTTTGCTGGATAACTATTGACAACGCTGTCTTCCATGAATTTGTCCCTATAATTTAAAAGCCTAGTATTATCTATATATCTCTTTTAACAGAACAAAGCCATGGAACTAACAATAATTTCTTTTTTGGATCTCAAAATCATTTAAAGCTATTTCAGAGCAATCAAATTCATTCACACTGGAAGGCTGTCAAAGCTACAAATATGCTTCTGTTCCTTTTTACCTCTTCTAGTTTCTGCTGCCGTTTGAGTAGCTCTATTTCCAAATCTGATTTTTTCTTCTGTGCCTCCTCTTCTTTCTGCTTGAAAACCTGGTCTCTTTTTCGTCTTTCCATCACTTTCTGCAGTTCAGGTTTGTTCTGAGGCGCCAGACCCCTTGGAAAAGAGGTAAAAAGAATGGCATTTTAAGTAACAAATCTGTGAGATGGCATACTTCTACTCTGTTGTTGGATTCATGGGAAACTAGTCAGTCATAGAAGTTGAACTAATTAGCGATAGCAATTACACTTGTATATCATCCCATAGCTTTTAGAACACTCTCTGGGCAGTTCACAATGTAATTAGCATCCCCCCCCCCACACACACACACACAAGGTACTCATTGTACCAGCCTTGGAAGGATAGAAGGCTGAGTCAACCTTGAGCCCATTAGGATCAAACTCACAGTGTGAGCAGTTTTGCGCTGCAGTACTGCAGCTTAACCACTGCATCATGATATCCATGTTTAAACCACAGTACCATAATTAAATGTCCATGCATTTTCATATGAACAGAATTATAGTTCTGAAAAGAACAAAGATTTCATTGGAGATATGTCTTAAATACACTCACTAAAAGAGCCACCATCTGGATGTCATTCCTTCAAAACTCTTACATTTATTATTATTATTATTATTATTATTATTATTATTATTATTATTATTATTATTATTATTATTATTATTATTATACCACACCTGTCCAAAAGGCCATCCATAAAGAAGCATATATAAACAAATATACAAGCAGTTAAAATATAGCAGTTAAACCAGTGATGGTGAACCTTTTAGAGACTGAGTGCTCAAACTGCCATCCAAGCCACACCCTCATGCTGCATGTGAGCCGCCTGCCTTACCTCAGACAGGGGAAGGAGGAAGCGCTCCCATTGGGCTGCTGGACAGAGGGGCGGGGGCAGACTCTGTGCTGCAATGATGGCATGCATACCCACAGAGGGGGTTCTGGCATGCATGCCATAGGTTTGCCATCACTGAGTTAAGCTGTAAAAGCCCGTTGTCACCCAACCAGGCCACAACATCGTCCAGGCACCTGGAAAGGACTCTGAGTGCATCGCTGGGATCACAATGGGCTGAGATGTATAGTTGAATATCATCAGCATACTGGTGATACCTCACCCCATGGTGATGATCTCCCACAGCGGCTCCATGTAAATGTTAATTAGAAGAGGGGAGAGAACCGAGCCCTGAGGCACCCCATACTGGAGAGGCCTAGGCCTGGACATCTCATCCTCTTAACACACCGGCTTGGTCCGGCCCCTCAGAAATTAGGCAAGCCAGGACAAAACAGTGCCCTGGATCCCCAATCCTCAGAGCCGTCCCAGAAGGATACTGTGGTCGATGGTAACAAAGGCCGCTGAGAGGTCAAGAAGAGCAAGGATGGATGGATTACCTCTGTCCTGCTCCCGCCAGAGATCGTCCAGCAGCACGATCAATGCAAACTCGGGACCATATCTGGGCCTGAATCCTGACTGAAAGGGGGCCAGATAATCTGTTTCATCCAGAACACCCTGCAACTGTAGTGCCACTGCCTTTTCCAGGACCTTCCCTAAAAAGGGGAGGTTGGAGACAGGCCAATATCATTGGGTCGAGCGTTGGCTTCTTCAGGAGAGGGTGCACCAAAGCATGTTTTAATGGTGCAGGAAACGCCCCCTCCTGCAAGTATGCATTGACTACTGCCCCAACCCAACTACTGTACTTGTGACCGCCTTGGATGCCTTGACTAGCCAGGCAGGACAAGGGTCTAATTTATTGCCCAGAAGAATAAGAAGTCACACAATGGATGTGTATATCCTTATATATTTACCTGCTCAGTTTTCACCAGTAGGCAGAAACTTGCTCTGCATTTTCTTGCTCAGGCTGATGCCATGTGCTGGAATATGGGGCAAGGACATCCTTTGCAAGAGCACCCAGAATGAAAAATGCTGGGAGTGATCCTCCTATATACTCTCTGACTAATTGCCATCATCCCATAAAAAGTATCATGCTAGGGTTTTTCTTCATACTAATGCTGCTGCTCTCCTACCAACCTAGCAGTTTGAAAGGAAGACATTGCAAGTAGATAGTGATCACTTCTGTGGGAAGGTAACAGCATTCCATGCGCTCCGGTGTCTAGTCATGCCTGTCACATGACCACGGAAACGTCTGCAGAAGCAGACAGCACTGGCTCTTTGGCTTTGAAACAGAGATGAGCACTGAACCCTAGAGTCAGATACGATTGGCTTTCGAGCAAGGGAAACCTTTACCTTTGGGGTTTTGGTAATTTGCTCATAGTTAATAGAATTCTGGTTTAGTTTTTATTGTTCTTTTACTTGATGTTTTGTGGCTTTAAATTCTAATATGTACCCCCTCAAGACTATATGGGCCACTCTAGATAATTACACCAATGTTTGCCAACATAAGCATCATTCAAAGAGCAAATCTAGTTAAGACTTCTTACAAGATAAATTAAGCCAATCCCTGACATAATTTTTACACTACAGCATTGGGGGAAAACAGTATGACATATAACATGAATCTGCTGCTAAAAGTGACTTATTCATAATCCTTCTCACACTCCTTCTCAACATATATCCCACTTAGCTTCTGTCATGACACATTTGAAATTTTCCTCTGTGGAAACATTTAACATGATGGCCTAATTACACAAGATACAGAAGTAGAGGGAAAATGTGACAAATGCTAGGTTGGGTGGGCAGCTAGCTAGCTCCTATCAGCTCAAACATTTCACTTCAGTCTGAAACAAATTCCTCTAATCTGAAATAGCCTTCCAGGAAGGGGTGAGAAACTTTCATAAATGGGTCATAAAATTCAAACTTTCTAGAATACCCAACAATACTATGAAAAAATTCATAAGTAGCTTTGTTCTTTCCATTTCCACATGAAGCAAAGGAAAGAGAGTTTTGGTAATTTTCATTTTCATAGAATGCAAGCGCGGCGCCAAAATGGCCACCGCGCTCTTTGCGGGGGCCCCCCCACCCGGACTCAGACATCCGGGTGAGTTAGGGGGCGTGGCCACCCCTCTTTAAAAGGGGTGGCCATGAGGCAGCCAAGCTGCCATTTTGGAAAAGCGATGGAGAGGAGAAGTTTTCTCCGTCGCTGTTTGTTTCCTCTTTGCCCCCTTTTTCTCTAGGCTGCAGCCAAAAGGGAGGAATTTGCCTCCGTGGCTGCGTCCCTGTAATCGAGCTCGATCGCGATCCCCATACAGGGATCTTTCTATTTAGCTCGTAGGGGGATCGCGGTGGCTCAAGTGGCTAAGACACGGAGTGTTAAGTGCCTAAGACGCTGACTGGGAAGTGGAAGGTCAGTGGTTCAATTCCTGCGTACTTCAGGACAGACTGAGCTCCCGTTTTCAGCCCCAGGCCGGCCCTTCAGAGGATCCGGCCCTCGGCCCACGGCTGCCGGCCATGGGCCGGAACGATTGGGGGGAGGGCCTGGTGCTGGCTCACAGCACGTTTTACCCCATTAGGGGCCGGAGTTTTGGGCATGGCCCTATTCTGGCCCAGGCTCTCAAATTAGGGCCTCTGGCCCATTCCCTAGCGGGCCGTCCAGCCCACCTGGCCCAGCTACTAGGGGTTTTCGTGGCAGGGGATGCCTGGTTAGCACGTTTGGCTGTGCTGGAGGCATCCTTAGCTATCCAGTGGGTGGGGGCCCCTTCCCTATCTACCAGGCCCCTTTGTGTCTGCCGGCTACTTCAACTGCTGCTACTATGCAACAGGCAGCCAGCTGGGTCGAGCTTCTCGAGACACTCCGGCCTGTGCCTGCCGCTGTCTCGCAGCTCCCCGTTTGTCCAGAACTGCGGCTGGAGTGCGTTGGAGGTCGCCCCAGAGCTCGATTTCGGTCGCGAGCTCTGAAGCCCACCGTGGGCCGGAACCCCCAGTGGGGGCGGCTCACGGGGGTGCAACTAGTGAGTATTAGGTTCAAGTTGAATGCACACACATCACAGTCCATTTCCAGCGGTGGGGTTCAGTGCTCATTGCCTCGCCAATTTGAGGCGGGTGGGCATCCCTTGCCATCCTATCCCAGTGCCCCTTGGTTGCATTCTGGCACGACGTGGGGGGTGGGGGTTTCCGCCCCCGGGGCAGTACGTGGCGTCACAGGGGCTGTCCAGGTCCCGCTGTGTATGCCCTGTGTACATCATGTACCGGCAACGGCCTTGCCGACGACTGGTTATTCATGGCCCCCCGGTGATCATCTGACCCAGATCATGAGGGAAAAGATTTGGTGGGGGGGGGGAGTACGTGGATATATTCTCCCTATGAACTGAGATCCCAATAAGGATAGGAGGTACGGACAGGAGGACAGAGACATTGTGTGGTCCCGCCGTAGTAAGCCACCACGCACTGGGGTGTCCGCCCCCGGGACAGTGCTGAGCATCGCAGGGGCTGTCTGGATCCTGCTGCATAGGCCCTTTATACAGAACGTGCCGTCAAGGGCTTTGCCGATGGCCGGCTATTACTTGCCCCGGTTGATTATTGGCCGCAGGCCATGAGGGGTAAGGGCTGGTGGGGGACATGTGGATATTCTCCCTATTGAACTGCGAGCCCACTGGGAGGAGAGAGAAGGACAGGATGGCTGAGACAAAGAGATGTCCCATCGTCGTTAGCCACCGCGCACCTTGGGGCCAACTGGTTGTCGGCATACCTTGTAAGTATTGTGGTATGCCGCAGGGTTTGACCTGTTTGGGCCATCCTGATGTCGATCGGATGGGCCCATGACAGTTGGCTCATGGTGAGGAATGTGGATGAGGGTGGCTCTATATCCCGAGGGAGGTGGGATGAGTCCTGTCAGCAAGGGTGCTCGTGTACATCATTCCCACTGGACTGGTGCCTGGTGATGGGTACCATGGTGGTCATGCTGAGCAGCGGGCTGTTCAGACACTGGCTCCACGCAAACTGGTCGGGCGGGGGGTTCCGGCCCGCCTACTGTGTTTGGCCTGCTCAGCTGACGATGTGTGTACTAAGCACCACGGTCGTTACCGACTTAGTGCCCCCTTTTTGCGCTGGCCCTCATGCCGCCTCCGCGTGCCCGCTGGTTGGTGGGTTACGGGGCAGAGGTGGTGGTGCACAGGGACGATCAGAGCTCCGTCTGAAGCAACTAACCTTGTCATAAGCCCCCCCCCCCCCCGCCCCAATTATAGTCAGCCTGGAGGGATGTCACTCAGTTCATCCAAGAAGGGATGGGGCGGGAGACCTGCTGGAGGGTTTTCAATGGGGCTTTTGTATCCATTCAGGGGTGTTGGGGCCCCCAGGATGCTACTAATCTGGTTCCCTTCCAGGGTAATGGAGAGGGGGCTCCACTGTCCACAGCTAAGGAAGTTGGGGGCTATGAGAATAGCGGGGGCCCTTCTTGGAACCACCTTTCCTTAGTCGAATGTATCCCCCATGAAGCTCATCCTGAGCTAGAAAAAGGGTGAATGTCATATAATCCTCCATTCACCTTACCCTGTGGGTGCTCCGTTCAGGGACGCCCTTCCTGATGACCTTGTTCAGTCAGGTACTCGTAGTTGCCTCGGCTACTATGGGTGGCGTGCTCACGCAATTCTGGTGCTGTTTTGGCACAGTGTGATATGCACTCGGCTTTCAGCTTTTTGCCAGTGCACCCCATGATTTAGACCTATCGGGTTTTTAGGTTTCGAGGGGAATTTTAATTAGATAAGGCCAACCCCCTTCTGACTGCGTTAATTCAGGTTCAGCACCCGACCGATGTGGGACTTTCATTCAGTGGGCATTTGCTCACAGGTTGGGGTCTCGGTCTCCAGCCCATTACCTCGACGACTTTTGGTCCGGGGTTAAACGGGGCTTGGACACGTGTACGCGTCTCCTCATCACAATTCAGACACTCAGGTGGGAACTGAGTGTCCCCTTGGCGCCTGAATAGACCGAGGTCCCATCTTCTAACCTCACATTTCTGCCTCGATGCTGTCGCGCGGGCATCCAGGTTAACCATTGATACGGTGGCTTGGATATCCATGGCGATTTTGGCATTGATTGCCAAACATAAAGTGTGCCCTTGGGAATTGTAGTTAATTCATTGCCCCCTTAATTTGTTTGCTCTGGCTCAAATTACTCCTGGGTTTAGAGGGGTCTCTTATGGGAGATCAGACCTAGTGGTCTGCCCTAGATATCTAGTACGGTCAGATACCTCCGGCTCTCTGACTTATGGGGTTTACTCTGAGGGTGGGTGCACGGATCGTCCCCGCGATCACCTTCATCGCGTTTCCTCCCATTTTAGAGAGCACTGATGCTATGGTGCAATGAGTGGGCCTACTCAGTGGTCCAATTTCGGCGTGACAATGCGGCAGTGGTGCACATTGTCAACACCCAGACATGCAAATCCCCCGGGTCGTGACATTAGTTTGTCTATGCTTTTGAGAAGCCTACGCCTAATGTGCTGTTCCAGGCCAGACATGTTCTAGGTATGAATAATGACATTACTGCTGCTTTCCCCCACCTGCAGATCACCCGGTTCCGTGCCTTACTCCGGAAGCAGAGGAATTCCACTCGCCACGTTTGGCCGATAGCTGGATGTTAGGCGAGCTGAAGGGAACCGGACATGTCATTGGCACCTCGCATGCATAAGGCGTATCACTATGAGTTCATGCGTCGTGTTGGGGAGGGGTGGACACGGGAACGTGTCCGCTGCCCCTACACGCGTCACTCCTTTTCCCAGAGTTTTTGACCCACCTTGCACGAGGCTGGCATTACTTATATACAGATAGGTGGGAGGTGGCTCTTAGCCACGCAGCTACCACGGTAGCCTTTTTGGAGTGCTCCGCATCAGTGAGAGGGTGCCAGAGTTGGTACCACCTGTGTAAGGCGGAGGTGTCTCGTAGGGCACTGGAACTCGAAGATGTCTCTGTCACACATGAGTGGGCTCGAGTGGGGATACGGTCCTCATGGGTGGTTCAGCACGGTAGGCAGTGGTGTATACTGCTACTAAGTTTTCGAGACATCTGTCCGGTTGGTGCCCTACATGATTTTTCGACAGTGCCTGCTGCGCGCCCCAGCCTGTTTTCTGCCACCGGGATGGGTCTACACTTACCATAGTACAGTCCCTGAGGGTGACCGGTGCCGCGTTTCGCGGTGTGGGGCCCGTTTTGGCACCATTTACTTAAGGTAGGCATTGCGCTGATCGCGGCTACGTTTGGGGTACTCCGAGGTGGATATGCGTCTACGCGCAATTTCAGATATGTACGTCCCCTCATTGTATGAGTACCTGTTTATGCCCTTCACCTTTTTTTCTCCTCTTTTACAGATCCTAGGGGTCTCAACACACTGGTGGCAGGGGGCTGGTGGGCCGCAGCTATGTACACTGGGCAGCGGTATATGCTGCAGCGACAGAGAGTGGACCCCGGCCGGGCTGTGTGCATCCGCACGTATGCTATGGTATGGTATGCGCGGCACATGGGGGCGGGAACTGAGGCCATTCCTGCTGTCTGACAGGGATGCTGGACCGCCCTATGTTTTACAGGCACCCCGGTGGCAGCGATATTATACGGATCACTGCTGTTACTAAACCGTCGGGGGGCTGTGACCTGGCTTTTTATATCACGTATGGCTTACATACGGTCGCTATGGTCTAACATCGTGCCGAGACACCAATTTAGGGGAGATGCGGATCTCCCTAGTTCGGACTGTTCCGGCAGTCAGCGGACGGGGCTGTGGCTCCATCCCGTTCTGAGCATGGCTGTAAGACGGCCATTGGATACTGGATGATAGGATTAGACAAAATTTTGCTGGTAAGCGGGAGAAGGGGTCCACCTGTCGGCTAGAGGTATGTACCTTGTTCTTGGTGTGATGCAAGCAGGCCTGGCGACCGAGATGACGGTCTGGGGGGGGGCGGGGCGGTGAGTCATCATGGATGCCTCCCCGTGTGGCGGGTAGCACTGGTAAGGTAAATATTTATGACCCACAGGTATCTGGCAGGTTCGCAATTGACTGGCCAACACTTAGACAGGTACAGGTGTAATAACGTTGACCGGTCAACGACGAACCAGGCAAGGGGGTGATGGCAGGAGCTCTTCAGCATGCATCACCCCGTGATTTTACGGATACACGTCAGAGGGTAGGGTCAGTAGATAGTTTATTGACTACGGTCAACAATTTGTTTGTCTCAACAAACAAATTGATACAAATGGATACATTGTAGCCAATTGCCATTGGCAATTTTGGGAGGAACCTTACCAGTGTTACTGTGGCCTGCTTGCCTTAAGAATTATAATTGGCTGAGTACCAACTGAAAGTTATAATTCGGACTAGGGCATGATTCAATAAATGTGGCCCAATGCCGTTATCCACATATACCGGTGTCTGAGTCCTTCTTTGGGGGGTGCGCCTGCAAACAGCAATAGGAGTGCAAACTCCAAAAATGTAGAGGTGTGTATGCAACACACTGTTGTAAAAGTAGACCTGAGCTACAGTATTTTCACAATTGTCACTAGGATCTTTTTTTTTTGCTATAAATAGGAACAGATATGGTAAAATTGGGCTTGATGGTAGAATAACAATTAAGCTCAGAGATACAGCAATCTGATTTAAAAACAAGGCCGAGGAGAATGTTTTATGGAAATATAAATTATTTTCTAAAAGTTGCAATGTGTCCACTGTTCTTTCTATAGAAACACAACATTTGTTTTAAAAAGCACCCATATTCTTTAAGATGTTTCACTGACACAAAAATAGGTGGAACACATGTTAATTTTGATGGCAAGCTGATCATAGAGCAACATAGGCAATGTTAAACTCTGCCCAAGATTCTATGATAGGATTCTGGCTAATGGGAACTAAGAGTTCATCCGTAACCTTTGAGATCCAAAAAAGTCAGCCACTGAAATACAAAACTTAGTCCATGTCAAAACAACAATTATGTGTCATTAAGTCAATTCTAACTGATGACAACCTCCTCCAGGATTTACTAGATGGAGAATATATAGAAGTGGTTTACCATTCTCTTCTTCTGGGGGAGTTATGGGACTGTTGAGAAGTTGATTCCCTTCTGTGCCTCCTGCAAGCGGAGCCAGCCTGTGTGGTCCTGGGCAAGCTGCACAGTCCCAGGCTGCCCCCAGAAGAAGGGAAGGCTATTAAATTATTTCTGTGTATTCTCTAATTATGAAACCTTGGAAAGGGACCCCATAAGTCTGAATTGACTTGATGGCACATGACTATTATTACCAAAAGTGATCTAACTGGGTGAATGCCAACTATGATTTTTTATTGTGTTTTTAATTGATTTGTGTCTAAATTGTTTTTAAAATAACATTTGCTTTGTATTTTATCATTCTTAGCTGCTCTGAATGCCCCTTTTGGTAGAAAGGTAGTGTATGTATTAAATAAACATACTTCAAAAATTCCTAGTACAGTAGTAGCTTGCCAACTGAGTTGTGGCATTATCACATTATCCAAATTACTAGGACCTACAAAGATAGTGATCTGGCAAGCACATTTTGAAGTAACCAAAGGAGCACACATTGCAGTCTAAAGATCAATCCTCTAGAACAGTGTTCCAGGGTTTTTCCGCTGGAAAAGCCTGTTTTACAAAAGAAAACAAAATTCCAAATGGTTGTCCCTGCTGAGCTTCAGAAGGAAGGAAACTGGCATTCTTGAGCCAAATTTTTTTGGTACTGTCCATAAATGGTGACAACCTCAAGAGATTCATAGCCAGTTTGTTTAGTTTGCTTTTATGGTCTAATACTACTGCTTGTCACCAGATGGCGCTAGAGTGCAACATCCAATGACAGAATACTGTACAGTACTAGCAATTGTTCTCTTAAGAAAAGTGATCACTGAGACTAAGAAATGGCAATTTTGCCAATCATTAACTATGGTATGGGAAAACAAACAACACTTACTGTTGGAAGAGGGGGGAAACATTAGTATTGTTTAATACTATCAACAGTTGCAGTACTTTATAAACTAACAGAATCAGTAGCAGTAGACCACAGCACTAGAGACATTCTCTTATGCATAGATTTGAGACCAAACAATATAAAGCTCAGACACAGAACAAGAACATACCTATCAACCTTCCCAGATTGGCCGGGATTTCACGGTTTTCGGCACCAATTTGCGCCATTTCCCGCCCTGCGCTGCCGAAACCCCGGAATTTGGCAGCAGGGGAAAGGAGGTACTGCGCAGTCCTTCTGCGCAGGTCACCTTCTACGCAAGCGGCATAGCGTTCTACGCATGCGTAGAAGGGTTTTCCGCTTGCGTAGCCCCATTTTACACATGTGTAGAAGGGTACACCGCTTGCGTAGGAGGCTACGCAAGTGGCGTAGCCCCATTCTACACATGCATAGAAGGCAACCTGCGCAGAACCGTTTGCGCAAGTCCCGTATTTTCCGGAGCCGTGGTTGACAGGTATGAACTAGCATATAATCTTTCAGTGACTGGCACACATAAACCAAAGAGAATTATTACATTATCCAGTGCAAGGAAATAGAAGAGAACAACACAAAGGAAAAAACAAGAAATCTCTTCTAGAAGATCCAAGAAATGAAAGGAAAATGTAAACCTCAACTAAGAATGCTGAACAACCAACACTATCTTACTATGAGAAAATACAAAAGAGACAAAAAGATGACAGACTCTTGAAGAAGAATCCTATGATGAAGAACCTGCAGTTCCAGAAAGTAAAGTGCAAGTAGCTCTGAAAGGTTCGAGGTTAGATAGAATACTAATAGAATTATTTCAAGCAAAATCCTAACAAGAATATGCCAACAAATCTGGAAAACAAAATAATGGCCCATGGATTGACAATGCTTAATATACATTCTAGTCCCCAAGAAAGGAGATACCAGGAAGTACAATTACTATAGGACCACTGTTTCATTTTTCATTCAAGCAGGGTGGTACTCAAGGTGATGCAACAAAGACTTATGGTGTGAGAACTGTCTGATAGTCAGGCTAGATTCTGACCAATTTGTTACATAGCATGGTAGGACCTAAATCTAAGTAAGAAAAAGTCAAGCTCAAATGTTGCCCAGCTTTTAGCATATGTTCATTAAAAGGATTTTATTCAAAGTGTGAAATATAATCTAATGACTTTAAATGCAATCCTATTTCCAATTACTAATCTATTTAGAGCCATTTTACATAATTTTTACAAAAGATATAAAGCTATGAAATGGAACAGATAACTACTGAAATATAATTATAATATAATTCCGTAAGTTAAGTGGTCACTATAGGCATTTGCTCCTGAATGTTGAGATATTCTGGCAATTGTGGCAACTTGCCACTGAAATTTACACAAGCAGTAACTAATAGCATTCTGGCTTTGCTGTTTTCTGGTCAGTGGCCGGAGGGTGGTGGTGGTGGTGGTGGTGGAGCTAGCCCTGATGCTAATTTTTTCAGACAGAAACAATGTTACTACTATATCCTAGTCTTACATACACACACCCCTGCTTCCCCCTAAATCCTCACATGCTTTTTGTGGACTAAATGTCAAAAGGTCCTGTTATTGACTTTCCTACTTTATTGCAATGGTGTTTACAGGCCTATTGATTCTATGACTATTCAATAGAGTGGCATATATGAATACTACACAAATCAAACTTTATTAAGAGGAGCTTAACTTTGGATACCACGTCACCCCAAGACTGTCAGCCCGTCCTACGAGGGCAGACAGGAGGGGCTCAGTACTGGTCCCGTCAACGAAAGAAGCACATATATCTGGGACCAGGAAGAGAGCCTTCTCTGTGTCTGCCCCAGCCCTTTGGAACCTCTTACCTCCGGAGGTGCGCTTTCAGACGGAACTTCCCCCCCTTTAGAACAATTCTGAAGACCTGGCTTTGCCAGCGGGTGTGGGGCCCTACCGGCTCCACCTCCCAACCCAACTGGCTTGTTTAACTTTTGTGGTGTATTTTTCTTTCCTGTTTTTGGTTCTAAAGCGGGTGGAGGGATGACAAGGGTAATTTTTGGGATAAAGTCAGTTTTATGTGTTTTTAATCTTGCCGTTTAATTGGAGGTTGTGTAGGTGTTTTAATTGTAAATGTTTAGGTTGTTTCTATATTGTATTTTTACCTGTTGTTTACCGCCCTGGATGGTGTTCTCACCAGGAGGGCGGTGCACAAATTTATAAAATAAATAAATAAATAAGATCAAGGAGGGTCCCAAGAAACTGCTATATAAATTCACATAAAAGACAGGGATATGCAACACTAGATTGTAGATCTGCATCCCTCATTTATACTCTTCTATGTTTTCTTTTTGACAATTTAGTTCAAAGTTCCATCATCCACTACATTCCAGAACTCTCCTTCTGTTGGGAATCCATTCATGCATTCAGCCTCCTTAGGTTCCTCCTCTACTATTGGAACAGAAGAAAATCTGCCTTCTTTTCTCAACGAAGGAAAGGGCTGTTCTCCCAAAGAAGGTCACCCCGACTGTTCCGGAGGATCAACTGTATCATCCCCACAAGCAACATTCCACAGCACTGCTTGGTGCTTGTGATAAGAATGGGCAGCAGGGTACATTCTCCTGTTTGAGTGAGCATGTCGCCCCCCTCCCCCCTCCCCCCCCCCCAATTTCAAGCTGCCCTACACACTATATCTAGGATGCAGTAGACTGCAAGCTGTCACAGTTGCATGAAAAAGTATACTGCTATCAAATTTCAGTGAAGAAAATTATCTCTGTGGGTTTGCCTTAGGACAATGCCTGGCCAGAATCCTGGACTTGAGAATGGAATGTCAGAGGCCCTGAAAATTCAGGACACACCTTTCAATGGAAACTAACCAACTGCTTGATGCAGGACAATGCACCCCCCCACCCCCCAAAAAAAAACACCATGAAAAAATGATCCTGTTGAAAGAAGCCAGTAGAAACTATTCCTTTCTCCTTTCAGCTAAGGATAATGGTTTTAGGAAAGGGATGGAACATCTAAATCCCTCCAGATGCCATTGTTTAAAACCACGACAACTAACTAAGCTGGCCAGAGTTGTTGGGACTTCAAACCCAACAGCATTAAGAGAGCCAGAAGTGTTGTGACTCTACTTTGACATATGACTGAATGACAAAAGGAAACCAAGATTAAACTGTCACAACTGGAAATTACATTTGCTACTTAAAGAATTTGCCAACTTGTTTCTTACCTTTTCTGATTCATACGAAGCTCTCTGTGAAGGTCTTGATGATTTCGGGATGTTTTAACAGGATTAATTAGTTTTTGAGGTCTAATTAGTTCAGGATTGTCCTCATCTATGTAATCTGGTTCAGCCATTGTATTCCGCAGAATGAGAGAATGCTCTCGGAACTCAGAATCCTCACTGAAGTTATCTGTAACACAGAGAAAATATTATTGTTCAATAAAACTTTATTCACTAACAAATTTTTATTCAACATTAAGATCTGATTGACTGTATGTTACCCAATTACCTCTTAGTACCAACACTGGAGAGCTGTTAAGACTATTAAAGAATAAATTGATTAAACCAGTAATAATTCTAAAAGGATTATTTACAAGCCAAAATAAATTCTTAAGAGTTCTAATCTCATGCCCTTAAATTTATAACCCCATATTCCAAACCACATAGATCACGCTCTCTCAGTCAGCTTTGAGGGCCAGATGGCCATTTTGCCCTGCCTGCATGATGGGGGTGGCCATTTTGTCTCAACAACTTCAAAAGGGTGGCCATTTTGTTTCTTGAAGGCCCTTGTAGGGATGGGAGGCCACATAAAATGGTGGTGTGGAATGGATCTGGCCCATGGGCCTTACATTGGGAAGCCCTTACATAGACACTCTGGTTTGAAAATAAACTTTACCTATTGTGCCCCAGAGCTTAGAAGAGTCACTTTTTCCAACGGTGGTTACCACAGTTTCTCAACCAGCATAGACAGTGGGTAGTGTAGCAAGGGCACTTTTAGCACATATAGTAAAAAAAAATAAAAAAAATAAAATGAACACTTCCCAATGTTGCCTGTGCAAAAATAATATTAATTTGTATTTCTGTTTTGCTCCAACTAACACAGCTATCCCCCTTTCAAAGTTGCTATCCCTCCTCCAAAAAATTAGAAGGTAGTCTTGCATACTTTTAAACTCACAATTCACATGTCCTTCTCCTCAACCTTTTATCTGATCTGTGTATAATAGCTGCCATACTCAGGAATATGTTAGCCAGAATTCTAGTGGTGTTGCTGTAAGGTTTGCATAGCTTGGTACAGCTAACTGGGAACATCTTGGGCACATGCCTAGTTGCCTGCCCAACGGAGATGTCCCCAGCACCTAGTCAATTAACCTCACATTACTGTGGCAAGTTGGACAAAATGTATGTGTATGGCAATAGGATTCTGGCCAATATATTTCTTCCTGAGAAATGTTTGGCAGTTATATCATGCAGCCTAAAGAAAAGGTTAGGCCAAGCATCTCAAGACGGGGAACTGTAGGGATGAGACTCATACACACACACGAGGTTCAAGGCATTGCGAGGAGACGACAATGGGGCATTGCCGCTCAGCCCTTTTATTCCTGACGAAATCTCGACTCGTGCGTGCCTAGTGCAGTTGCACGGTCATCACAAAACTGACAGGAAGACAGGTTCAAAAATAGGGTGTTGCATACATTGGTAACATATCGGAGGATGCACATTGAGTACATGTCAGAGAGGGCAACCCAGATGGTCAGGGGCTGATAAGGGGTTGAGGAATGGCAGGATGTGTGGTGGTCCTGATAAGAACTACTTGCATCAGCTTCTACCAGGAGGCACCCAGAATGGAAGTTGTGGTCGTGCCTGTTGGCTGACCCCGAGTTGAGCAAACAACTCCCCCCCCCCTTCGGAAGATGTCAGGGGCCAGGGGCTAACGGTATTTCCTAAGGGCAGGTTAAGGGCACTTTTGGGGGGCAAAGATTGAAAGGCATCACTTCAGGGAATGCCAATTATTAGAGAACGACTCTGCAAGAGGCTCCCTGATTTGGAAAATGCAGAACCACCACAACTTGGTCTCAACACTTTCCATTAGCCAATTAACTTACAACCTTTCATCCTATTATAAGGAGTAATTCTCTTATTAGAATTATCCATAAGCCAAAAGCCCTAATTATTATGCTATCAATGTAGCCAATTACCCAGGCCATTTGGATAGTTTGTTCACTTCACCAGCAGAGACATGGCAAATCTGTCTGTTATGGTTTAAGCCTGTAGCTGCCTGATAGAGTTGTTTTCTAGAGAAAAGAAGATCTTTCCTTTCATTCCTGCATAACTGAACCATCACAGAAGAAATACAACCTTCTCTAGACACTGGAATAAATGGCAAAAAGGAAGTACATACAGTATATGATTTCTTATAATTTTCACATGCTGCTTTTTAAAAGATCTGTTACATACTTTCTGAGACTTCAGAGGAACACAGACTTTTAGTTCTTTCTCTAAACCAGGGGTTCTCAACCTACAGCCCACAGGCAGGATACAGCCTGCAGCATCATTTCATGTGGCTGCCACCGGAAGCGGACATGGACGCGTTTATGACAGCCGTAAATGTGCCTGTGGCTGTCGTACATGCGTTTATGACAGCTGTGGATCCGTTTTACGGCAGCATTTATGATGGGAGGAACCACCAGTCTGGCCCGCTCAGCTATCTGAGGGGACATGGTCTGTCCCATGGGTTAAAAGGCTTGATAACCCCTTCTCTAAACATGTAGGAAACAGCAGACATCTCACAACACTTACAAAGCTCAAATCAGCTCAAATATTTTGTCTTGTTGAAGGTCATATCTAAAACCTTGAAACTTTAGATATTTAATTGACCCAATAATGCCTTCATTCCTTCATGCCATGTCTACCAAATTCCTCCTACTGTTAAAAAGAAAATCCTACAGGACAACTTTGGCAAAATCTTGCCTACTACACAACATGTAGAGATTTATTTCAAAAGACAAACACTAAACATTATGGGTGCCTTTACCGTGATAAATTCT
Source organism: Bradypodion ventrale (assembly GCA_035047345.1). NCBI lineage: Eukaryota > Metazoa > Chordata > Lepidosauria > Squamata > Chamaeleonidae > Bradypodion > Bradypodion ventrale. The sequence continues at coordinate 162,220,700 of JAWDJE010000005.1, read as the reverse complement.
GCTTAAAGAGATACAACATCTCACATAGACAAACAATGACATTTGATTTTCCAGACATTTCAAAACAAAATTAGGCAACTCATAACAACTCATCAAAATAGCCAATCTTTTACCACAAGATTATATCCAATATCACTCTCATGTATATTTTCTCCCAGCACAATTTAGTTATTAAAGTAGAAGTGAATTTCTTTCCTTGTAAAAGAGTTTGCAGAACCTATGCTCTTTGGGCATGAATGCCAATGGTACAATAATCTTTGAAGAGTCTGCTTTTATTGCAGACAGTTTACTAAGGGGGAGCAGCTGCAGCACATGTTTTAAAGAAAATTCTGCTATAATAAAAGAATCTTAGGTATGCATATGTGGAGAGACAACAAGGAAGAGACTACAAATTACAAAATCTCCAGACTGAATTTTGCTTTTGACACATGGAAAACCACTCACTCAGCTTTCTGCACCAAAATGTAATGTGGAGATTATCCACTTTACATCCTTATACGTCGGATGATACAATAAATCAGATTTCTTAGCACTCCAAAGCAATTAAAAGTTCACAGATTCTTAATGTTTGTGTGTTTGTTTAGGTGCGGGGGCAGCAGATAACTTTCACAAATCTTCCAAGGGTTCTGGGTCCCAAAAATGCATTATGCAAGACACCAAACTATTACCTAAGATCACGAGAAACAATAGATATAAACTTATAACACAAAGCCATACATTTTAAACATTGGAAAAGAGAGACCTGGGTTCAAATTCCCATTCATGTGCTGGATGACCTTCAGCTAGTCACTGTCCCTCAACCCAATATATCTCATAGGACAAGATAAATTAGCAATGAGAATGAGGCATTCCGCTTTCAGCTTTTTGGAGGAAAGATGAGACATGAAATAAAAAATAAAGGGGTAGGGGTAAACAATTCATTTAATGTGAATTCATCCAGAATGCTACATAAATTGTTACAGGCCTGTATAGGAAAGCTAAAAGGCAGGAGAAAACCTGATGAGATAATTTAGGATAGATAGGGATAGCTATCTTCCAATTACAAAAGAGAGAGAGAGAGAACTATCTCTGATGGTGACAAATTCTATTATTGCCCATGTTTAATCAGAGGATGCAAACCACTTGTCAGAAATATTGTAGCAGCAAGTTGGAAAGGTGGATCTAGGCATAGCGACATATATCTTTATCACTTCAACAATAGATTACTATGGCCCACCTACTGTATGTGAGCCTGATCTAAAAATATGAAAGCTATAAGAGGGCCTCCATGTTCCCAGTGAGCCAACCACCATGTCTCTGTGCCTTCTGGAAGACTTCTTTTAGATCCTGGCAATAAGGCAGCCAAAGGATGGCAGGACAATTGGGCAAGAATGAGAAGGAGGAATAACCTTAGTTGAAGGGACAGAACACAGGCAAAGCTGGGTGGAAGGAACATGGGATAATAATAATTTTGTGTCAGAAATTATTCTGGGCTGAAAGGACTTCATTCAGGGAATGCTCAAATAAGGCTTCTTTCATGTACCCAAGAACTGGGACAGAGACAGGTGCTCAAACCGTCATGCAGTACCTGGGTCTCGAACTGCCAACTTGCCAGTCTTCCAGCTAACAAGGTTAGGAGGTGTCTCATGAGTGTTTGGGTCTGAAAGGTGGTCAGAGGCATGGGAAGAGTAACCCCCAGACTTCTCCACCCTGGAGAAGAACTGGCCATTGCTCCTCGAAAACAGGACAGTGAGTTTGCTTTGCTCCAGAGATAGGTTGGATATGAGGAGTCTACCTATAGCATATAATCCAGTTTTCATTCAAACTTCTGTTGTCAAATAAAAATTCAAAAGGCCCCTACTTGTTCTAATATCTGCAAATTTTATGTTCTAACCTGTCCTTGCACCGTGTTTAAGAATTGTTATAATCAATAATAATTCCGTTCCATCAAGCCGACTCAGACATCAGATGATCCCTGTGAAGTTTTCCTGGAAGTTGGAGCTAACACAAAATGCGAGAGCCAGGTTGCTTTTTGGATACATTTTACAGATCACAGACACCAGTTTTGCATAAACTGCAATGGCTTCTGATTTATTTCCTGATCAAAGTTATGCAACTTACTTATGAAAACTGGAGATACTTTGAGTCAGGATATTTAAAGAATCACCTTCTCACTATGCCTGTTTGTTGGGATTGTTTTCTGAGAACCTGTTGTAGTAGCACCAATCAAAAGGTTATTTTCCTGGGAACCTGAACAAGAACTTTTCAGTGGCGTTCCTTATTTCCTTTGAAGAAAAGTCAGATTGCTCTGATCCTGATGGCTTTTAGGCAGGCAGCAAAAATGTTTTAATTCTTACAAACTTTCAACAGTTTTAAATTCAATATTAGCAGTCTAACCACTACTCTTCTTTGATGTAATTCAGTAGTGTTTAATTTTATAAATCACTGTGGGGCACTTAATAGGGTTGAAAGGGAACAAAGAAATATTTAAATAGATCAAAAAACTTCACAGTCCCAGCTCCATGAGTGTATGCCTACAACATTTCTAACCATACAACTAAGCCACAGAGAAATGAGCCTCTCTCCTCCTCCACATTCCAAAACAAGATGCATAAGTGGCAAAATGATGATGCACAAACAATTCTTGCTCATGTGTTCGCAATGTCACTGAAGTAAAGACTTTTCTTCACAGAGGAACAACTCTTTTTCACAAAGGTAGAGAAACACTTTTGCTATTATATCACATGTGCCAAAAGAGGGTCCTCAAAACATCAGGAATTATTTCACAGCACATGAACCTAATCAGAACCCTGTTTTCCAAAACAGGTGACATGGAGCTGGTAAAAATAAGACAACAAGGGATTTTCAAAACTGAACAATATAAGTAGCAGCCAGTTAGCCACACCAAACCCTGTGGGCTGTCCGCTAAGCCTGTGAAGCGCTAACTAACTGAAGTGGACTCTTTAAAAAGGCTAGTTGTTTTGAATCACCAAGTAACAGAGCCAAATTCTTAGCATAAATTATTGTTTATCTGTTTTTTTTAATATAGCAGATGGCAATACCTCGTAAATCCATACCACTGCTTATAGAATTAACAGGGGAGGCTAAGGTGAGCAGTATGTGTCTGGTAAGTGATGCGTAATTAGGCCAACCATGCCTGAAACATAAAATCTGTAGATTATCACAGAATGTTTTCTTGATTAGTCTAGTGGCAAGAACAGTCAGCTGGGCACACATTAAAGCTACAAAACATGGCCATAATTCCAGCAGTTAATGGAGCATTAATTATAGGCTTGCAAGGTGTGGAGTCTCATGCCTATTATTTCCTGGGAAAGTGGGGAAAAACATTTTTTTTAAAAAATAGTAGGGTGGAAACCCAGGTCACAGAGGCAATCTCAGCTGAATGTATTGCTTGCATCTGTATCTTCTAATTATAATCACTTTTACTATAGGTCACAGATGTTGAGATATCACTCAGCTAATGCCTTCCATTAATATATTTCAACCCTTTAGTTTGAAAATATAGTATAGAAAAAGAATTCTCACTTTTATGAGAAACTTCTCTGTAGTATATCCTGTATACGCTCTTGCATTGTCTTAAGAAGATTAGTTTCCAGGTTAATGTCTTCACAGTAAGCGAGGCTATAGGAGACATTGATAGCAAGTCAGTTCTCTTCCATCACACAATCCAGCATCTTCAGTCCTGCTGAAGCATTATATGGATTTGAAGAAATGGCTTGGAATCCACCAGCTCCTGTGTGGATTCCGAGCTCAAAGTACAGGTCAAGTAGTAGTAAGAATGATGGACATCCATGTTCCTAGCCGAGTTTAGTTACAGAAAAAGAAAGAAGTAAGAAAGACAATGTGATCTCTTCATTGTCCTCTGAGCATATGCAAATTCTTCTTATAAATCAATTTTGCTTCAAGAAGGACAAGATGCAGGGCAAGATGTCTATATTTGAAGGCAGCCTTCAACACCAAAAGCACTGATTTAGTCAATATCATTGAATATACAAGGCAATGACAAGCTTCACCTTCTGATTTCTAAAGATGAATCGGTTGTAAAATAAAAATCCACCCAGCTGGCCTTTTGTGAACAATTCTAAGCAGTGAATGACTAATAAAAGGGCACGGGGCTCAAAATTGTTCTAAATCAGATCCCACAAAACGTGGAAGCCACCTTTTGTCGCTCAAACCTGAAATAAATTATTATATTATACCAGACAACTTTGGAAATATAAAATGATTATAAAATGCATCCTTAATCAAATAGCCTGCAGCAAGTACTATTAGCATATATAGGGCTTGAAAAGTAGGCTGTGGGACACAAGCATATACAGCAATAAGAATCGTATAACCCCAAATGATTATCCCCTGGGAAATAAACACAAGTTAATTTGCATGAATATTGTTCTAAAAATATAATTAGAAATCCATTGATCTGTAACTTGAGCATCAGCATCTGTAGAAAATCCAGCTGAAGTGCTGCTGTAACCACAGGTTACTTCAAAATGTGTATTCTGAAAAAAGCACTGCAAGAAATTAATCGCTAGGATTATTCTAGATAGTGTGAAAATTAGAACGATGGGTAAAATCATTAGTCTTTGACTAATAATTCACTTCCAGAGATTCAAGTGCTGATAATGATAATAATTTTGTGTTGATTATGATGGTAGATTTGCGCTGTTGTTGATGGTAAAATTCACAGGTATAGCTTTAGGCTTTGTTTTGTGAATCACAATGAAATACAGTCAAACAGTGTCACCCAGTGGTAAAAGACTTGGAGACAGAAGAAGTACTAAACATTCCAGGAAGAAAGTGAACCAAAGCAAAAGGGTCATAATTCTTAATGGGTTTAATCAATTATCAACACAGCTTGTTCCAATTTAAAAATCTAGTTTGTTTACATTTGCTAATCCAGTGGCAGAATAACCAATCCAACTCCTTCCTCTTGCAGTTCATTTGGTACTAGAGTAAAACCTCACATAAAGAGCGCCTCGCTTAGAGACTAACTCACTTAAAGAGCAGAATTTTCTCTGAATGGTCGCTTCGCTTAACAACTAAAACCAACCCAAAACTCGCTTAACAACTAAATCGGGGTTTGCAATCTCCCCCCTTCCAGAAGTCACAGTTGATCACTTACAATGGTGTTTTCACTTAAAAAACAAACTTGCTTAAAGAGCAATCCCGTGGAACGCATTATGCTCTTTAAGTGAGGTACCACTGTACTTCTTTTTCTCATCTGGCCTTGCACAGGAAAGCTTTCTCAGGGATGAAAAAAGTGAACCAATTCATCCAATTTCTTGGGAGAACTGTACAAAATGAGAGGTGTTCCCTCTTCCCCACCAATACGCTACAGGGGATTTTGGAATCCAATAATGCAAAAGGAAAACAAGAAAGCAAGGCTGTCACTTCTGATCTAAGGTGCCCTTAGCCGCTTGATAGTTAAAAATTAAACTGAAAGTCTGTCCAGATAGGCATTAAATCTGCTGTCTAGGTAGATCTAAGGGAGTCCATAATTCTTGGATGCTAGAGCGGATCCAGTTGCCCCCAATACATGACTTTTGAGCACCAATCAGGAGGTTCACTTTTTTTGTATGCTCCCATATATGCCATTCCCAATTCTTGTGGATGCTGGAAATAGTATATATGGGGGATCTTATTATTTTTGTATTATTGATTGCATTGAGTTATATTGACTTACGTTACTGTATTATTGTGACTGTGTACACCGCTTTGAGTCACCTGCTGGGTCGAGTAAAGTGGTATAGAAATTAAACATGAAATGAAATCTTGCAGCTATCAGAGGCTGCTATTGAGCATATATCAATGCATATCCGCATATAAATCAAGATGGTCTAAATTCATAAAGAATAGTACTATTCACACAGAGGCAGCAAGAGGAAATCCCAGAGACTGACTTCCTTTTTATCAATTAATCACACCTCACGCAAACATAAAGCGATTGTTGTGGTTGTTTCAGGATAAGTGTGAAAGGTAATGAGCACAAGAGGGTATCCTGTAGACCATTTTGACTGCTGCTACTGGTGTTGTCAACATTTAAGATGGCCTTTTCTGAGTAATGCTTGGCATTCTTTTTCCTGTTGGCAATGCCGGTATAATATTGTGCAGCAATATCGGGCCATTTCCTGGCATTTTTAATCATGAATTCTTCAATATTTCAGCCCATACAGCCAGAATTCCTTTTAAATAAAAAAAGCAAGCATGACTAACTACAGTAATACCTCATACAAAGTCTGCTTCATACAACATCGAATTCATACAACATTGCCTAATTTGTTGAAAAAGGTTACCTCATGCAAAGTCGCTCGACTTTGTATGAAGCATTCAGTTTTTCCCAGGTTGCATTGTGCCTGGGTAGTATAAAAGACAGGACACATGCATTCATTGCTCTTGTGGGTTTTGCACAAGGCAAAGAGTGTTTAGGAGTGGTTTTGAGCACGATTTTAGATTTTTTTGAATTTTTCATCAGAATTTTTAGAAGCATTCCTGGGATTTTTGCAGCATTCTTCAGGTTCTTGGACAATCAGGGTTGTTTGACATGTTTTTGTAATGTATTTAGCCTTTAGATAATGTTTTCTTAAAGTTCTGTCAGTTTCCTGTCTGTTTCCTTGACTTTGCCCTGAAGTCTGTGCTGTTACAGTACAATGTATCTCTATGGAAACGACGTTGTACGAGGCATCGCAGCAAGGATTTGGACGTTGTATGAGGTATCACGGCTAGGATTTTGCATGCCTCATACAAAGTCCAAATACGTATAAAGTCCAAACTTGTGGAACCAAGTTTGGACGTTGTATGAGGTATCACTGTAATCACCTTGAAGATAAGCAAGATTTGTCTTTTAAATTTGTATAAGCTATTTAAATCTAGATACACAAAAGATTGCTTGTTTCTACATGGGAAGAAACTAGTTATTTTCTTTAAAAATCTTAACTCAAAAACTCTTTATCCAAACTATCCAAAATTCAGCACACAGCAAGAGAAGACTGTCTGCTACCCCTGAACCAGCTTGGCACTGATCAACACTTGTTTCAAAGTTACAATATGTCATTTGGGATGCCTCCATTTTTAGAACTGCCTTGTAGAACATTGTTTTGCTCTGCTGTTCAGAGCAAAACAATGTTCTACAATGCTGTTCGAAAATGAGACCTGTCATGTCCCAAAAACATCCTGCAGCTCCTCTATCTCAAAAGAGAAAGAGGACAAAACTCAACAACCACCCATTTTATATCTAAATCTCTCATAATAAAGAAAACATGAAATACAGAGACAGATTATGATGTGTGTATCTCTTCTACTTCAGTGGCTCGAATTCAATTCCAGCAGCGTAAATTTCAACTGTGAATTGATGCATAGTAAGAAGTCAGTGCAGGCCTCTGCTGTTCTGTGCTAAGTCACATGATTAGTGTCCAACTATCTAAACCAGTTTCTAAATCTGTGGCAATCCACAGCTGAGATATACTGGCAGGAGTAAGTAATATGATTCTGACTCTTGCTTTTTTGACATGAATATACACATAACAGAGTATACTAAATATGATCAGGGTTTTTGGTGCCCTGTTGGATCACTAGAGAATCAACTCAATACAGTAGAACCCCACATAATTAAAAAGCTCCATTCCACAGAGCTCTGCACTATGTGGTTTTTTTGTTATGCAGATCCAATTGGCGATACCCCGCATAACGGAAAAAAGTTTGTTATACAGGGTTTCCAATAACTGGGGTATACCACGCTTAGCAGAAACCCCATATAATGGAAAAAAATCATTATATGGGGTTTCTGCTAAGCGGGGTGTAACAAAAATAATTTTTCATTATACGGGGTACTGCTATTGCTGCACAAATGTTTCATGGTACAAATTTTTTGTTATACAAAGCGTTCATTATGCAGGGTACCACTGTATTAGGGACTGTATTATAATGAGAGTTCAGAGAATTATCTTTCAAGTCTAAACTCACACCTTCCCAAGAAACTGTTCAGAGTATTCATTTGGAAGATGAAACTGCAGTAAAACCAGCTTCTCTCGTTCCAGTGTGCCACTAGCAAAGGTAAACTGCTACAGAGTATATAGTAGCATGTGGTGTGTGTATGTGACCTACAGCTGCTTTTTCATAAAAAAAAAAAGATAACGCAGCAACAGCAAAACCTAAATCCAGTGTTCATGAAGACTAAAGCAAAGCAATCACACTTATAAACCACCCCATAGCACTTAGTGCACTCTCTGGATCATACCTGTCAACCCACGGCTCGGGAAAAACGGGACCTGCGCAGATTGCTTGTGCGCAGGTCGCTTTCCACGCATGCATGGAAGCGCTACGTCGCTTGTGCAGCCCCTATGCAAGCAGTGTAGCGCTTCCACGCATGCGTGGAAAGCATTTCCCCCGCTGCCAAATTACGGGGTTTTGGCAGCGCGGGGCGGGTTATGACGTCAATCGACGTCAAATTACGGGGTAATCCCGGCCAAATCAGGATGGTTGACAGGTATGCTCTGGATGGTTCACAAATTAATTAGTATTTACTGTACTGGAGAAAGTTGGCGGCTGCTACTCGTATCTAAGAATGCATTTTTCCCTGAAGCAGGAAAAATGCCATTGGCGTGAATTTGTTTAAGGTGAATCCCAGCTTGCCATGAAATGACCCACACACTATGATCATAGAGCCACCTCCTGCAGCACATATGAAATGAGACATGCCGTATTTAACACCAGGACTGCAATGGCCTTCCACAGCCTTGAGGATATTATCAAGGTGTGCCTTCACAGCCAGTCCATCTGGCATGGCCTCTTCCACCTCCATGACTGGAGTAAGTAGGGAGGAAATAAACATCCTTATTAGCCAATGCCTCTTTATGTTGTGTCAGATAATCACATTGCTTTGGGGATGGGGTGCATGCTTTATTTTACTGTAGCCTAATTACTATGAATAGCCTTTCATTCTGAAAGGAAACAGTCAATTATCAAATGTACCACTTCATTATTGAATTTGCCTCTCTCGTCTGAAGAATACACAGCTCAGTGAGCTCCTTGTTAATCCTGACATGTACTTCCACTGCAGCAACCTAAGATTTGCGGAAATAGGATGTCTTTGCACCCTGAGGCTGGCAACATAACTAGCCCATTAAACTATGTTGCCCGAAATCGAAATACAGAATAGCTAACTACAGAAATTGCTACAAGAGATTTAAAAGGATCTCTGGTTTTCATTTAAGTTGTTTAAACATAAGCCGCCAACAGGAACTGGATATGGTCGGAAATGCCAAAGCGGGATATTTCAAGGATCAAACCAATGTGTTCAAACATGAGAGAGGCCCAGCTAGCAGGAAAGTGGGCATGAGAGAAACGAGAAGGAAATATATGTGGGTGCCTGTTCTTGCACTCCCTAGATGTTAATTTTTCATGTTGCTATGAGATGCTGAATTTCAGAAAAATGGCAGATCCTGTAATATGTTAAATCAAAAACCTCTGAAGATTATTTTCTCTATATTTAACAAGAATTAAATGACAGTTCCAAATTTAGTACTTTAGTCAGCTTTTCTATACATTACTTGCCTCCCTCCTTTGATCTAACAGTGCTTATACTGTACAGTAGTTCTATTCAGTCAAATGCCAGTCTCATCTCCCATACATCCAGGTTGGCTATTTTCAGATAAGAAGGCCTTACACATGCCCAGAGCCCTAGAGAAATTTATAGAGCTCCAGAGAAAAAAATTTGAAGCCTGTGTTCATCACAGCTGCCATTTCTCCTAATAAAGGGTTAAATCCAGAATGAAACCAGACAACTATTTCCAAGCATATCAAAATTCATCTAAGTATCAATGTATAAGTCCTTTCAGTGGTGCAATAATTCCAGTTTGTCTAATTCTGTTGTTGTTGTTCAGTCACACAGTCAAGTCCGGTCCTTTGAGATCCCATGGACCACTGCATGCCAGGCACCCCTACCCTACACCATTCCACAACCCATTCAGCTCTATGCTCATTGCATCAACAATGCCATCTAGCCGCCACATCCTCTGCCGCCCCCTTCTCCTTTTGCCTTTGATCTTTCCCAGTATCAAGGCCTTCTTGAGTGAGTAGTCTCTTCTCATTTGATGTCCAAAGTACTTTAGCTTCATCTTCAATATTTGTCCTTCCAAGGAGCAATCAGGGTTGATTTCCTTCAGGATCAACTTATATGACCTCTTTGCTGTCCAGAGGACTCTCAAAATTCTCCTGCAGCACCAAATTTCAAAGGTGTCTATTCTTCTGCGCTCAGCCTTCCTTATGGTCCAGCTCTCACAACATTGCCACTGGGGATACCATTGCTTTGACTATGCAGACTTTTGTTGGCAGGGTGATGTCTCTACTTTTTATTATGTTCCCTAAGTTTCTCATAGCTTGCTTCCCAAGAATTAATTACCTTTTTATTTCATGGCTGCAGTCACCATTTGCAGTGACCATGGATCCCAAGAATGTAAAGTCAGTCACTGCTTCCATTTCTTCCCCTTCTATTTGCCAGGGAGTGATAGGGCTGGTTGCCATTATCTGGGGGGGGGGGGGGGTTCTGATGTTGAGTCTCAGGCCAACTTTTGCAGTCTCTTCTTTCACCCTAATCAAGAAGTTCTTTAGGTCTTCACTAATTCTACAAACTTTATTTATCTACATTGCTACTATGAGCACAGAATTACTTCAAAGCTGTGAAAAATCAAAAGTCTTTATTATCATCATGATAGTGGACATGAAAGGATCCTCATTCAGGTGTCCCCTGCAAAAATCCTTTCAACCCAGAGTAATGTCTGACACGAAAACACACACACACACATCATCTTATCCCTATGGAAAATTGTAGGCAGAAATGCTTTAAAACATGTGAAAACTAAGCTTAAGTTGCAGGCAAATGCCTAAGTCAGAATTCAATCCAAAATACAGGAATACAAAATGATAAATAAAAAAAGGTTAAAATATAAATCCATTCTTGCAATTTGTGAAAAACTACTGGTTTACCATACAATGTCAAGACCAGAAACATATGTGCATAAAAGGTATAATAAAATAATAAAAAGAATGTTTAACTTTCAGTCTTCTATCATGTTCTTTCTTTTTTTAAATTAATTTTCATTAAATCTTACTTTAAAAAACTAAATTTTATTAAAATTACAAATTTTAATTAAAAAACCAAATAAACATATTTAACATTACATTACAATACAGTGTGTAAACAAAACAAAAAGAAAAACATAAGAAATAAAAATGAACAAAGACAAATGGGTAAAACAAAGAAAAAATGGGTACTTCCATCATTTTCTATGTGTATTGGGCAATGTTTTGAAAAGGAGAAGTTCCTCTATCATGGGGACTTTCCATAGGTTTTTCAGTGTGAGGAAAATCCAATCTAACGCTTATACTTTATGCAGTTTGTTTTTTATAGGGATCGAAAGTTAGAAAGGCCCAGGAAAAATAAGTTTTCATTGGAAGAAAAGACTTGGAGACACACTTTTAGGAACGCTGAAACTGAGGATAAACTGTATTGCAGCAAACAAGCAATTTGTAAGGTCAGTTATTAAATTATGTACTAGAAAAATTGTCATTCCCACATTGTTTTTTTCATCTGGATGGGAAGTTCTCATGGAAGGCTATACACAAAGTTACTTTTGCTGTCAGGTTACATGAGCTGTTATGACTAAAGTGGATGAGAAAGAGTAATGTAAGAATGACTACTCTTGTCATTATCATAAATTAAGTTCTAGGATCCATGGCTATGCTAAAATATAAAAGAGACTGCACTTACCTTTCAGGCAAGACACATCCAAACCTTTCACTGTACTAACATAGCTGCATAAACATGAAAACTGAATTAGATCAATGATACGGCTACCTCAGAATGCAGGCTCAGCTTGAAAACACAGAGAACAGGAGGAATGTTTCTATGCTGTTCATGGAAGACTTTGATTTGTTATTTCAGTACCTAAAGTGGAGTTTGATGTACTAGCAAATTCCTGGCCAAATACCATATCTGTGCAGAATAGACTTGTTTAGACAGACTTTCTTAAGTTTGAAGCACCATTCTGGTCTGTGGGCACAAGCAGTGGTGGGCATCAACAGGTTCACACCAGTTCACCAGAACCGGTAGCAGAAATTCTGGCTGGCCCCACCCATCCATGTTTGGAAATAAAATAATCCTAATTCGGGTGCAATGCAGGGCTCTCTCCCTGGCCACACCCACCATACCACGCCCACAGCATACCCGTCAAGTGTGGCTCCCGAAAATACGGGAAATTACTGCGCATACGCGGGTGTGCAAGCACAGAACCCATTTGCGCATGCACAGAACTCGTTTGCATATGCACAGAACCCCTTTGCAATATGGGCACGCATGCACAGTACCCACTTTCCCTGCCATTCAAAATACGGGGTGGCGGTGGGAAAGGGAGGAACGAGCACCAATATATGGGAAATCCCGGCCAATACGGGACACTTGACAGGTATGGCTCACAGTGTGGTAGTAAAAAAAAAATGAGCCCACCACTGTGCACAAGTATTTTACAACTTCCTTAGCTTCTTAGTACAACATATTACTGCCAAAATTCATTAGTTGCCTTTCTATGGTGTACAGCACCCAAGGCAACATACAGATAAACTAAAGCTTTAAAAATGTATTTATATAAAACTTGGAACAGAGATCAAAGTTTTGTGAAGGGGTTCCTTAAATTTTGAGGTCTAAGCAAAGTGGGAATATAGAATCACCTAGGCCAATGAATGCCTGACTAAGTGGGCAAAAAAAGCTCAAGGCATTGGCCCTCTTAAGTTTTTTAAAGGGTAGAATATAAATTCTAAAAACAAATAAGAGTTTAAAGGATATTAAAAAGCACCATGGTTTTTATTCTACCACTTAACAAAACAAGTAAGCAAGCAAACAACCTTCCCCCCCAAAAAAAAACAACAACTGTTGCTTGAAGCAAGTAGCAGTAGCACCATGAATCATTTGTAGATACCTACCACAAAACAGGGCCACTTCAGAAAGAGCTCATAAAAAGATATTAGTAAATATGGGTAGAAGAAAAGGTCACATAGAAATAGCCACTTAAGATGGATTTTAGACCATAGATGCAGTGATGCGCTGCAAAAAAAATTACTACCCCCACCATGGGCATGGCTATCTCTGTGGGCATGGTTAACTCTGTGGGCCACGCCCACTTGGCCTCTCTACACCATGGCCTGGGGTAGGGAGGTGGGCACGGCTGGCCAAGTGGGCATGGCCTGGGGGAATTTCCGCTACCGGTGCCCGGGCACCTGTGGGCACCTGTAGGCACCTGTAGCAGGGTAACACTGCATGGATGCCTATGTGTTGGTTTACACTTCAAGATTAAGAGACATGTCGATTCTATGGCACTAAACCAGGGATTCTCAACCTGCAGCCCACAACACCATTTCATGTGGCCCACCACCACCTCTACCACACCAGGAAGTGTCATGAGGTGGAGAAAGGGCAAAATAGCCATCCAGCCCTTGAAGCTGTCTGAGGGAGGGTGACTCGGCCCCTGGCTTTAAAAAAATTGAGAAACTCCTGCCCTTAACTGACTGAAGGAAGAACAATATGTAAGAAGAGAGAGATTTTGTCTAGATCCCATTATTTGACATGAAGGCTCTGTTATGTCTGGCGCTTGCAAGCAATAGTCCAGACAATGATGAACCAAACAGTAACAAGTCTTTAATTAACAGTATATTCAAGATGAGCTTACAAGGCGTTCCAGACACAGAGTCCCATGGAATCAGTACCTCCTGACTTTTGCCGTAGCATGGCAATATACTAGCTAGCATAGGAGCGTAGCATAATGGAGGAGACCCAAGCTTGCACATTCCTGGCTACCTGTACGGAGAGGGAAGTATAGATCTGGTCAGGCCCCACCCTTGTTTACCCGTGGGGCTTATATAGTAGTCCTAATTCAGGTGCAATGCAGGGCTTTCCCCCTGGCCATGCCCACCATACTACACCCACAGTGCGGTAGTAACATTTTTTGGAGCCCACCACTGATTACATTTAATGGCATACCTCTGCTGAAGAAAGACTAACTGAACACAGTTTCCACCAGTACAACAAGGAAGGAGCCCATTTTCAACAATTTCACCACATGACTGTGCTGTTCTGAAGGGTTACTCAATTATCTGGAACCAATGGAGAACAGGCTGCAATGGCTGACTGTAACCTTTCTTCCACATATGCTAAAGCAATTTGATTTGTGAACAAAACAAAAAAACATTCTTCCAAAATATATTACTCGCCTGCCATTTCTAAATATCATAATAATCATGTGCTGTCAAGTCAATTCAAGCTTATGACTACCCAGGGTTTGTGAAAACCACGGAAGTATCCTGTTTATGCTGTATGCAAATATACTTGAAGCCGATTGGCTCATTGACTTCCCTTTAACACCCTCTTTCCCAGGAGAGAGAGGGCTTCAAGTATATTTGCATACAGCATAAACAGCATACTTCCGTGGTTTTCCCTTAAACACAGAGTTTTTAAAAATGAAATTGAGGTATAAAAGGCTAAGACAGTAAACATTTAACTGATTAAAATGTAAAAAACAGCTCCATGAAAAATCACCATAATATGAAATGCAGTCGAACTAAGAGGGGTAAACTTGAAATAGATTTATTACAACGAACCTGGGTTGCTGACTGCTTTTTTTCCGTGAGGGGAAGCAGTCTTGCCTTTGGGGGTGGTTCTTCCTCTACCAGGGTAGCCCAACACTCCCTTGCAGCTCCTTTTCTTCTAGGCTCTTGGGTGTGCCTGGATTTTGGAGAAGAGGGGGTGTGGCCTGGTAGAGAGGGGCGTGGTTTAAAATTTCCCTTATTTTAATGTCCAAAATTTGACAGGTATGTACAATGATATCCTGATATTTTGATTTTTATTAGGACCCTCTATTAACAATGTTTTAAGGACTGCATTCTTTCTCTACTGCTGCTCTCAAGCTAAATATAATGGAATTAAATTCCATTAATACCCTGCATACATTCTGGCTGTTCTAAACAGAAGTTCAAAATAGTCGAGCTCTCCAGTACAATTACTGGTGGAGAAGAGTTTTAAATCTTTTGCGAAGAGATCTGCCTTTTCAGATTACAAATTCTCAACAGCTATGACATCTGTAAGAGAAAGATTACAATACACAGCATGGAGCATTTCTAATTACTTTAGCCCTTTATGAACCACTGACATGTAAAATATCTTCAGCGGCTAATGGGCAAAGTTCTTTCTGAACCATATCAGGAGATGCTCAACTGATTATGGGACAGAGTTTTTATAGGCTGGCAGGTTTCCAGCTGTAATGACTTAAACTCACTGGGAAAACAGTTCCCACAGTTGTGCACCTCTCAAAGTTCACAGGTTCTAAAGTCTCTAAAATACAGCCTTCCTCTTTCTAGACAATGGCGCCAACATTTATTGATGCTCTTCATATATCACAGTGGGTGTTCCACATCATTCCCACTCCACTATAAATTACAATTTCTATCCTCTCTTAATGTGGCACATGGAACCTCAACAAGAGTTTGCGTGAAACTAGGCAATGTTTTTGTATTTTCTGTGCCAGTGGGAGTTTAAAACATTCTTGTTCCTGTATAGTTTTGGCTTTCAGCCTCCTAGCAGCAAACCTTTTAAGTAACTTGGCAAACAAGCCATAATAATTAGTGGACTATCCCACCCCCTTTGAAAAAAAAAAGATCTGTCTGGTTTAGGCATATATCAATAGTCTGAAGAAAAACAAACACTTTTTTGACCCATTTCCAAAATCTTCTGGTGGCACAGAGGCAATATGTGCTCTTCAAGGGTGAGTAGCCATCTACATCCCTTGCTTTATCTCTAATTCATAGCCAATTTTCATTACCTCAAAGAGAACTGATACCAATACATATGTACATCAATTCTCACTCAGTGACTGAGGAAACTAAAAATGTTAACAGATACTACTGCAATGCAAATAATGTGAAGTTATGTATTACAACACAAGTATTGTTGATATCTGTGACGGCCTAAACATGCAAGTAGGCCCCCATTTGATTTTGTAGTTACAAAAGAGAAAACATTCAAACATTATTTGGTTTCATGAGTATAAAACTAAAGGGAACAGCAATATAATTTAAATTAATAATATAAACATAATAATAAAATAATAAATAAAAATATAATAAAAAGAAACGAGACAGAAATATACAGTTCTAGTAAAACATCAAGATCTCTACAAGATATATTTTAAGAGCCAAAATGACATTACTGTACTGTGTAGCAGCTTTAACCTCTCTTGTAACAGGGTTCAAATGTGTTTGCATCACATCATATGGACAGAAATTTTCCAATTCCCCCAAAGACTTGTAAGCAAATTCTTAGCAACACACACTAGTTATAGCTCAACCTGATCAACAGGACACTAGCAATATTATTCTAGTTGGAGATGCAGTATATCTGCTTCACAGTAATCTAGTATTCATGGTTTTGATCCAGTCAGCATTTAATCTAAGTGCAAATATAAACATGCTTTCAACAGCAATGGCTATTTCAATCCTCAAAACTATTATGAGACTGAGAGTTTTGAGGCTCTGGTCCAATGCTTCCAAATTGAACATGGATCACCGTGCACACACTGGGAAATGAATACTGAAGTTATGGACATGCTGAAGGAAATGTGTTACTGCCTCCACATATCCAGGGCCCCAGCAATGAACAAAATATCTGGATAAAGTAATAAAGCACTGAGCTAGCCCAAATCAGTGTAGCTATGTGGACAGTGCCCTTAGCTTTGTATTACAGAAGTTGTACTTTTGATACTTTGCATGAACTTCATTATATGTATTAACTAGCAAAGATACCCGGCGTTGTCCGGGTGAGGGACACACACCCAACACACAACACACACATCCAGACCACACACCCAGAAAACACCCACCCACACATGACACACCCACATAATACACCCCCCCTAAACACAGGACACACACACAACACAGCCACACAGATCACACATGACACAAAACACTCATACAACACACACACACACACACACACAACACTCATACAACACACACACACACACACACATTCCCTGGTCTTGCTGCCCCCGCATCGTCTCCAGCGCCTCCCTTGCTCCCAGATCTGACTCCTGTCACAGGGGCTCACGAACAGGCGGCGGCCCTGTCTGTGATGGCGCGGGCCTGGGAGTGCAGCTGTGGCCCCTCCCCTTGGCCTGCCCGGTCATCTAGCCACACATTCCTCCTCCCTGCCCTGAGCAGTTCCACACAGCTCCTGGTGGCTGGCTGAAACGCGGGCGCAGGCTGGTTGGTGGATGGGACTGTGGCACATACGCAGTCCCCTCCGTCCTTTCCAACCTCACTGGGGAGGGCTCTTCCGGGTTGCGCACACATGTCATGCATGCGTAGACCCACCTTCCTTGCCGGGCTCCCTGGTGGCTGGGGGCACCCCCTTCGCGGCCCCTTTTCAGGGTGAAGGAACCCGTGGCGGGCTGCCCGTACCCCTTGCTGACCCAGCTTAAGGGTCAAGGTAAGTAATGGGCAAGGTTTTAGGGAGTGGGTAGCCAGGTGTCGGGGTGCATATCCGTCTCATGGAAGGACACCTTGGGTTTATATATTAAGATTTTGTATTAATTTAGTCCTACTACACTGAAAGATGCACCTTTATGAAGTTATTATCAAGCAGAAGCAGCAGTTTCAAAACATTAATCTTAAAATGGATAATAAACCTTCAGAACAGAACAAGCTAAAAAGACAGCTCACTCAGTGGAAGTTTAACATGTCATTTTATTTAGTAGAAACCTTAAAGCAAACCATGTTTTAAAAGAAGGTTCATAGGGAAATCTGCTTCACTGGAAAGTAGAGCTTCCCTCAGAACTGCCTTAACAGACTCCTCTTAACAAAAACCTCGGGGGCAAAATATAAAGAGAGAGGCACTTAAAACCCACTAGAAAAACAAATAAGATCCATGAGAGAAGAACATTCGGATATAAACAGACTTTGCCTTCTTTTTATGTGCTACGTGAACAAACCCATCAACATATTTTATTTAATCCATGTAATAAGTTTTGCTTATAAATGTTCTGGGTTGTTGTTTGTTGTGGTTTGGTTTATCACACAGATTGAGATGTCACATTACATGTGCTCCAGCATTGAACACAGACGGGCTCTTCTTGACAATGAAATAAAGGGGGAATCACATTCTGTCTGTGCCCTGCCTGGCCAAACCTCTCAGCTAAACCAAACCACCACCTAACTAATTCCTACCTGACAATTCTCCTGATGGGGTACACAGAAAGAGCCTCCTCGAAAATTGTGGTATTTTTGAACCACAATCAGGCATACCCTAGTAACGTCAACCTTGTGTTGCCAGCCAATCTTTTTCACACTAGGTCAGGTGAAAGGAACTGCAGAATGAACTCACCAAAAGGTGCCTTCATTTTGGCAGCTTCACCTCTGGCCTAGACACGGAAGTAGAAATTCTCCTGATATGCTCAAAGTATGATAGCATCAAATCTTATTTGTGTACAGCCAGCTATCCTTCCTATCCTCAAGTGTTGCACCTTAAACTTGCAAAATAACCCAATGGTCCTTTTTCGAACCACAGATGACAATAATTTTTATTAATATTGAAGGCATCTCTTCACCCAAAAGAGGGAGTCTTGGCTTCACCATGACATGAACATGTGACATTCTTTGTGTCAAAGAAACCCAAGTACTGGACTCATTTTCATACTTTCTCCCTGATAAACTCAGTATGCCATAGTCAACTTCCTGTTTGGGAAAACATCACCTCCAGCACTTAAAAATACATACCTGTTCAATAACTCTACCATCCAACTTTCCATAATGCTTATGTAAATCTTCAGTGCATTAATTAACTTAAAGAAATAATTAATACATTTATTTATACACTTCAGCTACCCTTCTCCCTTAAGCCACAGGCAAAAGACCAAGACACAGAGTAGAAACATTCTACCACAGCCTCCAATTTCCTCACTGAAGAAGAGGTAGTTAAAGGACAATCAGTCTTTTCAGCATGCATGGGAGAAAGCAGCTGAGTTGATTATAAAGGAGCAGAGAGAGGAAGAGGGTGCGGGTGGAAGAATAACCTACGTTGGACGCTAGATAGCAAAACCTCCTGGGTCTAGATTCAGCCCCTAAAATGCCAGTTGCTTATTGTTGCTCTCCTTCCATTTGTCAGTTAAATTGCTTTTGCAGCACCTTCTCTAGTGCTCTGGTAATTGCTCCTGTCAGACTGCTGGCATGGCAAATTCTTTTCTACAAACTGTTGCACTAGTTCTTCCTGTCTCTCAAATACTCCCCTTCCCAGAAAGGAAATGTATAAATAACCCACAATGATAAAATAACAAGAACTGACCTTGTTTCAAGAATTATACATATGCAACAGTTACACAAATGAGGAGGAAGTGTAAGAAAACTTTTGCTCGGTTTAGAGAATCAGAAACAACTCTGTGGTAAATGAGTAATAACAACTATTTTAAAAGGAGTGTAGTGGGAAGCTAGTAACTGAAGTCGAAAAACACATGGAGGCCCAAGGTTGGGAAACCCTGCTTTAGAGTAGGCTAAGCACAGGCAGGATTCTGAAATGAATGAATTGATTTAGACAAACTATGGAGATAAGAAGCTGCATTATTAAATATGTAACAAGAGTAGAACTCTCTTGATGGATGAAATCCTATTTTAAAAAATCCAAGCAACAGAAACAGTAGAAATTGGCTGAAATCCAACAGAAAGTAACAACTAGAGTAGGCCCATTGACTCACCAAATACCCAGTGATTCAATGGGTCTACTCTAGTTGTAATTTAATGCATGAGTTCAGCAACTATGTCAAAATATAGAATCTATTACTGGCTCACATATCCCACACAGACATTTCAAGTCTGTTATTCATTCTGTAGCCAAATCACTTTGTATAATCTGATGAACACAAAATCCAGATCAACCGCATATTGACAAAGTTCTGATGATAGAGTATGCTATCATGCTGCTTAAAGTTGAAACAAACTAACATTAATACAATATAGATAGGGCTAGAGAAGCAAATATGTATATAAGGAAGCATGCTTAATTACCAGGCAGAACACGATTTATAGAACAGTCAGTTTAAAGACATTAAGAAAGGATGGTGGCAAAATTGTGCTGCAGGCAACAATATATTTCTATATATTTTTCTTTCTAACAAGAGTATTTGGCTCTGTTACATTCATTTATGCACTCATATATCACTGGTTACAGGAAAGTAATGGACACAGCAGGCACCCTTGTCTAGACTACCTTTAAGACATCAAACTCCTTCCAGGCAGAGATAAACTCAGGAGTAATAGTATCTATAACCATCTGGTCTGTTCAGAGCAGGGTGACTGGTGCATGTAACATGGAGTTAAAGAGCATCTTTCCCTTGGAGATTCCTCTTTTCCTTGCTGAACAGTCACTATGAGAAATGATCAAGGTTTCTGGCATGTAAAGCAGCATGAGTGTGCCACATAAATCTTCCAGAATCTGTTTAATATCCATCTCAACTAGTACCACTTCTACTTCTGTGTCTAGGCCAGATGTGAAACTGCCAAAATGAAGGCACCTTTTGGATGAGTTCATTCTGCTGTTCCTTATAGCTTGGAAACACCCTTTTATCAGCACTAAGGGCATAGAACTAACCCTTGCTAGGAATAACCCCTTCTAGAGACTGTCAATTTAAATAAGCATATTTGTTACTATAAAGAAGATTTAATCACAACAATTTAGGGCAGTAGGATCTATTAGACAGAGCTGGCAAATTCTGCCTATCAATATCAAAGATTCTCTGCTTTATCATGGATTTGGCTTGCATATTGTTATAGTTATGAGCTCTGCTAAACTCTGCTTAAGAAATGAAATCTTTTTCTAACAGGAGACATGTGGATTACTGCCCAAGCAACATAAAAATCTTCAGTTTTATTCTAGAATAACACATATCATTGGCACAAGGTATAGTTCCACACTAAACTTATTTGTGAGCATAAAGTTATGTATAAGTCAAGGATTGGTCCCAATACACTTTTGGGAATACTCAGAACAGATCTCAAAAATGAGAACTGAAGGTTTTTTTTTAATAAATGGGTGCAAATTAGAAGTCCATACAGCCACTCTAAATGTCTACTTTGTCTAAAAGGCAAGATTAATAATAATAATAATAATAATAATAATAATAATAATAATAATAATAATAATAATAATAATAATAATAATAATAATAATAATAATAATAATAATAATAATAATAATAATAATAATAATAATAATAATAACAACAACAACAACAATAACAACAACAACAACAACAAGTAGTAGAAGAAGAATAACAAGAACAACAACAAAAAGTAATTAAGTCGATTCTGAATTATAGCAGAACAAATATTTCCATGGTTTTCTAGGTACAAAATATTCAGAAGCAGTTTACCATTCCTTTTTTTCTGTAGAAAAGAATGGACAGAGAAGTAGGCAAATACACAAGCCTGGATAATATGTTAGACAGACATTTCTACAGATCTGAGAACCTAGCCATAGTTTTCAGAGTGGTATCATGAATACAACTTTTTTCTTTTAAATAAGGGCATTCAAACATAACTCTACATGATTTTTCCCTTTTACTCAATGATTCTTCTATTATCCTTTTTTCGTAGTATATTGTGCATACCTAGGCACATATCAAAATATACTGTACTGGGAAAATTACACTTCCTGGTTTTCCCTTCTACCAGTCTATTTTTATTCAAAAGTGGGGCTCGCAGATTTGATGAAACTCAGTTTCCATTTCATACGTTAAAATTAACAACAACAATTGTGCAAACTAACTGGAACTTTGCCATCAAATTCCCTGCTTTCAGTCACTGTGCTCTATCAGATATTCCTACAATACAAATGAGGAATTTTTCAAATAACTCACATTAGCTTTGCATACTAATATGCTGCTAGTTGTACTGAAAGTGTTACTCACAAAGTATCAAGATATTCCAGTTTTTCCACCTGATATTCAGCCCTACAGTATTCTGTTCATTTCACTGGCTCCTTAATGTTTTCTTAAGATTATTTACTTGCTAAAGCATAAATTTTGGGAGCGCCTACAGACATAAGGACCATACCAAAATTTATCAGTCCTTTATTAATACATTTATGTGAAATGCACTATTCTATAATGACTTTTTCCTCTTTCAGTCTTGTGTCATCTTGCTTTTTTAAAAAAAAATGATCACAGCCATAGAGTATAATCATAGTTTTAGCAGCTGCAGTTTGGTCTATTTGAAGGAACAAGACAGGCAACACTACTTTCCATTTTAAAAAATCTAAAGTGATACAGTGGTTATAGTGTCAGAGTGGGACTGGAACAGCTAGAGTTGGGTCCACAAGAACACCTGGAGTGCTGAGGTTTGCCATCATTGCCCTAAACTGAGCACTCCACTTCCAGCCTTTTATTTCCAAGGGCATCTGGCACTATTGTTCAACCTGCGGCCCACAGCACCATTTCATGTGCCCCCCACCGCCTCCACCACACCAGGAAGTGGCATGTGGTGGAAGAAGGGCAAAATGGCCATCCAGCCCCCAAAGCTGTGTGAGGGCGCATGACCCAGCCCCCAGCTTTAAAAGGTTGAGAACTCCTGATTTAGTTAATTCCACATAGCAAGGATCGTAGGTGGGCAGTGTGAGTTAGTATGTGCTGTCAAGTTTAAGCTGGCATACAGTGACTGTAACAGAGTTTTCAAAATAAATGAGATACTTAAACAATGATTTTACCAGTTTCACACTTCAAGGATAGTAACACATTCAGGAAGTACTGCATATACTCGAGTATAAGCCTAGTTTTTTAGTCCTAAAAATGAGGTAAAAAAGTGGACTGGGCTTAAACTCGGGTCACTGAGTGCAATGGGAAAAGGCGGTGGAGGCTATTAGCCTTCACCACCCACTTCTCCCATCCTGATATTGGCACATCTCAATCAGCATGGAGAAAACTCCTTTCTGCTGCATTTTATTTTCATGTACCATATTTTGATTATTGAAACTCACTAGCAGCTGCTGCATTTGCCACCCTCGGCCTATATTCGGGTTAATCTATTTTCCTGGTTTCTCAGGTCAAAATTAGGTGCCTCAGCTTATATTCAGGTTGGCTTATACTCGAGTATATATGGTAATCAAATGTTTAATTTACAACATTGAAAGTTATATGAACTAATTTTTCATCTTTAAGATTTAATTTTTGAAAGCTATTTCAGGACTAAGAGCAATTGATCTAAGAAGTTTGTGATCTTTTCTGTCTATTTCTTGCTTACGAATTGTTCTCATAGATTGGGCAATAAGAATCACCATATACATTTAAGAACAGAAGACCACAAATTGTAGTACCTACAACATCCTTCCAAAAGACCACCTGCCATGCCACCAGAACTATATAAACAAATTTTCCTCAGAACAGAAGGTAACACAGTACTTTTGTTTTAAACATCAATAGCTATTACTACAATCTTCAAACTCAACTCAGATCTATTTACATGTTTGGCAACTAACACACTGTAGCATTATTTATCAACTTGACTATCATGAGGTTTGTTAGGCTACAGCTCCAGGTTATGATTCTAATGGGAGAGTTGAGGTTGGGAATTTTTTTCATACATTTCCTTTAAAATTGTATTTTTACTGCTTTCAGTCACAATCACCAAAACAGACTGCAGAAACAGCAACATACCTCTCTTATAACAGAAAAAAATACTTTATAAACAACTGAAACTTTGTCAATAACAAAATAGGCTCACTGAAGGAGAGGCAATCTCATGGATAGTTAGGGCCTTGTGTATTTAAAACCTAAATGTTAAAACAAGTACCTTCAGTTGAACCTGGAGACCCACCAAGATATCTAGTGCAGATCTCACAATACTAGGGTGAAATAATCTTGACATCATACACCAGTTAATAACCTGACTGTAGCATCTGCTCAAATGAAGTCTCCAGACACCATAAAAGGACAACTCTTATACATAGGAAGTTGTTGCAAACTAAACATGATGCAACTAAAATTATTGCTAAATTAGACCAACTCACAAGTTGTACCATGCACACAAATATGAAAGTGCAAACAGATTACTTATCACTACTGCTGATGGGAGTCCAGAGGTAATATCGGATCAAAGGCTATCCATACAAATACAGGTAAGTATCTGATCTTTCACATACAACACAACTCCTTCCAGAGAAGGTTGAACTCTACTCCCATGTCAGCCTTTTTTGTGACCAATAGCACTTTCATTTTGTCTGAATTTAACCTTGACTTGTTCATCCTTATCCAGCCTATTATTTAATCCAGACAACATTTGAAGCAATCAGCTGCTTCTCCAACATGAGATGGCAAAGAGCAATGAAGTTACGCAGTCAGCATATTGGTGGTATTTTACTCTAAAACTCTGGAAAAAAATATCCCAGTAGATCTGTCATGGGCAAAGAACAGTACTGGATTTACATATGAAGCTGTTTTTTAGACTCTGGCCTCTCTAAGTCCCTTCATATTCAGACAAATAATGTGAACTGCAGACTCAGGGTTAGCCCTCACTACTCCAGACACTCTGTCCACTTCCTGGAGACCCACAAACTGAAATGAATCAAGACAACTGAGTAAGTGGTTGCCAAGATATAACAACCTGAGCAGATCATTTTAAATGTTCCACAGAAGTCCATACCAGAAGCCAGCTGAAAGCTAACTAGAAGGAACAACTTCAGTTTAATGGGTGCTGTGGGGTACACAGAAAGAGCCTCCTTGAAGTTTGTGGTATTTTTGAACCACAATCAGGCATATACTGGTAATGGCAACCTTGTGTTGCCAGCTAATCTTTCTCACACTAGAGTCAGGTGAAAGGAAATGCAGGATGAACCCGTCAAATGGTGCCTTCATTTTGACAGTTTCACGTCTGTCCTAGACACGGAAGAAGAATGGCTGCTGTTAATCACAGCGGAACTGTTCTTTACCTCCCTCGTGGACTCAAGAATGTGCAACAACGAACTGAAGGAAGGGAGGAAGGAGCATCATCTACGTATGAGAACAGTGAACACAGAAGACTAACATTAGGAGGACAATTAAGATATTTCTAAAAAGAATTCAGAGGATTATAAATGTTCATGCTACAGCTCTTCATAGAGCATAAAACAAAGCAAATACTGTACAAAGATGTGAACAAAATCACAAAGTACTGTAGTTAGTTTTATATGCAAGTTTCTCAACTGCATAGATACTATGCAGAGCTCAGGAAGCCACTATGCTCCTCTGGATTTCCTGTTTCTCTTATATGTGAGTAATAACTAGTTTCAGGAGAGCTATGTTTTCTAGATGTGCATGTTATGTTTTCCATTCATAAATATTATTACCTGTCAACCTTCCCAGATTGGCCGAGATTTCCCGATTTTCGGTGCCGATTTGCTCCATTTCCTGCCTGCAGCTGCCAAAACCCCGGAATTGGCAGCGGGGGGAAAGAGGTACTGGGCATAGAAGGCTACGCAAGCGTAAAAGGGTTCTACGCAAGCGTAAAAGCCTTCTATGCATGCGTAGAACGCAACTTGCACAGAACCATTGTGCACAAGTCCCGGATTGTCCGGAGCCTCAGTTGACAGGTATGGTATCTGGGTGATCATGGAACTGCAAGATAACAGCAGTTTGGACTCAGTAGCCTACATGTGTTAAATGTAGGCAGGCATATGTTCCTTGACTAACAGAGTTGGGAGCTGATTCATACTGCAATAGGTTACGCTTTGACAAAAGTTACTGGTTAAGCAGGATTTACCACATTCCAATCTATTTATTATCTACTCCCATATCCTTTCTCCTTCCTGGTCCATCTTCCAAGCTGCCACAGTACCACAGTTCATTAGACCTGAACTCCTCCCTCCACCATCTTCTCTCAGCTATTAACTAGGAAGGTAAAGGTAAAGGTTTCCCTTGCTCGAAAGCCAGTCGTATCCGACTCTAGGGTGCAGTGCTCATCTCTGTTTCTAAGCCGAAGAGCCAGTGCTGTCTGCTTCTGCAGACGTTTCCGTGGTCATGTGGCAGGCAT
The DNA here is from genome assembly GCA_035047345.1 of Bradypodion ventrale. Taxonomy (NCBI): domain Eukaryota; kingdom Metazoa; phylum Chordata; class Lepidosauria; order Squamata; family Chamaeleonidae; genus Bradypodion; species Bradypodion ventrale. The sequence continues at coordinate 162,194,615 of JAWDJE010000005.1, read as the reverse complement.
GACTAGACACCGGAGCGCACGGAACGCTGTTACCTTCCCACCGAAGTGGTCCTTATTTATCTACTTGCAATTTCTTGCTTTCGAACTGCTCGGTTGGCAGGAGCTGGCATGAAGACGGGAGCTCATTTCCGTCCTGCAGTACTCGGGAATTGAACTGCTGACCTTCCGCTTCCCAGTCAGCGTCTTAGCGACTTGAGCCACTGCAGTACCAACCAGGAAAGCAATGGCTAAATTCTTCCACTGACATTATAGGCATTAGACTGCTATGCAACCTTTTTCACCTTTGGGCACCTTTGACACTTGATATGGCTCCTTTGAAAGGTAGTTTGCTTCTGAATCATGGTTCTCGAAATTCTTTACTTTTTCCTCCAGTCTCATAAAATATGACTCTTAACACTCATGTTTCATCCTGTTTGGCAGCTAGTGCTTAGAAGAAAACAAACAAGTGTAGCTTTTCAAGAGGGATACTAAGATAAAGTAATAAAAACACAACTCCTGATCTTTCACAGAATGAAAGCGCGGCGCCAAAATGGCCGCCGCGCTCTTTGCGGGGGCCCCCCACCCGGACTCAGACATCCGGGTAGTTAGGGGGCGTGGCCACCCCTCTATAAAAGGGGTGGCCACGAGGCAGCTGAGCTGCCATTTTGTAAAAACGACGGAGAGAAGTTTTTTCTCCGTCGCTCTTCGTCTCTTCTAGGGAAGCCTTTTCTTGGCTGCAGCCCCTTAGCGGGATCTTTGCTTCTTAATTTTCGGCTTCCCAGCCATCGGGTTTTCTGATCCCTGGAAAGGGATCGCGCTTGATTTATGCCTCCTAGGAAGAAGGCTATGGCGACTCAGGCTCGCCTGCACAGGAGGCAGCAGTCGGGTCGGAGGACCGCGACTGCGCCCCCCCCCCAACAGGACCCCTTACTGGAGGCACCCACCGGGACCGGTGGGATGGGGCAGCTCAGGCCATGGCCCGTGGCTCTCCAGCATCAGACCGGCCCTACAGGGGCTTCGGCCCCCGGCCCGCAGTGGCCGGCCATGGGCTTTGAGCAGGGGGGAGGGCCTGGCGCGGTTGGGGCTTTGGCCCCCGGCCCGCAATTACCGGCCATGGTCTTTGAGCAGGGGGGAGGGCCGGGTGCGGTTGCACAGCAGGGCTTACCCCCGGCCCCTCATAGGCCGGAGTTTTGGGCATGGCCCTATTTGGGGCCGGGCTCTCAAGTCGGGGGCCCTGGGCCATTGCCCAGTGGGCCGTCCGGCCCACCTGGCTCCCTTTATGCAGGGGGATCTGCGACAGTGGATGCGTTACTGGCCCGCGTGGCGGCGCTAGAGGCATCCCTAGGGATCACCAATAACCCCATGGGGGGGGGGGGCTTCATTGCCATCTGGGGCCCCTTTTGCCAGCCGGCTACCACGACAGCTGCCACTCTTCAGCAGGCGGCCAGTCGGGTTGAGTTGCTTGAGGCACGCAGGCCTGTGCCCGCCGCGGCCTCGCAACTCCCCGTGCATCAGGCACCACAGACGGGTAGTGGTTGGATGTGTCCTCAGAGCTCGATTTCGGTCGCGAGCTCCGACGCCCGCCGTGGGCCGGAACTCCCAGTGGGGGCGGCTCACGGGGGTGCACCCAGTAAGTATCAGGTTCAAGCTAGTGTGCCCACATCACACTCCACTTCCGGGGATAGGTTCCAGTAGCCGTGGCCTCGTAATGTCGGGGCGGGTGGGCATCAGTTCCTGGCTTACCCGGGTGCAGCTTGGTCTCCTACGGGCGTAACATTGGGCGGGGGGGTTTCCGCCCCCGGGGCTGCGCCGGGTGTCACAGGGACGGTCCAGGCTCCTCTCCTGATATCCCGTGCCAATACTGTGCCAGTGTCGGCACTGCCGACTGCCGGGTATTCCTTGCCCCTCAGGGATCATTTGGCCCAGGCCACGAGGGGAAAGATTTGGCGGGGGGAGTACGTCAATATTTTCTCCCTATTGAACAGGGAACCCACCAAGGAAGAGAAAGAGGGGCAGGATGAGAAGGACAAAGAGCTGTCTCGCCGTCGCAAGCCACCACGCACATGGGCCAACTGGTTACCCGCATATCTCATCTATATGGCGGTGTATTTCAGGGCTCGGCCTGACCTGGCCATTCCTATGGTCCAATATTTGGACAATATTTACAGGGCAATGGTGGATTTTCCTGGCCCATCATGGTTGGCTTACGATGAGGAATTTAGAATGAGAGTACCCTTACACCCAGAGATGAGGTGGGATGAGCCCTGTCAGAAACTGTGGCTTTTATATATGACCCCCACGCGCCCGGCGCCTGGGGAGAGGTACCATTGTGGACATGCGGTCCAGCGAGCTGCTCCAACGCAGGCCCCCCGCCAGCTGGCGGGGCAGGGGGTTCCAGCCCGCCTGCTGTGTTGGAGCTTCTCGGCCAATGGTGTATGCAATAGAAAACAGTGCCGATACAAACATGAGTGTCCCTCTTGCGCTGGCCCCCACGCCGCCGCTGTGTGTCCACGAGCCGGTGGGTCACGGGGCAGAGGTAGAGGTGGACAAGGAGCGGGCAGACCTGCCGCTGATGGAGCTGGTCACTCAAAAGGCCCCCTTCCCCGGTTAACGTAGCTATGTTGGAGCGATGGCTATCAACTTACCCAAGGAGGGAGGATGCTAGGTACCTCCTCGAGGGTTTCCAGCGGGGCTTTTGCATCCCATTTAAAGGGGAGCGGTCCCCCCAAGATGCCCCTAATTTGCTTTCCCTGAAGGGCAGGGAGGAGGTTGCCGCCCTTAGTATTGCTAAGGAGGTTAATGCAGGTAGGGTTGCTGGCCCCTTTCCTATGCCACCCTTTCCCAATCTAAAGGTTTCCCCTTTAGGGTTGGTGCCCAAAAAGATCCCTGGGGAGTTTCGTTTAATTCACCACCTGTCATACCCAGCGGGCCATTCGGTCAATGATGCCATTCCTGATGACCTTTGTTCGGTCAGGTATACATCATTCGATCAGGCCCTGCGCATGGTGCGCTCTTGTGGCCCGGGTGCACTTCTGGCAAAATGTGACATTAAGTCGGCATTCCGTTTGTTGCCTGTGCACCCGGGTGACTTTGAGTTATTGGGTTTTAAATTCCAGGGAAAATTTTATGTTGATAAAGCCATGCCTTTTGGCTGCTCTATTTCCTGTTCAGCATTTGAACGTTTTAGCACTTTCCTCCAGTGGGCCTTTGTTCGCAGGTCTGGGTCCCGGTCTGTAGCCCACTAACTCGATGATTTCTTGTTCGGGGGTGAACGGGGCTGGGACACGTGTACGCGTCTCCTCAATACATTTCAGACGCTAATGCAGGAACTTGGTGTCCCTTTAGCGCCCGAAAAGACCGAGGGCCCATCAACTAAGCTCACATTTCTGGGTATTGAAATTGACACGGTCTCGCAGGCATCCAGGTTACCCATGGATAAGGTTACCCGGATCACTGCGTTGATTTTGGCCTTACTGGCCAAACGCAAGGTGTCACTTCGTGAGCTCCAGGTTTTACATGGTCACCTTAACTTCGCCTGCAGGGTGGTCGCACCTGGCAGAGCTTTTGCTCGACGCTTATGCGACGCCATGACTGGCCTATCCAGGCGCTATCATATTGTCCGACTGAACAAGGGCATGAGGGCTGACATGTTGGTTTGGCTTAAATTCCTGAGGGACTTCAACGGGGTGTCATTTTGGAGATCTGACCTTTTGGTTTCCCCTAGGTTCCAGGTTCAGTTGGATGCCTCGGGGTCCCTGGGATATGGGATTTACTTTGAGGGGAGGTGGGCCTACGGCCGATGGCCTCCAGCCTGGAGGGGCACGGATCGTCTACGCGATCTTACATTCCTTGAGTTCTTCCCGATACTGGGAGCTTTGATGCTATGGGGTGAGGAGTGGGCCAATTCAGTGGTTCATTTCTGGTGTGACAATGCTGCGGTAGTGCACATTGTCAATTCCCAGACATCTAAATCACCCAAGGTCATGGAATTAGTTCGCCAGTTTGTGTTGCGTTGCCTACACTTCAATGTGCTCTTCAGGGCCAGACATGTACCAGGTATTAATAACGATATTGCTGATACTTTGTCCCGCCTGCAGATCCCCCGGTTCCGCGCCTTGGCTCCGGACGCAGAGGAATTACCCTCGCCGCTTCCGGACGAGATTTGGACGTTTGGCAAGGAGAGGTAAACCGGGCGATCGGCATGTCGCTGGCGCCCCGCACGCGTAAGGCGTATCACCATGCATTCAGTCAATTTAGGACATTTTGTCAGCAACTCCGGTTGCCCAAGGTGTGGCCCATTCCAGTTCCACACCTTCTCCAATTTATGGTCTACCTACATAGTCAGGGCCTAGCTCCCCGCACCATAGCATCCAGGCTGTCAGCACTGGCATTCATGGCCAAAGTGAGGGGTTCTGCTGACAGCACAAATGATTTCCGTATATGACATGTTTTGGAGGGGTGGACACGGGAACGTGGACGTCGCCCGGACAATCGCCACCCTATTTCCCCGGGGGTTCTTACCCACCTTGCACGAGGCTGGCATGACCTGTGTTTTGACAGGTATGAGGCAGCTCTATTTCATGCGGCTACCACGGTGGCCTTTTTCGGAGCGCTCCGCATCAGTGAGCTGGTGCTACTGTCTAAGGCGGATGCGGCTCGTAGGGCACTGGAACTCGAAGATGTCTATGTCTCTAATGAGTGGGCTCAGTTGAGGATACGTTCCTCAAAGGTTGATCAGCACGGTGTAGGCAGTGGTGTTAGACTGCTACGATGTTCCATTGCAGACATCTGTCCGGTTGGTGCCCTACAAGAGTTCCTTGCAATGCATGGTACGCACCCTGGCCCGTTTTTCTGCCACCAAGATGGGTCCCCCCTTACTAAATTTCAATTTTGGAAGGTGACCGGTAAGGCGCTGTCCAGTGTTGGCCTCCCCGGGGCTCGTTACGGCACCCATTCTTTTAGAATAGGAGCTGCTTCTACTGCGACTGCATTTGGGTACTCTGAGGCTGATATACGCCATATGGGGAGGTGGGGATCGAAGTGATTTGAATTATATGTTCGCCCTCTTCAAGTATGAGTACCAGATAAGTCACTGTCCTGTCTCTTTTATTTTACAGACCCTGTGTGTCGCCGCACACCGGTGGCAGTATGGCTGGTGGGCCACAGCTATGTGCACTGGGCAGCGCAGTACGCTGCGGCGACAGAGTGGGGACCCCAGCTTGGACTACGTGCATCCGCATGTATCAGGTGGTATGGTAAGCGCGGAATGTTATGGCGGGAACTGTTGCCATTCCTTTTTTCCATCAGGGATGCTGAACCGCCTGATGTCCTAGTGCTGCACCTCGGGGGCAATGACTTGGGCCAGGTCACTGGCCTTTCTTTAAAACATACGATCTGCAGTGACCTGGCTTATTTGCATTATGTGTGGCCTGCCACAACCCTGCTATGGTCGGACATCATACCGCGTCACGCTTACAGGGGGGGGCATCAACCTCCAGGCCCTTGAACAGGGCAGTGGCCCGGTTCTTTGCTGACAAGGGTTTGGGGCGGGTCATCCGACACCCCACCATTAGTCTCCAAAATTATGATCTTTACACAGGGGATGGGGTCCATCTGTCGCCCAGAGGTATGAACCTCTTTTTGGAAGATTTGCAAGCAGGCCTGTTGACCAAGCTGACGGTCTTGGGGGGGGGGGGGCGGTGAGTCTTTATTAAGCCTCCCCATGTGGCGGGTAGCACTGGTAAGGTAAATATTTATGACCCACAGGTATCCGGCAGGTTCGCAATTGACTGGCCAACACTAGATAGGTACAAGTTGGTTAACGTTGACCGGTCAACGACGAACCAGGCAATGGGGTGATGGCAGGAGCTCTTCAGCATGCATCACCGGACTAGGGCATGAATCAATAAATGTGGCCCAATGCCGTTATCCACATATACCGGTGTCTGAGTCCTTTTTTGGGGGGTGCGCCTGCAATACTCTAGATCAGGGGTTCTCAACCTATGGCCTTTGGGCTGGATCAAGCCCATGGCACCATTCCATCCATCCCACACTCTCACTCCCGCTGCCTGCATCTTTCCTGAGGCCTGCTCTGATCAAGCACGGTCAAGGACAGTCAGGACCCCTCCTTCACTCACGGCAGGCCAGTAAGCATTGGTCGAGAGGGGGTGTTGGCAGGCTGGTCTGGCGGCATGGAGGGGTGTTGGCAGCTGGGGTGGGCGAGGTGTTGATGGCTGTGGCGGTGGCATGGGGTGAGTGTTGGTGGGCCAGACTGGTGGCATGGGGGGGGGAGTGTTGGTGACAGCAGTGGGGGGTGTTGGTGGCAGCGGCAGTGTGGGGGCTTGGGGTAGTCCCGCCGCCACCAGGATCACTCCCCTCTGCCACTGCCACAGGCTGCTGTGGCAGGGGGACACAAATCCAGCCTGCAAACAGTCTGAGGAGGCATGATCTGGTCCCCGACATAAAAAGGTTGAGGACTCCTGCTCTAAATTCACTATATTAAAAGACTGAAAGAGTAGCTATGCAAAAATGCGCTAATCAGATGCTATATTACTCAACAGTGAATTCAATATGGGGAAAAGGGGAAAGGCCTGAGTTTATGACTGCTCCCCAGGCACTTCAGTGTCAAACACACAACATAATGATGAAGAGTTGAATATTTAGTTATATATTTAATCTTCATCAAGGTTTAGGAAATTTAGTATATGAGATGGAGGAAACAGTGAAAAACAGTATCATGAGTTACATGAACAAATTTGAAGCGGGAACTAAGACTTCACTTACAACAATTTTGTTTTGAATGATTATTTGAACATGTAATACATATACATGATCTGTAAGCCTGTTAGCCTAGAACAGGAGTTCTCAACCGTTTTAAGCCACACTTCCTCAGACAGCTTCAGGGGCCGGATGGCCATCTTGCTCTTCTTCCACTGCATGGCACTTCCTGGTGTGGTGGAGGCAGTGGGGGGGGGGGCACATGTAATGGTGCCATGGGCCGCAGGTTAGGAATTCACGGCCTAGAATTTGTGCAAAGGTTATTCTATTAAGTATATTCACATACCATTAAAACTGGGTAGACTGATAGATATACTGTAAGCATTCTATGAATCCACCATATGTGATCACTTATTGTTCTGTACCAGTGAACGTTTGTCAATCCCCTCTCAATAATGTGATTTTATTATATTCAGTAGAACAAACAACAGTGAGCATAAATGAGGTCACATTAATATTACACAGAAAGAACATAACATTGTGACATTCTTAGGGCTTACCAAACTCAATAATTGTAACTGGAAGAGATGGTCCAGTGAACAATGGAACTGAGTCATGACATCCTAACAATATTAGATATAAGTTCCTGTATTACCCAACACCACTTGGCACGAAATGTTCATGATACATAAAATCTGTGTCATTAAGAGGACAAAGCCTAGTATTTAACTAAGTGGAAAACTTTTGTCAAAGCCATATGACTCCAGGAAAAAAGATGGGGAGGGCTTTCACATGATAAAATGCACAATTTTTAGCCAATAGAAATCTAACAGGTTAGGGAGAAGCACTGCAAACAACAAAGCTAGTGGAGATGATGGTATCCCAGTTGAATTTTTCAAAGCGCTAAAAGATGATGGCGTCAAATTACTGCATTCAATATGCCAGCAGATTTGGAAAACAAAACAGTGGCCACAGGATTGGAAAAGATCAGTATACGTCCCAATCCCAAAAAAGGGCAATGCCAAAGAATGTTCAAATTATCGAACAATCGCGCTCATCCCACATGCCAGCAAGGTGATGCTCAAGATAATACAGGATAGACTTCAGCAACATGTGGAGAGAGAATTACCAGAGGTGCAGGCTGGTTTCAGAAGAGGCAGGGGGACTAGAGACCACATTGCCAACATACGCTGGATCATGGAGAAAACAAAGGAATACCAGAAACAAGTTTACTTTTGTTTTATTGACTACACTAAGGCATTTGACTGTGTGGACCACAACAAGATGTGGCAACTAATTAAAGAGATGGGAATACCAGAGCACCTCATATGCCTCCTGAGAAATCTGTACATGAACCAAGAAGCAACAGTTAGGACAGAACATGGAATAACAGAGTGGTTTGGAATAGGAAAAGGAGTAAGACAAGGCTGCATTTTGTCACCATGCTTATTCAACCTATACACAGAGCACATAATGCGCAGTGCAGGGATGGAGGAATCACAATATGGGATTAAAATCGCTGGGAGAAACATCAATAATCTGAGATATGCAGACGATACCACCCTAATGGCAGAAAGTGAGGAAGACCTAAAGAATCTCTTGACTGGGCTGAAGGAGGAGAGTCCAAAAGCTGGCTTGAGACTCAATATCAAGAAAACCAAGATAATGGCAACAGGCCCAATCAGTTCCTGGAAAATAGACGGGGAAGAAGTAGAAACAGTGACAGATTTTACTTTCTTAGGATCAAAGATCACTGCAGATGGGGATTGCAGCCATGAAATAAAAAGGCGACTGATTCTTGGGAGACAAGCGATGAGAAACCTGGGGAACATAGTGAAAAGCAGAGACATTACATTGCAAACAAAAATTAGAATAGTCAAAGCAATGGTTTTCCCAGTAGTAATGTATGGATGTGAGAGCTGGACAATTAGGAAGGCTGAACGCAGAAGAATAGATGCCTTTGAAATGTGGTGTTGGAGGAGGGTTTTGAGAGTCCCCTGGACAGCGAGGAGAACAAATAGGTCAATCTTAGAAGAAATTAACCCTGACTGCTCATTGGAAGGTCAAATAGTAAAGATGAAGCTAAAGTACTTTTGACATCAAATGAGAAGGGAGGATTCACTTGAGAAGGCATTGATGTTGGGAAAGGTGGAGGGCAAAAGAAGAAGGAGAAGGCCAAGGATGAGATGGCTAGATGGCATTGTAGACACAATGGGCACAGAGCTGGGAGGGCTGAGGGGGATGGTGGAGGACAGAGGCGCCTGGAGGATAATGGTCCATGGGGTCGCAAAGGGTCGGAGTCGACTGTGCGACTGAACAACAACAACAACGGGAGAAGGCTCAACTAGTAACATCCTCTATGCACAGAGCTTATGCCATAGAAGAAAACTCCAGCCTTCGTGTTTGAACTACCCTGGATGCAGTAGTTGGCTCCAAAAAAATTACTACCACATTGTGGGTGTGGTATGGTGGGCATGGCCAAGGGGAAAGCCCTGCGTTACACCCAAATTAGGTAAAAGGTAAAGGTTTCCCTTGCTTGAAAGCCAGTCGTATCCGACTCTAGGGTGCAGTGCTCATCTCTGTTTCTAAGCCGAAGAGCCAGCACTGTCTGCTTCTGCAGACGTTTCCATGGTCATGTGGCAGGCATGACTAGACACCGGAGCGCACGGAACACTGTTACCTTCCCACCGAAGTGGTCCCTATTTATCTACTTGCAATTTCTTGCTTTCGAACTGCTAGGTTGGCAGGAGCTGGGACGAAGACGGGAGCTCATTTCCGTCCTGTAGTACTCGGGAATTAGTAAAAATGCAAAATAAAAATGCAAAAGGACCAAGTCCTGCAGTAAAAATGCAAAAATAGCAAATTAAAATACTAATTATTTCATGACACCCAATGTCAACTTCCTGACATTGGATGCCATTCCTATACTGTACTGAAATAGTGGGAATGAAAGACAGTCCTGCAGTACTCGGGGAAAACACCCAAATTAGAACTACTTTATTTCAAAACTTGGATGGGCAAGGCCGGCCGGAATTTCTGCTACCGATTCTGGTGAACTAGTGCGAACCTGCTGATGCCCACCACTGCTGGACGATTCCAGAAAAGCTGATCCCAGAACTACTACCAAAAGGCATTATGCAGCTATTCTCTCTTTCCTTCCCTAACAGATTGTTTGAAATGGGGAAAAGAGGAATAAGCCATGGGCAAACAGATACAAATGGAAGACACTAACACTGATAACCAAGAGCTCAAATTCCATGTCTAAATCAGGACAATTGCACACTAACCACATTACATATAAGCAACCCTTATTTACAGATGCAACTTTGCATGCTGAAGCTTCCTTGCTGAATGTAGAATCCAGGACAAAATCCCATTATATTTTCACAGTGACACAGAGCAATCAGGTGGGAAGCTGCCACAAGTTAAGATGTAAGTGTAGGCATTTGTTGTGTGCAAATATAGTTTTAAATTCTACTTGTAACAACCTTTATTTGAAACTCTTATAGTCTCTTCCTTTCCCTTTTCTTCCTAAGATTCTGACCAGCTGACATCATCACTTTAAACTTCAAGACAGCTTTCCCCTCCTATTTCTTCCTATGCTGTCTGCCTTTTGTGTCATCTGGTCATATCAAAGGATCTGCAGATCTTAAAACCTTGCATTCTTTTTGTGAACTCTTACTGGTCTAACAAAGATATTTTCCTTATATGGATTTTTTCAGCCATCATCGTAGTCGACTGCAACTCCTATCCAAGAATGCCTTTTTCCCCTGAAGCAGGAAAAATGTCATTGGTGTGAATTTGTTTAAGGTGGATCCCAGCTTGCCAAGAATGATCACAGAGCCATCCCCTGCAGCACACATGAAATGAGATATGCAAGATTCAACACCGGGACTGCAATGGACTGCCACAGCCGTAAGGATATTGACAAGGTGCACCTTCACAGCCAGTCCATCTGGCATGGGCTCTTCTGCCTTCATGACCGTTGGGAATCAGAGTTCCTCCTGCATTCATTTTGCCGTTGGCCCCAAAATGATGGTTTCCAGTAGCATTTCCTCCACTGAGGGGACCATCACCCCACCTAAAGGAACATTATTATTTTTCACACACACACACTTTTTTTTTTTGCTTTTGTTTAAAGCAAGTAACTGCTGAAAGTAAGATGCATGCATCCAAACATATAAGGGCAGAAGGTAGATTTTTCCCCACCTTATGGCTCAAGAGCAATCTTAAGTTTCCTCTGTAGGGCTGAATAAAGGTAAATGCCTGGTGCTTGTCTATTGAACTGTATCCCAAGCTTAGATGTCCATCCAGATGAAAGTGCAATGGAATGTTGAAAGCAGGCTACTATATCTATAAAGGGAGATATTTCTTCTTCCTTAACAGTGTATTTATCTACAGGGTGTCCCAAAAGTCACCATACATAGGGAAAATGGGAAATTCTAACTAAATATACCTTTGCTGACAAAATATTCATTACAAAATCTTACAAAATATTCGCTACATGTTGGCCACCTCTTTCTACATACACATGAAGTCTTCCCTCCTACTCATGGCGAGCACATTCCAAGATATTTGTTGTTATGCAATTTTGCCTATGTATGCCAACTTTTGACACACCCTGTATTTAGGATGAATGCTCTTTCATTCCCACTATTTCAGTACAGTATAGGAATGGCATCCAATGTCAGGAAGTTGACATTGGGTGTCATGAAATAATTAGTATTTTAATTTGCTATTTTTGCATTTTTACTGGCAGAGAGGAAGAAGAATGATTTTTGGATTTGGGGCCTCATTTGCCAAAATAATTTGGCTAGTTTTGGGTACTATACGCTTTGATATCAGGACAGACCTTTGTTGGTTTGTCCCAGACAAAAAGTCTTGGATTAATACCTAGAGCAGAGATTCTCAACCTACGGCCTGTGGGCAGGATGTGGCCCACAGCACCATTTCATGTGCCCCCACCACTGCCTCCACCACATCATGAAGTGCCATGTGGTGGAGGAAGGGCAAAATGGCCATCCAGCCCCCAAACATGTCTGAGGGAGCGTGACCTGGCCCCTAGCTTTAAAAAGGATGAAAACTCCTGACCTAGAGCAACAGATGGATTCACACAAGCAAGGATTTGTTCTTAGCAACCTCAAGTTCTGTACGTCTTGCAATGTACTATGCTTCAGAAAAGCAGCATTACTAGGGGGGTGGGAGGTATATTTTCTGTAAAATGAGATATTCCACAATACACAGTAATTTGTCAGATCAGAAGAGCATTCTATGCCTATTGAACAGCCTGTTCATCTGTATTTACTTCCCATAATTATTCAGGTTGGAACAATTTGCGCAAGAGATGAGGTTTAAATCTCTGTGTGTATAGTACTCTGGAAGAACCAAGACCTGCCCCAGAAGCATGAACAACAGTGGCACAATATACAAACAGAAAGCTTAATCTACTTTGGACGGGTCCCAATGTCAATCTGCAAGAAAAACAAATGGACAGCCATCTTGGGGAAAGCAGGTTTTTCTTTCTTCTGTCCTTGCAGAGGTGCTGCCGTTTAGAACAGTAGAAGGTGAATGGATTTCTCGATCCAAATTGCTGAACAGCAGCAACAACAAAATCTTCCACCATTGTAAAAAAAAGGCTAGGTTGTTACAATCTCTCCCCCTTGCTCATGGCTTTTCCCAGTGAGTCAAGACTTTTCTTTAGGCTGATGGCAGGCTGCAATAGGAAAACAAACAAATCCTATAAACATAGAGCCAGCCTACACCCAAAGTGGGCAGTTTTCATCCAGATGAGAGTGAGAAGCCTGAGGCTTTCCAGTGTTGTTGGAATCCAACTCTTATCAGGTAAATCAGGATGACCAATGGTAAGGATGAGAACTGCAGCCCAAGAGAATTTGGACAGCTATAATCATCTCTCCCCCACCCTTCTGGCAAACTAGAACAGCTGTTTGGCAGCAAGTTTGCTTTAGTATGTTGACCAATTATGATAGCTACCCTCTGGCTAGCAAACATCAGCCGTACCTTATCACGCCTGGGCTAGATGTGGTAAGTTTTTTGTTCTTACAAAGCTATGTTGATACTTGAATGAACAGGGACACATGGTCACATACATTTATTTGTTTATGCTACCCACACATTCCTTGAACTCCACAGAATAAAGAACTGTAAGAAAACAGGAGCAGCCTCCCTGTTCCAGCTATCAGACGTTAGGTCTGACCTAGTCCCCTCTCCATGATGCATTGGTTTTACTCCTTATCTGAATACTGTTGGGGGTACAACGAAAGAGCTAATTAACTAACTTCGAAGATTGTGGTATTTTTGAACCACAATCGGACATACCCTGGGAATGGCAATCTTGTGTTGCTGGTTAATCTTTCTCACACTAGGTTGAGTGAAAGGAACTGCAAAATGCATTCACGAAAAGGTGTCTTCATTTTGACAGTTTCACATCTGGCCTAGACACAAAAAAAGAACAACAATGGCACTACAATACACATATGCACATGTACACATGTGTATGTGCAAACACATACACAAACCATCACTGGTGTATTCTGTTGTACTGAGAAGGTTATTTAAACAAATGCCAAATACATCATGAATGGGTGTTGTATTTTGAGAATACTTAGACTGGCTTTCGAGCAAGGGAAAGACCTTTACCTTTACAACACAGTAAGCATCAGAGTTTCCAAGGAGACAATAATGAACTACTTAATTCGAAAAAACACTGAAAGAGATGCATTCAGAGAGCTTTCAAGAAAGGGTCAATTTTCTTCACCTGCGTTTCTTCACTTCAAAGTATGTTTTAATGGCATAAGGATAAAGAAATGTTGACCCTCAACATGGTTTAAGCCACCTAGCATGTCAATGGAAAAGAAACTAATGCAATCCACCCCTTTGAAGTGCTATACACAAATATATGCCACTGTCCAATAAAACTACACTGAACTCATAAATCAAGATGTCCTCTACCTGTTGCCTCAGGTAATACTATGGAAGATAGAAGAACAACAAAGCTAGTGTATCAGGATGCAGCCCTCCTACTAAATTCAGCAAGAAGGCACTCAGTCATCACAATTCAAAATGATCCAGTCATCAATGTAGATAAAAGTAGATTAATTCCACTTTTCAACCTCTGAAGACTTCAATGCCAACATTATGTAAAAATGGCAAAATGTTGGTCTACCAATTCCAAACCAACCTTTCAACTATGTCAGCACATCTTGTCTCAATCTATGGTCTTTCAAAAAATAACTTTCAAGCAAATTTCATTTTTAGGTCAAACTCTTGTCTGATTTTCCATGTGTAACATAAACAGAAAACTATGACAAAGAACATAATCTGATTTGAGGAAACAGAAGTTCAAATCCTTGTATTGGCCACACAGCTCAGGGAATGTTTTAAAAACACTGTCAACAAATATAATCCCAAACCAAATAACACTTCAATTCCTTTTAGCAGATAAAATCAATCAACTTGTAATAAAAATAAAACATCTAAAATCTATTCAGAGCACATTCAGTGAACTTTCTACTGACTTCATATTGATGGGAGCTGGAAGAAGACATAAGATAATGAAGGAATTACAAAGCATGAGGACTTGCTGATATCTACACTGAGCAAATTATACATTCTGGGCAAAAACACAAAGAAATGTCTCATCCAACCCTTTAATAATTGTTGGACAAGCAAATGAATCTCAAAAAATATGGCAGAAGTAAAAAGTAATCATTATAATTGTTGTCTATAAAAGTGGAACCTCTCCTAATTTCAGAACAAACAGGCTGTAGACCTGGCAACAGCTCAAATCTTAAATCTAACTCACCATATAGAAGATGGCTCTGAAATATATAAAATAACTATAGCAGTATTTGTTGATATTACAGCAGCATATCACACTGCCCACCATCAACTGGTGCTCAAAAACTCTACTTCCTTACTAAATATAACAGACTTACAGAAATAATTGCTATTCTACTTCAAAACCAAAGATTATTTGTTGAATTTCAAGGGAGGCACAATAATGGGAGAAATCAAAAATGGTCTCCCACAAGGTAGTAATATCCTAGCACATTACTTTTTTAACATCTATACAAACAAGCAAGTGATGTTCCCACACTCCAGGAATTTCATCCATTTTGATAATCTTGTCATGGCAGTCTGTGGGGGAACCTTTCAGTCCCTCAAGCACCAGCTAGCATCTACATTAGAAGCTCTTTTCTTATCTTACAAAAAAAAAAACACGCTGAAACCAAACCCTTTAAAAACACAGCTCTGTGCTTTCCACTTAAAGAACAGAGAAAGAGCCGAGTGAGCTTTGAAGACAAGATTTTACAGCATTGCTCTACCCAAAAAATATTTAAGCATCACTCTGCTGCTCTACAGGTGAATATGCTGGTGCTGTATGTTATATATCAGCACATTTCAAACAAGTAGATGTAGCTTTTAATGAATCCTGCAGCATTATTATTGGCTGTCTGGAACCTATTTCCATTGGAAAAGTCTATTATATGGCTGGCATTGCTCATCCAGATTCAACCATTCAATCTTAGCATTGAAAGGTGCTAGGAAATAAGGTAATACAGCATCAAACTCACCCACTTCATGGACACTAAAACCCAGATAATGGTTAAATTTGAGGGAAACCTTTCTGTGCACATCTCAAACTAAATCTGCAGAAAGCAAAAACAACATGCCTTGCTGAATGGACAACTACCAAAGAGTGTTTCCCACCAAGACAAGAGTCTGTCTAGATTATCTGCAAGTAACTTAATAGACTTTGAAACGAAGTAAGAAGATCAAAGAATAATCAAGTAAAGTAGGGGTATTTAGATACAGGACAATTTTTGTGTTGATATGGAGAAATTCAATTAATGCAGCATTTACATGCACACAATTTATGTCCTAAAGAATAACTAGTAAAATGCCAAGATAATGCTAGCCTGCATCTGGTCAAAAACAGTCTAATCATTTTGACACTTTAATTTGTTTGGAATTTTACCAATCCTTCACATACATTCATAATTTTACATTGTTCTGATCTTGATAAAATAAAGAAGAGTTGTCGCAAAACAACAACAACAGGACAATCTCATGCATTTCACTCAGAGTTCAGTGAATAAGAGAAGGATGAAAATATAATGTAAACAGAACATAATTTAGCCTGTGATTGACCTCAAGTCTATTTCCTTTTCCCATTTGCCAGTTCACTTGGAGTCATGATTCCACTTCCAAGGTCCTCCCCTTCCCCTTCCATCTGTGAACATCCTCTTGTGTCCTGGCTATATGAATGAATGAATGTCTATTAATTGATTAGTCTTATGACCTTATAAATAACATAGCAGAAGAATTAAAATCTGTGCAATACAATGGAGTGCCATGAAATATAATAAAAATACAATATGTACATACCTGAGCTACTTTTAAAAAGAATGTAAACTGGAGACGGTGTCTTAATACAATTAATATATGCATATCCATAGTCAGATAAGTGGATCTCCCTTGCAGGATACCCCAATCTGATGGATATATTGGATTCTTTTAGCTGATGTCTTAATTATAAATTTGGCAGTTCTACATACAATGTGCACGTCCTGGCTATATAAAGCACACTGTACCCAGCTATGTAAGATAATACTGCTCTCTAACCCTTCTGTGAAGTGTCAGACACCTTATATGCATGGTACTAAAAATAAAAAAATGCAGATGAAACACACCTTTACCCAGAGGAAACACACCTTCTAGTTGTTACTGTATATCAAACAAGAAACTTACAGTGTGTTCTTACTTCGGAAAATATCAAGTTAGCACACAACTTGTGTTTCCAGAAAATGCTGAGCCCTCAGTATAGTTAAAACCATTCAAAACTTTTTTAAAAATCTCTGTAACTGGCATGTTTTGTTTATAAACTTACTGTATTGTACATTCATTATCACATACAACGCTCTGTACACATAGCGATTCCCTAAGAACAGGTATGTGAGGTTGACCCTATTCTTCTTCTGTGTCTAGGCCAGAAGTGAAGCTGCCAAAATGAAGGCACCTTTTAGGGAATTCATTCTGCAGTTCCTTTTGCCTGACCTAGTGTGAGAAAGATTAGCCAGCAACACAAGATTGCAGTTACCAGGGTACACCCAGTTGTGGTTCGAGAGTACCACAATCTATGAGGCAGCTCTTTCTGTGTATCCCATTGACCCTATTTAAATAGTCAAGTTTCAGTACTTCCAAATTATCAATAACATTCTAGCTGAAAGAAAAGTGATAGAAAGAAATTAAAAGGATTTAAGACTTGAACAGAAAAGAAGACGAGAACTTAAGAAGCCCTGACCAGGCAACAGCAAAGAGCAACTCCTCATTTTTAATCTTTTTACAACTACTTAACATAAAAAAGCACTATGGGGATTTCATCAATATTTACTCCTAAACTTGGTGAAGTTTGTGCTTGTTTAATAACTGCCACACATGCTGTAATCCACCTCCCTGTGTGAACTAGCTTCCTCTACCAACCTTTGTTTTTACCTTTAAAAAGAACTCTGATAAAGGTGGACAGACAGCGGTAACAAATGTGCCAGTAGAATTGCAAACAGCAGCACTGATTTCAAATACTGTATGATTGTCAGGTGCCGTCATAAGCAAGAGTTTGAGCTAAAATTGTGAACACAACAGTGATCTTTACATAACTCCTTTACTCACGTCTTTGTCCCAGCTCCTGCCAACCTAGCAGTTCGAAAGCAAGAAATTGCAAGTAGATAAATAGGGACCACTTCGGTGGGAAGGTAACAGCATTCATGCGCTCCGGTGTCCAGTCATGGCTGCCACATGACCACGGAAACGTCTGTAGAAGCAGACAACGCTGGCTCTTCGGCTTTGAAACGGAGATGAGCACTGAACCCTAGAGTCGGATACGACTGGCTTTCAAGCAAGGGAAACCTTTACCTTTAATAGTCAAGAACCTAAAAAGTCACACACACCCATATCACTTTCTTCAGATCATTAATTATGCAGGGGGACATTACCCTTAAATATTAATAAAATATTCTTTTGTAGGAAAGAGGCTATGAAAAGACAAGATTTTGAACTTGGATTGCAACAAAGATACGGTAATGTACAGTAATATCTTTAATCCTTTTAAAACATGTTTTCTAATTTAAAAAAAAAACACAGATGAAGAGAAATGATGTTTTTATTAAAATGTAAGTGACAACAGATAGAAAAACTTTGCAATCTGTTAGGACCTTGATCTCAAGTTTCCCCAGTGGATGTGATTTGGAACAGGATCAGAAATGGTAAAAAGTGATACTTTTCCTGGAAATTGTGTTTAAATTCATTCATGAAAAATCACTGCCACAAGATGCATAGACTGTTTTTAAACCAGATTAGTAAAGATTTATGAAGATTTGAGTTTATGAGCTATAATAGGCAATTAGGAGTTTAACTCTGTATGCCGTGTGCTAGAGTTAAACAAGGAAAGCCACTTTCAGGGCACTCTACGGTGTACATTTTTTTTGTTTTTTAATCGTGTCAGAAGGACACAAGGGTGCTTTCTGGATTGAAAGGATTTTTGCTGGAGGAACTCCACTCAGGACGCCCGAATGAGGAGTCTCCTTTCATGTTCCCAAGATCTTTTCCCACCTAAGTGGCCCCTGTTTATCTACTTGCAATTTCTTGCTTGCGAACTGCCTCTCACCAGGTGTACCTGGTGTGTCCCAACCACAAAGCATCTGCCTCTCACCAGGTGTACCTGGTGAGAGGCAGCTGCTTTGCGGTTGGGAACAGAATGTAGAAGGGGATGAACACTCCCAGCAAGAGAGTTCTTCTCACTTTGTGACAGATGACCTTGTTAAAGTATAAAGTCATGGATCTAGACCAGTGTGGTGAACCTTGGCACTCCAGCTGTTCTTGAACTTCAATTCCCAGAAGCTCAAGTTAGCACCTGCTGATCAGGGCTTCTGGGAATTGAAGTTCCAGAACAGTTGGAGTGCCAAGGTTCACCATCAGTGATCTAGACTGTGGCAGATACGACTTGTTGATAATTATATCTAAAGCAAACATGGGCAACCTTAGATATTATGTAACCACAACTCTTGCCATCCTGCAGTTTTAGCTAGGGCTGAGAGAAGTTGCAGTCTGCTACCTGGACAACTAGAGAAGTTGCTGTTGCCTACTCCTTGAATGCTTCTTGAAATCTTCTGTGCTGTGTAAAATAATGAAAAGTACTGTATATTACATTACTATATTAATATGAAACCAAGAGAACTCATAGCTGCTGCTGCAAAGACATTTGATGTCTTAGGAAAACAATTTGCATGCAAAGCAACAAGGACATGATCCCACAGATACAAAACAACACTGACGGTTTACTCTACAAAACCTCAGCAACTTTTCAACCTCAGCTTGCAAACAATACAACCACAGAGACGCAGATGTATTACAAATGAAATACAGTTAATGTCTGGCACAGTCAGAGTTCCTGACAGTGCAGCTTAACGTTGCCCATACAATAGGACAGTGCACCATATGGAGAACACATGCAGCTACTCCAAGTTGATGGCATGACATGAAACGAATGTAATTAAACACTTCAGATTTGAGGACCTTATACATACAAGCCTTTTGGTTCCAAATCAAGTACAATAAGATTTGACTGAAGAAAAAGCACACACATATATTTGCACTATTTGTATTTATCCTGGGCAGAGGCTAGATCCATTTGTCCTGTTGTTTATGAAGAACCAGCAAGTAAATGATTGAGATAAGTCATGCAATGAAACTACAAAATCAACAGTAAAGAAACTAAAGGTTGGTTTAAAAAAGAAAGAAGAGAAAGCAATCACGTGTTTATTATACAAATGGGAGGAGAGACAACCCCACCTAAAAGCACAATTCCTGGTTACTGGGGATGCCTTTGCCAAGCGCTGCCCATTTAAGGACAAAAGCAACACAGAGAGTAATTATGCCAAGGAAGGCATCCCACCCCCCATTCAGGATGCTATATCCGACAGCCACAAAGACCACTTCCTAGACAGATACTTCTAAGACAGGGGTGTCCAAACTATGGCCTATGGGACGGAACTGGCCCCCAACACCAATTTATCGGGCCCGTGATGCCCTCGTCGCTCCCGGAAGCAGAAGTAAAACGTGCCCTTACGGGCACGTTTTACTTCTGCTTCCGGGAGCGATGAGGGCATCGTGGGCCGGATGAACTGGTGTTGAGGGGCCAGATCTGGCCTGTGGGCCATAGTGACTGGCCCCCAGAACCATGGCCCGAAAAGTTTAGGTACCCCAGTTCTAAGAACTAAAACGTGAGGGCTTGAATATCTCTCCCCCCCCCTCCTCTCCTTTTGGTTGTAAAACTTGCCTGGCCCAGCTGCAAACTTTTAAAACTCAGGAAAGGAGGCGTTTGGAAGGAGGCAGAGGAGAGGAAGATACCGAAGGGAGGGATGTTGTTCCCAAGCACAAACAGAGGGTGAGGGGGGGGGGTGGAAGCCAATAACGGCGCCTAGGAGCAGACCCTTTCCATCCTTCATTCTGCCTTCCACTGGGGTCTCCGCTTCCCCCTCCCTCCCTCCCTCCCCGGACATTATCCCACGGGTGTCCAATAAGTCGTGGGAACCCCTTGTTGTCCTTCTACCCCCAACCGCGATGGGGGTTGGGGGTCCCAATCTTTCCAGCCACGCACCACCCCCTTCCCGTGGACAAGGCCTGTGACATATGACATATGACAATGAGGAGGGGAGTGGGAACACCCCCACCCCCACCCCCACCCCCAGTAGCAGCCAAAAAAAAAAAGCAGGGCCTGCGGATGATGGATCTTCCCTCGCGTGGCCAGGAGACGGAAGGGACGCCAGGAAGAAAGCGGCCAGCCCCACAGCTGGCGCCGCTCCCCGCCCCTTGCCTTGGCTCAACATCTGGAGAGGTTTCGGTTCCATCCACTTCCTCCTCCTCCTCCTTCCATGCCTCTCCTCTCTCTCTGCGCCCCACCACCACCAAGCGCACGTTGACTTCTTTCTTCCCCGACTCCAGCCTTTGTGTGCAAAGTCTAAAGGGGGTGGCCAGGGGGGGGGGGATCAGCCCCCCCCCCTTGAGCAAACAGCCCGCCCACCCACCCCGGGCAAAGTTCTATTGGTGTGTGTGTGTGTGTGTGTGTGTGTGGGGTTGTTGCCCCTCCAGAAAAAAATATCCCCCCCATATAGAATCCTTGGGGGGTGGGAGACAAAAAGGACCCCCTGCCTTACCTCCAACAAGAAAGAGGAACCGCCAGTTGCCTTCCCAAGCTCTCTCCACGCCAGGAAGGTGCAGCAGCTCAGCCCCTCCTTGGACAACCCCCCAGTTCTTGGAGGGGTGGGTCGCTCGCAAAGAAAGAGGCTTCTCCTCCTCCTCCCCACTGCACCGTTACTTACTTACTCCCCCGGCGGGCGAGTGAATGGATCCCCCTCTCCGCTGCCAGCCACAGCCACACCGCGCGTGCACGCGCACGCACAAACACAGCCCAGCCCAGAGCAGGCGCCGCCACACGGGCCCAGAGCCCCGGGACGCGCCTTGTAAGGGCTGCGGGGCGGAGCAGGCGGCCGCGGCTGCTGAGTCACGGGTTGTAGCTCCCGCAGGCCCCGCCCCCTCTTCTTCGCCTCTCAGTCAGCCTGCTTGGCGGCTCCGCGGCGGTCCTTTTGTGTCTCTTCCTTTGTTGGCTCCGTTGGGGAGAAGACGACGAGGGGCGCTTTTGCGCCAGGAGGGAAAGAGGGCGAAGGGCCCGGCCGGAGGAGGACGAGTGGACGACGCCCCTCGCCCTCCTATGCCTCTTGCAGCGAACCGGGCAGGTTGGGCAGCGGGCTAAGAATTATTTTATCTTATTTTTATCCGGAGGGCGACCGACGAAGAAGTACAGTAATACCTCATACAAAGTCCGCTTCGCACAACGTCGAATTCATACAACATCGCCTAATTCCTTGGAAAATGTTACCTCATACAAAGTTGCTGCGACTTTGTATGAGGCATTGGGGTTTTCCTCAGGTTGCATTGTGCCTAGGCAGCATAAAAGGCAGGACACATGCGTGCATTGCTCTTGTGGGTTTTGCACGAGGTGAAGAGTGTTTAGGAATGGTTTTGAGCGCAATTTTGGATTTTTTTTGAATTTTTCATCAGAATTTTTAGAAACATTCCTGGGATTTTTGCAGCATTCTTCAGGTTCTTGGACAATCAGGGTTGTTTGACAAGTTTTTGTAATGTATTTAGCCTTTAGACAATGATTTCTTTAAGCTCTGTCTGTTTCCTGTCTGTTTCCTTGGCTTTGCCCTGAAGTCTGTGTTCTGTGCTGTTACAGTACAATGTATCTCTATGGAAACAACGTTGTATGAGGCATCGTGGCAAGGATTTTGCATGCCTCATACAACGTCCAAATCCGTATAAAGACCAAACTTGTGGAACCAGGTTTGGACGTTGTATGAGGTATCACTGTACTAAAACAAATGAGCAAAGAGCAAGAAATTGAAAAAGCACACGCAGGGCGGAAAGTGAGAATACAGTACAGCAAAAACCTCACATATGCTTCGAGTTACATAAAATTCGACTTACATAATGATTTTTTTTTGCACTAAAACCACGTCCCGATTTACATAAATGTCCCAATTTACATTACACAATTTCCTATGGGCATACCTGTCGAGCACGGCTCCGGAAAATACGCATGTGTAGAAAGGACCTGCACAGAACTGTTCTGCGCATACACGCATGTGCAGTAAGTACTTCCCCCACCAGTCAAATTACGGGATGGTGGCAGGAAAGTGGAGGAAGCAGCGCGGAACTACGGGAAGTCCCGTCCAATCCGGGATACTTGACAGGTATGCCTATGGGTCTGCTTCGAGTTGGCGTAAAAAAATCATTTTTCCTATGGGGTTGCTTCAATTTACATAAATATCATTTTCCTATGGGTTTGGTTCGAGTTAAGTAAAAAAATCATTTCCCCTATGGGTTTGCTTTGAGTTATGTAAAAATTTATTTTCCCTATGGTTTTGCTTCGAGTTAAGTAAAAACCGATTTACATAAAAGCCTACGGAACAGACTTTTTACGTAAGTAGGAGTTTTACTGTACTTTGGAGACGTAAAGTGCTGATTGTTATTGGAGGCATAAGGAGCCAGTGGCTAAGACACCAACTGGAAGGCAGGTGGTCAGCAGGACAGAATGAGCTCCCGTCTTTGTCCCAGTGCCTGCCAACCTAGCAGTTCGAAAGCAAGAAATTGCATGTAGATAAATAGGGACCACTTCTTTGGGAAGGTAAACAATGCTCCATGTCTAGTCACGCCTGCCACAGGACCACGGAAACGTCTGCAGAAGCAGACGGCGCTGGCTCTTTGGCTTTGAAACAGAGAAGAGCACTGAACCCTAGAGTTGGATACGACTGGCTTTCGAGCAAGGGAAAACTTTACCTTTAAAGAGCTGATTGTTATTGCCGATAGTTCAAGGTAAAAATAGAAGGAGGGAGAGAGAACTTAAAAACTAAAGACTACCAAGGAATGGTTTGGATGCGGCACAACATGGCGACCTGGATCATAGGTCACAATTCTATTCCTCAAATATTTGGATATAGTGACCTTTTACACATCTATTGGATTTGTTTGCCAGGAACTTTTGCAGTATGCCCTGCAACGCATTTTCTCTGGGTCTTCCTTAGAAGTTGGTCCCTCTGGCTAGAGTCCCACTGCATTGCACAGTCATGTAAGGCAAATCGGATAAGCAATTCCACCTCTTCATTCTACCACCTGTTGGGCACCCCTGAATCCACAGATCGCATAAACTCTCCCATGCCTGGTTGTGCCACCAGCACGGAGACAGACAGCAAACACAAGGGGAAGCTCACTTGAGCAGCAACCCTGAAGCATGTGGTTTTCTCTCCAATGGGACTTTGGCCACTTGGTTCAGTGGAACTTGTTCTCCTGTTAATAAGCATACAGTAATACCCCGGATAACGCTAAAACTTGGTTCCACGAGCTTTAGCATTATAGGATTTTTAACGTTATGCGATACATGTATCACATAACATTAAAATCCTATGGGATGAATCGCATAATGTTAAAACTCCATAGAGATACATTGTAACTGGCATAGACTTCAGCGAACGTTATGCAATACATCGCATAGGATTTTAACGTTCTGCAATGCAATTTTTTTCCAGATTCCTTAACGTTATCCGGTTTTAGCGTTGTGGTGTGGTAAACGTTATCCGAGGTATTACTGTACATGGAGCCAGATAATCTACATGTTTTCTTCAAACAAAACTATGCATTTCCATCTTTTCCAAAAAAAACATTCATTCCTAAAATCATCTTGAATTGTGTGTATCCTATTGAATACTGTGCAAATACTCACAGGAATGGTCTGCATACCAGAAGTGACTTATGAAAACAGGGGATTTCTGAGTGAACGGATATTTTGGAATGTAGATTCACTTCTATGGGTGTAAGCTTTATTAAACTTAATAGGCTTACTCTTGCAGAAACATTAATTTGAAAGGCCGCTCATTTCCATTAGTAACTATTGGAGGACTATCTTTTTAAATGCAACACAGATGTTTACTGTTAAATTCTCTAACACAGCTTTCTATCAACTAATGCCTAAGGCAGTTTGCAATAATATGGAGATGCAATTATAAATGGGGATTAAAGATGAAAAGTAGTATACATTTTGAAAGCTAGGTTATAGATTTCTGCAGTAAGTAACGTCTGCTATGATACAATTCATTCCTGGCTTTAAATCATATTTGTCAGTTTTCCTCTAAATTCCCCTTGAGAGAAACATTCACTTTGCTTATAAGTTAGGAAATGTTGCCAGCACTTTAGGATGAGTGCTATAATAATGCTCCTTTCTTTCACTGTATCTGCAGAGATGACATTGCTTATATCTTTATCTACCTTGTATGTTCACTCATCGTCATTGGCTGCTACTTGTATCTGAGTATACATTTTTTCCTGGGACAAACAGGAAAAATGCCACTGGCTTGAATTTGTTTAAAGTGAATCCCAGCTTGCCATGAAGTGACCCACACACTGTGATCACAGAGCCATCTTCTGTGGCACATATTAAATGAGACATGCAGGATTTAACACAGAGACTGCAATGGACTGCTGCATCCTTGAGGATATTATCAAGGTGTGCCTTCACAGCCAGTCCATCTGGCAAGGCCTCTTTCACCTCCATAACCATTTGGAATCAAAAGTGGTTCCTCCTCCGCTCACTTTGCCATTGGGTCCAACATGATGGTTTCCAGTGGCATTTCATCCACTGAGGGGACCATCACCCCACCTAAAGGGGCTCATCCGCCCATAGCCGTTGCATCCACCTAACACTCAGTGTTGAGTCACTGGCTATACAGTCTTCTCCATTACCATAGTGGGATGTCTGGTCAAACATTTGTTCCACTACCTTTCTAGAGAATGTAGGAAGATCTCTGTGGTCTGAGCTGGGTAAGGCAAAAAGTGGATCTGGATTTCTGATAGATCTTGAGCTGATTCAGAGTGGATCATGACAAAAATTCCTGACTCTCAGTTGGTTAACAGTGGTTGCAATAAAATGACTCCAAACTCATCCTAAATTAGTTGAAAGGTTTGAAGTGGTAGCCATGTTCATCTGTGCAAGCATATCAGAGAGTAAACAAAATAGAACAGCAAAAAATGTTGTGGCACGTAAACTCCTGTATTTAAATGTGAGCTTTTGTGAACCAAGTCCACTTCATCAGACATAAGAGTGAGGCCCCATGGCATCAATTTATACACACAGGGACACAATAATTGGCCAGCCTAACAGAATAGTAACATTTTTTATAACTGACAAAATCCACTGTTATTCAAACCACTTTAATCTACCTGGACACTCAGCCATGGACTTGAGGGTTGCTGTTCTAGAGCAGTGGAATTACAAGACTAGAATCCAGAGAGACAAAGCAGAGATTAAGTACAGTACATGCATATACTCGACACGCATCTCAGGGGTTTAGATATCATTCAGGAGTTTCTGGGACATTATCAAATTTGATGCACAACTAACAGGTTGTTATATGCTGCAGATTTGCCTGGGTCACTCAAACCATTGCCAATAGATGCTAACTCATTGGCAAATGTGTCTTGCCACAATATTTGTTGCATCCACCCTTTCGATGGGATGCATCAGCTTGCAAAAGAAGTTGGTTTTGCAGCCATTTGGAATAGGGCCAGGCTTTGTAGCAGGTTGGAATAATAATAGCGTTTTGAAAATGAGTGCCCAGCATGTTGGGGGCAAAATGCCAATTAACTTGTGAACCGCCCAGAGAGTGCACTGAGTGCTATGGGGCGGTATAGAAGTGTGATTGCTTTGCTTTGCTAGTGGAGCAGAATGAAAAAATAAAGATACTGTACTTCCTGCAGACTTGAAGTCTGTATCTCTGGTCTAAGCAGCATGAAGTGGTTTGCAAATAAAAATATGTGGTTCCAAAAGGGTCCAATTTTGTTTTGTCAACTTCAAGATGCTGTAAAAATGATTATGGTGCCAGTGCTGTGGATTCTGATATATAAATGACTCAAGTGGGTATAAGGACCAAGGTCTTTTTTATTTTTGCAGTGGCATATATCTTTGTAAGGGACTGCAGTGTCTCAAATGGCTAAGACGCTGACTGGGAGGAGGCAGGTCAGCAGTTCGATACCCGAATACTGCAGGACGGAATGAGCTCTTGTCTTTGTCCCAGCTCCTGCCAACCTAGCAGTTCAAAAGCAAGAAATTGCAAGTAGATAAATAAGGACCACTTAGGTGGGAAGGTAAACAACGTTCCATGCGCTCCAGTGTCTAGTCATGCCTGCCACATGACCACGGAAATGTCTGCAGAAGCAGACGGCACTGGCTCTTCAGCTATGAAACAGAGATGAGCACTGAACCCTAGAGTCAGGTATGACTGGCTTTCGAGCAAGGGTGACCATTACCTATATCTTTGTAAAACCTGTTTCCAGGAAGGCCTAGCCTGTTTTTGTTTCAGTGACACCTTATGGCATATTTTTGCCATGTCTTTGTTTAAGTATTACTGTTGCTGCTGTTTTTATTATTTACACTGGATTTTTTGTTTTTATATATAATAAAGCATCTTATATGGTGGAGGCTTTTTTAACAAGAAAAAAAGTGTATATATTTTGACAAGAAGGGAACATTAAAGGTAACTTTTGACGGTTCTGCTAAGGTAAAATACTTACCCTGTTTCCCCGAATATAAGACACTGTCTTATATTTTTTTAAACTCCAAAATTAGCAAAAGGTCTTATTTTCAGGAGATGTCTTATTTTTCCATGAAGAAGAATACCAGTCTCGATCGCGCTTCCCCACCCACATCCAAGGGACGCTTCTCTTGGTTGTGAGTGGGGAAGCGGGATCGAGACTGGCCTCAGCTGTGAGGCGGCCGGCATGGCCCATAAGAAAGCCTGCCGCATCGGAGTCTCAATTGCCTCCCCACTCACAACCAAGGGAAGTTTCCCCTGGCGAGAGCGGGATCGAGACTCCGACGCGGCAGGCCTTCTTATGGGCCACTCCGGCCGCCTCACAGCTGAGACGAGTCTCGATCGGGCTTCCCTACTCACAACCAAGGGACACTTCCAACGCGGCAGGCCTTCTTACACGCCGGGAGGAGGGGGCCGGCGGTGGAAGATGGCATACTGGTATTACAGTACCGTACCTGGCTCTGGCTCCACTTGTCCTTCTCTTCTGTCCCAGACACCGGAAGCAGGGAGTGCATACGATCGGATTGCCAGGAGGTAAGGGGGTCTTATTTTCGGGTGGGGCCTTATATTTCAAAGGCAGTGGGGAAAAGGGGGGTGTCTTATTATGGGAGGAGGTCCTATAATCAGGGAAACACAGTATGTGACTTTAATAATATGCTAAATTGCAAGAGCACTTTGTAAATGTAGCAGTAACTTACAATAAGCAACCAATCAATGTTATTTTTCTGAGCTTAGGTGAGAGAGGAGCACATTCTGCGAATTCCCATTGTGGGGGAGTATGGTATATAGATTAGGTTATCACTGGTTTCTTTTCTCTCTCTCCTCTCTTTCTCTCTAATGAAAACAGTTTTGGACCAGTTGCTAAGAGAACTGTTATAAAACCCAGACCAGTACATTTCTGGTCTCTTAACTCTGTCTAGTACAGTCTAGCAGAACCTTACATAAGGCACAGAGGAATTCCAAGATTATGGGAGAGCTAGCTCTCCAGTACCACAGGAAAATTCCAATAGACTAAATTCCTGTGCAAAAGATTGAAGAATATGTGGCCGAATACACTGTCAGTTCACACAGAGATAGTCAGGCTTCTTAAATGATACACAGGCTGGGCCATGTGAATTAACTCTTAGTTACAGCAGTTTACCACAGAGGAAAGTAGGTATTGGTGGGCAAGAAAACCCCACCCCCACCCCCAACTTTCAGCTCCAACTCAAAATATTTTAAAAGTAAACAATGGTCACTTTTGCAAACTATCTTTGTTGTTTGGTTGTGTTCTGATAAATATTTTACTTCTGTGCACAGTGAAATTCACAAATAGCAGCAATGTGTGCCCATTGCACTTTCTTGCCCATCCCATCTTATATTTGCTCACATCCAGTTACCATACTGAAATACAACCCTGCAAGTGTTTGTCTTTTCAATTTGTTACAAGACATAGTCATTCCTTTGACACCATAAAAGGTGAGATGCTTTGCTGCAGAATGTACCCTTTCTGATGCTGAAGATGGATTTTAGCTTTTTAAAATTGTGTTGGATAGTAAAGGGTTTCATTTTTTTTCTTGTACAAATGGTGCTGGGCTGTTTTAAATGGTGTTGAAAGGTTTTGTGGCTTTGAGGCACTACGTCCGTCTGCGGCGGACTTGCGCTCCCAGTGTGTGTTTTATTTTTATTTTTTGTGCGCTGGCTTCCTTAGTGCCGGGCTCTTTAAATTGGTTTTTGAAGGTTTTTGTTTTTTGTTTATGCAAATTTTATTTTAATTTATTTGATTTAAATATTTTTTTTAATTTAAAATTTATGTTTTTTAAAAAAAATCTTTATTTTTACGCATTTTTTATTTTTTGTTTTGGTGTTTTGGGTTTTTTGAGTGAAAAGTGATTTCTGGGTTTTTTTGGTATTTTTTGAGATTAGTGTGAATATTTTTGAATTTTTGGCTAACTTATTTGATTTGTTTTGGAATTAATCTTTTATTTTGAAATATTTTTGAATGTTTTTTCTCTTGTGGCCTCTGGGTGGCGGTGGTGAGCTTTGCTTCCTCTCTACAATTCTTCTCTTCTGTCCTCTGGGTGCTTCCGGTAAGTGTTTCCTTTCTTTGCTAATTTGAGTTCCGGTGGTCATGAAGTCAAGACGTCTCTTGGTAGGCTCTCTGTTGTTGTTGTTGTTGTTTGGGGGGGGGGTTGGATTTTTTTGGGGGGGGTCTGTGTGTTTTTTATTGTTTGTTTTTGGTTGTGTTTGTGTTTCCTTTTTGGATTTTTGAGTGTTTTTTATTGTTTTTGGGGTTTTTTGGGGGGGTTAACTTTTTCAGGTGGGGTGGCTTTCTTTCCCACGGGCCATGCTGGCTGGCCCATTGAAAGGAAGGGCATTGGTGGTGGTGGGGGCTTTTTTTGCTTTCTTCTCCATGGGCCATGCTGGCTGGCCCGTGGGGAAGAAGGGCACTGACGGCGGGGGGGGGGGGTCCTTTTTTTCCCCCGCGGACCATGCTGGCTGACCCGTGGGGAAGAAGGGCAGCAGCGGCGGGGGGGTTCCTTTTTTTTCCCCACGGGCCATGCTGGCTGGCCTGTGGGGAAGAAGGGCAGTGACGGCAGGCGTTTTTTTTTTTAACTTTTATTTTTCTTGTGCCGGCTGGCCCATCGAAAGGAAGGGTAGCAGCGGCAGGGGGGTTTCTTTTTTTCCCCCACAGGCCATGCTGGCTGGCCCATGGGGAAGAAGGGCAGTGGCGGCGGGCGTTTTTTTTACTTTTATTTTTTGTGCCCCGGCTGCCTCAGCGTTCTGCGCGCTAATGGCGCGCAGAACGCTGGGGCTTGTAGTTTTGCCTGCGCATGTTTGCTTACTTTAGCGGTTTGTTTCCTGCGCCTTTTTTTTTTGATTGGCCACGGCGCGTTTCCGAACGTTCCTTTTGCCGCGCCGCTCAGCCTGATTGGCTCTGGCGCGGCGCGGCGCAAGGAATGTTGGGAATTGAAGTTCCCTTTTTTTGTTTGCGACTGGGGGGCTCCTGCCCCCGGGTCGAAAATTTCAACCCGACAGTTACCTGCGAACTGGGTTCAGGCGAGTGAACGGAGGCCCATTACGTGCTAATGGGGCCTGGTGCAACATCCTTTGTCACATTCCAACGGTTAACGCACCATTTTATAGGTATAGATTTAACATAGTGACATGTAAGGGCCAAAGACACAGTATAGAATGTATTAAGATTGTGTGTTACAGTACGTATGATCAAGTTGCTCCTGATTTATGATCACCCTAACATGTTTTTTTATAGTATGTGAGATGTTCAAGTAGTAGTTTACCATTGTCAGATCTGAGTGAGTTTCAGTGGCCGAGCAAGAGATGAACCCAGTGTCCTGAATCTTATACACCACACTACACTGGCCCTCATCTTATGTTCACATGGAAGGAAGGCAGTGGTTGGCTCCAAAAAAATTTACTACCACTCTGTGGGCATGGCCTACTTTGTGGGTGTGGCCTCCTCTATGGGTAGGGCAATGTGACTGGGTGGTTGATCTACTCATGCCTGCCGCATGACTATAAAAACGTTTGCAAACACTGTTTATAGCCAAAGAGCCAGTGCTGTTTTCTGTAGTGGGCGGGGCCAGCCAGTTTTACTACCTGTTCTCCCGAACCTGTCCGAACCAGCTGGTGCCCACCACTGAAGGAAGGGCATAGAAACTCCACACATGGAACACAACAGGAAAGGAGACACTGCATTGCTTCACTAGCATTGAAGTTTCCAAATTTTATGCTCAGGTCAAGAAAGGGGGAAATGCAAATCTCCAAAAATGCATCTCAGAACAATGAACTATGGCTGTAACTCCAACATCCATGGAGACACCACTAATTGGGGGGACACTGTCTAGGCATCCATGCCACTCAAACATAAAGGAACTCAGTACATTGAAATCATTGAGGACATACTCTCAGGATAGCATTCACTTTTGGTTATATTTGGGATTTTTAATTTTTTTTCCCTTGGATGATGTGTTGACCTCTTAAAAATTCTAAAGGTACATTCTTGCTGTCCCTCTGAAAGTAAGCATTACTCCAAATGCTCTCACTGCAGATCAGGGATTTCCAACCTTTTCAAGCCGGGGGCCAGGTCATGCTCTCTCAGTCAGCTTCGAGGGCCGGATGGCCATTTTGCCCCAACAGCTTCAAAGGGTGGCCATTTTGTTTCTAGAGTGCCCTTGGAGAGGTGGGGGAGCACATGAAATGGGGCCATGGGTCGGATTCGGCCCATGGGCCTTAGGTTGGGAAACCCTTCTGTAGATGATTTCAGATGGACAGCTCCTCCTACTAACGATCAAAAAGTACCATGTTTTTCTACTATTCCTCCCCTTCCCCACCCGAGATTTTATGTGCTGAGAAAATTATTGAAATAATTGTTGGACAATGTGGGATAACTGCAAGTGGATTATGTTTGACTCACTGTACTATTATGCATTTGAGGCACTCTTAACACCTCACCACAGTTTGATAAAACTAATTATTTATAATTCCTAACTAAGGTATAATTAAGTCACATTACAGCTTTAATAGAGAGGGATAACTGTATTTTCATTGTTTTTATAGTTACAAGTGTGTGGCTGGGATACATGGGAAGAGCCTCATCAAAATTTGTGGTATTTTTAAACCATAAATGGGCACATCCTGGTAACAGCAACATTGTGAAAGGAACTGCTGAATGAACTCACTAAAAGGTGCCTTCACTTTGGCAGTTTGACGTCTGGCTTAAACATAGAAGAAGTGTGTAGCTTCACTAAATAATGCTACCTCACACTTTGTTGGTGGCACTGAGGTAAAAAAGTTAGAACAAGAGTATTTTTGTATTATAGGCTGGCAGCTTTAATATTCAAATATTTATGTTAAAATAACCAAAGGTATTGTCATTACAATAACAAGGAAAAAAAGAAACAGATACTTGCAGCAACATTATAAACTAAGGTAATCATTACTTGGGAGCACCTCAGAACTAAAAACGTAACTAATGATTTTTAAAGCTCTGAACATTATGTAGAAGCTTTCTTTCCAAATTCATTTTATTTGATCTGCATTTTGTTCAACCAGCTGGTTTTTTCCATAAAGACATCCACAAATACAAAAGAATTAGTGCTCTCTTTATATTCTTTGAGGCACAGTTTCTGACCGACCACATCACAGTCAAGCAATGTGGTGAATTATGTATCTTCAGTCTAAAAGCATACTCTCTTGCTGCTGTACCCTCATTATAAAAACCTGATCTAATGCTACATGCCTCATGTAATTATCTAAGACTACAATTGAAAATACAGCTTCCCCAGTGAGCATGAGTAAGATAAAGTACGTGCAAGTATGGGAAACTCTTCTAACTCAAGAGCACATGTGTTGTCTGCTGGAACAATACGTCATTACCATTACAGTTAATGTGATTCTACTGTGTCATGGCAGAAATCACAGAATATAATGAATAATTCCTGCTGTCAGAAATGAAGCATTCGGAAAATAGATTAGTACATATATTTCCTTGATGGAAATACACAAGGAGTGCTTCTCCTCATTCCTAATTTCTAAGGACAAGACCACAGGCAAATGTATTTTCTGACAGTAAGAAGCAGTAGCTTCCCATTGTGATATTACAATGACAACAAATGTATTTAATTTATGAAAATTAACTATCGTAATTTTGACTGCTCAATAATCAGAATTCTCTGGACAGATTGCATATGTACTGAAGGTCTTAGAAAGTTATGCCCTCTCTTTGATGCCAGTGCAGGTCAGATGCTAGGAATTACAGAGAATCTTAGATTCATTGCACAGTTACAGTAAAAGAGGACACATTATTTCATTTTCTTCCAGTACATCACTGAGAAAATCAGCAAACGAAATGACATCTCAAGGAATTCTTGCAGCTTTTTAGTTACAGCTAGAACTAGGTAACATCTATTAGAAATGAAGTGTTTTCTGTGTTCAAATGAATAAGATATTATTCTTTCAGACCTGTATGTCAACTACTAAGGCAGCTTTCTGAGGCACAGCTTAAGCGTCTTAAATTTATCTACATTAAAATGGAATCCAAAGAAGCTTGTCCACTAGATACAGATAATTGCTACTACTATAGCAAAAAGCCTGGCATCAACACTATGTTTTGCATGCATTTAATTTACAAAGAGAGTAATTTACCAAGATTTGGCAGACAAAGATGTATATGCATATATTTCTAATGTTTTTGGTTAAATACAAGCAGACCTTTTAAGGTCATAGAATCAGATTTATACAGTTATAAGCAGTGGTGGGATTTTAAAAAAAATTACTACCTGCTCTGTGGGCATGGTATGGTAGGCATGGCCAGGGGGAAAGCCAGGTGTTGCACCCGAATTAGGACTACTTTTGGGCAGCCAAAATTTCTGCTACTGGTTCTGGCAAACTGGTGCGAATCTGCTAAATCCCACCACTGATTATAAGAGACCCCAGGGATATCTAGTTGAACCCCTCACCAATGAAGGAACTCCCTACTAAAGCTTCCCTGAGAGATGGTCATCCAGTCTATTTGAAGGGGGAAAAAAACAATGAATGAAAATCTGGCACTTTCTCATGTAGTTTGTTGAACTGTTTAGCAGCTCCTAAACATCAGGAAGTCCTGATGTTTGTCCCATGAGATAGTTTGGTCTTCTTTTTCCACAATATTATTTAGTGGGCCCCTAGGTTTAGGATTATTTGAATCCCTAAATAATTAATCCAAGCTCTGACTCCATTCCAAATCTACTCAAAATTTCTTAGGTTTGGTCTTTCTCTTTTTTGACACCCCCCCCCCCAAGTTCTCCTTTCAAAGGATTCCAGGCTTTATTGGAAAAGTGAAGACACCATGCATATAGAAGATCTTGTGTTCTTACTCAGGTGGTAAAATTAATGGAACAATCCACACACAAATTGTGACCTATGAATATTTTATGAAGCTGGTCAGGCAATATATGGCAGGACATGGGAATAAACAATGATCTTGTCATCACTGCCTGATCTGGACTCTCAAAAATGAGACTTTTTCAGGCATCTAGCAGACCATCATTCATGGTTTGGGTACAGTGTCCAACTTGGTAGGTCTGGTCGGGACAACAATACGCATTCCAAGGATGGCATATTGTAGAATCCCCTTGCCTAGAAACTTTTCAGAAAAAAATCTGGATGTTCTCAGCTATAGGATATCTAGTCTTAAGAATCTGATCCAACTTTGTGACTTCTGTAAATCCAGTTCAATGTGTTCCATGTTTGCATTCTTTTATGACGAAAATCCCTCGGTGGGCCATGAAAGGAACCACATCTGTCTTTGGGTCACAGTGGAAAACTTTGCTTTCACAGGAGTAATGTATAAATCTCTACTATTCACAAAGTGAAATGGAAAAACAACAACACGCCTCCCTGCCAGCTTTTCCTGGAAGGCCTGCTGTCATTACTGTCCTTTGCTCCATGAGGGCCCCATGCAGCTGGGAAAAAAGCCTCTCAGTCATAAATTAATATAACACAGAGGAAAAGCTTGCTTTAAATACCAAGATGAAAGTTTAAAAATCCTGTTTAACTATCAAAGGCATGGATCCAATATTATACACATGCATTGGGGAGCAAACCCTATTAAACTCTGCAACATTTACTTCAGAGTCCTTGTTGCATAGACTTGCGTTGCCATTTTCAAACAGCATTTCCAGGGAACTGAGTTTCCTTCAAGAGCTTCACATGAGTTTTCAGTGAGAAGATCATTAATAAGCAACGTGTCCTAGAATCCAGCTCATTCAACATGATGGATCTTCCCTTGAGATATGCAGCATTAATGGCCCACTAATAGCTTAGTGGTTAAGATGCTGAATTTGGCGACTGGAAGGTCAGCAGTTGGAGATTGGAGTGATGCACAACAGAATGAGCTCCTGTTGTCTGTCCCAAATCCTGCCAACCTAGCAGTTCGAAAGCAAGAAATTGCAAGTAGATAAATTGGTACCACTTCAGTGGGAAGGTAAACAGCATTCCATGCACTCCAATGTTTAGTCATGCCTGCCACATGACCACGGAAAGGTATTCAGATGCAAGACAGCATTGGCTCTATAAACAGAGATGAGCACCGAACCCTAGAGTCAGATATGATGGGCTTTCAAGCAAGGGCAACCCTTACCTTTACCTAAGTATACCTTAGCTTATAATTTTGGCTCAGAAAGTATAAGAGTGAGAATCAACAAGCTTGGATTATGAACTGAACTATCCACCTTAAACTATAGACCAGGAGTTCTCAACCTTTTAAAACTGGGGGCCGGGCCATGCTCCCTCAGACAGCTTCATAGGCTGGATGGCCATTTTGCCCTTCCTCCACCACATGGCACTTCCTGATGTGGTGGAGGTTGAGGGGGGCCACATGAAATGGTGCCATAGGCTGCATCTGGCCCACTGGCCACAGGTTGAGAATCCCTGCTATAGACCATAATCAAGAAAATGGGAAGGATGGCAGTCCTTGGTTCATTGTGAGATGGGTCTTATGTTACTAAAATATTTGAAAAGCACTCATGTCATAACACTGTTTTACATGCTAAAATGCAGGACTTGTTTGGACGTACTGTATTTATGTGATTTTAGTGCTGAGTTTCAAATCCTTTTCTTCATCAGAGAACAATGAATGAGTTCAGAGCCAGCCTGGCTACTCGGAAAAGTGGCAGACGCTGAGGAGCAAAAGATGCAATGTGCCAACCATTCCTTGGACTTACATCACTTGGAAGATAAAGTTGAAGATGCCCCATGGCCTGTCCTGCCCCCTAAACTAGACTGCTCTCCCCCAGACTTACTGGTGGACACTTTCCTACCGCAAAGGCTCAGGTACAATTCAATTACCAATTGAGTTTACTTCTCTCCATGGAATGGAGCAGAGTGGGGTGACAGCACCATCTCGTTGTTGCATCAAGTTGGAAAAACATCTTGGACTTAGCCCTGAATGGTTTATAGATTAATAATACATAAGGTAGCCATCAAGGAAACAGCTGATGAAACCCACGGATGTCACCTTACAGGAAAAGCTCAAGCTAAACATATAAAAATGTGTGTAAAGCAGACTTCCATAATGGATGCAGACCTGCAGAAAATAAGGAGAGGCTCTATTGAGTTTGTTTCATGCACTGGCCAACCAGGTGCCTCCGAGCAGGGCACGTCTTTCATTTCATTTCAAGTTTAATTTCTATACCGCTTTATTCACCCAGCGGGTAACTCAAAGCGGTGTACATAGTACAATAACACAGGTAAACATAACACAATAAATCAACAATACAATAATAAAGCAAAAATGTCATCAAGTTACAAGATTACAAGTCGGGGGGGGAAACATAATATAAGTAAAGGGGGGAAATGCAAGTAAGTTACACTAGAACTCTCCACAATATGGCAATTTCTACAATGTTAAAGATACAAAATTACAAAGTCTAATACAGATCCTGACACAATACAAATTATCATTTAAATACCAACTACTACCCTCGGCTACTACAAGTCCAAGACGGAGCCCAAAAAACGTCTCAGCTGAAAAGAAAGGGGTGTCCCGCCACATGGCAGCTGTACTCAGGGAACAGCTGTGCTCCCACCCACCCCTGATCAAGGCGAGTCAGGGTGGGGAGCCAGCGGTGTTGTGGCTGCTCGGCGGCGGCGGCTCTTGTAGCCCCGCGGAGGGAACTCGAGGCAGCTGTGGCATGCTCTCATTGTTCCCCATCATGCTGATATTCAGCAGCAACCTTTCATGTGGTCATAATGATTAGCAGCCACCATCAATAGACCTATTCTAATGCATTTATTTAACCCTCTTTTAGAGTGGTTTGGGCTGGCAGGATAGCTCAGTGGTTTAGGTTTCTGACTGCAGAGTCTGAGGTTTGGGGGTTCAATTCCCCAGTATGCACCCCTTCACCCCAGTATACCTCCTTCTATGACCTTGAGTAAGCCACACAGTCCCAAGGAAACCCCAGAAGAAGAGAATGGTAAACCACTTCTACCTAGAAAACCCTGCAAAAGATCATTGTCAACTGACTTGACAGTGCATAATCATTTATTAGAGTGGCTTGGATATCTCTTGTCAGTGAAACCTCTAAGTTAATCAGGCACTGTGTGAAGAATTTTTTAAATCCTAATTCTCCTGCCAAGTAGCTTGATCCAATTATCCCAATGCTGAATGATTCCTTAGAGCAGTTCCCAACCTTCTGGGACATGGGAGTCGCATTGAAGTGCTCAATGCCTAAAGAGGGCTACATCTCAAATCAAAATGTGACAATATTATTAACCTACCACCTAATTCAGAGGTAACAAACAGGTTGGAGTGCTGCATAGAAAGAGCTGAGGCCACAGGTCTGCTTTTGGCCTGCTAATGTAGCATCACATATATTCTGAACTGAAAAGCTTAAAACATATTGAGCCTTTCTCATTATTTTTATATATATATATATATATATATATATATATATATATATATATATATATATATATATATATATATATATATATATATATATATATATATATATATATATATATATATATATATATATATATATATATATATATATATATATATATATATATATATATGAAGCTTCCCTTACTGAATCTTTTCCTGCTCTACAATATTTTGAAATAGAACAATTAGTATTGTAAGTTCTTCATTGGATAAAAACTTTTGGTATACAGTAAACCTCCAGTTTACAACAGACGTCCATTCCAACAGCCTCCGTTGTTACCCGAAAAAAATTGTAAACCGAAACATCCATAGGGATGCATTGAAAAATTAAAAAATAGTCCTGAACTGATAATTGTAAAATGGAAAAAATACATTGAAAATTTGTAAACGGGGATGGCATTTCCATAGGATTTGCCATTTCAAACCACAGCAAACTTAAACTGAGGTGGTTGTAACCCGGGGTTTTACTGTATTCAGAATAAGACAATTGAAATCATTAGAACTTTAAATGATTTATGAATAACTTTAAAGCCACTGGTTTCACTTAAGAAATCAGGAGCTAACCTAGTAATCCCATTTATCTCTAAATAGATTGAAAACAACCTTCTTTCTTGTCCAGATCAAATTTTGGATTGCCATAATGAAGCCATTTTCTTGGCTTTGTCGTTGGCCAAACTAAGTCTTCATTGATGCATGTTTCTGGTAGTAGTCGGCAGACCAATAAATGAGCCTGGTTCTGTATCTCTCCACATTGACAGAACATGTTGTTCTCGCCAGCAGCCCCCATTTGAGCATGTTGGTCTTACATTTAGACACTCTGGCCCTCAGCCTATCCAGACTCCTCCAAGTAACGTAGGGGATTTTGAGTTCCTCAGCTATATCCTTCTTTGATTTACTTTATTTTATTTTTTATCCAGTGTGGTCCTTTCTCCATCTTCTAATTTGGTTTTGCTTTTGCATACCCTCAAGAGTGTTTGTTTTTGCTATAAAGCTCCTGCTGCATCTGAACTGGCAGACTTGAGACACATATCCATTCAAGGGAATGTCAAGGATCATTCTCTTGTTCAGTTCTTTTGGAGTCTGCTGCTACTTCTCTCCTGATCTTAGGTGGAGCAATACCAACAAGATATATTTTCTCAACTGGTGTAGGTTTGAGGCGCCCTGTCACTATACACATTGCTTCATTAACAATGAAACAAAACAATGGCATTATGATACTATGATACTGGAATTATTTTAATAGCTATCCTCATTTCCTAGCATGAAATTCATCTTTTTCTTTGTAGCTGCTACCCACTGGCTCCCTGTTTCGTTAGTGAAATATAGTATGGAATGAGTCCATTGAAGGAATTTCCTTGATTTTGAGCTTTATCACGTCAGCCATAACTTCCCCCTCCTCTTTAGGGGATTTTTCTGATTTCTAGCATAGGAACACAAGGTACAATGATGACAAAAGAAAGTCTGTATTTACTGAAAAGTTTAAAAGAATTTTCAAAACCACCACACAAATAAAATAATCAGCTACAGTGTAACACTTTAGATTCACTATACAAAGCAGAATGACTTTTCCAAACCAGTTCTTTGATCTCTTAAAGGAAATATCTTAAAGAACGAGAGATAAAATGTGTTTCATAATCTTTTTTAACTGATAAAGTTAGGAACCTTGGAATACTAGGAGCCTACTATCTGGAAAAGGCCAGGAATACAATTGCTATAGGAACACCATAATGTTAAGATCACTTTATTACACAGCCATCTGCACTAGGCAAAGAAGTCCTTACTATATGCATTCATAGGGAACACCACTTTGAACCAAGCTCTACTCAAACAAAATTTGATATAATGTCCATTATAATAGCAGTGCTTTTCTCAGTTGCTATGAATACAGAAGCAGCCAGGAGTAACTTATGTGGACCTTTGTTTGCAGTGAAAGTAGAGACATCTCACTGCAAATAAAGGTCCGCATAGTCAAAGCAATGGTATTCCCGGTGGTAATGTATGGTTGTGAGAGCTGGACCATTAGAAAGGCTGAGCAAAGAAAAATACTGTAGATGCCTTTGAGATGTGGTGCTGGAGGAGAGTTTTGAGAGTCCCCTGGACAGCGAGGAGAACAAATAGGTCGATATTAGAAGAGATTAGCCCTGACTGCTCCTTAGAAGGACAAATAACAAAGATGAAGCTACAGTATTTTGGACATCAAATGAGAAGAGAAGATTCACTTGAGCAGGCCTTGATGCTGGGGAAGGTGGAGGGCAAAAGAAGAAGGGGATAGCCAAAGATGAGATGGCTAGATGGTATTGTAGACACAATGGGCACGGGGCTGTGTAGACTGAGGAGGATGGTGGAGGACAGGGGTACCTGGAGAGCAATGGTCCATGGGGTCGCAAAGAGTCGGAGTCGATTGTGTGACTGAACAACAACAACCTGTGTGCAACTTGCTTTTCCAAAATAAGTCCTCATGTAGATCACTGCATGCTCATGGTCACAGACACATGGGCATGTGTCTCATGGGAAATGTGTCTATGCAACAGTTCTCATCTAGGCAACACTGTGTGTGTGCCCACCCACACTTGTGTGTGGGTGCCCACCTCAGATATTATTCCACAATTTTTTGAAAGAATGTTTTGACTTCAAAGTTTCAACATTCCTGTATTCAACGATAACATATTCTACAGACCACACATATCATAAGCAAAAACCTAAAAATAGCTGCAGCATAAAATCTACTGATGTGGTTCAATTGCAGGAAACAGGATGCAGCACACAGATTTGGGAATTCAGGAGGGCCTCTAAGATCCTGGGAATGTGCTGAAATAGAGGGGGGGGGGAATGGGAGAGGGGAAAGGGTGGAGGTGGAGGCATTTTACACATCTGTAAGCAGCAACATTCCCACCAGAGCGGGAGAGCTACTAGAAGGCCTGGAGAGCCATCATCAACTTTGTAAGGAACTTGACATGATTTCAAGGGTGTGGGAAGATAATAAAATAAAGAGAGGGCTAAACATGGTTGCAGCTGTGAACTAAAACCACCTTGAAGACTTATGGGACAATGTTTGAGACAAACTATTTCAGACTTGTCCTCCCCAACAACCAGAAACATGTTAGGGTGAGGTGGTGTGGAGAGAAAAACAGGCCACATTGGTGCATAGTGAAATATGCACGAATGTGACAGAGAAGTGTACAGACCCATATTTTAAAAAGCTGAGTGTGTAATTCATTCTTGCTTGTCTACTATCCTCCAAAGGACTCATGTACTTTCCTATCATAGCAAATAAAACTTCTGGGAGTCAGGCAGATTTGGATCAGGGCCACGATACAAAGGGAGAAATGTTGACTTTTACTTTGCCAGACTGAAGCACCGAAGGGCTGCTTTTAACAAGTGAAAATGAGGCGAGGAAATCCAGTCATGGATTTCTCACTCCCTATGTAATATGACCCAAGTAAAGATTTGGAAAGAGATTGTCATATATGAATTAGCTCTTTAGCATGCATACAAAGCTGTGGTTGACTCTTACACACATGGGTGGAATAGTTGAGGGAAAGAAAACCCAGCAACCCAGTAACCACTGGTGAAACTTCATAATCCCAGGCTACTACTTTATCAACAAAGTTGTATGTAGAGTAGACCCTCGCATAATGACGTTACTTAGTTCCCTAAGTAGCGTTGGTAAGCAATTTTTCTTGTTACGTGGGTTTCTATGGAGTTTCCCACATAACAACGTTTTTAGCATTGTTGTCTGGTTATTTTAGTGTTGTTGTCCAGACAACGACACTAAAAACGTTATGCAGGGGAACACGTGGTGCGTAACGACGCGTTGTTAAGCAAAAATGATCTTATCCGAACGCGTTGTTATGTGAGGGTTGACTGTAACTGAAACTCATGCACTGGGCACAAAATGTGGCCTCCTAAGAATTTCAGATAGTAACATTTTTACCCTTCTGTGTGCTTGAA
Organism: Bradypodion ventrale; assembly: GCA_035047345.1. Taxonomy (NCBI): domain Eukaryota; kingdom Metazoa; phylum Chordata; class Lepidosauria; order Squamata; family Chamaeleonidae; genus Bradypodion; species Bradypodion ventrale. The sequence goes on along the minus strand of JAWDJE010000005.1, from coordinate 162,153,320 downwards.
CTGTTTTCCTATCACATATGAGCCAGTGGCTCATTCCAGAGGAATTTCTGGAGTAAGGAAAGTTCTAAGATAGAGCATGGGATTTCCATGCGCTACATAGCTTCTTCCTCCATCCCACATACAGCAGAAATGAAATACCTCCAGCCTTCTGGTGGAGTCTGCTGTTTTTTGTCTTTCCCACTGCCCAAAAGGAACTTTGTTTCAAAAGCAGGCAATGTGTGTAGGGAGTAGGGGTGGGGGTGGTAATGATTACATAGTAATTAGCTAACCTTTGTCTGGAGTGGGTTCTAAATCCCACTCATGCTGCTAAAAGTGAGCTTTGAGTGGGGACTTTTTTTTTTTTGCACTACTGTATCCATAAAACATTGGTGCATATGCCTGTGGAAGTGGATTTTTATCCATGAAAGTTTTGGGGTGAATTTTTTATTCTTTTGGTGGCCCAATATTTCCAATATTCCTGAATTTTTATTGTATAAGGACTACATGCCTCTCTTTTTTTTAACCCATCAAATTAGTAATGGCCCTAGAGAGAGGGAAGACCTAAGGGGGAAAACAGCAAAATGTAATTGATCTTGGAAATATCATGTCCCCATTTTTCTAATTATAAGTGGAATGCAGGACTTAACCAGGTCCTATAAAAAGGGGCAGCAACAGGGCAAACTGACCTAGGGTTTGGGGTTCATTTCAGTCAAAAGATAAAGCTAAATAAAATTATACTGTAATGTGTTCTACAGTGTTTTTAATTGCTGCCATTCTTTGCATTAAACATTTTTTTTACTAGTCTTCCCAAATAATCAAGGGATCCTCACAATTTAAGATGGCCTGGCCCTCATCGGAGCCCTTAATTAATATAAGAGACTGACAGCATATCCAGACAAGCATGAAGTACAATTTCTGGGGTAAGGCTGGTTGTTTTTTCTGTAGCTTTGATCAGCAATACACACACAGAAAGATTTTTTTTTTAAAAAAATCAACCAATTTTTAAAAATGTAAACATCAGCAATGATCTAAAAAAAGAAATAATTTCACTTCCCCTGACCATTCTCAAACCATCAGGGGAACTGTTCAGTAAAACTCAAAGGATTGGTTACAGTTCAGATGGAAGGAGTGTGACAAAGAGTTCATCATTCCTGTCCCCAAACAGAACCCAACACTTCTCTAGCTGATCTAGGCATCCGGCTGGCAGTCTGGACAGGCTGTGAATGTCATTGCAGACCCTCCTCATACCAATGCAAAGTTAGCTTTCTTTGTTTAGTGTCAGGTCTTCAGGACTTAAGCACAAGACTGCACTGAAGTCTTATTTGACAAACATGGAAAGACCCCACTTACTTTTCTGCAATATAACATGCTTTCAGCTCTAATTATGGGCCATCTCTGATATAGATTCCTGGTCACTCTTTATTCTGGCTGTAGCCACTTGAGTGAACTACAGTCCCTAAATTCCTCATACAGCCTGAACACTGCTTGCCAAGAGATTATGACAGTTGTCTTAAAAAGTAACTTTGCTTGGACAGGGAGGGGTTTGCTAGTAGTTACATTGTACAGCAGTTAGTCTTTAAAGTGCCACAACATTTTGTCTTGTCTTGTTTACTCTCAGATATACTGTATGATTAGTATTCCTCACACATCAGTTTACTTGGACTTGAACATTTTATTTAACTTCAATTACTTGAGGATACAGTGTAGTAACAGCACATTACTTAACAGATAGAGTGTAGTAACAGCACATTACTTAACAGCGTGTTTCACATATGTAGCTAATGTAACCAGGGGAAGTTCTCAGGGCTTTTAGCTCACCAGGAGGTTGATTCATTTTGGCAGTTTCACGTCTGGCCTAGACATAGAAGAAGAAGCACTGTGAACATAGCACACTCTTCAAGATTCAAACCAAACTTACCTCTCGGCATCCTGACTGCCTCTCACAGTTTCCAAAGGCTGGGAAGTGGTTAGCCACCAAACTTCCAGGGCTCAGGCCAGGGTACAATGAAACAATTTCTTATTTGTAGTCATAAATATACTGCTATTCATGTAACCTCATGCTTTGCCAAGAATTCCCGTTCTTTGTAAACCATAATGCACAAGAACAGACTGCCCTGCAGGGCTTGCAATCTAGAAAGCTGAAGCTTTTATGCAGTGTAGAGATAAAAACATAATTGCCTATGAATATTCGTGTTTCAAGTCGAAGGCACAGCTCAACAGCCATTTTGAAAATTGTCATCTTTACAATGGACTTAAAATCTGATCATACCCCACTAAAAGAAAAAGTAAAAAAAAACACTATTGCTTTTAGGATACATTTTGCAGGCTGGGTGAAAGGTGGATCCTATGCTTTGACAGTTGGAGACCTTAGTCTTATAGAACACTGAACATCAAGGTTATTTCCCCTCTTTTCTCTAATATTTGTGTTTACTCTGGCACAGTTACATATCACATTCCATCCCTCTTGTCTTCTTGAAGTTCTTGCTCCCAGCAGAGTTTCCAGAACAAAGATCTAATTAATGAGAGGGGAAGTGACTTGCCTTGAACAACTTCTTCATCATCATCCGTGTCTAGGTCCAATGTAAAACTGTCAAAATAAAGGCACCTTTTGGTGAGTTCATTATGCAGTTATTTTCACCCGACCTGGTGTGAGAAAGATTAGCTGGCAACACAAGGCTGACATTATGAGGGCACACCTGATTGTGGTTCAAAAATACCACAATCTTCGAGGAGGCTCTTTCTGTGTACCCCGCCTTGAACAATTAAAATGTCTTTATCACAGAGCAAGGGATCCATGGTGGTTAGTGCCAGATACACCATTGAAGTGGAGAAAAAATACGGTGCAATGTACTACACTGCAGCTTGGAGAAGCAAGACATTAAGAAGTTTCAGAGAGGAAGTCACGGTAAAGCACTAGAAGTCTTAGAATGTCTACAGGTACAGTCTAATCATATTGGACACCTTCTGACCTGAGAGGCTCATCTTCTGGCGTCATATTGTTTAGCTTTTTGATACTGTCCATGGGGTTTTCTTGGCAAGGATACTGGAGTGTGTTGCCAGTTCCTTCTCTAGTGGATTGTGTTTAGTCTGAGTTCTCTACTATGGCTTGTCCATCTTGGGTGGCTTTACACAACATAGCCCATAGTCTCATCGAACCACACAAGCCTCCTCGCCACGGGGTGGCAGAGGATGAGATGGTGAGACAGTATCATTCATGCAGTCGGTGTGGATCTGGGCAGACTACAGAGGATGGTGAAGGACAGAGGAGCCTGGCATGCTGTGGTCCATGGGGTCACAAAGGGTCAGACTCAATTGTGTGACTGAACAATAAAAATGTTTTTTGCTGGGCTGGAATTCAGTATTTCCAAAGATTCAGGATTTACTGTACTGTATTCCATTGAGTTCTACATTTATTCCACAAATACCATGAAGTGAGTATGGCACCTAAGATATTCCTGGCTTGCTTCTTTGACATTTATTGTGCTATCCATGTGGAAGAGAAGTATATACATATCTGCACAATAAAGGAAGGATGTACATCATGTTGAGTGCACAGACAGCTACTCTATGCACAAAGGAAACTGCAAGGCTGTGAAGCTGATTCACTTCAGGAATCAAAAATTGAAACTGTAGGTGTGTGAAATTCAGTCTGGTATGTACAGGCCAGAATAAGTAAACATTTTAGTACAGTTGTGAGCAGCTTGAGCAAAGTTTCAAGAAATGTGATTTTCAAGTCACAACTGGGATATTTATTTGCTTGGCCAATACAAGGCCTCCAGAGCCATTGTGGAGTGATTTTTAAAATCTGTTTGAGATTGAGGGGAGGAGAACATAAGAACAGCCTTGCTGGAACAGGCCACAGCCCATCCAGTCCAGCATTCTGTCTCACACAGTGGCTCACCATTTCCTTCAGGGTATTCCCAAACAGATGCCTTCACCTGCTTAGGATTCCCTGGAAATGGCATTGAGAGATATCCTGCCTATCTCTCCAACCCGGAGGTTGTCCTTAAGTATCCATAATTATAGCCATTGATACCCTTGTCCTCCATGAACTTGTCTAATCCTTTCTTAAAGTTGTCAAGACTGACAGCTGTCACCACTTCTTCTGGCAGGGAGTTCCATAGACCAGTAATCCTCTGGGTGAAAAAGTACTTTCTCTTATTTGTTTGAGAACTAGTACCCAAAAGTTTCATGGAGTGTCCCCTAGTTCTAGTGTTATGCGATAGGGAAAACAGTTTTTCCTTATCTACTTTGTCCACACCGTGCATGATTTTATAAACTTCAATCAGGTCACCTCTTAGACGCTGTCGTTCAAGAGTGAAGAGGCCCAGCCGTTGCAGCCTCAAATGGTAAGGAAGGTGTTCCAGTCCCCTAATCATTCTGGTTGCCCTCCTCTGCACTTTTTCCAGCTCCATAATATCCTTCTGGAGGTATGGCGACCAGAACTGTACACAGTATTCCAGATGGGGCCTCACCATAGATTTATAAAGAGGCAAAATGACACTTGCTGAATTATTTTCTATACCCTTCCTAATGATCCCTAGCATTGAGTTTGCTTTTTTCACTGCTGAGGCACACTGGGTTGACACCTTCATTGAGTTGTCCACCAGGACATCAAGGTCCCTTTCCTGGTTTGTCGCAGAGAGTTCAGACCCCATCAGTTTATAAATGTAATTGGGGTTCTTTGCCCCAACATGCATCACTCTGCACTTACTAATGTTTAAGCTCATTTGCCACTGTTTTGCCCACTCCCCCAGTGTCAAGAGATCCCTCTGGAGCTCCTCACAATCTCTCACAGTTTTCACTACCCTGTATAATTTAGTGTCATCAGCAAATTTGTCTACCTTGCTTTTTACTCCTACCTCTAGATCATTTATGAAGAGGTTGAAAAGCAGGGGTCCCAGTACTGAACCTTGGGGGACCCCACTCTTTACTTCCCTCCACTTGGAGAAGTGTCCATTTAGTGCTACCCTCTGTTTCCTGTCCCTTAGCCAGTTGCTGATCCAGGACAAGACCTGTCCCTTTATTCCATGACTGGTAAGTTTATTCAAGAGCCTTTGGTGTGGGACCTTGTCAAAAGCCTTCTGAAAGTCCAGATAAACAATGTCAACTGGATCCCCCTTATCCACATGCTTGTTGACACTCTCAAAAAATTCCAACAGATTAGTGAGGCATGATTTGCCCTTGTAAAAGCCATGTTGGCTCTCCTTTAGCAGCACCTTCTCTTCTATGTGCCTATTAATTCTATCTTTTAGCATGGTTTCCATCACTTTACCTGGGATACATGTCAAACTGACAGGTCGGTAATTTCCTGGATCACCCCTGGATCCTTTTTTGAAAATTGGTGTTACATTCGCTACTTTCCAGTCATCAGGCACAAAGCCTGATTTGAGGGAAATATTATATATTTTGGCTAGGAGATCAGCTATTTCATCTTTAAGTTCCCTGAAACTCGTGGATGGATGCCATCTGGTCCTGGTGATTTGTTAGTGTTTAGTTTAACAAGACATGACTTGTGTACCTCCTTCCTGGTTATTTCTATCTGGCTTAATTCTTCGGTTTCCCTCCCTACGAAGATAGGCTCTGTTTTGGGCATGTGGTCTCTGTCTTCTTCAGTGAATACTGAAGCAAAGAATTCATTGAGTCTCTCTGCAATCTCTGTTTCCTCTTTAATAACCCCTTGCCTTCCATTGTCATTTAATGGTCCAATGGCCTTCCTAGTTGGGTTTTTACCTCTAATGTACTTAAAGAAGTCTTTGTTATTTCTCTGAGTATTTTTAGCTATACGCTCCTCAAAGTCTTGCTTTCATTTCCTGATTGTTGCCTTGCATTTGTTCTGCCAGAATTTATGTTTCTGCCTGCTGTCCTCATTCGGACAAGCCTTCCATCTTCTAAATGAGCTTTTCTTGCTCTTGATCACTTCCCAAACAGCTCCTGTAAGCCACATTGGAGTTCTCTTGGACCTGGCAGTGCCCTTTTTCCTTTTGGGTATGCATTCCAATTGGGCCTCTGTTATTGTTTTTGTAAACAGCCTCCATGCCTCTTGGAGTGTTTGGACTCTCTCAATTTTCCCTTTCAGCTTCTTTTTTACTAGTTTCCTCATCTTTGGGAAATTTCCTTTTTGAAAATTTAAGGTCTCTGTGTTAGATTTTATCAGTGACTTGTGGTCTATGATCAAGTTAAACATAATTGAGTTGTGGTCACTGTTCCCTATTGGATCATTAACATCTTGCACCAGATCCTGAGTATTACTCAGGATCAAGTCAAGGATTCTTGTACCTCTAGTTGGGTCTTCAACCATCTGTCCCAGGGAACAATCATTTAGCATATCTAGGAACTTTATCTCTTTATCATGTGCTGAACAACAGTTCACCCAGTCTATGTGAGGGTAATTGAAGTCCCCCATTATAACCCTTCTTGGATGCCTGTTTGGAGTGATCCCTGTTATCCAGACAGCATTTTGCACTAAACACAAGGAGGTCAGGATGACATCTATTTGGCTTTGGGTTAGGAGGGCACAACTTACATGCACACCCACATTCCCTAAATGATGAATGGTACCATAGCATTCTTTCACCTGGATATGGTTAGTCTCTCTCACTTTCTTTTTATCTTCTGTGAGGCATCCACAGGAATGATGTCATATCTTTCAGCAGGTATGATATGAGAGATATGCTGTTCTCCAGACAATTGTGACAACAATCTATGCCAGATATAACTGAAAGACAATACAGTTACTGTATATCCAAATAAAGTCTTTAGCAAAGTGTGCCATTCTTACTTGGATGCCTATATCAGTGAAGGGCCAACATAAAAATCATTAAAGAGGGCGTTCTAAGATTGGACAAAAAGAAAAAGTAGTGCTTGAAGTTTGTTGTTGTTTTTTAACTGCAGTTCCCTGAGTCTGCGAACTGAGTCCAAAATATTAACTTTTCCAATATATGAAAAGGCATTATGGAAACACGCCCAATATTTAATGTAGGAGGCAAGTCTATAAAGATGATCTTAACAAACTGATCATGGTGACTTTGAGCATGAACCAATTAGGGGTAACAATTTAACAACTTCTACAATTTGTTGTTATATTCAGAAACAGTAAAAAAATAAAATAAAAGGCAATAATTGTGAAGATCCAAGATATTTGACTCCTCCAGAACAGCTATCTATAGTGTTCTTACATTGCTTAACTTTTTCATGCATTTGATTACAATCTGTTAGATCCATAAACTTTGACAAATGAAACAATGGATTGGACTTTGCCACTAGTGGAAGACCTAGAAAGTTCATTTCTGGAGAACAACATACTTTGCCTTTGCCATTATTTCTCAAAATTGAAGGCCAAACTGAACAAGATGTTGGGAAATGTTTGATGAAACCCTCTGGCTCTTTAGTAAAGGTAAAGGTCACCCTTGCTCGAAAGCCAGACGTTACACTTGTGTTAAAAACAACCACAGCTGAAGGTGACCAACCTGTGTGAAGACTTTAGAACCAGGAAAGTTGTTTTAAAACACCATCCCCTGCACTATTCTTCCTATTAAAATCTCCTTCCTATTAATTCCTTCTTTAAGCCCTGCATTCTTTCATAAACTTTTCTATCCTTAGTTATTGCATGTTTCTCCTGTAGCCATTTAATCTCTTTTTCAATTTCTTCTTGCTTACTTTTTAACTGTTTATTTTTAATGTTTGCCAACCTGATACTTTCACCTCTAAATATTGCTTTCATTGTATCCCATACAATACCGAATCTAACATCCCCTGTATCATTCCATTTCCAATTTTCTTCCCATTTTTCTACCATTTGCTCTTTACACTTTATATCTTTGAACAATTTAACATTATATCTCCAATTTTTCCTAATCTTTGTAGCATCTATTTTTATTTCCAACAATACTTTTGCATGATCAGACTCTTTAAAAATTCCTATTTCTATGTCTTCTAAATATCTTTTCAAATTATCAGTAACAAATATATAATCTATTCTGGAATACGTATTATAGACTTGTGAGAAAAATGTATAAACCCTTTCCAATCCTTTAAGTTCCCTCCATGTATCTTTCAACCCTAGAGATTTCAACCAATTGTTTAACACATGCATTTTATTTCCTCCCACACATCTTGCTTTAAACTCTCCTTCCATCCCATCCCCTGTAGCTATTTACTTCCTCAAGGAAAAAACAAGATCTGACATAATCAAAATCAAGAATTTACATTTAAAAACTGAATTCCCCATCCTTGAATCTCATCTGTTATACATCAGAGTGTAGAACAGGATGTTTTGGGCTCTAGCCACAGAGCTTCCAGTGTGGGAAACTATTTATTATGAAAATAATTTGTTCTCACTTAGAACTGGACTGTGCCTCTAGTTTATTACACTTTAGACCATGGGTGCCCAAGCTACGGCTGGGGGGCCCAGATCTGGCCCCCGGATGCCAATTCATCTGGCCCACAAAGTCCTCGTCACTCCTGGGAGTGACAAGGGCTTTGTGGGATGTGTGGATTGGCATCAGGGGCCGGATGCGGGCCCAGGTCATAGTGACCAGCCTCATGAACCACGTGACCAGCCCGCAGCCTGAAAAGTTTGAGCACCCCTACTCAAGAGAGAGAGATTTGCCCCTCCTGAACCCCCCCCCCCTTGTATAATCCTGGCTACGGCCCTGACCAGCACACATGATGCCTGCTGCCCATCTCCCCTGCCTCCTTGGGCACTCAGTTTATAAAAGGTTTGCCATCAGTACCCTAGAGAAAGGGAATGGTAAACCACTTCTGTGTATTCTCTGCCTAGAAAACTCTGGGAGGAATCACCATAAGTCAGAAATGATTTGACAGCATACAATTGTTGCATTACACTACGGTAATACAGATAGTAGAATTTTCCTTATAGCTTTTGTTTTTTCTAACTCATTATCAGGCAGTTACATTATAAGGCATGGATGTTCTGTGAATGAAAGCCAGAATCCATCAAGGACCACTGCTGACACCCCAAAATAAAACTTCTCAATATAATGTAGGTAAGTAAGGATGCACACAATATACAATATGAATTATATTTCTGTGAGCTGCAAATCAAATGAAGAATTATGTTCTTCTGGCAACATGCCCTGATGGACTTGAGTCTCAAATTATCTGTCATTATCACAACTACAAAGCTTTCATTGCCTGGTGTGGACTTCATTAATGGTTTGCAGGATGTCCTCTCCAACAAAGAAGAGGAAGATGTTGAGTCATACTTGAAGTCTCTGGAGGTTGGTCCAGTCATTTAAATTAAGAGTAACTTTTAGAGACACATTATAAACTAACAATTTTGACTTGCAATAATGGGTCACGGGTTAGAATTTTGATAAAATTCCTGCTAGTGTCTGTGGTCTAAAAATGTTGGAAGATGGGGGGATTTCAAACACTTGGCAGGACACCAACCCTGCTTGTTCATTTTTAAACAACAGCTGTGTTAATCTGTGCAAGCATATCAGAGAGTAAATAAAACAAAAAGACAAAAAACATTGTGACACCTTAAAGACTAACTGCTGTATTTTAATGTTAGCTTTTGTGAATCAAGCCACTTCGTCAGACTTAAGAGTGAGACTTGATGGCATCAGTTTATACACACCTGGTATCTACTTGCTCAGTGCATTTACTGTAATGGTACAGATCTGGCAAGAGCTGGCTGGAATAGCAACCGATTCTTAGTTTCAGCACTGGCCATTGAACACCAGTTGTAAAGAGGACTGCGTGCAATACAGTAGTAGTATACAGTATATACATTCAGCTAACTCTATGTGCAATGGTATCTCAAGGTTTCCACTCTTAAGAATGCAAGGAAAGAACAGAAATAAGGCAGATATGAATAACTTTCCAGTCCTACATTGCCTGTTCTTTTCAGCCCTGCGTGGTCTGAATGACTTGTGGGAACTTGCTATACTTAGGTTTTCAACTTTAAAAAACAAAACACCTTGCTACTCTACTTTTACCAGAAGCATGATCTACAGTCAGATAGGAACAACTGATAATGTTTATTCTTTATGCCATAAGAAGCTTCGGGCTGCTTTTTTCTAAAACGGAAGTTACAGAAAAGATAGAGCAGATCAGAATTCCTGTTTTCCTGACCGTTTGGCAAGTCTGCTCAGAGATACCACAGTATGGCATGGGGGGGGGGGGGCAATTCAGATACATGGGTGAACTCATTAGGAGGATAACATGTGAATGGGCTCTTAGTTCTTACCTGAAAGCATTCTCCTCTTCTAGAGAAAAGTCATTTGTGTGTGTGCCAGCTGCATGGAAGCATTGGTTTCCTTTGCACTGAAAGAACCACTGTGTGTATTCTACAGGGCAGGAAGAAATTAGGTTTCTATCATCCCTCAACAATGTCAGTGTCGTCACTACCATAAACATTCTATGAAACCTATCGCTAGGAAAAACAAATCTATCTAGGATAAAGGCAGTTGCCCCAGTTCACAGGAGGTTCAAAATGCAGTATGTCAGTGCTTGCTTTGGTCAAAGCAAAAAAATATCGAAAGATAAAGGAAGTGCTGAATAAAACATATTATTAAACAAATCACACTTCAAATTGAAGAACCTCATAGCTTCCAGATGTGCTGATGAATTAACTAAGCCCAAATAACACAGCACTGATTGTAACGGCCAGCTGCTAGAGCTGGGACCAGAAGTTTAATAGACAGTCTTGCATTTGTGCCTGTTTGAGATACTGTACTTAACATGTTTCATTGCAAAGTCTTTGAGGATATGCAAAAAATATATTCTATATTGGTGAAAGATCATGCATACCAGAAAAATCTAAAAGACTGAACATCATTTGGTCAGTCTGTTTCAAGGAGTGCACTTGAATAGTGGTTACTGATTCTTTTGTGCAATTTCCTTTCTGATTTCTAGGTCTCCATTTGTGTCTTTCACCTAAATGTGTAATGTATAGTGGCAATTATGAGATTAAAACTGTGGTTTATCTAATTGCCCCCCACCCCCATAAAATTAGCTTTTTATAGAAAATATCTGATCTCCTAAGATAGCCAGACATAGTCTGGCTTGGAACATTTGGTCTGTTTTCTACAGTGAATCTGGGATTTAATTTGCATTGACCGTTTGCTTTAAGATTTATGAGTTCTCTTTAGCATTTTTCTATTACCTTAAGTTCAGTAAAGACAGTCTTTCTTTTCCTTTAGAGCAGGGTTCCCAACCTAAGGCCCACAGGCCAGATCTGGCCCACAGCACATTTTCATGTACCCCACCCCCACCCCTCCAGGGGCATTTGAGAAACAATATGGCCACTCCTTTGAAGCTTTTGAGACAAAGTGACCACCCCTATCTAGCAGGCGGGGCTAAATTGCCATCTGGCCCTTGAAGCTGACTGAGAGAGCGTGACCCGGCACCTGGCTTGAATAGGTTGGGAACCCCTCCTTTAGGCAACCATTATGTATATTATGACAGTTATAGTATATGTTTTTGAATGAGGGTTTACATATTGTCTTTTAGCTGCTGATTTGTCATTTATCTTTGTAATTGCCGGTGGCTGAAACAAAGAAATCATTTAGAACTTGTTCCATTTTGGGTTTAAACTAACACTTCAATGCTTCAGCTTCAAGTCTCCAATTGTTCAACAGTTACAGGCTACAAATTTCCCAGATCCAGCCCAGACTTCCTGACAGATATTAAACAGTCAGTTCTTTTTCCAAGACCTACATTGCCACATGGGCAACAGGAGGAAATGCCAATCTTTAGAGATATTATCTCACAAATATTATCATACTGAAAAAGGCTAATTAGAAAATAAATATATTCCTGGTTCAATAGCATACCAGTTCATTAAAATAATCTTCTTCCTCTTCCTCCTCCACCATCACCCTTTCAGGTGTCGAGATACAAGGTTCTTGCTCTGGCACTTCTAGAAGCCTCCACTGGCATTATTTCGTGTTCTTGTACTATGTCTTTCATTTTGTCTCTCCAACTTATTGAAGTCAACAAGCCTGGGTCTGCTGCATAGACTTTGTCCTTTTCTTCTTTTCACATATGCCTTGTATGGTATGGAATCACAAGACATTCCTTCCAAATGGCAAATAACACTGGTTTAACAAATGTCATCCTTTAACAATTCCATTGTGGTGCGGGCAATGGAGTGTTGAAATTGAACCTGGAAGATTCCGTTCTACCCCATCACTAAGCCATGAAGCTCATTTCATCATCCTGGACAGCACCTTCTCTCAGGCCAACCTACCACTAAGAGTTAAAAGTTGGAAGGGGAGACCCATGTACAGTGGGTCCAGATCCAGGGCGTCGGCGTCGTAGGCATCATAGGCATCGTAGGCATTGTTGGTGGCTGCGTCAGTGTCACATCAAAAGACTGGTGTCGAGATCCAAAGGCATGCATAGAGTGCCTTTATCAGCCATGAAGTGTAGGTGGGCACTAGGCTTGTTGACTTCAATAATTTTTTTATGAGACAAATAGCCAAACTTCAAAATTACTTCCATGGGAGTATAAAATCTATAAATTAAAGCAGCTATATCTATGTGCTTCAGCTGGAAACAGCTTGACCATATAATTTAAAAGCTGTTCATGTTTGAGATAATATAATCTGTTTATCCATTTTGCTATTTTATATTTTTAAGCTACATTGGGGAAAGCCTGCAGTCTTGAAAATCAGGAAGTAGATAAAACTGAAGAGCTGCTTTTTAAAAAGGAGATGTAGGGATTTGAAGACGTCTAGCCCTCCCATTCAAAATAGTTTACTGTCTAACCCAGTGTTTCTCAATCTTTGGTTTTCGGATTTGAATTCCCCAAAGCACTGATCAGCCAACGTACAGACTTAGGCTTCTGGGAATTGAAACCCCCCTGTGGGGCGTGGACCCCATGTTGGGAAACACTGGTCTAACCTATCTAGCCACACAATTGCCTACAAACTGTTAGAGCTAAAAACAGCATATGATTGGTTGATTTAAATTCAAGGGAACAGCTATATCAGGACTTGCAATAGTAATGCCCACTCCCACCTCATTATCTCTTTGTAGGCCTAGCAACCAACACTCCTCACACAAAGGAAAAGGCCAATGGCAGGCATGTTCAACAGCCAGAATGCAAAATCATTAGGTGCACAGGGCACTCAATGACCAGCACAGAGAGCTCACATGTTCCTGACCCTGTGCACCTTCCACTAATGCATGCTCATTTTACATGGCATTCAAAACAGGCTTCCTCTGTACATATTAGAGCAAAACCCAAGAGAGAATACAAATCTCTCAGATACACAGAACACAAAACCACCTCCTCTTTCTTTCTCAAAAGAGGCACCAGTCTGGCAAGATATATCAATTTATTATTCCTGCATTTTAACCAGTCTTTGTCTTTCTAAAGCCTCACTGAACATAATCAGTGGAAGCAAGTAAGTTCTAAAAAGTGGCCTTGGAACAGTTTTCCTTAAAGTCAGGGCACAGAAGCATTATACATCACTTGAGAAGAGATTGTGGCTAGTTCTCACAACTATTTCACTCTGATGAGCTGTCTTTACTGATACCACTAGTGAACCCTGAACATCAGGTTGATTCTTTATGCATTCATTCATCTAGCCATGACGAAACTGATCAGGGACACATTATTATGAACTAAGTTACCTAGAAGTTATCCCCTTTAACTTCAAAGAAATATGCCTAAAAACAGCTATTAGTTCCCACTAGTGTTAGACCTTTTGAATCAGTGGGATTTGCATAAACCTTTACGTACCATTTAATAATTGATTCTATTGGTCTGCTCTAGCTGAAACTAGCAATTGAATTCATGCCAAACTTTTGAAGGCCCACTGATACAGGCATATAAGTCATGTGTTGGTTCAGCAATGACTTGTGTACCTGAATGAATCATCATAGGTTAATCATGAACAGAAATTCCTCCAGTGGGAATGGAGAACAGCTAACCGGCGCGGCTGGCTGGCCCATAAAAATGCCACCTCTGAGACCACTACCACCGGATTCTTCCCTCCCTCCTGGAGGGAATGGAGAACAGCTGATTGGCACACCCGGCCGGCCCATAAAAATACCACCTCCGACAACGCTACCACCGGACTTTTCCCTCCCACCTGGAGGGAATGGAGAACAGCTGACCGGCGTGGCCGGCTGGCACATAAAAACGCCATCTCCGACACCACTACCACCAGACTCTTCCCTCCCACTAGGAGGGAATGGAGAACAGCTGATTGATGCAGCCGACCAGCCCATAAAAACGCCGCCTCCAATGCCGCTACCACTGGACTCTTCCCTCCCACCCGGAGGGAATGGAGAACAGCTGATGGACAAGAATGCCGCCTTTGCTACTGCTGCCGGACTTTTCCCCCCTCTGCTATTCAGCTCAGAGGGAAGCAGATAAGTCAATGTATTTTTCCCTGTGTATTAAATTGTGTATTACTTTGGAATTGTATACAGCTCTTGAAATGTATATTGCTTTGAAATGTTTTTTATTGTGTTAATGTGACATTTTGTAACTGTTATTTGATACTTTGTAACTGTAATTTGTGATATTCCTTATTTTGTAAGACGCCCAGAGTTGCACTGCGAGTGGGGGGGGCATATAAGTTGAAATATAATAATAATAATAATAATAATAACAATAATAACAATAATAATAATAATAATAATAATAATAATAATAATAATAATAATAATAATAATAATAATAATAATAATAATAATAATAATAATAATAATAATAATAATAATAATAATAATAATAATAATAATAATAATAATAATAATGAGACTTGATATAGTGGATTTTTCTTTCTTTCTTTCTTTCTTTCTTTCCCTTTCATTAATTAGTTCAACTTTTACTTTGATACTATGTGATAAACTGTGATATTGTGCATGATAATACTTTGTTTTAAAACTGTTTAAACTGTGATAACATGTGTGATGGGAAAAGACTGGCGTAGAGACCAGCAAGGCACGCCACAAAGTTTGCCAAGAGAACCCTATGGACCAAAACAAAAGGCAAAACAAGGGGATGCTCAGCACAGCAGATCTGAAAAGGGGGAGGGATACGAAAGGGGGAGGAGAAATACAGTGTTGCAGGGAACAATACTGCATAGGGACATGGAATGTGAGGTCTATGAATCAAGGAAAACTGGAAGTGGTAAAAAATCAGATGGAAAGAATAAGCATTGACATCTTGGGCATCAGTGAGCTCAAATGGACAGGGATGGGTGAATTCAGCTCTGGAAACCATCATATCTACTACTGCGGGCAAGAAAACCTTAGAAGAAATGGAGTAGCCATAATTGTCAATAAAAGAGTGAGAAAAGCAGTAATGGGATACAATCTCAAAAATGACAGAATGATGTCAGTCAGATTTCAAGGCAAACCTTTCAATGTCACTGTGATCCAAATATACGCACCAACCACTGGTGCAGATGAAGCCACAATGGACCAGTTCTATGAGGACTTACAACACCTCATAGAACAGACACCAAGAAATGATGTCCAAATTATATTAGGAGACTGGAATGCCAAAGTAGGAAATCAAAAAGTGGAGGGAATAACAGGCAAATTTGGTCTTGGAACACAGAATGAAGCAGGGCAAAGATTGATAGAGTTCTGCCAAGAGAACACACTGGTCATAGCAAACTCTCTCTTCCAGCAACACAAGAGGTGACTTTACACATGGACATCACCAGATGGCCAACACCGAAACCAGATTGACTACATACTCTGCAGCCAAAGATGGAGAACCTCCATACAGTCAGCAAAAACAAGACCTGGAGCAGACTGTGGCTCAGATCACAACCTACTGATCGCAAAATTCAGGCTTAGACTAAAGAAAATAGGGAAAACACGGAGACCAGAAAGATATCACCTAGACAGCATCCCTAAAGAATACACGGTGGAGGTGATGAACAGATTTAATGGCTTAGACTCGGTAGACAGAGTACCGGAAGAATTATGGACCGAGATGAGGGACATCATGCAGGAAGCAGCAAAGAAAACCATACCAAAAGAAAAGAAGAGTAAGAAAGCAAAGTGGTTGTCTGATGAGGCTCTTAAAATAGCAGAGGAAAGAAGGAACGCCAAAGTCAAAGGAGAAAGGAAAAACTACAACCATTTGAACACAGAATTTCAAAGAAAAGCAAGGAGAGATAAGGAAAACTACCTAAAAGAACAGTGCAGAGAAATGGAGGAAAACAACAAAAGAGGCAGAACCAGAGATCTTTCCAAAAAAATTGGGGAAATCAAGGGAACATTTAAAGCAAAAATGACCATGATAAGGGACAAAGACGGAAAGGAGCTAGCTGATGCAGAAGAAATTAAGAAAAGATGGAAAGAGTACACAGAGGAACTTTACAAAAAGGACCTCAACACTCCTGATAATCACAATGATGAAGAAATTGAACTTGAGCCAGACATCCTGGAGAGCGAAGTCATAAAGGCCCTAAAGAGCACTGCAAACAACAAAGCTAGTGGAGATGATGGTATCCCAGTTGAATTTTTCAAAGCGCTAAAAGATGATGGCGTCAAATTACTGCATTCAATATGCCAGCAGATTTGGAAAACAAAACAGTGGCCACAGGATTGGAAAAGATCAGTATACGTCCCAATCCCAAAAAAGGGCAATGCCAAAGAATGTTCAAATTATCGAACAATCGCGCTCATCCCACATGCCAGCAAGGTGATGCTCAAGATAATACAGGACAGACTTCAGCAGCATGTGGAGAGAGAATTACCAGAGGTGCAGGCTGGTTTCAGAAGAGGCAGGGGGACTAGAGACCACATCGCCAACATACGCTGGATCATGGAGAAAACAAAGGAATATCAGAAACAAGTTTACTTTTGTTTTATTGACTACACTAAGGCATTTGACTGTGTGGACCACAACAAGATGTGGCAAGTAATTAAAGAGATGGGAATACCAGAGCACCTCATATGCCTCCTGAGAAATCTGTACATGAACCAAGAAGCAACAGTTAGGACAGAACACGGAATGACAGAGTGGTTTGGAATAGGAAAAGGAGTAAGACAAGGCTGCATTTTATCACCCTGCTTATTCAATCTATACACAGAGCACATAATGCGCAATGCAGGGATGGAGGAATCACAATATGGGATCAAAATTGCTGGGAGAAACATCAACAATTTGAGATATGCAGACGATACCACCCTAATGGCAGAAAGTGAGGAAGACCTAAAGAATCTCTTGATTGGGCTGAAGGAGGAGAGTGCAAAAGCTGGCTTGAGACTCAATATCAAGAAAACCAAGATAATGGCAACAGGCCCCATCAGTTCCTGGAAAATAGACGGGGAAGAAGTAGAAGCAGTGACAGATTTTACTTTCTTAGGATCAAAGATCACTGCAGATGGGGATTGCAGCCATGAAATAAAAAGGCGACTGATTCTTGGGAGACAAGCTATGAGAAACCTGGGGAACATAGTGAAAAGCAGAGACATCACATTGCAAACAAAAATTAGAATAGTCAAAGCAATGGTTTTCCCAGTAGTAATGTATGGATGTGAGAGCTGGACAATTAGGAAGGCTGAACGCAGAAGAATAGATGCCTTTGAAATGTGGTGTTGGAGGAGGGTTTTGAGAGTCCCCTGGACAGCGAGGAGAACAAATAGGTCAATCTTAGAAGAAATTAACCCTGACTGCTCATTGGAAGGTCAAATAGTAAAGATGAAGCTAAAATACTTTGGACATCAAATGAGAAGGGACGATTCACTTGAGAAGGCATTGATGTTGGGAAAGGTGGAGGGCAAAAGAAGAAGGGGGAGGCCAAGGATGAGATGGCTAGATGGTATTATAGACACAATGGGCACAGAGCTGGGAGGGCTGAGGGGGATGGTAGAGGACAGAGGCGCCTGGAGGAAAATGGTCCATGGGGTCGCAAAGGGTCGCAAAGGGTCGGAGTCGACTGTGCGACTGAACAACAACAACAACAACAATAATAATAATAATAATAATAAAAAATCACCCAGTGCCAACTCCAACAAAGAACCTGCTAAGAGAGGTACACTCACTTATTAATCTAAAAGGTATCAAGAGGCTGAAGAACTAAGTAATGAAAGAAATCAAATTATGTGTAAGCATGAATATGAACTGGCCTCTATCATGATTGCAGTTTATTAGTGTATGTTTAGTTGACTGTATGGAGCACATCCACACATGCTAAACAAGTTGACATTGCTGTTAATGAAGCCATGTGAATAGTGACAGGATGCCTCAAACCTACACCAGCTGAGAAGATTTACCCTCTTGATAGTATCACTCCACCTAAGATCAGGAGAGAAGTAGTAGCAAACACTGATAGAACTAAGAGAGAGAATGACCCTCAATACCCTATGAATGGATATGAGCCTCAAGTCCACTGGCTCAGAACTCAACCTCCCCTACAGCAGTTGAAGGACCCTGAATAAGCTGAGAGTTGGAGTTCCTAAATGCAAGACCAGCATGCTCAAGTGGGGGCTGCTGGTGGACAACAACACATGATGCGAATGTGGAGAGATACAGAATCCAGCTAATTTACTGGTCTGCCGATTACTGCCAGAAACATGCATTGATGAGGACTTAAATTTGGGCAACCACAAAATGAAGAAGGTGGCTTCAATTTGGCAATCCAAGATTTGATCGGGAAGCTAACTGTAGTTATGGCCAGTTTTCCTTAGGAGGTGGAATTGCCAAATCTAACTGCCTCATGAATAAATATGAGTAAAGTATCCATTATGATATCCTTCTGATTAGCAGGACTCTTCAGAATCTCTTTCAAAGTTTGTGGCTCCAATATGCACTTGTGTATCTATTAATTATGATTCTACCCAGTGATGCACTCCAAAAAAATTACTACCACCTCTGTGGGCGGGGCCAAACCTGTGGGCATGGCCAACACAATGGGGTATGGAGGTGGGTGTGGCCAGCCAGGTGGGCATGGCCTGGGGAATTTTCGCTACCGGTTCTCCCAAACAGGACAGGACCTGCTTCAGTGCATCGCTGATTCTACCTCCAAAATATGAAATGGCCTTATGTGCCATCAAGACAGTTCTGACTTATGGTGACCTTTTCCTGGGTTTTCTAGGTAGAAAATGTATAGAAGTGGTTTGCCATTCCTTTCTTATAGGGGCAACTTGGCACTGTGCAGCTCATCCAAGATTAGACAAGCAGGCTCCCGGGAAGCACAGTTGGAAATCAAACTCCCAAACTCTGGCTCCATAGCCAGATACTCAAACCATTGAGCTATCCAGCCAGCACAGGGACACTTTACAAATACAGAAATAAAAAGCAATCAATGAAAGAATAACTATGAACCATGTATATTGAAACACATGCACTTCACTATCAATAATACAGTGATACCTTATACAACGTCCAAACTTGGTTCCACAAGTTTGGACTTTATACGGATTTGGACTTTGTATGAGGCATGCAAAATCCCAGCCGCGATGCCTCATACAACGTCCAAATCCTTGCTGCAATACCTCGTACAACGTCATTTCCATAGAGATACATTGTACTGTAACAGCACAGACTTCAGGGCAAAGTCAAGGAATCAGATATGAAACTGACAGAAATTTAAGAAAACATTGTCTAAAGGCTAAATACATTACAAAAACATGTCAAACAACCCTGATTGTCCAAGAACCTGAAGAATGCTGCAAAAATCCCAGGGATGCTTCTTAAAATTCTGACGAAAAATTAAAAAAAAATCCAAAATCACGCTCAAAACCATTCCTAAACACTCTTTGCCTTGTGCAAAACCCACAAAAGCAATGAACGCATGTGTCCTGCCTTTTATACTACCCAATGCAACCTGGGAAAAACTGAATGCCTCATACAAAGTTGAGCGACTTTGTATGAGGTAACTTTTTCCAAGAAATTAGGCGATGTTGTATGAATTCGATGTTGTATGAAGCGGACTTTGTATGAGGTATTACTGTACCAGAAATTTCATCACCTAAGAACAGTAGTTTTAGAACCATTTAACCAAAATACCTTTTGATGCATACAGGGAAACCAACAGCTGCTGATTTCTTTAGTCACTTTTCCTGTTCTGAGAGGGAGTTTTCATTCGTTCAACTTTTGAAGTTGTCACACAAACCCCTATTCTAAGATTCAGAAAGAGGAGGCGGCACTCCGTCATCCTTTGCATTTGATCACTCCGTTTTTATCCAGGAGCTGTCTAGCTTATAAATGCCAGCTGCAAAGATGTTCACAAGCTTTCAGGAACACAGTGCTGTCTCAAAGAACCCTGAGAATAATACTTTTACAAAGATAAGACAGGCTGTGCTTTGTCCAGGATATTGCTATCAGGAAATGAATGGTAAAGGCTGCCTAATGCATCTTACCTGTTAAAAGGCCATTGTCAGAACCTGGCGAATCAGAATTCATTTGTGCTTCCACTTGCTTCCTCTCTTCCTTTTCCTGTTAAGTTGCATCCAACCAAAGATAACAAGAAAAGAACAGACAAATGTATGAATTAACATGGCTGAACAGGAAACAGAACAGTTCAAGGTAAGATCACAGCCAGAACTGCAGTTAGAGAAATTGACACACTGTAATTAGTTTTTAGCTTCAAGAATCTTTGGAAAACTTTGTCTAATAAAGATAGGTTTGCAAAAAGGAATAAACATTAAACTATTTATTGATTTTTTAAAAAAGAAATTATGGAAATAAAAACACTAATTCAATTAAAATAAAATTTAAAAAACAGCAATGGGGTATAAAAGGGTTGAGGATCTGGGATATGTTTCATTTTTACAGGGGAAATGAGGAAACATAAATGAGTATTAAGCCCCCAAATCCTCTTCTTCCAAAGACTGCAGGTTTATTTAAAGTTAGAAATTATGGCGGTATTTGACCCATGTGCGGTTGTCTCAAACTGATAGTACAAAGTCAAAAACCTGTTTATTTTTATTTTTATTTATTTATTGTTAAATTTTTATACCGCCCACTCAGCCAAAGCCGACTCCAGGCGGTTCACAACAGTGGGTAAAAACAGATTAAAAAAAAAACAGATAAAAACCAGCAATAAGAACCCACCCCTAAAAAGAGAGGGGTGCAGGAACTGAAGAAACCGTGGGGCAGGCATCCTCCCCTATATTAACCACCCAACGGAAGCCACCCCTCCACCTGCACCCCAAACTTGGCCCGCCAGCCAGGTTTTTAGTTCTTTTCTAAAGGGCAACAACTCCATCTGGAGGCGCAGTTTCACAGGCAGGAGGTTCCAAAGGGCAGGTGCAGACACAGAGAAGGCTCTCTTCCTTGTGCCAGAGAGGCGAGCCCCCCCTGGCCGATGGCACTATTAGAGAGCCCCTCTGGTCCGCTCTGGTTGGATGGACAGACGTCCTTAGGGAGATGCGGTCTCTAAGGTAACCTGGCCCACTACCATATAGGGCTTTAAAGGTCAAAACCAGCACCTTGAATTGCACCCGGAGGCAAACGGGTAACCAGTGCAGCTCCCGCAGCAGTGGTGAGGCATAGGCATAACGTCCACACCCCATCACCACCCGGGCCGCCGCATTCTGGACCAGCTGCAGCCTCCGAATGGTCATCAAGGGCAGCCCCATGTACAGCGCATTACAATAATCTAGTCTGGAGGTCACCAGAGCATGAGTGACCATGAGCAAAGCGTCCCGGTCTAGGAGCGTGCACAACTGGTGAATCACCCGAAGTTGGGCGAAGACCCTCCTGGCCACAGCCGCCACCTGTTCTTCTAGCAGCAGCCGCGAATCCAGGAGGACCCCCAAGTTGCGCACCGGGTTGGTCTGGGGCAAAATAGCCCCATCCAAAACCAAAGATGGTAGCTCCCGGGATAACACAGGACCCCTCACCCACAGCCACTCAGTCTTACTAGGATTCAGCTGTAACCCATTTGCCCCAATCCAGACCCCAACCGCCTCCAGGCAACTGGAAAGGACTTTGACTGCATCACTGGGGTCCCCATGGGCCGAGATGTACAACTGTGTATCATCCGGTACTGATGGTACCGCACCCCGTGGGAACGGATAATCTCACCCAGCGGCTTCATGTAGATGTTAAATAGGAGAGGAGAGAGTACCGAGCCCTGAGGCACCCCATATTTTAGGGACCTAGGACTGGACTTCTCGCTCTCCAACCACACCGACTGGGTCCGGCCCCTCAGAAATGAGGAAAACCAGGACCACACAGTGCCCTGGATCCCCAATCCTCGGAGCCGTTCCAGAAGGATACCATGGTCGACAGTATCGAAAGCCGCTGACAGGTCAAGAAGAGCAAGGACGGATGGATGACCGCCATCCCGCTCTCGCCAGAGATCATCCATCAGCGCGACAATGCAGTCTCATTGGTCTGTTGGAGGTGCAAGGATGATATTGGAACATACGAACACATGTGGTGGGGGTGTAAAAAGATGAAACCTTTTTGGAAGGAAGTAGAATATGAAATTGGGAGAATACTGAATGTAGAAATGAAATTGGATGTAGCTTCAGTATTGTTAACAGAGATGGATAAAGTAGATTGTCAAAAAAGGGAATTATTTGCAATTATACTGTCATGTGCTAGACAATGTATAGCTAGATATTGGAAATGTGAAGCTACCCCAAAAATTGAAGAGTGGTACAGGGAGTTGTGGAATACCATGTTAAATGATAAACTTACATGGGATTTAAACTTAAGAAAAGGAATAATTAAAGAAAATAAAATTCAGGACATTTGGAAATGTTTAACGGACTATACTTTCTTTAATGGGCAAGGACAGATGCCAGTGCCTGACCATGCATCATTCTGGAATGATAATAGAGGAATAGTGTAATTCTGTCTCCGTGGCATTGTATATAGCACATAGTGAATTGTCATATTGAGTGCTACTGTATTGATTTTAATACTTTTTTCTTTTTTTCTTTGTCTTCTTTCTTTTTCTTTTTAATTGTACTGTATTGTCAAGTAGTTATATGTATTGTTTTGAGTATAAATGTAATAAAATTTGTTTTACATTTTATTTTTTAAAAAAGAAGAAATTATGGCGATCAACCTCTAACATTCCATCCTTGGGAAAGGTGCTGGACCCTGTTTCTCAGTTCCAAGGGTTTCTGGATGAGCCAGATTATCTCAAAATATTTCAATCTGTCTTCATTCCTGGGCACCAGAGAGACACAGTTTTGTACTCCTTGTTGAATGATCTACTGTACACTGGAAATCACGTTCTGCTGGACTTGCAGTAGTTTCTCGTACTAGTGATCATGATATCATTCTCAGATTTCTGCTGCAAATGGGCTTGGAGGTTCTCTTTTACAAGGGTTCTGTTCCTTCTGAGGAAGGGCAATTTCAGATGACGGTGCTGGGAGACAGCTGTTCTATACCATGGATATTAACCTATGGCAGTGATGGACAACCTTGGCACTCCAGAGGTTCTTGAACTTAAATTCCCAAAAGCTCTGATCAACAGGTGTGTTGACTTGGGTTTCTAGGAAATTGAAGTCCAAGAACACCTGGAGTGCCAAGGTTGGCCACCACTGGCCTCTGGTATCTCTTATGCTTCTGCTTTGTTATATAATACTAATAGGACAACCTGGAGTTTTGAGATCTGATACCACTAATTTAATGATGACACACCACTTCATCTTTCATTTTCATCTCAATCCAAGTAAGCTGTTCTAGTTCTAAATCAGTGGTTTATGATAGTTACGGGCTTGATGAGGGTGAACAAATTGACAAGTTAATTCAAACAAAAAAGATATGTTCCTAGTTTACTCCTCATCACTGCCACGACTGAGTAACAGACAAACCACCCCATTCTCACTCCACTGAAAGTAAAGAATGACAAATAACAGCTATGGCTGTTACACTTAAAAACAACAACTTTGTTTTGACTACTGTGTCTTGCCCACCTTCCTCCATCTTGATTATTGAGTCCCAGACTTTTTTTTTTTGCAATGAAACTGAATTTTATTAACAAAGTGTTTTAACAAAGGAAGCACAATATCAAAGCTGCCTGTTCCTTGGCCTGTCCTTTCACTGTTTCCATTGGGACCTTTATCCAGAGGCACTACCCAATCCATAAATCCTGTTTCAAGATGAAGGGCCATGTTGGCAGGAAAATAACATAAATGCAAATGATACCTTTATTACAAATATATATATCAAATAACCAGTTAGTTTTCAATGACAATTCATCTTTGTCAGGCTGAGAGCTAGATTTTGTGGATAGTAAATATATATATATAATTGAGGGTCCCCCCTCCCCCCAAAAAAATTGCTCTAGGATTTTCATTATTTTGAATAATTCATTATTTTAGACCTTAATGTATCATTTATTTTTGGAAGCATATTTTAAATTACCTACTCAAATACTTACAATACTAAATGATATAGAATTAAGCCTTTTCTGTGCTGTAACATCTGCATCATGCTCCATTTTAGTTTGTATGTCTTTTATGCATTACAAACTATATCACAAATAACTGATTATTTTAAATGTTTGAGCCATGACATCGCACACAGAGCAAAATACACAGTGTAATCCAATGTGTCATAAAATATATCTTCTGAAAGACAGGCTCACCCACAGACGGGGAAGAATGCAAGACTGGGTTTCTTCCAACAACAGCTCCTGTCCCAATTGAACATTCTTAGAGCTTGGCACAACTTCCCCACAAGTCCTTAACCCTCAATTTCACAGGGAGAAGATGTTGGTGAGGGGGAATATAAATTCGGTGCATCTTTAATTCTTCTCTTTGACTAAGTTTGTCTCTTAGTTTGCTGTTCTGTTTTGGTAATTCCACTTAATGGCTAACATCCTGTCAGTGAAGCTATGACACATAAGTGGGTGTGTGTTCCTAATTAAACACTTTCTGATTCTGTGCTACAGCTGTCACAGCTCCCTTGTAACCCCCTACATCATGTGGAAGCTGTGGGATGGAAGGAGGAAGTTTTTAATTATTGAAGATTCCACCAGGTCAATATTTCTCATCTATAGAGTAAAATTGCCCTTAAACCTATGGACTAATGAGAAAGCAAGAATTTGCAGTTGTGAAAAGTTCTGCAAACTGAAGAACAACTGAAGGCTCTTCCAGATGGAGCATTTGTTTTCATTAAAGTATCATTTTTGTACTGATGATGTTGCTAGTATTGTTCACACCATCACAATAACATTCTTCTTGTCCTGGATAGTACCGTGCATTTTCCCAGGTCTCTATGCTTCTTTTCATAAGTGTAATTTAATTTTAATATTGTTCTGTGCTCCCCAGTTAGAAATTGTTTGTTTGTTTGACGTCTATACTATCTCATTAGTTTGAACATTCTCTATGTCAGGGGTGCCCAAACTTATCAGGCTGTGGGCCGGTCATGTGGTTCAGTGGTTGGGTCACATGTCTCCTCCCACTGGAAGTGGAAGTAAAACATGCCCATGCATGCACAAAACATTGCCATAAATGCACCCGCAGCTGTCGTAAGTAAAACACGTTTACGACAGCCGTGGGTGCATTTACAACAGCGTTTTGCACATGTGCAGATGCATTTTACTTCCACTTCAGGAGCGGCACGGGTGGCATGGGCTGGATGATTTGGCATCAGGAGCCAGATCAGGCCCATGGGCAATAGTTTGGACGCCCCTACTTATGTGGTTAAAATCCCTCAAATATATTGCAAATCATACAAAATAACCACAAAATATAATAAGTACAGCAACAAAAAACCATCAATAGCTAAATTGAGGAAAAACTGCATGTAAGTAAACAAAGTTAAAACAAAGTTTGAACATCTTGGGTCAATTAATTACAACACTAGTAAGAATCAGCTTTAAACGATTCTGTTTTATTTTAACTTCCTAAAAACTGAGAGGGATTGCACCAGATGAACCTCTGTAGAAAGTTTATACAGTACCAGTGGAAAGGGGCCATGACTGAGAAAGCACAGAGTAGTATTGCAATGCTTAGCTCTCTAGCTGTTACCTAAATTACCTAACAGTACTGGGAGGAAGAGAAACTAATGACTCAGGTCACCAATGTTCTGGGAACCAAAAATTATGTTTGCCACTGCTGGTTTTAGTTTAGGTCACTGGAAATACAAATCTGGCCCATCTACTGCTGCAGAAGGAAAAGTACATCTTTTTATATTTAGTATTTCCAAGCTAGTATTTCACATGTCATTCATTTCCTGCCTTCAGGGGAAATGTGATGTCAAAGGAAATATTTTGTGCGGGTGGAGAAAACAGTACTCAAACCAATTGGCAAATTGTTTAAAAGAGAAGAATTTTAACGTGACACCTAGAAAAATTATTTTGTCAAATGGAGAATGGTTTGTGAATATAATATCCATGTAATAGTCTTGTTCATGTGTATGGTAAAAGACACTGACATACACAAAAACCATTTCCAGCACTTCCTGGTTGCAGAGAGAGCTTCTGGTGGTGCCAAAATGCAACCAAAAATTTCAAAAATGGAGCAGACATGTTCCAAACACCCTCCTGCCACTGTGGGAAGCATCAGAAGACCCCCCAAAAAAATTATCTCAAAAAATTACATTAGAAATTCGTATCTTGAACCTGATTTTTTTCTGAGATTTTCATTTGTATCTCCAGTTTTTCTTAAGTATAACAGTTTGTATGTTGAGGGCTGCACTGTCCACACAAGTGTATCTTTTATTTTCCACAAGGAGAAATGCCATGACAAAGGAGAAAGTTCACTCAAACTATGGAAGTGGGATCCTATAATTATGCATAAGTGGTGTTGTTTGTTTCCATGTTGCCTTTCTCACCTCTTTGTTTTTTCCCCATCCACAAAAGCAGTCCTTACATTCCCAGATCATACACTTGCATAGAGAAATGTACAACTATGATTTCAGCAATACATAGTTATCATCATGCAGACAGTTCTGAAACATTCCATATTCCACGCACCTCCTGCATTTGGTTGTTTACACAAGGATGGCTGATTTTGCTCACATGTACAAAAGGTGAGGCCATTGCAAATCAATTGGCAACAATAGAACAACTCCTGTGACTATAGATCTTGAAGATAAATACAAAAAAGGAATATTTTTGTTTGTCTTTGGAAAGACAGTTGACTGACAAGCAAAAGAGAATGGAAGATTAAGAGAATATAGCTTGCATCAAATCAAACATCACAGACTTTAAACCTATAACCCCGAAGATTCTTTTAACAATTCTCTTCTCCTTGTGCCATGATTGTAGGAGAAAATTACAGGTAGTTGAAGACAGGATATCTACCAATGAAGAGCAGGCTCTTTATGTATTGGACCTTGAAATGATACCTGAGAGTCACTCCTAAGCACTGCCTACTATATAGATCCAAGGTCAGCTCCATTATTTCAGCCAGGTGGATGTGGCCATAAATGAAACAGCGAGATTGGTCACAGGATGCCCAAAACCAACCCCAATACAAAAAATACATTACTGTAGTTAGCTGGCATCCCTCCACCAAAATTTCACCAAGAAAGTGCGGCTCAGAAAGAGTGGTCAAAGCAAGATCCTCAGAAACACACCTGCTATTCAACCACCAATCACCAAAGCAGAGACTGAAATCAAGGCACCATTTCATCATAATTGCTGGAGGGCCCCGAACAACCAGACCCCACAGATCACCCTAGAACTTTGGAAGGCAAGCAAGGTACTACCAGACAACTGGGCAAAACCACACAATTTTCTACCGCCAGGCCAAGAACAACCATGGCTTGAAACAAACTGCATGCCGGGGTAGGAAGATCAAGGGCTAATCTGAGAAAGTGGGGTTTTCCTTAAAAAGATGGCCTGTGTGAATGTGGAGAAGAACAAACTATCAGCCATATGATACAATGTACACTATGCCCCTTAACATGCCCTGAGGAGACCTTATGTTGGCAAGAGGAAATGCTGTTGATGTGGCCCGATATTGGGTGGATGTCATCTAGCCCTTTTAATTCCTTTTTGTTTTAGATATGTTAATTTTAGCTTTGTATGTTATTATGTGCTGCTGGTGCCTCTGACATGAATAAAGAAAGCCAGGTCGTCCTGCTGAAGGACGATCCGATTCATGTTATCTGTTTCATGTCTAGACTCCAGGTTATCACAAACAGTCTTCTTATCAGGTCCCTGTTCCAGGTGTTTGGTCCACCATCTGCCTTGGAGACTGAATCTTAAACCAACTGATATGGCACATTCCAGGCAACTGACTATTGTCTGTGCTTATTCAATACATTCATGCACTGAGGGAGCCCCTCTGGTCCGCTCTGGTAGGATGGGCAGACTCTCTTGGGGCGATGCGGTCTCTTAGGTAACCTGGCCCACTACCATGAAGGGCTTTAAAGGTCATTACCAGCACCATGAATTGCATCCGGAGACAAACTGGTAACCAGTGCATCTCCCAAAGCAGAGGCGAGGCACAGACATAGCGCCCGCACCCCATCATTACCCAGGCCACCGTATTTTGGACCAGCTGCAGCCTCTGAATGGTCGTCAAGGGCAGCCCCATGTAGAGCGCATTACAATAATCAAGTCTGGAGATGTTTTGGTATGGGAGACAGAAAATCCTATGAACATTTTTCTCAGTATCTATCAGTAATAGGTTTCCCTTGCTGGAAAGCCAGTCGTATCCGACTCTAGGATTCTGTGCTCATCTCTGAAGAGCCAGTGCTGTCTGCTTCTGCAGACATTTCCATGGTCATGTGGTAGGCATGACTAGACACCGGAATGCACAGAACGCTGTTTACCTTCCCACCGAAGTGGTCCCTATTCATCTACTTGCAATTTCTTGCTTTCGAACTGCTAGATTGGCAGGGCCAGGGACAAAGACGGGTGCTCATTCTGTTCTACAGTACTCAGGAATTGAACTGCTGACCTTCCGCCTCCCAGTCAGCATCTCAGCCACTCATGTGCTCAGATTTTCAGAAATGCTGAAGGGATTTGAGATATCTGCTGTTTTTAAGGGTAGCCTCTGAAAGCTCTGATGGTTGTTTAAGCGCACACACGCACGCACGCACGCACACACACACACACACACACACAAGGCATTTGACAGACAATGGAAGCTCATCCAAAGAAGGTACACAAGTGCTGTCTTTGCCTTTAAAGATCAAGCCCATGTAGAGCTGTCAGCTGCCACTTGTGAGTAGAATCCATTGCTTGTGGCCTCATGAATGTGAAACATTTGCATAAGAGAGTGTTTTTTTAAGAATTACAGTAAATAATAGGGCTAGGAGAATACACATATCCTTTAATTTGAATCATTTCCTTTAATTAAAGCTCCTCAGCAAAGAGTGACTGCCTAGCTAATCCACTGGGAGTTCATCTCCAGTTATTCATCAGATGCCTGCAATGCCAAACGATGATTTGTTACAGATTTCTGTTAAAGCAAAATAGCGACAGAAGAATGCTCAGTAAGATCTAAAGAGATGCTGTTATCTCACAACCTGATTTCCATTACAAAAAATTATTTGTCCAATAGGCCTTTTGACTTGAATGTGTCTAAGTGTAATTTGAGCAGGTGTGGGAGAAGAAAATCTGGATAAATAATGGAGATTGCTTTCTCTTACAGGCTTACTTCAAGACCGCAATTAATCTGCACCATTCCCCTCTGTGGAAGCTAGAAAGCTAAGCCAAACTTGGCTAGAAAAAGAATGTGATTGCACAAACACACTTTGAAGCCACCTTTACAATGAGAACTAGAAAAAAGAGAGTGAATTCAGCATGCAGAGTTCTATGAGTCTAATATTTTAAATATTGATTCCTTATAATAATTTATAATAATTCATAACATGTCTTTTTTATGGACTTTTTGTTATTCAGTCGCATAGTCCAGTCTGGTGACCCCATGGACCACTGCACACCAGGCACCCCTATCCTCCACCATCTTCCACAGCCCACTCAGCTCTACACTCATTGCATCATCAATGCCATCTAGCCATCTCATCCTTTGCCACCCCCTTCTCCTTTTGCCTTCGATCTTTCCCAGCATCAAGGTCTTCTCGAGTGAGTCCTTTCTTCTCATTTGGTGTCCAAAGTACTTTAGCTTCATCTTCAATATTTGTCCATCCAAGGAGCAGTCAGATTTGATTTCCCTTAAGATCAACATTTATTCTCTTTGCTGTCCAGGGTACTCTCAAAACTCTCCTCCAGTACCACATTTCAAAGGCATCTATTCTTCTGCGCTCAGCCTTCCTTATGATCCAGCTCTCATAACCACATATTACTTCTGGGAATACCATTGTTTGACTATGCGTACTTTTGTTGGCAGGGTGATGGCTCTACTTTTTATTATTTTCCCTAGGTTTCTCATAGCTTGCCTCCCAAGAATTAGTCTTCTTTTTATTTCATGGCTGCAGTCACCATCTGCAGTGATCTTGAATCCCAAGAATGTAGTCAGTCACTACTTCCATTTCTTCCCCCTCTATTTGCCATGGAGTGATAGGGCCGGTTGCCATTATCTTGTTTTTGTTTGTTTTTTATGTTGAGTCTCAGGCCAGCTTTTTGCACTCTCTTTTACAAAGATGTAAAAACAAAAAGAATTCCACCCATATGTTTACAATCAAACAGACATCACTCAGAAGGAAAAGAAAGATTGATTACAGGAAAAGAAATGCATCAATTTAGAGTACTCCTTAGCTGTTCTTTCTATCCCAGAAATACTGTGAATTATGAAAAGCACCAATTAAAACAATTAGAAATAAAAGGCAAACAAACAGGGACTCTATACAAATTGATTAGAAAAGCAGACATTCAAAAGGAAGGGAATGCTGTTTTAAAGGGAATGCTGTTTTAAAACTGAATTTTTAAAGAACATGCACAACCAATAGCATCAGATCTACAGTCCAGAAAAAGCTGACCAGTTTAGCCACCACTGATCACTGGTTATTAGTAAATCCCTTCCTAGACAGTTCTAGTAAATATCCTAGCCAATCTGCAGCTAGACTGGACATAATCTCATAACTCATAATGCCAATTACATTTAACAGTGTTATAGATATATACTAGCATATTTTTGCCCGGCCTTGTCGGGCAGTTTTGTGTGTGTGTGTGTGTGTGTGTGTTTTATGGTTAGGGGTGGTTTGAGTGGTGGTGTTTTGAATTTGTGGTTTTTGAATTTATCTTATTATTGATTTATCTTATTTATTTATTTATTATTTTATTTTTTTAAAATATTTTTGACTGTTTTTTACTCTTCTGGCCTCTCGGTGGGGCTGTGGTTAAGAGTACTGCGATTTTCTTTCTTTGTTCAGTTGTGTTCTGGAGGCATGGAGGGAGGACATGTTTGGTGAGTGCTCTTGATTGTTTATTCTGTGTTTATTTTGTTTTGATTTTGGGTATTGGGCTGGGGGGGGGGGTTAAGTAGAGATTTTCTACTTAAACTCCCCAAAGTGTTTCTGCTTGTTCTTTTGTTTTTATTTTGGGTTTGAGATGTGTTTAATTGTTTTGATTATTTCTGGTTATTTATTTTTCTGATTTCTTCCATATTTATTTGTTAAATTTGTGATATTATTGTTTGTTGAGTTAGGTATTTTCCAGTTGTATATAGGTGTTTTTAGTGAGTTTTTATTGTTTTTTGGTAGCCTTTGGTATTTCAGGTGTTTTTTTTTCCGAATTTGTGGTTTGTTGTGTGGTTGTTTATTGATTTTATTTTATTTGCTTATTTATTTGTGTTTTATTATTTTTGATGCTTGGCATTTTGGTTAACCGTTTAGTTTTGTTGTTGTGTTTTGTGGGGTAAAGAACGGCCTGTCTGTCATTTCCTCTTTTCCCCATTGCTGTTTTGAAATTAGGTTTCAATGCAGCGATGGGGGAAAGGAAGAGCCGGCAGTCAGCTCACTCTTCGTCTGGTAAGGTTCGTTAGGTCAGTCAGGTGAGAAGGAGGCAGAGAAGAGCTATCTTCCTCACAATGGTTTTCTCCTCTCGGCCTTCTTTTTCCCTGGCTTACCTAACGGGAGATCGGCAGGCAACGGTCCGTAAGAGGTGGTGCTCTTCCTTGCAGATTGTTGGCTGCTGCTTTTCTATTACCTCCACTGCTATTTCATGCTAGTTCTTGAAATAGCGGTGTGGGTAGTAGAAAGGCAGAATCCAGTCATTCGCCAGGGAGGGCGCTTCTCCTGACGAATTGCTGACTGCTGCTTGTTTTTTTCCACCCCGGCTCAACTTACCTTGAGGCCAGCGGTGGTCTCGCCGTGTCTTCAGTGGGGTAGCGTGGAGGAGAGGGAGTCCCTCTTCTCCCCGTTGCTCCGGGAAAGAAGGCCGACAGTTGTCTCGTCGTGGTTTTTTGCGGCTTTGGGTTAGCAAGGCCGTGAGGCACTGCGTCCGCCTGCGGTGGCCTTGCGTTCCCATTACATCCACCTGCAGCAGCCTTGCATTCCCGTTGCGGGAGGCATTATTTTATTTTTCATGCACCGGCTTTTTCAGCATTCTGTGCACTTGCACCCTTCAGCCTGATTGACTGAAGTGGTCACGGCACGGAGGATGCTGGGGCTTGAAGTTTTGTTTCTTTTGTTCGTGTTTGTGCTGTGTGTTTTTTTCTGTGGCTCATTTTGTATCGGGCACGGCGGCTTTCCCAGCGTTCTGCTTACTCTCATCTGTCAGCCTGATTGGCTGAGAGGCGTCGCGGCGTGGAGGATGTTGGGACTTGAAGTTGTTTTGTTTGCGTTCGTGGGGCGTTTGCCCCACTGGTGACTGCTGGACCCTTGCGGCGATGTGCAGGCTGGGTAAAGGCAAGTGCGGGCAGCTCAGTATGGGATAGTATAAACGGGTGCGGGCATGTATGCTGGAGTCCAATGGTTAACTTCCCTCCTTATAGGTAAATATGAATGGTTCAAAGGTTTGTTGTTGACATCTTGCAACAAGTCTGTTTCCTATCATTGCTTCCATCAATATCTTATTACTCTTTCTCCATGTTTCATTTGTCAAACCAGCATAGATCCATTTATCAAAAATGTGTGAGAAGCACACATTTTTAGTTTCGTCAATAGGTTGTGGAATCATTTGTTTGCTGAAGTTTGCTCTCTGTGTTCCCAGAGAATAAAGGTTTGTCTGTAATATCCCCAGGTTTTTCAGTAGAATTGTCTGAAAATGGTAACTATGTGCATGTCTAGACTAACACTTAGCAAACTCTTTTCAGCTCTCCAAGGTCGGTCTACTCTAAGTAAAATGTGTCCACATTTTTCAGATGCTTGAGCACTGTACCCTCCCCTGTTTTAGAACTCCCATCAGAGGTTTCTACTTTTCTTCAACACTAAAAAATATGGTATCCCAAGTACCTCTGGACATTTGGGATGATATATGAAAGGCATGCAGCCTTCAAAGGCTGCTTCTAGAGTAAACATTCAGTATGCTGAAAGGGCTAAGTATAATGGATGTTTTCATTTAACACTTTCCCTGCTCCTCTTGTCAACCACTTCATCATACAAGTGAAGGAGCTCAGATCACCCCATAAACTGCAGTCTGGATGTATTTTATATTTTGTACTCTAGCATAGTCCAGTTCATTTCTACATGCACAGTTCTAAATCCATAGAACTTTTTTTTACCAAAAAGATTCATTTATCTGTATAGCTTCACAAAATAAGGATTTAGGGTTTTATGCCATGTTTGGTCATTTAAAATGACGAATAATTTTTATTCTGTTTCTGTGCATTACATGTTGTGCCTTCTTAACTGAAACTTTCCCAAATATTACAAAAAATGTGCTTTCTAAACAAAATTATAGTTGAGTTTTAAGAAAAGCATATAAGGCTGCAAATTCTATGTATGTTTGCCTGGGCATATGAGTCACTGAGCAAAATGAAACTTACCTTCTTCTGAGGAAATATATACAGGATTGCACTGTGAACTCGATAAATTACCTGATAATCAAGATTGTGCTGGTAAGAGATTTAAGACTAATTTTATATATAAGTTATATCTACATTTCATTTCATAGCTTTGTAAGAGTACCTCTGGCCAACTGTCTTGAGTTGGTATGAAATTTTAGAAGTTGCAGATGGTTTTACTTAGCCCAAATAAAGGTCCTTCTCATATTCAGAAGCTACAGTCTGACATTAAAATATATCAGCTATAACTCGATATTCCAGACTGTCATTCAGCAGTATTCCCTTGAGAAGTCCTGCTGATTTCAAGCCAGAGAATGGAATTTCTACTTTGAAGACTGATATGATTTTCTTGCAATGAGATGTAAGATTGAGGTATATATTTTGTTTTTTAATCAGAACATTTGCCCAGCTGAAGGCTAATATTTATTTATTTCCTAGTGAAATCCTACCTGGCTAGACACTTAGACATATTTAGGAAGTCATTCATAGATCTCTTTACCTCACGATTTTCAGTTTCAAGTTATTTATCAGGTTTACAGTGCAAGCCTTTGTATATTTCCTCAGAAAAGGAACCATTTTTTGCATTATAAATTAGATGGTTTAACCAATAAATAAAACATTTCAAATAGTAGTGCTATGTACCTTTCATAACAATTGAGATTAAAAATAGGTAACTACCAAGGGATAACATAAAAACAACTCAAAAATTAGGACTAAACAAAACATATCAGTGCAGAATTTTTCCTGAATAGGTTTCACTTATTTTATTTTATATTTTATTTTATTAGTCAAATTTGTATATGCCGCCCGCTCAGGCAGAACCCGACTCAGGGCGGCATCACAACAATTCACAAAAGACATAAAAACAATTATAAAAAATAATTATAAAAAAACCCCCCAACCCACCCCCTTAAAAACCCCCATGTCCCACCCACCCATCCCATCCACTGTACAAAGGAGGAAGAGAAAGTTCTTATACAAGCCAGCAGGCGGGCACCATAGTCCCATTCGGGCCCCACACCTGCCCTGCCAGCCACTTGTATATATCAATGGCCAAAATCCTCTTACATGGAATTATGACTACACATGCTAACAATATCATCAGCTACTTGTTTTTATCACTCATTTAGAGTTTCTTAATCCATAAACAGGTTCGAAGGCTCTCTCAGTATCCCTTTTTATCTGGAAAGCCTTTGAGATCAGTACTGTTGGAGCCAATTTTTTTGGCATTAAAGGCTTCCATCACTGCTCCAGCCCAAGCCTTGGGAGTTTTATTTCTAATTAAAGAAGCCTAGTGATGAGATTTCCTATTAATCAGGGAAAGGGGAGACTTGTTTCACTGGAAAGAGAAAGTACTGTATTGAAAATGTAATTGCCTTTGTGGCATCTAGTTTTCAAACATATAGTGATGTTAGTCTGTTTCAACATGTAAAAATAAAATAAAAACAGAAATATTGTGATAGCTGTAAAGTTTGAATATCAGAGAGTGAATAAAACAAAAACATGTTGTGCCATCTTAAAGACTAAGGTGTAGCCTGAGAATCACTGGCCACCCTTCTGAAGTTTGTTCTGTAAAGGTGGTATGAGTAAATTACATTTTATGACAACTTATTAGTTGTGGCATTTTAAATTTGATAATGTCCCAGAAACCCTTGACTAATATTCAAACCTTTGCAATGGGTGCCCAGCACATGTATATATTTTTTTCTCTGCTGTCTCTCCCTGGATCCTTATCTTGTAATTTTTCTGTTCCAGAATGGCAACTTTCAAGTCTTGTGCAGAGTGCCCAGGTAGATTGAAATGGTCTGAAACAAGTCTCCATGATTTGCCATTCCTGATATCTGATTTATGTCCATTAACTCTTTTGCAGAGAGATTGTCCTGTTTGTCTCATGTAGAGTGCAGAGAGGCATTGTTGTCAAGAGATGGCATAAATCACATTAGCAGAAGAACAAGTAAAACTGCCCTTAATATTGTGTGTGGTGTTGTTGGGTCCAGTAATAGTGTTGCCACAGTAAATGTGGGGGCATAGCTGGCATCTGGGTTTTTAGCAGGGTTTAGTTCCAATCTCTGTTTCATTATTGCGTGGCCTGTTGTGTGTCAATAGTTGCTTGAGGTGTGTGTGTGTGTGTGTGTGTGTGTGTGTGTGTGTGTGTGTGTGTGTGTGTGTGTGTGTGTGTGTGTGTGTGTGTGTGTGTGTGTGTGTGTTCTGTAAGCAAGTACAGGTCTGCCACCAAGAGCTTGGGGGAGTGATGTATTCTTGTCAATAATGTGTTGGAGAACTTTTATTATGCATGTGAGAGGTTTCAGTTGTAGGTTGAATGTGACAACCAGCAGTGGCTCAATTGCTTTCTCTTCTGGGCCTGTCTTGCAGTAGGTTACTTCTGGGTATTCATCTTGGCCGGTTGACGTGTTTAACCATATTGGATGGGTATTGTAGTATGAGAAATGCATTTTGTTGATCCTTGAGCTTGGAGTCTCTGTCTAGTGGGTCTGATTGGATACAGTTTTACCTAGCTATTTCTTTGTCATCATCAAGTAAGCATGTGGGATATTCAATAACTAACAGCCACCAGCCATCAAAAACAACTATCCAGCCATTAGTGCCCATTGATAAAATATATTTTTGTATTAGCTAAACAAAAGATTGCAGAAAGGCTCGTTTTTTTTAATTTATAACTATGAAAGCATTGATCTACAGTAATGATTTTTAAATGATTACATCCAGATTTATATTAAGAAGTCAGAAGTGGCAGAAAACACTGTGTAACACAAAACAAAATATAACTTACCTGAAAAACAATGCATGTCTGCTCTGTAAAGTTTAGAAAATTTATTCTTGTTCTGGAAGCTAAACTATTGCTTGCTTGCTTGCAAAGCTCAGTCTCTTTTTCCATCACCCTTAGTCCAATTTTCCTTCAGCTTTAGCCAATACTTGGCATCCAATCAGAGCTAAAACTAGCATTGCGTACTGAAAAGAATTCAGCAAATGTCAAGCACATTTAGAACTCTTCTGGGGTGAAAAACTCTTTTTTAAATAAGAAGTGTGAGAATGAAGAAGCAAGAACTGATTTCTCGTGTGCACATATTTCAAAGGAAACAAGAGGCTACCATGACTACATCACTCTTGCAACCTACTTTACACAACAGGCTTCTAGTCAGCAGCCATGAATAGTCCACAATTTTTCACTAGAACTTTGTGATACTCAAGACAAGGTATTTTCTCTCTGTGTTAAAACTCGAAGAGCATAGATTCCAAAAGTTGTTTTCTAAGTGTAAAGCAGACATTTTAAAAATGCAGCTGCATTGGACTGCCACAGCCTTGAGAATATTAACAAGGTGTGCCTTTACACCAATCCATCTGGCATGGCCTCTTCCATCTCCATGACCGCTGGGAATCAGAATATTGAAGTGCTCCCTCCTCTGTTCATTTTGCCATTAGGCCTAATATCAAATGGAGTAGATCAGCAGGAATAGGAGAGAAAACAGGTTCCTTTCAGGAAAGAACTAAACAAGCACTAAACAAGAACTCTAGGTAAGGTAGCCATCAAGGTGCCTTGTAGACCTTTTGGAAAGAGAGATACAGCTACCCTAGTCACAAGCCATGCTTAGTGACCAGCCTCTACTGCAGGGTTAACAGTCTCAAGAAGTTTTTGGGTGTTTTTTTTATTTTTACATTTCCATTACTCCCATGGAGAATTTATCTTTTAAATAGGCTGCAAGGGCTCTGATGCAAAGTTTAATACCCCCAAATACCATTTTAAAAAACCTAAAATGGGCTTCAAGACATTTCTGGTTTTGGTTTTTATGGTTTGGGGGAATTTGCATCCACCAAAGAGTAGGTCCTGGACTCACTGAAGATGCCCATCTTTGCTTTGTTTTGAGAGTTAATTTTCCTCAAATGTCTTAATATAAGTAACAATGGCTTAATATAAGTAACAATGGCAGTAGTACATCAACAATTACTCCAGAGTGATTTGCCCAAGCTGATGCAGCCCTGCTGCACTATATTATGTCTGAATTTTGTTCTTTCTTTCTATCTTTCTTTTATGATTATAGCTTCCATAGTATGCTACCATTGGCCATGCTGGTTGGGACTTTTGGGAGATGAAGCTTAAATCATCTGGAGCAAAAATGAAAGAGAAGTCAAAAGAATGTAGAGGCTTGAATTTCTAGAGGGAGCTAAACAGCTAGTCAAATATTTATTGTGAGATTTCTCATTAAAACATGTTGATAATCAAAATAAAGAACAGGTACCTTCCATTGGTATTAGTTTTCTTTGATGTGGGATTACACACAGAGATTACTGTCTGTTTAGATTATGGGATCATCAAGATTCTGTAGGTTAGCAAAATAAGAGGTCACTATGTTCATATAATCTGACAAATTTTCTTGCTTGAATTTGCATTCCAGGAGCACAATAAATAATTCTACCAAACTCTGCAAAATAAATTTGCAGAGCTTGTTAAATTATAATTCAAGGAAAGCACTGATAATATTTATGCTACAAATTTAGTTACATGGTAATTGTGTAGTATATTTGCTTCTGACAAAAAGAACCTTTAAGTCCCACTGGCTTTGAAAAGGAAGTTAAATATCAGTTGTTTTGTCTTTTAAAGTCTGTTTTTGAGATTATTTGGCAACACAGCCACAAACGCATCTTAAAACAATTTTTCAAAAGCTGAAAAAAGATCAGCAAACCACTCACCCTCACTCTCCCCAATATTTAACTGCTTTTGGCTCCAGTGTACTTATTATTGCTAGCTATGTCAAATCTTTTCCCACAGTATTTATAATAGAAAACACAATTCTTTATAAATAGCATTTGTATGTCCCAGTTAAAAGGATAGCTTTAAGGGGAGCGGGTTAATGAGGACGATTCAAAATTATAATTTATACATGCAAAACAACAACAAGGAGGTTTGTGCTGCCTGTGGAGAGAAGCTAAGATTTTCATTTCAAGTATTTGTGCTTGTAATTTTTCTACTAGATGAGAAATTAGAATGTTTCAACAAAAAACCTACACTTTTTGTGATACAGTTACAGTCACCTGTTGGTAACCTGAGATGTTATCTGACTTCCAAAAGGTACTTAAAATGTGTATTGATATACGTAAAGCATTTTGCCTTGAAAAAGATGCTTAGAATGACTTGCAAGAATATGTGAAAAGACATCCTCTACTCTTTTGTTAACAATCTAAAAGAAACAAGAGCAAAAGGAATTGGGAGGAAAGAGGAAAAACCAAAATGTGAGTGTTACTTCTTAATTATAAGATATTTTTCTTCTTTCATGTCCCGATCAAACCCTGGGCTGCCAAAATGAAGCCACTTTCTTCACTTTGTCATTGGCCAAATTTAAGTCCTCATCAGTGCATGTTTCTGGCAGTAATTGGCAGACCAGTAAATAAGCCAGATTCTGTATCTTTCCACATTCACACAGCATTTTGTTGTCTGCCAGCAGCCCCCAATTGTGCATGTTGGTCTTGTATTTAGGGACTCCAACCCTCAGCCTATTCAGGGTCCTCCAGGTGACATAGGGGAGATTGATATCTTCAGCTATATCCATCTTTAATAATGTTCCTTTCCCAGTGAGCTCCTTCCTCCATCTTCTAAATTGGTTTTGCTCTTGGGTACCCTCAAGAATGTTTGTTCCTGCCATAAAGCTCTTCCTGGATCTGAGCCGGCAGACATGAGGCTCATATCCATTCAGAGGATGTTGAGGGTCATTCTTTTGTGTATTTCTCTTGGTGTCCACTCCTACTTCCCTCCTGATCTTGGGTGGAGCGATACCAACAAGAGGGTATATTTTTCTCAACTGGTGTAGGTTTGAGGTATCCTGTCACCATACACATAGTTTCATTAACAGCGATGTCAACTTGTTGTGCATGTGTGGATGCGCTCCTTACTGGAGCAGCATAATCTCCTGCAGAGACACTCAGGGCTGAAGTGTATGTATGCAGCATGGATGTTTAAGTTCCCCATTTTTAATTTGCGAGTTTCCTGTTGATGTGTTTTTTTGTACTAACTTTGGCTTTGGTATTCAGGCAGTGTTGCTTAAAAGAGCGTGTCCTGTTATGCGTCACATCAAGGTATTTGGGTGCTGAACAATGCTGCAACCGGTTACCTTGCCATGTAACATCCAATTCAATCCTTGCCTCTCAGTTTTATAAGATGATACCGTCAAATGCAGAGCAGGCTGGCCTATTGCTGCAAGGCTGCTCACAGTTCAGAAAGAAACTACGTGAGACTTACAAGGAATGACCTTGTGAATCAACATTCTCTTTCCAAAAAGTAAGTTGGCCAGAGGGAGGATGGTCCTCCTCTTAAAGAGCTGTCTTCCTGTTTGCTGATGCATACCTTCCTTTTTCTGATGATATAAAAGTGGCCATCTCCCCCCTCACTCTGCACATTTCTCATGCCAAGCAAACACAACAGAGTGTGTGGTTGGTAAATATGACTGATCAGCCATCCTTCCTTTTTTTAAAAGTAAAATGGCTTGGAATGGGGATGTCATTTTGTAAGAAAAGACACAAAATATGCACACTGAAATAATTACTGACAAATGGCAGGAAAGATATGGCATGGTATGTCAGTAGCAGCAGATGTGAGGTTAATCCCAAGAGAGTACATTTTGAAAAAACTGTTCAGGCCATTAGTCTGAAATAGCTTAATGTTGGTTAGCTAAATATTTCAACAAAACCACAGTGACCTTTTCAATAAACCATAGAAAATCGGAACCACAGAACATTTCAAAGAGTTATTAAACTTTATACTGTATTTATTTAATCTTATACAATATGGTGAGCAGTAGTATATTTTCACTTAAATTATTATAATAATAATGTCTAATTGTGATGGTATTTGGCTATATTAGTTTAAATTAACATATGGAAATTTAATGCAAGTAGGTTCTTTTTTTGTGTGAATAATGTCTTCCCTTTTGTTGTATCTTGTCCTCCGAGTCCTACATATTGGTGATGGAGCAGTTGTCACCCTTCCAAAAAGACAGATCACTCACTTGTGTGAGCAGGGCCAGGAGGAATGGCCCAGCACAGCTGTTGAGAGCAA
This sequence comes from Bradypodion ventrale, assembly GCA_035047345.1. Classification (NCBI taxonomy): domain Eukaryota; kingdom Metazoa; phylum Chordata; class Lepidosauria; order Squamata; family Chamaeleonidae; genus Bradypodion; species Bradypodion ventrale. Next base: position 162,112,546 of record JAWDJE010000005.1, on the reverse strand, counting down.
AGACATATCCATTAACTCACTCACTCATTTATTTATATTATTTATATGCTTCCCTGCCCAAAAGGGGACCCAAGTGCCTCACAACAAGTAAAATTGTGAGTTTTTAGCTCAAGTCGCTAAGACGCTGACTGGGAAGCGGAAGGTCAGCAGTTCGATTCCCGAGTACTGCAGGACGGAAATGAGCTCCCGTCTTCATCCTAGCTCCTGCCAACCTAGCAGTTCGAAAGCAAGAAATTGCAAGTAGATAAATAGGGACCACTTCGGTGGGAAGGTAACAGCGTTCCGTGCGCTCCGGTGTCTAGTCATGCCTGCCACATGACCACGGAAACGTCTGCAGAAGCAGACAGCGCTGGCTCTTTGGCATAGAAACAGAGATGAGCACTGCACCCTAGAGTCGGATACGACTGGCTTTCGAGCAAGGGAAACCTTTACCTTTACCTTAACAGTTTTAAAATACAGTACAACCATTATATTACCAAACAATTAAACCTATAACAAAATATAAACCAAAATTAAAAACATTTTTGAAAGACTGGGGGGGATAAAAATCTGTCAGTAAATAACCAGAACATTCCTCAGATCCTTACTGCTTAAAAACCTGCCTGAAGTGGAAGATAATAAAAGGACAAGAGGTGGGGGAAACCTGGCTTCTTGGGGCAGCACATGTCAAAACCTGGGAGCAAACACTGAGAAAGTCTTTGCTCATGTTCTCTCTAAATGAGCTTCCTCAGAAGATCTTAAGATCCAAGAAAGCTCATATGGGGTGATAGGGAGATATCAAAGAAAACAGCTTTCAGAAGTATTTTAAAATTACTTTATAGATAGTGAATTTAAGGTGCATTTTATGTTCCTTCTAAGATTTCTACTTTGAAGAACTCATGCCGAGTAATGCGGGGTATAAATTAAATGAACATAAACATCTCTGCTTATGACCAGGAAGCCTATACAAGACCTTTATGTTTCCTCTCTACTCTGGGAGAAAGTGAAGAAAATGACCAAAGGACAGAAATCCTTGATTCCAGTAGAAGTATGCTATAACAAGAGTTGCATATGGGATATAGACATACACATAAAATGAGAAAAGAGTCCCAAGTCCATCCAGGAAAAAGAAGCCTTGGAATCTTTTTTTGGCAAGAATACTCATAGCAAAGGCAGGTTGGCATGAGTCCAATTGGGAGAAAATTGGCAGCAATTAAAACTACCATCTGTTCATTGCATATTGAAAGAAAGAGGAAAGATTTAAGCAAAACATGACTACAGATAAAGATGTGATTTGTGGAGAATGCAGTAATTTACTAGTTATTACTCAACATTATGAGACAAGAATGTGTTTGCATGGGCAGGAATAACAAGTTAAGCACAGTCAAAGAAATGAGAACTGGTTATCCACAGTAGATGCTGTTATTTTGATCAGATTATTTTGCTATATAGTCACCAGCTGTTATGTTACTGTGGACATAATATGAAAATAGTTGGTGAGACTCAACTAAATGATTCTTGTTTCACCAAATTCTTTTCAACCTGCATTTGTTTCACCAAAAAGACCTAAACCTCTCCTGCTTGAGTTATACTGTATTAACTCTACCCTGTGAAAGGATCTAGGCTGCTCTTGTAATATTGTTTTCTGCTTCACTTCTTGCTCTACCTCTGAAAGGAAATGTCCCACAATATCTGGGGTAACATACCACAAATATTTCAAACTCCAGTGAAGGGAATCAGAAAAAATGGGATTACCATGAAATCAGTGGTGGGCTTCAGTAGGTTCGCACCAGTTTGCCAGAACTGGTAGCAGAAATTCTGGCTGGCCCCACCCATCCAAGTTTTGAAATAAAGTAGTCTAATTCAGGTGCAATGCTGGGTTTCCCCCCGTGGACACTCCCACCATACCACTCCCACAGAGTAGGTAGTAAAAAAAAATTGAATCCTACCACTGGACAGGCATGACTAGATCGCCTACCCAGTCACATGGCCACACCCACAGAGTAGGCCATGCCCACAAAGTAGGCCACACCCACAGTGTGGCAGTAATTTATTCATTTTTTAGCCCACCACTGCATGAAATTATGAAGCTTCTCATCCTTACAAAAATAGTTGTTTCAGAACTTGCTGGTCCCAGCTTTGCGATCTTTCACAGCTGAAGGATACTGGAGAAACTGTGTCAATAATGAGAACAATGACAACGATAATAACAGTTATGACGATTGGTTGGACAAGGTGAAAGATGTTGCCCAAGTCTTTACATCAAGGTGTTTGTGAGCCATCTAACTGCCAATTAGAAAACCTAGTACCATCTGAAAAGAGGAAGGGATAAATTTAGATGTTACAGGTGAAACTCAGAAAATTAGAATATCATGCAAATGTTCATTCAGTTCAGTAATGCAACTTAAAAGGTGAAACAAATATATGAGATAGAAGACTCATTACATGCAAAGCGAGATAGTTCAAGCCTTACTTTGTTATAATATTGATGCTTATGGCTTACAGTTTATGAAAACCCCACCCACCCCAATCTCATGTACCCCATAATCATCACATAATCTCATGCATGCTGTACGCCATGATCATCACAATTATAACAAATCAAGGGATGACATCTCTCACTTTGCATGTAGTGAGTCTATCTCATATATGTGTTTCACCTTTTAAGTGAAATGAATGAACATTTGCACGATATTCTAATTTTCCGAGTTTCATCTGTATTTTTGTGAAAGTTATGAAGTTCAAGAAGCTACAGGTCCTGATAGGTGGAAACTCCTAGAAGGTTGGATGATGGATATAAAGTCAAAAAAGGAAGAGGATCCCTTGATGCTAGTTGCCCAGTATTAAATTCATACCTGCTGTGGCATACGAATTCTTCTACGGATTTGGAAAGTCTCCCTGGAACAATCTAAAAACTCAGAATGTGTGAGAAAAGCCTGGTAGGAAGATTTCCTCAGTCACAGTACATTTGCCTGCCTGGCACTCTCCTACACCAAGAATATCTTTAAATAGTGGGGTTCAGTGTCTTATGTGGTTTTATCTGTCCAGGTTAGGTTCTCCACACCACATCACTTTTGAAATGCAAGAAATAACTTGGAAAAGGTGTTGTGGTCCAAAAAAACCAACTTTCTAAGGTGGTTGATTAGTGATTAAGGTACTGAACTTGAAAACTGGAAGGTCGGAGTTCGAGATCCAAGAAACTGGAGGTTTGCCAGGTCAGCAGTTTGGGACCTAAGTGCTGCATGACAGAGTGAGCTCCCATCTCTGTCCCGGCTCCTGCCAACCTAGCAATTTGAAAGCAAGAAATTGCAAGGAGATAAATAGGTACCACTTTGGTGGGAGGGTAAACAGCATTCTGTGCATTCCGATATCTAGGCATGCCTGCCACATGTCCATGAAAATGTCTGCAAATGCAGATAGCGCAGATGAGCACTGAACCCTAGAGTTAGATACAACTGGCTTTCGAGCAAGGGTGACCTTTAAGGCTCTAATATAAAATAGTGGCTTACTGTCAGTCATGCCAGTAGTCCAGGTCAGATCTGTTCTCACTGACACTATTTGAGAAACTTTTAATTGAAAATGCTATTGACTGAAATGCTCTCCCACAAAACATTTTAAAATGTTGCATTCCTATTTACAATATCTGATGTTCAAATCTTGATGGTTTTAAGCTTTTGGGAACATTCCCCCAACTGTTTCCTAATGCAGGCTCTTTTTCCTTGAGATTACAGGGTAAAACCTACAGTGAGGTCTGAAGGGCAGGCCCCTAGAACAGTGGTGGTGAACCTATGGCATGTGTGCCAGATGTGACACTCAGAGCCCTCTCTGTGGGCACCCATGCAGTCACCCCAGCACAGAGTTTGCCCCACCACTCTGCCCAGCAGATGAATGGGAATGCTTCCTCCCCCCTCAGCACAGAGTTCGTCCCGCCCTTCTGCCCAGCAGCCCAATGGGAGCACTTCCTCACTCTCCCCAGCACAGAGTTCACTTTAACCAGCAATCCAATGGGAGCATTTTCTTCCTCCCCTGTTGCTGTGTTGGCACTTTGCAATAAATAAGTGGGTTTTGGGTTGCATTTTGGGCACCTGGTCTCTAAAAGGTCTGCCATTACTGCCTTGGGATATCATAGGAGGTGGGCTATTGTCACAACATGATGTCCCTACGTAACAACTGCAGAATAATGCATGGGTGTGCTTGGGAGGGGCAATGTAGAGTTTCGGCCTCCATATTAAACAAATGTTACTATAAGTCTTGGCACCAGCTGGGAATCTGTGACAATCAATATGCAGGCTTTAAAGACAGATGCACCCAAGGCCCACATAAGACTTGCTCTTCTTTCCATTTTGTTTGCTTTGAGATCTGTCACATCAGCTGAAGAACCGCGGAATCATAGAAATTCTCTTCAGCGAACACCCAACTAAGATCTGGTAACCCTGCTCCTCATACAGAAGGAGGCATGCCGCCATGACTAGAGCCTGGATTATATACATATGTACACTATTCAGGGTCAACGAAGATGCTCTAGGGTAGGGTAAACCCCATGTGGCTTCCAGAAACATTTTTATAGCCACTAAGGCCACCCCTGAGTTCTCCTCATTACAAACAAATTTTTTAAAAGTTGACAAAAAAATCCTTGTTTCTACTGCTGGAGGCATTTTTATATTGAGAGACTTAAAGGTACAAAGTAAAGGTCTCCCTTCCTTGAAAGCCAGTCGTAGCCATTTTAGGGTGCAGTGCTTAATTCCATTTACAGCCAATGAGCCAGCACTGTCTGCATCTGCAGATGTTTCCATGGTCATGTTGCAGGCATGACTAGACACCGGCGTGCATGGAACCCTGTTACCTTTCCAAGTGGTACCTATTTTTCTACTTGCAATTTCTTGCTTATGAACTGCTAGTTGGCAGGAGCTGGGACTGAGACGGGAGCTCACTCTGTCATGAAGCACTCGGGTCTTGAACTGCTGATCTTCCAGTCTGTTGTGCAGCACTCACATCTCAAACTGCTGACCTGGCAAACTTCCAGTTGCCATGCTCGGCATCTTAACCACTAAGCCACTGTAGTCCCTAATATCAAAAGATTTAGGCCTAACCCAATTTCAAAAAAAAAGGGGGGGGAAGAAACGGTAAATGCTTCACCAGGCACTTCCTGTTTATATATTCTTTTAACAATGACAGACAATGGTAATTTATGCTTCTGATTCAGCTGAGCAAAAATTTAACCTCCAAGCCTGCTAAAATCTTTCTTCCCTAAATCTAGGTATCCAGAGGCTATTAGAAAGAGCTAGGAAACACAATAAAGATTTTGCTTGAAGAAAATCTACAGCTACAGTTTCAGAGTGGAGTCTAAACCTAGCTGTCATGGACAGCATGGCAAGTATATACTTGGTGGGCTGAAATGCAATTAGAATTACAAGGGAGTAAAGATGGTGACTGCAGCAATGAATTAAAAAGACGCTTACTTCTTGGTAGGCAAGCTATGGCAAACCTAGGCAGCATAATAAAAAGTAGAGACATCACTCTGCCAACAAAAGTCCACATAGTCCAAGCAATTGTCTTCCCAATAGTAATGTATGGCTGTGAGAGCTGGACCATAAAGAAGGCTGAGCACAGAAGAATAGATGCCTTTGAGCTGTGGTGCTGAAGGAGACCCTTGAGAGTCCAGAAGAATAGATGCCTTTGCTGAGCACAGAAGAATAGATGCCTTTGAGCTGTGGTGCTGAAGGAGACCCTTGAGAGTCCCCTGGACTGCAAGGAGATCAAATCAGTCAATCCTGAAGGAAATCAACCCTGACTGCTCCTTGGAAGGACAGTTACTGAAGGTGAAGCTCAAGTACTTTGGTCACTGAATGAGAAGAGAGGACTCACTGGAGAAGGCCCTGATGCTGGGAAAGATCGAAGGCAAAAGGCAAGGGGCGGCGGCAGAGGATGAGATGGCTAGACAGCATTGTTGATGTGGTGGGCGTAGATCTGGGCAGACTCCAGAGGATGGCAGATGACAGAAAAGCCTGGCATTCGGTGGTCCATGGGGTCACAAAGAGGCAGATTCGACTGTGTGACTGAACAATAACAACAAGCATGGCTTAAACTTGAAATAAGCTGTGTTCTGAAAGGGTGGTGCCTTTGTTGAAGATTTATCAGATCAATCTCTCATCCTTCCCTTATGATCTAGCTACAGAGAGGAATACATATACCCCTAATGGAGGGTAGCATACTATGCTTATTAATTACAATGGAATAATAAAGAGAGGATGGAGTTTTGGTGATGTTTTAATGGGTACATATGTGGAACAAGGAGACATAAAATGAGGGGGCAGGGAAGGGAAAGAGTGAAACAAATTGGTAGAAAGAGAGATGATTTAAGGAAAACAGGCAAGACAAAAGAAAAACATGCATATTTCTGTTGTTTCTCTTCCAAAAGAAAAATGAAAGTATTTATTAAGGGTGCATCATGTGTGCCAAAACAGCTACATTCATTTATGTTTAACATAGACACATCAGCATATACACTTGTTGATGTAAACGGTTAGCAGAGTGGTATGCAGTGGCCAGCAAGAGGTTTGCACATGGCAAGGTAGTCCCTTGTGAGAAAAACAGGCAGACATATCTTTGTGCAGAAGAAAAACTCAACATAGGTTTACTCAGGAAGTAAAAAGATGCAAGTATATACAGTACAACAACTGTAACACAAAACATATATATTCTCTTGGCTGCTCAATTGACCTCACTGAGACAGTTCAGTTGTGCTATATACAAGTCCATACAGTTCAGTAGCAGTCCAGTCCAGCAGGGTAAATGCAAGCTGTCATTACAGACAAAGCCAAAGAGTTCTGCAGCTTCTGTCCTCCTGGTGGAGGCTTACCCCAAGTAGTCCTTTATTGTCCAGCAAGCACAGATGGCATATCAGGCAAAAGCCATCATCTGGATCAGTGCAAAGATTCAGTCCTTGTAGCAGGTTCTGGAAGACGCAGGGATCTTTATCCAGACTGTCAGCAGAACAAGTTGAGCATTGTAGCTGGAAGTCTGCAATCCTGCTCTGGCCTAAATACACTGGCTCACAGAGCACATCAGGGAAAAGTCCCAGCACCTGTGTACCCCTGCAGTAGGGTCTTAAAGGCATCACAGACACAATATGCCTTGCAACCAGTTAGGGTATGAGGCGAAGACTTACATCTCCTAACACACTTGCTTTTTTCCAACTCGAGATCTTTCAGGTGTTTGTCTACTGAAGGTATGATACAAACTGCATATCCACTACTGTGCCCAAATCTTTCAAAAGAAACAAGTCTGCTGCTGGCTTTTGGTGAGGTAGCCCACCAGTGAAAACACAGCTGTAACTAGCATCACATTTTTAGGCCTAAAATATCTTTAAAATTATAGAGTAATCTTCCTAGGTCTGCATTGCACACACACACACGCACGCGCGCACGCACACACACACACACACACCGTGCAATCATTCTAAGTGTTATTGTTCTTGCAGCTTTCAAGTGACAGCTGAAATCAGCTATAACTGTTCAGTGAACAGTAAAACAACAGAGTATAGTTCATAGTGGCTGAGGTATACTTTTCCAAGAATTTGCCATATTAACAATAGGGGGGTGATTCTAAGATAGCACTTAGGTGCTTAATAGCTTTTTTCCCCAAAGAACTGAGTTGAAACAACAAAATTTCAGTCAATGCCTCATAACACAAAGTTAATTTGTAACTAAAATAGCTTTTAAGTTGGGGGAGGGGTTAAAAGGTAAAGGTAAAGGTTTCCCTGCCTTGCTCGAAAGCCAGTTGTATCTGACTATAGGGTTCAGTGTTCATCGCTGTTTCAAAGCCGAAGAGCCAGCGCTGTCTGCTTCTACAGATGTTTCTGTGGTCATGTGGCAGGCATGACTAGACACCGGAGCGGACGGAATGCTGTTTACCTTCCCACCAAAGTGGTCCCTATTTATCTACTTGCAGTTTCTTGCTTTCAAACTGCTAGGTTGGCAGGAGCTGGGACAAAGACGGGAGCTCATTCCATCCTGCAGTACTCGGGAATCGAACTGCTGACCTCCCGCCTTCCAATCAGCGTCTTACCACTTGAGCTACTGCAATTTAAAGTACTGAACTCCAGTATTTATGTCAGATTTAAATTGGCTACTATCCATAAAAGATGGACTCTGATACTAACTTAGCTAGAAGAAATAATTGGGCAAATCTAAATCCATTCATCACCATTATGTTCCTAAATCTTTGAGAACATGTCCCTCTGGGGTGAGCCAGCTGGAAGATATGGCTAATTAGTTCATTATCCTTTCGAATCTGGATTTTATGTCCCTTTTGGATATGAAATAGAATGAGTAGCTGTTGGAAAAGCATCGTAATTGACAGACACATGGGGGCAAAGGATGAGGATAGACTGTTTTTTGATGATGGGACTCCCAAGAGTGCCCTGCACAGTATTAGTGCTAAGCTACTGCAGACGCAGACAGCACTGGCTCTTTGGTTGTAAACAGAGATGAGCACTGAACCCTAGAGTCAGATACGACTGGCTTTCGAGCAAGGGCGACCTTACTGCTGTCTACTTTAGTAATATTGCTGCTAGAGCTCTGTCATTTGCTGTGACTAACACTGAATATGTATTTATGTGCACAAGGTGTGCTCATAACTGCAAATTCAGTGTAACTGCACATATATAATGTTGATTTGTGAGATTGTTTAAAATTAATGAGAGACTATTCATCTCGACTTTCCCCACTTCAACTCAGTTTTCATTGTTGTGTTTCAACCTTCCTGTTACCAGGGCAGCAAATGGACATCTTTTGTAATCCCTTCCCCTTCACATTGCACCATGGTTCTCTCTTTAAAAAAAAAAAAAACTACACACAAGGAGTGCTATAGAGAAAACAGCACCAGCCCCCCTCCCCCATTCTAGCTCCTGACCCCAAATATTGTTTCTGCTTGACATTTAAACTGCTTTATCTTTGCCTGGAGATATTACAGAGGGATGCAAAGCCGCTGCCAAAAAAAAACTTGAAATATTCAGCTTCTATGTGTAGAAGGAGGGGAGCTGGTATCATCTTGACCCTTCATTTCAGGAAGCAAGATGTTTGGGGATAGCCCTGACTGCATCTTCAGTAGCTGCTTTCCCACTGGGGGTTTCTAGGAAAAGCCTTGCTAAGCCATTTACTATTAGTCAGGAGCCCATGCATATACTTAAAAGGGAAAACAACCCCTTGTCACAGCAGCAACAAAATACAACTAACAAATAACACAACAGACAGAAGAATTCCGCATGGACCACTGAATGGTTGCATTTTTTTTCCTATATAGAGTCTTTCTGTTACCAAGCACAAGCAGAGATAATCATCATGCCCTATCATTCGTCACATAACATCAGCTGCACAGAATGAGATGTCACCCAGAGTCTCAGAAACAATGTTGTCATCATAACAAAAGAGGCTAACCAAGGAAGAGCTATTGCAATTATGAACAAGCTGGACTACACTCAACAGTTTGAAAGACAACTTTCCAATATCTTATTCTGCAAACCTTCATCTTCAGATCCCTCCAAGGAATACCATAAATACCATGGAAAGCCCTTAAGACTTCCCTATAGAACTAGAGTTAAAGTACCGTATTTTCCGGCGTATAAGACGACTGGGCGTATAAGATGACCCCCAACTTTTCCAGTTAAAATATAGAGTTTGGAATATACTTGCCGTATAAGACTACCTCTCTTCCAATGCACACCAAATAAAAATTAACCCACACTCAACCCGAAGACGTGCAGCCAAATGGGCAGGTTCTGGTGGAGAGCCAATCCATGCTCAAGTTCTCCTCGAGGTACAGGAAGATGTGTGCAGCTTGCTTCCCCTTGCTTTATACTCCCCACATAGAGCAGGGACTCGGCCGCGGCACCCCCCCACCATATGCGCCGGACATATGAAGCAAGGGGAAACAAGCTGCAGTTAAGTACCTGTCCTATAAGACGACCCCCAACTTTCGCACAGATTTTTTGGGGTTAAAAAGTAGTCTTATACGCCAGAAAATACAGTACTTCCTCTTCCGTGTCTAGGCCAGATGTGAAACTACCAAAATGAAGCCAGCTTTGGTGAATTCATCCTTCAGTTCCTTTTGCTTGATCTAGGGCAGTGATGGTGAACCTTTTAGAGACTGAGTGCCCAAACTGCAACCCAAAACCCTCCCTCCCTCCGCCTGCTATCTCCTGGATGGTATTTCAGCCTATGGGGCATGCGGTGAGCCTCCCCTCTTGCCTTCCCATTGGAGAAGCATGGGTAGGGAAGCAGTGATGCCAATGGGACCAGCGGCCCAAGGCGGGACAGGGTGGGTCTTTATTTATTTATTTATTTATTTAGTTTATTTATACCCCGCCCTATCTGCAGATCTAAATATAGTAAATAAAAATCCTGAACTACATAATACTGTGTATGTAATTCTATAGCACATTACCAGAGCTGTCTACTAAAGGCCACTGTCTTCAATATAAAATATAAGGTTCACTATTATCAGTGATTTCAGTTATCCACAGGTCTCAATACATATCCCCTGCAGATATGGGGACGGATGGACCTTTATTACCAGTATGCTTGTGCTAACAAGCTTTTTTGCAAGTATTACTTTCTGTACCACATTTAATTCTATCTGGCCAGTATACATATAATCCTGCAGCTTAAATAATGAATACTACAAATGTCTTGAACTGCACTACATCAGGCCAAATAAAACTTATTAATTTTAGAGGTACCACAGGATGTTTTCACAAAATGATCCCCAATATCAGAACATACTCTTTGCAACATTGATTTGCACATACAGTCAACCCTCACATAACAACGCATTCGGATAGCATCATTTTCGCTTAACAACGTGTCGTTATGCACCACGTGCCCCCCCACATAACGTTTTTAGTGTCGTTGTCCAGACAACAATGCTAAAATAACTGGACAACAATGCTAAAAACATTGTTATGCGGGAAACTCCATAACCAAGTAACGTCGTTATGCAAGGGTCTATTGTAAATCTCAATGTCAACTTCTCAAAAAGACTCTGAAATAGATTTGTTTTTAAAAACTGAAGAAAGTTCTGGTGGTGCCTGGATTTAATTTGTGGCACTTATCTGGCAGCATTGTTTATGTAAAAAGCCTTTGGCAGGTCTTCAGGAGGGTGGAAATTTGACCCTGAACCCACTGACATTGCCTGTATCTACCATGAAATAATCCAAGGGAAACAAAATAATAGAACATGTTATTTTGTTCAAAACTATTCATGACTAGGAGAAAATCAAAGTAAATGTTATGTTTCCAGTGACTGCTGGAACACATCAGCACTCCTTACACGCTACATAGGGGTTACAATTTTACAGGCTGGAAATCTGTGGAACACATTCCTTATTTTACTCTTACAAATATTTCCTTCTGCTTAGTTTTCTTTTATTTAAATGTTTGAAGGTGGTAGACTATGTAATAATCAGCTATGAGTCCCTCTACATTCTTTGTCCAGGCCTTCTTAAGTATGATTCTGATAGCCAATATAGAAATTGAATAGACTGCCTAATTGGAAACAAACAAAGCAAACAAAAAGAAGAATGAACTGTGGGATAGACTATGAGCTATTAATACCAAACATATGAATTAAGATGGAAAAGAACATTAAAGTAGCCATTGTGGAAGAATATAATCTAAATTATACATAGAAAGAGCCTCCTTGAAGATAGTGGTACTGCATTTTTGAACCACAATCTGGCATTCCCTGGAAATGGCAACCATGTGTTGCTGGCTAATCTTTCTCAAACTAGGTCAAGCGAAAGGAACTGCAGTATTAACTCATCAAAAGGTGCCTTCATTTTGGCAGTTTCACATCTGGCCTAGACACAAGAGAAGAATCTAAATGACATTTAACTTGAAATAATGTAAACAACACATTTCCTAACTCAGTTGAACAGATTAACTGTGAATTGAAACCAGAAATATTATTGGTAACGGATGCAAACAGACTATTGTTGCATTTTTTTAAAAAAAATCTAAGGTCCAAGAGGTCACCCAAGTGGAATGTTGAGATGATTATGGAGAAATGCAACTGTTAGCCTCTGATGATGTACTTCCTCTGTGATGGCCAAACAAAGGAGTGGGCTGTGGGATAGACTGTGAACTCTCAGATAGTTGTGGATCCCAAGTGGCAGGGTGACGTCCATCTAGCGGACTGCTGCAGTGATTGCAGATTGCAGGATGTGATGAAAATAAATGAACTTTGCCCTCTCACTTGATACAACTTTCACATGGTTAATGACAAACAAGAAGCTAACGGTAAGTCTCAGAAGGAACTCCACCACCCCTCCTAAATTTTACTTTTCTGCAACTTGTATGTAAGGATAAAAAGAACTGTTGTAACAATCAAAAGAGACAACAAGAGATGTTTTCTGTAAGAGCCAAGAAATCAAAGGGAAAGACAAATTTAGATTAGGCATTTTGAAATATAAACAAGGCAATATATTAAGATAAAATAAATAGAAGATGAAAATTATATACTGAAGACATACACAGAAGAAATGCATGGAAGACAGTGGCCTCTAGTAGCCAGCTCTGGTAATGTGCCATAAAATTCATATATTCTAAGAAGAATCTTTTGGTGAAAAATCTGTAGTGAAATAAACGGTGGTCGCAAAGTTATTGGAAAAAATAATTTGCCAAGAATAGATAGGATAGTAATAGAATTATAGCAAGAATATGCCAACAAATATGGTCATCAAAATGATGGCCCATAGGCAAAACATATTCAAAAAATTCCAGTAGAAATCATATTGCAAATATATGTTGGTTGCTGGAGCATGCATGAAAGGAGCCTCATTCGGGCATCCCCTGAGCAGAGTTTCTCCAGCAAATATCCATTCAACCCAGAATAATTTCTGACACAAAAATATGATTATTACAAAAAGGTTCAGAAAAAAAATCTGTGTTTCATTGATTACAGTAAAGCCTTTGAGTATGTGGATCATGAAAAATTATTGATCATTACAAAATAAATGGATGTGCCATGACATTTACGTCTCCTGGTGTGTAACCTCTACTCTAGACAAGAAGTAGACAGCATATGGAGAAACAAAATAGTCTCCAATTGGTAAAGAGATGAAATATGTGCCTGTTTTCTCTTCCAAACTGTTCAGTCTTTATGCAGAATATTTCATGCAGAAAGATGGATTAAATTCACAAAGAGAAGAAATGGACACTGACAGAATAATATCAATAATTTAAGGCAAGTAGACAATATCCTATTAGCGGCAGAAAAATGCAATGACTTTTAAAAACTACTTAAAATTTTAAAGAAGTGGAAAAATCAGGATCACAGCTGAATATTAATAAAATATAATGACTACAGAAGAACTACATTATTTTAATGTTGAAAAGGAAGAAATGAGGTTGTTCATAATTTTTCCATCAGCCCCTCCCCCGTCCCACCAAAAGAAGATTGAAACTCAGAACTTTAGTTATGAAGGGACAAGTAAATGTCCTTATTTGTAAGGAGATATTGCTGAAAACCAAGGCCGAGATAACCTTTATAGTAGACCCTCGCATAACGACGTTACTTGGTTCCCCAAGTAGCGTTGCTAAGCGATTTTTGTTGTTATGCGGGTTTCTATGGAGTTTCCCACATAACGATATTTTGTCCAGATAATGACGGTTATTTTAGCATTGTTGTCCGGACAACAACACTAAAAACATGTGGTGCATAATGATGCGTTATTAAGTGAAAATGATGCTATCCGAACGTGTTGTTATGTGAGGATTGACTGTACTACAATTTTCTCAAAAACTATGTATAGATGCAAATGTTGGGCTGTCAGTGAAAAACCTGATTAATTCAAAATGTAGTATTGAAGGAGAGTTTTATGGATGCCATGGATGGCTAGAAAGACAAATAATAAGCTAAATTTTCACTGTAAGGTAAAATGACTAGACGTAGGCTATGTGCTCTGGGCATAAAAAAAGAGAAGGCCAGACTAACTGAAAAATGCAAAAAAAGGTAACTTCTTAGGATATCTTATGAATTATGGCTGTTTTTTAAAATTAAGAAAAATTCTTTAGTCATCACATTTGAGATCCCCAAGATACAAAGTACAAAATGACTACAGGGAGTCTTTTCTCCTACAGAAAGCACACAAACTTCTTTTTGTTTGTTTGTGTGCAAATATGACACTACATTAATAAAAAAATTATTGAAGTATAAATCATGGTTTACATATATATTTATAGGCTATTTTTATCTTTTTATACTATGTACTATTTATGTACTATGTTTTGTAATCATCTCTTTTCCATGTGGATGACTGATATTGATTCATGGGTTTTCTTTCTTTTTGGATAGCTATTTAAAAAAAAAGCCCAATAATCAAGGGCTGTTGTTTTTCAAATATCCACACTACTTAAAGATAAGCTCAGAAAAGAGAGCTATAGTGTTTTATTTACAAACAGAGCAACTATTCATTTTGCATACTCTATGCATGTTGACCTAGTGGAAAGATAACAACTCTTACCAACAATAACATCTTCCAGCACTTACCTTTGGCACTTGGATGAGGGATGGTCTAGGTATATATGTATGAACTGTGACTGTATCATGGTCTGGTGCTTCAGGAGGAAATATAGCCAAAGATATAGGTAGGTCTGTGCCATGATTGCTTAAATTGCTATTTGAAGTTATTCTGCCATTTTTTTCTCTGCGAAGCCTGTGTGGAAAGAGCTCTTCTCTGACCCGGGCCACATGGGAGCTCAAGAAGTTGGTAGCTTTTGCAGTTGGCTGCCCACATATTGTGGAATTCTTCTCTCCGTTCTGTACTTCACTGGTGGCTAGGCAGTTTGGCTCCTGGGAAGGAAAAGAAGTGTTTTCCCTCACACTTCCAAAGCAAGTGAGAAACGCCGAACAAGGAAACAGATGCATCATGAAGAATACAAGGACGCCGTGGCTATTGGTTATCCCATATTTGGAATTATTATTCTTATTGTGGAACCATCATACGGTAGAGAAGTAGGGAGGGGAAAAACAAAATATCCCAAAGATGTCAGCAGTCTTCTTATGGTGACAATACCATTATCTGAGGTCCAGAATATTCCATGGCTTTGGAGGCTGGAGAACTAGTTTCCTCAGGTTTCCAGTGGAGACGGACAATGGATGCCCTTTGTTCTCCTTTGGACAGAAGAGGCACAGGTGCGTGAAAAATGTTTTGAGATGGATTCACGCTCTTCAACAGATCTGTCAGCTACTCAACAAAAAGCTGTCACAAATGTTCCATCTCCACAACAAGCTACAGTTACAATTCGAGGCTAAACAAATGCTTCTTGGTGAGGTAGTACTAAGTCAATAGCGTCGTAGCCTCAAGTTACTTGGCTGAAGTGGACAAAAAAGAAAATGTAGCCTGATCTGCCCAGCTATAATAGTATCAATGTGTGTTATCAGTGACATCATAACAATAGCATAAGTGGCTCTAGTTACATGACTCAGATATTTATTAGCAAAAACCCTCAAACTGAAATCTATCATTAATGGAGTTCAAAAAATAATTTTTTAAAACCTCTGCTGTGCTATCAATTCAACTGAGGAGGCAAGACTTTGAACAAGAAAGTAGAGATTAGCACTACTACCTCAGTTTTATCTTATCAAATTATTCTTACAGTGTATATATGTGAGTGCTTGGTTTTTAGAAGTTCTCTTTTATGTTCCAAGTAGACTATGAATAATATGCTGTTTGATTTTTTTAAAAAAAAATGAATCCATTTACATCGTTTTAGACTGAGTTTGCTTTTGTAGAGATTGAGCTAAAAGACAATTATCATTTAAATGTAGGATGAGCTTCCACTAGGTTGGTATCTGGGGAACTTGTGAAAGTTCTGCTTCATGTAAGATAAAACATGCATATCTTCTTTCACCCAGTTCTCTATTCAAATACAGTAAAACCCCGGGTTACGACGGAGGTCCATTCCAACAGCCTACGTTGTAACCTGAAAAAATTGTAACCCAAAACATCCGTAGGGATGCAATGAATTTTTTTTAAAATCTCCTGAATTGATCATTGTAAACCAAAACAAATACATTAAAAATTTGTAAACCATGATGGCATTTCTATAGGATCTGCTGTTGTAAACTGGAGCAAACCTAAACCGAGGCGGTTGTAACCTGGGGTTTTACTGTATATTATATACCAGAAAATGGACTCTAATTATTTTATAGATTTGTATCCTTTTTTTGAAAAGAGTCTCTTACAGTACTCATGGTGTACTTGAATTTTAGCAGAACTATTAACATCTCCATATGTAAATCAAGAACAGTGAAACTCTATGCCAGGAGTTCTCAACTTTTTAAGACGGGGGCCAGGTCACGCTCCCTCAGACAGCTTCAGGGGCTGAATGGCCATTTTGCCCTTCCACCACCACATGACACTTCCTGGTGTGGTGGAGGTGGTAGGGGGTCACATGAAATGGTTCCGTGGGCCGCATTCAGCCAACAGCCCACAAGTTGAGAATCCCTGCTCTAAGCTTTCTCATATTTTGGACTATAAACCTCCAAATCCATTATTGTTATTTTTGGGGGGCTGATGGAAGCCATAGGATAAAATATCTGGAAAACCAAAGGTTCTCCACCCTTACTTTAAAAAAAACCCCAAAAACACTGTAATATAATCTAGCTAAAAGGTTTAGGTATCAGATGTCTTAATTTGTCTCTTTCTCCCTTTTCTGTTCTCAAGGTTTGAGATTACCCTGGTGTGAGGAACAGATCATATGCACTCATGTGATTGTCTCAAATACAACAACCATACAACAAACATGTGGGGCACATTTGAAAACTGACATAATGAACCCAACACAAAGATTCAAGAGGAGGTAAAATACAATATCTCAAATCAAAACATACTTTATAGCTGGGACAAAAAGCCTTTCTACCATTTGCTCAAGTTATTCAAGAATTTTGCAATGTGCCTGACCATTTTTTTTTTTTTGAAAATTGTTATAGTTTTTATTTCTTTTTTCAAGAGAAGGTAGCCAGATATGCCTTCCCCAACCACAGTTACTTATATTTTACATGACATCATTCCTAATTCTGAATCAAAATGGATGAAGTTTCAAGCGTCCTCCCCACCCCACTTCTTTGCAGTAAGGCTGTTCTTTATTCTGTTAATGCTAGAGCTAAAGGAAAGGTTGTGTTGTGTGTTATCAATTCTAAGGCTTCCTAATCTATGTTGATTAGATATTTTCTGTTGTAGAGATTTAACAGATGGAGAGGAGGAGGTAGTTTTGCTAATCACATCAGAATATGGTGTCAGAAATAGTGAATTCAACAAAACATTTAGAGGAATTTTCTTTAAATACTTCTGCTTGTTAGTCACACATGTGTGCATGTTTGTTGCATAGTAATCCACTCATGCATGTGTGCATTAAATTTTATAATTATAAATAAGATGCTGCACACTATGCTCAGTGAGGTGGATGGATTAACAATTTGTGGAATCCTCAGTTCCTCAGAATATGAGTAGTGTCCTATAATAAAAATTGATGTTCTGTTTATCTTAATATTTGAACAGTATGGTTTGTATGGTGCGCATGATTGTGATACAGCAAATATTGTGATACAGTACAGCAAATTGCTATTAGATTTTTGTGAGGGTACATTATTTAAAAAAACAATATGCCATTACAGGTATTTTGTAAGTGTTGTTCCAAAAAACCTTTCTCAGGAAAGCCACTACTTTAATGACATTTTCCTGACAAATTCATCAGTTCCATCAATAAAAATTCATGCATTGCAACTACCGATTTCATACATGTTGATTTACATGTATATTGTGAGGAGTTAGAAGCAGATAATTTTTCATGAATGTTTTGTTGCTGCCTAAAGTTGTATCGGTTATTTTATTAAGTTGTTAATACTGTTATAGGGGCTATGCTTTAGAGCGGAAATGAGGATGTCAAAGATAAAATAAAGAGATGCACATAAATAGGACCCAACAGTGTCACAGCTATGTAAATGAGACTAGAATCTGACTCGAGGTGGGAACCAGAGCTCATATAACAACTGAGGTTTCAAGTGAACTACATTCAGGTCAAGATGTAATATTCTGTGGGGCTTGGTTTTCTCCTGAATGTTCTTTGGAATTGCAGCGTACAGTAGTAGTAAAATAAAAGGGTTTTAAGTTGTTCCCTTGGTGTAAGCAGCACTGAACTCAGTGGTTCATATCTCTGATTAAATATGTTGAAACTGAACTCAATGGTACATTCCTCAGAGGAATCATCTCTTGTTCTGTCTGTTACAACTTTAATATATTAATTTGTACATATCTCAAACAAAAAGGAAGCACTTAATGTAGAATGGCTTTCATATCTAATCAATGGCTTAATTCTGGAATATTCTGATGAATTGCTGTGTTTCTTTTTTTTCTTCATCACTTTTATTTGTATACCACATTTTCTCAGCCCGAAGGCAACTCAAAGCGGTTCAACAACAAAGTGTTCACAGCAGTACAATAAATATCAACATACAAAAAATAGTAAACACATATTAACACAAAAATACAATAATACAATATAACATAATCCATGTAATATCAACAATATAAATTCAATACGTAACCCAAAAGGATGCCTTACATAAGAATACAGTACATACTAAATCAATCAACATATTAGAACAACAGTTACATAATATAAATCACAAAATACAAAAAAAATCTCAGCAGCACAACTACATCTCAGTTACAAAGTGCAATAAATACAGTAACACAATTTAGAGCAATACAACAAAGTATCACCCAAAACGGAGCCTGGCTCAGACGACTCTGATGGAACCCCAGGTTCAACATCCTCAAGTACCTGTCTCCCATCCCCAAGCTGATGGCATGGGCTAGGGGAGAGACAGGGGGAAGTCCTCCGGCAGCGGGGCAGCAGCGTCGGTGTCTCTTTTCTAGCCCCCAGCCCAGGCGGGGCTCTGGGGACGGGAGGCGTTGGGCGCACCTGTCTCCCATCCCCGAGCCAATGGCGTAGGCTCAGGGAGAGACAGGGAGAAGTCCTCCAGCGGTGGAGCAGGTTCAGTATACACAGATTATCTGCAGCTCTAAAGAGATTCAAAAGATCCTTAAATACATAATATAATATAATATAATATAATATAATATAATATAATATAATATAATATAATATAATATAATATACAGTAAAACCCTGACTTACATATGCCTCGAGTTACATAAAATTCAACTTACATAATGATTTTGTGCTAAAACCATGTCCCAATTTACACAATTTCCTATGGGTTTGGTTCAATTGACATAAAATTTCATTTTTCCTATGGGTTTGCTTCAAGTTACATAAAAAACTGATTTAAGCAAAAGCCTATGGAATTGACTTTTTTTCATGAGTAGGGGTTTACTGTAACGTAACGTAACGTAACGTAACGTAACATAGTAAAACCCTGGGTTACAACCACCTCAGTTCAAGTTTGCTGCGGTTTACAACGGCAAATCCTATGGAAATGCTGTCCTGGTTTACAAATTTTTAATGTATTTTTTTGGTTTACAATAATCAATTCAGAACCATTTTTTTATTTTTTTTCAATGCATACCTATGGATGTTCCGGTTTACAATTTTTTCAGGTTACAATGGAGGCTGTTGGAACGGACCTCCGTCGTAACCTGGGGTTTTACTGTATAACAACATAACATAACATAACATACAGTGGTACCTCGCTTAAAGATCATAATGCGTTCCACAGGATTGCTCTTTAAGCGAGTTTGCTCTTTAAACAAAACATCATTGTAAGTGACCAATTGTGACTTCAGGGGGGAGGGAGCGCAAACCCCAATTTAGTTGTTAAGCGAGTTTTTGGTTAGTTTTAGTTGTTAAGCGAGGCAACCATTCAGAGAAAATTCTGCTCTTTAAGCGAGTTGGTCTCTAAGTGAGGCGCTCTTTATGCGAGGTTTTACTGTAATATAAATTATTTATTTGGTACATTACTATGGTTTGTCACTAGAGGCCACTGTCTGCAATGTATAGAATGACTAGTTTCAGGTACAGTAGAACCTCGGAAAAAGTCCAAACCGTCCCACAAGTTTGGACTTTATCTGATTTTGGACTTTATCCGAATCAAATGGGCGATGCATCAAATAACATCAAAACATGGACTTTATCCGAGGTTCCTATACCAAATACCTCAGATAACATCCATTTTTTAGCAGTTTTGGACTTTATGCGATGCATCACGTGTGCATGAAAACCATGACTTTATCTGAATAGGACTTTATCCGAATCAGACTTTATCCGAGGTACCACTGTATCTGCAGTAGGTCTCAGAAGGTATCCCCCATGGATATAACACGTATAACAAAATGTTAAAATTGTTTCAGAAGAATAATGATGGTACAATAATGTCCGAGGGATTTAAACTTCTTCGTTGCAAAATCTATTTCTCAGTTCAAGTCATTGTAAAAAAAAATCTTAATATAAAGGACTGTGCAAGAGTCTTAAGCCACCACCAGATGGTTTGGGGAAAATTCAGTGAGTGATTTGGGAGGGCATAACTCAGCCCCTGAGCCACCAAGACACACCACATTGGAGAAGTCTCCTACTGGCTCTCCTCCCAACCCTCTCCAAGCTTAGTGAAGTTTGGAGTTAGAGTGTCCAAGTTATGGTCTCCCAAATCATTCACTGAATTTTCCCCAAACCAGCTCAGATTTTTACACAGTACTGTACTGTTTTTCAAAGGTCTAGTAAAATATATTAAACGATATATAAAAAGTAATAAGAGCAATAAACAATTAAGCATCACATGAGAAAAATTGTCTCACACCACTGCAATGTTATCTTTCTCCCTTACTTGTCCCTTTTTGGGCTGACATATTTATACCTTTTCAGATCTGATTATCAGGTCTTATTCTGCTAACTAGATAATTGCTTCACAGCAACTTTTGTTTTTAAAATTAGCTTTCTAGCAACTTTGTTTTTAGTATTTTCTAATCTATTTTAGGAATTTCACTTCTTAGCAAAAAGAATTAAAAATCTGGCTTTTGGGACGTTACATAGGTTATTTAGGTATTTTTCTAGTTACTAATCTATTTTAAAATATTATGCCATTTTTGTCTAATGCCAAAAGATGGTGCTGTTTCACAGCAACTCCTCTCATATATTCAATGACAGCATGAGTGTTTTAACAACCTTTGAATCGGACTCACTTACTGGTCTGCCAATTACTGCCAGAAACATGCACCGATGAGGACTTAAGTTTGGCCAATGACAAAGCCAAGAAAGTAGCTTCATTTTGGCAATACAGGGTTAGATCAGGACATGAAAGAAGACCACTTTTATTTATTTGTTGCAATTACACAACCATTGATTTGTTTTAATATAAAGGAAAAAGTTGCCCTTGCTCAAAAATCAGTCATATCCGACTCTAGGTTTCAGTGCTCATTTCTGTTTACAGCCAAAGAGCAAGTGCTATTTGTCCATCTAGACACTGTAGTGCACAGAAAGCTGTCTACCTTCCCACCGAAGTGGTACCTATTTATCTACTTGCAATTTTTTGGTTTCGACCTGCTAGGGTGCCAGGATGCTTTAATGAAGATGGCTTTTAATAAACATTTGTCGGACTGGAGAAGTCTGGGAACTTTAATTTTAAAAAAGTAAAATGTCCAAGATCTGGGCTAAGTTGCCACCTGTTTTTGTCCTGCACCCAGTGCTAGCAGCCTGAAATGTGGAAAGTGTGTCTTCAGATAAGTCATCCACCCCCATAACCCAGCTATTATTCGCTTCTGTTCCTGGCACATTGGGGTGGTTTGGGGGATAATACTGTTTGATCTGAGTGCAGATGAGTTGTTGGTCAAGGGAAAAAAAGAATAAACATGAGGGCAAGCAGGAGAAGAGATATGAAAGAGTAACTTTTTGGGATTTAGACTTCTCAGAACCATTGGCCAGAAAACACTGTGTACTTCCAGGATGCTAACTGAAGAACTACAGGAAAATTGTGATTTTTTTATTGCAAAGTGAATGAGGAAGAATTTCTTGCCATCACTGTTTATTTTTATTTAAATTCAAAGCACCCTATATGTATTTCCAGCTGCCCAAGTCCTTTCCTGCCCTTCCAGATCTTTTATTAATTTAAGCAAGCTCATGGCTTTGATGCTACAGGTATAACATCTGGTAATGGTCAGCAAGCACATGCTTGGGTTCAGTGACATCCCCTCAGAGGTCAGCTCTAGAAGCTGTAGCTGTATGCTTTGGTGCGAGCTCCTTGATCCGGTTCACAAACTGTTTTTTCAATGCATGCTCTGCACACTTCTCCCCAACTCTCCAAGACCTCCCTCAGCTCAATCACTCTCAGCTTAAACAGGTCTACTGATGTTAAGTCAAGTTTTCTTTCTGTAAGAATAGCCCACATCATATACTGATTTTGTCATGTACTCCACTTTAGAGAAAGAAAAGAAACGTTTTCCCTTAGCACAAGCTATCAGTAAAAAGACAACTAAAACACCCTGTTTTAATTAGAGGGCTAATTTTACAGAAATCTTGTTCAGACTACTTTTTCAGACGATCCCCTGATCTTACACAGATCGCTAAAACCGGAATATATACATTCCTCCACAGAATGTTACAGCGCACACACCTGGAAGCTAAACCATTACAATGTGAGCACTAAGGTCTAAAGAAGTCTCTCTAACTGCATTTGGTTGAATTTAGTTACAGAGCATCTTGGAACCCTGATAAAATCACTTTGAAGCTCATGGGAGCTCTGTAAGCACATTCAACCAAACATGGTTATAGCATCTATTCAGACTTTATTCAATGCATGGTAATATAACATAGGTAAAGGTAAAGGTCGCCCTTGCTCAAAAGCCTGTCGTATCAGACTGTAGGGTTCAGTGACCATCTCTGTTTATAGCCAAAGAGCCAGTGCTGTCTGTGTCTGCAGACGTTTCTGTGGACATGTGGCAGGCATGCCTCAACACCAGAGTGCATGGAATGCTATTTACCATCCCATCGAAGTGGTTCCTATTTATCTACTTGCAATTACGTAGGTGTTTTTGAACTGCTAGTTTGGCAAGAGCTGGGACAGACGCAGGAGCTCACTCCACAATGCAGTACCCGGGAATCGAACTCTGACCTTCCAGTCAGCGAGTTCAGCATCTTAACCACTTGAGCCACTGCAGTCCCCTGGCCATTCATAGCATGTGAGGACCCGGAGCCGTGGGGTTGCCTGCTGCTGGCATCCCCATGCCCTTCTCCGCCACCGGGATGGGGCAGCAGGTCTGGGCTGCTCACCACTGCTCAGGAGAGCAGTAGCAGGCTGTGTTGCTGGCATTAACTTACTTTTGTACCACGATGCTTCTTGTTTGTTTGTCTTGTTCTCTTTCTCTTTCTCTTTCCTGATCCACTGACTATATAGCAGGCATGGAAAGATATGTCTAGCACAGTGATGGCGAACCTTTTAGAGACCGAGTGTCCAAACTGCAACCCAAAGCCCACTGATTTATAGCAAAGTGCCAACACAGCAACAGGGGAGGAAGGAAACACTCCCATTGGGCTGCTGGGCAGAGGGGCAGGGGAAACTCTGTGCTGGAATGACTGCATGGGTGCCCACAGAGAGAGCTCCGAGTGCCACTTGTGGCACGTGTGCCATAGGTTCACCACCACTGGTCTAGCACATGGTGGAGACTTCATTTTCCATTCTTATTATTTCATTCTTCTGACTATAATCACAAATCACATTTGTAATTAAAGATGCCTCCCCACCCCCTAAAATGTTTCAGAGTGATTTCCATTATACAAAATGCTAGTGAGGGCTTAGTGCTGAGACATGGACTATTCTTTCATGTATTCTGCTGTTTTTTGTTTTGTTTTTATCCCATACCCTGCTAACCATGTCAGGAATAATTGAAATTCCACAACAAATTCTCTGTAGAAGCTAAAATGACTAACCAAGACTACCTTGTTTTGAATGTATCATGAAAAGAAAAGACTCAGTGGAAAAGGCAATAATACTCGGAAAAACAGAAGGCAGTAGAAAAAGAGGAAGAACAAACATGCAATGGATTGACTCAAGAGAGGAAGCCATCACCTGAAGGTTGCTTGAGACCTGAACAGAATTCCAGGTGTGTGCTCTGTAACATTCTAGGGAGAAGTGTAAATACAATAAGAAAATGACAATTTACAGCTACATCGACTTCTTTTTTTAGAGAGAACTCAAATATCTACCCACCTTGCTAGCAAGTCACTCCTTCTTTAAATCTATGGGTTTTTTTTTAAATGGCTAATTAATATTTTGCCTAAGAACTTTAGTAAAAAGCAGAGGTGGGATATATGAGCACTCAAAATATAAGCTCACTTCTTTGAACCCAAAGTCTACTGCTTCAACAGCCCATCCATTTCACAGAAAGCAAGCCATTTCTCAAAATCATTGTTCAATAAAATACACCCCCATACCTACATAGACACCCTTTCCCTTTCATCCAGGCTTGCTGGCTTGCTTTTCTTTCCTTCCTTCCCCTTCCCTGGCTCAGATCCTTCATTTTTGCTCATTTCCCCATGGTGCTACCTCTCCTTCTTCCACTCAAATGCAGCTACCCACATGCATGCATTCTTGACATCCACAGGGCCCTATCTAATCATAAGGAACCTGTCTATTCGAATTAATGTGCTCATTAGTTTTAACTGGACACTCTCTCTTCCCTCTAGTAGCTGTATCCATTTCTCTATCCAGTTGCATTAACAAAGGGACTAAGAAAACTATGTCAGTGAGAGTTAAGAAAATTAGCTACCCATTATAATATACAGTATAATTGTACAATGAATGGAGCAGACTCCAGAGAGCATGTTGATGCCTTGAGATACTGCCGTGAGGATTCTAGTGTGTCTGGGATCAATGGCAAATGATAGATTAAAGTATTGGACTGAGAATCAGGAAACCCAGATTCTAAATTCCCACTCAGCCATAAAGTCTAGTAACTATGAGCCAATTGTTTACTCTCATTCTAACCTACAAGGAAGTTGTTAGGATTAAATACGAATGGGAGAAACGTGGCATGAGTTGCCTTGGATTTCATGGAGGAAAAACATGGGATACAAATATAAAGCAAAACTGTCTCATTGATTGGAATTTTGCCACTGCTTTCTGCCATCTTGCGTATGTTATGAAATTAATAACCTTTACTTCAGGTAAAACAGGAGAAAACCAAAGCCTGCCGGTAAATAGTGCTTTTCATCACCGCTTCCTCGGGGTTTCCTACAACAATAATATAATGATATAATTACAATATGCACACTATAATATATACACTTATGTACAATGCAATTAATACAGATAACAATACATCCATTGTTCGGTCAATAAAAATCTTACCTCAGAAAATGATTATTTTTCTTTCAAAGTGTTACTTGTTTATATAATATAATGTAACTTGCATCCTAGCCTCTTGGTTCATTCATTTGTGCCAAAGACGTTATTCTACTGAGTTATTTTAGCTTTAGCAAACTTATACATGTAGGCAATTACTCAGCTGTAAAACATCAGAGCTAAGTAGAATACATTAAAGGAGACACAATTACAAAAAGCAGCTGAAATCCTGTTCTTGATTCAGTCTGAAAGGAGCCACTGAATCCAACAAATGTATGTAATAAGCCTCCCTGCGTCCTTTCATGCCTCTAAGGGGACAATTTCTCCAGAGCAAGAAACTTATTAACGATATTACTTACCAGTAGTTTCATGTCTCCTGGCATCCGTATAACATTGTATATACCTGTGATGGCAAACCTTGGCACTACAGGTGTTCTTGGACTGCAATTACCAGAAGCCTAAATAAGCACTCCTGCTGATCAGGGTTTCTGGGAAATGAAGTTCCAGAACACCTGGAGTGCCAAGGTTTGCCAACACTGGTATATACCTGCCTTCTTCCATCTATCCGTTCAGCACAACTTGATGCTGCATACAGCTGGACCGTGTGCTATTCTAGACTATGTTGAGATGCTTTTGCTTGGAGTGACTCATTGTGCACTGAGTTCAAATCCTGCAGATATATAGTGTTTCTGTCAGGCATCCACATCATATATGTCAAGTATCCCGGATTGGCCAGGATTTCCCATATTTCCACGCAGCTTCCTCCACTTTCCCACCGCCATCCCGTAATTTGACCGGCAGGGAAAGTAATTACTGTGCATGCGTGTATGCGCAGAACCCTTCTGCGTTATCCAGGGAGCTTCCAACTTTGGTCTTGGATGGGGCTGCTTTGCCCCAGACAGACCCGGTACGCAACTTAGGGGTCCTCCTGGATTCGGGGCTGCTACTAGCAGATCAGGTGGCAGCTGTGGCCAGGAGGGCTTTCTCACAGCTTCCCGTCATTCGTCAGTTGCGTTCGCTCCTGGACCGGGACTCCCTGCTCATGGTCACACATGCTCTGGTCACCTCCAGGCTAGATTATTGCAATGCACTCTACATGGGGCTGCCCTTGTCAACCATTCGGAGGCTGCAGTTGGTCCAGAATGCGGCAGCCCGGGTGGTGATAGGGTGTGGGCGTTATGCTCGTGCCTCACCATTACTTCGGGAGCTGCACTGGCTACCAGTTTGCCTCCAGGTGCAGTTCAAGGTGCTGGTTTTGACCTTTAAAGCCCTTCATGGTAGTGGGCCAGGATACCTTAGAGACCACATTGTCCCAAAAGTGTCTGCCTGTCCAACCAGAGCGGATCGGAGGGGCTCCCTGATTGTTCCATCTGCCAGAGGGGCTCGTCTCTCTGGCACACGAAGGAGGGCCTTTTCCGTGTCCGCACCGGCCTTGTGGAACCTCCTGCCTGTAGAGTTGCGAGAGCAGATGGAGCTGCTACCTTTCAGAAAAGACCTAAAAACCTGGTTGGCAGGGCAGGTGTGGGGCTCAGATGGAAGAGTGGCCCCTGCCTGTTGGCTTATAAATTAAGCCCCCATTTCTTTTAATTGTCTTTTTTTAAAATGTGGGTTTATGTGGGTTTTAAGAGGAATGGGGTAGGTGGGTGGGTATGTTGGGTTGTGGTATCCGCCAGCATAATTGGCATTAACTGTCCCTGACAAAGGTTACACTGGTTGAGGGAGGCTCCTGGTCACTGGCCTTTGTGGGTACAGAAATTGGGGTGCAGATTAATAGTCATAAGATTGATTCACCCATATCTGACCTGGCAGGCAGTTCGGCAGGAGGAAGTTGAATATCTAACTCCAGTTAGGAATTAGGTAATTCCACACTTGGCGATTAGCCCAAGCCCTAGCGCAAATAGTGGCCATGTTTACCCTTGTGCAAGCCATGAACAATAACTTTCCCCTGTCAGTATTTGCCTTAGTTAATTAACTTCCCCAAGAGAGGTTCCCAATTAACCCGGGTAAATGGGTGATGTGATTTTCTGTCAGATGACGATTCTACCACACGCAGCCTTGAACATAATATATACTGATGATTTTCCCTCAATAAACCACTGGTCTTCGCTCCATCTTGTCTCGCGTTGTTCCTTGACCAGTCTCCTCCGGGACCCAAGGGCCGCTTCACGGCCCCAATCCAACATCTGGTGACCCGCGACGTGATCCTACTCGTGAGTAAGCGATCTACGCGGTCCGGTTCTACGCTAGAACCGTGTCCAATCACTCCAGAGGACAGCGCGGCAGCCCCAGTCGGAAAGCCATCCGATTGGGAAGACAGCTACGCGGCGAGGCATCTCAGAGAGGCATCCTACAGCTTGCTCCGGCTATCGCGGCGGCTTGCAGCACGGAAAAACGCATTCCGCTCAGGGTCGGCTGTGAACCCCTGACAGCGCAGAGGCCACCGAGGGCCCGTGGCAGCAGCCCACGCTCCGAGCTCTACCCAGAGATTCGTCACGCAAAACCTATTGCCTGAACTTCAGACGCGTTGAATCGTCCCGAGAAGGAGACTTCAAAGGACCCGGCAGGTAATATGGGGACTTGTCCTCAGCGGCAATGTCCGTCCGCTAGTCAAAGAATTCATGAGGATGAATTCAAAACCCTGGCCAGGGTATATCAGATAAGCTTTCACAGCGGAGAACTAGCGCGGCTTTTGGTGTTCTTGAGGGAACACTGCCTGCTTTACCCAGAAGTTATCCCTTCAGCTCTGCGATCAGATAGGAGTCTGCATTCAGCAACCCCCAAGAGCTTCAGATGGTGTAACTCGCACATGGAGTAAATGTAGGAAACTCTTAGCAGAGGTAGACCCAGTCCGGATAGAGACCCAGAAACCCCCAGCGCAGTCAGAACCATCAGCCCCAATGAGTCTCTATCCGTCATTTCAGCTTAAGCAGGGCAGTGTAGGGAGCATTCCCTCAGTGACAGCTGCATACGTCACTGAAGGAATTCATGGCATGAGAAGCCCTGGCGCTTCTCTGACAGTTACAAGTTCCCTGCCAATTAAGAACTCCATTCAGCTCATGGGTGAGGAAGATCCATTCATGGGGAAATTGCCAGTGGCACAATTAGCTAGCGCCCAACTGCTGTGTTCAGCCTATCTGAAGGCAGACACACGTTCAGGCAGGGCTGCTCAGCGCCCACTGCTCACAGAAATCTGCACGGCCCCTGGCCACGCAGGGCTCCAGAGCAGACCCATTACCACACTCAGGCGCAGAGCAGTGCCAAAACCCCAAGGCGCCTGCTTCCAGTGTGGAAAAATGAGACACCTTAGAAGAGAATGCCAATCGAGACCAGGCAGATCTTCAAAAGGTTGCCACGCTGGCACTGGAAAGGAGGCAGCACCGAGATCCGCGAGTCCGGCCCTCCGGCATGCATCTGGCCCAGGCTAGAAGGGAGGCGGCCATCGCCCTGACTATGTCAAAGGAACCATCCCAGCAATAGTACCCCGAGCTCTCCCAAGGCACAGGCAGAACCTACTTGTCTCACCTTGGAGTAGCCCAGAGAAACTCACCCCTAAGTAGAAGCACCCAGATGGTTGTGATAGCCAGCTGTGTATAAGTCATCTCCTCATGTGCAGGATAGAACACTGCAGATCAGGGGAGGAATGTGCGAATGCTTAAATAAATGTGTGTATGCGTGGTGCACCACTGAATGTATGACTGCAAGAACTGTGTATGATTGCAAAAGCCTTGTCTCTATGACCACAGTATGATTGAAAAAGTATTCCTTGTGTGTAACTGCGTGGTAATGTCACTGTGAAATATGTGTTAAACAGTTTGCACTCTGCTCATGGGCAGGAACTATTTAAGGTTTGAGAAAGCATGGTGAGCAAAACCTCTTTGCCTTGCCTGCTTAGCAGCTTAAGGGCAACGAAGGCAGGAGGGTGGAGGGGGGGATCCTAACCTGCAATAGGGCAAAGTGACCCCCCTTCTTCCCTTGAGACTTTTTTCTTTGTTGAAGGATTAAGCCACTCTTGGAAACCGGTTTTGCAATCATTGCCACTCAGGAAAACAGATTTTTCTTTTCAGAAGCGCGATCTGAAAACAAAAATCACTTCTATGAGTTTTCCTCACTAAATCATAAACTATGGGGCCCCTCCCTACATCTGTGTTCCTCAAACCCCCATCTCTGTGTTTTAAGGTGTTTGAATGTCTCTTAGCGTCTTTAAGTCACGTATCTCACTAGGAATGAGAGAATTGCATTGTCTTCATGTGTGTACTGTGTTATCATCTTGTAACCTCGGTTCTCAACCTTTTAAAGTCAGGGGCCAAGCTCCGGGGCCTCAGGCAACTCTGGGGGTCCGGACAGTCATCCTGCCCTTCCTTTGCCACACAGCCCTTCTTGGCTTGGTGGAGGTAGTGGCAGAGCAACGTGGGCCGCATCTGGCCCACTTACCCACATCTGGCCGCGGGTTGAGAATTGTTCTAACTCTCCTTCATTCTCTTAAGAAAGATATTGTTCAGGTATTTTGACCTTACTCTGTGTAAAGTAACTCACTCATTGTACCCCTTTCACAGGAAAAAGCACGCAAACATTCTTGCGCTCTGTATATTCAGAAAATGCTTAATCGTTACCTTTTTACAGGAACAAAACTCCTCTCCAGGCCTTAAAAGTAACCAATTGGTTTCTTTCTACAGTCTTAAATTGCTTCCTTTCACAGGGTCCAGAGTTAATTACTGGTAGGGATTTCTTAACAGGAGGACCCGGTTGTCTTAATTATCTGACCTAATCTGATTGATAAGAGTTGTTGCATTCTCATTGTGCTAACTTCTGACTTGTCTTTCCTTCTTTCGCCAGTGGAACTCCCTGCTGGAAATGTTTAACTTGTGTGTCTTTTCATTTTTGTGTATTATTTCCTTACAGCTGGCACGTCATAGTTGGCTTGTTTTTAATAAGTTTTAGTCGGTCATTTTAAGTATGGCACCTGGCCCACAGCACCCTCTCTAATGAGCAGACACATTTCACAAACTTCAGAGCACAGAGGAAGGATTAGTCCCTGAGCTCCTGAGAATGTGCAGAGTGCCACTCATTAGCCAGGACTGCCTAGGACCATTTTAAGAATGCAGTCAGGTCACACTTTCAATCAGATACAGGCATTTTCAGGCCACCCCTTCCTTTTTTTGCTGCTAGTCTAAGCACAGGCAAAAGGCTAAGCCAGCATCTGGCACCCTTCTCACAGGAGCACAAGAATAGCTCCAGTAAAAGTGTGCACGCACGCCATTGGCGGATGTGCGCAGGGGGGCCTTCATGAGAAATTTACCCAAGGGAAGCCTGGCACGTCATGCGCCAAGGTTTGCCATAAGACCCCAGACTCGTCTCGCTTCAAACGCAGACAGTCACCTTGTGTGAATTAATGTCACTGGTCCCCCTTCGGGGGGCTAGGACAGTTTTCACTTATGGGGGTCGCACATATTAGGTTCTTACTTGGCAAGAGGACCAAGCTTGGCGCACGCTCCTGACTCTTCCGCAAGCGGGCAGAGTTGGCGGCCGTGAACCTCACTTTGCGCACCTTTGCCAAAGAACGCTTCAACATAATTACTGACAGCCAGTATCTTAGGCATTTGCTTCACAGTCTACCGGGAGCATACATCACTCCCGCGATAGACAAAAATTTGCTAAGTTTGTTTCTCACAACTCCTATTCAGAGTCATGCATTCTTTCATCAGAATGCCAAAGCACTTGCAAGGCAGTTCAACCTGCCACTTTCCCAAGCCCAAGGCATAGTCCGTTCCTGTCTACATTGTGCAGGGGCATTGGGGGGGGGGCTCACGGGGGGTCAACCCACGAGGGACAGAGGCCAACCAGGTGTGGCAAATGGACGTCACACATGCCCCACATTTTGGCAAATGGCAGTACATGCACGTTTGCATTAATACCTTCCCACAGTTTGTTTGGGCAACAGCACAGAAGGGAGAAACGGCTCCCCATGTAGAGCAGCATCTCCTTTCCCGCGGCCATGGGCAAACCTCGGCACATGAAGTCCGATGACGCCCCAGCTTATAGCTGGGGGCCACCTGGGATATTAAGCACACCTTTGGCGTTCCGTACAATCCGCAGGGGCAAGTGACTGTGGAACGGGTCTATCGGATGCTTAAGTCCTACATTGACAAACAAACAGAAAGGGGGGAACAACATCCCATAGTTGCACAGCAATTGCTATCCTATAAGTGCAAAAACTAACTAACTCTTTCAGAATTTTTATCTCCCAAACAAGTCTCTTCCCTATGCAGGTCCCAGAGGCCAGAATCAGACCCGGATGCCAAGTTCGGCTATTGCAAAGGATGGCACCAGTCACTGCCTTGGATGTCACCAGCTGTCCGTCTTCCTTTATGACTTACATCTCCAAAGACATTTCTATGAACATTTTGCATACTCAGTGCCACTTCTAAGGACCATGCTTTTCCACAAAACAAGACTTTTCCAAGCTCAAGTTACACATGAAACCCCACCAAGAAGGGAAGTCTCATCTGGGTTGCGAGTCTGTCCACGGCATGTGTTGCTTTAATCTCACAGACAACACCCACAAGGTACAGAGCCAGCTCACGGACCTCCACACCCTGGTCAAGAACATCAAGGAGGATGCTTCATGGGGGTGGTGGGATTCGTTGTGGTCGTGGTTCCCATGGGGTTGGCTTCAGACGACACTCAAGGTGATTGTGGGGGTGGTAATACTGGGCACAACAATGTGTTGTTTCGTGCAATGTATTCCCTCACTGATATCGAGATGTCCCCCATGGAAGGAACCCCGAAACGTCATCCCCCCACACCAGCTGATGCCACTCCTACGCAGGGCCGTCTGTCAGGTCCACAACTAGAAAAGGGGGAGTGTGGTATCTGCGATCATAATTGGCATTAACTGTCCCTGACAAAGGTTACACCGGTTGAGGGAGGCTCCTGGTCACTGGCCTTTGCGGGTACAGAAATTGGGGTGCGGATTAATAGTCATAAGATTGATTCACCCATATCTGACCTGGCAGGCAGTTCGGCAGGAGGAAGTTGAATATCTAACTCCAGTTAGGAATTAGGTAATTCCACACTTGGAGATTAGCCCAAGCCCTAGCACAAATAGTGGCCATGTTTACCCTTGTGCAAGCCATGAACAATAGATTTCCCTTGTCAGTATTTGCCTTAGTTAATTAACTTCCCCAAGAGAGGTTCCCAATTAACCCGGGTAAATGGGTGATGTGATTTTCTGTCAGATGACGATTCTACCACACGCAGCCTTGAACATAATATATACTGATGATTTTCCCTCAATAAACCACTGGTCTTCACTCCATCTTGTCTCGCGTCTTCTTCTAACCAGTCTCCTCCGGGACCCAAGGGCCGCTTCACGGCCCCAATCCAACATTGGGTTTTAATTGGTTTTAATTGGTTGTACTGTTTTACGTGTGTTTTAACTTGTTGTGAGCCGCCCAGAGTCGGGTTTACCTGATTGGGCGGCATATAAATTTGAATATAAAAATAAATAAATAAATAAATAAATAAATAAAGCTAACATTAACATATCTAAAACAAAAAAAGAATTAAAAGTACTAGATCACATCCGCCCAATATTTGGCCACCTCAACAACATTTTCTCTTGCCAACATAAGGTCCTCCTCAGTACACGTTAAAGGGCATCGCGTGCATTGTATCATACGGCTATTTTTTTTTCTTCACCACATGAAGGGAGCCTCCCTAAAGATTGCTACTTCAGTGATTGGGCATCCTCTGGGAATGAAGATTTATCACCAGCTAAACGCCAATCATCTGACGGTGGATAACTAACCAGACAACCCTGAGGACTAGCGGCCCTGGGTGGTGAAGTCCACAGGGAAGGGTGATGGCCCCCAAATGGATTAAATCCCACTTGAATCCATCTTGATTGAGGACAGCAGCTTCATTAGTACTGTCCTGAGGCTGAGGACTTTGTTTACAGAAAGGGTTTAGGATTAGAAAGTGACTCGTGGAACTAGATCAGTGGTATGGGTGTCACACTGCGATCCGGAAAGTAAGTGGAAGGCCACTGCATTATATGGCTCCCAAGACATGGCTGATCACCATGATGGCAGCCAATATTTGGAATCGGATGCAGCACTTGAAGAAGAATGCAACTGCAGCCCACTTTGAAAAACACGTTTGACCACAAGTTCTGTCAATCACGTTTCACGCTGCATTTGCAAGCTTTTGCTTTGGGGAAGCCAAACACAAATAGCTCAGACACTCATCACACTGCCATATTAGTTTTGAGAAACTGGGTGTTATGCATGCTTGACTGTGAGCAGTTAAACCATGGGTGCCCAAACTATGGCCTGTGTGCCAGATCCACCCCCTGATGCCAATTCATCAGCTCACCCAGCTCTGTGCCCATTGCATCTACAATGCCATCTAGCCATCTCATTTTTGGCCGCCCCCTTCTTTTGCCTTCCACCTTTCCTAGCATCAAGGCTTTCTCAAGTGAATCCTCTCTTCTCATTTGATGTCCAAAGTACTTTAACTTCAGCTTTACTATTTGACCTTCTAATAAGCAGTCAGGGTTGTTTTTTTTTAAGATCGACCTATTTGTTCCCCTCACTGTCCAGGGGAGTCTCAAAACTCTCTTCCAGCACCACATTTCAAAGGCATCTATTCTTCTTTGTTCAGCTTTCCTAATGGTCCAGGTCTCACAACCATACATTACCACCGGGAATACTATTGCTTTGAATTATATAATCATATATAATTTGATGTGATCGTGAAACTTGATGCATGGTTTGCTTTGAGTTTCCTCAACTGCCTTTTCATTATAACTTAATTTTTAATTTAATTTATTTTTTTAATTTAATTGTCACATTTATATACTGCTCACTCGGCCAAAGCCAACTCAGGGCGGTTCACAATAAAAATTAAAAAACACATGTTAAAAACAGTTAAAACTACCCACCCCCTAAAAACAAGGGCTGCAGGATCCAAAGGCACCATCGGGAAGAGTTCTTCTACACCAACCACCCAATGGAGGTTACCCTTCCACCTGCACCCCACACTTGACCCGCCAGCCAGGTTTTAAGTTCTTTTCTGAAAGGCAGCAATTCCGTCCGGAGACGTAGCTCTGTTGGCAGGAGGTTCCAGAGGGCCAGTGCAGACACGGAGAAGGCTCTCCTCCTTGTGCCAGAGAGGCGAGCCCCTCTGGCTGATGGAACAATTAGAGAACCCCTCCGGTCCGCTCTGGTTGGACGGACAGATGTCCTCAGGGCGATGCGGTCTCTTAGGTAATCCGGCCCACTACCATATAGGGCTTTAAAGGTCAAAACCAGCACCTTGAATTGCACCCGGAGACAAACTGGCAACCAGTGCAGCTCCTGGAGCAGTGGCAAAGCATGGGCATAACGCCCACACCCCATCTCCCCCCTGGCTGCCGCATTCTGGACCAGCTGTAGCCTCCGAATGGTCGTCAAGGGCAGCCCCATGTAGAGCGCATTGCAATAATCGAGTCTGGAGGTGACCAGAGCGTGAGTGACCATGAGCAAGGAGTCCCGGTCCAGGAGTGGGCGCAACTGGCGAATCACCCGAAGTTGGGCGAAAGCCCTCCTGGTCACAGCCGCCACCTGTTCTTCTAGCAGTAGCTGCGAATCCAGGAGGACCCCCAAGTTGCGCACCGGGTCTGTCTGGGGCAAAATAGCCCCATCCAGAACCAAAGATGGTAGCTCCCGGGTTAACGCAGGACCCCTTATCCATAGCCACTCAGTCTTGCTGGGATTCAGTTGTAGCCCGTTAGCCCCCATCCAGACCCCAACAGCTTCCAGGCACCTGGAAAGGACTTTGATGGCATCACTGGGGTCCCCATGGGCCGAGATGTACAACTGAGTGTCATCCGCGTACTGATGGTACCGCACCCCATGGGAATGAATGATCTCACCCAGCGGCTTCATGTAGATGTTAAATAGGAGAGGAGAGAGCACCGACCCCTGAGGCACCCCCCATTTGAGGGGCCTAGGACTGGACCTCTCACTCTCCAACCACACCGACTGGGTCCAACCCCTCAGAAATGAGGAAAACCAGGACCACACAGTGCCCTGGATTCCCAATCCTCGGAGCCGTTCCAGAAGGATACCGTGGTCAACGGTATTGAAAGCCGCTGAGAGGTCAAGAAGAGCAAGGATGGATGGGTGACCACCGTCCCGCTCCCGCCAGAGATCATCCATCAGTGCGACCAATGCCGTCTCAGTACCATATCCAGGCCTGAATCCTGACTGAAAGGGGTCCAGGTAATCCGCTTCATCCAGTACCCCCTGCAGCCGACGCGCCACTGCCTTCTCCAACACCTTCCCTAAAAAGGGGAGGTTGGAGACAGGCCTATAGTTGGTTAGGACAGCTGGGTCGAGGGAAGGTTTCTTCAGGAGGGGGCGCACCAAGGCATGTTTTAAAGGTGCAGGAAACACCCCCTCCCGCAATGATGCATTGATCATAGCCCCAACCCAGCCACCTGTCACCGCCTTGGAGGCTTTCACCAACCAGGTGGGACAGGGGTCCAATGGGCAGGTAGTGGCGCGCACAGCTGCAAGGAGCCTGTCCACTTCATCAGGGGCAACTGGATCAAACTGGTCCCAGATGGTATGGCAAGACTGTGCTCCAGCTCCCTCTGGACTCTCCCCATCCACGCCAGGATTAAACCCCGAGCGAATCCGATCGATTTTCTCCACTAGATGGTCAGCAAAGTCCTCAGCCGACCCCTGCCAACCAGGCACCGGGGTCCCCCTACCAAGGAGAGACCTGGTAACCCGGAACAGGGTGGCTGGGTGATTATCAGCGGAGGCAATAAGGGTGGTGAAGTATTGCCGCCTCACCACCTCCATCGCCACTAGCTAGGCCCTAATAGCGGCTCTAGCTAGTGTCCAATCGGAGTCTCTCTGGGTCTTCACCCAGCGGCGCTCTAGGCGTCTCTTTTCTCGTTTGAGCTCCCGCAGTTCATCTGTGAACCACGGAGATGACCTAGCTCCATGAGCTCTGAGAAGCCGTAGTGGTGCGATTTCATCCAAGGCCGCTGTTGTCATCCTGTTCCACAGGTCAACCAGTGCCTCGGGCGAATCGTGTTGCCGATCCAGAGGGAAATCCCCCAGTTCCCTCTGGAATCCATCAGAATCCATCAGTTGCCGGGGGCGGGCCATTCTAATAGGCCCTGCCTCCCTATGATGAAGCGTCGCACCCAGGAAGTCTAGAGCCACCAAATAATGATCTGACCATGGCACAGGTGTTATGTCTAATTTCCGTAGTCTCAGATCACTCTGCCACCACTCCGACAAAAAGATTAAATCTGGTGTGTGGCCACTGCCCCTGGTCGGGCCCTGAATTACCTGAATCAGGTCTATAGCTGCCATGGAAGCCATGAACTCCTGAGCCACCTCGGAGCCAGTTCCCACCGAAGGCAAATTGAAGTCCCCCAGAACCATCAGTCTAGGGAACTCCAACGCCAACGCTGAGATGGCCTCGAGGAGCTCAGGCAGGGAGTCCCTTACCCTGCAAGGGGGCAGGTACAGGAGTAAGACTCCCAACTGACCCTTAGAGCCCAGACGCAGAAGCAGGGCCTCACAACCCAGAATTTGTGGAGCGGTAGCCCTGGCAACTCCCAGTGACTCCCTGGCTATGATGGCAACGCCACCGCCCTTACCCTCATCCCTAGGCTGGTGCCAAATACTGAACCCAGCTGGACACATTTCTGACAGAGGAACCCCATCCTCTGGTCTCAGCCAAGTCTCAGTGATACATGCCAGGTCGGCCCGCTCCCCCATAATGGAATCTTGTATCAGGGGGCCTTATTACATACCAACCTGGCATTCATCAGCAGCAGCCTAAGGGCAGGGTCACCCTGGGTCAGCTGCTCAGGACCTAGAGGTGTAACCGGGGGGCTGGAACGAGGGACAGATACTAAGCATCTGCCCTGCATTCCCCGAGTGCGGCCTGCCCCTCGGTACCCGCTATATCGCCCCATGCCCATCACAACCTCTATATTGGCCTCCGGAGCCTCCCTGATTGCCTTGGACAGAATGCTGCCTCTCCTTCCTGGCTGGCCGGGCAGTCTCTCACTCCCTCCCTCCCACCCCCATATAAAACCGCCCCACCCACTCCCCCCACCACCCTCCACAAGGCTCCGGCAGTGATGGAAGTGGTGGGGCATTCTTCCAAATCTACCTTGAGCCCTCAATTGGGGTGAGACATTTCACCCACAGTAGCGACGGCAGTGGGCCAGCTTTTCAAAGCCACCTCGAATTGTCACCTTAATTTTATCCCCATGGACCTCCAAGCCAGCCCCAGACAGACTGCTGCTGCTATTCCCTGGCAGGCAAGTTAGTCCCTCAATCCTTCTAACTCTCCCTCCCTCCCTCCACCATCTCCTCCCCACTTTTGGCCCATATGGCAAGACTGTGCTCCAGCTCCCTCTGGACTCTCCCCATCCACGCCAGGATTAAACCCCGAGCGAATCCGATCGATTTTCTCCACTAGATGGTCAGCAAAGTCCTCAGCCGACCCCTGCCAACCAGGCACCGGGGTCCCCCTACCAAGGAGAGACCTGGTAACCCGGAACAGGGTGGCTGGGTGATTATCAGCGGAGGCAATAAGGCCGTAGAACTTTCAACTCCCCACCTCCTCCACTCAAGGCATAGGGAGGAGGAGGGAGGGAGAGCTCAGGATGCCGGTGTTGAGGTCTGCCCTGATGCCTGCAGTTGTTGTTCCAGCTGGCCTCCAGAGTCCCAGGCAATGGAGAAGCCCCTCCAGCATAGCCTCCCTTTAAACCCCTGCTCAAGGCCAAGGCATAGGGAGGAGGAGGAAGGGAGGGCTCAGGACACCGGTGTTGAAGTCTGCCCTGATGCCTGCAGTTGTTGTTCCAGCTGGCCTCCAGAGTCCCAGGCAATGGAGAAGCCCCTCCAGCATAGCCTCCCTTTAAACCCCTGCTCAAGGTCAAGGCATAGGGAGGAGGAGGGAGGGAGGGCTCAGGACGCCGGTGTTGAAGTCTATCCTGATGCCTGCAGTTGTTGTGCCAGCTGGCCTCCAGAGTCCCAGGCAAAGGAGAAGCCCCTCCAGCATAGCCTCCCTTTAAACCCCTGCTCAAGGCCAAGGCATAGGGAGGAGGAGGAAGGGAGGGCTCAGGACCCCGGTGTTGAAGTCTGCCCTGATGCCTGCAGTTGTTGTTCCAGCTGGCCTCCAGAGTCCCAGGCAATGGAGAAGCCCCTCCAGCATAGCCTCCCTTTAAACCCCTGCTCAAGGTCAAGGCATAGGGAGGAGGAGGGAGGGAGGGCTCAGGACGCCGGTGTTGAAGTCTGCCCTGATGCCTGCAGTTGTTGTTCCAGCTGGCCTCCAGAGTCCCAGGCAATGGAGAAGCCCCTCCAGCATAGCCTCCCTTTAAACCCCTGCTCAAGGCCAAGGCATAGGGAGGAGGAGGGAGGGAGGGCTCAGGACGCCGGTGTTGAAGTCTGTCCTGATGCCTGCAGTTGTTGTTCCAGCTGGCCTCCAGAGTCCCAGGCAATTCTTTTGGCTTCCCCCTCTATCAAAATGAGATATTTACTTTGTAATAACTCAAGTGAAGACTATGCATGAATGTTAAAGGTTTAACAGCTTTCCAGTTTTAAGAGTAAAAGATCCTTCACAACTTCACAAAGATTTCCTGATTTTACTCCTGATCTGTCGAGAGACCCGGGAAAACAGA
Organism: Bradypodion ventrale; assembly: GCA_035047345.1. Classification (NCBI taxonomy): domain Eukaryota; kingdom Metazoa; phylum Chordata; class Lepidosauria; order Squamata; family Chamaeleonidae; genus Bradypodion; species Bradypodion ventrale. Next base: position 162,073,518 of record JAWDJE010000005.1, on the reverse strand, counting down.
TCAGTTTCCTGAGACTAGCTGATGCCTAGAAATAAAGTGGCCCTATTAAGGCCACTTTGTTGTTCAGTTGTATAGTCAATCCTGACCCTTTGCGACCCTATGGACCATTGCCCGCCAGGCACCTCTGTCTTCACTATCCTCCTCAGCCTGCCCAGCTCTGGGTCCATTGCATCTACAATACCATCTAGCCATCTCATTTTTGGCCACCTCGTCTTCTTTTGCCCTCCACCTTCCTCAGCATCATGGCTTTCTCAAGTGAATCCTCTCTTCTCATTTGATGTCTAAAGTACTTTAGCTTCATCTTTACTATTTGACCTTCTAAGGAGCAGTCAGGGTTGATTTCTTCTAGGACCGACCTATTTGTTCTCCTCGCTGTTCAGGGGACTATCAAAATTCTTCTCCAACACCACATTTCAAAGGTATCTATTCTTCTGTGCTCAGCTTTCCTAATGGTCCAGCTCTCACAGCCATACACGACCACCAGGAATACCATTGCTTTGACTATGCAAATTTTTGTTTGCAAGGTGATGTCTCTACTTTTAACTATGTTCCCCGGGTTTCTCATAGCTTGTCTCCAAAGCATCAGTCGCCTTTTTATTTCATGGCTGCAACCACCATCTGCAGTGATCTTTGGTCCTAAGAAAATAAAATCTGTCACTGCTTCTACTTCTTCCCCATTTATTTTCCAGGGACTGATAGGGCCTGTTGCCATTATCTTGGTTTTCTTCATGTTGAGTCTCAAGCCAGTTTTTGCACTCTCTTCTTTCAACCTAAGCAGCAGCTTCTTTAGGTCTTCCTCACTTTCTGACATTAGGGTAGTATCATCTGCATATCTCAAGTTGTTGATGTTTCTCCCAGCAATTTTGATCCCAACTTGTGATTCGTCCAAGCCTGCATTGCGCATTATGTGCTCTGTGTATAAGTTGAATAAGCAGGGTGACAAAATGCAGCCTTGTCTTACTCCTTTTCCTATTCCAAACCACTCTGTCATCCCGTATTCTGTCCTAACTGTTGTTTCTTAACTCATGTACAGATTTCTCATGAGGCAGTGTTCTGGTATTCCCATCTCTTTAATTACTTGCCACATTTTGTTGTGGTCCCCACAGTCAATGAAACAGAAGTATACTTGTTTCTGATATTCCTTTGTTTTCTCCATGATCCAATGTATGTTGGCAATGTGGTCTCTAGTTCCCCTGCCTCTTCAGAACCCAGCCTACATTTCTGGTAATTCTCTCTCCATGTGGTGCTGAAGTCTATCCTGTATTATCTTGAGCATAACCTTGCTAGCGTGTTGGATGAGCGCAATTGTTCAATAATTTGAACATTCTTTGGCATTACACTTTTTTTGGAATTGGAACATATACTGATCTTTTCCAATCCTGTGGCCATTGTGTTTTCCAAATCTGCTGGCATATAGAATGCAATAATTTGATTCCATCATGTTTTAGAGCTTTGAAAAATTCAGCTGGGATACCATCATCCCCACTGGCTTTGTTGTTTGCAGTGCTTTTTAGGGCCTTTCTGACTTTACTCTCTAGGATGTCTGGCTCAAGTTCAATGTTCTAATCATTGTGATTATCAGGGGTGTTGAGGTCCTTTTTGTATAGTTTCTCTGTGTACTCTTGCCATCTTTTCTTAATCACTTCTGCATCAGCAAACTCCTTGCCATTTTTGTCCCTTATCATGGTCATTTTTGCTTTAAACATTCCCTTGATTTCCCTAATTTTTTTGAAAATATCTCGAGTCCTAATAAATTGCTTTAGTTTGATTTCTGTGTTTGAAAGATTTCTCACTTGGTTTTATTTTGCTGCCAGACTAACTACCTGAGAAAAGGATATATATATTTTAAAAATAAAGTTTTCTTTCTTTTTCAGAAAAACAGGTATTTCCTTCTTTTCTGAAAATGCAACTCCAGCAGGAATAACTCTGTTACTAGCATCACTGCCAATAATACCTGTGTGATCATCTTAAAGCAGGGGCTCCCAAACGTTTTGTGCCATGGGCCTGACTACAACCCTGGACAGCTGATCACATAGTTCCTCCCACCAGAAACGCTGCTATAAAACGTGTCCGCAGTTGTTGTAAACGTGTTTACGACAGCTGTGGGTGCATTTGTTGAGGTTTTAATTGTTTTTAATATGTATGTTTTAATCCTGTTGTGAGCCGCCCTGAGTCGGGTTCGCCTGATTGGGCGGCAGAGAAATTTGAGAAATAAATAAACAAATAAATTAACGGTAGTGTTTATGGCAGACACGGGCACATTTTATGTCTCAAACGCTTCTGCTTCTGGTAGCGGCAAGGGTGTCGCAGCGCATGAAATGGTGCCACGGGCTGGGTCCGGCCTGTGGGCTGTAGTTTGGCCACCCCTGTCTTGAAGGAAAGCAACAAATGGTACAATTACAGACAAAGAAATGAAACATATCAAGCTTTATTTTTTCTAATCCCAAACCAAATTGTTTGAAAAAGTTCTCTCAAAAGAAGCTCTTAAATATTTTTGCTGAAGAAGATAGATTCTGTTTCTTGCTCAAAAGTCTAAATGATCAGTCCAAGTATACCCTTGTCTTTCTTGTAAAATCTTACTGTGTAAGTTTACTGTATGGGACCAAAGACAACAGAACAGCCGAAGGGTTGGCTTAACACAGGTTTATTGCATGATGATCCGGTGGAGCATGAGGTAATGGCGGTGATACATCTCTATATATACAGTAGCATTATACATTTGAATCTTGTAGCACGGTAGCTCATTGGCTGCTACCGGCGTGGCCTTGCCCAGGCACGCCTCTCTTCAGTAGTTCTTTCTCCTGCTGCTGAATGCGGGGAAGGTTTTCCCGCGGCTGTCCGTGATTAAGCAATGTGAACCATGTGAGACTGAACGCTCGCAGCTGCCCTCTATGGGCTGCTTGCTCGCGTTCCTTTACAGCTGAGATACATTGTAATTGGAGTGGTTACATTCTTATCTTACAGTACAATGAGCATGCATACATAACATCCCTCCCCCCTAGGATGGGACGAAGTCCCGCAACCGTTGTGGCTTGCCGCACGTGCGCTTGGGGCGTGCTTGCGCCTGACCTAGTACCGGAGAGCCTGTGATCCCTGACTCCGTGGGTGCTTGTCCTGCAACGGGAAATGGGGATTCGTTAGTGGCTCTGAGGGGCGTCCGTGCCTGCCTTGCGCTGGGGGATGGGAATGGAATGAACAGCTGGGACGTGAACCCCTGCCTGTTGCTCTCGGACCCCGGGGACCCTCCTATTGTGAACCGCGGGACCGATGAGGATGCCCTTGTGGTTCTGTTACCTTCTGTTCCCCGCTCGGGGGACCTTGAGACTGTGGTGGGCGGACTCGCCGTCGTCTCCTGTCTTGGGGGTGTCGGTCTCCGGGAAATTGGTGCTATGTTGCATTCTAACTCACAGGGGCTACTGGGACTGGAAGTACCAGGGGCTGAACTGAAACCCCTCTTTTCGCTAGGACGGGTGGGGGACCACTCCGCTAACTCCCCCTGGTACTGTAAATCAAGGTCTAAACTTCTTGGGGAATCTGTGTTTTGGGGACGCTTCCGGGGGCTGTGTGTGAGATCGGGGCTTTTCCTTTCCGCCGCAAACTCCCGCAAAAGATCTCTGAGGATCGATTCCCTTTCCTCCCCCCTTGGTGGGGACCCATGTCCCCCTTTTTCTCCCCCTTGGGCTAAGCGGGTGGGGGAGTACCCTAACGCTGATTCGTGGCTATTTTCGTCTTCGTCCTGCTCTCCGGGGATCCTGCGCCTGAGTTGATCCGCGTGCCGCCTCCACAGGAGGCCTGTATTGGTCTCCACGCGGTATGAAACGGGGCCGGTTTGTTCTATTACAGTGCCCGGCGCCCAGGCTGGCCCCGCGTTGGCGTAGTTCCTGCAATGCACCGGGGCGCCTACGCTGAAACTCTTTGCGGTTTCCACCCCTACGTTCCGCCCTTTGTCCTCTACTCTCGTGGGGTCTAGCTTGGAGATTACCGTGGCCAGCTTCCTGCGCATTAACAGCTCCGCGGGGGAGTACCCTGATGCCAATGGGGTGACCCTGTACCTTAGCAGGAATTGGCACAGTTGTAAGTTAAGATCTCCGGGGCCCATGCGCCGCAGCGCGTCCTTAGTGGTGCGCACGAGGCGCTCTACTTGGCCGTTGGTGGCCGGGTGGAAAGGGGCGGAGGTGATGTGCCGAATGGCGTTGAGATCCATGAATGCCCTGAACTCGGCGGACGTGAAACAGCTAGCGTTATCGCTGACGAGGGTGTCGGGTAAACCGAACGTGGAAAAGACCCTCCGTAACTGTTTAATTGTTGTGGCCGAGGAGGTGCTCGAGACTGGAATGACCTCCAACCACTTGGAGAACGCGTCCACCACAAGGAGGAAAAGTGTTCCCCTGAACGGGCCAGCAAAGTCTACGTGAACCCGGGACCAGGGGCCCCTTGCTGCGTCCCACTCCCTATGTGGCAAGCGAGCCTCTTCTGGCCTGGAGCTTTGGCACGCTTCGCAAGTGCCGACCATGTGCTCGATGTCGGCGTCTAGCTGGGGCCACCAAAAGTAACCGCGGGACCGATGAGGATGCCCTCAGTCGGGTTCGAACCTGAGTCGGGTTCGCCTGAGTGAGCGGTATATAAGCGTGAAAATTAAATTAAATTAAATTAAATTAAACTGCGGGCTAGTGCCTTAGAGCGGACGATCCCGGGGTGGCTGACGTGCAGCAGTTTAAGCACCCTCGGCTGGAGGGACGTGGGGATCACTCCCCGCTGTCCCCACAAAAGGCAACCCCTCTCTAGGGACAATTCTAATTTCTTTTTGAAAAATGTGTCGAATTCCGCTGCTGGGGAAGACACGGGCCACCCTTTCTGTACCCAGGAGCAAACTGTAGCTAACGTTTTGTCCTTACCGGTCGCTTTGGCGATGTCGGCCGGTACTACTGGGGGGGAGTCTAGGACCTCTATCATTAAGACCTGGTGGTCCCTCTCTTCCTCGCCCACGTGGCAGCAATCCCGGGGAATGGGGGACCTCGACAGGGCATCCGCATGGCTGATCTCCTTCCCGGGCCGGTACACCAATGCGTGCTGATACGCGTTGAGAAAAATGGCCCACCTGAGCATTCTCGGGGACAGGATTTGGGGTGTGGGCTTATCTGCGGTGAAAATGCCTAGCAAGGGCTTATGGTCGGTCACTATGGTGAAGGGGCGGCCATACACAAAATCATGAAATTTCTTGGTCCCCGCAATTATCGCTAGTGCTTCCCTGTCTGTCTGGGCGTAGTTTCTCTCCGCTTGTGACAAGGACCTAGAGTAGAACGCTATCGGGGCCTCCTTCCCGTTCTCCAGCACGTGGCATAACACCGCCCCCACCCCCACCGGGGATGCATCGCATATCAGGACCACTGGGCGTTTGGGATTGAAGTGGGTCAGTACAGCATCTGATGCCAGGAGTCGCTTCAGGTCATTGAAAGCCTTCTCATGGTCGTCGCCCCACTTCCATGCCTCGTCCTTTTTTAACAATTTGTGTAGCGGTTCCGCCACGGCTGCCTTCCGAGGAAGGAAGGAGTGGTAGAAGTTGAGCAGCCCAAGGAACGACTGCAGCTCGGGCTTGGAGGTGGGGCGAGGGGCCTTCTTGATGGCGGCCACCTTGGATTGGGATGGCCTTATTCCCTCGGGAGTAACACGGAACCCTAGGAACTCAACCTCAGTTGCGAAGAAAACGCATTTGTCTTTCCGCAACCGCAACCCCGCCTTTTCGAATTTTGCCAGGACCTTTCCCAACCTTTCTGCTAATTCGGCCCGGCTCCCCCCTGTAATCAATACGTCATCAAAGTAGGGTAACACCCCCTCTAACCCCTTCAGGAGGCGTTCCACGAGTGACTGGAAGATCCCGGGCGCCGAATTCACGCCGAATTGGAGGCGCGTTACCTGGAACGCCCCTTTGTGGGTGACTATGGTCTGCGCAGCAGCTGCGGCGGGGGTCACCGGGAGTTGCTGGTAGGCTTGGGCCAGGTCGAGTTTAGCGAAACACCTCCCCCCGTGCAACCTGGCCAACAAGTGGCTGACTACCGGCACCGGATACGCATTGGGGCGGATCGCCTTATTGATGGTGCACTTGTAGTCAGCGCATATGCGGACCTCCCCGTTGGCCTTGAGCGCTGTTACAATTGGAGTTTCCCACTCCGCAGAATCAACAGGAACAAAAATCCCCTGGCCCACCAATTTGTCCAACTCCGCCTCTATTTTGTCCTTTAGTGCGAAAGGCACTCTGCGCGGTTTAAGTCTGATTGGACGTACTCCAGGGTCCAGGTCGAAAGTCACTGGGGGGCCCTTGAATTTTCCGAGTCCCTTTTTGAAAACCTCGGGGTGCGCGTCGCACACGCTCTGTATTGGATCAGTCCCGGCGGCGTGTACTCCCACGGCGTGCACCCCCCCCCCCAATGAACAACCCCAGGGGCTGGAACCATTGACTCCCGAGGAGGCTGCATTTACCTCCCTTGAGGACGACTAGGGGAAGCGTTGCGGGGCGCTTTTTGAACTGGACCTGGAACTTCCCAACCCCCAACACCGGGATGCGGTTCCCTTGCACGTCCTTCAGCGTGGACCTCAGCGCTTTGAGCTTGGGCCGCACGTGGGGGGCTATTTTTAGGAACTCTCCCTGGGAAATGATAGAGTAAGAAGAACCCGAGTCCACCTCCATCCTAACAGGGGGCCCCTGTATTACTACCTCAACGAAGTATCGGGGGTGCTCCGTGGATACGCTGAAAACCGGAGCGTCGTCCTCACTGTCATCGGAGATGCGCCCTACTCCGTCCCGCTTCCTCGTGGTCCGGGTGCCGTCCTTGGGCCTCGTGGTGCGGTCCTGCCTCGCCGAGCGGTCTGGGGAACTCCTCTTGGCCTCGCGCCGTTTTCGGCAGACCTTGGCGATGTGCCCGCGCCGGCCGCAGTTGTGGCACTCGGCCTTGCGGAACGGGCATTTGGCGCGGGCGTGGGCGGCGCCGCAGCCGTCGCAGCGCCGGCCTTCCTTCTGGACCTTCCAGACGTCCTCGTCGTCACTCTCCGCGGACGAGTTCGAAACTCACCGGGCCGCGCGCACCGAGCTCTCTGCCTTGGCGGGTTTCGGGCGCCAGTCCTGGAGCTCTTGCACCCCGGCCGTCGTGGCTTCGGCGGCCTGTGCCGTGTCGAGGACTTGCTGCCACGTGGGAGGCGGCTCCTGTCTCATCAGCGCGCGCTGAGTCTCGGTGTCCCTCAGGCCGCAGAGCAGGCAGTCTCGGAGGGTGACTTCTGGGGTCTCCCACTTGCATAGGCCCGCGGCCAGCCGCAGGGCCGCGGCGAACTCAGCGACCGATTCCCCGGGCGCCTGGACTCGCCTCCAGAACGCGCTCCGAGCGGGGAACATCGCTATCGCGGGCCGGAGGTGGGTGCGCAACGCCGCCAGGAGCTCTTTGGCTTTGAAGTCGCTCACCCTCCTCGGCGCGATCAGGTCCACCAAGGTCCTCTTGGTCTCGTGTCCGAGCATGCGGACGAAGATGGCCCTCTTCTTGTCCTCATCTGAGACTTCGAGCTCCACCAGCGCTCCATTGAAGTCTATCTCAAACAGCTCCAAGTCTCCCGGCTTCCTGATCTCGTAGCCGGCGCATGTCTTGGTCCCGTGGGCAGCCATCATCCCACCTTCGTCGCCAGTTTACTGTATGGGACCAAAGACAACAGAACAGCCGAAGGGTTGGCTTAACACAGGTTTATTGCATGATGATCCGGTGGAGCATGAGGTAATGGCGGTGATACATCTCTATATATACAGTAGCATTATACATTTGAATCTTGTAGCACGGTAGCTCATTGGCTGCTACCGGCGTGGCCTTGCCCAGGCATGCCTCTCTTCAGTAGTTCTTTCTCCTGCTGCTGAATGCGGGGAAGGTTTTCCCGCGGCTGTCCGTGATTGAGCAATGTGAACCATGTGAGACTGAACGCTCGCAGCTGCCCTCTATGGGCTGCTTGCTCGCGTTCCTTTACAGCTGAGATACATTGTAATTGGAGTGGTTACATTCTTATCTTACAGTACAATGAGCATGCATACATAACAGTAAATAATGATAAATAATAGTCAGAATAATTCTTTAACACAAGCCTTCCACCCCATGAACTGCAGATCACAAAGTATAATACAGTAGGTCATGATCATTAGCTCCCAAATGGATCTTTTATTTGTCATTTAATTTCCCAACTAGGATTATATGTCCCATAAGGAAATTTCTGGATTAGTTTATCAATAGTTCAAGGTATTCCTAAGTAGCTTTCATCCTCCTTGGAGCCTTTTTCTATGAGAAGTGTTTTAGCTGTCATATTTCATTAAATATATTTTGAGTCATCTCTCTCCTCATTTGGTTCAGGGTAATAAGAGGCAAGTTACTACCATAAGAACTTGATTACTTTCTTACCAGATCTCAGTAATATAATTTATTTTCAAGGTGCTGTAAAACAACTCCATAGACACTACACTAAGAGATTGGGGCAGAACTATAGTACAATTTCATCCTATTTTTCTCCTGACAGGACTAAAGGTTGTCTCAGCCTTTCATCCTTCTGACATCAGTAAAATGAGTCCCCAGCATGTTGGGAGTAAAATGCTAATTAACTTGTCACACACACACACACACACACACACACACACACACACACACACACACACACACACACACACACACACACACACCGAGCGCTATGGGGTAGTATATGAGTGTAATTGCTTTGCTTAAGAATTGAGAAAGGGTTCCCAGCAAGGGTCAGTAGCCTCTTCGCTTTGGTTGCTGATTTCAGAGAAACGGATGTCCACACCCTTATCTCTTGTAAATGGAAGAAAAAAGAAATTGTATGGCTGAGCATCAAAGCATACCTTTCCCTTTATTCCAGAAGATCTATTGTCTCCCACACACTTTCTTTGGAGCAGGTTGCTTCTTACTTTAAAACAAACATGAGCAGGTCCTGCTCCTTCAGACATTGTTGGGTTCGAGTTCCCACAATCACTCCTCACCTTAGTTATGCAGGGTTGAAGCAATGGGGATTCCAATCTAACAACACAGTCCGATTCCTTATTCTGCAGGCTTCCATGTGCCTGTTTCTTAATTTAGGCATAAGTCTGGAATCTTGCAGAGTTGGAGGGAAGCAACAGCTAGATAAAGAAATAGAAGTGTGGATTCAGGACAGATCAAGTACTGTACGTGATTTTCTTCACTGGGAGTTATCTGCTGCAGATTGTTGAAAATGGCAGAAGTTCTCAATTTATGTCAGTGGATTTAACCTAGAGATCTCACATCCAGCCATTTCTCCCTTTTAAGCCAAGGATGAACAAACTCCATTAATCTATGTGCCAAATAGAGCCCTAGAGCAGTGTTTCTCAACCTTTGGTTTTTGGACTTCAATTCCCAGAAACCTAAGTCAATTCCTGTTGTGTCCAAGCATTATTTATTATAACTACTTTGAGCGCCGAAAAGTCTACGGCGGAATCGCATGCCTTTTGCAAAGGCGCCATTTTCAAATGCCTGTCAAAATAGCTGATTCGTCAGTACAAATGTTCCAACTTCTCTGGAAGCCCGCCGAAATGTATCAACCTGTGTAACTGCCTTTCTCACTGTGTATAAGCTGGCCACCTTGTACATGTTCCCCAGTCTGGTATCTATGAGCTGAATAATAAATCACTGTGTTTGACCCGATCCTGCTGGTCAGAATACTTCTTAAGCGCCGCTCAACAATTCCCCAAAGCACGGATCAGCCCATATTCTGACTTAGGCTTCTGGGAATTCAAGTCCCCCTGTGGGGTGTGGGCCCCACATTGGGAACAACTGCTCTAGAGCAGGGGGTCTCAACATTTTTAATTTGTAGGCTGGACCATGCCCCCTCAGACAGCTGAGCAGGCCGGACTGGTCATTCCCCCCGCCGTAAACAATGCTGTAAAACATGTCTGTGGCTGTCGTAAACATGTTTATGACAGCGGCCACTGCCACATTTACGGCTGTTGTAAATGTTTCCGCTTTTGGCAGCGGCAGCCACATTAAATGGTGCCGCAGGCCGTAGGTTGAAAATCCCTGCTCTGGAAGGTCACATCTGCTCCTGTGCCCTGACCACTCCAAAAAAATTTTTTCTTGAAAAGAAAGGCTTGTGAAATGAAGCCACTTCTGCTCCACTAATCATCTTTTTTTTAAAAAAAAAAACTAGATTTCAGGAAGCATGGGAGGCCCTCTTGCATGGATACACACACACCCCTTGAGAGCATAAGGGTCTGAACAACCATTTTTAAATTAAGCATTTATTAAAATTAAGATTTAAAAAAATAAAAAGCATATCTGGGCTCTTGAAGGCCATATGCAGCCAGTTGATCATATTTTGCCTGTGCTTTATAAGTACAGTAGTAAGATCATATATAACTGAATATAGAAAGCTGTATAATTATTACTTCAAGTAGCCACTAGATGCCTCACTACTTCAGCATTAGAATACTTTGGTGTTGCAAATGAATTGTACTAGGACAGATGCAAAGTACAGTCAACTCTCACATAACAACGCGTATGGATAGCATCATTTTCGCTTAACAACGTGTCATTATGCACCACGTATTCCCCCGCATAAAAACGTTTTTAGTGTCGTTGTCCGGATAACAATGCTAAAATAACCGTCATAATCCGGACAAAAACATTGTTTTGTGGGAAACTCAATAGAAACCCACATAACAACAAAAATCGCTTAGCAACGCTACTTGGAGAACCAAGTAACGTCGTTATGCGAGGGTCTACTGTAAGGAGAATTAATCATGTGAGATGTCATAGTCATTGGCTGCAACTTGTATCCGAGAATACATTTTTTCCTGAAGCAGGAAAAATGCCATTGGCAGGGCCGTAACCAGAGGGTGGCCAGAGGTAGCGAAAACCCTCCTGAGCAAAAAGCCCCCCCCCCCCCACAACCCACCCTGTGATGCCAATGTTATACATGTCAGTGTGACATTGTTGGCCCCCCCCCTGTTTTTTTTTTTTGCCCCTCCTGAAAAAAATCCCCCTCCCACAAATCCAGAATCCTGGCTACGGCCCTGGACATTGGCGTGAATTTGTTTAAGGTGAATCCAAGCTTGCCATGAAGTGACCCACATGCTGTGATCATGGAGCTATGCAGGATTTAACCAGTGGTGGGATTAAAAAAATTTTTATTCCCAACTCTGTGGGCATGGTATGGTGGCCGTGGCCAGGGGAAAGCCATGTGTTGCAACCAAATTAGGACTACTGTACTTTATTTCAAAACTTGGATGAGCCAGCCAGAATTTCTGCTACCAGTTCTAGCCAACTTGTGTAAACCTGCTGAATCCCACCACTGGATTTAACACTGTGACTGCAATGGACTGCTGCAGCCATGAGGATATTAACAAGGTGCACCTTCAGAGCCTCTTCCTCCTCCATGACCATTGGGAATCAGAATAGTGAAGTGGATCCTTCTCTGCTCATTTTGCCGCTGGGCCCAATATGATGGTTTCTAGTGGCATTTCCTCCACTGAGGGGACCATCACCCCACCTAAAGAGGCTCATCCACACATAGCCATTGGCCCCTTTAGGGAGCCAGGTTAATTACCATCACCCAACACTCAGCGTTGAACCACTGGTTATATGGTAACCAGTAAATCTATCCTTAAATTTACCACAAATATTATTGATGTTTTAAAAGGAAAACAAAAATCAAAAATTTGCATTTTTCTATGAAATGTGTAAGAACATATTGGTGAGTAAGAATTAAAAAGCTAGCGTTCAAAGCCACATTAAGCCCTATAAAAGGAATATATGCCAACCATATATGTGCCAAGTAATAGTAATAATTTTGTATCATAAATTATTCGGTGTTAAAGGATTTTTGGTGGAGAAACTCCACTCTGGGGATGCCCAAAGGAGCCTCCTTTCATGTCCCCAGGATCTTTTCCCACCGAAGTGGTCCCTATTGATCAGCTTGCAATTTCTTGCTTTTGAACTAAGCAGTTGAGACAGAGACAAGCACTCAAACCGTAATACAGTACTCAGGTCTCAAACTGCTGACTATGTGCCAAATGAAACATTTTAAAAGGTCTATAACTGGCAGAACTAAAAGGTGTGGCAGCACAGTTTGGGGCCAGGGGAAGGATTGGGGCAGCACCAACCATTTTCTTAAAACATCAATCTTCAAATCTTTCCAAAGCTGTGGGATAATAGAATAATAGGAGAAGCCTATATAATCCTGATCTTTTGGAAGTACTGTATCAGCAAGTACTTAATCCTATTATGCATCAGAAACCATGGAATAAAGAACAGTAATAATACATTTATAGAAGAAGTCTGTTGTGTGTCCTCAGCATTTAGGTAATCAACAAAATCTGAAATGAAAGGTTTAATTATATAAATTGTAAGCACATATGTTTGTGATTCGAACCAGTGTGGAAGTATGTGGGAAAAGATCTTGGAGACATGAAAGGAGCGTCATTCGGGTATCCCCTGAGTGGAGTTTCTCCAGCAAAAATCCTTCAACCCAGAATAATTTCTGACAGGAAGTGCATATGAAGAAACAAATAACATCTTGTTCTATCCCACATACTTCCACACTTGCTGGTTCGAATTACAAACAGATACACCAAATAAGTATTCAAGTACAGATTAAGCCCTGACAGCTCTTCAGAAAAATGAATGTTTGGGGATTCCTCTGATTGTTGATGCACTGCTTTCTCTGCTGGGTAAATCATTTCAGAACTTAGCTCACCAAGTTTAACAGGATAACATGTCCTATGAGCAACAGGTGCAATATTTTTGCTCCTTTGTTGCTCATTGTCAATGAACACCACTTTGATTTTACCACTTGAATATTGCACTAATGGTTCTCTTTACAATTCTTTAATTTTTACAATACATTTTCAAACTATGCTAACTAATGGGCAGGGAAAATGAAAACATATGAAAAAGGTACTAGGATTGTATGGCTCTGACACTGCATTTAATCAGTACAGTAGTTCCCAGTTTTTTGTATAGAGTTTGTACTGCACTTTCCACATTTGTAAGTACGTACCTGTATATGCTGTTTCTCAGTTTAAGGGTATTCAGATGCATAGGCCTCTAAAACTTCCTGTGTTCTTTAAGTCAGATGGAACAGCACTGAAAACATATTCTTCCCTTAAACAATGGAAGCAAGCGGCAAAAGGCATTTTGAGCGGGAGTTCCATTCTTTTTTCCATGCCTAACTAAGAACCTAGACGGAGAGTGGGAGCAAGCGTCAAACAGCAAGAGGCAGCTTGAGCAAGTGGGATTATGTTCCCAATAATTGGTGGGAAATGTTACCGGTCAGAAGGGAGTCATAACACCTGGCTCTGCAGCTCTGAGGCTACCGCCGTCACTGCCATGAAGCCCCCGCACTCCTCTCATGGCCCGGCCGGTCAGAGGGGAGTCGAAACACCTGGCTGTGAAGTTTCAAGGCTACAAAAGGCAGCCACCGCCGCCGCCGCGAAGCCCCTGCACTCCTCTCACGGCCTGGCCAGTCAGAGGGGAGCTGAAACACCTGGCTCTGCAGCTTCGGGGCTACAAAAGGCAGCCGCCATCACCGCCGTGAAGCCCCCGCCACTGCCTTGAAGCCCCCATGCTCCTCTCATGGCCCGGCCAGTCAGAGGGGAGTTGAAACACCTGGCTCTGCAGCTCCGGGGCCACAAAAGGCAGCTGCCATCACTGCTGCGAATCCCCTGTGCTCCTTTCTTGGCCCGGCCAGTCAGAGGAGAGCCGAAACTTCTCATCTCATGGCTTTCCATTGGGTCCGGTCAGCCATTTGAGATGAAGGCACTTTTGATGGTTGCTCCTGTGGCTAGGACTATAGGAGACGTTACCAACGCTGCTCCTCAATGCCGCGACCTTCACCGCCCTGTTGGGATGTAGAAGACGGGTGGTTACAGCTGGACTCCAGTTGCCGTCTGACTGCCTTTATCTTTAGTGCCCCGACCCCCCCCCCCTCTTTCCCTGGTTGGACTTAAGGACTGTGTTGGTGGTGGGAGGTTGGTTTTTTGCACCATCCCCCTCATAGTCCCAGACTCCCAGTGGTCAGGTAGGAAGGTTTGGGTAGCATAGTAACATAGTGACATGTTATTGAAGCTGAGTGATATTACTGATATTTTTTGAATTCATTAGTGTTTCTTATTATTACTGTATTGTTATTTCTTTTGTTTATATTTATGATTATTGTAATTTTGCTATTGTATTTTTTGATGTTTATTGTTTGCCTGTATTTTTATGTACCCTGTTGTAAACTGCTTTCAGTTATCGTATGATAAGGAAAGCAGTATATAAATGCAAAAGTAAAGTAAAGTAACTCACTTCACTGCTTGCCTCCACACATTTGTTTAGATGAACACAACAAGTTCAGCCTTCAGTCATAGCCACTGTTTGTGCATTCATTTTTTTAAAAGATTATAATATAGCAGATGCCTATGCCCCATTATGTACTATAATACAGTATAATGACATTTAAAGAAAATGTCAGCACTACTTAAATTGAAAGAGGAATTATGATGATGACACAGATATTGGCAAGTGGGAGTAAACCTTCCTGAGGAGCAAAGTGGGGTGTAAATAGTAAGCTGCCCAAGAAGGCTGATGCTTTGCCTAAATGTAGGACAAGTATCAAACATTTATTTTCTCTTTGGAGTTCAAGGGATAGCTTACTGAAAGACATTAAAATATATTTATGTATTCAGGACTGGAAAAGAACTGAGCTTAACTTAGTGGGGGTTACCTAATAGTATTCAAAAAAAGTGTCAAAAACTTCCACACAGTACCTGCTGAGTTTTAGATCAAAAGCATTAAAGTGATACAAGCACATCCCATGTTGATCATCATTTGAATCTATGATGTTTTTCTCCTTGTGGCAGATTTTTCTAGAAGTAGTTTGTGGTTTAAGCCATAAACCAGATTTGAGGTTTGGGGTTTTAGCTCAATGCAGAAATATTGAATCATTTGAATAGAAAATGTACATCCAAAATATACATCCAAAAAGATGTCATAATGCTTTGTTTAATTTCATTTTGTTTTGGGTGGTTATTTCACATTCAAAAGTTCTGTGCTTCTTCATAACTGATACTTGAGATAGTAAGTCAATTGGGTGAAATCCAGTAGTACCTTGTAACCAGAGTAGATCTATTGAGTAGGTGGGACATACATACTTTTTGACTTGATTCAGTGGGCCTACTCTATTTGCAGTTTGCTACTACAGTATATTGTAACTCCACCCAGGTAATCCAGAAAGCTGAATATAGTGGGCCATTGGCACCTGCTTTACTGAAACAGATAGCACTTTTGAGCAGTTGTGGTAGAGCGTTCCACTGGCTGACCTGTTCAATGATAAGATACAAACTGTTTAAAATTAATCATACAGTATGAGTATAAGAAGGGAAATAAGCAGAACACATCTTTCAGATTTAGAAACTCATTTCTTAGAAATAATAAACAGCTGCCAGCTGCAATGAATGACTGCTTTTACAGCAGTTGAAACTTAATGAGAAATAATGTTCTTCCTGTGAAGCAGATTTTGATGGCAGCATTTTGAAGTAATTTACATCATACTAATGTAGTGCTTGGAAAAATTCTGTTTGGCTTTTATTGTTATCTTTCCTGCTCCCTCAGATCTGTAGGAAATGTATATACTTCTCTAGAAAACAGGTTTTATATATCCTAGAACCCGGAGGTCAAGATTTCAAAGAGAAATCCTGGCAAGAATCCTACATTTTGATTATGTGGGGATAAAGATGTTTTCAGAGGAATGAAAGATATGGATCCTTAAGGAAATTCCTTGAATCTATATCAAAGTTTATTCTGGCCCAATAAAGTAGCCTTGGTGAGCAACAAATCTAATAGGCCTGGCTGGATAGCTCAGTAGTTTAGGTCAGTGGTGGGCTCCAAATAAAATTACTACCACACTGTGGGCATGGCCAGGGGGAAAGCCCTGTGTTGCACCCAAATTAGGACTACTGTACTTTATTTCCAAACTTGGATGGGCGAGGCCAGCCAGAATTTCTACTGCCGGTTCTGGCAAACTGGTGAGTACCTGCTGATGCCCACCACTGGTTTAGGTGTCTGGTTGAAGAGTTAGAAGTTGGGAGTTTGATTCCCCCAATGTGACTCTAGGAAGAAGAACCAGCCTGCGCTGTCACACTCCCTGGGTGCCCCCAAAAGAAGGGAATGGTAAACCACATCTGTGTAATCTCTAAAATGTTTCTATAGAAGGCTGCATAATAAGCTTCTATAGGAGGCTTCAAAATGTCTAAATATAACCATAGAAAGCTGTTATCTATATGCTATGCATTCATATGTTGATACAGTTGGAAAGTCTGGCTCCATGAAATGACAGCTGATGGACAATTAACTTTACAAAATTGTAATATAAGGCTGTTAGCTGCAGTAAAGGAGTGGCTGGGGAGGCACTTTGGGGTGAAACAGAGCCCTGGAAAAGCCTTGGACAAGGGGGAAATGGCTTCAGAGGTTCGCTATTGAGTGATGAAAATAGAAGAGGATTCTATTTTCATAGCTTTATAGCGAAGAACAGCCACATGGCGAACAAGCCACGCCCACTCAGTCACATGGAGAGTCCACCAAATGGCTGAGCAGTATGAATAACAAGAAAAAGACAAAAAAACACTCAAAAGAAATGTTCCACAAGTTTTGAGTCTTGTATCTTCAAAAAATATATTTGAGTAAAGTATTAACTTCATACAGTACTGCTAACTTAAAGAGTTGATATTCAGAGGTCATATCTTCAAAATTTCTTCAAAAATATCATGTAGTAAATAAAGTAGAATCCTTCTTCAAATACAAAATTCCTTGATAATTTCAGTAGTAAAGCAATATAGGGACAAAAATACTAAGATAAATCCACAGTAAATCGAGACTGCTCCGGTATAACCAGCCTTTCACATATAGCTTCCTCAGGATAAATGTTCTGTAATTTGCGTTAAGGAGCATCTAAATGTGTGTTCTATTAGTGCTCAAAATGCATAAGAATAGATACATGAGAAAAGATACATTCTGCTCCTGTCAGAAAAGACAGTTAACAAACATAACATTCTTCGCCCCCTAGGTAAAAACAAAATCCTTTAACCAGGATGGCAGTCTAGTTTCCCTTCTGGGTCGGACGCTTGGCTGAGCCGGCTCAGGGGCTCATAGGATGGGCAACCCGACTGGAGTGAGGGATTGACTAGAGAGGGAGGATTGTAAACCCAAATTAAAGCCCTGTTTGTCAGATGGAGGAGCAGGGGATCGCTCAAAACCAAAATCTAATTCTGTGAAAGAATAAGACAACTCAGGGTCCCTCCTGTGTGTACTAAGAGTGGAGGGTGACTCTGAACAAAATTGGTCATCATCAATAAAGGAATCCAGAGTGCTAGGCTGGGACGGTATAGGGGTACACATGGCCGGAGTAGGGGAGCATTCCACAAATTCCCCTTGAGGTCGGTCCCTAAAACGCACTTCTGGGTCAATGTTGGCTGGCTGCTGACTATTACCTCTGCCCCCTGGGTTTAAACGGGTGAGGGCCAACCCTAGCATTGAGTGTCTGTATTCGTCTTGTGGGTCCAGTATTCTGGGTCTCAATTGATCTGCGTGCCTCCTCCAGATCAGACCAGTGGCTGTTTCAATCCTGTAAGAAACAGGACCAGTTTGATCAATCACAAACACGGGCACCCATGTAGGACCACTAGCTGCATAATTGCAGCAATGTACAGGGTCTCCAGACAAGAAACCCTTTGTACCTTTGTCATCTACCCTAGAGGGATCCAATCTGTCGAGCAAGGATGACAGTTTCCTTCACTGGAGCAATTCAGCAGGGGACAGCCCTGAGGCAAGGGGGGTGAGCCTATATGTGAAAAGAAACTGGCATCGCTGGAGCTCCAAATCCCCTTCACCCATATGCCAAAGCATGTCTTTGGTTGTGCGCACCTGCCACTCCACCTGGCCATTGGTGGCTGGGTGGAATGGGGCGGCAGTGATGTGTCTAATTGCATTCCTTTCCATGAAGGATTGGAATTCTGCAGATGTGAACGTGGATGCATTGTCAGACACCAGCACGTCTGAAAGTCCAAATGCTGCAAACAGCCTTCTAAGGTGTATTATTGTGGTGGCTGAAGTGGTATTAGGCACTCTAATCACTTCCAGCCACTTAGAGAATAAGTCTACAACCAACAAAAATAGGGCACCCCTAAATGGATCTGCAAAATCTATGTGCAACCTGGACCACGGGCCCCTAGCAGAATCCTATTTCCGAGAGGGAAGGTGGGATTGCTCTGGGCGAGAGGATTGACAGCTGGCACAAGTTCTGACCATCTGCTCTATGTCTTGGTCCAGTTGAGGCCACCAAAAGTAGCTACAGGCAAGGGCTTTGGAACGTACAATTCCTGGATGACTTGTGTGAAGTAAATGCAAAACATTTTTCCTGAGAGTGACATGAATGATCACCCGCTTGCCCCATAGAAGGCAACCTAGTTCCACTGACAATTTGAAACGCTTGGGGTGGAATGTTCTGAATTCCTCAGCTAAAGGAGAGACAGGCCAGCCTTTTTGTACCCAAGACATTACTTTAGTCAATGTTACATCCTTGGCCATAGCTTTAGCTATATCTGAGGGGACAACCAGGGGCAAGTCGAATGCCTCAATCATGAGGACCTGGTGGTCGCTTTCAATCTCGCAATCAGCTTCCCTGACCCCTGGCAATGGAGAATGTGACAGGGCATCAACGTGGCTGATGTCCTTGCCAGGCTGTGCACCAAAGTACAATCATATGCATTTAGGAAAATTGCCCAACACAACATCCTTGGGGACCAAATTTGAGACGTGGGCTTCCTGTTCACAAAGATTCCAAGGAGGGGCTTGTGGGCAATTATGATGGTAAAAAGCCTTCCATAAAGGTAATTGTGGAATTTCTTAGTGCCTGCCACAATTGCCAATGCCTCCCTGTCTGTCTGAGCATAATTTTTCTTAGGCTTTGAGAGCGAACGGGAATAGAATGCTATGGGGGCTTCCCTCCTGTCACTTAGTACATGGCATAACACAGCTCCCACCCCCATAGGGGATGCATCACAAACAAGTACAACTTCTTTGTTAGGATCAAAATGAGTTAATACAACATCCAAAGATAGCAGCCTTTTAAGTTCTAGGAACACTTTCTCCTGGCAATGGCCCCAGTGCCAAACAGTATCTTTCTTAAGAAGCCAATGTAATGGTTCGGCAACTGAGGCTTTGCGATGGAGAAAAGCGTGATAGAAGTTTAACAATCCTAGAAATTATTGCAATTTGGCTTTACATTTTGGCCTGGGTGCACTCCGCACGGCTGTCACCTTGGAGTCAGAGAGCATGATACCTTGGGGTGTAATGCGGTACCCCAGGAACTCCACTTCCTGTGCCAAAAACACACATTTGTCTCTTCTGAGACGTAGACCAGCCCTCTCGAAACGTGACAAGACTCGATCGAGCCTGGGCGCTAGTTCGACGGTGTCCTTAGCGGTGATCAGGACATCATCAAAATATGGCAGGACACCAGGCAACCCTTTCAAAATAAGTTCTACAAGAGATTGAAATATTCCAGAGGCCGCATTCACCCCGAATTGTAGTTTAGTTACCTTAAATGCCCCCCTGTGCATTACTATGGTCTGGGCTATGGCAGCAGCAGGAGACACAGTCAATAGTTGGTAAACCTGGGCAATTTCCTCCATGCAAGGAGGCAAGAAGGTGGCTTACCACAGGCACAGAATATGCGTTCGGGCGAATAGCTTTATTGATGGTACACTTGTAGTCAGCGCATATCCTGACCTCCCCGTTACTTTTCAAAGCAGTCACTATTGGTGTCTCCCACTCTGCGGAGTCCACTGGCACTAGGATGCCCTGCCCCACCAGTTTGTCCAGCTCGGCTTCTATCTTCTCCTTTAAAGCAAAGGGTACCCAGCGTGGCTTCATCCGGATGGGCTGGACAGTTGGGTCAAGCTCAAAGTCCACAGGGGGTCCTTTGTATAAACCTAAACCCTTTTTGAACACCTCAGGATGTGCAGCACAAACATCCCGGATTGGGTCAGGGTCTATTGTGTGAATGCCAGAAAGCCGGATTTCCAGGGGCCTAAACCATTGGGTCCCAATAAGACAGTTAGTGCCCTGCTTAACTACAACCAATGGCAAGGAGGTGTGAATGTTTTTTAATTTGACCAAGAAATTTCCCACCCCCAAGACCGGAATCTGGCAACCTTGCACATCCCGGAGGGAAGTTTTAAAAGATTTGACCTTGGGCCGAGAGGCAGGGGGAATTCTCAAAAACTCCCGCTGTGGGATTATGGAAAAGGTAGTACCTAAATCCACCTCCATCTTGAAGGGGACGTCCTGCAGGCTCAGGTCTGTGAAGAAACGCTTGCTGATGATGCCCACTTGGCACGGCTCAGGCTCTGGTGACACTTTGGCGATGGATGTATTGTGGTGATGACTCTTCTTGGACTCAGGTGCTGGAGTTCTTTGCTTTCGCTGTTGGCATACTTTAGCAATGTGCCCTCTTTGCCTGCAGTTGTGGCATTCTGTGGTGCGGAAGGGGCACTTCCTGCGGTCATGCCGGGCTCCGCAGCCATCACAATTGTGAAGGACTTTCTTCTCCTGATCGTCACAGTGCTCTCGGTGCTTTCGTCGGACCACTCGGACTTCTCCCTCTGCGTCGCTGTACTCCGATGAAGAGGTAGAACCAGGCGATGCTGAGGAGGATGAAGATGAATTTTGCTGAGCTTGCACAGCTGAGTTGATGGCACTGATGGTGAAGTGGCGATGCCAGAAAAACTTGATGCCGGGCCGTGCGGCCTCAGACGCTACTGCTTCTTCTAGGACAGCCTTGAAAGTTAGCGTCTTCCTGATCATGAGGCCAGCAGATGGTCTCTGAGTGCTTCTTTGATGTTGTCCTACTTGCACAGGGTGACAGCAATGCGCAGAGCGGCGGTGTAGTCTGCAATGGACTCTCCGGGTCGCTGCTCCCTTCTGTGGAAGGCCACCCTGGCCGGGAAGATCGAGACCACTGGCTGCAGGTGTCTCCTCAGTGCGGACATGATTTCTGCAAGCGGCACCACATCCACGTCCCTTGGGAGAATGAGGTGGGTTGCCAGCTCAAGCGTCTCAGAACCACACTGAGCGAGGAAACAGGAGCGCTTCTGGTCTTCGTCGGTGATCTTCTGCAAGGCCATTGTGTGGCGGATTCAGCATTCGTATGTTGCCTATTTCTCTGGACGCACTGGGTTGAATGGGCCGATGTTGCTGCCGTGTGGGGACGCCATCCCACCTTCATCGACAGTTTCGTGTTCAAGGAATGAAGAAGCAGACAAGTGCAATAGTGAAATTCAGCTCTTTATTAGTGGGGTTTCAACACAGTTTGATTGGGGCAAAACTCAGACTTATATACACTATAAACAGTAACAGTAACAATAATGCAACAAGCCCATTGGCTAACAGAGTGTGTACATCTTTCAATCCACTTATTTGCATAAGAATAGATACATGAGAAAAGATACATTCCGCTCCTATAAACAGTAACAGTAACAATAATGCAACAAGCCCATTGGCTAACAGTGTGCACATTTTCTATCCACTTATTTGCATAAGAATAGATACAAGAGAAAAGATACGTTCCGCTCCTGTCAGAAAACACAGTTAACATACATAACAATTTTGCAATAGCAGAGAGGAAATATCTAACTCTTAACACTCCTGTCTATCAGCATGTGGTGCAAAGGAATCATTCTGACTAAGCTAATCACTTCTAAATTGGCCACTAAATTGCCTACCAAGTTCCTTTGTCAGCTCATGGGTAAAGAAAAACATCTTCTAGCAATGTGCCTTCTCTGCATTGACTGAAGGGGCTAAATGAATGCCCTTTTGTTCATGCTTTTGCCCTTCATTGAATAATATGAACAGATCTTGGAAAAGTTGTAGACTGCAACTTCCAGAATCTGGTAGAGATTCCAGATGGTATAGTCCAAAGAAGGAACTCTTGAAAACCCAGCAGAATTAACACAAGAGCCGCTGTGTAGGATTTAGCATATCAGTAGTGTTCTAGGAGGTGGAGGTGGACCTTTGAGTAAGTGAACTAGGATTCAGACATTATAATTAAGATAAACTCACCAGATGTAGAGAGAAGCAACCTCCACCTCCTCCAAAGTAACAGCCATAAACATGGAAAACAGCAGATCTGAAAAGTGAGAACTCTGCTAGCCATGGTTTGTTCTCCTTGCTCCTTTACAAGTAAGGTAAAGGTAAAGGTCACCCTTGCTCGAAAGCCAGTTGTATCCAACTCTAGGGTTCCATGTTTATCTCTCTTTATAGCTAAAGAGCCAGGGCTGCCTGTGTCTGCAGATGTTTCCACAGACATGTGGCAGCAGTGGTGGGCTCAAAAAAAAATTACTACCACACTGTGGGTGTGGTATGGTGGACGTAGCCAGGGGGGAAGCTCTGTGTTGCACCCGAATAAGGACTACTTTATTTCAAAACTTGGATGGGCAGGGCCAGCCAGAATTTCTGCTACCAGTTCTGGAAAACTGGTGTGAACCTGCTGATTCCCACCACTGTGTGGCAGGCATGACTAAACACCAGAGTGCACAGAATGCTGTTTACCTTCCCACCAAAGGGGTACCTATTTATCTACTTGCAATTTCATGCTTTCGAACTGCTAGGTTGGCAGGAGCTTGGACAGAGATGGAAGCTCACTCCATCATGTAGCACTCGGGTCTCAAACTGCTGACCTGCTAACCTTACAGTAATCAACTTCAGTGTCTTAACCACTAAGCTGCTGCAGTCCTGTTAACAAGTATAGGGTGACAAAACGTAGGATGGAGAGAAAGGAAAAGAACATCCCCCTACACTGGGTGAATCTACCCAGACTGTAACATCTAAATAGAGCTGTAGAGCAGAGGTTCCCAATGTTTTTATTATTTATTTATTTATTATTTCGATTTCTATACTACTCACTTGGCCGAGGCCAACTCAGGGCAGTTCACAATCATAATAAAAACATGATTAAAACAGCTTAAAAACTACCCTCCCCATAAAAAAGGGTGCAGGGACCAAGGGGGCCGGAATACACTATACCAGCCACCCAACGGGAGTCACCCTTCCACCTGCACCCCATGGCCTGCCAGCCAGGTTTTAAGTTATTTTCTGAAAGGCAGCAATTCCATCTAGAGACGAAGCTCTGTTGGTAAGAGGTTCCAGAGTGCCGGTGCGGACACAGAGAAGGCCCTCCTCCTTGTGCTAGAGAGGTGAGCCCCTCTAGCAGATGATGCAATAAGAGAGCCCCTCAGTCCACCCTGGTTGGACGGACAGACGTCCTTAGGGCGATGCGGTCTGTTAGGTAGCCTGGCCCACTGTCATATAGGGCTTTAAAAGTCAAAACCAGCACCTTGAATTGCACCCGGAGGCAAACTGGTAACCAGTGCAGCTCCCAAAGTAGTGGCGAGGCATGGCCCTAACGTCCACACCCCGTCACCACCCGGGCTGAAGCATTCTGGACCAGCTGTAGCCTCCAAATGGTTGTCAAGGGCATCCCCATGTAGAGTTCATTACAATAATCTAGTCTGGAGGTGACCAGAGCATGAGTGACCATGACCAGGGAGTTCCTGTCCAGTAACGGGCACAACTGGCGAATTAATTGCAGCTGTGCGAAAGCCCTCCTGGCCTCGGCTGCCACCTGTCCTTCTAGCAGCAGCCGCGAGTCCAGGAGGACCCCCAAGTTGCACACCGGGTTTGTCTGGGGCAAAACTGCCCCATCCAAAACCAAAGATGGTAATTCCCTGGTAATTCCCACAAGGGGCCAGTTCCCATCACTGTACTCAGCTGTGGGGACTGGAAGCATGTTGACACCTGCTATTTATATTTTTGTCATCATCATCATCGGCAGCAGGAATTGCACATTTACCCCCAAGGTTTTGGACAGCCTCCGCTGCTTCCCTGGGTGGTGGGAGGCTTTTGGATCAATTTCACTCCAGTTTGGTAATTTTCCAATGCTCCTTTGCTGCACTTCAGCAGCTAGAGCAGGACAGTGAGCTACTTCCTGGTTTGGCACTGTGATCCCAAGTGCCTACGTCAGCTCCACCCGACATTGAAAGTAGCTCACCATCCTGCTCCAGCTGCTGAAGTGCAGTGGAGGAGCATCGGAAAAATTACCATTCAGAAAAAACTATTCTGTTTTATACTTGTATATACCTCTGATTGTTTAAAATTGTTTTTTAATTATGATGTTAGCTGCCCTGAGTCAGGCTTGCCTGAGTGAGTGGCATAGAAGTTTAAAGAATAAATAAATAAATACCAAACTGGAGCGAAATTGCTCCAAAAAGCCTGCTGCCGCCCTGGGAAGCGGCAGAGACTGTCCAAAACCCCAGAAAAACAGCACAATTTCCCCCAATGCAGTAAGTGTTGTTTCGCGTCTTCTGGCGGTGGGGGACAGGTGAGAGCAGGTCTAGAGGTCCCCGGGTGGCCACTGTGGGCTGGATTAATGATATACATGGGCCAGATTAGGCCCACAGGCTATGGGTTGGGAACCCCTGCAGTAGAGAATGGCAACCGATGAAACCAATGGCAAAATAAAATAAAATCTGCACTTGGGTTGACATGGTTCATTGTAGTTATTTTAAACTATAATAAAAGAAATATAAATGATTAGATACGCTTATGTTATTGTTTTCCTTTTTGCAACATGAAAAGAAAGGCAATGGAAATTTTTTATTTTATAAGTGTTCTTGCTTCTAAATGTAAGCAGATTCTTACATAAGGATTTCCTTCTCTGAAAGCACATATATTTTGGAAGAAACCACTCTGGCTTCTCCACCTGCTCTTTTTCTTTTCATTCCAAGTCTTCCATTTTTCCTCGCATATAGTTCTGGGGAACTGTTGTGTATGCATGTCCACTGTACTGATAAGAATGTAACCACTCCATTTACAATGTATCTCAGCTGTAAAGGAACGCGAGCAAGCAGCCCATAGAGGGCAGCTGCGAGCGTTCTGTCTCACATGGTTCACATTGCTCAATCACGGACAGCCGCGGGAAAACCTTCCCCGCATTCAGCAGCAGAAAGAAGAACTACTGAAGAGAGGCGTGCCTGGGCGAGGCCACGCCGGTAGCGGCCAATGAGCTACCGTGCTACAAGATTCAAATGTATAATGCTACTGTATATATAGAGATGTATCACCACCATTACCTCATGCTCCACCGGATCATCATGCAATAAACCTGTGTTAAGCCAACCCTTCGGCTGTTCTGTTGTCTTTGGTCCCATACAGTAAACTGGCGACGAAGGTGGGATGATGGCTGCCCACGGGACCAAGACATGCGCCGGCTACGAGATCAGGAAGCCGGGAGACTTGGAGCTGTTTGAGATAGACTTCAACGGAGCGCTGGTGGAGCTCGAAGTCTCAGATGAGGACAAGAAGAGGGCCATCTTCGTCCGCATGCTCGGACACGAGACCAAGAGGACCTTGGTGGACCTGATCGCGCCGAGGAGGGTGAGCGACTTCAAAGCCAAAGAGTTCCTGGCGGTGTTGCGCACCCACCTCCGGCCCGCGATAGCGATGTTCCCCGCTCGGAGCGCGTTCTGGAGGCGAGTCCAGGTGCCCGGGGAATCGGTCGCTGAGTTCGCCGCGGCCCTGCGCTTGGCCGCTGGCCCATGCAAGTGGGAGACCCCAGAAGTCACCCTCCGAGACTGCCTGCTCTGCGGCCTGAGGGACACCGAGACTCAGCGCGCGCTGATGAAGCAGGAGCCGCCTCCCAAGTGGCAGCAAGTCCTCGACACGGCACAGGCCGCGGAGGCCACGACGGCCGGGGTGCAAGAGCTCCAGGACTGGCGCCCGAAACCCGCCAAGGCAGAGAGCTCGGTGCGCGCGGCCCGGCGAGTTTTGAACTCGTCCGCGGAGAGCGGCGACGACGAGGACGTCCGGAAGGTCCAGAAGGAAGGCCGGCGCTGCGACGGCTGCGGCGCCGCCCACGCCCGCGCCAAATGCCCGTTCCGCAAGGCCGAGTGCCACAACTGCGGCCGGCGCGGGCACATCGCCAAGGTCTGCCGAAAACGGCACGAGGCCAAGAGGAGTTCCCCAGACCGCTCGGCGAGGCAGGACCGCACCACGAGGCCCAAGGACGGCACCCGGACCACGAGGAAGCGGGACGGAGTAGGGCGCATCTCCGACGACAGCGAGGACGACGCTCCAGTTTTCAGCGTATCCACGGAGCACCCCCGGTACTTCATTGAGGTAGTAATCCAAGGGGCCCCTGTTAGGATGGAGGTGGACTCGGGCTCTTCTTACTCTATCATCTCCCAGGGAGAGTTCCTAAAAATAGCCCCCCACGCGCGGCCCAAGCTCAAAGCGTTGAGGGCCACGCTGAAGGACGTGCAAGGGAACCGCATTCCGGTGTTGGGGGTTGGGAAGTTCCAGGTCCAATTCAAAAAGCGCGCTGCAACGCTTCCCCTAGTCGTCCTCAAGGGAGGTAAATGTAGCCTCCTCGGGACTCAATGGTTCCAGCCCCTGGGGTTGTTCATTGGGGGGGTGCATGCCGTGGGAGTACACGCCGCCGGGACTGACCCAATACAGAGCGTGTGCGATGCGCACCCCGAAGTTTTCAAAAAGGGACTCGGAAAATTCAAGGGCCCCCCAGTGACTTTCGACCTGGACCCTGGAGTACGTCCAATCAGACTTAAACCGTGCAGAGTGCCTTTCGCACTAAAGGACAAAATAGAGGCGGAGTTGGACAAATTGGTGGGCCAGGGGATTCTTGTTCCTGTTGATTCTGCGGAGTGGGAGACTCCAATTGTAACAGCGCTCAAGGCCAACGGGGAGGTCCGCATATGCGCTGATTACAAGTGCACCATCAATAAGGCAATCCGCCCTAATGCGTATCCGGTGCCAGTAGTCAGCCACTTGTTGGCCAGGTTACACGGGGGGAGGTGTTTTGCTAAACTCGACCTGGCCCAAGCCTACCAGCAACTCCCGGTGACCCCCGCCGCAGCTGCTGCGCAGACCATAGTCACCCACAAAGGGGCGTTCCAGGTAACGCGCCTCCAATTCGGCGTGAATTCGGCGCCCGGGATCTTCCAGTCACTCGTGGAACGCCTCCTGAAGGGGTTAGAGGGAGTGTTACCCTACTTTGATGACGTATTGATTACAGGGGGGAGCCGGGCCGAATTGGCAGAAAGGTTGGGAAAGGTCCTGGCAAAATTCGAAAAGGCGGGGTTGCGGTTGCGGAAAGACAAATGCGTCTTCTTTGCAACTGAGTTTGAGTTCCTAGGGTTCCGTGTTACTCCCGAGGGAATAAGGCCATCCCAATCCAAGGTGGCCGCCATCAAGAAGGCCCCTCGCCCCACCTCCAAGCCCGAGCTGCAGTCGTTCCTTGGGCTGCTCAACTTCTACCACTCCTTCCTTCCTAGAAAGGCAGCTGTGGCGGAACCGCTACACAAATTGTTAAAAAAGGACGAGGCATGGAAGTGGGGCGACGACCATGAGAAGGCTTTCAATGACCTGAAGCGACTCCTGGCATCAGATGCTGTACTGACCCACTTCAATCCCAAACGCCCAGTGGTCCTGATATGCGATGCATCCCCGGTGGGGGTGGGGGCGGTGTTATGCCACGTGCTGGAGAACGGGAAGGAGGCCCCGATAGCGTTCTACTCTAGGTCCTTGTCCCAAGCGGAGAGAAACTACGCCCAGACAGACAGGGAAGCACTAGCGATAATTGCGGGGACCAAGAAATTTCATGATTTTGTGTATGGCCGCCCCTTCACCATAGTGACTGACCATAAGCCCTTGCTAGGCATTTTCACCGCAGATAAGCCCACACCCCAAATCCTGTCCGCGAGAATGCTCAGGTGGGCCATTTTTCTCAACGCGTATCAGCACGCGTTGGTGTACCGGCCCGGGAAGGAGATCAGCCATGCGGATGCCCTGTCGAGGTCCCCCATTCCCCGGGATTGCTGCCACATGGGCGAGGAAGAGAGGGACCACCAGGTCTTAATGATAGAGGTCCTAGACTCCCCTCCAGTAGTACCGGCCGACATCGCCAAAGCGACCGGTAAGGACAAAACGTTAGCTACAGTTTGCTCCTGGGTACAGAAAGGGTGGCCCGTGTTTTCCCCAGCGGCGGAATTCGACACATTTTTCAAAAAGAAATTAGAATTGTCCCTAGAGAGGGGTTGCCTTTTGTGGGGACAGCGGGTAGTGATCCCCACGTCCCTCCGGCCGAGGGTGCTTAAACTGCTGCACGTCAGCCACCCCGGGATCGTCCGCTCTAAGGCACTAGCCCGCAGTTACTTTTGGTGGCCCCAGCTAGACGCCGACATCGAGCACATGGTCGGCACTTGCGAAGCGTGCCAAAGCTCCAGGCCAGAAGAGGCTCGCTTGCCACATAGGGAGTGGGACACAGCAAGGGGGCCCTGGTCCCGGGTACACATAGACTTTGCTGGCCCGTTCAGGGGAACACTTTTCCTCCTTGTGGTGGACGCGTTCTCCAAGTGGTTGGAGGTCATTCCAGTCTCGAGCACCTCCTCGGCCACAACAATTAAACAGTTACGGAGGGTCTTTTCCACGTTCGGTTTACCCGACACCCTCGTCAGCGATAACGCTAGCTGTTTCACGTCCGCCGAGTTCAGGACATTCATGGATCTCAACGCCATTCGGCACATCACCTCCGCCCCTTTCCACCCGGCCACCAACGGCCAAGTAGAGCGCCTCGTGCGTACCACTAAGGACGCGCTGCGGCGCATGGGCCCCGGAGATCTTGACTTACAACTGTGCCAGTTCCTGCTACGGTACAGGGTCACCCCACTAGAGTCAGGGCACTCCCCCGCAGAGTTGTTAATGCGCAGGAAGCTGGCCACAGTAATCTCCAAACTAGACCCCACAAGGGTAGAGGACAAAGGGCGGAATGTAGAGATGGATTCCACAAAGAACTTCAGCGTAGGTGCCCCCGTGCATTGCAGGAACTACGCCAGCGCGGGACCAGCCTGGGTACCCGGCATTGTAATAGAACAAACCGGCCCCGTTTCATACCGCGTGGAGACCAATACAGGCCTCCTGTGGAGGCGGCACGCGGATCAACTCAGGCGCAGGGTCCCCGGTGAGCAGGACGAAAACTAAAATAGCCACGAATCAGCGTTAGGGTACTCCCCCACCCGCTTAGCCCAAGGGGGAGAAAAAGGGGGACATGGGTCCCCACCAAGGGGGGAGGAAAGGGAATCGATCCTCAGAGATCTTTTGCGGGAATTTGCGGCGGAAAGGAAGAGCCCCGATCTCGCACATAGCCCTCGGAAGTTTCCCCAAAACTCAGATTCCCCAAGAAGTTTAGACCTTGATTTACAGTACCAGGGGGAGTTAGCGGAGTGGTCCCCCACCCGTCCTAGCGAAAAGAGGGGTTTCAGTTCAGCCCCTGGTACCTCCAGTCCCAGTAGCCCCTGTGAGTTAGAATGCAACATAGCGCCAATGCCCCGGAGACCGACACCCCCAAGACAGGAGGCGATGGCGAGTCCATCCACCACAGTCTCAAGGTCCCCCGAGCGGGGAACAGAAAGTAGCAGAACCACAAGGGCATCCTCGTCGGTCCCGAGATTCGTAATGGGAGGGTCTCCAGGGTCCGCAGGCAACAGGCAGGGGTTCACTTCCCAGCTGTTCATTCCATTTCCATCCCCCAGCGCAAGGCAGGCACGGACGCCCCACAGAGCCACTAATGAGTCCCCGTTTTCCGTTGCAGGACAAGCACCCACGGAGTCAGGGATCACAGGCTCTCCGGTATTAGGTCAGGCGCAAGCACGCCCCAAGCGCACGTGCGGCAAGCCACATTGGTTGCGGGACTTCGTCCCATCCTAGGGGGGAGGGATGTTGTGTATGCATGTCCACTGTACTGATAAGAATGTAACCACTCCATTTACAATGTATCTCAGCTGTAAAGGAATGCGAGCAAGCAGCCCATAGAGGGCAGCTGCGAGCGTTCTGTCTCACATGGTTCACATTGCTCAATCACGGACAGCCGCGGGAAAACCTTCCCCGCATTCAGCAGCAGAAAGAAGAACTACTGAAGAGAGGCGTGCCTGGGCGAGGCCACGCCGGTAGCGGCCAATGAGCTACCGTGCTACAAGATTCAAATGTATAATGCTACTGTATATATAAGATGTATCACCACCATTACCTCATGCTCCACCGGATCATCATGCAATAAACCTGTGTTAAGCCAACCCTTCGGCTGTTCTGTTGTCTTTGGTCCCATACAGTAAAGGAACCAAGATTCAAACTCACACTTTAAACTCACAACTCTTGACTGAATGGATTTGGCCAAGTAATGACCTCTTGAAGGAAAAAAGTAAACATCACCAGTAGAGAAGAAATTCATCACCAAAAGAGAACAAAAGGTAGGTTTCCATAACACGTACATATGCTAAATCATGCATACAGAACAGTGTTTCCCAAACCTTTGGTTTTTAGACTTCAATTCTGCAAGGCACTGATCAGCCAATGTACTGACTTAATGTAAAAAAGAAAATAACCGTGCTTTTTTTTAATAGAAGAATATATACTCAATATAGCAGGTGACTAATAACATATGAGGGTTTGTGACTGGGGTTTATGGAGAAAGTGAAAATGAATAGAAGGGAGACGAGGTAAAAGTCTCTCGATATTCTCATTACTCAGCACTTTGTTGGAACTCTCACATGAGTCCAACTGTGATGACTTGAAATTTCGGGGTTGTTGTCCCTTTAAGACTATGAATGTGGATTAGTGGGGGTAACTGTGGCAAATAATTGATTGAATATGAGGTACATCTATGAGTACTGTTTGGGATCCTTTATATAAGAATTACTGAAAAACAGCTGTTTTTAATGTCTTTAAGCACAAGAAAATGATTTGTTCCAGAGAGACTTCATGATGCGGTAACTGAAGGTAATAGAGTATGTGAATTATTTCTCTTGCTAATTTAGATAATTTTGATGAGATTATGATGTCCCATTATACCATTATAAAATATTACCTCTATTATTCATTTTTGATAATAATTGTTTCATAACAATGACAAGGGAGTTTTATTTTTATTGTCTTACAGAAATTGTATAAAAATCTCCTGAAGAAGGATTTACATTTGGAAAAGCCATTATACCGGATGGGCATCGAGAGAACATAGAGAACATACAATTGTATCTATATTTTCAAATGATTTTTGTTTTTCAACTAAAGAAATACAAAATACTTTACAACCTGAGAAAGAAAGATTAAGGTAGTATTTGTTTTTTGATTATCTTTGAAGGACACTTTAATGGTGTTTCACAAAGAAGTTTTTGCCTCAAACGGTTATTTTCTTTTTTGCATTGTGTTTATACCATTTGGCCACAATATCTGAATGTACTGACTTAGGCTTCTGACGTGGGATCCACATTGGGAACCACTGATATAGATGAACATTTAGAAACAGTATAAATTCAATTGGAGTTGGCAACATTCAGCTGTGGGAAGAAACCCAGCCCTTTTTGGGTTTGTTGTGATGTGATGATTTTGTAGTTTTTCAGCTTTTATTTACATTTCTTCCCCTTTCTATAATATGGATGCAGTGTATATCTCCCTAAGGCTTAGATACCAGTAGTTAAGAGTTTTTTGCTAAAATGTACTGATCGTATTTGTCCAACCATTTTTTTCCTTTGACCTCATCCAATCACTGGAATGTGGTTCTCTCAAGAACTTCTCCAGAATTGAATTTTTCACCCAGGCTCTCCATTCTTGATTAAAATTAAACTATAACTTGCCTAACCATATACAGATGACTATGACCACATGACATACCTTGCATGGGATAAATAGTGTGAAGTCCAGTGCAAAGTATGGATTGGCATCTTCTACTCTTCTTTCTTTTGCATCTTCATCTTTAAAGTGGACTTATTCTGGATGAACAAGATGAGGCTTTCAGAGCAGAAAAAATGAAAATATTCTTACATTCCTTTCCAGCAATGTCTTTTAAAGAGTCAGTTATTTTTGTTTTGTTTAACAGATTGACTAATTGAGTGGTTGCTATTTGACTCTTCCCTGGCTAGCAAAGCAATAAATGACTGACCAAAAATAGCATGAGCCAAAACATTGAAATTTACTAGTGAGGGACCCAGTGGTGAGAATTCCCATGACCACCACCATGCCTTGCTTATAAGGGTGCTGAGCTGTTTATTAAAAGGCCATTTATTCAAGGCTAAAGAAAGCCAGGTGCTTTTTGAAGTGCCGAACTAGCAAGTGACCAAATATTGATGCTTAGCATCCTGCTGTTTCTAAAACACAAACAAAGCCAGAAGATGAAAAGCAAAAGATGAAAAGGGGGTGGTAGTGGAGGAGAGAAATGAGTGCTGAGCTGGAATGTACATCTATCATTGCTTTCTGTTTTAATGTTGGGGATGGAATGAGCTGAATTTCTGTGAACTTGATTTGATACACTTTGGTGTTGTTTAACATTCCTTTGATGTTTTATCTATTGATTTCCACAGAAAAGATTGGTTGCATAATATTGTATTAAAAGGAGAATACAGTTTCCCTTAATTTTCCACTGTATGTAAATTAAGGAATGATTAATTGAAAAGTAGCAGTGCATATACATAATCCAAACATCATTTGCAACATGCAAGGCTAATTATTCCTGCCTACGGGGACATTGTGGGCAGACAGAGAATACCCGCCAGATAGAGGCCTTTTCTTGTAAGAACCATATTTAATTTGATGCGATCGTGAAACTTGATGCATGGTTTGCTTTGAGTTTCCTGAACTGCCTTTTCATTATAATTATTTTGGCTTCCTCCTCTTTCAAAATGAGATATTTACTTTGTAATAACTCAAGTGAAGACTATGCATGAATGTTAAAGGTTTAACAGCTTTCCAGTTTTGAGAGTAAAAGATCCTTCATAGCTTTACAAAGATTCCCTGATTTTACTCCTGATCTGTCTAGAGACCGGGGAAAGTAGATCAGTTTCCTGAGACTAGCTGATGCCCAGTGTTATGTATGTTAACTGTGTTTTCTGACAGGAGCAGAATGTATCTTTTCTCATGTATCTATTCTTATGCAAATAAGTGGATCGAAATGTGCACACTCAGTTAGCCAATGGGCTTGTTGTATTATTGTTACTGTTACTGTTTATAGTGTATATAAGTCCGAGTTTTGCCCCATCCAAAGTGTGTTCAAACCCCATTAATAAAGAGCTTAATTTCACTACTTTACTCGTCTGCTTCTTCATTCCCTGAACACGAAACCCAGAAATAAAGTGGCCCTATTAAGGCCACTTTGTTGTTCAGTTGTACCATCGATCCCGACCCTTTGCGACCCTATGGACCATTGCCCGCCAGGCACCTCTGTCTTCACCATCCTCCTCAGCCTGCCCAGCTCTGTGCCCATTGCATCTACAATACCATCTAGCCATCTCATTTTTGGCCACCCCATCTTCTTTTGCCCTCCACCTTTCTCAGCATCATGGCTTTCTCAAAGGAATCCTCTCTTTTCATTTGATGTCCAAAATACTATTTTACTATTTGACCTTCTAAGGAACACAGGGTTGATTTCTTTTTGGACTGACCTATTTGTTCTCCTCGCTGTCCATGGGACTCTCAAAATTCTCCTCCAACACCACATTTCAAAGGTATCTATTCTTCTGCACTCAGCTTTCCTAATGGTCCAGCTCTCACAGCCATACACTACCACCAGGAATACCATTGCTTTGACTATGCAAATTTTTGATTGCAAGATGATTTCTCTACTTTTAACTATGTTCCCCAGGTTTCTCATTGCTTGTCTCCCAAGCATCAGTCGCCTTTTTATTTCATGGCTGCAACCACCATCTGCAGTGATCTTTGATCCTAAGAAAATAAAATCTGTTGTTGCTTCTACTTCTTCCCCATCTATTTTCCGGGGACTGATAGGGCCTATTACCATTATCTTGGTTTTCTTCATGTTGAGTCTCAAGCCAGCTTTTGCACTCTCTTCTTTCAACCTAAGCAGCAGCTTCTTTAGGTCTTCCACACTTTCTGCCATTAGGGTAGTATCATCTGCATATCTCAAGTTGTTGATGTTTCTCCCAGCAATTTTGATCCCAACTTGTGATTCGTCCAGCCCTGCATTGTGCATTATGTGCTCTGTGTATAAGTTGAATAAGCAGGGTGACAAAATGCAGCCTTGTCTTACTCCTTTTCCTATTCCAACCAAACCATTCTGTCATTCCGTATTCTGTCCTAACTGTTGCTTCTTGACTCATGTACAGATTTCTCATGAGGCATATTAGGTGTTCTGGTATTCCCATCTCTTTAATTACTTGCCACATTTTGTTGTTGTCCACACAGTCAAAGGCCTTGGTGTAGTCAATGAAACAGAAGTAGACTTGTTTCTGGTATTCCTTTGTTTTCTCCATGATCCAACGTACGTTGTCAATGTGGTCTCTAGTTCCCCTGCTTCTTCAGAACCCAGCCTGTACTTCTGGTAATCTTCTCTCCACATACTGCTGAAGTCTATTCTGTATTACCTTGAGCATAAACTCTATAGAGTTCATAAACTAATATATGTGAAAAAACTGAGTTAAAAAACAGAAGCCAGATATTAAGCTAAACATCCAGTGAAACAACCAAGATGAGAAAGAATGGATGAA
The DNA here is from genome assembly GCA_035047345.1 of Bradypodion ventrale. Lineage (NCBI taxonomy): Eukaryota > Metazoa > Chordata > Lepidosauria > Squamata > Chamaeleonidae > Bradypodion > Bradypodion ventrale. The sequence goes on along the minus strand of JAWDJE010000005.1, from coordinate 162,038,873 downwards.
GGCGAAATATGAACTCTTCTGCAATGAAGGCTATGGCTGTGTATTGCTGACTGTGGTATTTTTCTTGAATTATTAATTTATTTGAGTTCTTTGTTGTAAATTTCTTTAGGGCTTCTATTCCTGCCTCCCTTGGAAAATATGCCATTCTAAAGAGACACTTACCAGCCAGGCAGTTTAACTTGAACAAGCATTATTTTAGCAGCGCTGTTTCAATTTATTTTTCCCTTCTTCCCACTCCCTGAACAAAGGTGGTATTACGTCTGTGTTTTGGGCTCTTTAAGGTTAAAAATAAACATATAGTTTATAAAATAGCTGCCCATCACAAGGATTTCTGTTTAATCTAGTTGCAATTGCTCAAAACCTCAATGCTTGATTGCTGAGATCTGGTTTTTCAGAGGGAAAACTTGCCAATTTATGAAGAAACAGTTTTGTGGGGGGAAACAAAGAAATGTCTGTTTATTCTCCTTGTGTCGCCATTTTTATATATAACACACGTACATACAATTTATATATAAATGTCTTTGAAGGAAACTTAATGTGGTCTTACATAGCCCTGCTGGGGCTTCTTGAAATTTCCAAAGACATGCATTTTGTTTCCAGGCTGACTCCTCTAGAAGTAGACAAAAACTGGACATTAGACTGGAGAGAAATAAAATCCAGAAGCTAATAATTCCAATAGCTTCAACATTCTCAGTTATCACCTTGCATTTAAAGGGATTAGTCAGAGCATCAGAAAAACATGGTCTGCACATATTGAGTCTTGCCAGTTGGTGAGGACCCTCAAGGATATCTTTCTGCTGTTCTTATGTGCTGTCAAGTTGTAATTGACTTATAGTCACCCTTACAGGACATTTAAGATAAGTGAGACACTTAAGGAGTGGTTTTACCAGTTCCACTCCCACAGTGGGTATCCATGGCTGACCAGAGATTGAAATCCTGGTCTCTAGAATGTCACCCTATCCACCAGACCAAAATCCTGAAGTTGATGTTATTGGTACAGAAGCTTCTTTGGCCATGGAGGTTTCTCTTTTGTGTGTGAAGGAGATGAGGTTGCTCTGTGATTGTTCTATACCGAGTCTAATAGGTGAGGTGGCCTAATGAGAGCATTTTCTTCTTAATTTTGCCCTCCTTTTTTGAAGAATGGTGTCACTTGGGTCCATGCATGTAGAGGATGTTAGAGCTTGGTTAGAGACTGCATGCCCCCCAATGCCCTCATATTGGCTATGCTGCACCATGCTGAGAGATATTGTAGTCCAGCAACATCTGGATGGCTACAAGGTGCTCCCATTCCTGCTTTAAACTGCTAACCATTTTGCCTTTTGATGGTCCAGTTTAATTTAGTCTTGTGTATTGTTTTTTGGTTTTTAATTTAAGCTTTCCTCATGATACAGTTCAATCAGAGTGGCATCCTTATTATCCCCAAAAGTGTTGTACATAAAAAAACTTAATGGTGGAGAGAAATTTTTAATTCATAATGCACATATAGTTGGCCGATAAGGGAAAGCAGAGCTGATAAGAATTACTTTTTCAACCATAGATCTCAACATCTCCCAGTCAATGTGGCCAAGGGTTGTGTTGGCTAGGTAATTCTGGAAGTTATAGTGTAGAAATGTGACATTTCTGAACTCTGCAGAAGAAGGGTATTGAACCAGATGAATATTATCTTGTGACTTGCATGATTAGCACAGAAGCCAAGTTATCACTGCTTCCAAAAATGATGCTATTTTTAATCATTCTCTACAAAGAGTGCCTTATTTACAAGGCAGTTCCTATGATTGATGTTTTGACAGTGATAATTTGTGCCACAATGCCCAATTTGTACAGCTATGTCTGAGCATAATCTTTGAAACATTTAAATCAGTATCTTGTTGGATTATGATTGAATTATGTGATTACAGGAGAGCAATGTTGGATTATGTGATTACAGGAGAGCAATCATATAAGTAAGCCCCACACTCAAGCAAACACCTTGGTGTTCTGCTGGTTGTAAGATTGGCTATGTAACAAGTTGCACGATCAGACATGTGGCATGTGGTCTTTAAGAAAAAAGGAAAGGACAATAGCCTTATTCACTCAAGTTGAATGCTACGTAAGGATGCAGATTCTGGCTCGATAGCTCAGTGGTGTAGGTATCTGGCTACAGAGGCAGAAGGTGGGTGTTCAATTCCCCACTGTGCCTACCAGGAGAAAAGTCAGCCTATGTAGTCATGGGCAAGCTACACAGTCCCAAGATGCCACCAGAAGAAGTGAATGGTAAACCACTTCTATGTATTCTCTACTAGAAAACACTGGAAATGGTCAGTAAAAGTCATAATGGACTTAACAGCAAACAGTTAAGGATGCAAATATCTTGTTGGAATAATATGCATTTCCCTTCTCTCCCCCATTGTTTTTAAACTTTGGCAAGAGAAAAAAAAGAATTAGAAAGTACAAGATTGTATATTCTGAATTTTGACAAGGTCTCAGTGAATGTATTGCTAAAATAAACTCTTGGAAATAGGAAGCCGGCAGCCCAGTTCCTTTTCAAATGTATGTTGCCATCTCCCCTGAGAACTCTTGTGGGGTGAAAATGCGAACACCTGGCTATTACAAGCCATGTGTGTTGTTTTCCTCTTCTTTATGAGGGCCAGAAGGATAGCCAAGGGAATCAGCACAACAGGCTATTCCTGATAATTTGCATGGATGTATGACATATTCTCTGGCTGAGCTTCTTTCCTTCAGTGACAGAAGGGGGGGTACATTATACTGTTGCTTGTAGGAAGAATTTAGTGTTAACCACCAAAAGTTGCAAAGCAATTCTGGAGCTTGGATATGCATAAGACACACAACATATCCTTACTTTATCCACTTAGAATTTGAACGGCCACCAGGTCAATTGATTGTGACTGCACCTATAAATAGTTTTAATGCGTTTACTTGACTTCAATGGGTTTTTACAGTGAGGTTGGCTTGCTTGCCTTTACAATTTTGTGGTTAACTTTAGTTTTATTTGTTTTGATTGTTTTATGAAGTTAGTAAGCCATCGAGAGTGCAATATTTTTGGTGGAACGCCAGGATTTAAATGTAATAAATAATATTAAATGGGGAGGCCATGTTGTCTTTTTGGAGGGCTGTCAGGACAGTGTTCTGTGTATGGGTGAGCTCTGTCTGAAGGCTCTTTAGGAGACTTTTCCAATCTGACCTTTTGTATGGAAGGAGTGATTGGCATCACCTCGTGTAGAAGATACAACAGGGCTAGGGCCAGAACCTTTTTAGTCTCTACGTGGCAGAGGTTTGACATATTCCAGTTCTCCAAACACCAGCAGCTTAAGTTGATATTATGCAAATTAGGCAACCTTATTTGCTTTTCATCAAATTTGCACATTATGCTAATTAAACATATTAATTATTAAATAAGCTTTCCACCAATCATCCAAGAAAACTGGTATAATAAACTGGGCAGGAACAGGCAGGAACAGGAGGACCTAAGTTCAAATTCCTACATGGTTACAAAACTCAGTTGATGTTCTTGCGCCAGTTTGTGAGTCTTAGCCAAGTCTACCTTGTAGGGCTCGCTGAACTTTCCATTGTAACCAGGAGTTGAAGCTGCTAGTATTATATCTGAATTTGTAGGCTCTCTTTCAAGTGTTGCTGGACTAAAACTTGCCAGGATCTGTACTGAACAGATGCGTTTTAGTTAGAACCGCTGTTATATACAAAATGATGCCCAGTTGACCATGTAGAGCTGATTGAATAAGAAAAAAACCCATGGCCTCATACAGTCAAAGGTGATGTGATTTTTTTTTTTGCAGATGTGGTGGTTAGGTAATCCAGATCCTCTGGTTTATCAAGGTGCTTGACAGGGCACTCTATCCCTCTGCAGACAACTTTAGCTCCAAGCAACAGGAAAATAATAGCAAACAGCAACTTGTAAATTGCATCCTGAAGATTGTAGCAAGGTAACAATGCAAATATAATAAATTCCAGAGATATTTGTTTATCTTTGAGCCATTGTGTTCCTGCCAGGTGTTCATATGGACTGAAGAGTGCCAGCTAACACTTCGCAGTTCTTCTCTGGGAGATGAAACTATGCCTATAAAAGACTACACCAACCACTCAATGGAGTTACCTGAGCAACCCCTAGTTAGGAAAATAATAATATTATTGTTGGTTACAATATAATTATGAACATTCCTAATTGTGGGGGAGGGTTAGTTTCACCCAACTGATAAAGGTGCAAGAGCCCAGATGGTGCAGTGATTAAACTGCTGTACTGCAGCCAAAATGTTGAGAGTTTGATCCCGATGGCATTCAAGATTGACTCAGCCTTCCATCCTTCCGAAATCTGGATGGGGGCAAAATGCTAATTAACTTGTGAACCACCCAGAGAGTGCACTAAGTACTGTGGGGCAGTATATAAGTATACAGTAATTGCAATTACTATTGCAAAAGCCCTTGCCCCCCCCCCTTTCCCCACATGGCTGCAATAAGTTGAAACAAATAAAATAAAAGACTACAAAGAAGAGATTTCTAATTAAAATTGCAGGGTGACATTGCTGAATAGGATTTACCTCTGCAAAAGAATGCTGACCTTAAGAACAGACATTGCTGGATAACAGGGGTTGCATATGAAGCAATACACAGACTGTGTCAGCATTTTAATTTAATGCTGGTTACAGCACATAGTAACCTTGTTTGTTGGTAATGTTGACTTTAGGATGCTAGGCAGTGACAAACTGGGGTTTAATTTTTTAAAAGGAATAGCACTTCTTGGTAAAAATTAAAATGTTATGCTGTCCTGCCATCAAAGTTTTATTTAGTACTGACAAGAGTAGTATCAGAATGCGCCCCAGCACATGTTCCAACTCTCTGTTAAAAACATGGTCTGCAGAGTGTGTTGGAGGGAGACCAGCAGGTCATTGCATGTGTCATTATGCATGTTTCAGATTAATGATAAATATTTTCTATACACGTGGAGATCTTCTACCCAATTGGGACATCTGGCCAATTAGGTGTCTCAGTTAAATAGAGACCTCTCTGTGTGTATGGTTGTATGCACTTAGATGAGGAATTCTCAATCTGCAGCTAGTGGGCTGGATGCAGCCCATGGTGCCATTTCATGTGGACCCCAACTGCCTCCACCACACCTGAAAGTGTCATATGGTGGAGGAAGGGCAAATGCCATCCGGCCCCCAAAGCTCTCTGAGGGAGTGTGACCCGGCCCCCGGCTTTGAGAACTTCTGACTTAGATTCGCATGTGATGGGGCTAACAACTGTGTCAGTGTGCAAGAGGCATTGCAGCAAGTGTGCTCTAATACCTCAGGTTCTTTTTGAACACTCCTAACACCCCAGTTCTTAAATGTGTGTCATGTAGGAAGAGATACAGCTTCCAGAGTTCCAACATTTATGCATGACAAATAAATTCAGCTGCTTCAAGTGATTTCTTTGTTAGACCTTTTATGTGCAAGCTTTCAAGGTAACATACCTCTTCATCAGGCATGATGACAGGGACAACAGGGAACAGTTTGATTGGTAACGCAATGCAATCTGCATGCTGTCTTGTGATGTAATGGGGAAGAGGTTCTAGACACTGAAGCAGGACTCAAAAAATGTACTGGACTTCACCTTGAATGGATACTAGTTGTGATGGGAACATGAATGACCATGCCCCCCCCCATGCACTTTGAACCTCTGTTTTGAATTTACATGGTTCCACGTGTTTGGACTTTATACGGATTTGGACTTTGTATGAGGCATGCAAAATCCTAGCCACGATGCCTTCATACAACGTCCAAATCCTTGCTGTGATGCCTCATACAACATCATTTCCATAGAGATACATTGTACTGTAACAGCACAGACTTCAGGGCAAAGTCAAGGAAACTGACAGAACTTTAAGAAATCATTGTCTAAAGGCTAAAAACATTACAAAAACTTGTCAAACAACCCTGATTGTCCAAGAACCTGAAGAATGCTGCAAAAATCCCAGAAATGCTTCTAAAAATTCTGATGAAAAAATTCAAAAAAATCCAAAATTGTGCTCAAAACCACTCCTAAACACTCTTTGCCTCATGCAAAACCCACAATTGCAATGCACGCATGTGTCCTGCCTTTTATACTGCCCAGGCACAATGCAACCTGGGAAAACCCCAATGCCTCATACAACGTCACACGACTTTGTATGAGGCAACTTTTTTCAAGGAATTAGGCGATGTTGTATGAATCCAATGTTGTATGAAGCGGACTTTGTATGAGGTATTACTGTATATGTAATCCTCTTGGAACTCAAAGGTGGTTCTAGTGAAAGACTCATGTTCCAGGCAATTCTAGAAAGTAATACATTTAAAACTATATTTAAGTAAAAAAATATACATTTCCCCAGAGTAATAAACCCGTGTCTCTACAGGCCAAACTAGTCTATCAGACCCAGTTACCCTCCATGCATTCATACATGTGAGTTTTGTGTTGCAGCAAGGGCCATTTCAAAATGTTCTAAAGCTGGGACTTCTGGAAAGACCCACCAGCCCCTGTTCCAGTGCACATGTTCAAAGGCTGGACTCTGTACTTCCCTGCTCCGTTTCTTTCCAGCCATCATAGTGGTAGCCCTGTAGCAGTGTTCCTTGTTATGTGGCCTCTGAAGAACTTTAGAATTTGTTATTTTGTCTTGCCTCTTTGCTTTACCAATCTTTTTCTTGTCTGTCTTCCTTGTTTTGAAGTGCATTTGTTTATCTTTCATGTGGTGCACCTCTGATGTGGCAGTTAAGAGTGCGATTACTCAGCATTTAGCCCACTGTTTGGTCAGCTGCAGAGATAGGTTGGTTTACTCTTAAAGATGGCAATCAGATGACATTTATTTTTGGAGTAAACCAACCTGCTTGAAGAGCTGTCCTATCTGTATTTTAATGGCACCTGTCAGGGGCTTCTACTTTTTTTGGCGTTAGAGAGGATTGCTCTGTTTTGGTTCAGGGTCAGGTTACTGAAATTAACCAAAAGTGAGATTTCCTAGCTCACTCAATATTAAGCTCAGTTTTAATGACAGTTTTGAGATTGGTCCTAGTTCTCATACATTTGCTATCTTCTCTTGCCTCACCAGTTCCAAATATGGATGAGATGATTCCAGGCATCCAAACAGATCTATTTCAGAAGGAGAAATGTGAAAACAATCCTCTCCATAAGAACAGCATCTAGCCAAACCACAAAATATTAGGTATCTCTCATATAGAATCCAGAGATCTTCAGGGAGATCTTTCTCATCGCTGTGACAGTATAGCTCTGACTGTTCACTTGAATCCACTTCATTTTATTATTCAGTATTTGTCTATTCTCTTCCTCATTTGCGGAAATGAATTTGGATGGACTGTCTGTCTCACCATCGTCCTAATTTGCCTTTCTATGATTTGAATTGTTCTTTGCTCTTTTGTTGGGAACAAGACCCTCTTATTTCTCTTATCAACATGCCCACTTTTGCTGTTATGAGCAATGCATTTATAAACTGATGGGTTCTGAACTCTCTGAGACAAACCAGGAAAGGGACCTTGGTGTCCTGGTGGACAACTCAATGAAGGTGTCGACCCAGTGTGCCTCAGCAGTGAAAAAAGCAAACTGAATGCTAGGGATCATTAGGAAGGGTATAGAAAATAAGTCAGCAAGTGTCATTTTGCCTCTTTATAAATCTATGGTGAGGCCCCATCTGGAATACTGTGTACAGTTCTGGTCGCCATACCTCCAGAAGGATATTATGGAGCTGGAAAAAGTGCAGAGGAGGGCAACCAGAATGATTAGGGGACTGGAACACCTTCCTTACCATCTGAGGCTGCAACGGTTGGGCCTTTTCACTCTTGAACGACGGCGTCTAAGAGGTGACCTGATTGAAGTTTATAAAATCATGCACGGTGTGGACAAAGTAGATAAGGAAAAACTGTTTTCCTTATCGCACAATACTAGAACTAGGAGACACTCAATGAAACTTTTGGGTACTAGTTCTCAAACAAATAAGAGAAAGTACTTTTTCACCCAGAGGATCACTGGTCTATGGAACTCCCTGCCAGAAGAAGTGGTGACAGCTGTCAGTCTTGACAGCTTTAAGAAAGGATTAGACAAGTTCATGGAGGACAAGGGTATCAATGGCTATAATTATGGATACTTAAGGACAACCTCGGGGTTGGAGAGATAGGCAGGATATCTCTCAATCCCATTTCCAGGGAATCCTAAGCAGGTGAAGGCATCTCCTTGGGAATACCCTGAAGGAAATGGTGAGCCACTGTGTGAGACAGAATGCTGGACTAGATGGGCTGTGGCCTGTTCCAGCAAGGCTGTTCTTATGTTCTTATAATGCAAATTTATCTCTTACAGCTAGTCATCTTAGTGAAGTGTAAACAGCTATTGGCCATCACTCCTGGTCTTGCTCATAAGTAGACCAAAGTATATGTAGTCATTCCATTAGGATTAGGAATCATAGGTAAAGAATATATAACACTTTGTTATTTTCAGTGCGGTTTGTTTGGAATGCCTAAACAATGTCCCAATGTCCATCTTTTGCTTTGGAGAACATTAACGCTAGGATAAGAGCAAGGATATGTACCTGGGTATTTGTGTGTGATATCCAGTATTTTGACATTGCCAATCACCCAAATTGATGTTTTTGCATTCTGGAACAGCTGTCAGGCATATTGCAGCCAAGCAGAGAAATATCTTTGTTACCCCAGGGATACATGTCTTTACCCACAGAGGAGCCCATATGCATACAATTTTCCTCTTGTACTACTGCTCACAAAGCTCTGACAAAGACTGAGTGAGAAAGCATGGACAGCATTCTTACTGGCATGCCACAGTGACCGTAGCAACATTGGTTCCCTCATACTCCCCACCCACACAAAGTCATGGGATCCAGCAGGGTGTACCTTAGCTTCACAGAGTAAGCATAGGATGATGATAAGATTTTCCATCCATATATGCAGATAATAATTCACATAGTGTGGCAAGTGTGTCCTTGATAAATGTCTGGGAGTCCCTTCCTGAGACATCTAATTTTGGAGTTTTTGTGCAACAATACAATGTCTTGATGCAGAAACGTGTGTTTTATAGAAGTACATATTGCTGTGGTCAAGGTAGGGTAGGTGTTCTTCTCTGTCAGGGTATATTTAGCTGCAGTGCCTGATGGCTAGACAGTATAGTTAAGAAGTTCCTGCATGGCATCATCCTACTACTGTACTGCTCAATTATAGATGATTTCAGTATGCCATTATATTCTCTCTTGTTAAAAGTAGCCTTCCATGCTCTTCTTTGTAGATTGAAACCAATATCGACTTACAACAAGGTTAATTCCTGTGTAGAGCATCGGTTGCTCCCCTGCATATATTAAGAAGATGGTCATTTGGTGATCATTATTGTTTAAAGAGTAGTTGGATTCCATATTTTATAGGTACAAGCAGATGGCCCCCTCCAATACAGGTTTTATGACTTGATCAGACACTGCCTTCTTGCCTAAGGTGATGTTCTGTTTATACGTGGGCCAAGATGTAATTATTTTGGCCTTTTACTCTTCAACCATCATCACCTTCTGAGCATTTCCTTTTAATCTAGGTTTGTAAATGACTTTGGTGATTCTACCTTAGTTGAACAGGTGCATTTAGAAAATGGTAAATAATTTTTATATGTCCTGATGGATAGAAAAAGGGGAGACTTGTATCTTACCATAGCTATTTCCTCTGAATGAAGGCCACTTATCACACAGAAAGAGCCTCCTCGAAGACTGTGGTATTTTTGAACCACTATCAGGCATACCCCAGGCAATGGCATCCTTTTGTGCTGGCTAATCTGTCTCATATTAGGTCAGGCAAAAGAAACTGCAGAATGAATTCACCAAAAGGTGGCTTCATTTTGGCAGTTTAATGTCTGACCTAGACATGGAAGAAGAACTTATCACCTTATCACATTAGTGTATGAAGTATGTCTGAACATACTTCATACAAGAATGCATGTGATCGTTCTGGCTTCACCATAAATGTTCAGAAACCCCAAGGATAGCCCTTCCAGAGTTCAGTATTACCATCTCAGATTCGACACTGGAAAAGGTAGATCATTTTTCTTACCTTGGTAGCATCCTGTCTAGAAACTGCACCTGTGAACAGGATGTGGTGAAGAGAATTGGTACTGCCCATTCTGCCTTTGGATGTCTATCATACTGGGTCTTCATGAACAAAGATTTAACAATCCAGACTAAGCTCATGGTATACCAAGCTGTTGTTATCTCAACATCATTGTATGGCTGTGAAACATGGACCCTCTATTGCCAAGACATCAAAAAGCTTGAGCGCTTTCAACAACAGAAGCTAAGGTTCATCTTGAACATCAAGTGGGATGACTATGTCACCAACATCACAGTTCTCGAGAAGGCACATGTAAATAGCACCGAAGCTTCCATCATAGGCCATCATCTTAGATGGATAGGGCATGTCTGCCGTATGGACGGTTCCAAGTTTCCTCATCAAATTCTTAATGGGGAACTTAGCTCTGGTAGAAGAGCTTGTGGAGCTCCTTTGAAGCATTATAAGGATCAGCTGAAACAAACCATGAAGGTGTCAGGTATAAACCCACAAACCTGGGAGGCAGTGGCTGCTTGTCGATCACCCACTTTGGCACCAAACCATCTCTGATTACTTTGAAGGAGAATGCCACAGACATGAAGAGGCTACGTGACAAGTACAGAAGCGTCGTCAAACTCAACTACACTCTCCACCATCTATTCAGTGTAATGTGTGTAGTCACATGTTTCATGCCAGGATCAGTTTATTGAGTCACCACAGACACATCCATCAACTGTGAGGAAAAATGTATGCTCAGATATGAGTAGCAGCCGATGACGAGGATACAGAAGAGCTGCCTGGTCTCAGCTCTTTATTATTATTATCATAGCATATGAAGGTATGACATTTGACTGGGCTTGTTCTTTCCTCATTATTAACACAATGTGCATATTCATTACCTTCTGATCAGCTTGCTACTTACCCCCATGTGAGGAGTATAGAGACCAGAAGGAAGAGAACAGATCAGTCAAACTTTATCAGTAGTTTACAGCTGAGTTTTCTGCCTAGACTGTCAGCTCTAATATATTCTGAAGGGCGGGGAATTCTATACAGATACAAGACTCATATTTGTTTGAATGCATAGATGACTGCTCAAAAAGAAAACAGATTTAGACAAGCAATCTGTTCCTCAGACAGGATAGTGGCATTCATAGGCAGTTAATCTGTCTGGGGTGGTGGCATTCAATCTGTTCCTGATGGGGCTACATTCTCTGTAAAGAACCAGCCTAATAGGAGAGATTTCTAATTCAGCTTTATTTACATGAACTCTATAGCAGGGGGACAACGCTTAGAAATTGAAGGATTGAAGGGTCACACCTTTTTCTCTGATACACCTCTCAAAATTTTGACTTACAAGGGAAGAAGACAAAAAATAATAAGATGAAGAAATATTCCTTTCAAGAAAGTCTGTGTGTGTGCATGCGTGCAATAAAAATGGAAGTCTTTAGCAGAAACCTTTCTTAAACTGCTTACATATTATTTGAAGGGGAAAATCCAATAGTGTTCATAAATGTTTGTCAGATATCCATGGTATTCTTTGAAATACAAATTAAAGACACAGATGATTTTGACAATAATGTCTGTAAAGGAGATTTCAGTCTATGATCAGCAAGTTTCTTAACCAGGAGTGCATTATGGGGATGGGAACTCACCTAATCTTGGCCTGTTAGTGTATTGGAATACTATATTATGTGTGATTTTGGATAGCAAAGGGAAACCTCATACATTATCTGGAATAGCATCAGAGGTCGTGGAGAGTAGAAATTAATCAGTATCTGAATTAAGAGTATATGAGAAATTTACCAAGGACTTCCGGGGCTGCGGTGGCTCAGTGGTTAAGAAGCTTTTCTTGTTAGCTGGAAGGCCAGCAAGTCAGCAGTTTGAGACCTGGATACTGCATGATGGATTGAGAACCTGTCTCTGTCCCCGCTCTTGGAGACATAAAAGGAGCCTTATTTGGGTGTCCCCTCAGCGAAATTTCTCCGGCAAAAATCCTTTCAACCTAGAATAATTTCTGACACATTATTATTATTACGAAGGACTTGTTTATTGAGAATGAAATTTGTCATATAGATTCAGTGTTTGAAATATTTTGAGCAATTAAATGGCCTAGTTTGTTGACTTTCCAAATTTCTGAAGTTCATTAAGAATACTGTACCTGAAAAAACAACCCAGATTCAAATAAGCTCACTGATATCTCAAGATAAATTTCAAGGTAGATCATGTAGCAGTTGCTACATTTTTCTCTCTGCCTATCTTTTAACAGTTGCTTGACCTGCAAAAATTCAACTGGCAATGTCAGTTTAGCAGTACAATGTCTTGTACTGCTAAACTAAAGAAAGCTGCACCTATTGCATTTGTTTCCAGATGTTTAAGGTACACTATATGGAGGTGGGAGGGTGAGGACAGTCTGAAAAGCAACATTAAGATTTATTTTAGGCAGTAATCACTCACCACGTTCCCAGAATTACAGCCCAAAGCCTCAGTCACTTGATTTAACAACATTTCTGTTTTGAAGGAACAAGTAAATCCTTTATTTCCCTTGTTTCATCTCCCTTTCCAACCAGAACTTCTAAATTAGTTTAAAATGCAAAATGTTTGGATAATTCCTAGTCTGTTGGTACCAAATAAAAACGATTGAGCGATGGTCACTAAGTAAATTGAATTGTGGATGTTCTTTTTGTTAGTTCAGATTTACATATTGTGTGGCTAGTGTTTTCTGCTGCCGTGAATAGAGCCTCTGTGTAAGGCAAAAGCTGAAATCATCATTTCCCTGCCAGATTGCGTAGAGAATATTTGCAAGCGGGAGGCAAGGACTAAGGAAAAATGTGCTTTTTTGAGAGCAGGGAGTGGCATTTGCTGAACCTTTGGGGGTGGATGTTTTTCACCGGAGCGCTACAAGTGTGTGCAGTGTCTAAAAACGGCTAGGGGAAAAAGCCCAGTGGGAATGAGGCGTTATAATAAGATCAGAAAAAAAAATTAATCAACTCCATCTCATAGTGGAGGTTACAAATAAAGAACCTCTCTATTCCAGGGGTGCCAAATTCTACAGCCTGGGGCCAGATCCGGCCCCCCCATGCCAATTTATCCTGCCCACGAAGCCTTGTTGTTCCCAGAAGCGGAAGTAAAACGCGCCCGTACGGGCACGTTTTACTTCTGCTTCCGGGAACAACGAGGGCTTCACAGGCGGATGAATTGGCACCAAGGGGCCGGATCCGGCCCCCAGACCATAGTGACCGCTTCCCTGAACCACGTGACCGGCCCATGGCTTGAAAAGTTTGGGCACCCCTGCTGTACTCCGTGCTTCCGTGTTTACCTCCACCATCCCCACCCTTCCCCGCCGATTTTAGGAAAATCACTTTTTCCCTTCCACCAGCCCAGGACTGGGAGGGAGGAGGAGGGGGGGGGAGGAGAGAGAGAAGCCTCCCTTCTTCTTCTTTTTTAAAAAAATCCCCGAGTGACTTTCTCCCCTTCCAATCAGAGGCAGGCACTGGGCCGGCGTTCCCGACTAGCGCCCAATCCCCTTTGGCGGGGCGGGGCGGACCTGGGAAAAGGAGGGAGTGACGTGCTCAGTCCGACTCCTGGCTTGGAATCCTGACATGCTGTAGTCGAGGAAGGGAAAGGGAGACGTCGGAGGAGGGAAAAGGCTAGGCAGGGCAAGGCACGCTAGGATGGTTGTGTAAAGCTGAAGCGAGGGCGAGGCCTGGCGGGAGCCGAAAGGCAGAAACTTTGGGGTGCTTGCAGTGGAGGTAAGTGGCTTTTCTGGGACTTTGGGAGCAAGCGTGGCGTTGCAAAACCCAGTTGTTCGCTCCTGGCGGGCTCCTCATGCGGCCAAACAGGGTCCTCCTTTAAACACAAATAAATCAGATTTTTTTTTTAATAAAAAAAATATCTTTACATTCTCTGACCTTAAGTGGCTTCCTCACTCCCTCCTTCCCCCGCAAAAAACAAAAAACAAAACAGCTTTTTGAAGTGCTCCAACTTCGCAGGAGTAAATCTGAACCCCGATCAGCGACTTTCTGTTATTACCGGTTGCAAAAAGCCACCCTGATTTGCAAAAGTGTCTTCTTGTTGTACTAACCAACTGTTGTGTCTCTCTCTCTCTCTGATATGTGTAAATTAATGCCATGGAGCCTCACTCTTATGTCTGATGAAGTGGACTTGATCCCCAAAAGCTAACATTAAAATGCAGGAGTTAGTCTTTAAGGTGCCACAATGTTGTTGCAGTTGCAGTTGGTGTTGTTGTTGCAGTTGCATTTATACCCCACTTCTCTAGGGAGAATGAATCCCTACACCAGGCAGCTAACAACATAAAATCCCCCATACAACAAACAGACATGTCAAAAGTACCCCACATAAAATTATAATTAAAAATAAGCTACAATAAAACCGACAGTAAACATGCCATAACGTTGGGCCAAAATACAGCAGACCCATGTCTCTTGTTTTGTCTTATTTACTCATTGATATGCTTGAAACACAGATTAACTCAGCTACTGCTTCAAAGATTTCGACTATTAAGAGTTTCCAGTCTGGGGGCAGCAGCACATCAGCAGGAAGTGCAAAGTTAGGTCCTGGGGGGGGGGGGTCAGTGGGGGAAACCCTGGGGGCGGTGGGTGTGAATGTTGGGAGAGGGGAGGAGAGAGACCTGCTTCTTGAACATGGATTCTCAACCTGTGGCCCATGGGCTGGATGTGGCCTGTGGTACCATTTCATGTGCCTCCACCACATCAGGAAGTGCCATGTGGTGGAGGAAAGGCAAAATGGCCATCCGGCCCCCGAAACTGCCTGAGGGAGCATGACCCGGCCCCCAGCTTAAAAAGGTTGAGACCTGTTCTTGAACATGGTGTACTGAGAAATATAACTTGAAGATCGGAAGGGTAGTAGTAGCAGCAGCAGCAGCAGCAGCAGCAGCAGCAGCAGCAGCAGCAGCAGCAGCAGTAGTAGTAGTAGTAGTAGTAGTAGTAGTAGTAGTAGTAGTAGTAAGAACTATGGGCTTTGAGTAAGGCTGTGTGTGTATGTCCGAGAGAGATGAGATTTAAAGCAAGCATGTTTTTAAGTTTGTGGAAACAGGTTATATTTAGAAGTGAAGGAAGATCAAAAGGAGAAAAACCCAGCTTTAGATCTTCCTTTTGCTTGCAAATGAAATGGTTGTAAATGCTGTGTAGTCCTTTAGGTGGAAAATGCCAGGAATTCAAAGTGTGCTGATTTTTTTTTTTTTAAAAAAACCCCAAAACAAATGGAGTTGAGTTTTGCATGGGGTGGGGGGAAGTGTACAACTGTACATTTGGGCATTCACCCCAATAAGGTGGTGATCACAAGACTAAAGTTGGACAAGGATTGTAAGAAGATTTTGGAGCCCAAAGTGAAGTCTCGGCAGGTTGGTAAAGAGAAAGGAAATACAAGGAAGAGACGGTTGAGAAGGTGCAAGAATAAAATGGACTCACTTGTGAAACTGATTGGAAAAAAACAACAACCCCTTGCTGTTTTAACCTCATATTGTTGCTATTCCCAGAGCAAAGGCAGCTGGAATAAAGGGTGAGCTCTTTTGTTTTGATAGTGGTGCTAAATGGGACAGGCCAGAGCAAGTGGTGAAGATGCATTGTGAAAATCTTGTCATGCTTGGAAGAATATTTTCGGCTGCAAGTGTAATGTTTCTCATTTTAGGACGCATGTAACAGTAGCCAAGAAAAATGTATTAGTTCAGACTAATAAAAAGAGTGTGAAGATTTATTTAACTTTCACATTAAAAAAACACCCAGACCTCTAATTAAAAATCTTCCCTTGAAGGGTGGTCTTCAGAGCAGTGGAGGTATTCAAATAGCTTTTTTCTCAATCTCTTTCTTTGGATTTATTTGAGCTATACTGGCATGTGAATAGCTAGACCAGGGGTCCTCAACCTTTTAAAGCCAGGGTCGCTTCATGCCTCCCTCAGACTGTTGAGGGGCTGTACTGGTGGTCCTGCCGCAGCCAGTAGTGGCAGGGCCACCCTTTGCCACCCACCCACCACTCCCACACACACCGCGTTCCCGGAGATGCTTCATGGCATGGGTAAAGGAGGGGTCCAGGCTGTCCTTCTTGCCCATGTTTGGCCAGAACGGCCCCTGGGAAAGAGACGGGCATCCATGTGCGTCCAACGGGAAAGATGTGCTCAGCTGCTGCTACCGCCACCACCTCCTCAATCGTTGTCCCCTCCGCTTGGCATGCCCCTAACGGTGCCCTGTAGCAGGATGGATGTTGTAAGGCTTACAACATCCACCTTGCTATGGAGTGCCGGCAGGGACATGCCAAGCCAAGCAGAGAACAAAAATTGAGGCAGTGGCGGCTGGAGCGAGGGCGGGGCTGGATGAATTGTTGCCATGGACCGGCTCCGACCCATGGGTTGAAGATCCCTGAGCTAGATGAATGCAGCCTAATAGGATTTTGAAGTTGTGGCTTTATTACCTTAAAATAAAATTGGCTTTTGAATGTCCACAATTTAGTTGCAGCATGTTAGCTGTAGACCTCTTTTTCCAAATCTGCAGTCCTTTTCCAAATCTGCAGTCCTTTGCCTGCTACATGACCATGGAAACGTCTGCAGAAGCATACAGTGCTGGCTCTTTGGCTTTGAAACAGAGATGAGCACTGAACCCTAGAGTCGGATACGACTGGCTTTCGAGCAAGAGAACCTTTACCTTTACCTTGCATGTTTACAAGGGAGTAAGGTTTACTTTTCTATAAAAAATGTATAGGACTTGTTTAGGTTCTTGGGAATATTTCAGACAAGTTGAATGGATGAGGTGGTCTTTTTGTGGCAGGTCCTTACCATCTCTCTGCTTATTGTTAATTTTTCTAGTACTGTACTTTTAAAACCTGCCAAATGTTTAGTGTTTCTCTCCAGGTGACTGTGCAAGAGCTGCCACGAACACAAGTGTTCTTTCTTTCTCTGCCCAAGAAACTATATTCCAGCTAGACATCTTATGGTGGTGGCTTATTCCGAGGAGGAAAACAAGGCCACCTTCTTTTGACCAATAAATATGCTGGGCGGCACCATCAGAGAAGGGAGTAAAACAGCAGTTGAAGTTGCTCTTTGAAGTTTGTGCCCACGAGGATGTCAGTTCAGTTTGGTGTTTATAAACGTTGTTTTAAGGCCTACAGCATATTTTTTAAAGTGTGGATAGAATTTAAAGTGAAGTAAACCTTAGTACACTTGCACATTGTTAGACATTTTCAGGCATCTGTTTCTTACCAGCACCTCTAGGCACTGTGCTGGCATCTTAGCAGTATGTAAAAGAAACATACAAATTTGAAAAAAAAAATGATAATGGTAAAAAGAGTTTTGAAGGGTGGACAACCTGCTCTCTCTAATGTTGCCTGAGGGAAGAGGTCAGTCCCATGACCCCCCAGACCTTCAGCAGCCTTGAAAATAAACTTGTAGATGTTACTATTCCACATATGCCTGTACAGTAATACCTCATACAAAGTCCGCTTCATACAACATTGGATTCATACAACATCGCCTAATTCCTTGAAAAAAGTTGCCTCATACAAAGTTGTGTGACGTTGTATGAGGCATTGGGGTTTTCCCAGGTTTCATTGTGCCTGGGCAGTATAAAAGGCAGGACACATGCGTGCATTGCGATTGTGGGTTTTGCATGAGGCAAAGAGTGTTTAGGAGTGGTTTTGAGCACAATTTTGGATTTTTTGAGTTTTTTCATCAGAATTTTTAGAAGCATTTCTGGGATTTTTGCAGCATTCTTCAGGTTCTTGGACAATCAGGGTTGTTTGACAAGTTTTTGTAATGTATTTAGCCTTTAGACAATGATTTCTTAAAGTTCTGTCAGTTTCCCTGTCTGTTTCCTTGACTTTTCCCTGAAGTCTGTGCTGTTACAGTACAATGTATCTCTATGGAAACTATGTTGTACGAGGCATCGCAGCAAGGATTTGGACGTTGTATGAGGCATTGCGGCTAGGATTTTGAATGCCTCATACACTGTCCAAATCCGTATAAAGTCCAAACTTGTGGAACCAAGTTTGGACATTGTATGAGGTATCACAGTATTATACATCAATATATGGAGGGCAGCAGCTTCATCAATACTGGCCTGAGGTTGATGAGGACTTTACATGTGAAAAGGGCTCAGGACCAGAAAGTACAGGAGTCCTGCTGTGATGTGGAAGGCCACTGCATTATATTCCCAGGACAATGTTAATGGTTGATTGGCATGATGATCACCAATATTTGGAACTGGATATGGCACAATGATAATTGTTAAATAACCAGTTTGGTTAGGGCTTGAACTGTTAATTTCATTCCAGTCCTCAACTGTGAATCAAATGGTAGATTTGTATCCAATAATAATAAATACAATGGGACTTATTTCTGAGTAAACATCTGAAGGGTTGTACAATATACTTGTGCTTGGATTACATTAAGAAAGATCCATGGTCTTAATTTTTCCTCTCCAATCACTCTGTTAATTGTATGGTTGGTGGATCTGTTCAAGTGCAAGTGAGCGCACGTGAGCTATCTGCACGTGAGCTATTTGGAATGGAAAGAGTAAATGTTAAAGTTGCTCTTTTTCCTGTCTTCCCTTTTTTTACCCTGCCAAGAATTTGTTTGCCTCTGCTAAAGTTGACCCAAAGTACAGGAACTGAGAAGTTCCTTCCTTTTTGTCTGTTGCATTTGGATTCCCTGCCAAGGAAAAGAATGAGAGACAACAATATTTTGTAGTGGATCAGTCTTGATTCTATCCCCTGCATGTCACATGGAACCTGCTTGGATCTTCTGCTTCTAGCTTTAGCATGGGCTCTGAATCATACCTGTCAAGCGCAGCTCCGGAGATTATGGGACCTGCGCAGAACGTTTCTGCGCAGGTCCGTTGTACGCATGCGTAGAAGGCTTTTACGCATGCGTAGAACGTTTCTGCGCAGAACGTTTTTGCGCAAGTCCATTCTACGCATGCGTAAAAGCCTTCTACGCATGTGTACAATGGACCTGCACAGAAACGTTCTGCGCAGCTCACTTCTATGCGTGCGTAGAAGGCTTTTACGCACATATAGAAGGCTTTTACGCAACCCCGTCTTCAGAGAAGCCTTCTACGCATGCGTAAAAGCCTTCTACGCATGCGTAGAAGTGAGCTGCGCAGAAGGGATGCGCAGTAACTCATTTCCCCCCGCTGCCATATTCCGGGGTAGTGGCAGTTCCGGGCGAGAAATGATGAAAATCGGCACAAAAAAATGGGAAATCCCAGCCAATCCGGGATACTTGACAGGATGCTCTGAATCTGGGTTGGTGAAATTGTTCTCTTTTGGAGGATAGAGACAAAAAGTGGTCTGCTGGGAGTTGTTCTGACTCCAGCTGAACAGCTTTGTGGTTATCAGTGAGTTAGGTATCTGGCTGTGGGGCCAGAGTTTGGCAGTTGCATTCCACGTTGCATATGCCAGGAAAAAAGACAGCCTGCATGGCTTTGGGCAAGCTACACAGTCCTAAGGAATCCCTGAAAGAAGAAAACTGTAAGCCTTCTGTGTGCTTTGCTTGTCCTTGATGTGTGTCCCATTCATTGGAAATAGTGGAAGTTGTCATTTGAAGGTTTGCAAGGGTACTAAGTTGAGGAAGAATGGCTAGGATAATGTAAATGGGATGTAAACTTTGACAGTCAAAAAGTCCCAATAAATACCAAGCACTTGCTTTCTGTGTCTTGAAGTTGTTGTTAGCAGAAGAGAAAAGAGGAATCACCCTTCCAGTTTTCATTAGACTTGTGACCAAGAATATCAGCTAGAAATAGTATGGTAGAAGTGTCAAACCGCTGCCCTATTATACTAATGAGAAAGTCACACCAGCATTGTATTGTGGATAATGCTCTTTGTGGGAGTGCTGATGTTAATATAAGTAAGGAACTTTATGAGGAAACTTATTTTTTATTTGCATAATAGCAACACTTCCCTGAGTGGCTTCATCCTATATCCGTGATGGTGAACCTTGGCACTCCAGATGTTCTTGGACTTCAATTCCCAGAAGCCCAAGCCCCCGTAAATCTACACGGATGGGTTTACTGTGATTCATCCAGTCTGCGCCGCCCTCTTTGCTCTGGTATGGGCACGTTTTACTTCCACCTCTGGGAGCGATGAGGGTGGTGCAGACCGGATGAATCGCAGTAAACCCATTTGTGTGGATTTACGGGGGCTTGGGCTTCTGGGAATTGAAGTCCAAGAACATCTGGAGTGCCAAGGTTCCCCATCACTGTCCTATATTATTACATGGAAGGCACTTTCTGCTTAGTGGAAGCTCAGTAGGATCCTGTCCTTAATACTACTTGTGTATAACAAAGGAAGTGAAGTCAGCTTCTTTGTAACTCTAGTTCAGTAGTTTTCTGTCTTCTATCTAGGATATAGTTTTTCTAACCCAGATTAACTTTTTAATTGTTCACGTTCTGTGTGTCCATTGTTTCACTCACTAAAAATTAAAAACCGAAAGCAGAAATTTAGCAATACTACCACAACCCATTGTAATGTAACCCATTGTAATGGGTCCCACTGTAGCAACTGGCAACCAGTTTCTTCACTTTTCTTCTTTTTTGCGTTCTTGGCATTAGAATGGCACATTGGGCAACATGGCTATTTGTAGACTGGAACAACACAAACAGTAGATTATTTAGAGCAGTTTGTGTGCTGAAGAGCCAGGGGTCAAAAAGGGTGATGATGTACTATAATTTTAAACTTTTACTTAGTTTGGCTGAAAACCTAAGGGTTTTCCCCCCCAGCAGCTGAATAAGCCACAGTATGCTCATGCTGTCCGTAAATGGATTTTCCTATTTTAAACAATAACATAAAGTAGTTTTCAAAAACATTTATAGAGAGTGACTGTTTCAGATTTACTTCATGTTTTTAATTTGAAAACAAATTTTAAGGCTTTATGGGCAGTTAGGATTGCTATTTCTTTTTCCTTTAGCCTTACTCAAGGTTTTGGCAGTAAAATATGCAGCACAGACTATTGGCATAAGGGCATAAATGGTAGGCTAGTACAAGCATCTCTGTCCCTAAATCTTCGTTAAATTAACAGCACAGACTCTTAGAGTTCAGATATTGTGAACAATCAAATATACCGTATTTGAAGATATGGAATCTTGATGTATTTAGACATACTGTACTGCATGTACTATTTGTAAGTGCTAATGTTAGGTCCAGGGTGGCCAAAGGAAACCAGACAGAATTGGGATTGGACCTGCTTTTGAGAACCAGGAAGCACATTTAGCTGATTCATAGATTGTGTCCTCTTGGCTTTCCTGGTAAAATAAAGTTTTACCCAAATACAGTACAGTAAGTGACTAAAACTTAAAGTAGGAAATGGGTAATGTTGCAGTGAAAGAAGAAAAATCTGGCTGCCACACCTGGCCTGGTGAGAGCATGTGTTGTTGTTGTTCAGTCGCACAGTCGATTCCGACCCTTTGCGACCCTATGGACCATCGTTCTCCAGGCGCCTCTGTCCTCCACCATCCCCCTCAGTCCTCCCAGCTCTGTGCCCATTGTGTCTACAATACCATCTATCCATCTCATCCTTGGCCTCCCCCTTCTTCTTTTGCCCTCCACCTTTCCCAACATCACGGCCTTCTCAAGTGAATCCTCCCTTCTCATTTGATGCCCAAAGTACTTTAGCCTCATCTTTACTATTTGACCTTCCAATGAGCAGTCAGTGTTGATTTCTTCTAAGATTGACCTATTTGTTCTCCTCGCTGTCCAAGGTACCCTCAAAACTCTCCTCCAACACCACATTTCAAAGGCATCTATTCTTCTGCGTTCAGCTTTCCTAATTGTCCAGCTCTCACATCCGTACATTACCACTGGGAATACCATTGCTTCGACTATTCTAATTTTTGTTTTCAAGGTGATGTCTCTGCTTTTCACTATGTTCCCCAGGTTTCTCATGGCTTGTCTCCCTAGAATCAGCCGCCTCTTTATTTCATGGCTGCAATCTCCATCTGCAGTGATCTTAGATCCTAAGAACGTAAAATCTGTCACTGCTTCTACTTCTTCCCCGTCTATTTTCCAGGAACTGATCGGGCCTGTTGCCATTATCTTGGTTCTCTTGATATTGAGTCTCAAGCCAGCTTTTGCACTCTCTTCCTTCAAACCGATCAGGAGATTCTTTAGGTCTTCCTCACTTTCTGCCATTAGGGTGGTGTCGTCTGCATATCTCAGATTGTTGATGTTTCTCCCAGCAATTTTGATCCCATATTGTGATTCCTCCATCCCTGCATTGCACATTATGTGCTCTGTGTATAAGTTGAATAAGCAGGGTGACAGAATGCAGCCTTGCCTTACTCCTTTTCCTATTCCAAACCACTCTGTCATTCCGTGTTCTGTCCTAACTGTTGCTTCTTGGTTCATGTACAGATTTCTCAGGAGGCATATGAGGTGCTCTGGTATTCCCATCTCTTTAATCACTTGCCACATCTTGTTGTGATCCACACAATCAAATGCCTTAGTGTAGTCAATAAAGCAAAAATAAACTTGTTTCTGGTATTCCTTTGTTTTCTCCATGATCCAACGTATGTTGGCAATGTGGTCTCTAGTCCCCCTGCCTCTTCTGAAACCAGCCTGCACCTCTGGTAATTCTCTTTCCACATGCTGCTGAAGTCTATCCTGTATTATCTTGAGCATCACCTTGCTGGCGTGTGGGATGAGCGCAATTGTTCGATAATTTGAACATTCTTTGGCATTGCCCTTTTTTGGGATTGGAACATATACTGATCTTTTCCAGTCCTGTGGCCACTGTTTTGTTTTCCAAATCTGCTGGCATATTGAATGCAGTAATTTGATGCCATCATCTTTTAGAGCTTTGAAAAATTCAACTGGGATACCATCATCTCCACTAGCTTTGTTGTTTGCAGTGCTCTTTAGGGCCTTTCTGACTTCACTCTCCAGGATGTCTGGCTCAGGTTCAATTTCTTCATCATTGTGACTATCAGGAGTGTTGAGTTCCTTTTTGTAGAGTTCCTCTGTGTACTCTTTCCATCTTTTCTTAATCTCTTCTGCATCAGCTAGCTCCTTTCCGTCTTTGTCCCTTATCATGTTCATTTTTGCTTTAAATGTTCCCTTGATTTCCCGGATTTTTTTGAAAAGATCTCTGGTTCTGCCTCTTTTGTTGTTTTCTTCCATTTCTTTGCACTGTTCTTTTAGATAGTTTTCCTTATCTCTCACTTGCTTTTCTTTGAAATTCTGTGTTCAAATGATTGTATTTTTTCCTTTCTCCTTTGACTTTTGCGTTCCTTCTTTCCTCTGCTATTTTAAGAGCCTCATCAGACAACCACTTTGCTTTCTTACTCTTCTTTTCTTTTGGCATGGTAGCAATTAACAATGTAGCAATTAACAATTGCAATTAGACTTACATACTGCTCCATAGCACTTAAAACAGTCTCTGGGCGGTTCACAGGTAATTAACATTTTGCCCTCAAAATGCTGGGTATTCATTTTACTGACTTCAGTATGATGGAATGCAAATGTGTCTTTTTTGCACAGCTGCTGCATCCCCTGCATTCTTAAAATATAGAAAGAAGAGTTCATTATGGTCTGCATAAATGGAAGTGGTCCACATCTTGTAATGAGTTTTATATTGGTTTTGTTAAAGGGAACTGTTATGTTCTCTGGTGCTTTAGTGGGTACTGAATTTTGGAAAGAGTGATGAAGGTAAGCACTATGAAAATCAGCTGCAACTGCATATATGGGTTAGGCATATATATCTTCTTTCTAAACACCTTACAGGATGGAGTAAATACTCCAAAATAAGTTTTTTGTCCTGCCCCCAAATAATCACAAATGGTGACTGTCTGGAGACTGTCTAGCTTGCACATGGCTGTAGAGGTATCTTTATCTTGAGGCAAAATTAGGAAAGTACAAGTTAGTTTCTCACTAGGATTGTTTCAGAGCCTTTGGGAAAGTGGATGAGGAGATAGGCTGGTTCTAAATTGTGTGGGAAGTTCTGGTAGTTTTGATATTATAAAAGACTAGCAGGGGTACGCGGCTGCGCCCGGGGTGGGCCCAATCCTGGGTGAGGAGAGTCCCGTTTCCGTCGCCCCCACCCTGCTCCTTGTCCTGCAGGCAGTCTCCTAGTCCAGAGGCCCCTGTTGTCACAGTAACAGCAGGCCCTTCTTCCCCCCCCCCCCGGCCTACCAGCAAAACCACGGCCACCGCCAGCTTGCCCGGGGTGGGTGAGTGGGAGTTGGTTTTGTTTTTGTGAAAGGAGTGGGCAGCAGGGTGGATAAAAATCAATGATTTTTTTAAAAAAATCAAAAAAATTGGATTTTTTTTATTTAAATCGGATTTTTTTATTTAAATGCTTTTTGAGGAAAATCTCTCTAAAGATTGTGTTCTAGTTAAGGTACATTATAACCAAAGGTTATTCATCATGAAATTAGTTTTTAATTATGTGGCATAAAGCTGTATTAATCCATTCACAATGTCATGATCTCCCAGAGGTTTCTGATTATTTGGGGCAATTTTTCTATCTAGAAGATATTATCAAATCAAATGCTTGGTTTTGCTGTTTTCAAAACTGTGCATTTGGATCTGCAACAATAACATGCCTCCTTCATAGCAAAAAATGTTAAAATAAACATCAGAATTGAGAAAAAGACCTTAATCCTGTTGTTCCTCTGCAAATTTATGTACACAGAATCAACCTCCTTACCTCTTAAGTGCTGCTGCGTTTCAAGAAGTTCAATGAATAGAAGGTTGTTTGGAGTGGAATAGCACAAGGAGCAAAGTTTGAGGAGGGAGGGTCAAGCATTAAAATAAAAGTGAAACCTTTATCTGGTTGTAAATATTAAGATTAAAACAACTCCAGCAAAAATGAGTCTTTATGTAGAAAGTCATGATTTAAATTGAGCCTCACTGACTAGTGATTTAAATCATGATTTAAATCAAATCCACCCTGGTGGGTAGTGGCTTTTCCTTCCCTCTTCTTTCCCCGTTCTCCCTGTGTTTACTTCCTCCCCTGTCCCCTTCCTTCCTCTCCCATCCTTCCCTCGTCTTCCTCCTCCCTCTCTGAGGGCCCGGTGGAGGAGATTCCGGTGGCACAGACAGGCTGTATAGGTTTGGGCGTTTTGCTCAGGGTTGGTAGGGGCCTTGCTGCTGTGGCTCCGTGTCCCTTGGCTTGGGGCGCTTGAAAATTTTCCAACTATTTTGGGGGCATCTTCTTCGCCTCCGGTGCTGTGTTGGCGGTGGCGGCCTTGCTGCTGTGGCACTGCGTGTTCCAGCCATGGGCGTCGTTGTGTTTCTTGGCTGTGCTATGCTTTGTGGATGGCAGTTGGTCTGTGTGTGCGCACAACCGGTGCCCCGCCTCTCTTGCTCTTGGCCCGGCCTCCCTGATTGGCCACGTTGTGCTGCAGTGTCTTCTGGGAGTTGTAGTTTTTACGTTTTGTTATATTTGTGGGGCGCATCCCTCACCCCCACCCTTGAGACCCTCAATGTGCTGCGAAAAGTACGTGTGTGCCAAATTTCACGGGATTTCCTCCAGGGGTGTGGATTTCTATACCGGTCACAAAGTGCCTGGAAGCTCTTCCCTCCCCACCCCACTGGCATGGGCTTTCCTTGAAGGAAAGATTCTGTCAGCCTCCTTCAAGGAGGATTGAGAGTAACTTGTTCCAAAACCAAACTTTTTTCTTTCCTGCTGAAGTGACACAACTGTAAATCGCTGCCAGCTTTGGATGTGTATTTTATAGGGAGGTTTTAATTTTCTTAAAAAGAGAATTACGAGGGTTTAATGACAGCTTCTAACTATATTGAGGTGCTTGTGTTTTTAAAAAAACTTTATGTGAATACGCTACTGGTGCAAACTGAATTTTATCTTCCTACTGGGTTCGTGTATCACTGGCCCCAGTTTTTAATAATAATAATTGCATGTCATAAAGTTCTGACTTATGGCTACTTTCGTAGAAAATATTCAGGTGGTTTACTATTCTTGCCTTCTGACTGCACAGGATAGCTATTCTTGGGAGAAACAGTGGGGAATTGAACTCCTGATCTCTTGCTCTGCAGCCAAATACCTAAATCACTGAGGTATCCAGTTTACCGAAGCAGTAATTTCTGCACATCAAAGATTTGTATGTTACTGTGAAGGATTTTATCCTAAGGTGTGGTTTTGTTTTCTGTCTTCTTTCCCTTTCCAACCCCCCTCCCCAAACACCACTAGCGACAGCCTGCTTGAAAAGCTTGCACACAATTTTGTACCTTTTTCTTTAAAACTTGGCCTAATAAAGATATCGCCTGGATATGGAGTATAGACTTGTTGCTCAGCATGACTGCCCCTGCCTTCTATTATCTTAATATGTTAACCTTTTCATGTGGAAGGACTTTTTTATTTTACGAAACACTCAGATGCCCATTTATAATTGCAACTGCTGTACAGTAAAATTGCCTATCCTTGTGCCTTCCGGGGACTTTCGATTTCAACTCTCATTAGTTCTGTCCATTATGGACAATAAGTTACAGTATGAATTACTGATCTCATAATAATAATGGTTGTGTGCGGTCAAGTTGATCATGACTAATGGCAACACTTGCCAGGATTTTTGAGTAGTGAATACTCAAAAGTAGTTTACCCTTCCTTTCTTCTGGGGGCAGCCTGGAACTGTGCAGCTTGCCCAAAGGCCAAAGAGACTGGCTCTGCTGGCAGGAAACACAGTAGGGCAAGTGATAGTGAACATTGGCACTCCAGCTGTTCTTGAACTTCAATTCCAGAAGCTCTGATCAGCACTTTTACACTAGAAAAGCGGGGTATAAATAAACAATACAATGCAACACCTGGAGTGCCAAGGTTCACCATCATGGCAGTAGGGAATCGATCTCCTAACCTCTGGCTCTGCAGTTAGAAACCACTGAGCTATGAAGCCAACGACTAAATTCATATGTCTCTGTAAACTACAGAAATTTCCCATATATAATAGTAGCTGCTTTTTAGCGGTTGAGGAAATGTACTTGTTGGAATCTCGGTAATGTTTTGGCAAAGTTATGCTTACTACTAGAGTTGTGCTTTTCTGTGTTTTTAGTCTTCAATACCCAGAATTTTCCAAACAGATTTAGGAATTGTAGCCAAGAAACTCAAATCAGCAAGAGTACAAAACAGCTCATCCTACTAGATACGTACTAGTGTAGTATACAGTGATACCTCATACAACGTCCAAACTTGGTTCCACAAGTTTGGACTTTATACGGCTTTGGACTTTGTATGAGGCATGCAAAATCCTAGCCACAATGCCTCATACAACATCCAAATCCTTGCCGTGATGCCTTGTACAACGTCGTTTCCATAGAGATACATTGTACTGTAACAGCACAGACTTCAGGGCAAAGTCAAGGAAACTGACAGAACTTTTAAGAAATCATTGTCTAAAGGCTAAAAACATTACAAAAACATGTCAAACAACCCTGATTGTCCAAGAACCTGAAGAATGCTGCAAAAATCCCTGGAATGCTTCTAAAAATTCTGATGAAAAAATTAAAAGAAATCCAAAATCATGCTCAAAACCACTCCTAAACACTCTTTGCCTTATGCAAAACCCACAAGAGCAATGCACGCATGTGTCCTGCCTTTTATACTGCCCAGGCACAATGCAAGCTGGGAAAAACCCAATGCCTCATACAAAGTCGCAGCGACTTTGTATGAGGCAACTTTTTTCAAGGAATTAGGCGATGTTGTATGAATCCGATGTTGTATGAAGCAGACTTTGTATGAGGTATTATTGTACTTGCTTTCTGTTTTGTAGCACAGGGTATGGTCTTTAGCTTGGGATTTGGCGCCACCAACTTACTGATAACATCTAATTCTATTTCTTCCTTCCATTTAACTCCAAGGAAGTAGCCTCTGTTCTAAACTGGTATCTGATTTCATTCATGGAAAGAATGAGGAAAGTAAAATGAAATTTAATTCAGGCAAGACAGGTTCTCCTGGTCAATTGAAAGTTAACTCAAGTATACGAAGTTGGATGGGGTTATGCTCCCTCTAAACACTCAGATTTGTAGTTTAGGCATATTCCTGAATTCACCCCTGATCTTGGATGCTCAGGTTTTGTTGTTGGCAAGAGTGCATTTGTGAAATAACAGTGGTGTGCTCGCTGTGCCCATTCCTGGAGATGTCTGACTTGGTAGTGATGACACATGCCTTAATTACTCCCTACTTAGATTGCTATAATACACTTTACGTGGGACTGCTTTTGGAAAAACTGCAGCCAAACGGTTGACTGGCTAGAAGGAATCGTATAACTGTTAGAACAGCTTTACTGGCTGACAGTCCATTTCCTCCAGACCCAATTCAAAGTGATGCTTGTGACCTGTAAAACTGTATATCGGTTGGAGCCAAGTTATATGAAGACTGTATTTTCCTATACTGTATACTTCTCCACTGTCTTTTGAGATCTTCAGTGGGAGGGAGGCTTTTTCCTGGTCCAGCTCACCACCCTCACAGGCATGTCTGGTGAGGACTTAGGGATAGGGCATTTTTTTGCCTGTTCCCGAGCTATGAAATGCTCTCGTTGGATCGTCCTATTCCTGTTGTCTTAAAGCAGACAGACAGACTTCCTTTTCAGGCAATCCATGATTGCAATGGATGTGACCAGGAAGGGCAGTTGGTTGCTTTTTAGAGGTTTTTGGACTGCAGTTTGCATCAGCCCTACTTAGCACACTCAGGAGCAAGAGAAATTGCAATCCAATAGAGCAGGAGTCCCCAAACACTGGACTGGTACTGGGCCATGGGCTGTCCTGAACCAGGCTGTGGGGGTGGCTGGCTCTGGGAGCCCTGATGGCAGCTTTCTGCCCTCTACATGCTCTGCCGGGTTTGTCCGTGAATGGAGCGAGAACACAGGCTTCAAACACAGCAGATAGGCAGGTGGCCAGGCCCCTCCTCCACTTTGCTTATGGTAACTATTATGGTGCTCTGCCCCCTGCCTGTGTGCAGTGTGACACCTCGCTGCCTGAGTCGAACGGTGTGGCTGGCAGGTAGCTGGGTACTTCTTGTTTTTGAGCTACAGTGAGGCTCCTCCCCCTGCCTTTGGACAGTGAGGTATCACATTGCCCATGTTCAAGCTGCAGCAGGCAGATGGGAGAAATTAAAAATCCCACCACCCCCACTTACCGGTCCATGGAAAAGTTGTTATGATGAAAATGGTCTGTGGTGCAAAAAAGATTGGGGACCCCTGCAATAGAGGACCTCTCGGATACTGTTTCATGGCTCTAAAACTGTAATGTAGTGAAAGAACCGAGACTTCAGAATTCCACATGTAGCCTGAGCATAGGTCCTTTCATACCACTCTTTAGCCTTTTCTGACTTCTTGAATCCTGCTGCTCCTCTGTCATGCAGCAGCAGGATTTGTGTTTTACCTGAGTAGGATTGTTCGAAGATAACTATAAGTTGATCATTGTGTTCTGTTGAGGTTTTCAGCTAGACTTTGAGCAAATATGAGCCTGCTGCTTTTCAGAATTAAATGAGAATAAGATTACTTTTAAAGAGTACTAGCAGGGGTGCCCGGCTTTACCTGGGTGGTCCCAACCCAGCTAGCTGAGTGCCAGTGTTGCCCAGGAAACCAACTGGCCAGGGGTGGGACTGTGATTTGAGCTCGGCGATGACATCACAATCCCTCCCTGGTTGGCCCAGCACTGGGGCAGACAAACCCTCCTGTCGAATATACCCCCTTTGCAGATCAATTTTGGGGGGCAACCCCCATGGGCTTCGGGACCCCGAAAGTGACCTTCTCACATGTGCAAGGTACGTATGTGCCACATTTCACGGGGTTTGGTCAAGGGGTGTGGCTGCCTAGTCTGGATACGGTACCTACACCTCTGATTTAGGTATATATAGATAGATTGATGATGATTTTGAAATCTCTCTCCTTCTAGAGAACCCTTTCTGTGCTGACTTGAATACTGATAAAATCTCTGTGTATCTTCTGTGGAAGTCCTTGCAAGTTGCAGATGATTTAGAGCAGTGTTTCCCAACCTTTTCCCAATCATGACCCTCCTTTATAATAGCCAAGCCACAGTTGCATAAAAATTGCAGGGTAGCATAGCTACAACGCCCTCCCAGAAAAACCTTGCTGATTCCCTTTGGAGTTGCAACCCACAGGTTGGGAACCTGCAATGTAGAGGCATTCTGAGACTAAGAAGAGTGGACAAAAAGCAGATCAATAAATCTCTTCACGACTGGCAACTGACCATCCAGTTTCTGATCCTCAGTTGTCCAGCATTAGCAAAGGCATACAAAATATTTTCTGTCTAAACTAGGCTATTGAGTTGAAGAAACTTTGTTAAAAATGATGAGTTGGTTTTTCTCGGCTGAACATGTCTGAGGATACCTTTTTTTTTCTTGGTTCTCAGTGTACATCTACCTGGTTCTAGTTGGATTGTTGAGATCTGGTAAAAAAAAAAGTTTGATTCTGCAAAACCTGAAATCTGTTCACCCAATCGGTAGTTCACTTTGTATGAACTGCTGGCTTAGGGCATCAGAGCTGCCCCAAATAAAGCGAGAGTATTTCTCTTGAAACTCCCAGTGCTCTTTTGGGGCTGCGTATTGCAGGGAGGAATACAGCTCCCAGCCATGTAGGTGAAACAGTCTCTCCTTTGATTTATGCATCTTTCACCAACTGGGCCACAGCATGTAGTTTTCCTAAGAATGGTATGCATGCCAGAAGATGGGAGGGTGGGGGGAGACCCTCAAGACTGCCCCTCCCCCCCCTGCACTCCTGCTGAGTTGACCTCATTTTCAGACTTCAAAGTGAAATCCAAACTCTGCTTCTCCTTTAAGGCTACACAATTACTGAATGACCTAGTTCTGTCCTACAGTTTTATGAAATGGAAGTGTGATCCCCCCTCCCCCTTTTACTGTAGGGAAGCAAGAATTACTTTCAAGGTGTCAAATGGATGTCACCTGGGGCCTCTTCTTTAAGAGGTCGAAGAAGGATGTAAAATAAGTGACTATTCACTTAATTATTAGTAAAGTCTCTGCTGTGACTGATTTCAAGTGAAATGCAATCAAAGTAAAGAACTATCATTTCCTGTAATGAACATAAAGGCTAGGGTAAAGGTAAAGGTTTCCCTTGCTCGAAAGCCAGTCGCATCCGACTCTAGGGTTCAGTGCTCATCTCTGTTTCATAGCTGAAGAGCCCGCACTGTCTGCTTCTGCAGATGTTTCAATAATCATGTGGCAGGCATGACTAGACACCGGGGTGCACGGAATGCTGTTTACCTTCCCACCGAAGTGGTCCCTATTTATCTACAGTGAACCCTCTATTAACGACGCGTTCGAATAGCGTCATTTTCGATTAACAACGCTACGACGCTCCCAATATGATTGTTCGAATAATGACGTTATTCGAATAATGACGGTACTTTTCCCCTTCGTTATTTGAATAACGACGTCATTATTCAATTAACAACGGTATTTTTACCGTCGTTATTCGAATAACGACATTATTTGTCGTTATTCGAATAACGACATTATTTGAATAGCAACACTACTTGGGGAACCAAGTAACGTCGTTATTCGAGGGTCTACTGTACTTGCAATTTCTTGCTTTCAAACTGCTAGGTTGGCAGGAGCTGGGACAAAGACGGGAGCTCATTCTGTCCTGCAGTACTTGGGAATCGAACTGCTGAACTGCCGCCTTCCAGTCAGCATCTTGTCCACTTGATAATGTTCATGTAATAAAAAAGGGCTGTTTATTGCAAGGATTGCTAAAGTATTTGCATGTTATTACACATGCTGCAGTCCTTGTTTAGTAATGGAGAGAGGGTTTTGCTCTTCCTACAACAATGTCTATCTGTATGTGCAATCTTTTATTTCTTTGAAGGCTACCATTAATTGTTGTGTGGGAAATTAAAATCTTGCTTTTTGGCAAGTTATGCCTGCTGAAATTCCATGTTGTATGTGGCCAGTGAAGGTGAAGAATTCTTAGCTTCTTTGAAGGCTAGACCCTGCAATGAACACTGCATCCATGGAGTTTGAACAATCTCTTTCTATCTGGTTCCCCTCTTTGAGTTTATTATACACTAGCTATTTTGTCTGGCCTTCCTAGGCTGGTATAGATTTTGTGTTTTTAAGGTGGGGTAATTTTGGGGTGGTGGCAGTGGTGGGCATCAGCAGGTTCGCACCAGTTCGCCAGAACCGGTAGCCGAAATTCTGGCTGCCCCGCCCATCCAAGTTTTGAAATAAACTAGTCCTAATTCGGGTGCAATGCAGTGCTTTCCCCCTAACCACACCTACCATACCACGCCCACAGTGTGGTAGTAAAATTTTTGGGAGCCCACTACTGGGTGGTGGTGGTTTTTTTGAAAGGGAGACAGGCAGGTGCCCAGCAGGAAAGGTGCCTTCCCTGTTGGACACATGCCTGTTGGCTTGGTTCGCTTCCCCCGGTAGGCGGGGGCCAAAGGTAGCCGTGCTTTGCCCCCGAGGTTGGCGCTCGCTTCCATCTGTGTGGTGAGGGTGGAACGGAGCGCCGTTCTCTGCCCTCGCCTAACGGGGAAGTGTTTCACTTCTCCCGGTAGGAGGGGGCCAAAGGCAGCCGTGCTTTTGGCCCCGGCCCCCGGGTTAGGCGTTTGCTTCCGGCCCTGTCCTCCCAGGGAGGCCGAAAGGAGCGCGCGTTGGCTGTTTTTTTGGCACACACCTGCTATCCTGCCTCCTCCACTCTCGTGTCCTCCTGCCTGATTGGAGTGCCACAGTGCGGAGGATGCTGGGAAGCATAGTTTTTTTGTTTTTCCGTGTTTGTGGGGCATTGGCCCCACTCTTGGCTTCCGGACCCTTGCGGCGGTGTTGTCAAGAACAAAAGGTATGTGTGGGATAGTCTGGATGTGTGTGAACACGCATTCCACACATGCACGGCCCAACTCCCTTCTTATAGGTATAGATTGCATGCTTTGGACCAGTTAAAGCAGGGATATGTAAGAAAAAATGTAGCCATCTAGATCAGGGATTTTCAACCTGCGTCCTGCGGCGCAATTTCATGTGGCCCCCCACTGTTTCCACCACACTAGGAAGTGCCATGTGGTGGAGGAAGAGCAAAATGGCTGTCCGGCCCCCAAAGCTGTGGGAGGAAGCATGACCCGGCTCCCAGCTTTAAAAAGTTGTAAACTCCTGTGCTGTTGCATAGTTGAACGCTGGATGTAAACCTAATAAACCTTGCCTTGGTTTAATTGCCAGCCCTTATTTCAGCTCATCTTTGACTCTAACTAGTCTCTTGTCCTGTTTGCAAAGGTAAGATACAAAGGTGATTCTATCTTACATTTTTAAAATGTTTCTTATGTTCACAAAGCATAATGCAGATGAGAGGTGTGAAGAAGGGGGTCTATGACACTGAAGAAATTGAAACCACAGAACACGTTCACTGCAGCTGCCCTTCTTATAGAGAAATCCGGAATAAGTTCATATTTCCACTGCTCTGCAAGTACCCTGACTGGTCAAACATCACGTACACCCACTGGCTGTTATCTGATGCCCACCCTCACCCACCACACTGCCAGCTTCTATGCCGCAGCGTGTAATATCAGAAGAACAATCCTGGCAGGACCTTCAGCCAAATAAACTACTAGCGCTACAGCATAGGCTTAGTAATGGTTGTAACATTATTGATCTTATGTAGAGTTTTACTACTCCTTAACCTCGAGCAGAAATGCTCTTTTTAAAGCACCTTTATTTTAACTTCTGTCTCTTGATATATTTTAAGTACGCTCATTTTAACTTCTGTTCCTTTTGCTGTTCTTTGCTGGTCTTGGACTATAATAAAGATTTGATTGATTGATTGAGAAGGGGTCTAGATATTGCTGAGGCCATACCGAAGACAACTAAGGGTACAAATTTGTCTTATGCCAGTCTACTGTGAAACCATTAAATTGTTTGGAGGCCTACAGATAATTTTGGCAAAGCGCTCTGGTCTTGCTGATTTGTGGATTTTTCAGCATATGAAATAGTTTAAGGCATCTGGTTGGATTCTGTGCCTGTATGTAGTGCAAATGCTTGCTGAATCCCATATGAATCTTACATGAATTTTTGGAGAGTGTTTGCTGCAGTTGTGATTGATCTGGCAGTGTAATGCGTTGTTATCATGTGATTATGGAATAAGTTACAAATTGTAGCGGTGGTGTGCCTACTTTGCGTGTGGAGTGTGTCATTTGATACTGTCAGTGGTTCTTTTGAACAATAATGTCTTTGCTTTATCTGAATAGGAGCCCCTTAAAAGCATTCAGAAATTTCCCCCTTTTTAGTGCAGTGACTCTCATTAGCAAGTTGGGAATCATAGTGCAAACTCGTTCGACAAAATTAAATGACGCGCATGATATTTCTTCCTTTCTATCTTTAAAGAAGCCTAAGGATGCTTTTTAGTAAACACCATCTTTTTGGTGCTTTAAAGACAGATGTCACCTTTTTAGCTGATTTTGAGAGGATGATACAAGTGGCTTTTAAACAATGCATACAGGGTATTTGCAACCTGGTTGCACTTCTAGAAATTGTAAACACACTGTAAACACACTGTATGCTTTGTTTTAGGTCCCATTGTCAATGCAATGCTGGCAAAGTTTTAAGCTTCTGCCTTTTAAAGGGAGTTTTCACCAAACTTATCCTAGGTGTAAAAAAAGCTAGATTACACCAAATGTTTCTACATGAAGTTTTGTAAAAAATGTCCTCTTTCTCATGGTAAAAAAAAGAAAAAGTCAAGAGAACCCTCTTCCCACCCCAATTATTTATTTAGCACAATTGAGGTGGGAAGAGGGTTCTCTTGACTTTCTTTTTTTTTACAGTGCGAAAGAATATTTTTTTTTAGTATTTAGAATTTATTTATTTTAGCAGATGTTTACTTAGTTTCAGACTCAAAACCCTACACAAACTACTGTAAGCACCTTGGGGAAAGGAACCAATGTAAAATAAGGTATATCTTGGATTTGCTTGCTCTTTTACTATCTTAAAATACACACACCTCAAACAAAAATATATCATTTTTGTGTTCAATTGCCAAGCTACATATTTGATCAGTCCCTCTGCTCAACTAAACTTTTTTTTAATAGAATTGTACTTAAAAAAATGGTAACAGCCACAAGGAATCTCTTTCAGCCCCAGGGCCAAATACAACTTAGAAATATTCTCAAAGACCACATTCCAGTGGTGAGCAGGACTGAAGGCAAAAGGGCAGAAACAACAAGCAAAAAAATCAGTATATTTTAACTCAAAGCTCTTACGGCCACTATCTTAACTAGTATAATAATTTCATGTCAAAATTATTCTGGGTTGGAAGGATTTTTGCTGGAGAAATTCCGCTTAGGGGATGCCTGAATGAGGCTCCTTTCATGTCCCCAAGAGCTGGGACAGAGATGGGTGCTCAATTCGTCATGCAGTACCCAGGTCTCGAACTGCTGACTTGCTGGCCTTCCAGCTAACAATGCGAGCTTCTTAACCACTGAGCCGCCGCACAATCAGTTAGTCCAATCATTTCTTCCTTATAGAACAGGGAGGGGTGTACATACAAAAAACTGGGGAATCTTTTAATAACAGTGACACATGGAAGGGGGAGTGACCTTACGGGGAATCCTAACGTGGGTCTAGAGATGTAAATATTTCTACCAATTAAATAAATTAGCTTTCACAAAAATACACCCTTTCCTTCCTGGTATAGCCGTTTTCCTATCTAGAATAATATGCAAGGGTGCAGATATAAATATAGATATACACATATCTGCGTGAACAGATGGATACACTTACAGACCTAAGCATAAAATGGGAATGAGATATTTATAAGAAATGCAAACATACTGGCAAATTTGTGGGACTGGCTAAATCCATGTCAAATAACAGAGGTTTGGTACATGTATAGTATAAAGCAACCCTTGAACGCAGGAAAACTTTATAAAGGAAATGGGAATAAAGGTAAGAGACAGTGAAGCCATTGAATTAAGAATTTTAAATGCAGAAGAACTTGTACACTAGAATAAACCTGAAGTGTCCCCAAGGGCAATTTCTCTGTTATTGAAATGAAACCTTCTATCACTTTGGCTGCTGTTCCCAAATTCTGAACAAGCCTTGCAATAATTCCACAGACTTCAAATAGACTGGCTCAGGGATTGCAGTTAGTGGAGGGGTTCTCAACCATTTTGTGCCATGGGCCGGGCAACTCCCCCTTAGACAGTTGAGCGGGCCAGACATGTGGTTTCCCCCTGGCGCAAATGATGCTGTAAACCACAGTGGGTGCATTTGCACATGCGTGGTCATGTTTACGGCTGTCGGAAATGCGCCCACTTGCGGGGCTATCGCCATGGGCTGGATGGGATGGCGTTGTGGTCTGGGTCCAGCCCGCAAGCCGTAGGTTACGAACCCCTGAGTTAATGGATGGCAGCCAAAAGCAATGTTGTGTTATGGCAGTTATTTTGGGCTTATTTACCTACACTATAAGGCAAGTTATGTGAGTGAAGACACCTACCATTTGCTAGTCATGCAACAGGGCTCTTGTCAAATAGCCGTAGCCACTTCCTCAATTTCATTTCTGTATGAAACAATTAGCGAAAGGATATTAGCCTGAATTCATTAAAATTTAATTTGCCAATGTTTGTTCAATATCGCCTAAGGGCAACAATTTAATTTTTAAACTTAATTTAACACTTTTGATCATATTAACAAGGTTTCTCTTATTAATCATTGTGAGTCATCACTGTGCTCTCTCCCTATGAGGCCATATGCTGCACAATCATTCTCGAAAGCTATTTTGCATGTTAATTACTCTCATATTTAATTTAAAGGATTTTCAGGAGGGGTAAGAATTGAATAGTTGCCTAGATAACTTAATGGTTAAGATATCTGGCAGTGGAGCCAGAGACTGGGAGTTCAGTTCCCCACTGTGCCTCTTATGAGTAGGGACCAGCATGTGCAGTCATGAGCAAGCTGCACAGTCCAGATATGATTCTAGAAGAAGGGAATGGTAAACCACTTCTGTGTGTTCACTACCTTGAAAATCCTGCAAAGGGTCAACAAAAGTCAGAATTAGCTTGGCAGCACACAATTATTGAGTATTGAATCAAAGTGAAGCAGCAGTCTTGACTTCTTCCGTGTCTATAGAACAGGTGTGAAACTGCCAAAAATGAAGGCACCTTTTGGTGAGTTTATTCTGTAGTTCGTTTCGCCTGACCGAGTGTGAGAAGATTAGCCAGCAACACAAGGTTGCGGTTACCAGGGTACCTCCCATTGTGGTTCAAAAATACCACAATCTTTGAGGAGGCTCGTTCTGTGAATCCCAACAGTCATGGCTGTAGTGGATATCTTCCTTTCGTGTCCTGATCAGACCCTAGACTACCAAAACGAAGCCACTTTCTTCGCTCATTGGTGCATGTCACTGGCAGCAGTCGGCAGACCAGGAAATGGGCCGGACTCTGTGTCTCTCCACATTCACACCGTGTGTTGCTGTCCACCAGCAGGTCTCCAATTGAGCATGTTGGTCTTGCATTCAGGGACTCCAACCTTCAGCCTATTCAGTGTCCTCCAGGTGACATAGGAGAGATTGAGATCTTCAGCTATATCCACCTTTAATAATCTTCCTTGTCCAGTGAGCTCCTTCCCCTATCTTCTAATTTGGTTTTGCTCTTGGGTGCCCTCAAGAATGTTTGTTCTTGCCATTATGTTTGCCATTAAGCTCTTCCTGGATCTGAGTAGTGGATATAATCCATCTGCTTACTACAAAATTACCGTATTTTCCGGCGTATAAGACGACTGGGCGTACAAGACGACCCCCAACTTTTCCAGTTACAATATAGAGTTTGGAATATACTTGTCAGCTGCAGTTAAGTACCTGTCCTATAAGACGACCCCCGACTTTGGCACAGATTTTTCGGGGTTAAAAAGTAGTCTTATACGCCAGAAAATACAGTAAATGTTATATGCCTTTAATTTTTTGAACACACTGCTCAGTGCCTTTACAAATGACATACAGGTCTAGGGTTCACAGAAGACACCAGGACATTTCCATTTTTTATAGGCAGCTTGGCCTATGCTAGATCATGAAGCCTTCCAGTTCAGCCTTCTCCAGAACACTACAGTGTTAAGTGTGGATCTGCCAAAGGGAACTTCAAGAATAAAGAATTCTGAGATTTGGAGTCCAAAACAAAAAAGCAGCATATATCTACCTTTGCCCACCTGCACCAGCTAGTTGCATTTTTTGCTCTATAATCATTCCCACTCTCTCATTTGTATTTATTTAGGAAATTGTATTTTAGAAAACAAAGGACATTGCTTTATTTTGTACTAGTAAATTAATGGAAGAAGATCACATTTAAAGGCTGAAATCCAGTAGTAAAGCACAACTAAAGTAGGCCCAATGAGTCAGTAGGAATTTTGCAAGCCAACTCCCCTCTAAGTTACTGTACACTGATTCAATGGGCCTAATCTAGTTGCAACCTTCTACTGGACTTCAGCCAATACATGACCATCTATGGAAGGAGACGTTAATACATGGGGGTGGCCATTTTGTCCCAAAAGCTTCAAAGGGGGTGGTTATTTTGCTTCCTCCCTCCCATCTGGGGTAAGGCAGGTGGCTCACATGAGGTGTGAGGGTGTGGTATGGATGGCAGACTGTCGAGTCTATGACGAAGGTGATTTCCATTAATTATTCAAAAGCAATCCAAATGCAAACTTTTACCTTTCAATAAAAAGTTGTTTGTATAATTGAAAGCTCTAATATTGTGTTTTTCTTTTGAGACAAAAGGTGTTAATGTATGAGTTATTTTTTTTCCTAAACTAAAACCTAAGTATTCAGGTTAAATTGCCAAGTTGGCACTTTGCGATAAATAAGTGGGTTTTGGGTTGCAGTTTGGACACTCAGTGGTCTAAAAGGCTTGCAATCACTACTATATATGTATGTAGGAGCCTTGGTGGGTTCAGTGATTAAACGGCTGTACTGCAGCCAAATCATTGTGAGTTTGATCCTGATGAGGTACAGGTTGATCCAGCCTTCTGAGATCAGTAAAATGAGTACCCAGCATTTTGGGGTTAAATTCTAATTAACTTTCGAACAGCCCAAAGAATGCACTAAGCACTATGGGGCGGTATATAAGTGTACAGTAATTACGATTGTATCCCAAATGTGGAGTAGAAAACCTGGTTGGAGAAGGAGCAAACATTCTCCTGTCCCTAAAAGCAAAGTACATGGAATATGTCTAATACTGGAAATTCACTAATGATTAATAATGTACACATACCCTCATTTCTACATGCCAACTTCTACAGGATTTCCAGCTACCCATTAGTATTTATCTATTTCGTTGCAGTGAAATGCTTCTTTGAAAGTGACTAGGCAAGGAAGCTGCTGTTATATCATAAGAATGTAGTTCTTTTTTTCCACTCCATGCTCCACCCTTAATAGGCTCATAACAGTACAAGTATGTATGAGCAAACAGGATAGTAAAACTCCATCTAGTGGGTTTTTTGGGACTTCTTGCAAGGATGTTTCATAGAAGAACAAAACTCATGCTTTTTATTCACACCACACACAAACACCCAGACGGAATAATTATCAAAATGACAAATGCAGGCACACTGATGTATTCTAGTTACTTGTACTGTATACTGATTAGCAAAGCTACTGGTAACATCAGGTTTCAGGTCTAAACTTTATTGCTGAAGAAACAATGAGGAAACCCATTGCCTGATATGCTGTAGTGGCAGAGATAGGCGCTATGCAGCATGAGATACTACTACTACTACGACGGCGGTGGCAGCGGCGACGACGACAATGTATTTGTTTGCATCATTTACACTGACCAGGTTGTTGGGTTTACAACAGTCTTTCAAGGAAAGCTTTTTTATTAAATGAAGTTGAATTGATTCCAATCTCAACTAGAATTGTCTCAAAAATAACTGACCTTTCTCTATGTTATATTTCTCAGCACTTTGGCTGCCATGCAGAGTTTAATAACTGAACTGTGTAAATCTAGATTTGAAATTAGGAGCACTATTTTCACACACGAGTGTGCATGCCATATACAGTGTATGTATTCCAAGCTGAACCAATTAGAATAAAAGTTACTTCAAAAATCTTTCTCTTTCCATATAAAGCAAGGAGTTTCAGGTTT
This sequence comes from Bradypodion ventrale, assembly GCA_035047345.1. NCBI lineage: Eukaryota > Metazoa > Chordata > Lepidosauria > Squamata > Chamaeleonidae > Bradypodion > Bradypodion ventrale. The sequence continues at coordinate 161,998,746 of JAWDJE010000005.1, read as the reverse complement.
AGAATAATTTCCTTTTCATTTTAATCAGCTTTAGCTTTGAAGGAATAACTCAGAATTAAGTATGATGAACAAATTAAACACTGCCAAGGTTCACATGCTGGAAACGGTTCAGACAGGAATAATTCAATGACCCTGAAGAAAAGTTGGCTGGATTGTCTATGTACTCCAAGGCATAATGGAGACATTCGAAGGACCCGCCTAACCTGCTTAACAGGGATAACTGACCAACAGACTTCTCTTGACTGACAGCAGTGATATACTTTGCATACTAGAACCTTCTAATGAAAATTACATTGTTAGAAGGTGCATTGCTGCTTAAGGTTTCAGATAAACGATCGCAGATATGTGCTATAAGTTTCTACAGTGATCATTCCTTCACATGAACAAGATTATAAACTGTTGTTTGTCCTTAATTCATGCATATCCTGATATAACAGTGTCAGTAAACCAGGGTCCCTTCTTTTCTACAACAGTTATATCAGGTATGTTGTGAGTCATATGTCTATCTGTTTGATTTTTAAAGTCCCATGGGTTGTTGTTGTTTATTGAGAATTAAGATCAAAATCTGTGATATATTTTCGCTACAACTGGAGAGGCTTCTTTCTCTTCCCCAAAGGTTGATCCATCAACTGTGGCACACTTCATCTCTCCCCCCCCCCCCCCGCTTTGAATTAAATATTTCAGTTCCCAGAATAGTTTGGCAAGTATTTCAAGGTGTTGTTGTACAATCATGGATAAATCCTTTGCACCACACTCCTCAGGGGAAGGTTGTAATTTGCTTTCGCAGATTTTCTTTTCAACACAATTAACTACACAGTGGTTGGTCTGGTTTCATCTGGATATTTATCAGTGATTCTGAAAAGTCATACTTTTACCAATTAACAAAGCAAGAAACAATGCGCTTGGGAAGCTATAAGTTTAAAGAAGAATGCACAGCATAGGCAGACAGCCACAAATGTAGTTGGATAGCAGGCTCATTTGTGGAAAATTCCAGCCTTCAGCAAATAATAGAGTATGACAGCAGAAATGAGCACTTTTTCCTCTTACAATCTGGAAAAAGAAATGAAATTCAGACAGTCACTCTCCTCTCACTAGAAACAAATGAAAAATACCAGGAAGCCTGCTCACTGGGGGAGATGAGTCTATTTCAGTTCACGCCATCCTAGTTTACACAAGCAAATTCTCTCACCTGAGCATGTTATTAAGTCCATCAAAAGGGAACTGAAATACTTTATTTTCTGGCGTATAAGACTACTTTTTAACCCCGAAAAATCTGTGCCAAAGTCGGGGGTCGTCTTATAGGACAGGTACTTAACTGCAGCTGACAAGTATATTCCAAACTCTATATTTTAACTGGAAAAGTTGGAGGTCGTCTTATACGCCGGAAAATACGGTAACTTAATTTCTGGAAGTATAAAAAGTACCAATGATTAACACGGAGGAAGGAAAATAAACATGCTTTTTCTGTATGTAGATACAGTTCTCTTACAACAAGGGTGGAGAATATCTGTAGATGGGAGGCCTCATTGCCCTCAAACTTACTAAGAGCCAAACTTCATGTGGCCAAAGCATCACCGCTTACATTTGTATCTAGTCATTCTTCACAAGGTAAAAAGGAAAACAAAAATTCATTCATTAGGTCCTGTGCAAAACACGTTGGGCAGCAAGTATTCTCCTGCGGTTTCAGTCATTCGCAACAGCTTTGGCATCATCCCAAGAGACAATGGTTTTAAGATTTTCCTTAAGCATTTGGCACCAAGTTTTCTGAGGCTAGCCTCATTTCCTCTTTTGGCAAAGGTAGGGTGTTAAGTTCCATCTGACATTCATTCACAGTTCTCGATAAGTGTTCTGAGTCTGATCTTTGTATTACAGTACTTCTTATTTAGTGATACAGTCATGATATGAGAAGCAACGTTGTTAGAAAACATTTAATGAAATGGTGCCGCATCCAGCCACAGGCTGAGAATCCCTGTTCTAGAAGATTCAAATAGTTTCAAAGCATCTGTCTGAAAATGTTGTTACTATATTCCCTTGAGTGTTTGTCTTCCATTGATTCTAAGTCAGTGATAATTCTGTATGGACCCTATACTGGTGATAGGACATGTCCTAAATTAATTTGCAAGAGTACACATTTGGAAGTGCAGAGGAAATTGCACTTAAAGCAACAAAATGGTTATGTCAAGATTGGGTCCCGTCTACTATGTGAAGGCTAAGTCAAGATTGAGTCTAGACTATATGAAGAACAGAAAAACAGGTTAAGTCAAGATTGGGTTGAGGCTATTTGTCTTCCTCATATGAGCTTTCCTGGCTTTAAAAATTTTCATGGGAAGCCCTTCTCTCAGTTCCTTTGCTATCACAAGCACATTTAATGGGAATACCAGAAAGGGTCTTCTCTGTGGCTACAAGTCCCTGCAAATAGAATGCTCTTTCTTGGGGGATCAGAGTCTTCGTGGTTGGGGCGGCTTTAGAAATTAGAACAAATAAATAAAATAAAATGTTTGGCCTCTTCCCTTTTATCTTTTTGGTGACAGTTAAAGACCAACCTCCTTAGGCAAGCTTTTTAATAACTAAGATTGATTCCACATGGGTCCTGAGTTTTTGTTTCTTTTAAGTGTTTTAAAAATTTTAAGTGATAGATATAATCTTATAAAATGTTTGAGATTTCTTCCCCTTTCTAATTTGTTGTAATTTTAGCTTAACTTGGGTTATTCTCTATGAGCTGCATTGGATCCTCTCACCAGAGAAAGACAGCCTAGAAATATAAAGAAAGATTTGAGGTTAAGAGGCATGATATGAGTAGTATTGTGGATGTATTAAGAATAGCTACCACTCAGATGCTTGAAATATTTCCTCCCCAGACTTATGCAGTATTCTGGTTTGCAAACAGAGCAAGCTGTCACCTGCTTGCATTTTTGCAATTTTTCTCTGTTTGCTAATTATGTGGATATTAGGGATGGTGGTAAGTTGTACAGGCTCCAACATATAAGACGTCTGTTTATTTTTCACTCTTGTCAGGGCAAAAAAAAAAGAAAGGGATCTTGTAGATTGCATTGTATATTCACATTTATAGATCAGGGGTGCCCAAACTTTATGGGCCGCAGGCTGGTCATGTGGTTCAGGGGGCTGGTCACTATGGCCCTGGGGCTGGATCCGGCCCTGATGCCAATTCATCCAGCCCACGGATCATCATTGCTCCCAGGAGCAGAAGTAAAACGTGCCCGTACAGGTGCATTTTACTTCCTCTTCCGGGAGCGACGAGGGATTCGTGGGCCGGATGAATTGACGTCAGGGGCTGAATCCGGCCCCCGGGCCATAGTTTGGGCACCCCTGTCGTAGATGGTGGTTGTGCTTTTTAAAGAAATCGTGATTTTGAAATAAATATTTTGCTGAAATTTAATATGATTCCAAGAACTGGGGGGAAACAAGGGAAATTGTTATTTATTCAGACCAGGCAGGCAGAGAGATGTATTTAGCTGTTAAGGGATTTAACAAACAAACAAACAAAAACTTGTTTGAACCTGTTGATCTGAAACATTTTCTGCTGCTGTGTTTTGTATTGTAGAGAAATATAAGTAGTCCGTGTTATAAATAAGCTATGAATGACTTAATGATAGAGAATAGAGCTTATCATTTTTGAAGGTTCTCCATATGTGAAGCCTTAAATCTCTGGGGAATATGACTTAAAAAATCTCTGGACAACATAATTTTTAAGGAGTTCTTGATCCGTGGATATATTCCAAATGTAGCCAAAGCAATCTACTATAGCAGATTGCATGAATGGAGGGATAGGGAAGTGCCAGGGCTAGATTTTTCTCTTTTCTCATGCTCTCTGATTAACTTTTCTTGAATGCATAGATAGGGCTATGGCTGTGATGGCGAACCTTGGCACTCCTGTTGTTCTTGAACTTCAATTCCCAGAAGCCAGAGTCTCTTTGAATCCACACAAATGGGTTTACTGTGCTTCTGGGAATTGAAGTCCAAGAACACCTGGAGTGCCAAGGTTCGCCATCACGGGGCTATGGTGTCAAATGAGTATTCCAGACAATGGTCTGATTACTGCATTCTGTGCTAGCTGTAGCTTTTAAACACTTCAAGGGCAGCTCCATGTAGACTACATTACAGAAGTCTAGATAGTAAGTCTACATTACAGAAGTCTAGTTAGTAAGTACTTACTAACTGTGGAGAATTGTGGCCTAGAAAAGGAGGAGCAGCTGCACCGCCTGAAGCAGGATCAAAGGAGTTGTTCAAGAACAAAGCTAGGCCTAAGAGCATTTTCATGCTAAAACTGGTTCTTCAGAAGAAATGTAACTTGAGCTGCATCTAACAATATCTGAGGGGCAATAAATTCTCCTCCTTGGGTCTGTACTGTCAGACATTGGTTTTGTCAAGTTTTAGGCGTGAATCTTTCCCAGCCCTGCATGAAAATACAGTAATGCCTCATACAAACTCCGCTTCATACAACATCAGATTCATACAACATTGCCTAATTCCTTGAAAAAAGTTGCCTCATACAAAGTCGTGCATCTTTGTATGAGGCATTGGGGTTTTCTCAGGTTGCATTGTGCCTGGGCAGTATAAAAGGCAGGACACATGCATGCATTGCTCTCGTGGGTTTTGCATGAGGTGAAGAGTGGTTTTGAGCATGATTTTGGATATTTTTGAATTTTTTCGTCAGACTTTTTAGAAGCATTCCTGGGATTTTTGCAGCATTCTTCAGGTTCTTGGACAATCAGGGTTGTTTGACATGTTTTTGTAATGTTTTTAGCTTTTAGACAATGATTTCTTAAAGTTCTGTCAGTTTCATGTCTGTTTCCTTGACTTTGCCCTGAAGTCTGTGCTGTTATAGTACAATGTATCTCTATGGAAACGACGTTGTATGAGGCATCGCGGCATGGATTTGGACGTTGTATGAGGCATCGCGGCTAGGATTTTGCATGCCTCATACAAAGTCCAAATCCGTATCAAGTCCAAACTTGTGGAACCAAGTTTGGACGTTGTATGAGGTATCACTGTACTTAGAAATCTAACTAGGATTGTCTAGCTCACTCCTCTTTGACACAGCTGATCCATAGTGTCCCTTTCAGCCCTGCAGATGTAAGATGATGATCGATGCAAAGCCCCTGTTTAATGTATGGAATTCTTGGGTGTAGATTCTTAAATGACTAGAAAATGTTGGCCTAGTTCAATTTTAGGCTTCTCCTTTATCCTGCAGAAATGGAGAATATGTTCTGGAATAAAGTGATAGTCCTTCCAGCCCCGTGGCACTTGGAAAGGCAAGATTGCCAGTGGTAGAAATCCTGTGAAGGAATTTTTTGTACCATTTATTGATTTTCAAATTAAGGGGATTGCCTTTTTGAAAGTCACTAGTCAGTGGCTCCAGCAGTAGGTCACTGTTTTGGAAAAACAGTTAGGAATTATTCCTTGTATTATTAGTTTTATATGACTTCCATTTCTGGCAGAACACGAGATTTTAGAGGGAGGGTGTTTTAATCTGGTTTTAATGGTTTTTAAAGTTTTAATTGTTTTGTTCTGTATGATGGGGACGTTTTGTAATTTGAACTTTTGATACTGTTGTGAGCCACCTGGAGTCATTTTGGTGAGGGAGGCGGCAATGCAAATACAGTAAATAAGTAAGTAAATAAATAATTAAAATGCTTGATCATTTGTATATGAGAGGAAAATGTATTTTGCCCTCCCGTCCTTTTTCATATCTACAGGCTTCCTGTGTTTTGTTGTTCCTTTCCTCTGAGAATATCAGGAAGGTGGCATATACCCCCTCATGCATATGCAGTTACATATACTGTACAAGTATTTCACTATGAATCTGTCACAGCACTTAATAGGAGTTGGTATCAGAAATATGCTTCATTTGAAGGTGCCTTTTCATTCAGTTATAAAATTATTTTTAAAAAAATCAAATGTAGTTTGATTGTAACAAGACTGGAAGATGCAGTGATGTGGTCTGGTGGCTATTCAGAGGAACCAAAGAGACAAGCTGTGTTAATTTTGGATCATTAATCTTGCATCTTTCCTGACCTTTGGTGTTTTAAAAATAATGCATGAGGTCCCCAGCCCCTCAGCCATGAAGACTGTCCTGAGAATATAATGCAGTGGCCTTTCATCTGCTATTTTTGTTTAACCACCTCTTATGCCAGCTTCATTTTTGTTTTATATCTCCTCTCCCCCCCCCCCCCCCCCAGCCTGGTGTCCTCTCACCTATGAAAACTGTCATCATCCCCATAGCACAGAGAGGAAACACAGATAACTCTCTTTGCAGAAGGATGGTGCTTTTCCTTTGTGTTCCTCAAAAACAAAATCACACATTGACATGTGCTGAGGAGTCATGGAATATGAAAGGTGTCCAGCGACTGGTGGGCTGGAGGTTAACTGTTTATTTTTGACCCATTTTATCCTGTTTTGAGTTATCTTCACAGGCAGTCGGTTCTGAAAGTAGCAAAAGGAGTGTTGTTGTTTTTTCTTCTTTTCCACTTATCAGTTTTGATACCAATGTCCATAAATACCCTTCTGTCTTGTTCTGAGGTATAGGTGTATTATATATAATAAAGCAAGTCTACGTCTGCTTGGAGAACCATCTTCAGAAGCTGATCTGAAGGAGTCACCATTTGGTCCTTTGGCATTTATTTCCAAGGATTGCAAAAGGTTCCATTTAGCCCACTATACCTTCTAAAATCTGTATGAAGCTCCTGTCTGAGGCCATCTAGAATTTTGACTTTGGTATCATTGGTGGGCAGGTATCATGTCTTCAGATTCAGACAAAGTGTGGGAGTACTGACTTGATGCCTGAATTCATTGTGAATTGGATGATGGCGAGTAATTGGAAGCTTTGTTGTGATAAGGTGAGATGCAGTAGGTACAGTAAGACCTTCATGGTAGTGGGCCAGGTTCCCTAAGAGACTGCATTGCCCTAAGGGTGGACCGGAGAGGGTCCCTCAGTGTTCAATCAGCTAGAGGGGCTTGCCACTCTAGCACAAGGAGAAGGGCCTTCTCTGTGTCCTCCCCAACTCTTTGGAACCTCCTGCCGGCAGACTTAAGGCTTCAGTCAGAATTGCTGCCCTTTCGGAAAGCGTTAAAAACCTGGCTGGCAGGGCAAGTTTGGGGGGCTGACGGGGTATTGACTCCTGCACGTTGGCTCAGTTGATGTCACATGTCCTTTCAATGATTGTGGGAAGGGGTAGGTCTTTTTAGACATGGGGTGGTTTTATAAAGAGTTTTTATTGTAGTTTTTTAATGGGGTTTTATATTGTAATGTTTTTATATGTTGTACGCCCTGGAGCAGGGCAACTCAGGGCGGTGTACAACATATAAGAGGGCGGGATATAAATCTAAATAAATAAATAAATAAATAAATACAGTAGGTGGGTGTTTTCAAAGAGGTGTTTGTATTTGTTTGTTTCAGCATATATGTAAGAAAGCAATAATGAAAATATTATGGCACCGTTGAGGTTTATTTTGTTGTAAGCTTTTATGGACCACATACCATTTCCTCTTAGACAAAGTGTCTGGAGGGTATACACTATAATCCATGGAAGCTCACATTGCAGTTGCATGTGTTGGTAGATGGTTATGTCCAGTGTATTGGACCTGTTGTAGATGGGAAATACCCTCTCTAATGTGAAATGAGTTTTACTAGCTAGGACTGGTTCACTGGTGAGAATCGCTGATGGAAAGATAATTGTCTAGCTCCTCTTATCCTTGGTTCCCCTGGCAGATTACTACTGTACATTGTACATGGAGCTGTCTTGTGAAGTAATAATAATAATAATTTCATGACAGAAATTCTTCTGGGTTGAAAATATTTTTGCTGGAGAAACTCGGCTGAGGGGATGCCTGAATGAGGCTTCTTTCATGTCCCCAAGAGCTGGGACAGAGACAGGTGCTCAACCCATCATGCAGTACCCGGGTCTTGAACTGCCAACTTGCTGGCCTTCCAGTTAACAAGGCAAGCTTCTTAACCACTGAGTCACTGAAGCCCCCTATTGTCAAGTGATTCCATACATTCGTAGCTGCCAGTATTTTGGCAGACTAGCTCATTTTGACAATTAAGCCACTTGTGAAAAAACCTTGGTGGCTCCCAAATCAATGTGTCTTGTCTTGTAAAGCCATAACTAGCTGGGAATGCAAAGAAGTGTCCATTCTTTTATCAGTGTAACCACACTTACTTTTTCCAAGCATCGGAGAATACTTGCGCCTTGAAAGTATTAGAAAAGCCACAAATGTATATACAGCACTATGGAAACAGAAGATGGGTACTTGGGAAGTTTGTGATGATAATATTTTGCATTTATCTGGTCTTTGATACAGTAATTTCATGTCAGAAATTATTCTGGGTTGAAAGGAATTTTGCGGAAGAAATTACACAGGGAACGCCCAAAACGAGGCTCCTTTCATGTCCCCAAGAGCTGGGACAGAGATGGACGCCCAATCCCCGTCATGCTGGATCTGGGTCTCAAACTGCTGACTTGCCAGCCTTCCAGTTAACAAGGCGAGCTTCTTAGTCACTGCAGCCCCATGGTCTTTGATTATATGGTTGAAATGCATTGCATCTGTTTTCACAGTAACTTGCAACATGGCTTAGCATCATCCATGCAAGTTACCTTTAGGAGGAGTGGGACAGTGGTGGCTTAGTGGTTAAGATGCTGAATTTGATGACTGGCAGGTTACCAGGTCAGCAGTTCAAGATCCGAGCGCTCCATGGAGGTGTGAGCTCCCATCTCTGTCCCAGCTCCTGCCAACCTAGCAGTTTGAAAGCAAGAAATTGCAAGTAGATAAATAGGGACCACTTTGGTGAAAAGATAAACAACTTTCCGTGCACTTTGGTGCACCATGGAAATGTTTGCAGACACAGACAGCACTGGCTCTTTGGCTGTAAACGGAGATGAGCACCAAACCCTAAAGTCTGGCTTTCGAGCAAGGGCAACCTTTTACCTAAGGCAGGGGTGGCCAACCTACAGCCTGCGGCACCATTTCATGTGGCCCACCGCCACCCTTGATGCTACTGGAAGTGGAAGTGGGCGTGTTCATGACAGCTGTAATACGCACGCATGCATGCACGCACACACATGTAAACGAGCCCGCACCTGCTGTAAACGCTGCCATAAATGCACCAGCGGCTGTTGTAAGCACATTTATGACAGCAGCAGACGTGTTTTACGGCAGCGTTTACAGCAGGAAGAACCACACAACCGGCCCACTCTGCTGTCCAGGGGGCGTGATCTGACCCGTGGCACAAAAAGGTTGGGAACCCCTGATCTAAGGCCCCTTAGATTGTACTGGAATTGAGGTTTTGGAAACAATACACAGTACAGTACTTTACTTTTTACATGGGCTTTGTAATCTGAGGTATATGTCGTCCTGCCACTGTATTATATCAGCTTTTAGAATCTGTATACAACCCAGTTCTGCTGCTTATTTAACAGAAATTTAGTTGTAGGTGTGTGAATTAAAAGTGGACAGATTTCTGCTGTGAGCTTTGGGGAATGAGTGATTGAGCATATTTGTTTGTTCTTGCAGAAAACCCTTTCCTTGGCAACTGAGGGCTTGAACTAATCTCCTGGTAGAACACAGGCATATGTTGAAATTTCAACATGTTTTCATAAGGGTGAGGTATCAGTGTAAATAAATAAATCAACTTGAGTAGCTGGAGTTTTGACTGTAGGCAGGTGATTTATTCTCTGTGTATATAGAAAAATGAGGAAATAAAGCTCCAGAAATTGGACTAATCTGAATGCTTTATTTCTCAATACTGTAATTCCAAACTGTGGAAAAGATGAGATCCAAATGAGATTTTGTAATGTTGAATTTCTAATTACTAGGAAGGAAATCTGGTGTTGTTGCAGCATGCACCTCTTTAGAAATGCTACCCAAAGCAGCACAAAACTAATACATTGTGATGAGATATTTTCAAACAGCTCTGCTGTTCACACTGCACTTATGGGTCAGCTTCCTCTACTAGCATTCCAACTAAATGGGTGACTCAGAGGCATATCTTATGTCTTGAAACACCAATATGGGAAGCATCACTTAGAACATGCTACATTTATTGTTGCCCTGAATTTTTATCTAATGTGTAAGACTGATAACTCAGTTACCTTCTCATGTGGTGTTATAATGTGTTGCCTCCAGCATCACCAATTCAGTTCACAGTTATCCTGACCCAGCTGCATAAAATAAATTGTGGCTTTTGCTTACTGTGTATGAACAAGATAGCTTTAACTGTCAACTTGTAAACTGTCTTTATCATCTCTATATAGAGTTGCACAAACTTTTCTAGCTTGGCTTTGCTAATCTGCACTTCAGCCCTTTTATGGCTCATGTTTGCTAATTTCCGCTGTTTTTTAAGAATGGAAGTGTTGTTCATCACTTAGTCAGCTGAGTCATTTCCTCCACTTAAATTCACACCCTGAAGCCATGTATTGAACGATGCTTCAGTAGGTAGCCTCACTCTGTCATTAGAATAAAAAGTGTCCCTTCAAGGAATAGTAAAACTGAGTACAGTTACTTCAATAGTAAGCCAGCTTTATTCTGACTCAATTCTGAATCTTTCTTGATAGTTGTGCTAGTTAAGATAGCCTGGAGCCTTAGTCAAGGGTTTCCTAACTGCTGTAACTGGCGTTGAACATTTATATTTAAAGGTGGTAAATACAGTATTAGTATAAAGTATTTGTTTGAGTGCGGTGTACTTCTAGGCTACAAAAGGCACAATACAAGGACCAGTTAGGTGTATCCACTGAGAAGGACTATTTGTATAAAATATTTGAAGTTTAAATTGAGAAAATAAGGTTCGGTAGGCCTATACAGCAATATCTGTAAAATTGTCATAGCTAAGCATTAAGGTAATACAGTTAACTAAAATTTGCCATTTTCTATCAGTTCTACCAATTCTAGAAATATAACTTAAGATTAGAGTGTACAGTTTACAAGGGAAGTGCTCTGGTTAGATTTTTGCATTGCATCTAAATTTTTTAGTATGTATATTGTGTTTTTAATATTTGAATACACATTGAGGAAGTCTTGTTGGCTTAGAATTGCTTCCCAGATTTTGGTATAAATCTATAAAATATGAAGTACAGTATGTTGCCTGTTTTGGAGAGCTAAATCTAATTGTATGACTCACCTAGAGTAGAGCTGTTAATCAATAGTCAAAATCTTCTTGTGTAGCAACACATATTGTTTAACCTTTGGAGACAAATTGCCCCAAGTGAAGAAATCACTTGGTTGCTTGCTGCAGTTCACTAAAAGTTATACCATTTCTGAGTATTTGGTCCAATGTGATTCAGCATGTCTACTCTATCTGAGATTGCTAATTGGATTTAGTCTTTTATATTTGTATTTCTAGTAGTGATGTGCAGGTTTGTGTTTTTGGGCTCCTTTGAGTGAAGAAGGTTGTGAAAACAAAGGGCAGGGTCCATGGGTATGAGAAGGCCAGTGTGTTTTCTTGAAACTGAACAGGTTCTCGGATTAAAACAAGCTCTCCTTTAGGTTTTTGATCCCTTAGTAATGGAAAAATTATGGGTAATTGTTCTCCCAACTTTTAAGATAATGGCATGCTTATTAAAGGTGGCTCCAGTGTGCAGCTGTGTAATTACATTTTGTTTAATTAGCATCCCATCCTTTATGGCCCCAGGGTTCCTGTAGATAAGATGTTCTTTTGGGTGTGTATGGTTGAAACAGATTGTTGCTAGTACGATATTAGATATTTGATTCAGACAACTGTTTATTTCCATTTATATGAGTATGACAGCTTCACAGCTGAATTGGGGTGCATCACATAGAACTGTGCTGTTTTGTGATACTTTGGGTAATAATCTATTGCCATTCAAGCAAAAGCCATGTGCTTCCACAAAAGATAAGTGACTGGTGTCCCTTTGTCTATAGAAATGGGAAAAGACAATTGACAATACCCATTGAGGTGAAACCTGATGTTACCCTTATCCTTCAGACTGCTTCTTTAAATTTGCAACCTCTGTCTTGGATATATAGTCTAAATACAGATTCTGAAACTTTGGTTTGCGCTTTGTCCAAATCTGACCTTAGCTGTGACTGTTGTTTGGTTTAAATAGGGAAGCATAATTACATCACGAGTGGAATTTGAGTTGTTTCAAACAAGCAAAAATGAAAATTTCCAGCTTCCTTCTCTGCAACTGTGGCTGAGACTAGGAAGAAAGGGAGAGAATATTTTTGTTGTTCAGTCGCATATTTGTGTCAACTCCGGATTTGGGGACATGAAAGGAGCCTCATTCAGGCATCCCCTGAGCGGAGTTTCTCCAGCAAAAAATCCTTTCAACTCAGAGTAATTTCTGACATAAATAAATAAATTTCATCATGCTAAACTGGAGTATAATGTGATATTTCATTTAATATTATTGACTGTGTCAAAATCTCCATATTTCTGAACTTAAGCATATCATTTATTTTCTGATTTGGGATTCTTTCTAGTTTCTCTAAATAACCTTCCTTGGCTAACTTAGTTTTATAATTGACTAGCAGATTTTGCCTGGCGGTGCCGGGCTTTTTAAAATTGTGTTGGATAGTGAAAGGTTTGGGTTTTTTTTTCTTGAAGAAATGGTGCCGGGCTGTTTTAAATGGTGTTGAAAGGTTTTGTTAATTTGTGGCTTCGAGGCGCTCACAGTGTGTTGTTTATTTTTATTTTTTGTGTGCCGGCTTCCTCAGTGCTGGGCTCTTTAAAATGGTTTTGGAAGGGTTTTGTTTTATTTTTATGCAAATGAGGTTAGTTTTTAATTGTGGTTTTTTAATTTTTAATTTTTACGCATGGGCTGTTCAAAACTGTTTTTTGTTTTTTGTGTTTTTTGTTTTTTCAAAAGAGGAAAGGATGATATAATTTTTTATAGTTATTGTATTTAACCAAATAATGTGTTACTATGTGTATTTTTTTAAATAGTTGTGCCTTGGATAATAATTTTTAAAATGTGTAAGAATAATTTTTTTAAATCAATGTTTCCATACTGTGTTTAGATGTTTTGTTTTGTTTTTTTGGGTGAAAACTTATTTCATTTTTTTGGGATTTTTTTGTGATTAGTGTGAATATTTTTGAATGATTTGATAACTTTTTCCAGTGTTTTTGGAATTAATCTTATTATTTTGAATATTTTGGGATGTTTTTACTCTTGTGGACTCTCGGTGGGGATGGTGAGCTTTTCTTCTACTCTACAATTTTTCTCTATTGTCCTCTGGGTGTGGCTTCTTCTTCCGGTAAGTATTCTCTTGTTTTTCTCATTTGAGTTCCAGTCGTCATGGAGTGAAGACGTCTCATGGTAAGCTCTCTGGTTTTATTTTTTTTTGGGGGGGGGTTTGTTTTAGGTTTGGGGGGGGGTGTCTGTGTGTTTTTTCTTGTTTGTTTTTGGCTGTTTTTGTGTTTCCTTTTTCTCTTTTTGATTTTGAGTGTTTTTGACTGATTTTGGTTTGTGTTTTTGTGTTTGCTTTTTTAGGGGGGGTCTTTCTTTTCCGCGGGCCAGGCTCAATGCCTGGCCCATGGAAAGGAAAGGCAGGGGCGAGGGGGTGGTGTCTTTTTTCGCGGGCCAGGTTTGAACCCTGGCCCGTGGAAAGGAAAGGGCAGGTGGGGGGTCTTTTTTTCACGGGCCAGGCTCGATGGCTGGCCTGTGGGAAGGAAGCGACACGGAGAACAACAACACTCCCAGAACATGGAAATCGAGAAAATCGAATATGTGTCTTTAATAAAAGAAAGAAAGTATTCTCATGCTAGTCCAATGGTGAGGTATCTAAGAAATTGTAATGCAGTGTGTATACTTTACGAAGTCTTATCTCTCCAGGCAAAGGTACAAACTCACGTACAATAAAGTATATCTACACCTGCAAGACTAAAATACAACAGAATACAATAACCCTCACGCATCCAAATACAAATGCGCACATATGAGAACCTACAAAAATACAAATATACACGTGTAAGCAATTTCCCGAAACGATTCCCCAGTTCGCCTCACAAGAGTAGATTCGTAACAGTAATCAAAGAAGGTCTTTGTATTATAGTCCACAGCAAAAAAGTCACTGGGTGAACTGTAGTCCTGATATAATCGTCGGGAACCAAAGTACAACTATTCCAACAGCAGGTTCTCAGGCGGCGGGCAACATCAAGCAGTTGTAGACAAATTTCCGATGCCCTTCCGGTAACGGGACATATGCTTCCCTGGTCTTCAACCTTTCAAGTCGAAGTCTCACGGTAAGGGAGGCACAATTGTTAAACCTGGGATTGGGGTTTGTTCCAACACCACGATATTCTCCCTTCAAAACTAAAATTGACGTATTCAAATTGATCAGGTTACTGAAATTAAGAGCATTTTTTAAGGAGCCGTTAGAATCATCTACTCAACCAAGGTTATTTGCGCCCCATTCTACTTTTACTCCCAATGTAGACAACCCCTCAATTGAAGTCTTTAAGAGACTGGTTTCCCGTGATATTGCAGTAGTGGAATCCCGGTTTAACAGGGATTTCAATTTATCACAGAGAGACATGCAACTACTTAAAAACCTAGGGGGACGATCCAGATATCGTCATAAAGGCGGCTGATAAAGGCAGTGGGGTCGTCCTTCTTGATAAGAAAGACTACCTTAAAGCAGCTTGGACTCAGTTGTCCAACACGGACTGCTATCAAAGACTTGATCATAACCCCACCTCGCACATTTCTAACATAATCTCCACAATCTTAACAAGGAGGGCTGGCCATGGAATACATCACAGAAAGTACCTACCGATTCTTACTTAATAGGTTTCCTAGAGTTCCGATATTCTACTTGCTGCCCAAAGTTCACAAACTTTCTCTGAATGATGACGTCATCCCTTTCAGACCCATCATCTCTGCGAATAATTCTTTATTGGAACCAGTAGCTAAATATATTGATTATCATATACACACGTTTGCTACACTTTCTCCGTCATATATTAAAGACTCAGCTCATTTCATTCAGGTGTTAGAAAACTTCCCAGTGCCACCAGATGCAGTACTTCTAACATTGGATATAACATCCTTGTACACTAACATCCCATTAGGAGAAGCTCGTACGCTAATTACACATCTTCTAGACACTCGTCCTGACAATCACCCTCCTTCAGATTTTTTGTTGGATCTTTTAGATACATGTTTTGAGAATAACTTTTTTAGGTTTGAACACTCTTATTTTTTACAGACACAAGGAGTTTCAATGGGCTCAAACTTTGCGCCCTCCGTAGCCAATATATTCATGTGCAATTTTGACAAAACTTTCATTTTGGATCCCCTGGTCAATCCGTTTTTTACCAATATTATTTGTTACAAAAGATACATAGATGATTTGTTTTTTATTTTTAAAGATCAAACAGTCGTAGAAAACTTTTGTGTATGGATCAATAGTCAACATAATCATCTCAAATTCACACACACTATGAGTTCAGTATCACTTCCTTTTCTGGATCTTACCATATTCATTGAGAATAACCGGTTACAAACCAAACTATACCATAAACCTACAGATCGTTTTGCATATTTACAATACACATCCTTTCATCCGCATCATCTGAAGGCAAATATAACATATAGTTTATTATTGAGAGCTAAAAGAAATTCATCCCAAAACAGAGACTATACATCAGCAGCCTGTAAAATATCGACCACTTTGAGTAAGAGAGGATACCCTAGAAGCATTATTAAGACTGCTCGTGATAAAGTAGATTTACGTCCCAGAAGCACTTTGTTTAGAAATAATATCACTTCACAACAGGTACAGCCAGGATTATTTTGGTCGTTGGATTATACCCCTCTGGCCAATCGGATAAAGCACATCATATTGAAACACTGGCATATACTGGATTCTATACCAGGGTGCTTACAGCGACCCACTATAGGGTTCAGGAAAACACAGACTGTAGGAATGCATCTGGATTCTGTCTTGCCTGTCTCTGACACTTTTTGTAAACAAAAGCCCCTTTGCTTGCTAGTCTCCTTATCTCTCTTTCTTTGGGTTCTGACACTTCTGATTGGTTGTTTGGCCTTAGGTTTTGTCTCTGTTAGGTTTCGTTTATGGTATTCTCTGTCAGCCTGAGTTTCGTTTTCTGATATATACTCTGCCTGAATAAAGAAGTTAGTAGCGTTTGACCAGCAAAAGAGAGCAATCGTGTCTGCTTTTGTCTGCCTCTGTTTCTCCCTACAAAAAGCCTAATGAAGCAGGACTTCATGGGACTGATTGCTATCTTAAAGATCTGAGGATATAAACTGCTGCTAATGAGGCTGGCTGCATAAAGAAGATATCTTTACATGAAGCAGAATTCCATCAAGTGGTGCTCCGTGGTGAGGCCAATTGAATGAAATTCAAAGGAATGCTTTGAACTCTGCTTCAGCAATTAACACCTCATAATCGACCGGGGAAGGTCTCATTCACCTACGACCAGGCAAAAGGTCAGACCAGAGGAAAGGTCTAATCGAGCGCTCGAGAATTACAACCGGGTGAGTGGAAAATGGGATGTTTATTTTCTTCAGAAATGCAGGAACTTTGTAAAGATATCTCAGATCTTTTGCATGAGAATGGGCGAAAGGTAGATGAGAAGAAGATACAGCAGCTGGTTAAAGCTATAGCAAAATTCTGTCCTTGGTTTAAATATGAAGGTCTGGACTTAAAACAGTGGAAACAGATTGGGAGAGAAATGCAGAAGCATAATGGAATTTCTGTGTCAATATTATTTACTTGGGAGGAAGTGAGAGACTGCCTTCAGAGACTTACTCCAAAAAATATTTTATTGTCTCAAAGACTTGATGGCCATCCCCTCCCACAGCTTTTGCCTTCAGAGAAAGGGGGGGCCATGGCAACCATGGCAGCCATGGCAACTGCTCCTCCATCATATGAGAAACAACAGACTCCTGATGGAGGTGGAAATGGAGATGGGACATTATATCCTGCCTTGCAATTATATCCTGACTTGCAACAATCAAGTCCTTTTAGCCCTACAAAAGACCTGTTCTCTGCTGCAATATTGCCAGCCGAGCATAAAAAACAGCTAGTGCCGGCTGATGGGGAACAAATGGCGGGGAACTCATCACAGATTGAAGTTGTTGATGCATGCAGAGTGGCAGAAAGCAAGGACTGTGTTTCAAAGAGCAGCTTAGGGGATCTCAGCCCCCCCGTGAATCAACCCTCATCACAAAAGCAGGAGAAGCTGAGTAGTAAATTTGATACCTCACGTCTGGGCAGGAAGATCCTGCAGAAATGGAAGGATGGCCCAAAGGAGGAACGCACAAAACTCAAGACAAAAAAGGGGTGCAAGTACAAACTAACAGATGCAGGTTGTCATAAGGTTGAGAATCATATGCTGGAGATGAAGGAAATACAGAGAAAGAGGGGGGTGAATATTTCCTGTATGGATAGCAGGCTGTGGCAAAAATACAAGGAGGAAGAAGACATACAGTTTTTTGCTGATTTTGAACTGCCCAACCCACAAACAAAGAGATCAGAGTGGGCTGTCTCAAGTTTCCAGCATCAGGATGGCAGGGAAAGCAACGGGAAATTCCCTGTACTATTCTTCTGTGTGGAAGCTGCTTGCAAATTCTGGAGAAGTTCTTTGTGCCTTCATACCTCCTCGGCCTGCCTTACTGCAGATGGGTGTGGCTGGAGCATGAAGGAATGTGTGTCTGCCTGAAAAGCTGAAAAAAGGGGGGTTGTGTGGGATTGTCTTGTGAAGTCAGTGAGACTTAATTTATGGCTTAATTTCAACTTGCCATGCCAAGAAATGTGCTGGAGAGATAGTGTTTCAGAGAGCTTCAATCAAGATTGGGACTTTTTAATTCGGACATTTTAATTGGACTAAAAAGAACAAAAGTTTGTGTGGACTTTAAAGAAGAATTATAAAACCTGACAGCCTTTTTAAGAAATTGTCTACCTGCTCATGCTAATGAGATTTGTACTGTATTTGATTTACCATGCTATGCTAGTAAAAGTTATTAATGCCTCTCTCACTATTACACCAGTGAGAGAAGAAAAAATATAATGCCTCTTTCACTTTACATCCAGTGGGAGAAGAAGAAATTTAATGCCTTACTCATGTAATTGGGTAGTAAGAATTGCTTTCTAGAATGCTATAGAGGCCTCCTTCATGTAAGGAAGAAAAAAAAATGTTCATGTCTTGTTTATGCTTAAATGTTTTGCTTATTCTTTTGCAGGAGAAAGATCTGTCTTTGCTTATGTTATGTATTGTCTTATGAAACTGCATACCTTCAGAAGCACATGGCAGAGTTTCCAGTACTCTACACATGTAAATGGGTTTGTGATATTGCATTTGTGTTATATGTCACTCATGTTTCACGTTTAGTTATATGGTACTAGTAATAACAGGGCATGCTCCTGTTTCTTAGGGGAGTGTCTTCTTAAGCCATTGGTCATCTATTGGCAACAAGGGGATCCTGAGTGGAAGGATTCCTGCTGGAGCGATCCGCCCATGGAGAGAGAAGAAGGTTATTCAGCTCCAGGATGGTGGTTCACCAGTAAACTAAATGTGCTGACATTTGTTCTTTTCTTTCTTACTGTGCTTCCAGCTGTAAGAACAATGCCTCATGGGGGCAACCCCAACTTTTGGATTCGTCATGCTAACTATATGTTTGAAGTTCATGGTAAGAATGCAACGTTATACTATGAGCATCCACTAGCAGTGTCTCAAATGGCTTTTCTTCCGGCATTGTTCAACACGCCAGAGTTGGTTATTGGACATTTGCAACATCTTGATAGATCTACACTCTTCTCTAATCCTCCAGAACAATTTAACAACGCCCGTTGGCGAAGCATGACATTCAAGAAATACACTAAAGGACTTTGTTTCTGCTGTCATAGTTCTGGAGTCTGGAATAGTAAATGGAAATACTGGACTCAAGCAAAAAGGGTTTTGCAGAATGTAGGCAATTATACGGGTTGTGATGATTATTTTTGGCTATGGGGTAGTTATAACAGTTCTTATAAGCTTAATTATACCTTGTTTAACACTACTATTGAAGATATATATGATGTTTTTCCTATGTTTACTCCTGATTATTCTGCTATAGATAGTGGTTCAATTTGCAATGGATGGCAAATCAAGGATCCCAACATGTGGTTCTTTTTTAATGGAGTTGCCACGAATTTCCATCCAGGTCAATATCAATGTGCAGCATTGGGTTATTTCACCTTACCCGTACAAGTGCAAATGCCGCCTCAGGCACATGCACGGCGCCGGAGAGCTGCTGCCGGCCCGATGGGTTCTGGTTGCAATGATGAAGTGATAATCGATGTTCAGCTGTCTGATGGTAGCTCCTGGGGGAGAGCTATAGGGAGTGCTATCACTGGAGCACTCACCTTGGGATCATACCCAGGTGTCATTTCCCAGGAGAATAGAAGGTCCATTTTGGGACTCACCTGTAGGCTGGAGAAATCAATCAATGCCACAGGGAGGGTCATACGGGATCTTCAAATGGAAATCACTGAACTTCATCAAGACCAAATGCAGGACAGACTGGCCATAGATTACCTGTTAGCAAAATCCGGAGGATTTTGTAAACTGGTCGGGAACCAGGGATGTCGGGTAAAATTCCAGGATCTGAATAATACTATTGAGAAAGAACTTCAGAATTTACAGGAGAGCATTACTAACAATGTACGCACTGATGTTAATCTCTTTGATTGGGTGACTTCTTGGTTGCCTGATTTATCTGTCCTTAGACAAGTTTTCTTTTATGGGTTTATTATTATTATCTGCTTTATACCTTTGTGTTTTTGTATTACTTGTATTCCTAATCTTATTTCTATGTGTAACACATGTCCATTGCGTAGAAGGGAGACATCGAGTTTTGCACGACGGCAATTGTACTCAATGAGGTATCTTCCTCCGGAACAAAGTACCATGAGTCAGGAGGGGTACGATGTCCAGGAGGACAGTGATGATGTATATGATGACATGCAGGGGTATGATTAGCCGTCCCTCTCTCAAATTTAAATGAAAAAGGAGGACATGTAGGAATGCATCTGGATTCTGTCTTGCCTGTCTCTGACACTTTTTGTAAACAAAAGCCCCTTTGCTTGCTAGTCTCCTTATCTCTCTTTCTTTGGGTTCTGACACTTCTGATTGGTTGTTTGGCCTTAGGTTTTGTCTCTGTTAGGTTTCGTTTATGGTATTCTCTGTCAGCCTGAGTTTCGTTTTCTGATATATACTCTGCCTGAATAAAGAAGTTAGTAGCGTTTGACCAGCAAAAGAGAGCAATCGTGTCTGCTTTTGTCTGCCTCTGTTTCTCCCTACAAAAAGCCTAATGAAGCAGGACTTCATGGGACTGATTGCTATCTTAAAGATCTGAGGATATAAACTGCTGCTAATGAGGCTGGCTGCATAAAGAAGATATCTTTACATGAAGCAGAATTCCATCAACAGACCATCGCAAATCTCCTATCCCGAGCCGATATCATCGCTCCTAGTAGGATACCATCTGCAGTCGTCTATGGGCACTTTGCATGTGGACACTGCAAATACTGCGTCCACATGTGGTGTACCAAATGTGTGAATTTACCAGGTAGTAATTTTACCCTTAATCTCACAAGGTTCTCTAATTGCAATTCAAAGGATTCCATTTATATGATTATTTGTTCATGTCAATTAGCTTATGTGGGTCAATCCAGGCGACCCCTCAAGGTACGCCTGGGTGAACACCTCTCCCGCATAAAGAACCGGGTCATTACTGCTCCTCTCGTCAACCACTTTATTGAGAAGAAGCATACATCAAGAGATATCAAGGTGGTTGTACTGGAAACCTTTTCGCCTAATAAATACCAGATCACGGATGTAGAGCGTTTCCTCTTACAGAGAGAAGCGTTCTACATCCATCGATTTGGTTCCCGACGATTATATCAGGACTACAGTTCACCCAGTGACTTTTTTGCTGTGGACTATAATACAAAGACCTTCTTTGATTACTGTTACGAATCTACTCTTGTGAGGTGAACTGGGGAATCGTTTCGGGAAATTGCTTACACGTGTATATTCGTATTTTTGTAGGTTCTCATATGTGCGCATTTGTATTTGGATGAGTGAGGGTTATTGTATTCTGTTGTATTTTAGTCTTGCGGGTGTAGATATACTTTATTGTACGTGAGTTTGTACCTTTGCCTGGAGAGATAAGACTTCGTAAAGTATACACACTGCATTACAATTTCTTAGATACCTCACCATTGGACTAGCATGAGAATACTTTCTTTCTTTTATTAAAGACACATATTCGATTTTCTCGATTTCCATGTTTTGGGAGTGTTGTTGTTCTCCGTGTCGCTTTTGCTACACCCCAGCCGTCTTACTATATTATTATTACTGTGGGAAGGAAGGGCAGCGGCGGCGGTTTTTTCCCTCTACTTTTATTTTTCATGTGCCGGCTGCCTCAGCGTTCTGCGCGCTAATCGCACGCAGGATGCTGGGGCTTGTAGTTTGGCGTGCGTGATTGTAGGTAGTGCAACGGTTTTTTCCCTGCAGCTTATTTTTGATTGGCTTCAGCGCATTTCCGAACGTTCCTTTTGCCCGCGCCGCTCAGCCTGGTTGGCTATGGTGCGGCGCGGTGCAAGGAACGTTGGGAATTGAAGTTACCTTTTTTTGTTTGCGTCTGGGGGGCTCCTGACCCCCCGGCGCAAATTTCAACCCGACAGTTACCTGTGAACCCCGTTCGGACGAGTGCACGGAGGCTCGGACGGGGCTAGTGGGGCCTGGCTAAACATCCTTTGTCACATTCCAACGGTTAACACACCATTTTATAGGTATAGACTAGAACGAGCTTTGTTTTTGTTTCTGAACATTCAAAGAGTCCTACTTCGGTTAGGCCAATGATGTTTCTCAGTTGTTCCCAATTTGGTTTCCAACCAGTGTGTTAACTCCATCAAAATGGAAATTATATTTAAGAAGATCTGGAGCAGTGTTTCTCAACCTTTGGTTTTTGTACTTCAGTTCCCAGAAGCCTAGGCCAATTTCCCAAAGCACTGATCAGCTAATGTACTGACTTAGGCTTCTGGGCATTAAAGTCCCACTGAGGGCCTTGGGCCCCATGTTGGGAAACACTGATTTGGAGGATGCTAGAAGGTTGGTCTTTTTTTCCTGTTTCTATCATCGCCTTACTAGATGTCTGTGGAACATGCTTATCATGTTGATCAGTCACACAGAGTCCAACCCTTTGCAACCCCTCTGTCATCCTGCCATCCTCTGTAGTTCTCCCACATCTATACCAACTGCATCAATAATGCCATCTAGCTATCTCATCCTCTGCTGTCCCCTTCTCCTTTTGCCTTTGATCTTTCCCAGCATCAGGGCCTTCTCCAGTGTGTCCTCTTTTCTCATTTGGTGGCCAAAGTACTTGAGCTTCAGCTTCAGTATTTGTCCTTCCAAATGATGATCATAGCCTTCTCTTATTGTTCCCTGCAGTCATGATCGTCTGGAGGATGATTTGAGTACAAAGGGGTTCTGCAGCTTCTTTTTCTTTTCTTCTTCCTCCTCTTCGAAGCTGGAAAAGCTTTTTCACCAAACTGACCCAGACCTTGTATGAAGTCACTTTTTAAAATGTACATATTGTAAAGCTTTCCCCCAACTTATATGACTGTTGGTAGGACTGCTAATGGATGCATTAGAGAAGTGGTGTTCCATCTAAACTCCTACCATTCACTTGGTCAAAGAAGCTGAGCCCCCCATGATGGGGGGGGGGAGCCCATGTTTCCCCCATGAGATGGACATTTATATGTGTAAAAGCATTCTGTTATGGTAGCTATAATTTATTGTATGTTGCTGTGTAGGGGATTAAGAAGACCACTAAGTGTCCAAAGTTACTGCTAGCATCCTAGAATGTCAAAGATGGGAAGGCTGGTAGATAATAGTACATCAGCCTTGCAGGAGGAGTTGGAGATGGAGAAAGATGAAAACTCTTTGTCCAAGCTAGATTCTGGGTTTCACCAATGTACCACTGGTTGAAAACAGCTACATTAGAGGAAGCATATTAAAGGAACCCAGATTTTAATATTCAGTTGATCTAAAGAGATCCACAAATTTAGGAGGCAAATCCAGACATTTCATGGCTCCTTTGTGCCCCTGCTACTCTGGAAGCTCTTTTGTGGTGAGCTTTGCAAGTTAGCCCTGGGACTAGACAGTTCCTGAGATTTCTAGTGTGAGAAAGATTAGCTGGCAACACAAGGTTGCCCTTACCAGGGTACGCCTGATTGTGGTTCAAAAATACCACATTCTTTGAGGTGGCTCTTTCAGATGGATTATTCCCTAGGAGAACACTCCTAAGTTGAACATGATTTCTTTGTCTTTTACTGAAAGGTTCTTTTTTACTGAACATTTGAATTAATATATAAAGGAAGCTTGGCAAAATTCAGCTTGAGTACCGTTTTGTATTTTCAGTGCAAATTATGTCTAGTTTTGTTCTGTTGAGTGAGTAGTTATGTTTGCATTTATTTTCCTAAGTACCACTGAAAAGGCATCATTTAAAAGTAGGTCTTTTTCACTCTCCTGATATGTTGTTGATTGCTGTGCTATTTTTAACAACTTGAGAGAGAATTAATTGATGCTTGCTGAGTGTCATAAAGTTGATTTTAAAAGCCTCCATGTTTAATATTAAAGTTTGGAATAAATCTAAAAAGTATGCATTAAATTTAACGTTCTTAATATTTTATATATGAGAAACATGTGCACTGTAATTTAGTTTTTCTTCCTCCCCTCAGCAATTGACAAACACAGCCAGAATTGTAAAATGGGACAGCAAGGTGTTGAGTAGTATTTGTGTGTGTAAACAGGAACAAATTTTCTGGCCTGTGGATAACAACCAAGCTCTTAGATAATAAAAATGTAAACTCGCCATTCTCTACTTTCTTGGAATGCTTTGAATACTAATCCTTTCATTCATTTACAAATATTTATAAATAGTTTAGGTTCAAAAATTTCAAAGCAGTGTACAGGAAAGTAAGATGTAGTCCACACAATATACAGTGCATACTATTCATATGATACTTGAGATGATAGGCCTACACAGAAAGTTTGCATAAATAAGATTGTTTTCTACATGTGTCTAAAAATTAAATTGAAGGAGAGAGAGTTGAATCTGCAAGAGATGCAGCTGCCAGGCAGATAACATGAACATCAGGACAACCAGGTAAGGCGCATTTTACTTCTGCTTCCGGGAGCGCCGAGGGCGGCATGGGATGGATGAATCGCAGTCAACCCATTCACGTGGATTCACAGGGGCTGGGGCTTCTGGGAATTGAAGTCCAAGAACATCTGGAGTGCCAAGGTTCACCATCACGGACCTAGGGTCTCCAGGTAGAGCCTATGAAGGTCTGGAATCGTTTCCAGGGCTCTCAGGTGAGACTTAGCAACTGTAGAAGAGTGAGAGTCCAGTCCTGCAGGACTTACAGCAGCAGCTGCAAATCCTGTCAGGCATTCCATATGGCAGGTGCCACATACCTTCTTCTTCCATGTCTAGGCCAGGCGTGAAACTGCCAAAATGAAGGCACCTTTTGCGAGTTCATTCTGCACTTCCTTTCGCCTGACCTAGTGTGAGAAAGATTAGCTGGCACAAGATGGCTGTTGCCCAGTTGAGGTTAAAAAATACCAAAATCTTTGAGGAGGCCCTTATTCTGGGGTTGTGGAAAGCATGTGAAAGCATGTGACACCTTTAGGAGAGCCTCTTCAGGTGACTTTAAGGAGCTGTGATGAGAAAGATGATCCTTCAGGTAACCTGGCCCCACATTATTTAAAAGGTTATATGTTAGTAATAACCCTTAATTCTGGGTTGGTAAAAACATAGACAGTGCATATAACCTGAGGCTAGGGGAGAATAGCCATGGCTAGCCTGCCTTCTCTGCTCAGGCATATACCTCAATGCAGAGCACAATAAACTGCCCATCCATCTTACAACCACTGTAATGGGGATACCTCTGGGATTAGGCTGAACTGAAAGGCAAATTAAGTTGATGGGAACAAAATATCCTGCTAAAAAACCTCCAGCCAAGACTTAAACTACCGTATTTTTCGCTGTATACAACGCACTTTTTCTTCCCCAAAACTGGGGGGGAAAAGTTGGTGCGTCTTATACGGCAAATACACATTTTACATGCATTAAAACTGCCCCCAACTTTGTGTGGCGCTTGCTCGCAGTCCTCTCCTTATGCAGTGTGTGCTGCGGGCTGGATTTGGGGCACATACTGCGGGCTGTGGTGACTTCTGTGACCCTCCCTGCATGGCCAGGCTGTGTGTGTTCGGGCTTCCCTCTCCCTCCTATAGCGCGCCATGCCCCCCTCCCGACAGTCTAACCATGTGCTGCACGGGCATCATGCTGAGCTTACTGCCGGTACCTCCATCCATCAGCGCAGGCTGCGTCTCCTCATGTCTCCCCGAGCAGTCTCACTCCTTGCTGGGCAGTGTGGGCACAATTTCGCCACTTCTCTGCATATCTCCCGGGCACCCGATCAATCCATGCTGCCCTGAAATGTCCGCATGTCTGCCTCCTCGTTCCGCCTCCTCCAGCCAATGCTTACTGCTGTCCGTACTCTGCCCCGCCCCGCTCCTAGTTGATTGGATGCCCGTGATTGATGGGCAGAAGGATTGATCCGCCAAAGCTCCGCCCCCGAATCCCGGGGAGAAGATACCGCCCTCCCTACCTCATACTGCCGGTCTTGCTCCTCCCCCACTAGTCTATTGGATGCCCATGATTGATGGGCAGAAGAATGGCTCCACAAGCTCCGCCCCCGAATCACGAGGAGAAGACACACCACCCTCCCTACGTCATAATGTGCCTTCTGGGTAGATCACAGACAACGTGTATGGTGTATGCGAGAAAGTGATCAGGCGGACCAACTACAGGGTAAATGAAATGTAAAATGTGCATACACATGCACACACACACACACACACCTAGGGCCTAGGAGAGCTTAGAGCATAATGAACATTTAAAGCCAAGCATTGGCTGATTTTACTGATGATTTAAAGTTGCAGTATGGCTGTTCCTGTGCCCCCATATGATTATAAATTTGCCATTGGCCTTCTCCCCATATAGCTGTTCTCATGACACATGTATGTTACCCTTTGTGGTCAGTGTAACAGTCTGTAAACCAAGGCTGCAGTCTATCCCACAACATTCTCTCCAGCAGCATTCACTCAAACCAGATGGCATATGAGGGGGTTATGAGACCACCAGATTAAATATGGGGATTAGAGAGCACCAGATGAAATATGAGGGGGTTACGAGACCACCAGAGGAAATATGGGGGGTTAGAGAGCACCAGATTAAATATGAGGGGGTTACATTTCTTGCAGAAAAATTATAGTACCATCTCCTCAAGATGTCTAAGCAGAAGAGAATGGCATATAAAGTTGCTTTCAAGCTGGAAGTAATTAAATTTGCTAAGGAGCATGGGAATAGAGCAGCGGAGAGACACTTCGGGCCACCTCCAACTGAGAAAATGATAAGAGAGTAGAGGAAACAGGAGGATCAGCTCCAAAAGTTGGATAAAGGCAAGCACACCTTACGTGGACCAACTGCAAAGTGGCCAGAGTTAGAGGTGGAAGTGAAGGAGTGGATCGCACATCACAGGCAAAATGGACTTTCTGTCTCAACAAAAATGATAATCTATGAGGCCAGACGTATTGCTGTGGAGAAAAGCATTCGGGATTTCACCGGATCACCATCGTGGTGCTATAGATTTATGAAGAGATCTGGCCTTTCTATGCGCACCAAAACCAGAATTGCACAAAAAATGCCTAAGGAATACGAATCAAAGATTCTTTCTTTTCACAAGTTTGTTATTGATGCGAGGAAGAAGAATACCGGTAACTTTGAAATTAGCCAGATCGGGAACATGGATGAAGTCCCGCTAACGTTTGATGTGCCATCTAACAGAACCGTAGATAACAAAGGAGCAAAAACCATAACCGTAAAAACCTCAGGGCATGAGAAAACCCACTACACGGTTGTGCTGTCCTGCTGTGCCGATGGTACCAAACTGCCTCCGATGTTGATTTTTAAAAGGAAAACGTTCCCAAAAGAAACAATCCCACGGGGAGTCGTCGTACATGTTCACGATAAAGGGTGGATGGACGAAAATGGCATGAGGCTGTGGATTGACAAAGTGTGGTCCAAACGTCCTGGCGGTCTTCTGAAGAAATCTTCCTTGTTGGTGCTTGACCAGTTTAGAGCGCACATTACGGAAAATACTAAAAAGAACTTTAAGGAAGTTAAAACCCAAATAGCTGTGATTCCTGGTGGCCTCACTAGCCAGCTGCAACCTCTGGACGTTTCCATTAACAAGCCATTCAAAGTTCTGATGCGTGAGGAGTGGAACACCTGGATGGCAGCTGGGAACCATGATCTGATGCCTACTGGGCGGATGAAGAGGCCCACTATCACACAAGTGTGTGAATGGGTTAAAAGGTCATGGGACTCCGTGAAGGAGGACATTGTTGTAAAATCCTTCAAGAAGTGTGGCATTAGTAATGCCTTGGACGGAACAGAAGACGACGTATTATTTGACACCAGTGAGGAAGAAAGTGATGACAATGACTGCGAGGATCTGTCCTTCCTCATTTCTGATAGCAGCGAAGAAGAGGAATTCTTGGGGTTCGAATAAAAACATTACAGACTGATTTTTGTTACTTTCACTGTTTACTGACTTTACTGACTGTTAATGAGAGTAAAGATTGTTCTTAATATGTTACATGGTTGACATAAAATTGTTCTTAAACTGCTGTTTACTTTATACAGTTGATATAAAATATTTTAGTACAGTATTTGGTTCAGAATCTTTTTTTTTCTAGATTTTCCTCCTTTAAAATTGGGTGCGTCTTATATGCCGGAGCGTCTTATACGGCGAAAAATACGGTATTCTTAAACTGCCATATGCATTAGAGATGTGGCATTAATTTTATGATAGCTTTTTACAGTGAGAGTGTGTGTAAAAATTACCCCCAGCTACTTATAATGTTAAATGAGTCTGCTTTTACAGTCTATGTAAAGATTTAACTTACTTGGATGATATTGCACTAATACAGGACTGAGGGGTGGAGGTGGAAAATAACATTTAAAAATATTTATTGCCTGATTTGAAGATACAGTGATACCTTATACAACGTTCAAACTTGGTTCCACAAGTTTGGACTTTATACGGATTTGGACTTTGTATGAGGCATGCAAAATCCTAGCCACGATGCCTCATACAACGTCCAAATCCTTGCCGCAATGCCTCGTACGACGTCGTTTCCATAGAGATACATTGTACTGTAACAGCACAGACTTCAGGGCAAAGTCAAGGAAACAGACAGGAAACTGACAGAACTTTAAGAAATCATTGTCTGAAGGCTAAAAACATTACAAAAACATGTCAAACAACCCTGATTGTCCAAGAACCCGAAGAATGCTGCAAAAATCCCAGGAATGCTTATAAAAATTCTGACGGAAAAATTCAAAAAAATCCAAAATCATGCTCAAAACCACTGCTAAACACTCCTTGCCCTTGCAAAACCCACAAGAGCAATGCACATGTGTGTCCTACCTTTTATACTGCCCAGGCACAATGCAACCTGGGAAAACCCCAGTGCCTCATACAAAGTCGCACGACTTTGTATGAGGCAACTTTTTTCAAGGAATTAGGCGATGTTGTATGAATCTGATGTTGTATGAAGCGGACTTTGTATGAGGTATTACTGTACCAGCATTGTATTACTCTCCCTTTTCAAATTATTCTGGAATTTTCTGTGCTTCCAAATTGATTACATTAACAAATGAGGTTGCAGTCTTTCTGTCTCTGGACATAAACTATTAAGGTTAATAGTATAAGATAGGAATTCCCTTGTTCAAATCTCATTTTGTCCATGTATTCAGTAGATTAGCCACTGTCTAGATTGCAGCTCTCGTCTGTAGTACCTGAGGCCTCCCTGAGGATCAAACTATAACAGGTTTATTATGTTACTATGACAACCCATATGAAATAATTGGCATGTGTTATAGGAATGCTAAATAGCACTGCTACATAGTGCTGCTTCTCAGATATCTGATAAAGCTGTATTTACTTGCATAATATTGTTAATTAACAAGGAAGAAGCTGTGTTACTTCTGGCTGAAGTGTTACACATTTTGTAGTGGATCAGAGGAGGGACACATGCTACAATGTTGATGTTTAAGTCAGCTACATTTTTCTTAGGCAAATGTAGCTATTGTCTATTTTATGAGACCAACAGTTAGCACAGGGATTCTCAACCGGATGCGGCCCATGGCACCATTTCATGTCACACACACACACACCGCCTCCACCACACCAGGAAGTGCCATGTGGTGGAGGAAGGGCAAAATGGCCATCCGGCCCCCGAAGCTGTCTGAGGGAGCATGACCGGCCCCCGGCCTAAAAAAGTTGAGATCTCCTGAGTTAGCACCATCTTCAAAAGTGTATATACCCTTATTCGAGTAACTAAAGAGTACAGTTGGAAGTTCTAGGCTCATTAATATATATCCCGTTTAAAAATAGTGTCTTGAAATCATTTACTGTTCTGCATGACCTCATATGTTGCTTCACTGTTTTTCACTCAAACATGAAAATTAATTGGCATCACTGAGTTTGTAGATAAAATACTTTAGTTGATCATTCCATCATTCCCCAAGTGAGAAACATTTGTTGATGCAATACACTCTGACTGTGATGGATTTAACATGTTCATGGAGTCCTAGTCTAACTGCTGAGAAACACTACAGTATTCTGTTTGCCTTTGCCCTAGCGATGGTGAGCCCAAGAGATCAAATGTGGTAGCAAGGGAACCTACCTAGATCTGATGCCTCCCAATACTCTAGTCTGGCCCAAATAAATAATGCTTTGGGGGAGTTCCTCCCCTTCCCCAATCCACAAGGTTAGGCAACTCTTAAACTAAATCTACAAGGTAGAACTGTTGCCCAGGCTCCCAGTAGCTGCTCGGGGCAAGGCCTGGTTTTAAGAAACCCTGAACCAAAACATAGACAGTTGAATCCTCTGCTGGAGGATTTTTATACTTTATTGAAAGTAGTAAAAAAGACAAAAGTTTCAAAAAAGGCATCAGAATCATTTGAGCCATATTTTCTATCAGTGCCTAAGGCAGGGGCTGGATCCAGCCTGTGGTGCCATTTCATGTCCCCCACCCCTCCAAGGACATTTGAGAAACAAAATGGCCAGCCCATTGTGCAGGCAGGGCAAAATGGGCGTCCGGCCCTCAAAGCTAACTGAGCTTCCGTGACAACCCCCCCCCTGGCTTGAAATGGTTGGGAACCCCTGGCCTAAGGAAGTGATGGCTAACCTTGGCACTCCAGATGTTCTTGGACTCCAATTACCAGAAGCCCAAGTCAGCACTCCTGCTGATCTGGGCTTCCGGGAATTGAAGTCCATGAACATCTGGAGTTCCAAGGTTAGCCATCTCCGGCCTAAGGCTTAAACTGTATAGAGAAACACATAAGAAAATAAGAAAGCTACCTATGCTATCTTATAATCACACACTAACATACCATCAGCATGGCCTTGGAGCATGCACGGAATGCACCCTTTAGCGCACAGCATAACAGGAAATCAGCTGAGCATAATGTCTCCTCAGAGATAAACAAACTTACTAAAGCTTAAGCTTCACATTCTGGACCCATCTGGAAACCTGCCAACCAGGTTTTGAGTTTTCTTGACTGTTCACTAAGACAAGAACATTTAGGAACAAGCTGATTTGGCCTTAAATTGCCCTGCTCAAAAGATAAATTGCAGATGTTACTCCTGTTTCGTTACTGGCAGATACTGCCCTCTCTTTCTCTTAGCCAGATATTCTCATGCACTGCCAAAAAACCTGAATTTTGCAGAAATGCCAATAACTCATGTCCTCCAATTTCTTACGTTCTTCACAATGACTTCTTTTATAAAAGGAAATATTTTTTAAACTCAGAAGTATGCTCTGATGAGATCTTTCTTTCTAAATTGAAAAGACTCAAACACCCTAAAAAAAATTCTAATAGTGGGATTGCTCTTTTTCACTGATTTTGGTTGTTTTCCCTTTCAGCGTTTCAGACTGTACAACGTCCTTTCTGAGACGTGGCAACCAGATTTCCCATAAACTTGTCTGGTTTAGATATTCCCCAGTACCTAAGAAAGTTAAATCATGAGTTACTCATAGCATTTTGTGTAGGTGGATGGAAAAATAAGGAAACCCAGGAATGCAAAGTAGTATGAAAAAAGGTCAAAGACTAGTTGCAAACTATTTAATTTTTTTCTTATGATATAATTACCTCTTTCTAAATAATTACCTCTTTCTAAACTGAATGATGTGGTTGGCTGGTACAGATGATTCATTGTATTTATCCTCTGTATATTTGCAGGTTGTCTGCCTCCTTTTCTCAAGCAGGAATATTGGGGGACACAGAAAGACCCTTCTTGAAGAATGTGGTATTTTTGAACCACAATCAGGCGTACCCTGGTAACGGCAACTTTGAGTTGCCGGTTAATCTTTCTCGCACTAGGTCAGGCAAAAGAACTGCAGAATAAACTCACCAAAAGGTGCCTTCATGTTGACAGTTTCACGTCTGGCCTAGACATGGAAGCAGCAGCAGCGGCATTGTTTGAACATTTTCAAACAATGGGAATCCATCAAAACAAAGATTCTCAAAAATCAGGATAAATTCAAACTACCATTTTACCACAGTTACTCTCCTAGTGTGGGCAGTATTTCCTCCATACCATGGAGCCAGACAGACATAAGTGAGTAAGTTTTCTTGCATATAGGACTTTTAAAAATCTTTAACCCTCAGACACCTGTGGTGGTGTAAAATGTGCTTGGGGGTGGTGGTGAGTGGTCCTCTATATCCTCTCCTTTTTAAAAACCACTTTTTGCCATACTGGTTCTGAGGGGTGGACTGGTTGTGTGTTTCCCACCCAGACTCATCTGTTGTGATTTGTATAATTTTAGGCAGGTTGCTGCATAACCAAATGCTTTTGTTCAACTAAGATACAGTGGTACCTCTCTTAAAGAGCATAATGTGTTCCACAGGATCGCTCTTTAAGCGAAACACTATTGTAAGTGACCAATTGTGACTTCTGGCGGGGGGGGATTGTGAACTCCGATTTAGTTGTTAAGCGAGTTCTTAGTTGGTTTTAGTTGTTAAGCAAGGCAACCTTTCAGAGAAAATTCTGCTCTTTAAGTGAGTTAGTCTCTAAGCAAGGTGCTCTTTATGCGAGGTTTTAATGTATGTTTCTCTGTATATAGAAATTACATTACAGGATGGTAAATGAGGAGATTTTTCACAAGTCAAGAAACTTTCAGTCATAAAACTACCTAATTGTAGTCTTCAGCAGGGCAGCCCAAGAGCAGTTTTACTATATGTTGCATCTCTAAAGAGCCTTTACATTTAGGGAAGGCAATAGCAATC
The DNA here is from genome assembly GCA_035047345.1 of Bradypodion ventrale. NCBI lineage: Eukaryota > Metazoa > Chordata > Lepidosauria > Squamata > Chamaeleonidae > Bradypodion > Bradypodion ventrale. The sequence continues at coordinate 161,966,332 of JAWDJE010000005.1, read as the reverse complement.
ACGCTTATATACACATCCCCCTATAGTGCTTAGTGCACTCTCTGGGCGGATCCTCATATTACTGACCTCCAAAGGATGGAAGGTTGAGTCATCCTCGAGCCCTGGTCAAGATCAAACTCACAACCTTTGGTTGGAGTACAGCAGTTTAGCCACTGCACCACCAGGGTCATAACCCATTGTTAGTTTTATTTAGTGTAGGCCTCTTGAACCAGATGAATTAATCATGGCTAACTTGAATTGCATTGATTTAAATGTTTTTACATCAGGTAGGACTAATGCCCTAATGCTGTGCAGACTTACAGAAGATACCACAAATTGGCCTTCCGAGCCTTATAATTGTAACTGTGAATGACATCTGTGTTTACTAATGAACAATACCGTTTTAATGTGATTCTTTACTGTGTTGCCTCATACAGTTTCCTAATCTCCATTCCTTATCATGGCAGGAAAAAAAGATGAATATAGCTGAGGGGGCTGAATATGGATTTTCTTACAGTGTTTTCAATTTGCGCTCTGCGACATTCTGGAATTGCTAATTCTGTTGAAGCATAGAGGCAAACATCCAGGATATTGCTATAGGAACGGTATTTCCTGTTCAAAATTGTTAGTTTTTGAAAATGAGTTGAGTGAAGCGAGTCTATTATTCTGTGGGACTTTTTTCCAGCTTACTGTGGTAAAATAATGTTCCATTCTTAACTTGCTATTAGAAAGTCATCTAAAACTAAAATAAAGCTGCTATCAGGAAGGGTGTAGATCATTGGCAGGCATGGTATACAGTAAGCGCTGTGGGGTGGTATATAAGTGTGATTGCTTTGCTTTTTCTTTTTCTGTGTTAGAGATCTGATCTGACATGTCAAGCAGTCCTCAGGCTACAAGGGGGAATCCCATACATTGTTAACCTGGAACCAAGAGCCATGGTGTTTTCTGAAGCTCATGAGAAAATGTTTAGAGCATTGCAGCCTTAATGAACCACTGTGGCTCTAGGTTGGAGAATACTGATTTCCTACTTTCTGCACTGCTATTATCAACGTCAACCAGTATGGCCAGACATGATCATCTAAGAGATAATATTTGAAGGCAATCACTAGACAATGGGAATCCACTGAAACAAAGATTCTGAAAAGTCAGAATAAAATCAAGTAACCATTTTATCACAGTTACCCCTCCTATTATAGCTACATTTCCTCCTTTGCATGTTCAAAATTTGGGACTTATGGATAAAAATTGTTGTTAGTAACAATTTGTGTCTCACAGCTAATATAATTGAGTGGAGTTCTTGGCTAAGAAATTTGGGGGCTGGAAGTTTGAATCATCACTGTGTGTTGCAGGAGCAGGGTTAGCCAAGATCACTCAGTTTGTTTGTGGCTGAGGCATTAAGAGCAGTGCTACCTGTATAGGTTGGGGCAAGCTGCGCAGTTCTAGACTTCCATGAGATGGAGGAATTGGTGAACAACTCCTGAATACCTTATGCTTAGAAAACTCTTGGAGTATTGCTATAAGTTGGAATTCACTTGATGGCACATAATTAGTTTGTTAATTGCTATTTATATCCCACTTTGAATCCAGTGACCTGAAAGTAAGTAGATGTAACTTTTCAACTCCATGCTTTTTCACAGCCTGCTGAAACAGACCAGGTGGACAGAAGGTAACTAGTACTGTACAAGGTTATCCTATGGCAGGGGTTCGCAGTGTTTTCTGGCATGGGCCAGAAACGCCCCTGACATATAGCTGTGGGGGCTGGAGGCGGGTTGCTCCCAGTGATTGCATTTTCATTGTCATCGTCATCATCAGTGATTGCGTCGGTTTTCAGCTTTTTGCACAGTCTCTGCTGCTTCTCCTGGGAGCAGGAGGCTTTGTGAAGCATAATTGCTCCATTTTGGGGCTTTCTGTCGCTCTTCCGCAGCACTTCGGCAGGGGAAGTGCACCCTTCTAGGACTTCCTGGTTCCATGCTGGGTGCCCGGGTGATGATGTCACCACCTGGGCGCCTGGCGCGGAACAAGGAAGTCCCAGAATGGCATGCTGTCTCTGCTGAAGCACCACAGAGGAGCGTTGGAAAGACCCCAAAATGGAGTGATTATGCTCCCCAAAGCCTCCCACTGCCCAGAGAAGCAGTTGGAGACTGTGCAAAAACTACAAAACTGATGTGATTGCTGCCAACACTGTGGTAAGTGATGTATCACAACTTCTGGTGGTGGTGGAGGTCCTAGAGGTGCCCTGGTGACCACCGTGGGCCGGGTTAATGATATGCATGGGCCACATTAGGCTGTATTTATTTATTTGTTAGATTTCTATCCCACCTCCCTCAACACAACGTGTGACTCGAGGCGACAATACAAATGAGTCTGAAGGTTGGAGCCCAAGGCTCAACAACCTTACCAAAGCTTATAAAACTAGAGGGGAACCTCCTTTCATAAGCCCCACAAAGCCCGCCCACAGCAAAACTGCCCCAAGAACAAGTCAAAAGTCAACTGCTCTTATCCACCACCTGGCTGATAATGGGCCAGGAGGGCGCACAGGCTCGTGGTGGCGTTGTCGTCTTCAGGCTCCCCTCAGCCAAGGGGAGTCCCTTTTAACCTCCTGGCGATGACGGAGGTTGTGAACGCCTGTCCTATGGGTTTCGTAGCTCAAGGAGACTAAAACTGGCATCTCCCAAAGTCCAGCTGCTACCTCCACTGGTTTAGCAGGTGCCTTGCCTATTAGTCTGCAAAATGTTTTCTTTGGAAACAAAACCATACTATGAAACTTTAAAGGTACAAAGAAATTATAGCACACATATGAGCTTGAAAATAGCAGTTCTTAATAGAATTCTTTTTAAAGACTGAGAGCCTTTGCTGGATCTGATCACAGGCTCATTTAGTCCTCTACTTAAATGTGTCCGAGAGATCGGCTAAACTTTGTTCTTCTGACTTTTGCTACTTTTGATCATGAAGGTTATGTTTCCTAATATCTTCTGATAGAATTAATAATAATTCCTTAATATCTGCTGATAGAATTAATACCAATAATTCCTCCATGAATTAATCTCCACGAATTATTGCTCTCTGTCACTTGCAAATATGTCTCTGTATGTGCCTATGCAGGATTTGTTCTAGCAAGAAAAGCCTGCCTGGGTTGTGTGGTGGTTCTTATTTTGCTAAGTATGTGTTCCTGTAAACTACTTTCAACCAGTGCCAGCTTTTTGAAGTGGTTCTTCCGTGTCTAGGTCAGATGTGAAGCTGCCAAAATGCAGGCGCCATTTGGTGAGTTCGTTCTGCACTTCCTTTTGTTTGCCTGACCTAGTGTAAGAAAGATTTTATATATATATATATATATATATATATATATATATATATATATATATATATATATATATATATATATATATATATATATATATATATATATATATATATATATATACACACATACATACATACATACATACACAGTATTTTCTGGTGTATAAGACTACTTTTTAACCCCGAAAAATCTGTGCCAAAGTCGGGGGTCGTCTTATAGGACAGGTACTTAACTGCAGCTTGTTTCCCCTTGCTTCATATGTCCGGCGCATATGATGGGGGTGCCGCGGCCGAGTCCCTGCTCTGTGCGGGGAGTATGAAGCAAGGGGAAGCAAGCTGCACACATCTTCCTGTACCTCGAGAAGGAGAACGTGAGCGTGGATTGGTTCTCCACCAGAACCTGCCCATCCAACTCGGAGGGCTGCGCGTCTTCAGGTTAAGTGTGGGTTAATTTTTATTTGGTGTGCATTGGAAGAGAGGTAGTCTTATACGGCAAGTATATTCCAAACTCTATATTTTAACTGGAAAAGTTGGGGGTCGTCTTATACGCCCAGTCGTCTTATACACCGGAAAATACGGTATATATATTATATTATATTATATTATATTATATTATATTATATTATATTATATTATATTATATTATATTATATTATATTATATTATATATCTCTGTTTTTAAGCTGTCTTATGTATTCCGAAAGTACTGTAGTGAGAATAAGGAAGAAGACATTTTATTGGAGACAAATAGCGTTTTGCCACCTGCTTGGCACTTTGCATTTTCAAAATGCTCAGCCACTGTTAAGTAATTAGTCTGTACAAGGGAGCAGCAGAGTGGTAAGTCCTCTGAATGAGCAGAAATGTTAATTGACTTGCTGAAGGCATAGGAGGGACTTGTTGAAACAGGACTAGCAGCTGCTAATAATTATTGACTCCAGTTTCCCATTAGTAGTACCATGCCATTTTCATTTGCATGCTTTCTCTGCTTATTTGATCTGTAATGAAAGTCAAATTTACACTCATTATAATAGGGAAGAGAGGGAGAAGAGTAGCCTTTAACGAGACCTTGATTTTTAAGAACAATTTACTTTCATTGAGCTGCTGGGTTTGTCATCTCACTGTCGATTAGTGAGATTGTGAAAAACGTATTGGGATTGTGTGAGGTTAATGGTTACTTGTACGATGGCATGACCTCCTCCTTCCTCTGGTGTCTTTCATTGCACTAATGCAGGGTTGGCCAAACCTTTCGGGCCATGGGCCAGTCACGTGGTTCGGGAAGCCAGTCACTATGGCCCCAGGGGCCAGATCCAGCCCCCAACGCCAATTCATCTGGCCCATGAAGCCCTCATCGCTCTTAGAAGCAGAAGTATGGGCTCGTTTTGCTTCTAGGAGCGACGAGGGCTTTGTGGGCTGGATGAATTAGCATTGGGGGCTGGATCCGGCCTCCAGGCCGTAGTTTGGGCACCCCTGAACTAATGATTCCTAATAAGAAATATGAAAATGTTCCAGGTTCCCAGTCATTCAATTAAAACATATGCTTTTCATTTTGGGGAAGCAGATAGCCACATGAAAAAATTAATATTTACATAGTTGGAAACTATCCTCAATAAAAACTCTTGCTTTTTGTTTTATTTTAAAAATACCTTTACTATAATAATAATAATAATAATAATAATAATAATAATAATAATAATAATAATAATAATAATAATAATAATAATAATAATAATAATAATAATAATTTAATGTCAGAAATTTTTCTGGGCTGAAAGGAGAAACCGCTCAGGGAATGCCCAAATGAAGCTCCTTTAATGTTCCCAAGAGCTGGCACAGAGATGGGTACTCAATCTGTCATGCAGTACCCAGGTCTCAAACTGCCGACTTGCCAGCCTTTCAGCTAACAAGGCGAGCTTCTTAACCACTGAGCTGCTGCAGCCCCAATACCTTTACTATGAAACACATATTCTTCCATTCCTTGAACCTTTCTGTCATGCCCTCCACCCCCACCCCCACCCTGCATCCCCCACTGATAGAGGCCTACACCCAAGTTTCTTCAGATGTGTTCACACAGTGTGTGAGAGCACTGTGACTCATTTTCTTATGTTCTTGTCAGATACATTCCTCATTGGACTGTGTACTTGGTGCAGAGCTTGGAAAAGTTCAGACTACCATTACCAGACTATCCCAGCCAGCATGCTTTGCTTGAAGTGTTGTTTTTTGGATGTCATAAGCCAGAAAGTAAAAGCGCCAGGTTCTGGTTTAGTAGTAACAAAACTAGTACTGTATAGCCTTTCTCCATGGTGAAGGAATGGGACTCCTGAAAGAATGAGGATCTCTCCTTCCTGCAGTGAAGGACCTCTGAACACAGAACCATTGATGTTGGCCCTGGCTTGGTTATACTGTACAAAGTGTCCTCTCGGTCCTCTTGTGTTTTCTATTAGCTTCTGAGAAGTTAAGAAAGCAGATCTTTCATAGAAATAGTACAAAGAAGAGAATGTAATAGCTGATGAAACCTTATAAACTCTGCCTGAGTTAGAAATCAAATTTCATTAAAAGTTTCCCTGTGAACAAGAAAGTTGTTTTCGACTGGCACTTAAGGAATAAGTGTATTGGTGTCTAGCCATAGTGCCTAGGGACAGTTTTTCAAATTTTGCATGCATTGCTAGACTTCTGATATTTGGCAGTAGGCAAATAATTTCTGCTCCAGAGATCTCACAAACAAAATTTGCTATGGGACATTTTCCTCTCCTGATGCATAATTACAAAATAAAGATTTCATGGAGCCTGATTGTTCACATGTTTTGTCGGAAACAGGTCTTACTGTGTTAAGTGGAGCCTATTCCAATGCCAGTTTGTGTAGGACTGCAGCCTTAATTGTTGAACCAGGCATCCAAAAATCATTCACCTGTTTTTTTTAAAACAACAACAACCGCAGCAGCAACAGCAAACACCAAACAATTGCCCACCCTACCAAAAAATTGCCCTACCCATCCACTTCCCCACCCCAAGCCAATCGGAAACAGAAAACCTCATTTACATACCTTTCCACTGTGCAAAAAAAATGGTCCGAGAACCTGAAGAATGCTGCAAAAATCCCAGGAATCCTTCCAAAAATTCTAACAAAAATAAATAAATAAATCCAAAATCGCGCTCAAAATCACTCCTAAACACTTTTTTTCTTGTGCAAAACCCACAAGAGCAATGCATGCATTCGTCCTGCCTTTTATACTGCCCAGGCACAATGCAACCTGGGAAAACCCCCAATGCCTCATACAAAGTCATAGCGACTTTGTATGAGTCAACTTTTTTCAAGGAATTAGGCAATGATGTATGAATTCGATGTTGTACGAAGCGGACTTTGTATGAGGTATTACTGTATACTGTAAAGGATTTGTTTAGCTATGGGAATTAGGCTAGGACTATGCTAAGTCACCAAACTTCTTTGAGTAGTAAAACAGCAGTTTGATAATTACATACTACAAAGTCAATTCTGCCAGAATGCAGACATATTTTCAACTTAGTGTTAGAAAGCTCAGTGGTTTAGGTATCTGGCTGTGGAGCTACAGGTTGGGAGTTTGATTCCCCACTTTGATCCTGAGAGAAGAGCCAGCCTGTATAGCCATGTGCAAGCTGTTCAGACCCAGGCCACTTGTAGAAGAAGGTAGTGGTAGACTACTTCTGTGTATTCTCTACCTAGGAAACCCTGGAAGTGGTCACCGTAAATCAGTATTGACTTGATGACACACAATTATTATTGCATTCATGGTAGTGCTATTCAATTGTGCAGAATTTGTAGGGCTAAATGTGCAGGCAAGACCCACATGCTCTATTCATAGCTGCACGGTAATGAGTCTGAAGGAGATGCTTCCAATGTCTGTGGGGGACTTCCTTGTGAATTAGAACCCTGATTTTGAAACAGTGCTCTGAGGCTGTCACAGGTAGGAAAAATAATAACCAGAAAATAGAAGCAGAAACAATTGTATTTCCATCCCCTGCAGTAAGCTGTCAAATGCCTCCTGTATTTGCATATTTATATAGTATACTCTTGCATCATGGGTGCTGTGGTGAATGTTTTAGATAGATAAGGGCTCACTGAAGAGGATTGACCAAGTTATTTTGAGATATAAAGAAGGTGGAAATAGCACACATACCTGTATGTGTGGAGACATATTAAAATACAGCTACTTGCAATTTGTAGCCTATTAATATTTCACTAAAATAGGTTGCCTAAGGGACTGCATCACTGCTGAATACTGGAGTCTAGTCTTAAAATTAACACAACCTCAGAAGCATCTCTGGAATCCCATGTGCTTTCAAACATGTGATTGGATCTGTCTCTTTGGCCTTGTGCAGTTGTAAAATAATAATAAGACTACTCCTTTTTCTTTTCTTTTAGCAATGTAGCTGGTTTATTCAACACCCCATCTCTGCTTAGTGCCTGCTTTCCTTTCATCCTGGGATTCTTTAATATCCCTTTCCCCATTTCCCCTTTCAGGTGTCCCTTTCTCCTTATCTTAATGTTTCAGGGAAATCTTTATTTGGCACTTTCTCCACTAAATGGAAAATCAATGTCCCAAGGAAATATTTATACAATGGCTCTTATTGTAAATTACAAACTTAAATAATAGGTGGCATATAAACTAATGTAAGTGTGCCATAGTGTATCAGATAATATACAACATAAATTTTAAATTTACAGCCTTTCAACACACAGTCCCCTGGCATGTCCCAAAACCAGAATGAAATACGTCACTGCAAATATATACTTAATCTATTTAATTTGCAATTTTTCTAACAATCGCTAGTAAAACATTAATCTATATCTATAAAAGTCAAATGTCCCCATGTGGGTCCCTAAAATGCACCCACACCCCTTAACTGTCCCCATGCACGGTGTGCACACAATTGCCTATTGTGGGAGAGATGGTCAATGTCGGGGTAGGGGTCCGGACTGTGGCTGGGGGCTCTGTGCCCCACTAAACAGACAAAACATAAAAACTACAACCCCCAGCAGCCAGTGAGACGTGCCGCGGCCCTATGGAACCTCCTGCCAATTGAGTTGCATCTCCAGACGGAGTTGCTGCCCTTTAGGGAGGGCCTGAAAACCTGGCTGGCACAGCAGGTGTGGGGCACCAATGACGTGGTGGCCCCTGCCTGCTGGCTAATCTAGGAGGAATGTGCTCTCCCTTTTAATCGGTGTGGGTTGGGATAATTTGTTGGTATGAGTTTTAATGTTTTTTTTAAAGAGTTTTTATAGTTTTAAAATTGCGATCGGTTTTGTTTGTGAGCCGGCAATATAATATTGATTAGTATTACAAGAAAAGTTTATATTCCTAATAGGACAACTATAACACTGGTTTTGTTGTAACTAATGTTTAAGTCATAATTTAAATAATTGATAATGTTTCTAAGAACACAGTTGATTTTGAAAGTTAACTCATATGTAGAGATGTTTTGAGAGTTTAAAACCATTTACCTTAGCTTTGATAGTCTTAACATTAACAGAACAAATTATATTGTTGTTTTATATGATGAATAAACATTATAATGTCTTTAGTCTCTCTCAAATACTGCATTTTTTTTATTTCATGAAACAGTCCCCTGCCTATGAAAACAGTTTCCTGTCACGGTTTTTCAGAAAATTGCTCATAAATAATTGAATACGCAATAAATCTTTCTGCTTTCTTCAGAAATGCTCACAGTTGATTGTGTGACCCCTTTCTAGATAGTTGTTTTATTAATTGAAGAAAAAAATTATCAAGACAAAATTGAGGTGAAATTTTCCATTTAGTGGAGAAAGACTCATTTGCATCAACACATATAATTGTTTTCTTCATTAAACTTTATATTTTAAGTGCTAAGGAGGTTGGCCATCTTTTTCTTCTTGGCTAGTGGTAGAATCATAAATGCGTGAATTCTACATCATTGCCAGAGTGTTTGGAAATCCCTGCCCTCCAAGTATCCACTTTTACATCCTATTAGAGCAGTTCAGAGGTATCTGAAGCGGCCTGATGTAGAGACAGGCCACTGGCTACAAAGCTGATGTAATAGCTCTTAAGTACATAGACACCATAGGAAAACCTGACCAAGTAGTATAGTATGTTTATTGAGTCCAGCATCCTCCACAGCCAATATTATTTCAGTTGCTATTAGGATTTATGATTCTACCACTAGCAAAGAAAAAGAAAATGGCCAACCTCCACTGCACTTAAAATATACACCAACTTGCTAGTATTTGTGTTAATTGTTGGTCGTGGTCTTTCAAAAGCAAAAGTGACTTGAAAATCAATGGAAATGCTGTAGGTATGTCTGTATCCACAGCAACAGATACAGGTATCTCAGATACACTTCTCATGCTGAAGGTTTCTAATTCAAACCAGACTTCAGACTGATGTTGCTTGCACTGGTAAGATTTGACAGAATACCAGCAAGGTGGAAAGGCTTCAGGCCAGTAAACTTTGCTGTGACCTTTTGCTTCACTTAATATTTTCAGATTCTGAAGGATCATATACAGATGCATAGTGACAGCACTACTGCATACATTCAAAACACCAGGCGTTCCAGCAAAGGCTACAAGTGCCTAGTAATGGATAACTAGTATTTTCTCCTCTTACAGTTACTGCTGCAATATGTGCAACACTTAAAATTCTGATTTTTATCCCAATGTGGGGAAAAAGGATCCTTTTGATTTTTTCTTTATTCTCTTGCATTGTTGGTCTTCTTCCTTCCTTTCTCTTTGGCTTGTGTATTATTTTTATCTCCCCTTTTCTGTCCAAACTATGTTAATTGTATTGCTGGTTGAAGTCTGGTGTTTTACACGATTTGCATGATGTGAGAGAAATGATGAGCACTGAGGTCTTGAGACTTTATAGAATACAGTAAAACCCCAGGTTACAACCACCTCAGTTTAAGTTTGCTGCGCTTTACAATGGCAAATCCTGTAGAAATGCCATCCCGGTTTACAGATTTTTAATGTATTTTTTTTCGGTTTACAACAATCAATTCAGGACCATTTTTTATTTTTCAATGCATCCCTATGGATGTTTCAGTTTACAATTTTTTTGGATTACAACGGAGGCTGTTGGAACAGAGAATATAATTTTTAATTTTGGAAGGTTCAGTGGGACAGTTCTGAAGACTTCCGTCCTGTGTCTGAGAAAAACAGCCTATGATTCTAACACATAGAGTGGATGGGGAAGGCTCTTTATCCTGGGTGAACAGAATAAGGGTCATGGTTTTTATAAGGCAGGTAGGTTGTTACCCTTCCACCATAAGATGCAACCCAACTTTGATTGCTATCTAGATGTGCGACACATTCCAAATGTAGTTTCAAACAGACAGCAGACAAATTGAGATTTATAAATACAATAGCCTGGAAGATGACCAGTTGGACAGGCCTATCTTAGGTTCGGTGGCTGAATTGTATGAGACAAGAACTGGAATCTGCTGTTTGTGGACACTGTAGAATCTCCTTTCTTCTGGAAAGGTTTCAAGAAACTTTCAATGCTGTTCTGATTTTTAGATACAGTAGACCCTCACATAACGACGTCACTTGGTTCCCCAAGTAGCGTTGCTAAGCAATTTTTGTTATGCGGGTTTCTATGGAGTTTCCTGCATAACAATGTTTTTGTCCGGATAATGACGGTTACTTTAGCGTTGTTGTCCAGACAATGACACTAAAAACGTTATGCGGTGGAACACCTGGTGCATAATGACGTGTTGTTAAGCGAAAATTGTGCTACCCGAACGTGTTGTTATGTGAGGGTTGACTGTACAACCAATTTTATGGCTATTCCTAAACTTAGATGTTCTTAATTGGTATTAAAAGTGAAGAGATTTCTTTGTAAAACAAGGAGGTTCAGGTATGAAAGGAAATGTATGAAATCGAATCAATCCTTGGGACAGGAAACAGAGGGTAGCACTAAATGGACACTTCTCCAAGTGGAGGGAAGTAAAGAGTGGGGTCCCCCAAGGTTCAGTACTGGGACCCCTGCTTTTCAACCTCTTCATAAATGATCTAGAGGTAGGAGTAAAAAGCAAGGTAGCCAAATTTGCTGACGACACTAAATTATACAGGGTAGTGAAAACTGTGAGAGATTGTGAAGAGCTCCAGAGGGATCTCTTGACACTGGGGGAGTGGGCAAAACAGTGGCAAATGAGCTTCAACATCAGTAAGTGCAGAGTGATGCATGTTGGGGCAAAAAACCCCAATTACATTTATAAACTGATGGGGTCTGAACTCTCTGCGACAAACCAGGAAAGGGACCTTGGTGTCCTGGTGGACAGCTCAATGAAGGTGTCAACCCAGTGTGCCTCAGCAGTGAAAAAAGCAAACTCAATGTTAGGGATCATTAGGAAGGGTATAGAAAATAAGTCAGCAAGTGTCATTTTGCCTCTTTATAAATCTGTGGTGAGGCCCCATCTGGAATACTGCGTACAGTTCTGGTCGCCATACCTCCAGAAGGATATTATGGAGTTGGAGAAAGTACAGAGGAGGGCAACCAGAATGATTAGGGGACTGGAACACCTTCCTTACCATCTGAGGCTGCAACGGTTGGGCCTTTTCACTCTTGAACGACGGCGTCTAAGAGGTGACCTGATTGAAGTTTATAAAATCATGCACGGTGTGGACAAAGTAGATAAGGAAAAACTGTTTTCCCTATCGCACAACACTAGAACTAGGGGACACTCCATGAAACTTTTGGGTACTAGTTCTCAAACAAATAAGAGAAAGTACTTTTTCACCCAGAGGATTACTGGTCTATGGAACTCCCTGCCAGAAGAAGTGGTGACAGCTGTCAGTCTTGACAGCTTTAAGAAAGGATTAGACAAGTTCATGGAGGACAAGGCTATCAATGGCTATAATTATGGCTACCTAAGGACAACCTCCGGGTTGGAGAGATAGGCAGGATATCTCTCAATGCCATTTCCAGGGAATCCTAAGCAGGTGAAGGCATCTGCTTGGGAATACCCTGAAGGAAATGGTGAGCCACTGTGTGAGACAGAATGCTGGACTGGATGGGCTGTGGCCTGTTCCAGCAAGGCTGTTCTTATGTTCTTATGTTCTTATGTAACTTTAACTAGATGTGACTGGTAGAATTTCTTCCTTTCAGATATGGCAAGTATGTGTATTTTCAACTGTTTCTTAAAAGAAAAATGTAATGAATATAATGTCTGGTGGAGTTGTTGAGATTATTTGCTGGATTGTTTCAAGTCTAATCTGTGAGCAAAGAAAGATACTCATCCTGCATTTTTCAAATCCACACAGTTCTTTTTTTATCTTAAACCAAGGCTCACTTCCCTCATGATAACAGTCATGTTTAAATCTACAGAAAATTGTTGAACAATACCCGTACATTATCCTGGGAAAGCCTATTATCAGGCTTTCATGTCCAGAAGAAGAATGTGCCATCTGTGTGGAATTTAGCTCTTAGAAGACAACTTGGTGGGCAAGACATCAGAAGAATATTTATGCAAAATAAGCATATTTGCATTGATTTTCATAATTCTGAAGAATGATTTTTTATTATTTATATTTCTGCTAGCTTCAGTCCAAAACAAAAATAAGAGTCTATGCATAAATCTTTTTACAAAAACAAACCTTCACTTTATGGTTTAACGTAGTTATTAATTTATGCTTTGTTAACTAAATTACAACCTATTTTGAAAATATGAGAATTGGAAACTAATTTACATTAGTTAGTCTCAGTTAACATCTAAATTGTAAGCACAATGTAAATGCTGCTAGCGGTTGATATGTTGGTAGCATTTGCTGTTCTACTACAAGTAAAATGTGAACAATCAAGCAGTTTCAAGCCTCATTTCTTTGACAGATTATGGGCAATTTAAGAGGAGAGAGTAGCTAGACTTGAATCATGGTTGAGGAGTTTGTGACCCTCCACACTACCCTCATAGCCCCTCAACACGAAGTCCATTAAACTCTATAAGGGTTTAGTCCAACATAATTTGGAGAGCAGTAGGCTTCCTCTTGTCCACCCCCATTTAGATTGCTGTAAGGTTGAAACTTTTCCAAAGTCTGGTTCTCATCAAGCCTTCTGACCCAATTGGTGAGGCAAAACCATGAGCTGGATATGTTGAGGTCCCTCAAAGCATTCTTGGCATTTGTAGAGCAAGGAAGGATATGAGGATGTGAAGGTCCAAGAGAATCCAGTGAAACTTGGAGAGTCACATTTGGAAGGTCAAACACCTGAACACACATGCCCCCACACCTACCTAGCTAGGGTAGAATGAGAAGCATATTGAGTCTGCTGTTGCAGTTCAGAGGAAGGAGAAATTGACTTTTCTATCCCTATATAGCCGTGATGACGAACCTTGGCACTCCAGGTGTTCTTGGACTTCAATTATCAGAAGCCCAAGTCAGCACTCCTGCTGATCAGGGATTCTGGGAATTGAAGTTCAAGAACATTTGGAGTGCCAAGGTTCGCCATCGCTGCTATATAGAGTTATAATAGCTGTGATACAGAGCTGGAAAGCCATTTGAGCCAACGGAGGGTCACAGAATGGAGTTCTAAGTTCCAAGAAGCCCCAGTTTACACTATTAATGAAGAGTTTTGGCCATTTTAAGGACTAGCAGGTTTTATTTAGCACATGTTTTTGTGGACTGTAGCACATTTCATCAAATGCCTCAGCTTTTAGCTATAAGTATTAGATATTTGCAAGTGCTTTGGATTGTAACACTTCTTCAGATGTTTTTGCACATCAGTTGCCATGCTATGTTAATAAGCCTTTCAGGATATACTGCATCTTTCAGGAATTTATTGAATGTAACATTAAGATGTGGTACATTTTCATTATTGTCCAGTTTCCTTATCATTGAGGAGAGTTTAGGCCAGTGATGGTGAACCTTGGCACTCCATTTGTTCTGGAACTTAAATTCCCAGAAGCCCTGATGAGAAGCGGTGCTGACTTGGGCTTTTGGTAATTGCAGTCCAAGAACACCTGGAGTGCCAGGTTCACCATCACTGGTTTAGGAGAACCCTTCTGGCTTGTTTACTCTGTCCCCACTCAGAGTATACAAGCCAGAAGGGTTCTCCTAAACCAGTGATGGTGAACCTTGTCACTCCCCCATTCCTTTATTTCCTTTTTTGGAGTTGATTCAGAAATTACATTTGCATCTGTATATATGATAGCTGCTATTAGTTCCAATCCATACTAAAGAACTACAAGTAAAAGTGGTTTTTCAATTTCCAGTTTTATTGACCCATAGATGGGAATGTTCGATTGAGATGCAGTCCTACCTTACAGTAAACAGTAGCAACAAAAGAGGGGAAAAGGATTCGTGAATGAGAGTAGAAGAGGTCAGGAGTACACAGGTGTGTAGGGATAATTTCCATCTCATAATGATAGTTAGGATGTTGGGGAGAAGGTATGTATTGTTATGTCTATTGTCAAACCTGAGTACCTACCTTCAATGAAACTGAGATAAGATTGGTCCAGTTAGAATAAATATTGATGTGAAAATCTGTAATTCAGATGTCATGTTTGACAATGTAGGTCACTCAAATTTATGTAAGCAGCTTTTGAATGTTTAGCATTAAAATGGCTTCTTAAAATAATTTGTGTATCAGCATAAACGTCAGGGTGCCATTAATATCTCCACAGCACTCCTATTTCACTGACAACTGCTCCGTGTGTGTGTGTGTGTGTGTGTGAGAGAGAGAGAGAGAGAGAGAGAGAGAGAGAGAGAGAGAGAGAGAGAGAAGGCTAACCTGATTTTACAGTAAAACCTCGCATAATGAGTGCCTCTCTTAGAGACTAACTTGCTTAAAGAGCAGAATTTTCTCTGAATGGTTGCCTCGCTTAACTAAAACGATCAAAAAACTCACTTAACAACTAAATCAGGGTTCACAATCCCACCCGCCAGAAGTCCCAATTGGTCACTTACAATGGTGTTTCACTTAAAGAGCAAACTCGCTTAAAGAGCAATCTCGTGGAATGCATTATGCTCTTTAAGCAAGGTACCACTGTATTTTGATTGATTGTTTTGGCTCTTCCACCTAGGCAGAGGTTTTTTTTTTTTAGGAAAAAAATATAGGCCCAGTTTGTGTATGTTTAAGATTCAATTTTTCTCACAAGTTTCCTCCCAGTTTCTTTACTCTCTGTAGTTTAAAACAGGCTGAACAAGCATGTTTTTCATCTCGGAGCCTATCCAATGATATTTCAGAAACCAAATTTAAGTAGAGATATAGGGCACAGAGACACATTTTAGGAATTCTAAGCTACATTTTTCCCATCAAAAGCTTCTTAAGATTATCTCATTAGAGAAGGCAAATTTTGCCTTTAAGTCAGATCGTGTAGGAATATTTCGTTAAAATGCACCATGAAAACTGTGTGTTACTGATTTATTAAACTGCAGCAAGAAGCAGAATCTTTGCAAGGTAGGATAGCCAGAAACCAATAACCCATTTACAGACAAAGCTTTAAAAATTCAGGGCTGATGCTCAACATCCCCTTGGGTTATTTTTTCTACTTGACATAATTATGATATTTTTGCAAAGGTTAACTCCCTTTTCCTCTGTAGGTTCCACTATAAAGCTAAGAAACAGTAGTTACTGTCATGTTTTTTGCATGTTAGATATATGCTGGGTATTTTTACATATTGGGTGTATTTCAGGACTTATTAATTGGCATATGCACTTTCACAAAGCATGATGAACAATGTAACTATGCAAAAAACTTGTTGCACAGTTTCTAATAGGTAAGGAAGATGAGTTTACTCATACTTCTGTTTCCAGTGATTTAGTTAGAGCAGGGGTTTCCAACCTGTGGCCCATGGGCTGGACATGGCCCACAGCACCATTTCAACTGGCCCATTGCCACCACACCTAGAAGTGGAAGTGGACACATTTACCCGTAAAATGTGCCTGCACATGCATAAATTCACCCGTAGCTGTAAACAAGAAAGTGGGCACATTTACGGCTGTTGTAAACACGTCTGCTTCTGGGGTGTGTGGTCAGGCCTCCTTAAAAAACCCTCCGTTTTTAAAGAGAAGAAACCACTTGGTTTCTTCTCTTTAAAGACGGAGTTTTTTTGGGTGGTGGTGGTGGTGGATTCAATCCCCTCTCTCTGGTCTACTGGGTCCAGAAGGGTTGGGGGGGACAGATCCCTTTTGTCCCCACAAACCTCCCAACCCCAGGTGAGCCAGCAGAGAGGGGGATCGCCACCCCCCACTTACTGATATTAAAGGGGAAACTCCAATGGGGACCTTCAGGCGCCGTTGGTGAGGGAAAGAAGGGCGGTTGGTGTTTGTGTGGCTATTAGGCGGTGAGTTTTTAAAAAAAATTCGGGCACCAGCTTCCTCAGCGTTCTGCGCACTCATGTCGCGCAGGACTCTGGGGCTTGTAGTTATGGGTTTGTGATTTGTGGTTGTGGTGCGTTTTTTCCTGCTGCTCGATTTTGATTGGCCGCGGCACGTTTCTCAATGTTCTTTGTGGTCGCGCCTCTCAGCCTGATTGGCTGTGGCGCGGCGCAAAGAACGTTGGGAAATGAAGTTGCTTCCCTTTTTTTCACATTTGTGGGGCTGTTGCCCCACTGGCGCATTTCTCAATCCTTCGTTGACCTGCGGACCCAGTTCGCCCGTGTGCACGAAGGGTGGGTGCAGGTTAGTAGGGCCAGGCTTAGGAACCTGTACGAACTTCCAACGGTTAACCCTTGGTTTTATAGGTTAAGATTCTTCTGTAATGTAGTATATAAAAGGGGACAATTTGATTGGAGTAACATACCATTAGTAAAGACATTTCATGGTGGATTCACTTATATTCACTGAACTTTCCTCTACATGGTTATGAATCCATACTGTTTTTTTGTTGTTGTTGGATAAGAGTATCTTGAAAGAGTCTCCATCTGCATGCAGCTTTTAAAAAGATGGGCCATTTTGCATTTTATTTCCATACAGTGTCAATCTCTATTTTGTTTATCTTTTTAAATAATTCTCTGAGCAATCCTGTGCAGAAAAACAACAACATACTTTTATCTGTGATCTCCCCAAGTCTTTAGAGGAAGGTCATCTCAGTTTTTCTGCCATCCAAGGAGTGTTTGATGAGGATAAGAGAGAACATTCTGGGTGGCTTAGTTCATGGAATGTCTTGTTTCAAGAGACTAGGTTGGCCTCTTAACTGCAATCTTTCTGCCTGCAGGTGACAGGCTCTCATTTTAAGTTGGCTTTTGACCTTTAAATGCTCATGCTGATTTTTTTTAGGTGGGGGATCATGTATTTTAAATGTTTTAACTTGTGGTTTTTTTATTTTTTACTATTGATGGTTTTAACATTGTTGGCTTACTCATATTTTAATGTTAATTATTTAATTCATTGTGATTTTAGATACGTATTTTTAGTAGTTATATGCTGTCTTGTGTCCCTTCTGTGTCCCAGAATGTAAACTAAATGATTGACTAAATTTTTACAAATGAAGGAATCTTAGAACTGAACTGAAATCTTGGATTGTTTCTAGATCAGTGGTTTCCAATCTTGGTTCCCCGGATGTTCTTGGGCTAAGCCTAAATACCCAGAAGCCTTCACCATTGGCTGCACTGGCCCAAGATTTCTGGGAGCTGTAGCTAGGGTTGCCATACGTCCCGGAAAACCGGGATTGTCCCGGATTCAAGGTTGGGAAAATTTTCCCGGCCAGGTCAATAAAAATCATGTTAAATTCCCAGATTTTAAAAAAACTTACTGATGGTGTATTATATTAACACACCATTAAAATAAATTCAAACTTTTGCCATCAAATGAGCAATTTCCTGCCACATTGGATTTTGGGGTATACCTGGAGACAAATCTTAATGTCCTTGCCTCATACCACCGCCCAATAAGCATGACAGTGTGTTTCCTGGAACCGGGGACGTTAAGAGTTGACTGCAACGCGACTTCTCAGAAGTACAACAGACCATCTTACAGTAAGAATTAACTGTTGTAAATAAATTCATTTATGTATTGATATATTTAATGTGAAAGTGTTTTATAACTGTCATTATATTATGTTTGTTTTTTAAAAAGGCTATTTTGTAGATAACCCGTTCATTTTGTCAAGTATACTTCTGTCCTGGTTTTGTGCGAAAGAATTATGGCAACTCTAGCTGTAGTCCAAGAACATTTGGAGACACAAGGTTGGGAACCATTGTTTTAAATCATATCCTTTGTTTATTGCAAAACTTCCTTGGGTTTTGGCATTGTAAAACAGATCCAAAAATGTCTATTCTTCCTGCAAATGCTTTCATTTTGTCTTAGCAAGACATAGTGATTTGACTTTGAGGAATGCAGAACTCCCAGATCCAAAGATAAGTTACTGTTCAAGATCTGTAAGAATGAATGTTGAATGTTTGGGTCTGCTAGGTTTTTATAATCCTTGTTGAGAAAAAAGATGGATTTTTTTTTACTTTAGTGATTATTTTCATGTAGGTTTGTATCCAAGGGGAAAGAATGGATAGGTCTTGAAGAACAGCATACAGATTTTTCTTGTACTTCCATCTGTACTGTCAGATTTAAAGAGGATTTAAGTTGATAGGTTAACAAAAGAGTCTGGGATTGAATTGTGAGGAAAGAAGCACCTAAACCTCATAAACCTGCCGCCGCTGCGCATCCTGCCCCGGTGGGGGCGAAGAGAGGGCCATTCCATCGGCCTCTCACCTGGCCGGCGTCCTCGGGCCCCGCCTTCCCCCTCGCCCTTGGACTTAAAAGGCGAGGGGCGCCCGGGTGAGCCTGCCGCCGCTGCGCATCCTGCCCCGGTGGGGGCGAAGAGAGGGCCATTCCATCGGCCTCTCACCTGGCCGGCGTCCTCGGGCCCCGCCTTCCCCCTCGCCCTTGGACTTAAAAGGCGAGGGGCGCCCGGGTGAGCCTGCCGCCGCTGCGCATCCTGCCCCGGTGGGGGCGAAGAGAGGGCCATTCCATCGGCCGCTCACCTGGCCGGCGTCCTCGGGCCCCGCCTTCCCCCTCGCCCTTGGACTTAAAAGGCGAGGGGCGCCCGGGTGAGCCTGCCGCCGCTGCGCATCCTGCCCCGGTGGGGGCGAAGAGAGGGCCATTCCATCGGCCTCTCACCTGGCCGGCGTCCTCGGGCCCCGCCTTCCCCCTCGCCCTTGGACTTAAAAGGCGAGGGGCGCCCGGGTGAGCCTGCCGCCGCTGCGCATCCTGCCCCGGTGGGGGCGAAGAGAGGGCCATTCCATCGGCCTCTCACCTGGCCGGCGTCCTCGGGCCCCGCCTTCCCCCTCGCCCTTGGACTTAAAAGGCGAGGGGCGCCCGGGTGAGCCTGCCGCCGCTGCGCATCCTGCCCCGGTGGGGGCGAAGAGAGGGCCATTCCATCGGCCTCTCACCTGGCCGGCGTCCTCGGGCCCCGCCTTCCCCCTCGCCCTTGGACTTAAAAGGCGAGGGGCGCCCGGGTGAGCCTGCCGTCGCTGCGCGTCCTGCCCCGGTGGGGGCGAAGAGAGGGCCATTCCATCGGCCTCTCCACCTGGCCCCGCCCTCCTCTCCCGTCCCTTGCGCGGGGAGATAAAGGGCCGTGGGCCGCCGGGCCAGGCCCAGGACTGCCGCCGCCCCAGGACCATCGCCGTCTTTGGCTCCTTTGCTGTGGCTGCCTTGGCTCATGTTGAGACTGAGACGTGGACCTCCTTCCCCAAGCTGTTGGGGGAGTGGTAGCTCCTACGACTGTTCTCCAGTGGACATGGGGGTCTTGTTATGTTGGGTTTGCTGTAGTATAATTATATTTATTGCATTTTTATGACCTAATTATGTACTGTAGTTTTTGTATTATGATATTATGCTTATCTGGATTGTTTTCCATTTTGAACTTGTTGTTTCTCTGTATTATCTTTTTATTGTTACTTTGTTGGATTATGTTGTTAGCCGCCTCGAGTTGGTCTCGGCTGAGGAAGGCGGGATATAAATTAAACTGATTGATTGATTGATTGATTGATAATCAGTCTCTCATTAGGGCTCATTAAGGTTTATATGAGTCTCTCAGTTACCTAAAAATTATGTTGTTTGAACTTTTTTGTCTAGTTAGCATTTTCAAAGCCTGAAGAAGTCTGTGGGTGTGGTGGCTGTGGAGCTGGGAACAATACATTATTGTTACCCATAGCCAGCCTGACAAGGGTAATAGTGTAGGATTCTGAGGTAAAAAATTGCAACCCAAACACACCTTCTAGCTTTAAGCAACTTTATAAATACAGTAAAACCTCACATAAAGAGCGGCTCACATAGAGACTAAGTCGCTTAAAGAGCAGAATTTTCTCTGAATGATCGCCTTGTAGAACAAGCAAAAACTCGCTTAACAACTAAATCAAGGTTCGCAATCATCCCACCAGAAGTCACGATCGGTCACTTATCATGGTGGCGGCGCTTTTTCCAAGTGTTTCACTTAAAGAGCAACTCGCTTAAAGAGCAATCCCGTGGAATGCATTTATTTATTTACATTTGTATGCTGCCCACTCGCCCAAGTTGACTCAGGGTGGCTCAGAACAATAGTCATAAAACACAATACAGTGAAACCTCATACAACAATCACCCCCGTATAGCAACGAAATCACATAACAATTAAGTTTTTTGGGGGGAGGGGGGGAATGGTGTCCCTCATAACAATTTTCCCTATGTAAAAAATCATACAACAATTTTTCAATGGGAAAAACCACTTAGCAAAAAAATGATAATTGTATGATGCATCCCATAGGGAAAATCGCTATAAGATGCGTGTATCATCTAGCAATTGTTTCATACAACAACGAGCCCTGTGGAACGGATTAAAATCATGTATGAGGTACCACTGTATACATAACATTGCTAAAAAGCACTATACCACAAGCCCAAGGCCTGAACTGGGTAGAGGGGCAATGTTCGCCCCCCACCCCAACGGCTGAGTCCCAGGCACCATTATGCTCTTTAAGCGAGGAACCACTGTATAAGCTAATTCCCTTGAATGAATGACATCCTATTCTGTAACCTCCTCTCAATAAAACAGGTTGATAAATTTATATTTCATTTACATATATTACTTCAGATGGATGGTATAAAATGTAATAAATAATTAAATTTAGTACTAAACATACAGCATTCAAAATCCACATTTTCCTTTAATGTTTCCTTCTTGATAACAGTCTCAGGGTTGTTGTTTTTAAAAACCAATTGCTCTTGCAGCATTCTGAATCCATTACTGTATGAAGAACTAGCATAGTTTGCCTGGCGTTGCTAGGCTGTTATAAACTGTGATCAGCTTTTTTTTTTGTGGATTAAAAAAAGAACAAAGGATGATATAATTGTTTCAAATTGTTTTATTTAACCAAATGTTTTAGTTTGTGATTTTTTTTTGTTAATAGTTGTACCGTTGGTAATATTTTTAGAAATGTGAAAGTACATGGTTTTTTACATTCCATGTTTTTAAACTGTGTTTAGATGTTTTGGGTTTTTATTTGAGTTAAAATTCAACACAGGATGTTATAAATATTTTTATTTTATTTATTTAACATAGTTTGTTATTTGTGTAAACTTTTGATTTATTGTTATGTTTTTGATTTGTTCTTACTCTTGTGGCCTCTAGGTGGGGCTGTTGTGTGTTTTTGAGTTGTTTTTACTATTCTGCCCTGAAGGTGGGGCTGTTAGTGGTTTTGGTTTTGTTTCACGTGTTTTTTCTCTCCTGGCCGCTGGGTGGGGCTTCTTCCGGTAAGTAGTCTTTGTTTCTTCATTTCTGTTCTGGTCATCGTGGAGGGAGGACGTGCTGGTGAGTTCTCTGGTTTTCTTTCTTCTCGGGTTTTTCTTTGTTTTGTTTTTGTGGTGGTGGGCTGGGAGGTGTTTCTGCTTGTTCTTTTTTGTTTTGTTTGAGTTTTAGGTTTGTTTAATTGGTTTGGTTATTTCTGGTTTTGTTTAATTTTTCTTATTTTGTTGTTTATTTGCGAAATTAGTTGTTTATTTGTGTAATTTGTGGTATTTTCATGTTGTAGTTAGGTGTTTTGTATGTTGTTTTGTGGTATTTTGGATGTTTTTGTTTGTGTATTTGTGGTTTATTTTTTGGTTTATTAATGGCTTTTTTAATTATTGATTTATTTTTGTTTTATTATTTTTTATTAATTTTGGTATTTGTTTTTGGTGTTTACTTTAGCGTGAAGAACAGGCAGCCTGTTGGTTCCCCTTTTCCCCATTGCTGCTTCGAATTTTGGTTTCAATGCAGCAATGGGGGAAAGGAGGAGGAGGAGGAGGCAGTCAGCCCGCTCTTCTCCCAGGAAGGTTCGTTAGGTAGGTCGGGGGAGAAGAAGGAGGCAGAGAAGAGCTATATGTGTCTCATGATGGTTCTCTCCTCTTTGTCTCATTTTTCTCCTGGCTTACCTAACCGGAGATGGGCAGGCAACGATTCGTAAGGGGTAGTGCTCTTCCTTGCGGATTGCTGACTGCTGCTTTTGTATTCGGAAGTACAAAGGCATCAGCCAGTCATCTGCCAGGGAGGATGCTTCCCCTGACGAACTGCTGCCTGTTTTGGGGTTTTTTCCCCCACCCCGGCTCAAGTGTCCTTGAGGCCGGTGGTGGTCTTGCTGTGTCTTCGACAGGGTAGCGTGGAGGAGAGGGAGTCCCTCTTCTCCCCATTGCTCCAGGAAAGAAGGCCAGTGGGTGTCTCGCGGTGGAGTTACGTGGTTTTTTGTTTTGCGAGGCTGTGAGGTGCTGCGTCTGCCTGCAGCGGACTTGCGCTCCCGTTGCATTTTGTAATTTTATTTTTCGTGCGCCGGCTTTCTCAGCATTCTGAACAGAGGAAGTGTTTAATTTCAATATCTGATATGCTGAGGTGGATTATTAGCCCCTTCATTAGTGCCTTCACCATACTGGATGTTTCTACTGGAAGCAGCCTTTGATGGCTCCAAGAGTCCTGTAAATCCCATTCCCAGCATCCACAGGCAGCAAAACAGCATATGTGAGATTATGCCCCCATTTGGGGGTTAACTGGGACTGTTTCAGCATCCAATGTGTCTGGATGCTGAGTGGCGGGGGAGATCATCCTATCCCAAAATTAACAGGCTTTTTGAAAGAAAGAAAAAAAGAGTTGGCCTGAAGAGAGGTATAAAAATTTTGGGAAGTAAAGAAACATATGCACAGAGCAGAACGAAAAGATAGAAGGCTGCTAAAGCTTTGAGAAGGTCCAATAAATTAATTAGGCCAAGGTTATGGAGCCTTTCCCCGTTTCTCTTCCATCTGTGCTCCGAAGAAGATTGGAGGATGTAAGATTTTGATCTATCTCTTCTAAGGAATTCTCCTTCATTAATTAGAATTTATAACTTTTCAAACAAGGCTGATAACTGCCATGGAGACCCATATAGCTTTTGTGTGCTTTGCCCATAGATACTTGTGGTGATGCTCAGTAAGGTGCTCATGTAAAAGTTGTGCATGCCTTGTGGATTTCATCTTGAACACTGTGCTCTATGGCACTGAAACTTGAACTACCCTGATAGAAAATTGAGCCAGAATATGCTATTGATGCAAGGCAATTGTTTGCACAACTCTACACATTTTTACTTGAATATTGGCTCCATACGATAAAGTCAGGACGCATGTAGTTCATGAAACCTCATCAGCCTGTATATTGTAATGACTGCATGATAATGAAACAATGTTAGAGCAGCTAAAACTGTGCACTCATGTTCTACATTCTAGGAAGGTGCAGCTGCACATGTTCCTACTGATGGTCTTTCAGTAGGCAACTGACTGGCCATCATATGAAAAAGTTGCTGGCATGGCATCCTTTCTTAGATAGAACTTTATATAGAGGGGATTCTCAACCTGTGGCCCGTGGCACCATTTCATGTGGTCCCCACCACCTCCACCACACCAGGAGGTGCCATGTGGTGAAGGAAGGGCAAAATGGCCTTCCAAGCCCCCAAGCTGTTTGAGGGAGCGTGACCCGGTCCCCAGCTTTAAAAGGTTGAGAACTCCTGATATAGAGGTTCTGCAGTGTTTGTAAACACAGGCCTACTCCTAAAGCATGGTTTGACATTCAGTCTTAAACTGCAACCTTCTGTTAATGCTCCGTCAATGAGATAGAGTAATTGTGAGCTGGTGGGGATTTGGGCTGAAAGTCTTGGAGTAGTCACTGTCCCTTAGCATAATCTACCTCACATGATGGTAATTTCCATGTGTGCCACTCTGAGATCCCTGAAGAAAAGTCAGGAAGTAATTGAGCGAGACGGAGCAATTAGGTATCCATAGCAGGATTACATAAACTCTTGTGAGTTATACTTAATGACTGTGTGTTTTGCAGCAGTGGATTTCCTCCTGTTAACGAGTTCCTTGCAAAACCAAAGGCAGAAGGATGAATGGTTGGTGCTGCAGTATGAGTCTTCTCATAAGAATGAACATAACCTGTTGTCAACAGACTTTCTGGAAAGAATTATGGGATTTGTAGTTGAAAATATCTTGGAGGTCTTGAGGTTCCCTAACTTGTTTTGGTTTTGTTGTCGTGCACAATAATGATGGTATTGTGAGGAATGAGGGTGGTTCATAGCATCATTGCTTTGTCGATATCAGGCTGAGAGTTTGTGTGGGATTTCTGTACAGTAATACCTCATAGAACGTCGGATCCATACAACGTTGCCCAATTCCTGGAAAAAAGATGCCTCATACACCGTCGCCGGATGTTGTATGAGGCATTAGGGTTTTTACGCTTCCCTTGGTTGTGAGCGGGGAAGGGGGTGCTAGAGGCTGGCCCCAGCTGTAAGGCGGCCGGCGTGGCCCATAAGAAGACTTGCCACGCCGGAGTCTGGCCCCCACCTCCCCACTCTCACCGGGAGGGGAAGCGACCCTTGGGAGCGAGACTGGCCCCAGCTGTGAGGCGGCCGGCGTGAGCAAGAGAAGCGACAGTGGGGGAATCCCCCAAAATATCCAGCGCTGACCACCAACTCACCCTTGGTCCGCTGCTTGTTCTTGCCTCCCATGGCTGCCACCCACCGACGGAGCCAAGCGGCCCCAACCTCCCTCGCCCGGTGGCGCACAGGAGAGGAGGAATGGGGTGAGGAGGAGGGATGGCGCTTTTGGGCTGGAAGGAAGTTGGTGAACTAAGGGGCGGCAGCAGGAGACCCGACCAGTCTCCTCCTCTTCGGGCACGACGACAGCAGCGCTCAGAGCGGGGAGGCTTTTGCAGACATTTCCGTGGTCATGTGGCAGGCATGACTAGACACTGGAGCGCACGAAACGCTGTTACCTTCCCACCGAAGTGGTCCCCGCTCTCACCAAGGGAGAGAGAGAGAAAGCAAGTGCTGCTTAGCAGGCTGGCCAGCCACGGCCTTTCCTTGGGGCTCTTCCCAGGGACCGCTCCTCTCAAGCGGGGCAGCGCTGCTGTCTCACCTCCCGGTGAGAGCGGGGAGGTGGGGGCCAGACTACGGCATGGCAGGTCTTCTTATGGGCCACGCCGGCCGCCTTACAGCTGGGGCCAGCCTCTAGCACCCCCTTCCCCGCTCACAACCAAGGGAACGACGTTATACAAAGCATCAGTGGCAATAATTCGGACGTTGTATGAGGCATCGCAGCTAGGATTTTGCATGCCTCATACAAAGTCAGAATTCATACAATGTCCTAACTCGTGGAACCAAGTTTGGACGTTGTATGAGGTATTAGTGTACCTACATCAGCATTTGGTGATGTATAAGTGAATGTTTTGATTATTCCTCTCCTAACTTTCAAACCATCTGATCCAGATGA
This sequence comes from Bradypodion ventrale, assembly GCA_035047345.1. NCBI lineage: Eukaryota > Metazoa > Chordata > Lepidosauria > Squamata > Chamaeleonidae > Bradypodion > Bradypodion ventrale. The sequence continues at coordinate 161,940,374 of JAWDJE010000005.1, read as the reverse complement.
AATCTTGCAGGAAAATGGGTTTACTAATTTTTTTGTTTCTCTTATGATATAAGCCAGGAGTTCTCAACCTTTTAAAGCCAGGGGCTGGGTCATGCTCCATCAGACAGCTTCAGGGGCTGAACGACCATTTTGCCCTTCCTCCACCACATGGCACTTCCTGGTGTGGTAGAAGTGGAGGGGGGGCACACATGAAATGGTGCCATGGGCCACATCTGGCCCCTGGGCCACAGGTTGAGAATCCCTGATATAAGCTCTGGATATGTTTTGCTGGATAATTAGCCAGTGAAATTTCAAATCTTCTCAGTGCTTTTGCCCATGCTGTTATACTTGTGTGGAAGTAACAGAACTCTAGGCTCAAATGAATGCAAAGGCAAGCACTAGCTTTATCGTGCCAGTTTGATAACCTTCGCTGAGGGCTGTTCCAGAATGAACAGAAGCTCCATACTTCTCCTTTCATCTACTGTCATTTGGTTCATCATGAAAGAGACAAGAGTAACCAAAATCTACTTCTAGACTTCAATTTGAAAAACTGTTTCTCAGAAAAATGCTTCTCTTTAGGAAATCCTAAAAAAGGGAAGGATAATTGTAAGTATCTTATACAGTACTTGGTACTGTGAAGATTTATTTAAAAAAAATCATTATTAGTGTCATGCCACTGATGCTAGTTCTTGCTATTCTGCCTGGAGCAATAGCTTATTTGGTGTTGTGGGTGATGGGTACTCTAAAGTAGACGTGGTCTTCTAAATAAATATTTAATCATATGACAAAACTGTTTCTGGACTGTGTCTTTCCATTCAGCCTTCCTGTAGAGAATAGTGCAATTGACCACTTCTCATTATCATGCACAGAAATGCATGCACACAAGCACAATAAAATACAAATGATAGAGAAATGTTTGTTTTCTGTGCATAGGGATTTTATTTTGATAGATCAGCCTATTATGCAAATTCTTCTTTGTGGTTTTTGTGAATCATGCTTGTATGTCCTTTCTGCGCCTGTGGGAAACTTGCTTGGAACATTCCAGAGTCCAAAAGTCCATTAGATTGACTCCCCTGCACTTCTCCTGCTCATCCATCTTAGGGTGAATCCTCAGCTCTCAGAATAGCAACCAAACTCAATCATTGTGGAGTCCTGCCAAACAAGATCAAGTTGACATCACAACACAACTCTCAATGACAGAGATGATAGTAAGATGGACATGATTGGCTGGAGAATACGCTTGACTGTGGCATTAAGTTGGCAAACTACCAAGTAGCAATGGGAGCATGCCATAGTTTCTGTGGGATAAGATTCAGCTTGGTAGCTGTGAGATGAAAAGACTCCAAAATAGTGAATGAACCTGATAAAAAAGAATCTTGCACACAACTAAAGGTAAGCAATTTTTGTTCAACATAAACTTTGAGCATGGAATGGAGTGCAGCTGATGCTATTGAAGCATTGGGGTGTGGTCTCAACTGGCAGATATTTTTTCCAGGGATGTAGGGGAAGGGATGTGCAAGTGCAGCTGGAAGAAAAGATAAACACGCAGTGTAGTGTATTTTATAAAGAAGTGTGATAGAAAATGTGGGAGGAATTCTTTTTCTTTTGGATTACCTTTGAGGAACGAAGGGAATGTAGGATTATCATGATTAGGGTTTATCTTTCACCTGTCTTTGTTTATGTGTAAAAACACAGCAAAATACAGTATGCTGTTTAATTGTCTTGCTGCCCATTTTCATTACTGCTGTTCTCTGTTTCTTGATGTGTCATCAAGTTGCTTCTGATCTATGTGGACCTTATGAATTGGTGACCTCCAAAGTTCTTATCCTTAACAGTGCTTTTTAGATCTTCCAGAATCAATAGTGGTGGCTTCTTGTATTAGTCAGTTCATCACATATTCAATTTATTTCTTTAGCTCCTGTCTTCAGCTTTTCATTTGATCCTACTACAATTGCCTCAGCTTAGTCATTTTCACTTCGCTTCGAGAGAGAGTTTTAGTTTGATTTGATCAAAAGACTATTTATTGGTCATTCTAGCAGTCTGGTATCTGTAAAGCTTTTATATTTATGTAGCTTTAAAATTCCTTCAGGAATTGGCTTGATTAATGCAAACCTATTCTCAAATTCTGACAGAAATGAGATGGAAGTCCTTAACCAAAAGTGACCTTTGAATTACAGACTAATCTGAATTAGTCAGCCAAGGAGTTCAGAGGCCATCATAAAAGGATGCTCAACAGCAGCAGCAGCAGGCAGCTGTAGTGGTTAAACAGAGATAAGTTTATCCAGCCTCACATTGTTTCAAAAACACTACAGTAAAGAGATTTTTGAGATGATTTAGAAAGTTATATTGTGATATGAAACTACCAACACCCAAGTAATCCCTTGATCTTTTATTACATCAGTGTACATGGCTTCCTCAAATTTACAGTTTCTAACACAAGACTATATGCCTGGTGGCAATCAGATCAGCAAGAAGGGCAAGTGAATTCAGCTCTTGATCCTCCATCTTTACTATTTCGTTAAGACAAAGTTACACCGTTCACTGATATCACCTTTCCCCCTAAAGCTGTCTCAGACTATCATATCAGCCAACCTTTAGCGTTGCTGACATTCTTCCCATTAGCAGCTACTCATTTAGAGAAATCTTTGCACACTTACAGCTTTAGCTTTTTGCTTTTCTGGGACAAAAGAGTTTTGCAAATCTATTTGCTATCAAGGGCATTGAAAGGATTGCTAAGTGTCATCAGTTTGAGACCCAAGTACTGCATGACGGAGTGTGCTGCTGTGTCTGTCCCAGCTTCTGCCAACCTAGCAGGTCGAAAGCAAACAAGAAAATTGCAAGTAGGTAAATAGGTACCACTTCGGTGGGAAGGTAAACAGTGTTCTGTGCATTCCAGTTTCTAGTCATGCTTGCTACGTGTCCACAGAAACATCTGCAAATACAAACAGTGCTGGCTCTTTGGCTACAAACAGAGAAGACCACTGAATCCTAGAGTCGGATACGACTGGCTTTCAAGCAAGGGTTACCTTTACGTTTACTAAGCGTCTTAACAAAGAATATTCAAATGGTTAGCCAGCAGCATTACTCTGGTTGTATATCAGTTAGCTCAGTCAGTCAGTCAGTCAGTCTGTCTGTCCGTCCGTCCGTCCTTCCTGCTAGATTCTCTGAAAGGATACTCCACTAGAGCTGTTGCTGCCTCTACAGCATTTCTCAAAGGAGTTCGTTTGAAGGAGATATGTAAAACAGCACTTTGGTCCTGACCCATGACAATCAGAAAACACGATGGCTTCTTTGGCTGAACTGTAATACAGTATTGTCAATTTTTGGTGTGACATTCCACCAGCTGGTACGTAAGGTTGTCAGTCACTCAGTACTATGAATCACAGAGACCCTGGAGAAGGAGAACTTACCTGTGAATTTTCACAACGCACCCATCCTCCCCTCTCTGTCACACTAATGTATTTCTTTCAGTGACAGGCAAGGGGACTGAGGTAAAGCCATTGGGTGGTGGTGTATGTGCAAAGTGAGAGGACTGACTTAATAGTTTATTTCTGGCTCTGGAAGTTTCTGACTGTGTACTAACCTCTGCCAAATTTGGTACTGAACCAAAGCCCAGTTTCCAAGTTATAATTTTTGTTTGGGCTGCCTCCATTTTTAGAATTGTTTTATAGAATGTGGATTTGCTCTGCTGCAAATAAAATAACTACACTGCCATGCAGCTGTAATGCATGCAGATTGTAGGCAGTGTAGCTGTGCTACATTTGAAAACATGCTACCATAATGATGTTCAGTTCAGACATGATGGTGTCTCTTGGTCTCCTTAGGTATTACTAGGCTCTCAGCATCCTGATCAGACTGGCGTAGAGATCGGCAAGGCACGCCACAAAGTTTGCCAAGAGAACCCTATGGACCAAAACAAAAGACAAAACAAGGGGATGCTCAGCACAGCAGATCTGAAAAGGGGGAGGGATACGAAAGGAGGAGGAGAAATACAGTGTTGCAGGGAACAATACTGCATAGGGACATGGAATGTGAGGTCTATGAATCAAGGAAAACTGGAAGTGGTAAAAAACGAGATGGAAAGAATAAGCATTGACATCTTGGGCATCAGTGAGCTCAAATGGACAGGGATGGGCGAATTCATCTCTGGAAACCATCATATCTACTACTGCGGGCAAGAAAACCTTAGAAGAAATGGAGTAGCCATAATTGTCAATAAAAGAGTGAGAAAAGCAGTAATGGGATACAATCTCAAAAATGACAGAATGATGTCAGTCAGATTTCAAGGCAAACCTTTCAATGTCACTGTGATCCAAATATACGCACCAACCACTGGTGCAGATGAAGCCACAATGGACCAGTTCTATGAGGACTTACAACACCTCATAGAACAGACACCAAGAAATGATGTCCAAATTATATTAGGAGACTGGAATGGCAAAGTAGGAAATCAAAAAGTGGAGGGAATAACAGGCAAATTTGGTCTTGGAACACAGAATGAAGCAGGGCAAAGATTGATAGAGTTCTGCCAAGAGAACGCACTGGTCATAGCAAACACTCTCTTCCAGCAACACAAGAGGCGACTTTACACATGGACATCACCAGATGGCCAACACCGAAACCAGATTGACTACATACTCTGCAGCCAAAGATGGAGAACCTCCATACAGTCAGCAAAAACAAGACCTGGAGCAGACTGTGGCTCAGATCACAACCTACTGATCGCAAAATTCAGGCTTAGACTAAAGAAAATAGGGAAAACACGGAGACCAGAAAGATATCACCTAGACAGCATCCCTAAAGAATACACGGTGGAGGTGATGAACAGATTTAATGGCTTAGACTCGTTAGACAGAGTACCGGAAGAATTATGGACGGAGATGAGGGACATCATGCAGGAAGCAGCAAAGAAAACCATACCAAAAGAAAAGAAGAGTAAGAAAGCAAAGTGGTTGTCTGATGAGGCTCTTAAAATAGCAGAGGAAAGAAGGAACGCAAAAGTTAAAGGAGAAAGGAAAAACTACAACCATTTGAACACAGAATTTCAAAGAAAAGCAAGGAGAGATAAGGAAAACTACCTAAAAGAACAGTGCAGAGAAATGGAGGAAAACAACAAAAGAGGCAGAACCAGAGATCTTTTCAAAAAAATTGGGGAAATCAAGGGAACATTTAAAGCAAAAATGACCATGATAAGGGACAAAGACGGAAAGGAGCTAGCTGATGCAGAAGAAATTAAGAAAAGATGGAAAGAGTACACAGAGGAACTTTACAAAAAGGACCTCAACACTCCTGATAATCACAATGATGAAGAAGTAGAACTTGAGCCAGACATCCTGGAGAGTGAAGTCATAAAGGCCCTAAAGAGCACTGCAAACAACAAAGCTAGTGGAGATGATGGTATCCCAGTTGAATTTTTCAAAGCGCTAAAAGATGATGGCGTCAAATTACTGCATTCAATATGCCAGCAGATTTGGAAAACAAAACAGTGGCCACAGGATTGGAAAAGATCAGTATACGTCCCAATCCCAAAAAAGGGCAATGCCAAAGAATGTTCAAATTATCGAATAATCGCGCTCATCCCACATGCAAGCAAGGTGATGCTCAAGATAATACAGGACAGACTTCAGCAGCATGTGGAGAGAGAATTACCAGAGGTGCAGGCTGGTTTCAGAAGAGGCAGGGGGACTAGAGACCACATCGCCAACATACGCTGGATCATGGAGAAAACAAAGGAATACCAGAAACAAGTTTACTTTTGTTTTATTGAGTACACTAAGGCATTTGACTGTGTGGATCACAACAAGATGTGGCAAGTAATTAAAGAGATGGGAATACCAGAGCACCTCATATGCCTCCTGAGAAATCTGTACATGAACCAAGAAGCAACAGTTAGGACAGAACATGGAATAACAGAGTGGTTTGGAATAGGAAAAGGAGTAAGACAAGGCTGCATTTTGTCACCATGCTTATTCAACCTATACACAGAGCACATAATGCGCAGTGCAGGGATGGAGGAATCACAATATGGGATTAAAATCGCTGGGAGAAACATCAATAATCTGAGATATGCAGACGATACCACCCTAATGGCAGAAAGTGAGGAAGACCTAAAGAATCTCTTGATTGGGCTGAAGGAGGAGAGTGCAAAAGCTAGCTTGAGCCTCAATATCAAGAAAACCAAGATAATGGCAACAGGCCCCATCAGTTCCTGGAAAATAGACGGGGAAGAAGTAGACGCAGTGACAGATTTTACTTTCTTAGGATCAAAGATCACTGCAGATGGGGATTGTAGCCATGAAATAAAAAGGCGACTGATTCTTGGGAGACAAGCGATGAGAAACCTGGGGAACATAGTGAAAAGCAGAGACATTACATTGCAAACAAAAATTAGAATAGTCAAAGCAATGGTTTTCCCAGTAGTAATGTATAGATGTGAGAGCTGGACAATTAGGAAGGCTGAACGCAGAAGAATAGATGCCTTTGAAATGTGGTGTTGGAGGAGGGTTTTGAGAGTCCCCTGGACAGCGAGGAGAACAAATAGGTCAATCTTAGAAGAATTTAACCCTGACTGCTCATTGGAAGGTCAAATAGTAAAGATGAAGCTAAAATACTTTGGACATCAAATGAGAAGGGAGGATTCACTTGAGAAGGCATTGATGTTGGGAAAGGTGGAGGGCAAAAGAAGAAGGGGGAGGCCAAGGATGAGATGGCTAGATGGTATTATAGACACAATGGGCACAGAGCTGGGAGGGCTGAGGGGGATGGTAGAGGACAGAGGCGCCTGGAGGAAAATGGTCCATGGGGTCGCAAAGGGTCGGAGTCGACTGTGCGACTGAACAACAAACAACAAAGCATCCTGATCAAGCCTGCTATCAGTGCCTATCCTCAGCCCCCTGTTGTCTTCATCCCCACCTCATGTATTTGTTCATCCATTTATTTCATTTATTCCCCCCTGGCCTTTTCTCTCAAGAAAGCGTTTCTGTGACAGCTGGAATCGCAGCCGTTAAAATTAACTTACAATGCTTATGCCATTGTGTGGGTTCAAGACATGGTGGGGAATTAAATAGTGATGGTTATTCATTGGAGGACCAATTATGATCTGAATCTATTAGAGTAGAAAATAATTTAAAATATTTTTTTTGTTTTCTTTTATATGTGCAAACAAAAAGAAACAATATCTTATTCATATACAGGTTTAATCGGCTAAGACTCATGGTTAATCAGTTGATACTTTTGAAAACATGAGCCTCTTATACTGTATGATAAAAATATTGAGACATAATAGGAGGAAAAGAGGAATACTCCATTTTCTTTTATGTCATTTATGTTGTATTAATAAGGTTTAGTTTTTGTGCTTCTGTGTAACTCCTGCATTAAGAAGATATTCATTAGGTCTCTGTGTTTTTCTATTAGAAGGAATTGATCACTTTTTTCAGACTGTCTTTGCAGAAGTTACTACACAAAGTGACTCATGAAGTACATTCTGCTCTGTGGCTATCTAAAATAGAGGCAGATAAATAATTTTTATAGAATTTGTGGCGGCATTTATTTTGATGAAGCATAGCTTTTCCCAGAAGACTAGCAATGCTAAAGATAGTGTGAAAGCTTTTTTGGGCCACACTGTTTTCCTCTGTTTTCCGCCTTCTCCTGGAAATAAAAGTTCACTGCCTCATTATATCTTGCCGACTAGCTTGGCATCTCAGGGGTTTAAATTTGCTGCAGAGTTAAGAAGGAGGCATAAATCATTTTTGGTATAATATTTTTTTTTTTCATCTTGACATTTAAAGGACTGTTTAATGCTTTAATTGGCTGTTCCTCTTCAGGCCCAGCTCTGATAAACAACAAATGAGAGACTGAATTGGTTCCTAGGTTGTGCTACTATTGTCTGCAGATTAGGGCTAAAAAGTTTTGAGTACTCCACTGCAGAGGAAATGCAGGCACTGCGCCATATGGAAAAGTAAGATGTTAGATAAAAGATTTCTAATCTTACCTCTAACATGCTAGTCTTCCAGGCGGAAGTCGTACTTGTATGGAAGGCACTCTGCTGTTTTGAGTCTTAATTGGAACCTGTTGTAATGATTACCCGGGGGTAAAGATGTTGAATCCCAAGAAGACACATGAGACGAGAGTGCGGTGCAAGCCATATCCCCACTATATCGGGTGGTATTTTATTGACTATAATTTGTGTGGGCAATCACGCATAGCTCACGTGAGACCCCGTGACAGAAGGCTGGATTACTATGTGGCACTTGACTGGTTAGAATACATTTTCCAGCCTGAGTGCCTAGGTTAGCCATATGTGTACTAATCAACAGGAACAGAGAATCACATTGTACCCGCCTTATCTAAATGTCCTTGCAAATACTAAGCTTCTATGCTTAAGATGTTTTGACTAGCTGGAGTTTTGTGTCTCCTAAGAAATGGTTAAGGTTATGCATGGTGTTTACAAGACACTGTGACATCCAATTGACACTTATCCTACTCCTCTCAATGCCCCTAGCCGAAGAAGCCTGGAATTGCTTTTGTTACTTGTAACTTTATTAGCCCATTACCCAATTTCCTTTCCTGTAAAGCTCGGCTGGTTTCCAGCGGTGTTCTCGCCGAACGAACCCATCGGGAAAGGTTGTTGTCAATAATTGAACTGGGCATCCATAGGAACCTGAGGTGGTATAAGCTGAAAGCAAGTACGCTTGCTCACCTGAGGTTTGTTATAACTTGTTATAATTTCATCTTTCAGATAGCTAGACCATAGGGTGCTACGTAGGGAGATCGGGGGCGTTTGTTGCCTATCAGATAATCCATTACACTACACAGCAATTATTTTGCTACTGGGAATAACACATGTGATGTACATGATAACAAGTGTGCCGATTCCAAACCTAAACTCAGAATTTGCCTATTGCCTACAGATTCTAAAGCATGCTATAGCTGTTCAAATGGTCGGTAATTGGGTAATGTATTTTTACATGGGAACAATATAACAGTTGCAGTTACCACTATGCCTGCTGCCGTCGCTTCAGCTGAATCGTCTCCTGGTAGCATGCATGTTCCAGCAGTGGTCAGACACGTCTGGACAATGTCAGTGAGCTGACATCAGAAACAGGTATATAAGGAGATAGACCAAGGGCTTGTCTCTAGTGTGAAACCATCTTATTGGATAGTACAGCTAGGACATAGTGAATCTGTTCTGAGCTAAAGATGAGTAGGCGTAGCTGTGTTAACAAACTAGACAATTTTTGCTACATTTGTGGCACATATACCCCGTGCGATCAACGTAAGAACCTAACCAAGAGGGTGAGATTCGGTAACTTAAGATCCTGACATCCTAGGCAGAATCGGACTTCAGATTTGGTATAAGACACATGGATTACATTAGACCAAGTAGCAGACAATATTTTTTTTTGTGTGATGCAGTGTTATTATTCTCAGCTGTATAGATATCTGTGCTCTTTACATTGGAAATCTAAAAAATTCGGAGCAGACGGTTTGATCTTGTGTTCTTTTCTCTTAGCCTCTGCTCTCACAAACTACATCCTTGAAAAGAGGGGTGGTAAATGGTGACCTGTGTTGGTAATGATGTAGGTTACGATAGGCTACTCACTTGGCTCTGGCCTTCAGATTTGGGTTCTGAAATCCATATTGAAGTCTTGTTCTTAGCAAGCAAACATTATATCTGTGTAATTAAATATCCTGCATTTTACGGTCAGTTTTTGTGACTGTGAGAGTGAAGCAAAATATTTAGGGACTCTCCCACCCCCCACCCCCGAAAAAAAGTTTGTGTTAAAGTACATCTAAAGAGCTCATCTAGCCAGAAGGGTTTGAGATGTCTTTTAAAAATGAAATTTCTTTCTCCCAATCTTGGACTCTGGCACATATTTTTATCAATCAAACATGCAGACACTGGAAACAAAGGAATGCAAGACTAAATAATTAAAATGTCAGGGTAAGAAACTAACTGGAATGTCAATAGCTGAGAAGTTAGTTCTTAACTGATAGTGGACGTTTATTTTGGCTTCACATTTGCCTTTTTGCTGTCTAGCCTTGACAAGGTGTTCAGTTGTGAGTACAGGAATGCTTATTTGTCTGTGTTGTTTGAGAGGAGTGAGTGCCTTTCTGAAGTAAGACCTTCAAAGCCTTTGAAAAATGTTCATCAACCACAGTAAATTCCTTCCCAATACATTTTATTCGTGTTGGAACAGTTACTGTGCTGAATGACTTCCTTTCCTGTATGTGTCTGTGCATATGTGCCTTTCTTCCACTTGATTTTAAACCCTTTCTTATTGGTGGGAATAACATAAGCCTCCTTAAAAATCTGACTTGCCTCTGACCTCCTTTTCCTCTGTTAGTGCATATATATATATATATATATATATATATATATATATATATATATATATATATATATATATATATATATATATATATATATATATATATTCAGGAGTATGAGTGTGTAAGGATTCAAGTGATACTGTTCTTACATCGTTCTTAAACTGAACAGGTTACTACATGTTAAAAAGCACACACACACCACAACACAACCAAACACACAACCGCGCGTGCACACACACACACGCACACACATGTGGAAGCTGTGTGCGGAGAGGAGGGGCTCCCCTTCCTCCCCCAAAGCCTTAGCGAGGCCACGTGTGTGTGTGTGTGTGTGCGCGCACGCACACGCACACACACACACACACACACACACACACACACACACACCTCAGAAGGTTGCGCCGAGTGCGAAAGGCCCAGCCGGCAACAGGTAAGTGGGGTGGGGGACAGGGACTGAGGGGGGACGGGTGGGGGTGAGGCGGGTTCGTGTTCCCCCTTTCTCCTCCCATTCCAGGGTGGGTGGTGTGGTCCCCGGGCCTGTTCTCCCCCCCAGTCCATGTTCCCACCCCACTTACCTGTTGCCTGCTCGGCTGTTTGCTCTCTGTGCCTCCCCAGCCTGGCCTTCTTAGCTGGGCCCCTCCGTGGCGCGGCCTGTCCTCTGTCCTCGCCAGCGTTGAGGCCTTCGCCAGTCGGGTGGGGGGCACCAAAACCGACGTGCCCGCCTGCCCGCTGTGGTGAGCTGGGGATGGCTTCCCTCTGGGAGACGAAGTGTCTTCCGGAGGGAAGTGGTTTGCGCGTTGGCAGGCCATTTTTAAAAATGTGTGCACCACTTTCCAGGCCTCCTCCACGCTCGCGTCCCTCAGCCTGATTGGCTGATGGGTTGTGCGGCGCGGAGGACACTGTGAAACGTAGTTGTTTTATTCATGTTCATGGGGCGGGTGCTCCACTCTCGGCGTCCGGACTCTTGCGGCGATGCTCGCAGAATCTTAAGGTAAGTGTGGCTGGCTCGGTACAGGATGGTTGGGCCGGGTGTGGCCACGTATGTTGGACACGTACCATGCAACACCCTTCTTATAGGTATAGATTGCTATCTTTTATATCACATGGTTTTTTAGTGGCATCTGAACTCTTGCCCTCACCAGTCTGTTGTCTCTTAAAGCTTTGTGTTATGTTGAAGTTGTGATTATCATGTGTGCATATACGTATGTGTATGGGGGCTGTTTGGAAAAATTCAGTTCTTAGTCATTTCTGCTCACTCTAATTGCTATCTTTAATCTGCCTATTTTAAAAAATCTCTTGACAAGATTATGTTTCCCCCCTTTATTGTGTGTATATAAAACTTCCTGAATGCACACTGGTACAAGAACATGATGCTGTGATGCTGTTTTATGTAATGTACAGCTCACTTATCTACAGAGGTTGGTAGATTTCTTGGGATAGGTCTTTTCTTTCCGAAACCTGCACCTTTCAAAACATACCACTGTGTCATAAAAACTGAATTATTAACTTATTAGCCAATGTGTAATGCCACAATGTTTGTCTAGCACCCATTTGCAACTCAGCAAGGCAAAACTTCACAACTAAGCTGAATAACAACCAGGGATCATCTGCTGTTACCAGTTGTAAAAAGCCATATTCCTTTGTATAACTTGTCTGTTATGCTAACCAATCATTCGGCACCTCTGTACCTGATGTGTATAAATTGATGCCATGAAGTCTCACTCTTATGTCTGACAAAGTGGACTTGATCCACAAAAGCTAATATTAAAATACAACAGTTAGTCTTTAAGGCAGGGGTTCTCAACCTTTTTAAGCTACAGGTCAGACCACGCCCTCTCAGACAGCTGAGTGGGCCAGTCTGATGGATTCCCCCCCGCTGTAAACGCTGCTGTAAAACACATCTGTTGCCGTCGTAAATGCGTTTACAACAGCAATGGACTCATTCACAGCTGTAGTAAATGCATTTACAATGGCTGCGGACTCATATACGGCTGTAGTAAACACATTTATGAGGGCCGTAAATGAGTCCATATCCGATTCTGGCATAGGCATCTGGAGCGAGATCGGGGCACGGATTATTTGGTGCTGCGGGCTGCATCCGGCCCATAGACTGTAGGTTGAGAACACCTGCTTTAAGGTGCCACAATGTTTTTTGTCTTTTATCTAAAGACAAAACTAGATAAATGATTACTAGCAGCTAGAGTAGATTCACTAAATCAATGAAGCTTTGGTAAATCAACATACCCGTATAATTATTTAAATTGGTCAAGGAGACTACATTAAAGCCATGATAGGACACTGAATTATTTTCAGGGTGCATTCTCTCTTATCCCATCTAAACTTGCAAAAACCCAGGAATCTTTCTTTTCTGGTAGAGGGATTTTAGACAATTTAAGCCATATTGAGTATTGGTAGCTTTTGGTAAAGGGGAGAGTTGCATAATTGCTGCAAAGTTGCCTGCTGTGACCCTTGCCATGGGACAGGGTATAACTCAGTCAGACAGGAGCTTCCAAACAGAATGCTTATATTCTTGTTGCATGGCCACAGAATAGAATAGAGTATAGACCAATTGAATCAATGGTTGAAATCACATGGAGTTAGACTGGTGCTTTTGGAAAATGAAGAGCTTGGGGAGACGGATTTCAAAATCAGGCTATTAACTTCTGCGTGAAGTGAAAGTGTGAACTTCCACTTAATATTTTTTTTCACATTGTGTGTAAGGGGCTCGAGGGTGAAATGTTCTGTGATTTCATTTTTAGAGTAATGTCAATTATTTTTTATGTTCAAAAAGTAGCGAATGTTTGTGGAATGTTAAGACTCTTTGATCTGTTTCTCTCTTTTTTAAGCATACTCAGTTCATTCATGTAGATCAAGAGTTCTTAACCTTTTAATGCCAGGGGCCTGGTCACATTCCCTCAGACAGCTTCGGGGGCCGGACAGCCATTTTGTCCTTCCTCCACCAGATGGCGTTTCTGGGTGTGGTGGAGGCAGGGGTGGCACATGAAATAGTGCCACGGGCCGCATACGGCCTGCAGGCCACAGATTGAGAATCCCTGATGTAGATTATTACTTGCCTTTTAAAATTCAGCCCCTGAACTTTGGAAAGTAGGTTAGTGAAAGAGACATATGTCATTGCCTAAGTACGAGGAGCTTTTCTTCCATAAGGTTATTGCTAATGCACCAATCTGCTTTCCTGAATATGATGATGGAACATATTTTAATGTGACAGGCTGAGCTGAGAAAGCTAATTAATATTCTGATGGTAAAAGTGGACAAGGAGTGACCTGAAATTTAATAAACAAAAACAATTAAAATATATCAATATAGTATATCAAAGAAGCTTAATTTAGATTTAAAATTTCCTTTTATTCTGGGCATCTGCATTAAGAGTTGATTTTGCAGAGCTGAATCTGATTTCCTAAACAGGAAACGGTGATCTGCTTTGGTTTCACATATATTCATGTTCTATCATATCTGTAGGGAATGTGGTGGCTTAGTGGTTAAGACACAGAACTTGACTACTAGAAGGTCGGCAGATCAGCAGTTTGAGATCTGAGTGCTGCATGATGGTGTGAGCATCCGTCTCTGTCCCAGCTCCTGCCAACCTAGCTTTTCGAAAGCAAGACATTGCAAGTAAATAAATAGCTGCCACTTTGGTGGAAAGGTAAACAGTGTTCTGGGCACTCGGGCATTTACTTGTGCCTGCCACATGACCATGGAAACGTCTGCAGACACAGACAGCACTGGCTCTTTGACTATGAACGGAGATGAGCACTATACCATAGAGTCGGATACAACTGGCTTTTGAGCAAACGTACAATGCATTCAAATATGCATTTTTTTATTGCAACTGCTCTTAGTGTACAAGTTTTTATGTATGCATGTTTTGAGCGAAGAAAGAAATTACGAAATTTGGAGAAGTGGATAGTCAACAACATTAGCATGTTCTCATCTGCATGTTAGTCTGAGAATTGTGGATTCAAACATTGGCAAAGGTTGGCATCTGATATCACTGAAAAGGGTACCTTAAAAAGAAATAATCTCCCTTAAAGCAGCCCTTCTGTCTTCTTAGGGTTAGGGTACCCCTGGATGTAGGTTTTTATCTTTCTGTATCTGTGTTTTTAATTTTTTAATAAAATTTTGTAAGCCATCTGAAGTAGAAACCGATGTACTTATATAAATGGGTGTAATTGAATCAAATAAATAAATAACCCTAAAGGTAGTAGGACTACAGATTGACGATTGGGTTGGATCAAATTGCTCCAAATTGTGATTTATTTCCCCATAGGACCACACTGTATGCTGGCTCACTTAAAACATGAACTGAACAAAATTCTTCTTCATCTCTGTTTCCAGAAACAGCTGGTTACACTGATGCAAACCCTTAGATTTACCTGAGCACATGCACAGTGTTATCAAGTGTTGGATTGGGGCCGTGAAGCGGCCCTTGAGGTCCCGGAGGAGACTGGTCAAGGAACGACACGAGGCAAGATGGAGCGAAGACCAGTGGTTTATTGAGGGAAAATCATCAGTATATATTATGTTCAAGGCTGCGTGTGGTAGAATTGTCATCTGACAGAAAATCACATCACCCATTTACCCGGGTTAATTGGGAACTTCTCTTGGGGAAGTTAATTAACTAAGGCAAATACTGACAGGGGAAAACCATTGTTCCTGGCTTGCTCAAGAGTAAACATGGCCACTATTTGCACTAGGGCTTGGGCTGATCTGCAAGTGAGTAATTGCCTAATGCCTAACGGGAGTTTAGCGATTCAGCTTCCCTCAGCAGAACTGCCGGTCAGGTCAGATGTGGGTGAATCAATCCTATGATTATTAATCCGCTCCCCAATTTCCATACTGGCAGGGGCCAGTGGCCAGGAGCCTTCTCGACTGGTGTAACCTCTGCCAGGGGCCGTATATGCCAATTGTGCCTGCGGAACCCGCACCCCCCTTTTTCTGTTATTTTTGG
Organism: Bradypodion ventrale; assembly: GCA_035047345.1. Classification (NCBI taxonomy): domain Eukaryota; kingdom Metazoa; phylum Chordata; class Lepidosauria; order Squamata; family Chamaeleonidae; genus Bradypodion; species Bradypodion ventrale. The sequence continues at coordinate 161,925,094 of JAWDJE010000005.1, read as the reverse complement.
ACCTGACAGACGGCCCTGCGTAGTAGGGGCATCAGCTGGTGTGGGGGATGACGTTTCGGGGTTCCCTCCACGGGGGACATCTCGATAGCAGTGAGGGAATACATTGTACGAAACAACACACTGTTGTGCCCAGTATTATCACCTCCACAATCACTTTGAGTGTCGTCTGAAGCCATCCCCATGGGAACCACGACCACAACGAATCCCACCACCCCCATGAAGCATCCTCCTTGATGTTCTTGACCAGGGTGTGGAGGTCCGTGAGCTGGCTCTGTACCTGTGCGTGTTGTCTGTAAGATTAAAGCAACACATGCCGTGGACAGACTCGCAACCCAAATGATGTAATCGATGGCTGCTCGACTATCCAGTATGGCATGGCGAAGCTCTGTCTGCTCCTGATTGAGCAGCGCTGTTGCCGAGGAGGTGTGGTTAATGGCTCTTGCAAAAGCGCAAGCCAATTGACCAATTCATTCTCCGAGCGTTGCCTATGGCTAAGCCTGGCACACTGAATATACTGACTGCTGCCTGGTTTTTCAGAGCTGTGGGTCTGAATCCAGACTGCTTTCTGTAGCAAGGCAAGATAATGAGATGTGTCATTGATCTCTTACTGTGACCTAAGGTGATTCTAAGCTATTTCTGCAACTTCTGGTGTTGTGCAAATGTCTTTCTAGCACCTATGGGGAGGTGTGAAACTTACAATGGCTGGAGATAGCCGGCTACCGGGTGCTCAATCTTTCCAAGCAATGGGCCGGTGCAAACATGGGCCGGTCTGGCTTCCTTTGGTGGAAGCTGGCCGTTATTAACAATATACGACCCTACGTATACAGAAATTCACGTGTCCCTTGCAAATCCCAACTGGAGCATTGTACAAGGCATGAATAAATAAAGAGCAACTACAGATAATAGCAATAGAAAACATTCAGCAGCTTCTTGAAGATGAGGCTTCCCTTCTTGGTGGGGTTTCATGTGTAACTTGAGCTTGGAAAAGTCTTGTTTTGGGGGAAAGCATGGTCCTTAGAAGTAGCACTGAGTATGCAAAATGTTCATAGAATGTCTTTGGAGATGTAAGTCATAAAGGAAGATGGACAGCTGATGACATCCAGGACAGTGACTGGCAGTGACTTTGCAATAGCCGAACTTGGCATCCGGGCCTGATTCTGGCCTCTGGAACCTGCATGGGGAAGAGACTTGTTTGGGAGATAAAAATTCTGAAAGAGTTAGTTAGTTTTTGCACTTATAGGATAGCAATTGCTGGGCAACTATGGGATGTTGTTCCCCCCATTTCTGTTTGTTTGTCAATGTAAGTGTCTGATAGACCCGTTCCATAATCGCTTGTCCCTGCGGATTGTACGGAACGCCAAAGGTGTGCTTAAAATCCCAGGTGGCCCTGAAGGTGGCCAGCTGCCTGGAGCTATAAGCCGGGGCGTCATCGGACTTCATGTGCCGAGGTTCGCCCTTGGCCGTGGGAAAGGAGATGCTGCTCCACATGGGGAGTCGTTTCTCCCTTCTGTGCTGTTGCCCAAACAAACTGCGGGAAGGTATTAATGCAAACGTGCATGTACTGCCATTTGCCAAAATGTGGGGCATGTGTGACGTCCATTTGCCACACCTGGGTGGCCTCTGTCCCTCGTGGGTTGACCCCCCACGAGGACCCCCCGGTGCCCCTGCACGATGCAGACAGGAACGGACTATGCCTTGGGCTTGGGAAAGTGGCAGGTTGAACTGCCTTGCAAGTGCTTTGGCATTCTGATGAAAGAATGCATGACTCTGAATTGGAGTCGTGAATACACCTAAAACTGACCGTTGCTGAATTTCCTTTGCGGCCGCATCCGCTCTGCTATTGCCCGCGGAAATCGGACCAGGTAGGTCCTGGTGACTTCGGATGTGGGCAATATAGAGCGCTTCTGTGCGGTTCCGCAAGTGAAATTGAGCAGTGAGGAACAAACTCAGCAAATTTTTGTCTATCGCGGGAATGATGTATGCTCCCGGTAGACTGTAAAGCAAATTCCTAGGAAACTGGCTGTCAGTGATTATGTTGAAGCGTTCTTTGGCAAAGGTGCACAAAGCGAGGTTCACGGCTGCCAACTCTGCCCGCTTGCGGAAGAGTCAGGAGCATGCGCCAAGCTTGGTCCTCTTGCCAAGTAAGAACCTAGTATGTGCGATCCCCATAAGTGAAAACTGTCCTAGCCCCCCAAAGGGGAACCAGTGACATTAATCCACACAAGGTGACTGTCTGCGTTTGAAGCAAGACGAGTCTGAGTTTTTATGGCAAACCTTGGCGCATGACGTGCCAGGCTTCCCTTGGGTAAATTTCTCATGAAGGCCCCCCTGCGCACATCCGCCCATGGCGTGCGTGCACACTTTTACTGGAGCTATTCTTGTGCTCCTGTGAGAAGGGTGCCAGATGCTGGCTTAGCCTTTTGCCTGTGCTTAGACTAGCAGCAAAAAAAGGAAGGGGTGGCCTGAAAATGCCTGTATCTGATTGAAAGTGTGACCTGACTGCATTCTTAAAATGGTCCTAGGCAGTCCTGGCTAATGAGTGGCACTCTGCACATTCTCAGGAGCTCAGGGACTAATCCTTCCTCTGTGCTCTGGAGTTTGCGAAATTTGTCTGCTCGTTAGAGAGGGTGCTGTGGGCCAGGTGCCATACTTAAAATGACCGACTAAGACTTATTAAAAACAAGCCAACTATGACGTGCCAGCTGTAAGGAAATAATTCACAAAAATGAAAAGACACACAAGTTAAACATTTCCAGCACGGAGTTCCACTGGTGAAAGGAGGAAAGGAGGAAAGACAAGTCAGAAGTTAGCACAATGAGAATGCAACAACTCTTATCAATCAGATTAGGTCAGGTAATTAAGACAACCGGGTCCTCCTGTTAGGAAATCCCTACCAGTAATTAACTCTGGTCCCTGTGAAAGGAAGGAATTTAAGGCTGTGGAAAAAAATAAATTGGTTACTATTAAGGCCTGGAGAGGAGTTTTGTTCCTGTAAAAAGGTAACGATTAAGCATTTTCTGAATATACAGAGCGCAAGGATGTTTGCGTGCTTTTTCCTGTGAAAGGGGTACAATGAGTGAGTTACTTTACACAGATTAAAGTCAAAATACCAGAACAGTATCTTTCTTAAGAGAATGAAGGAGAGTTAGAACGATTCTCAACCCGCGGCCAGATGTGGGTAAGTGGGCCAGATGCGGCCCACGTTGCCCTGCCACTACCTCCACCAAGCCAAGAAGGGCTGTGCGGCGAAGGAAGGGCAGGATGACTGTCCGGGCCCCCAGAGCTGCCTGAGGCCCTGGAACTTGGCCCCTGACTTTAAAGGGTTGAGAACCGAGGTTACAAGATGATAACACAGTACACACATGAAGACAATGCAATTCTCTCACTCCTAGTGAGATACGTGACTCCAAGATGCTAAGAGACATTCAGACATCTTAAAAGACAGAGGTGGGGGTTTGAGGAACACAGACGTAGGGAGGGGCCCCATAGTTTATGATTTAGTGAGGAAAACTCATAGAAGTGATTTTTGTTTTCAGATCGCACTTCTGAAAAGAAAAATCTGTTTTCCTGAGTGGCAAGGATTGCAAAACCGGTTTCCAAGAGTGGCTTAATCCTTTGACAAAGAAAAAAGTCTCAAGGGAAGAAGGGGGGTCACCCTGCCCTATTGCAGGTTAGGATTCCCCCCCACCCACCCTCCTGCTTTCGCTGCCCTTAAGCTGCTAAGCAGGCAAGGCAAAGGGGCCTTGTTCACCATGCTTTCTCAAACCTTAAATAGTTCCTGCCCATGAGCAGAGTGCAAACTGTTTAACACATATTTCACAGTGACATTACCACGCAGTTACACACAAGGAACACTTTTTCAATCATACTGTGGTCATAGAGACAAGGCTTTTGCAATCATACACAGTTCTTGCAGTCATACATTCAGTGGTGCACCACGCATACACACATTTATTTACGCATTCGCACATTCCTCCCCTGATCTGCAGTGTTCTATCTTACACATGAGGAGATGACTTATACACAGCTGGCTATCACAGCCATCTGGGTGCTTCTACTTAGGGGTGAGTTTCTCTGGGCTACTCCAAGGTGAGACAAGTAGGTTCTGCCTGTGCCTTGGGAGAGCTCGGGGTACTATTGCTGGGATGGTTCCTCTGGCATAGCCAGGGCGATGGCTGCCTCCTTTCTAGCCTGGGCCAGATGCATGCCGGAGGGCCGGACTCGCGGATCTTGGTGCTGCCTCCTTTCCAGTGCCAGCGTGGCCATTTGGTATTAAGATCCGGACAACCTTTTGAAGATCTGCCTGGTCTAGATTGGCATTCTCTTCTAAGGTGTCTCATTTTTCCACACTGGAAGCAGGCGCCTTGGGGTTTTGGCACTGCTCTGCGCCTGAGTGTGGTAATGGGTCTGCTCTGGAGCCCTGCGTGGCCAGGGGCCGTGCAGATTTCCGTGAGCAGTGGGCGCTGAGCAGCCCTGCCTGAACGTGTGTCTGCCTTCAGATAGGCTGAACACAGCAGTTGGGCGCTAGCTAATTGTGCCACTGGCAATTTCCCCGTGAATGGATCTTCCTCACCCATGCGCTGAATGGAGTTCTTAATTGGCAGGGAACTTGTAACTGTCAGAGAAGCGCCAGGGCCTCTCATGCCATGAATTCCTTCAGTGACGTCTGCAGCTGTCACTGAGGGAATGCTCCCTACACTGCCCTGCTTAAGCTGAAATGACGGATAGAGACTCCTTGGGGCTGATGGTTCTGACTGCGCTGGGGGTTTCTGGGTCTCTATCCGGACTGGGTCATCCTCTACTAAGAGTTTCCTACATTTGCTCCATGTGCGAGTTACGCCATCTGAAGCTCTCGGGGGTTGCTGAATGCAGACTCCTATCTGATCCCAGAGCTGAAGGGATAACGTACCTACTTCTGGGTAAAGCAGGCAGTGTTCCCTCAAGAACACCAAAAGCCGCGCTAGTTCTCCACTGTGAAAGCTTATCTGATATACCCTGGCCAGGATTTTGAATTCATCCTCATGAATTCTTTGACTAGCGGACGGACGTTGCCGCTGAGGACAAGTCCCCATATTACCTGCCGGGTCCTTTGAAGTCTCCTTCTCGGGACGATTCGACGTGTCTGAAGTTCAGGCAATAGGTTTTGCGTGACGAATCTCTGGGTAGAGCTCGGAGCGTGGACTGCCGCCACGGGCCCTCGGTGGCCTCTGCGCTGTCAGGGGTTCACAGCCGACCCTGAGCGGAATGCGTTTTTCCGTGCTGCAAGCCGCCGTGATAGCCGGAGCAAGCTGTAGGATGCCTCTCTGAGATGCCTCGCCACGTAGCTGTCGTCCCAATCGGATGGCTTTCCGGCTGGGGCTGCCGCACTGTCCTCCGGGGTGATTGGACACGGTTCTAGCGTAGAACCGGACCACATTGATCGCTTACTCGCGAGTAGGATCACATCTCAGGGTCACCAGATGTTGGATTGGGGCAGTGAAGCGGCCCTTGAGGTCCCGGAGAAGACTGGTCAAGGAACGACACGAGGCAAGATGGAGCGAAGACCAGTGGTTTATTGAGGGAAAATCATCAGTATATATTATGTTCAAGGCTGCGTGTGGTGGAATCGTCATCTGACAGAAAATCACATCACCCATTTACCCGGGTTAATTGGGAACTTCTCTTGGGGAAGTTAATTAACTAAGGCAAATACTGACAGGGGAAAACCATTGTTCCTGGCTTGCTCAAGAGTAAACATGGCCACTATTTGCACTAGGGCTTGGGCTGATCTGCAAGTGAGTAATTGCCTAATGCCTAACGGGAGTTTAGCGATTCAGCTTCCCTCAGCAGAACTGCCGGTCAGGTCAGATGTGGGTGAATCAATCCTATAATTATTAATCCGCTCCCCAATTTCCATACTGGCAGGGGCCAGTGGCCAGGAGCCTTCTTGACTGGTGTAACCTCTGCCAGGGGCCGTATATGCCAATTGTGCCCGCGGAACCCGCAATCAAGGAGCTAAAATAAGACAGAAGTAGAGACCTAGCTGGATTTGGAACCAGTGTTACTTATTTATGACAAAGATTACACCTCGGATTCAAATCTCTATTTACCCTTGAAGGCCATAATCTTGGGCTACTCATACTCTCTCAGCCTAATTTGGCCTGTTGTGAGAATAAAAGTGAGGTTAGAAACTAATTCCAACCGTAGTTCAATCCATCAAAGAGCCATATACTGTTTTAGGTGTATTCCTACCTCTGGTGCTAATTGGTTTTAGGGGGAGGGAGGTGCATTTCATTGGCTTATAGTGAGGACAAACATGAATTGCAAACCACTTTGGAAAGGGTAGACCAGTGGTTCCCAAGCATTTTTTGGCCATGCTCCACCTAAGCATCTCTAAATTCATGATCCCCTACTCTGTGAAGTGTAAAAATCTCTTACCCAAAGTCATTATCTTTTGCTTTGAGGCATAATAAGTATCAATTATATACTGTAATTGCCTTTTGTCAACTCCATTCTGACTTTTGGCAACCCTTTCCAAGGTTTTCTAGGTAAAGAATACACAGAGGTTGTTTATCATTCCTTTCTTCTAGGACTGTGCCAGGGTATGCTCAAGGCCACATAGCCTGGCTCTTCTGAGAGCCACACACATAATTGAATCCTAACCTCTGGCTCTGCATCCAGATATCTAGATCACAGAGCTATCTAGCCACCTATTAACAACAACAACAACAACAACCACCAACAACAATTCTTATTCTTACTTACTTACTTACTTACTTACTTACTTACTCATTATTCCTGAAATCTTCCTGGGAGGATTTCTGTGTGGGGATATATTAAATTTATCTTAAAAATATTTAATAAGAGCATTTGGTTAGAAATAAGTGACTTCAATTAGCTGCTTGTTAGCTGATAGTTAAAAGTTGACATTTTTGTGTACCTGAACCTGGTTATTTCTTGGCATTTAAAGAATAATTGTTTTGCTAGTTGTTTATATGATTGTATGATTGTAAAAAAGGTATTTTACATTTCTCAAAGAGTTCTGTGTTATCTGAGTATCTATGGAATTAAAAGAAATATTAGAAATGAGGAAAGAAGGTATTTAAGACAATACAAACAAGGACTTGGCTATGCTTGGGATGTAGAGATTGTTATGTAAGATTTAACGTTTTCTGTTCTTGATCCTCAGAAGCAGTGTAGATTAACTCCCTTTCTGTATTTTCAAAATCTTAGCATAGGTGAGCTTGTTAACAACGTACTCTCATGAAAAATTGAACAGGACATGAAAATGTAAACTGGGATTTTTAAAAGTTATAATAAATATTTAATCTATATCTTGGGATGAAATAATGCCTTCTTTTCCCCTGCAATTCATTGGCCTGTCCTTGCTTTTCACCACAATTTTCCCTGCAGTTCAGCTGTCTGTGTGTCACAATGAATTGCTGTTTCTCTTGAATTTATTGTACAGTGGTACCTCGCTTAAAGAGCACAACCATAATGCATTCCACAGGATTGCTCTTTAAGCGAAACACCATTGTAAGTGACCAATTGTGACTTGGGGGAGGGGGGGAGATTGCAAACCCCGATTTAGTTGTTAAGCGAGTTTTTGGTTGGTTTTAATTGTTAAGTGAGGCGACCATTCAGAGAAAATTCTGATCTTTAAGCGAGTTAGTCTCTAAACAAGGCACTCTTTATGCGATCAAGGTGGTAAATGTTAAATTTCCAAAGATAGATTTAAAATATGAAGTTCTAATGTTTTTCTCTGGCCACTCCTGTCTTAGCTTGAAGTTGATTTGAACCTAAAAGTTGTCAATTCAAACATGGTGGTGGTTCTGAATTTAGATTTTCAGCAAGAATCAGGTCCCCTAAAAAGACAGCACTTGAATTTATTTTGTGTAGTAGTGTCACAGCATGCAACACTGTTGTCTTAATTCCCTTAATTCCTTAATTATATCATTTACGTGACATAAGGGCTATAAAGGTAAAGGTAAAGGTTTCCCTTGCTCGACAGCTAGTCGTATCCAACTCTAGGGTGCAGTGCTAATCTCTGTTTCAAAGCCGAAGAGCCAGCGCTGTCTGCTTCTGCAGACGTTTCCGTAGTCATGTGGCAGGCATGACTAGACACCGGAGCGCACAGAACGCTGTTACCTTCCCACCGAAGTGGTCCCTATTTATCTACTTGCAATTTCTTGCTTTCGAACTGCTAGGTTGGCAGGAGCTGGGACAAAGACGGGAGCTCATTCCGTCCTGCAGTACTCGGGAATTGAACTGCTGACCTTCTGCTTCCCAGTCAGCATCTTAGCCACTTGAACCACTGCAGCCCCTAATGTATAAGGGCTATACATTTTACTTTAAAAAATGAGAAACTCGAGTAGACATAAAGCCAGGGACTAGAGAATGTCCTAGTCCCCAGATTACTCAATTGGCACTCCCTTTAGGATTAGCTGTTTATACAGACACTTGTAAATAGAATTCTTGAAGCGATAAGTCATCTTGCACATATTTTGGCTTTGCTTTCTACCTCCCTACGTTGCTAACAGCATTAGACCCTAAAAGGTTAGAATTGTAAGTTTATGGATTAGACAAAGTTCGAGTTGTTGCAAAAGCTTGGGAGAGGGGGAGGTTAATCCTTCATTTAACTTAATGAATGTAGTTACAAGAGAGTTGAACTTCATGGCAGGCTTTGATCGCTCCTTTCGTCTTCTGTTTCTTTCAGTGGCTCTGGAAGCCAAGAGGGAGCTCTCGCCTCAGTAGATTTTTCTTTGTGTTACAGTCTCCAAGCAGAACTTGGATAGGTTGGTTTCAAAGTTAGCATTACCTAATTTTTGTTTGATGAAGGCAATTCATTGTAGCTATACCAGTTTATATTTGGAAAAATAACATACTGGATGCTAAGCTGTTGTGTAGCTCCATCAGTGCAACAGGAGTAATGTAATGGCAGTGGCAGATCGCTGCTGATTAAAGAGTTCCTACTTTGGATGGTGCACAGTTTGCATGACGTTTGGTAAAGTTACACAAATCAAAATAGAAACAGGATCTCTTTAATTAGTGGCAGTCTCCTGCTGGTGGTGACATCACTCCCATTGTGCTGGCAGAGCAATACAACTGGAATTTGGCTCGGTGTTAGTGTTACTGGAATGTTATTTTAAAATTTACTTATCTTACAAAAAGTACCGTATTTTCCGGCATATAAGATGACTTTTTAACCCCGGAAAATCTGTGCAAAAGTCGGGGGTCATTTTATACGCCGGGTACTCCAGAGCCAGGGGCCACTCGGCGGGGAAAGCCATCTGCCGCCGTGGCCACGAGGCCTCTGGAGCAAAGGGCCGCCCGGATAACAACACCCCCAGCCTGGCTGCAGTGGGTGGCTTTCCCCGCTGCTCAGCTGCTACTGGGGCTCCTCCTCCTCACCCCCGGCTGGGGGTGGTGGTGTCGAGGAGGAGGAGCAGCAGCTGAGCGGCAGGGAAAGCCATCCACCACCACAAGGCCTCCGGAGCAAGGGGCCGCCCGGATACCACCACACCCAGCCTCACGGCAGTGACAGTGGGTGGCTTTCCCCGTCGCTCAGCTGCTGCTGCTCCTCCTCCTCCTCACCCCCAGGCTGGGGGTGGTGGTGCAGAGGAGGAGGAGCAGCAGCTGAGCGGTGGGGAAAGCCATCCACCGCTGCCATGCTCTCCCCACCCCCTCCACCGGCGGGGAGATAAAGGGAGCGATCCCTTGCCCGGGAGGCTCCGAAGACGCCGCCGTTGGAAGAGGGGTAGTCTTATACAGTGAGTATATTGCAAACTCTACATTTTAACTAGAAAAGTTGGGGGTCATCTTATATGCCCAGTCGCCTTATACGCCGGAAAATACGGTAAGGAATAACCACCCTCCCTAAAGTAACCCTGCAAAACAGAGGTATGAAGTAGCATGTAATATTCATTCTGCAAAATTTAACATCATTGTCATTATAATGCATAAAATATGGATTTTATTGTTCACGGGTCAGAATCCTGTTGGCAGCTTACTTGAGTGTTTATTTATTGTTATTTATTATTTATTTAATAATTTAAATTTATATTGCCGCCCACTCGCAAGAGACTCTGAGTGGCTTAGAGATAGACCTCATTCAAATAAAATTATGACCTTAAACCTTAAAAAACCATTAAAACCATTAAAAAATAATCACCCAACTCTACTAATTAAAATACAATTAAAAGTGGCCTACATTATATTAACTAGCGAGAGGGGCGGCGGCTATCATATTGCTGGTGCCCCACACCTGCTTCACCAGCCAGGTTTTCTGATCTTTTCTGATGGGCACTAGCTCTGTCTAGCGATGTAGCTCTATTGGCAGGAGGTTCCAAAGTGCTGGGGCAGATACCAAAAAATCCCTCTTCCTTGTTCTAGAGAGACGAGCCTCTCTAGCTGATGGCACCTTTAAGTAGCCCCTTCGGTCTTCCTGGTGGGACAGGCAGATGTCCTTGGGGTGATGCGGTCTCATAGGTATCCTGATCCGCTACCATGTAAGGCTTTAAAGGTTATCTTACTATGGCGAATTGCCTCTGAATAATGAGGTGCCTATTGTATTACTAGGGGCACATCTGTTTTGTGGTCAGGTACCTGCTATGTAATGCAACTGGTGCCTTACTAATTAGCAGCAGTTCACTCTGAGTTACACAATTTAGCTTACGTATGCATAAATTATTGTTAGGATTGTGATCACTGATTAAAAAAATATGTAATAATATTATTCCTGTAAATTATTTTAAGCTCCTTGTTGGAACTACACTGATAAAAGCAGACTTGGACCGGATTTTCCAACATAGGTGCATATAAGAGTGGGGTGGAAGACAGGAAAAGAGATTGGGATGGGATCATATGTAGTGTTTGTGGATGGAAAATAAGGACACCTTGAATATTCACTGTTAGTATTAACAATGCCATTGTCATCAATGAAGCTTTTTTTTTCTTTTGTGCCCAGGTCTGTCTTTAAACTGCCAAAATGAAGCCACCTTCTTGGCTTTATCATTGACCAACCTTAACTCCTCACCGGTACATGTTTCCAGTAGTAACTGGCAGATGAGCAGATGATTTGGCTTCTGTATCTCTCCACATTCACAAATTGTGTTGTTATCTGTCAGCACCCCAACTTGAGCATGTTGGTCTTATATTTAGGGACTCCAACCCTCAGCCTATTCAGGGTCCTCTAAGTGACATAGGGGAATTCAAGTTCCTCAGCCATATTCTCCTTTAACATTATTCCTTGTTTAGTGAGCCCCTTTCTCCATCTTCTAATTTGATTTTGCTCTTGTGTACCTTTAAGAATGTTTGTTCTTGTCATAAAACTTCCAGGATCTGAGTCAGTGGACTTGAGGCTCATATATGTTCAGAGGATGTTGAAGGTTATTCTCTTGCTTTCTTCTCTTGGTGTCTGCTGCTACTTCTCTCCTGATCTTAGGTGGAGTGATACCAACAAGAGGATATATTTTCCTCTACTGCTGTAGGTTTGAGGCATCCTGACACTATGCGTATTGTTTCGTTAACAGGAATGTCAACTAGTTTCACATGTACAGATGCACTACATATTGGAGCAGCATACTCAGGGCCAAAGTTGATGTACACAGTGTGGATGGTTGAGCTCTCCATGTATAGTTCATCAACTTCCTGGTGATATTGTTCCTCATACTTACTTTAGCTTTGGCATTGAGGCAGTGGCGCATAAAAGAGAATGTCCTGTCAAATGTCATGCCGAGGTATTTCGGTGTTGAACAATGTTGTAATCGATTCCCATGCCATGGAACATCTAACTCAACCCTTGCCTCTCAGTTTCAAAGTTGGAAAGCATACACCTGAGCCTTACTTGGGTTAGGCTTCAAATGGCAGATGGTGTAATACTGTCCTAATTCTTCAAGTGTTCCAGTTATTTTTCCAGTGATCTCATCAAAGTTTGATTCTTGTATCATGGAAGCTTGCTATCAGATATTAATATGCAGTTGTTATTTTCTGGTACATATTTCTCTTGTATTTGATGTCCTCTTACCACATACACTGCATTTAAACCTGTGGCTCAAGTATCCTATTCCATGCGTGTAAAGAAGTGGTCAGCAGTTCGATTCCCGAGTACTGCAGGACGGAAATGAGCTCCCGTCTTCATCCCAGCTCCTGCCAACCTAGCAGTTCGAAAGCAAGAAATTGCAAGTAGATAAATAGGGACCACTTCGGTGGGAAGGTAACAGCGTTCCGTGCGCTCCGGTGTCTAGTCATGCCTGCCACATGACCACGGAAACGTCTGCAGAAGCAGACAGCGCTGGCTCTTCGGCTTAGAAACAGAGATGAGCACTGCACCCTAGAGTCGGATACGACTGGCTTTCGAGCAAGGGAAACCTTTACCTTTACCTTTAAAGAAGTGGATTACAATCAGCTAAAGCTCATCCTTTAAATAAATTTATTTCCTTTTAAAGGACCAAAGTTGTATTTGTTTCAACAACAACAATTTCTTATACTGAGAAATGAGATAACGACAACAAACAACAATAGAGCATGCAGAGAGTTGATTCTGACTCGTGGCAACCCTTTCCAGTGTTTTCTAAGTATATTGAGAAGTGGTTTACCATTCCCTTCTTCTATCTAGCGGCAGCCTAGGACTGTGCTCAGGCAACACAGGCTGAATCTTCTCCTGTGGGGAATCAAACCCTTAAGCTTTGGCTCAGGAGCCAGGTATCCAGCTCACTGAGGTGTCTGACCAGCACTATTTTTATATTGCTCAAACACTAAAATTTGTGCTGTAACTGTATTTTATGTAAACAGTATACGACTTGTTTCATTTGTCCTTAGTTTGACCTAGTGGATTATTTTGAGGGATTTTCCTTGTTTTAAAAAATGTGTTTTCTCTTCTTCTATAGTGTGATATGCTCTCTTCTGTTTTGGTTGATGTCTTGTTTGTATGTTTTTTTAAGAAAACATTTTATGTCTTTCTATAGCTGTTTACAAAATGAATTTAAAACTTTTAAAATATTGCAAGAGAAAAACCAAGTAGAATCAAATATACAGACCCTTAGAAATCAGGAATATTTAAATCTACAGGACTGTGAGGGGAGGCATCCCACAATTAGGATTCAATTGTGAAAAGAGTTCCAAGTGCCAATCTAGTCAAACACTTTGCAATATGCACCACATTGGAACTAGTTTGTAATAAACTAATAATTAGAATTAGGAACTGTGATGTAGTTTGCAAACTGTATTATTATTATTATTTTTTTGGGGGGAGAATTTTGGTTATTCCCTCTTGTTAGGAGGGAAACTGGTCATGCGCGCCTTCACCCCAAGCAAACTGGCGTTCTGATGCTCAGACCACTGGAGAGCCAAGCCCCAAAGTCGGAGACCAGTTCTGCCGACTTTGGGGCTTGGCTCGATCTGCCTGCCTCTTTGGAAAGAGCAGCGGGGATTCCACACATGGAATTCAATTCAATTCAATTCAATTTTTAATTTATATCCCGCCCTTCTCAGCTTGCGCCGACTCAGGGCAGCTAAACAACATGTCAATATTACAATACAATCAGTACAGCAAGAATAAAAAACAATATCATCATAACAAAATATCAATAAACACAGTACAATAAAAAGTGCAATAATACAATATCAGAACAGGCAGTAATAACAATACACTAGTCAGCCCATGGCCCTTTATCCTTCCCCCAGAACAGTCCGAAACATTTCCTATCACTCCAGTAGTTACCGTGCTATCAACTAGCATACAGACGGCAATGGTTCTTGCTATCCCCCGCCATTGCGCCAGCCATCACACGTGCTCTCACCTCTCAAGATTGGCCAGGCCATATAAGAAGCCAAGAGGGTGCCAGCTGGCAGAGCGATGGGAGCGGTTGGTGCTCCACATGTAGCGGCAAGGGGAGTCCAACAAAAACCAATGCCTTAGCTCCTGCCCTTCGAAGCCCTCATCCCGCCGCAGGTGGAAGTCTTTGGCGGTGGGCATGAGGAGGTAGCATTTCTCCCCTCCAGGTGGGCCGGCGCGGGATGGGAGAAGTCCAGCCAGGGCTCTCGCCCTTTGAAGCCCTCGCCCCGCTGCAGGTGGAAGTCTTTGGCGGCAGAGACGAGGAATGCCCACTGCCCTTTCCAAAGAGGCAGGCAGATCGAGCCCCTGTTCCCATTCCTCTTCGAAAAGGGAACCGGGCTGTTTTTAACACTGTGCAATCAATGTATCGCATAACGTTAAAAACCAGATAACGCTAACACTTGTGGAACCAAGTTTGAGGTTTTCCGAGATATTACTGTAGTCTGCAATTGTGCATGCCTATTAGAAAGGGACTTAGTGTTGGTGGACAGCATTTTGTTTTTTCTGCACGAAGGCTAGGTCAGTGGTGACGAACCTATGGCACACGTGCCAGAGGTGGAACTCGGAGCCCTTTCTATGGGCACCTGTGCAGTCACCCCAGCACAGAGTTCGCCCCACCCCTCTGCTCAGCAGCCCAATGTGAGCACTTCCTCCCTCCCCCAGCACAGCTCACCCCGCCCCTCTGCCCAGCAGCCCAATGGAAGTGTTTCCTTCCTCCTCTGTTGCTGTGCTGGCACTTTGCGATAAATAAGTGGGTTTTAGGTTGCAGTTTGGGCACTCAGTCTCTAAAAAGTTTGCCATCACTGGGATAGGTTCTCAGGCAACAGACTTAAGGTGATGATAGGCCTGAGTGGTGTGTGCCTTAGGTCATTGATGCTAAGAAATGGCTGCAACCTTTTGGTCAAAAGTGGGATAAAGCTCTCATTTGCAGATTGTTTCATTTTGCAATGACTCCTGGAGTGCTGGAAAATGTATGTAATATTGTTGCTTGCTTACTTTAGGTATTTGGAGTGGCTGCCCTGCAGAAACAAGAAGATGATGAGTGATGCAAGTGAGATGCTGGCTGCAGCTTTGGAACAGATGGATGGCATTATTGCAGGTACATCATTAATCCACCTCTGTTTCTTTTTAATTTTCTTTCAATGTGCCCTTTTGTTCATAAGGAACCTGGTAGGTATTGTGAATGTTTTCATCTTTGGAGGGGATGAAGATTAAACTGGATGGGTTTGTTTTGCAAATTCATGCAAACAAACCCATAAAGCTTGCTTGAAGCATTCTTGTTAACCCTCACCATCTGCTACTCAAAGCTGTTGAACAATTTGATTCTAGCATTGCAATCTGTTCACTACAGACTGAGGTGGTTTGCTTGGGTTCCCTCCCCCTTTCCAAATATAGATACAAGTGTGTGTTGGGTTAAGGGTTCTCAAGATCAAAAAGGGCAACTTCAACCACAGTTGTCACATAGATGGTAAAATTATTCCTGGTTCCTTCAGTTGAGGTTGGTGGAAGAACCAGCGTGTGGAGGAGAAAGCTATGTTTTAACCCTTCTACACACATGCTGTTTTTCTGTTTGTGAGAACCAATTGCTGACAACTCTTGTTTCCTCTTAACTTCAGAAAGAGATGGTAAAGGAAGAATGTTTTGGCCAAGCACACTAACAATTTGTCCTGATCTCATGCCAAGCCAAGCCAAGCTGTGCAAACAGCTGCTCAGACTAGCAAAATATTTTGAGTGGATGCAGAAAAAAGTTTCCTAATATTGTTTATTTCATTGCACTTGCAAAATACTTTTATAAATTGGCAATGCATCTTCCTCCCATCTATAACCAGTTTTCTAAATATTTGCACTATGCATAATTTTAGATCTATCTGACAAATATCAGCTTTCGTCTTCAGTTACAGTTTCATATTTTAAAGATTTTCAATTCCAGATTGACCTTAAGGCAGTTTACACAGTGATAAAAATGTCTAGATTCTCAGTAATTGAATACAGCTGTAAAAACAATCCAATCCTTACAAATTAACTTGAGAATAATCACTTTTTCCCACATGAATAAACTTGTGAAAGTTTCTCAGCTGTTGGAAAATTTTAGATTACATGGCCTCATAGGAAGAATATTCATGTGTTCTGAGTACATATAAGAGTTGTTTAGAACATTATTCCTGTCATTTCCTTTAAGAGGCTTGGCTCAATTGAAACCATAATACTATTTTCTCTCAGCCACTGTTTGTAACCTACTCTTGTCCAGACAGGTTTTAAAAAAAAACAGTCTCTGAAGCATGTATACATGTCCTGGAGGGGAAAATGAAACTCTGCAAGAGTATAGTCCAAACATGGTTGAGATTGGTAGGATAACTTCCATAAAATATTATATTTTGCTTCCTATCTGCCTTTGCAGTGGAATGGAACCTCTGAGTACTTCTGAGCAGCTGATGTTGTTAAGATGACAACCAGAAATACCTTTTGGCTCCCCCCACTGTCCCCCCACTGTTTCTGAGTTTCCTAGAGGCATCAGTCTGGCTTCTGGGCCAGAATAGATCTAGCTTTGGTCTAGTACAGGGGTTCTCAACCTTTTTACACCGTGGGCCGGGCCATGCTCCCTCAGTCAGCTGAGTGGGCTGGACTGGTGGTTTCCCTTGTTGTAAACGCTGCCGTAAAAAGCACCCATGGCTGTCGTAAATGCGTTTATATGTTTGATTGCTGTGGGCAGATTTACGGCTGTTGTAAATACTTCCGGTGGCAGTGGTGCAGGTCACATGAAATTGTGCCGTGGGCCAGATCTGGCCTGTGGGCCGTAGGTTGAGAACCCCGGGTCTCGTAACACGATCAGTTCTTATATCTGTATTAGGGCTTCGAGAAGTTACTTTTCCCATACTATAGCTTGCAGAATCGCCCAGTCAATGTGGCTAATATTGAAATTGTTAAATTCTAGAAGTAAACTTTGTCATCCAAAAAATGTGAGTTTTTTGCCCCTAAGCTCAGTGATATCCAAGCAAGCAGTCTAAAAATGTGGTGGAAAATAAATGAAAAAGGGTTTGCTGCAGTCTGAAACATTTATTTCCAGGACAACAAATGTATGTTCTCACTACATTTAGTGCATAATCCTCTCTCTCTCTCTCTCTCTCTGTGTGTGTGTGTGAGATCAGAAGTTTTCATTGAAACTTAGTCCCAGGTTACTGTGTGTGCAGTACTGTGGCATTAAAATGCTATATCTGTCTTTAATCTTTCCCTGTTTCTGAGATTCCAGATCTCATCTGTATTATTATCAAATTCACTACTCAGAAGTTTTTTTCCTGGTTTGAGGTTTTGTTTTTCCTCTTTGCTTAGAAGGCTTTCTGAGCTACAGGAGCATTGTTTTCAGTCAGAGTTATTTTCAGCCATCACAAATCTAAGGGTGTAACTGGAACTAAAATTGTATCATGTAGACCTTTACATGCATCTGTCAGAAATTATCTTCTTCTGATAGCATCTTAGAGATAGACAGATGTATTGTAACATATATTTTCTTTCTTTATCTTTTACATTTTATTTAATTTAGCATAAAACATGAAGCAATATGCATAAATGCAAACATAATAACAAACTATATGTGACCCCCACTTCCTTTACAACTTCGAAAATATATATTCTGGTTTTTTCTCCTTCATCTCCTTTAGTTACCAGACCCTATTTCTCTCTCTCTCTCAAACACCAACCTTCGTTTAATTTTCTGACATCTGACCTTTCCACATTAATAGGGCAAATTCTCTACATTTCCCCCATATATCTTTAAATTTTTCATTTTTAACAATCCTTTTCCAACCTTAATCTCCATGTCAATGTAGCATTAATAGCTACATCCAGAATTTATTTATGCTATTCAGTAAGTTGAAATTCAAATTGTACTTTCAAACTGTAACATATATTTTCAAGAACTTGGAGTACAAATGCTTGTTAGTCACAGAATTTATTACCCTAATTAGGAAGCACTGTTACATAGCAAAATGGCCAAAACAGTAATAAACTTTGGAATAACATGCTCCCAAAAAGTAGAAGATGCTGCCTTTGGCAAAAGAAGTAAGAACAGTAATCATTCACAACTAAGGTTATGAAGAATACTTGAAAGATTTGTTGCACAGTCGATTCCGATCCTTTGCGACCCCATGGACCGCTGTTCCCCCCAGGCACCTCTGTTCTCCACCATCCTCCTCAGCTCACCCAGCTTTGTGCCCATTGCGTCAACAATGCCATCTAGCATCTCATTCTCTGCCACCCCCTTCTTCTTTTGCCTTCGACCTTTCCCAGCATCAAAGCTTTCTCAATTGAATCCTCTCTTTTCATTTGATGTCCAAAGTACTTTAACTTCATCTTCAATATTTGACCTTCCAAGGAGCAGTTGGGTTTGATTTCTTTTAAGATCGACCTGTTTGTTCTCTTTGCTGTCCAGGGTACTCTCAGAATTATGAAAGATTAGTCCTGAAAGATTAGTAATTACTTTTGAAAGATTGGTCATTGATTTTAGCTGTTGTTATTTACCAAGATGTCAACAAGGCATTGGCAGCAAGGAGATATTCCTCACTTATCATTGGGAATGAAACAAGGCTCTTCCCTTTTGTTTTGTTTAAGGTGTGTAATTAGAAGAAAATGCATGTGCATGAATCTCACATCCTCTCCTTTTAAAAAGCAAAGCCATGTACATATAGCAAGAGAACTATCTGTCAAATGGCTCTAAAGCTAAGAAGCAATTTTCCCAACTTTTGTGCAATGGTCATCTGTTTGGGGCTTTTTGTGCAGGGAAGTTTTTCCAAACAGTTATGACAATGACAGGAAGCAATTGTCAGCCCGTGCAGGCAGGAAAGACAGTGTGGGAATTCACCTTCCTTTCTTGTGATGTCAAGACAAGCAAGGATTTAAATTTATAGTCACAACATACAGTAATTATATACTTCTTGCTGTGCTGAACTTCAAGACCTTGCTTACACAGCTTTCTCATTCCCTTGTACCCATTATGTGGATAACAAGTGAGAAAGTGAAGTGTATCCAGTGGCAGTCTTGGGCTTTTTACTTGAATACTTTGCCTCCCTGGTGCTATTCAGATTTGGGTGGGCTTAGAAGTTCTAACAGAACATTTCCCCCCCTGGCTAGAAATAGAGTCCAGGAATTTGTCATAGCTGCTTAAAACATAAAATGGATGGGTTTGTGTTCATATGGTGAAATCTCATACTTTTTGTGTTTCTTGCCTCCAGAGTGCTAACTTTATTTCTCTTTAGGATGCCACAATACTATTTTTCTTCTCTACTGGTATACTCACAATCAGCCAAGATGCCTGCACTTGTACACAGGAGGGAATATAAAGCAGCCCAAGAAGATATTATTAAAGGAATATATGACATTAATATCCACACTACCATGGTGTCTGTAGCTAGCTGCTGCTCCTGTAGAATGCAGAGGCTTTTCTTTACCTTTTGGAATGGTATTTCTCCCTTATAAACTCACTTGAGGTGAAACAGCTTCTGAGCAAATGCAGATTGAATTCCCTGCATTTGAAAGAAGTTCAGGGATATTATATAGATCAATATGGGGCAAGTAGTTGTTGCTTTGCATGATGTTTTAAGATCTAGGAGACGACACATTTTCTAACAGAATTCCCTCTGTTTGTTGATTTTGACTGATCAGTATCTTAAGGTCTTAACAAGTGCAATTAGGAGCAGTTTTCCTCTGTATACAATTTTATTGTTGCCAGACTATTATGTATCCTGTGGGACCACAAAATTTGTTAAACAGGATCTGGGAAGATGAAATTCATTGTCTGCTTTACAGTCCCTGCATATTAATCTCACTACTTGAGCCTTGTTTGAGAATTATTGTTTTGTTGATGCTAAATGAAATCTTTTAAGAGTGGTTTTTAATTTCTGTTTATGCATACAGACTGATTGGCTATGGAGCAATAATGAAATAAAAATATGTGAGTTTTGAAAAACATAGACCACATACACGTACACACACACAGAGAAGAATATATATACAAGAGCTTAGTTTGGCGGTTACAGGTTGAAGGATCCTTTTATTGGCTGGTCATATATGCAGTTCAGTTTAGCATCACAAAAGTGCTTCAAGGGTCAAGATCATAGCCTTTTTCTCTTTTGTGTCAGAATTATTTAGGTAATCAGAGGTCTAGATTTAGTAGTTGCTCAAATCATTGTTGTGTTGCAGAACCTCTTTGCAAGTAGTGTGACCACAGATCTGTATCTAATTCATATACACTTAGCATGAATAGCACTCTGTGTAAGATTTACAGCAGGAGTTCTCAACCTTCTAAATCCAGGGCCGGGTCACACTCACTCAGACCGCTTGGGAGGGGGGCAGATGGCCATCTTGCCCTTCTTCCACCACATGGCACCTCCTGGTGTGGCGGAGGCAGTGGGGGGGAGCACATGAAATGGCACTGTGGGCCGCATCCGGTCCATGGGCCACAGGTTGAGAATCCTTGATTTACAGGATGTTTACAAATTCAGTCTTGATAAACATGGTTAAAAGTTAATTCAGATGATATAATTCACATCCGTTCATTCCTTGTTTAAAGTATGTTCATATATTTTGATTTATTTGGTTTAGCACAGTTATTTAAAATAGCATGGACATAGGCCCTATGCGATTTAGTGAATGGACTGTTAAGATTTGATTAACAAACAAACAAAAGACCTTGTTGCAAATTTTCACCCCTGCTTTAAATCCTGCTTCCATTTTCACTACTTTAATGCCACAAATTTTCATTAAGATATGAAGTGTTCAGCATAAATTTTGGGTAAATAATACAATCCCTCCATGACATGTTCGACTGGCAAGAGTCACATGTGGAATAATTCCACGTGCGAGGCTGATTGGATAGCTCAGTGAGTTAGGAATCTGGTAATGGAGGTTGGGAGTTCAATTCTCTACTGTGCTTCCCATAAGAATCAGCCTTTGAGCCATTTGGCAAGCTGCATAGCCCCACGGCACCCCCAGAAGGAGGAATGGTAAACTACTTCTTAGTATCTCCTAGAAAAACCTGAAAAGAATTGACTTGGCAGCATATTATTATTAATTTCATTTAAACCACTCCATGTTGGTTTAACAATATAGGGATTACATAGATAAACAGACTATAAAATGACTCACAAATCAAGTATGTCTTACTTCTTTGATGAACTCCTGATTGTCCAAATTTTAATAATTCTTAATACTTTAAATCAGGGTGCCCAAACTTTTCAGGCTCCGGGCCAGTCACATGGTTCAGTGGGCTGGTCACATGGTTCCTCCCACCAGAAGCAGAAGTAAAACATGCCCACGCATAGACAAAACACTGCCGTAAATGCACCCACGGTGAAGCGTGTTTATGACAGCTGCAGGTGCATTTACAGTAGCATTCTGCATGTGCATGGGTGTATTTTACTTCCACTTCCGGGAGCGGAGCGGTTAGTGTGGTGTTGGGAGCTGGATCCAGCCCGTGGGCGGTAGTTTGGGCACCCCTGCTTTAAATCCTGCTTCCATTTTCACTATTTTAATGCCACAAAATAGTTTATATCTGAACCCACAATACTTAAAGGTGTTCTTAAATGTTTAAAATTTTGTGTTTCTAGGCTCCAAGGCATTGGAATATTCGAATGGCATATTTGATTGTCAGTCCCCAACATCTCCATTCATGGGGAGCCTACGTGCATTGCATCTTGTGGAGGATTTACGTGGGGTGTTGGAGATGATGGAAGCTGATGAAAAAGAAGGGTTACGGTGTCAAGTTCCCGATTCAACAGCAGAGATTTTGATTGAATGGCTGCAGAGTCAAATGGTATGGCCACAGTATACATTACCTTTTGTAAACAGAAATGATAAAGGCATTACTTCTTTCTTTGACTTGTTTATCTACTCTACTACTGTTTGATGTATATAAAAATTACATAGTAGCTGAAGACTATTGTTTCCATGTTTCCATCAGAATCGGTGACTTCCCCCTTGCTTATTCATTTACTGTTGCATCCAAGTCTCCATACAAAATCTTTGGGAGGCCTGGAACAACCTCAGGCATAGGTTTTGGGAATAGTAGATGGCTGCAGTGAAAGGAAAGAAAATTTGGAGTACAGTAAAACCTCGAGTTACGATGGAGGTCCGTTACAACAGCCTTCGTCGTAACGCAAAAAAAATGTACACCGAAGCATGTTTTCCCATAGGAATGCATTGAAAATAAAAAAAGTCCCGGCCGAACCAAAAATAATACAAAAATAAATACAGAAAATTTTAAAATATCCAAAAAAAATGGCAGACATGATTCTCTCCCCCCCCCCCTCCCAAAAAAGGAGGAAACAGTTCCGACCGGGACAAAAATAAAAATATACAAAACCTACCAAAAATAAAAAAATGCCAGACATGATTGTCCTCCACCCCCACAAAAGCAACAAAGCAATCTCCCTACCTTTTCCATGCCGCCTGGGGACCTTATCCACTTGGTTCCATCCTGGGAGAGGCATGCGTTGAGCCCATTTTCAACCCCTACTGGCACCGGGAGAGTCCCTTGGCATCACTACAGCCAAAAATACACATCTCCCCCAATTGCGTGTTCCCGACTAGCGCTGTCCAGGGCTTGTGGAGGAAGGTGGGAACTGAGTGGATAAGGTCCCCAGACTCTCCCAGTGCTGGCAGGGGCACCGGACAGTCTGGAAATAGTGGCAGAAATGCTGACGACAGAACATCCGCAGCGGTAAGTGCTGTATTGCGATTTTGGGCAGAAGGGGGCGGGTGCCATTTTAACTCTACAGGTGAAACTTAGAACATTAGAATATCGTGCAAATGTTCATTCAGTTCAGTAATGCAACTTAAAAGGTGAAACAAATATATGAATGCATGCAAAGTGAGCTAGTTCAAGCCTTACTTTGTTATAATATTGATGTTTATGGTTTACAGCTTATGAAAACCCCAACCCCCCCAACCTCATTTACCCCATAATCATCACATAATCTCATGTACGCTGTACGCAATTATATCGAATTAAGGCATGACATCTCTTGCTTTGCATGTAGTGAATGTATTTCTTATATTTGTTTCACCTTTTAAGTGAAATGAATGAACATTTGCATGATATTATAATTTACCGAGTTTCACCTGTAAAATAATGGTGGCCGCTATTTTAGATCTTAAAATAGTGCAATTTTTGGTCATAAACCGAAAAAAGGTCATAAACTGGGGAAGTATTTTAATAAAATGTGCTGTCGTAAACCACGGCAAACGTAACCCACGACAATCGTAACCCGGGGATTTACTGTAATGGTATGGGATAGTGAAGTGCATTGTTGGATCTCAGTCACTGTCATAGCTCAGCTTCAAAATATTCTTCTGCTGTTTTGTCAGGTGTGTGTTTGCTTTGGGCATTATTTTCATAAAAATAGAAATCCATCTTTTCTTCTCTTGGCTGTACATAGTTTTACAGTCATCTTTGTTTTGCACATCATTCTTCCTGCTCTGTCAGTTTTCTTCTTTGATGGTGTGAAACTTTGGCTTAGACCAGTGATGGCAAACCTTGGCACTCCAGATGTTCTTGAGGTACAATTCCCAGAAGCCCTCATCAGCAGGACTTCTGACTTCGACTTCTGGTAATTAAAGTCCAAGAACAGCTGGAGTGCCAAGGTTTGCCATCACTGGCTTAGACTATTTTAATAAATTATTGTGTCAGTTGTCATCCACTTAATTCTAGATTGTTTGCTTATCTTGCCATTATTATTTTAAGTGCCATAGCCCACCTTAGAATTTCAGCCCATGTTGAGCAAGGCTCAGAAGATGGTTGAGTAGAAACGCACACAGTGACACTATGCCACATTTTGAAGAATTTTGTTAAGGGAGTTGCTATTTCTGGATGAGGAGAACTTTGCCTCAAGCTATTCCAGTTAATAAAAAAATATCCTTAGTGCTGAATAAGCACAGTGTTTGTCCTTCTCTTAGTTGTTCAGTCGCACAGTTGATTCCAACCCCTTGTGACCCCCACAGACCACAGCATGACAGGCTCTTAGTAAGTGTTGGTTATTTGTTCTGCTAAGTTTTCTCTTAAAAGGGGATAAATACTTTTAAACTTTTCAATGCATACCCTCAAATGAGGGGATTGTCTTCTGATGCATTAAAGGTATTTTGAATGAGATTTCTGTTCAGTTTGGTACTTCTGCATAGTTTTCTTGAGCATATTAGTTAGCTGTATCTGAAAGGGACAAGATAACTAGCTTTTAAGGTCATCTTGACACAACTAGAAGTTATATTGTCCTCTTGCTGACCTTAAGCACACTTGGTCAGGCATGCCTTTTGGAAATAAGTAAAATGAGGTTTGTAGTTTTCCTTATTCTATGAACCATCATGTTCAGTTATGGTCCATTTATATTTGAACATTCGGAGAATTTTAAAATGGGAGCTCATTTGTTAAAATTGTTTAACACAATGAGTCTGAATGTATAATTCTATGCTCCCAGCCTTATATCTTGAATATCTTACAGCTGCAAAGTTAATGTTCTTGCTTCTGTGTAGTTTATGAGCAAGCCACGTGTCACCTGTTTGTGGCCCACATGGTTAAGCACAATAAATCAAGTGAGGTGTCAAAAAATTTTTTTAACAACAAATGGTCATGCAGTATATGTTGATATATGTTGTGGGAGGTGGAGAGCCCCCATGCGGGTGGAGAAGCCTTAGGGGTGGTGGTTGGGGAGGCCCCAATGGGGATTGGGAGCACTTTGGGGAGGTCCTGCTCGGGTGGGGACGGGGAGCACTCATGGGGGTGGGGAGGCCACACGGGGGTGGTGGGGAGCACCCACGGGTGGGGCAGGTGCACACATGGTGTTGCCAGTGCACCTCAAGCAGTGCGCCTGCACATGCACCCATGTGACTTTGCAGGTGACATCACATGGGTGTGTGGGCACTCATGGTGCCTGGCCACATGACTCCTCCTCCTCCTTGGGCACTCGGTCTTTAAAAGGTTTACCGTCACTGTTCTAGAAGATGGGTTTCTGCACAATCTTATCTCTTGAGTTTTCAAGACTCTCATCTTAAATTACGCTTATAAAAAGTAGGTATAATCTCTGACCCTAAAATCATTTTGTCACAAGAAGGATTGGGTTCTGTTGCATTTTACACATTTTTCATCACTTTGATTGAATGGAAAATAATAATAATAATAAAGCTTTAAGTGTTTGGTTCTGATAAATTCTTTTTCTTTTGTTTATGGGGTTAATCATTCCTGGAAGCTCAGGTTCCAGATCTATTTGTTTCTACAAACATTCTTTTTAAAGTGATGTATTAAGGAGGATGGAGAAATAAAAAGGAGCCGAGCTAGAGAAGTCATACCTGTTCACAACTTCAGACTACCTAGTATCAGAAAGATAGAACTCCAGGTACAACCTGTCCTTCAAAAGCTAGTAACAAGCAAGAAAGAAACCGTTTGCCTTGGCTGTGTAGTACTGAAAATTTTTAATCCAATAAATCTACTTCGGTAACAGATCTGTTACCGAAGTTGATTTATTGGATTAAAAATTTTCAGTACTACACAGCCAAGGCAAACGGTTTCTTTCTTGCTTGTTACTCCACGTTTGGTCCCTCTTCAAAAGCAAGTGACAACTCTTTTACTATACAGTCAGGGGAGTCCCACACTTTAGTGGGTGACCCTGATAGTCAAAAGGAGACAAGGGGACTACCCAGAGCATTGAAGCCACAGACAAAAACCATGAATCGTAACAATGTGTTACAGCCATGTGAATGTATCACCATACATAATACTAATAAATAGTTAATTATAAAACAAATTGTCACGAAAATACAACAAAGTAATAAAACTTACTAACCTAAGTATAGTGAAGTAAGGTTCTTTCTTCACTAAGCCAGTATCCAGAACCCTGTACAGAACAATCAGAAGCAATAGATTAGGGGTTCCCAACCTATGGCCCATGGGCTGGACCCAGTCTGCGGCACCATTCTATGTGGCCCGCCACCACCTCTGGTGCACCCGGAAGTGGACACATTTACATCAGCCATAAAATGTTCCCTCACGTGTACAAACATGCCCACACCTGTCGTAAACATAGAAGTGGGTGTGTTTACATTAGCTGTAAATGAGCCCCCTTCTGGGGGGCATGATCTGGTTTGCTCAGCTGTCTTGGGTGGGCATGGTCAGGCCCGTGGCATGAAAAGGTTGGGAACCCCTTGCAATAGAAGGTGAAAAACAATGGAGGATTCCAGAGCTCGTGTTTTATGTCCCAGATTCTCAGGAAATGAAAGACAGATTTAAATTAACTAGTCATGATTTAAATAGCCTCTGGTTTTCTAGCGTACCCTAAAAGCAAGATCTAGTTGGTTCTCGTGAGAGTGCAACTGGAGCCTGTTGGACTAATTATAATTGGAAACTCAGCTCTGGCTTTGGGTGTCTGAACTTCTTGAGGAACAGGTGTCCATAGTTAGCCAAATTCTGTTTTTCTTCGGGAGACCTTAGAGACACAGACTTGGCATGAAAGAAGAATTGAATTTCATTACAAGAGGAAGTTGTATTGATTGTTTGACCCAGTTATCTCTCAAAGTGGTATTCCCCCCAGGCTCATATTCAGTACCTCAGTAAGAATTATGACAACCCTGCCAGATCAGTTAAGGCCAAGCATGTAGTGTGCATTTAACAGATGCATATAATAACTTTATTAAACAGTCAGGGAAGTTGTGCTTGTTAAGAATTTTTCTTTGCAGCTGTTCAAGCAGAGACAAAATACTGTATTTGCTGGCGTATAAGACCCACTTTTTTCTCCTTAAAAGACACTGGAAAAATGAAGTGTGCCTTGTACAGTAATACCTCATACAAAGTCCGCTTCATACAACATCGGATTCATACAACATCGCCTAATTCCTTGAAAAAAGTTGCCTCATACAAAGCCGTGCAACTTTGTATGAGGCATTGGGGTTTTCCCAGGTTGCACTGTGCCTGGGCAGTATAAAAGGCAAGATACATGCATGCATTGCTCTTGTGGGTTTTGCATGAGGCGAAGAGTGTTTAGGAGTGGTTTTGAGCATGATTTTGGATTTTTTGGATTTTTTTCGTCAGAATTTTTAGAAGCATTCCTGGGATTTTTGCAGCATTCTTCAGGTCCTTGGACAATCAGGGTTGTTTGACATTTTGCAATGTTTTTAGCCTTTAGACAATGATTTCTTAAAGTTCTGTCAGTTTCCTGTCTGTTTCCTTGACTTTGCCCTGAAGTCTGTGCTGTTATAGTACAATGTGTCTCTATGGAAATGACGTTGTATGAGGCATCGCGGCAAGGATTTGGATGTTGTATGAGCCATCGCAGGTAGGATTTTGCATGTCTCATACAAAGTCCAAATCCGTATAAAGTCCAAACTTGTGGAACCAAGTTTGGACGTTGTATGCGGTATCACTGTACTGTATATAGTGGCCTATAGTGAGCTATTTTGGTAATAATGGGGTGAGTCTTATATTCCAGTGTGTCTTGTACAGTAAGGCAAATATAGTTTGGCAAATACAGTATGTGAGTTAAATGTATGCAGTGGATAAAAATGATGAACTAGGTCTAGGACCTAGAAGGTCAAGTTCTGCTAAGCCACAGATAAATGCCTTAGTAAAACTTACTATCTCTCATACTTAGAAAACATGTTAAGTGTCTCCATATGTTAGCTGCAACTTGATGATACAGTATCTAACAACAATACCTGTAGTCTTCCATTTGTTGTTCAAATACAAGTCCCATAATCCCTCACTGTTGGCTGTGCTGGCTATGGCTGATGAGAATTGCAGTCCATTGTCATTTGAGGGTCCAGATTTTATCCACACATTTGGAGTGGTCTTCCTATCTTAAATCTGAAATAGAACATTTGATTCCTGACCTTGAGAGGTTTATCAAGAAAGTACATAATAAGATGTCTGGCTGCATAATCCTAACTGAAACAAAGCTGTTGTACATATTGTTCCGCTGTTCCCCACCCAACATTTCTTACATTTCCACTCCTCACTTGGGTGCCTAGTTTCAACTTTTAGGTTATATGATCCGCTAAAAAGGCATTTAGCTGATGGAGCAATGTACATAGTATTGATGGAGAGCCAGTGTGGTGTACTAGGATTCAGGAAGCCTGGGGTCAGATCCCCTCTTAGTCATGGGAGCTTACTGGGAATGGTGATAGTGAAATCATTCCTTAATATCTCGCATACCTAGAAAACCCTAGTAGGATCACTGCAGCTGATGCAACTTGATGGTACATGCCAATGTAAATGACTTGGAATTTAAAAAATCAGCAATATCTTTACCCAAAATCTGCAATAGAGTAACATCATTATTAGGCTAAGCCAGTAGTTCCCAACATTTTTTGGCCATGCCCCACCTAGGCATCTCTAAATGCCTCCCCCAGACATATGGGTACATCTTATTTGTAGCATACACCGTGACATAACTTTCCTTTTCAGGAATGGAGCTTCTTACTTGGAAAGATTCTTATTAACAAACCACATGGTTCTTCTTACATAAGGACTACCCCATTACCTCTCTTAGAAGCATTGGATTGGACTCATTTTCTTGGATCTAATGGTAGGCCAGTTCAGAATGACTTTGAGCTTGGCTTGCATGGAGCAGTTACTTTCTTTTCTTATCTTATAGATAACTCTGTGAGGGCAAATTGTCAGTTACTTGCCTTGGCTGTTAGTCCACATTCTGAACGTGTTGAGGGATACTCTCTGTGTCCAGTTAATACAGAGTCCACCAGTCTTTGGAAGCTGACAGGAGCACCTATATAGGAAACGAAGGGTATTCTGTGTTACTGGTTTTTGTAAGGGATACATGTCAGTATTTTTCATAAAGTTCAAGGTAGGTAGGTAGGTAGGTATTGAACATGCTCCAAAGTCTCCAAGCAGTTTGCCACGAATGTCACTGGATAGCATTCTGGCATATCAGGTCATTTTAGTTACCTATTATCATTGCAGAAACAGGTTTCACCTCATGGTCTAGACCAGAGTTTCCCAAGCTTTGGTTTTTGGACTTCGATTCCCAGAAGCCTAAGTCAATTCCCCAAAGCACTGATCAGCCAATGTACAGACTTAGGCTTCTGGGAATTGAAGTCCACAAGTGGGTCCTGGGCTCCATGTTGGGAAACACTGGTCTAGACCAGGAGTTCTCATCCTTTTTAAACCGGGTCCTGGGTCATGCTCTTTCAGACAGTTTTGGGGGCCAGATGGCCAATTTGCCCTTCCTCCACCACATGGCACTTCCTGGTGTGGTGGAGGCAGTGGGGGGCACCGTGGGCTGCATCCGGCCCACGGGTCACAGGTTGAGAATCCTGGTCTCGACAGTAACACCCCTGGGTAAGCCCCTGTGGCCTGAGAAGGCTGGATTATTCCTGCCTCAACCATATCTTGTATTTTTTCTCAACCACCACTTTGCTCTACGAGTAAACCCCTATAGGGTGTCACTTCAACAATTTGGACATCATTGCATTAACAGAATGGTCTAGTTTTACCTGGCGCAGGTAAGAATATCTTGTTGAAGTGAGAAATCTTTGTAGAGAATTGCTACTGTAGGTTAGAATTAAGCATCGGTAAAAGTTTCATATCCTACAACCCTCTGCTACTGGATTTCCCTCTCTAAGCAAACTATCCAATCCATGTCATTAGTCTTGGATCAAAACCTGGAATATATGGCATACATGGAAATATAAGGACTTTAAAGAATTTTTCTGGAATGCATGGCTCTAGTCCATGAAAGTTTAAGATAAAAACAACAACCAACCAACAAAAAAACGCTTTCAGTCTTTAAGAGGTCACAGGGTTTGTTGTGGGATTTTTATTTATTTATTTATGCTAGCACAGCTGCCCCACATGGAAACTGAAAGGAATGGCTAGCTTGCTGAAGAGTTTAAAAAGTGAATAATTTGTTCTGTTGTGTGCTATCAAGTTGGAACCAATTTATAACAATCCTAATAGGGATTTCAAACAAGTGAGATATTTAAGGTCATGGTTTTATGAATGGGTTTTCACATCCCCAGTGAGCTTCCATTGCCAAGCAGGAATTTGAATGAAGGCTCCCGAATCCTCATCCATCACTCTGTCCAATACACCACGTTGGATATTCCAGTTTGCTTCTAGCACCTGTTTTTCATCCCTTGTGAAAGTGACAGGACTTAGTCAACAACTTTCTGATAAAAACAATAGAGTTTAGCAGCCTTGGTAATCTTTTGACAGCTGTAGGGTCAGCTCAGCTTGGATTTAATTTTACATCCAATCCAGCATGGATTTAAGTGCACTAAGAGATGTCTGGCACTGAGGTGTAAAATAAAAACACAACATACTGTGACAATAATTGTCCTAATGATGTTCTTCTTGGCCATCCTGACAGGCAGCCTATCTGTAGCAATTGGCTTGGCCTGAGAAGTCGCTTGCCTTTCTTTCTGTGTTCAGTCAAGACACTTGACCTTTTTTGAAAATGCTGAATTTGTTGGAAGTAAATTGGGGTCAAGAGAACCCAGTGTTTCATTTCCCAAATCCTCAACTATATGCAGCTAAACTATGGATTTATTGTTTCAAGTCACCCCAGTTCTTCCTTTTAAACTGCAGCTCTTTTCAGAGTATAAAATTACCCTGTCACTGCTGAGGTGTACATATGATAGCATCTCCATAGTGAAAGACACTTTAATGGGAACAAAATTCCATTCTTTCTGACACTTTTAAGGGAGGATTTCTGGCTTCTTAGAGAAGCACAAGCCTGCAGCATAATCAGATTTTTTTTAAAAAAATCCTATCACCCAGCATGGGTTTCAGTTAGTTTGTCCTTCAGGGACATTTTACATTGGCAATTATCAGCTACATGACTATTTTTTCATGGGAATGCATATCAAGATTGGAGGGAAAACATATGCAATCTTAATCAACAATATTTCAGATTTCAAATAAAATTATTGGGGAAGGCAAAATTGAAAGAGGTATGCCATTTTTGTTTATCAAAAGAAACTATGGGTTAAAAGCAGTGCTGAAACTATGAGGTTTTTCCTAATTATTGCTCTTTAGATTCTTGAGGCTTATTGATTCTGTGCTATCAGTCTTTGAATATCTGTCATATTTGATGATGAAATAATTTCTAGAATTTCATTAGTCTTTGAGATACATCACAAAGCTTCTTTGACATTCACCTGGAGCTTTATTTAGCTGTTATCATTTAAATCACAATGACGGAACTATATAATAGCAAACCAATTAATCTTGTATTTTCCAGACCAATGGGCACATATCTGCTAATGGAGATGTGTATCAGGAGCGGCTTGCACGTTTGGAAAATGACAAGGAATCTCTTGTTCTGCAAGTAAGCTTCCTTCCAAGTTCATTTTGTGTTTTGGTAAATCATTAACACTTTGGCTGTTGATCTGCAATTATATAACTGCCTTTGATATCTGAACCTACTCAATAGTTGTATTACCACACTCCTTTAATAGCTCCTAGCATGTAGCATTCATTGGCTGAGGAGTAGAAGAGGATGCTAAATGCAAGAAGTAGGGCATTTTTCTATTTCAGATAGACATTTCTCAGTGGAGAATTGAGGGTATGGAAATGTGTCTACCCAGGAGCTCCTGATGGTGGATGATGGTCTGTGATTTCTGACAGATCTCACCATTTGTTAGGGAAACTCTCATCAGGTAATGTTACTGGTGTAATTTAACCATCAGACCTATGGAGCTTAACCAGTGCTGTGGGCTGATGGGAGTCATAATACAAAAACATATGGAGGGGTAATGCTTGCATTTGCTGTGCTATCCTTCTTTCTGGGTATAGGAGTGAAATTTGGGATCTGGGCACTAATGGAGAGCCATTCGTATCCTGGATTTCCTGCTGGAAAAGATGTGATCAAAGTCTGACTCCCAGACAAATCAAAAGGCTTGAAAACTCCATCTAGCACTTTGGCCAGGAAATGGATGACCTAGTTCAGACTGGATGCCTTATGACCCTTTGCTGTGATCCACTGGTGCACTTTGGATGTGTTATACTTGGGGGAAATGTACTTAACTACAGTCTAATGCAGTGTTTTGCAGCGTGGGGCATATGCCCCTCAGGAGGATTTCAATTCCCAAAGCCTAAGTCAGTACATTGGCTGATCAGTGCTTTGGGGAATTGATTTAGGCTTCTGGGAATTGAGGTTCAAAAACCAAAGGTTGAGAAACACTGGGCTAAGATCTGACAAAGGATTTTTTTCCTACTAAGGGATGTTTTATGTACGACAAGGAACATTTATGAATATTCTATTGTACACTGATTCTGTGCCATGCCAGTGGATCTGTTTTGTCAGTGGTAGTTGTAGGCTTTCCCTGATAAAATTTGCTGGTGGTTGAAGTACTGTGAAATATAAATAAGTATAATAGATCTTTAATAACCCCAGATGAAATTCAGTAGCTAAAAATGAAATACTTAGCACTCATATATATCTCATTTTTGTACAGGTGAGTGTTCTCACTGATCAGGTGGATGCTCAAGGAGAAAAGATCAGGGATTTGGAGCTCTGCCTAGAAGAAAATAGGGAAAAGCTGAATGCTACAGAAGAAATGCTACAGCAGGTACAAGTAGATGGATAGATAGATAAACTGCAGTGTGCGTAACATGTGCCTGTGCAGACAAACTAGTTGTCATTTGAAACAAATCAAGTTGTGTAAAACGGTGTTGTGTGAAATGGTGCCTATCTTGAGGTGCAGTGTAGTTTCTAACACAGGGTTTCCAAACCTTTTTTATACTGTGGGCTTGCTCACGCCACCCGGACAGCTAAACGGGCCAGCCCACATCCCCGGAAACAGAAGTAAATGCGCCCGCCTCTGCGTTCACAACAGCCACAGGTTCATTTGCAGCTGATGTAACCACGTTTATACATGTGCCGGCACATTTTATGGCTGTTGTAAATGTGCCTGCTTCCACTTCCGAGGGCGGGGGTGGGGGCGGCAGGCCACATGAAATGGCAATGTGGGCCAGGCAGGCCATAGGTTGGGAACCCCTGTTATAACACATTAATTGTGTCCTGAAAATAGAACACTTTATATTTGGCTACTGTATCGGTAAACTAAAAAGCTAACCTTCACTCTTGGAAATGTCTTCCGCATAGTCAATGTAATTTATAAATTTCATTTAAGGAAGTATTTTTTGTTTGATCCTGGTTTATTTGTATCTGTTTAACTACATTTGCTGTGCTGTTAAAATAAACTCATAGACCCCCATCAATAATTCTCTTTCTTTAAAAAAATCAGGAGCTTTTAAGCAGAACATCCCTTGAAACTCAAAAGCTGGACCTTATGGCAGAAGTGTCCAACTTGAAGATCAAGCTAACTGCAGTGGAAAAGGACAGGCTGGACTATGAAGACAGGTTCAGAGACACTGAGGTAGGTTAAAATAGACTAGCCATGATGGAAGCTTTTAGGTGCTGTTAACATTCATAGTGTTTCCTATATAAGACCTGGAGAATGATATTTTCCTATTTAAAAAATGTCATTGACAAAACTTCTGTAAGTAGACGCATTTATTCAGATTTCGCTGAGTTGTGGAGTGGGAAACCTTTGGCTTTTTATATGCAGTACGTAGGACATGACTTCTCAGAAGTTGCTGTTAGTATGGCCAATTGTAAAGGTAATAGGTGTTGTAGACCAAACAGTCTAGAGGGCCAAAGGTTTTGAACCCTGACTGTGTTGTAATAAATACAATCACAAAAGAACAATGGCAGGGCGGGAAGTGCACATAGGGAGAAAAACCACTCAAAAAGTAAATAAAAAGAGGACACTGGGCAAGGTGTACAGTGAGCACCAAATTTTAATCAAAAACAGTCCGAACTTCCTCAGATAGCGTAGGCAAGTAGAAAATTCCTGTAGGCAATCCTTAAAGCAACCACTTGTGAAAACACTGGTAATGTCTTAAAGAAAAAGAACAATCAAACTGAGGAGGTAAACCGGACTTGCACAAAATATAACTAGTTCATGTATACAAAATTATTCATCAATCTGAAGATAAGTACATCAAAAGGTAAAATATGTAGAATGTGACTCCAATAGGTTCTAAGTAATACTATAAATCCCAGTACACGGACATTCCAAAAAGCAACTTCTTGATATCCTTCCGGTAAATTGATATTTAGGGAATCTTCATCAGAGGACGAGTATATCTGTAATTACCAACATACATATAAGAGTAACAGCCCAGATAAATACAACATGAAATGAACAACTAAACACATCAGAGGTATCATAGCTTACCAATAGTATTAGAAAACGTGTTCTATAGCCTCCAAATGCAAACTCATACTGGGCTAGAATGTTAGAGTAATTACGCAAATGTGAAGAATTTATAAAGTAGTTATAATTGAGAGCACCTGTCGCAGAAAAAGAATGAGATCTAAAAGGTTACTGTAAAAGTAAGCTGGAGAGAAGTCAAGGGCAATTTATAAAAAGGAAGAGAAATCCAGCTCTGTTTAACCCATGTGGAACTAGCGTGGAGAACTGATAAATGAAGAAAGCCTCTCTCCTGAGAAGAGTTAATTCAACATTCGTGATCGGGTAAGGTCGAGGTTTGTAAGTTTCCAAAACCACTGCACGCATGTCCGTGCATGAATGTCCCTTCTCCAGAAAGTGTTGGACCATATGAGCTTGTGGATTCACGTGTCTAATGCGAGAATGGTGCTCGCCCACCCTAACTTTTAAAGGACGAGTCGACATACCAATATAAGCTTTTTTGCAAGAACAAAGGATCAAATAAATACAATTGGAGGTGTTGCAATTGCTAAATTCTGTTAGTTCTAGGGTAAAGTTGCTACCTGGGATCGAAACTCGTTCTGTTACCCACATGTTCTCGCAAAATTTACAATGTCCACATCTATGGTGACCTCTAGGTAAAGATTGAGATTTGTCACGTTGAGTTAATGTATCCATTCTAACATCATTACCGGATACATTAACTCAACGTGCAAGAACATGTGGGTAACAGACCGAGTTTCGATCCCAGGTAGCAACTTTATCCTAGAACTAACAGAATTTAGCAATTGCAACACTAATTAATTAATATTTGGCTCATTAATCATTTAAAAAACACTATAAGAACATTGAGAAAGTGTTTCTAATTGCTTTATTTGTCTATAAATTTTCATTTTCATTTTATTTTTTTGTTCTCCCTTGATTTTTTCCCCTAACAGAGTTTGATGCGGGAAATAAATGAATTGCGCTTAAGAGTGGGAGAAATGGACAGTGAGAGAGCTCAGTATGAAAAAAAGCTTAAATCAACCAAAGTAAGTAATGGTCAGGAACAAAAAGAAAGGCTGTATATGAACTCCAAAGTGTTTTACTACAATTAAAGTTTTCAAACTCAGGCTCATAAGAGTTCTCATTTTTAATATAGGAAAGGCTGCTTTACCTGTCACTTTGCCTCTATGTTTTAAAGGTGGATATTTTGCTTAATAAATAAATCTTTCTTGCTTTCCCTGTTTAAACTTTGCTTTCCTACATTTCTGCATAGGTCTGCAAAGTTTTTAAAATATTTTCTTGACAGTTCCTGTGCAATGCCATGTGCATTCCTCCGTATGCAGGTACTTTTCTATCCAAATTCTTTTGCCTAATATACATGTTTCAGAATAGTTTTTAATTGGCAGAACTGCATTGCAAAATTTAGGAAAGTGTTAATATAATTGTTTGGGAGTCTGCATATGGATTCTGGAATCGTTAGCTAGGAAAGTGCACATGAAAGAAAGAGTCCGGTTGTCTCCCTGTCATTATGTACACAGCTACACCATCCAGTGGCAGCCTGCAAACCTTGACCATGGAGTTGTGTGTGGCAATTCATGTGTATGTATCTAGTGATGCATCTAGGTCAGAGGTGGCCAACCATGGTGCCCCAGGTGTTCTTGGACTTCAGTTCCCAGAAGCCCAAGTCAGTACACCTGCTGATAGAGGCTTCTGGGAATTGAAGTCTAAGAACACCTGGGGTACCAAGGTTGGCCACCCTGTAACCTAGGTAGACAGTGGCATTGTCACAATGAAAGTGTTTGTGATAGCTCTTTGAAACATTGTGGTTAAGAGTTTGGGGAGGAAGCACTAGTGAGGCCAAGTTATACAATTTCCATAGCGATGCCTGTTTATCTGATTGCATGGAGACCTCATAAGATTAAAGAAAAGGGTAAGGTACACACTAAATAAAACTTAATATCTTGTTTCGTAAAAGTATATTGTCAGATGCTAGAATTTTTTAGAAGAGGGAAATACAGCAGCCTTCTTTGTGAGGGCTAATCGTTGTGTCACCTTGTTGCAGTCCAATTTTACCATATTCTTGTAATTCATGTAACAGGGAGACTATGTTGGAAAGTTTATGATTTCTCCACACCAGGGTGCCCTTGCTATCAGCACGTGGTTCACTTGAGAACTGACCTTTACTTTGAACTTCTAAGTTTGCTTACTTGGAGAATGATTTCGTGAAGTTCCCTTTTGCTTGCTTTGACATAAATACCTTTCGCTCAAAGCCAACCCTCAGTCTGAAAGTAGTAGCTTTTAGCCTTGTCTCTTCTCTACTTTACTTTCACTCCTCTGTCTCTGTTACCAGTCTTTAATGGCCAAACTTTCTAGCATGAAAATCAAAGTGGGCCAGATGCAGTATGAAAAACAGCGGATGGAACAAAAGTGCCAAATGTTAAAGGTGTAGTAGATTGGTGGGGTCTGGTGTTGAGTTGTTTGTGACCCTGTCTCTCATCTTGTTTGTCTGTTTCTTTTTAAAAGCATTTCAAGTGATACCTTGCATGCGTGGAGTTCTTTCTTGCTCACTGAAATGAAATGTTAGGTGTTTAGACTGTACTGCTTATCTTTTGAACAAGAACTTATGTGGGGATATATTGGTCTGTTGTGGCACAGAGTGATCTCCTAGCACAGGGATTCTCAACCTAAGGCCCATGGGCCAGTTCTGGCCCATGGCACCATTTCATGTGCACCCCCACTCCTCCAAGGACATTTGAGAAACAAAATGGCCACCCCTTTGAAGCTGTTGGGACAAAATGGTGCAGTCAGACAGAGCAAAATGGCTTTCTGGCCCTTCAAACTGACTGAGAGAGTGTTACCTGGTCACCGGCTTGAAAAGGTTGGGAACCCCTGTTCTAGCCTAACAGATTCAGTTCAGTGATGTTTATTTGTTGGATAGAAGATACATGGCCGTATCCACATTAAACACATGAAAACAAAGATTTAATAATTTCCTTGTTTCCTGGGAACTCTTGGAATTGTAGCTCTTTGAAATTTCTTTCTTTCTTTCTTTTTTTGTGCTCTTTTGCTGAACTACTGTTTCCACAATGCTTCTGAGCACTAGACTGGTAGATAACTGATATAAGGCATTAATGTAGATAAGGGTAGGAGGATATATAGTCATACTGTACTAGCCTTTCCTCATACCTCACTAATCTAAGAATATAACTAGAAGCAGATGTCACATAAGGGGAGATATAAGAAGGTTTGGGTAACAGGAGAAAGCATCAGTTTGTCCAAATGATGGAACATGATCCTTATGATAGATCCTTATGATCCATTTGTTGTCTAAAGTAACTGTTCACCTGTGCATAGTTTCAGTTTGCATTTACAGTGCACATGTGTAACTCACCCTGAATTTAATGGATGTTCATTTGATGTTATTAATTAAATAAAGCTCAGATATGGGGATCAGATGGCCAGATGTTCCTGGAGAATAGCTCCTTGTATCTCTTACCTTTGACTATGCTGGCTGGAAATGATGGAGACTGCAGTCATCAATATGTGCAGTCTTACATCGGACACCCTATTCTGTCATCCTTTCAAGAAACTTGCCCCAAAAGGGGCTGTTAGTGCCTAGCTGACAATTCTTATCTTTTAAATACTAAGAGAGCTTCTTAAGAAGGGACCAGACAGCTGCCTCTTTCAATGTGTTTGGTATCTATATCTTCTCACAAGGAAGCAATAACCATATACTGGGCCTATCAAACTAGTCTTCTTTAGTTTACCATTAAAGGTTAAGATGGGTAGGAGTAAAGAAATAAAGGATGTTGGCTAGACTATTCCAAGTGTATTGTCCACATCCTTAGGCTACAATAACTGAACCATATTTGCATATATACAAAGGTTGTGCCAATAAATAGTCTCAACTTCATTAGTAAATCTCTCAAATGTTCTGTTGCTCAGGTAGGTAATTGAATGTATATGCTTGAATCAGAGGCAGAATAAACCCTTGATGTTCATAGTGGAGTGCTCATCTTTCGAGGTGACTCCGTTTTGAAAAGTTTACTAAATGGAGTTTACAGCAAACTGTCCTTTACCATGAATGAAAAAATGGATTTCCATCATTGAGGAAATAACATAATACCTGTACAGAGTTCGTAGATGGGGTAGAAAGTCCCACTCTCACAGATTCAGTCCTATTTCCACTTTTGGACAGAAATATTAATGTTCAGTTTGCTTGCATTTCAGTCAGCATAAGTTAACTCAGTTAACTTACGTGAGCTAACACAGTTAACACATACATTTCGTATGTATTTAACTGTGTTAGCTCACTTTTGCATCTGTGTTCTTACAGGCTGCCTGCCTGCCTCTTGATACTACATGCTGATATGACCACTATTCTTTCTTTCATTACCAGCTATGATTGTGGATTAAAATATTTATGACCTGAACAATACATACT
Source organism: Bradypodion ventrale (assembly GCA_035047345.1). Lineage (NCBI taxonomy): Eukaryota > Metazoa > Chordata > Lepidosauria > Squamata > Chamaeleonidae > Bradypodion > Bradypodion ventrale. The sequence goes on along the minus strand of JAWDJE010000005.1, from coordinate 161,886,626 downwards.
ATATATACTCAATAAATAATCATTCATAGAACATGTCACATTCATGGATATTATTCCTATTTCACCCATTCCACACTATTCCACACTATTCACACACATTTGTTATTTCAGTGCTGTGTTAATTAGATTTTGTGCAGTGAGCATGCTTAGTAGTTTGATGATTACCTCATTAAAGTTGCAGTGGTCATCACAATTAATTGGGAGTAAGCCCCATTGAGAGCAATGGATCTTGCTTATGAGTATTACATGCATAGACTTCTGCTGTAAATATTGTTGCCTTAATGTTTGTAAAAGATTCTCATGCATGATTTGGAGGCAAATAATATTTTATTGTCACTTCAGAAATTTGGGTCAAAATGCTGTACATTTAAATTAGAGATGAGATTGCCCAGGATAGTAATGGCAAACCTTTTAGAGACTGAGTGCCCAAACTGTAACCCAAAACCCACTTGTTTATCACAAAGTGCCAACACGGCAATAGGGGAGGGAGGAAACTCTCCCATTGGGCTGCTAAGCAGAGGGGCGGGGCAAACTCTGTGCTCGGGGAGGGAGGAAGCGCTCCCATTGGGCTGTTGAGCAGAGGGGTGGGTAAACTATGATGGGGAAGGGAGGAAGTGCTCCCATTGGGCTGCTGGGCAAAGGGGTGCGACAAACTCTTTGCTGGGGCTACCACATGGGTGCCCACATGTGTGCCATAGGTTCGCCACCACTTGCCTAGGAAGCAGACTACTCCAAAGTTTGTAGTACTTTCCCAAAAGAGAACACCATTGGAAAAGCTTGTCAGGATTTAGCAATAAAATGGAAACCTGGAGGTCATCTCTAACTTAAATGGCAGTTTTTAAGATTGTCCTTGTAAAACATAAAGTTAGCTTCTAAATGGGTGTACTTATGTTCTGTTTTCCACAGGAAGAATTAGCATCTTTAAAAGATAAATTAGAACAGAAGGAAGCAGAGATAAAACGATTGCAGGAGAAATTGGTTCACCAGTTGAAAGGAGAAGGCATTGACATAAATGACAAAGGTAAGGTAAATGGGGAGAAATCATTTGGTCCCCAAAAATCATGGCTTATTCTCATTTTGTCTGTAGTTCATGACTTCTTTCTTTTCTACACAGAGCCCTGATTAACCTACAGGCATAGGCTTGTGTCAGAAAATATTGTCTAAAGAAAACTGTCAAACTATGACTCTTGAATCTTCATATCTCTCTCCTAAACAGAAAAAGTAACGTGTGAATTGGGTTATCCATTTGTTGTTTGTACATGGTGTTTCCCTGGCCCACCTGGTTTAAAATAGGTTACCTTGTTCTGCCAACGTGCATACAGATGGATGAGGAATTTTATATGATAAAGCCCAGCTGGCACATCATTGCTTACTTTGTGCAGGGAGAGAGAAAGAGAGAGGTGTACATACCCAAAGCTCAAGTTATGTTAACAATACTTTCCAGAAAGTAATAACAGAACTGGCCTAGGAAATGTTGACTTGCTTATGGAAGATCAAGCTTCCCAGATTCTGGTCAAGTAGTTTTTGATCACAGCATGATTACCTGCTTATTCTGTTGCAAGGACCATATGCAACTGTTTCTCTTTGGACAGTTATATGAACTGAATGTCAGTGTGATCAAATTAGACTTAAACTAAGATCCTCCATTGCTATATAGCCTATTGGGCAGCAAAGGATTTCCCACAGTTTTGGTCTTGGGCAAGTACTATGGCATCTTCTCATGTAATTTTCAGGTCTTTAAATCTGTCATGAAAGTTCTTCGCCATGTATTTTAAGGGCATCCTCATTGTCGTTTGGCATTAGGAGGAGTCCAGCGTATTGCTACCTTAGGGATTCTGTTTTTCTCCTTATGAAGAATATGGTCTGCCACTTGGAGTCTTCTTCATGCAACAATGTTATGTAATTTGCACAAGCCACTTCTTTGAAGCACCTCCTCATTGGTAATATGGTCAAAGTATTGGCTCAAAAAAAATTTACTGCCACACTGTGGGCTTGGTATGGTGGACGTGGCCAGGGGGAAAGCCCTGCGTTGCACTCAAATTAGAAATACTTTATTTCAAAACTTGGATGGGCGCGGCCAGCCAGAATTTCTGCTACCGGTTCTGGCGAATTGAGGTGAACCTGCTGATGCCCACCACTGCTTCCAAGTGAGGCAAAGATGACTGTCAGGATTACTATGGAGGGAAACAAAAAGAGTTTAATTTTCAGCCATACACATGGCAAGGACCAGATCTTATTCAATCTTTGGAAGATAGCTGTTGCAAGGCATGGACATGTGATAAATATCACCACGTCTCCCAAATACTTAGAGTTCTAAAGCAGGCAGGATCAACTTCAGCAAGGATGCAGAGAACTGAAACAATTGAAGTTTTTGAAGACTCAAGTATGGTCGAAGCTTCAAAGCATAATTCATACCTGTCAAGTATCCCGTATTGGCCGGGATTTCCCATATTTGAGTGCTCGTTCCTCCCTTTTCCCGGAGCTGTCCCGTATTTTGAACGGCGGGGAAAGGGGTTCTGCGCATGTGTAAACGGGTTCAGCGCATGCACAAACAGGTTACTGAGCATGCGCAAACGGGTCACTGAGCATGCGTGTGCATGCATGCGCAGTAATTTCCCATATTTGACGGGTATGCATAAATAAGAAAGTGAAACTTTCTGTACTCCCTGAACTTGTTGGTTTGTGTTATTTCTAAAAATAAAATGACAAAGGAAATTGCTGGTTGAACTTTTTAAGAAATGAAGAAGAATGACCAGGAAATTAAAGCAGAATAAAAGCAGAAATGGGAGAAATGCAACATCTATATTGAAATGGAAATGAAGGGAGGAAGGAATAAAAACTGGCAAACTAAAGTTCTTCATAAGTTGGAATGTTCTACCCATAAAAAGAAGTCACCATAAGGAAAGAAGAAGGAAAAGACTGATCAGTGGAACATTAAATTTAAGATAAGTAACTCCAGATAAAGCTAGCTAAGGAAGGAATAGTTAAATAGTAGCACTTAGATGAATTAAATCTTAAATAACTTAAAGGGTTAGAGCAGGGATTCTCAACCTGCGGCCCACACCATTTCATGTGGCTCACCACCACTTCCACCACACCAGGAAGTGCCATGAGGTAGAGGAAGGGCAAAATGGCTGTCTGGCCCCCGAAGCTGTCTGAGGCATGACCTGGCCCCTGGCTTTAAGAGGTTGAGAACTTCTGGGTTAGAGGGTATATTGTAGATATACAAACTAAGATTTGAGCTGGAAAGTTACCTTGAAAGCATTACCAAATACACATTTAGCTATTAGTAGTTAGACCTAAAATTAGATTGAAATTGTGTGCACTAGATTAAAGTATAGGTAAGAGGGGAATGTCATTCATATTGTATGGCAGTGATGGCCAACCTTGGCACTCCAGATGTTCTTAAACTTCAATTCTCAGAAACCCTGATCAGCAGGTTGTTGACTTGAGCTTCTGGGAATTGAAGTCCAAGAACACCTGGAGTGCCAAGGTTGGTCATCACTGGTGTATGGTGTAGTAGGAAAAGAAAACCCTAGTAGTAAAACAATTAAAGAGCTTTGGTGGTATAAAGTAGTAGGGAGAGTAAGAAATAAGAAATTAAGACTGGATGATTGTAGATGTTGTGTGTGGCTGTTGGCAGAGGGTGGATGCGGGGGCCTTGTTGTTTGAGAACAGACAGTTGCTGGGATGTGGCAGACAAAAGGGGGGAATTTTGTATGAGGTGATGGATTTGGGTAGTTATTTATTATTTTGTTTTGAGATTTATGGTTTTCCCCCCCACTGTTGTGATGAGAAAAATTGAGATGAATAGTCACAGTTAACAAAGGATATCAACTTTAAGTGTGAAAAACCTGGGGTGTGGTATAAAAGGAAAAGAGTAGAGATGTTATTGAATAAGAATAAAGCAATATAATCTTCAAATTCTTCAAGCAAAGAGAAGGTACTAACGAAGATAAACCATGGTAGTGATGCTGATCTAATGGACAATATTATTTTGAATCATGATATAAAAGTGTCCCAATTTAATACACACTTTGTATATTTTTTTTTCATATTCAATTTGATTTAATGTTGATAAATGTCAACTAACTGCAAATCCAATGGATTTTCTTACACAGATGAAAATTGTAAAAAGAAGCTCAAAGACAAAAGTAAGGTTTTAGGTGTCTCTTCATAACCATTTACATGTGACACCTTTTCCCAACAGCTTTTTGCATGTATCATTTTAAAACCGTTTTAACTAAAATGTCATTAGACTTCATTATCTCTCCTCAGTTTCAGTGGACATCATACTAAAAAGAGTGAAATGTAACTTTCTATTTTCTGTCCCACAACTTTTTCTTCTAACTAAATAGATATGGATTGCAAATTATTTTTCTATATATTTATATAGTAATGTAATAAATTTGCTTCTCTTTTCATCAAAGTATTTAGATTGAGCTCAATATAAGTTATACATTTTTCTCTCCCAAGAATAATCTCTTTCTTTTATGATAAATTCATCAGTCTTCTTTGTTTATCCCTCATACTGGGGAAAATGCTCAAGTAGTATCCGACTCCAGTTAAGATTACCTTAAGTCTTGCAGGTTTCACTGGGCTTTAGCCATAATTGTATTCGTTGATTTAAATATAATGCCAAGCCATATTTAAATTGTATTGTTCAGTCCCAGAATGTCCCTAGAAGAAGAGAATGGTAAGCCGATTCTGATTACTTTATACTTAGAAAACCTTGAAAAGGATCACCATTAATCAGAATTGGCTTAACAGGACACATTATTGTTGTTGTTGTTGTTGTTGTTGTAGTAGTAGTAGTAGTAGTAGTAAGTTGTCTAGAATGCCAATAAATGACTTAGCACTATGTGAACAAGTTGTGTGCTCACTGCAAAGCAACCCTACCCAAACTCAGGCAAAGTGTATGCTTTGGTCATACCAGTTTGGTACAAATCAGTAAGTTTTGAACTGGCTTCCCAAAATTTGTGTATAAGTGATAATTTATCTTGGTTTAATGTAACTGTAGCATGTGATTCATTACAGAGTTGGCAACAAGGAATAAACGGACATATGAACTTGGCAAAGTGGAAGATGGAATACAGTAAAACCCTGAGTTACAAAAAAAATGGTTCTCTGGCCTATTTCGTAACTTGATTTTTTCGTAACTCGAGGCATGCATTAAAAATTAATTTAAAAAATGGAGAGATTTCCTACCTTCCAGCTGCTGCTGCTTCCTTTGCTTACACTTTGATGGTGCTGGGAGTGATTATTAGTGTACAAAATGGCTCCACCGCCATTTTGGGTGCTAAAAAACTGATTTTTCGACTTACAATTCCCCCCCCCGGTAACCCAGGGTATTTCGTAACTCGGGTTTTTTCCGTAATTCGGGATCCTGGTTTACGAAAAAATCATTCCGCAAGTTGAAAAATTCATATCTCGAGGTGTTCGTAAGTGGATTTTTTACTGTATAATGTTAATAGCAGATTACGGCTTAGTGTTGCATCTGACTAAAGCTGTTGTTGGATTTTAGCACTGAAATGAACATGGATTTCTTCCATAGGTACCTGTGTGTTACAGAGAGAATCAAAAAAATTTAAATTTAATAAATTGAAGCTGACATCTTAGAAAAGTGTAGAATCTAGTATAGAACCGTATAGCTCATTTTGTCAAAAAAGATATGCATTTCTACCTTCTCTTTTTTGCCTAATAACTCTAGTTTGTATGGATATCCACTGTAAATGAGGATAAAGGATGAAACATAGTGTGTACTTATGAAAAGTCCAAGTCTTTTTTTGTATGTGTGTTATAACTACACATTTTAGCATGATATTTCATCACAATAAATTTATACAGTATTGCATCATGAATCATCCATTTCGATAACCATTCTTGGTCATAGCTAAGTGTCATTATGCCATCCATTTCTTTTAACTTTCCTTGCTATCATTTGTCTAATTCTCTTTGCATCTGACTTTGTTTGTATCTGCTAGCACAAAGAAGACTTCTTACACTTTTTCTTGTTGCAAACATTTGTAAAATGTAATAATTTAAGAGATAAATACAGGTCAAATATTGCGCTTAATCTTTATAGACCTATATTATTCTAGTCATTTTAGTGTATTGGAAAGACAATACACTGAGCTACAGTTGGGTAGCTCAGTGATTTAGTTTTCTGGCTGTGAAGTTCAATTCCCTACTCTGCTACCTGGGAGAAAAGCCAACTTGTGTAGCCATAGACAAGCTGCATAGTCCTATGGTACCCCCAGAAGAAGGAAACGATATCAACTATGAACTTATTCTTTAACTGGAAAATTTTGGAAAGGGTTGGCATAATTTGGAATCAACCTAAAAGCACATAATTATTGTAAAGGTTTCTGGTGTTTTAAATTTTGTAACCCATTTTAAACTCCTCAGCAATAAGCCATAGTATATAATATTTATAACATACAGAGTGGTTATGAAATTGAACTGGTTGAGGTTTCATGTTAGCCTTCAAATTGCTGGGGGGCCTTTTAAGCAAGTTGTTATCTGAGCCTCAGATTCTCCCACATTCAGTGTGAGGATGATAATATTAGCCTACGGTTCATAGTTGTAATATTTGTGATTTGCTTAAACATTCCAGTCCACTACAGATCTGCAATGATTATTAATTTTCCATCAGACATTTGCAGGGTAAGTCACATAAAACTTGCCCGAGACACAGAGCTTTGCAAGAAAGAGTAATTATGTTTGACTTACTCTCTTTTATCTAATCTTCAGATTGTTCTGATATACAAAAGGGATTGTCTGTATGATGCTTCTGCTACATGCTAAACTTTAGTGTATGACAAACCTATTTATTTTTCATTTTTATATTTCAATTGACTTTTATGTTCATTGCTGTATTTTAGATATTGAGGTGCAGAAAATGAAGAGAGCTGTGGAGTCTCTAATGGCAGCAAATGAAGAAAAGGTATTAGAGCCACCTTACTTAATTCTGTGGTGCTGGGCCCTTTGGCAGAATGAGTCAATGTGGGAAGGCATAAATTATCAGGTTTAAGTGGGGAAGACAAGTTTAGACACAAAAAATGTAAAAATATATGAATACATTATGCTATAACAACAAGTGTGCCTTTATTTAACTAGGAAATTATTTCAAATTGTTCAAGTTTCTCAGTTTCATGTGTACCTTTTAAAAGTCTATTTGTTACAAATATTTTGGTTAGATTATTACATTCCCTCAAGAAAGGAAAGGTGAGATAGAAAATTTGTGTTAAGTAAGTAAAATGCACACCTCCCTTTTTTTCCCAGGATCGAAAGATTGAAGAATTGAGACAGTCGCTTAACCGGTATAAGAAAGTGCAGGATATGGTGATATTGGCTCAGGTCAAAAAAGGTACAATTATAATGTCACACTGTTACTTTTCTGCCTGCCATGGAATATTCTGAATACATCAACATATTAATTGCTAATTAATATTAGTTAACATGATAGCACGATTTTGTTGTTGTTTACATAGACAAATAATCTAGCTTCAGGTTTAGAGTGATTTACATTTATAAGTGAAAGTCATGGAATTTGTGATGTGGAAAAGGTAGTATATCTTGACAATAGATATTTCTTTGCTTCCTGTTTACATTTCAGAATAAGGACCATAATGTGTACTACTAGGTTTGATTCACATGTTCAGACTGAGATTTTCATTTGCAAGCAGCACAGGTGTTTTACAATAGAGGTTAAGCACTCTTAGGTTCTCTCAGTTTCAGTAGACAACCAAGACATGTTCATCTCTCATTTTTCTGGATCTTGAGATTGACCATATAGTACTCAATATATATCTTGCTGCTATTCCTATTCTTAAATCCCTTGTTTTCATGGCACTTTTAGAGTACTGATTGAAATTGGAGAAATCTAAAGCTTTCAATATTACAAACTCTGCATAAAAATAGCAGTAAGGATTTAGCAGAGTAGAATTAACAAACCCTAATTTGGAAATGAAGAAACAGAATAAGGTACACATGGTATCACACAAATATTTCTGATACAATGGGTTTACATTATATTTTACAAAATAAATGGGGGAAAGGCTGAGATCCTTTTGCAACACTCATTGCATGGAAGTTGTAGGATGGAAAGAGGAAGTTCTCCTTTGTGTTGTTTGTGAATGCACACTTATGGGTTCTGCGCTTGCACGGAAACCATTCTCAGAGATGTAAAGCTAATTGGATGAAAACGTTTGAAGTTAGGACCGCCCATCATCTCCACCTGCCCTCTGCGCCATTTTGCGCTTCTCTTCTCAGTTCTCCTTTTTCCGCTGTAGCAGCAGGAGCCTGTATTGAGAGCTTGTCTAATTTTTTGTTGCTAACCAAATTGTTTGGGAAGCCTTACATTTCAATTTTTTCTGGTCCAGGAAGGGATTTTTTCCTTTCTTGGTCCCCCACAGTCCGTGAGGGTTTCTCCTCTCGTGGCTGGGGAAAAAAAAGAAATCAAATTTTTCTCCGTCTCTCCCGAGGGGAAATTTCCCTCTTGGGCCTTCATCCCGCCTATCCTGCCGTTGGATGGCCTCTACAGTGGCTTTCAAAAAGTGCCCTTCTTATTCAGCCACGATCCCGAGCACAGACAACCACGACAAGTGTCTGATCTGCTTAGGCAAGGACCACCCGGTCCACACGTGTTCTGCCTGCAAAAAGTTCTCCAACATAGTGTTGAAGAATCGAAAGAACCGTCTTCAGGCTTACCTAATGGAGGCCTCCTTAGCTCTGCAAGCCTCTATCCGGTCTCAATCAGCCCCTGTAGCCCAGCTGGTGGCTTCATCCTCTTCTACAACAACCACCAGCCAGCCAAAGAAACCTACCATGACTGAAATCTTCCTTAAGAAGGAGGAGGAGGAGGTGAAGAAGAAAAACAAAAGACACCACTCTTCTCTGCTGCCCATGCCTCGTGCTACTTGACCTTCACCTCTGGCTTCGCCTGCTTCAGCCATTTTCTTAACAGTGATTTTCTCCCAATTGTCGGCTCCGTCATCGCTGAATATTATCTCCCCTGAAAAGCATCCCTCCACATCAGGACACCCCACCGACAATTCCGCCCAGGGTGGCATCACTACTAACAAGTAGGTGGCATGTGGAAGCCCCATCCACCAGGGCTCAGCCTTCCGTTCCAGTGGATATGCTGGCCCCACTTTTCAAGGCAGTGGCGAAAGAAATTACAGATCAGGTCCAAGCCATCATTCCGATGCCATCGGACCTGCCTATGGGTACCATAAAGTGGAGGCCGTACCCTCCAAATGGCGCAGTTTGGAATCGGTGGAGACAAGACCTCTCCCACCGCTACCATCGCCTGTTCTTGGGGAGGATCCGAGCTCAGCCAGGCCTTACTGGTCTGACTCGGACCCTGAGGCCTTCATGCCACCTCCCTCTGTTTCGGAGAGGTCGGACGATTCATCCGTTGAGGAGGAGGAGGAACTACCACAGTTTGACGCCTACAAATCCCCAGATGACCAAATCAGCAGTAAAGACAGGTCCTAGCCGGAAGACCAGTGGACCTTTACAGCTCTTCTAACTCATACTGGCACCACTTTAAACATTAAGGCCGAGAACTCTCCATCACTGCTGCCTCCAGCTGCCTCCGGCCAGGACTTAAAAAGGCTGTTGAGGCAGTGAGACTTTGCCGCCGCCTCCGGCCCTCCTGGCAGGGTGGAGGGACCCCTGCAGCGCCGAACGCCGAGACCACCGCCGGCGTTCCTGGGACCCACCTCCAGCTGCCTCCAGCTGCCTCCGGCCAGGACTTAAAAAGGCCGTTGAGGCAGCGAGACTTTGCCGCCGCCTCCGGCCCTCCTGGCAGGGTGGAGGGACCCCTGCAGCGTCGAACGCCGAGACCACCGCCGGCGTTCCTGGGACCCGCCTCCAGCTGCCTTCAATTGCCTCTGGCCAGGTTTTGAGGGCAGTTGAGGCAGCGAGACTCTGCTGCCATTACTTTTTGTATTGTATTATTGAGTTTTATTGTTATTGTCTACTTTTGTATTTCTGTCCTTGCTCTATGCTATATTGTATTTTGTTTTTGCTACATTGTATTTGCTATTGTATTTTTGCTATATTGTATTTTGTTTGATGTGTTGTTAGCCGCCCTGAGTCGGCATGTGCTGAGACGGGCGGCATATAAATCAAATAAATCAAATCAAATCAAATCAAATCACTCTTCGTGGATGAGGTCTGCAGCCTAGAGGATACGAAAAAAATCCTCCCTGTGCACCTTCCTCTTCTACCCGCGGTGTCCCACGTTGCGAAAGCAGTATGGAAGAAGCCTGTGTCGTCGCACACCATTTTTACCAGGTTGGACGGCATTTATAAATTGCTGGGTGAGGATGGGGAATTTCTCCATACGCATCCAACACTGAATTCGAGAGTGGTGAAGGCATCCCAGCACCACATGGCGGTTAACGGCGTCCCCGTTCCATCATCTAAAGAGGATAAAAAGTTGGATGCATTGGGGAGAAGAGCCTACACCACTGCTTCCCTCTCCCTAAGGGCCGTGAATTATGCTGCAGCCATGGGGTGCTATAATGTGAAACTTTGGGGCAAAGTAGAAGCTTTTCTGGATAAGTCCCCCCCCCCCCCCCGGAACTCCATTCCGAGTTGGAAACTTTATCTAAAGAGTGCATTCACCTAGGTGAGCAACAAATCAGAACCACCTGTCACATTTGTGACTCTGAAGCCAAGGCCATCGTGGTGGCCATTCAGCTTTGCTGCCACTCCTGGCTGAGGTCTGCAGACTTCCAGGAGGGTACGAAGAAGCTTATTGAAGAGCTACCATTATGGACACTCAGGGCTTATTTGCCAATGAAATGGACAATACCCTCAATGAACTCCACAGGGACATCACAACCTCCAAAAAGATTTGTCTATGAATGTTCTCTGCCTACTGGCGTAGAACAAACCCAGCTTTCGGTGACCAGGACTACCAACGCTGCCAGCAGTTCCGGCCACAGGAACCGGCAAGGCAACAATACTACAAGCCCCGCAAGCAATATCATCGCCCCTGTTACCAGGCTCAGAATCAGTCCAACAAATGCACGGATCAGAGACAAAAGCAGAAGGTTTGACTCCGTTCGGGCCGTAGATCCTCCAACACATCACTTACCATACCTACTGCTCCGGAACGTCATCGCCATATGGGACTCCATCACCACCAATCAGTGGGTTCTGCAAATCCTAGGCTTTGGCTACACACTAGAGATCAAGAAATGGCCCACCATTGGTCGCATCCACCCCACGAAACGGTCACTACAACTTCAAGAAGAACTAACATCGCTTCAGAAAGGGGCTATAGAAACCGTCACGTCCTCGGAATCGTGCAACAGTTTCTATTCGTGATATTTCATAGTAGACAAGAAGGATGGCGACCTCAGACCCATCTTGGATCTCTGCCGCCTCAACAGGCACATCCAGATGACGAAGTTCCGCTTGGTGATGCTGCAAACCATTCTCCCCTTTATCAACCAGGGAGATTGGTTTGCGGTGATCGACCTCAAGGATGCATATTTTCATGTCTCCATTCGGCAAGATCATCAGAGGCTCCTTTGATTCCAGATAGGGCAACAAAACTACAAATACACCTGCCTCCCATTCGGCCTATCCACTGCACCGAGGGTCTTCATGAAGTGCATGGCCCCGGTTGCAGCCCATCTTCACACACAGGGCATACAGGTGTTCCCATATATAGACAATTGGTTGATCTGTGCCCCATCAAAGGAAAAAGCACTGAAGGACATACGCTTCATGGTTCAAACCATGGTGGATCTCTGCCTCAGAATAAACTTTACCAAATCCAGTCTCTCCACGGACATGAGAGCCTATGCTCCACCTCAGAGACTTTCACACATCAGAGAGATGGTTCGACTTTTCCGTACACACTACAGGATCAAGGCCAGACTAGCCCAAAGACTCTTAGGTCTTATAGCCTCCACCACCGCAGTGATTCCTTTCGTGAAGCTGAAAACGAGGTCCCTACAGGTGTGGTTTCTCCACCATTTTGATCCACTCTCAGATGGTCCCAGGAAGCCTCTGATGCCAACTCCCGAACTGAGGGACCGGCCTTGAGGGAAAGAAGGAACAGCTGTGCATCGCGGCCGGCTGGCCATAAGAATTCTGATGCTGCTACCAGTCTTTTCCTTCAGCCAGCTCCGGCCTTGAGGAAACAAGGAACAGCTGTGCGGCATGACCGGCCGGCCATAAGATCACTGCTACCACTGACGCTGCCACCGGACTCTTCCCTTGGCCGGCCCCGTCCTTGTGGGAAAGAAGGAACAGCTGTGCGGCATGGCCAGCTATATGACTGCTGACGCCACTGACGCTGCCACCGGACTCTTCCCTTGGCCGACCCTAGCCTTGAGGGAAAGAAGGAACAGCTGTGCGGCGTGGCTGGCTGGCTATAAGAATGTCGCCATTGTCACTGCTGCCAGACTTTTCCCCTTGGGCGTTCAGCCTGAAGGGAAGTTGACAAGTCTGAGTTTTTGCAATGTACCCCCCCCCCCGGGCCCGGTATTGCTTTGAAATGTGTATCGCTCTTTAAATAAGTATTGTTCTTGAATGTTTTTTATATTGTCTTATTGTGAAACTTTGTAACTATAATTTGTGATACTCTGTTTCTTTGTTAGCCGCCCAGAGTCATATTGTGAGTGGGGCAGCATACAAGTCGAAATATAATAATAATAATCATCATCATCCTGAATGAAATGATATAAAAAAAGAAGTTGGCAATAATCCAAATGACAAACAGAAATTTAACAGCAGTTTGTTACCTAGCAGAGATTTCCCTAAAACAGCCATACCTCGGATAATGACCAGTGATTTTTTGCGGGAAATAGCATCGGATAACGCCATTTTAGCGTTATGCGATGCATTGTTTCCTGCACTCACCCGCTGCCACCTCCTCTGTAAGGTTTGGGGGACTCGATCTGCGCTGTTTCCGATGTCCTCCAACCTTCCCAGGCTCTGCTGCAAGGCAAAACACTGGGGGAAAATCCTTCGTCAGCTGCAGGTTTTACCTTGCAGCACCGCCCAGGAAGGTCGGAGGACGTCAGAAACAGCACGGATCGGTTCCCCCGCCTTCCCAGTGGTGGCGAGGCCAAAATGGACGGGAAAAAATCCGTCATGATGGAATTTTTTTCACCCATTATGGGCTCTCTGCAACCCCTGCTGCCTCTGGGGAGGGCAGGAGACCTGATCCACATTATTTACGATGTCCCCCAACCTCCCTGGGTGCTGCTGCAAGGCAAAACCTGCAGACTGAGGAAGGAGTTTCCCCCGTCGTTTTGCCTTGCAGCAGCACCTGGGAAGGTCGACGGACGTCGGAAACAGCGCAGATTGGGTTCCCGATTTTTTTAGCGATAGCTGATGCATGCATTGGATAAGACTAAAAATCGGATAATGACCAAATTTGTAGAAACAAGTTTGTTCGTTATCTGAGGTATTAATGTATCTACTGAAACACTTCTGAGTAAAGATACAGAGTTGGTCTTTTGGGAGTGCAAGTACTGTTTACTAAAATAAGTACAAGAAGTGTGCAATTTTAGGTATCCTTTGTAACTTAGTTCCACTCTTAAAAATTGGTACATGAGGAGTACTATAGTTTAGTTTAGCTGCTAAAGTGTGATCTATGTTTCTTTAAAATTATGTTTTTAAAGTAAAAACTTAGTAGTAAATAGCAGCAGCTGTAAGTTTGAGTACTGTTGTGTTCAACTGACAATATTCATAAAGAAGATGCTTATATACCCCTCCACTTTTTTCCACTCTTAGGCAAGGATGACGAATGTGAGGAGTCTGGAAATTCAGGATCTGTTTCAGTGGCCTTGTCAGATGTGCAGAATCTAAGTGAACTTGAAAAAAGTCCATCTTCTACGCCTGTCATGGGCTCACCAAACCATGAAGAATTTAGGACAAAAACTCCTGAAGACGTAAGTTTTCTGAATGTTTTCTCCCTCCTATCCCTTCAATATTTCCTGAGTATTCCTAATATTCCTAACATTGTCCTTTGTGCTTACTTTCAATTTAGAACAGTTTTTAAACATAAGATTTTATGTTTCTTTTAAACTTTAAATTATGAATGGATTTATTTATTTATGTTGGTTAAAAGAATGATGGTAAAGGAGAAATGGAGAGGATGTTTTTTAAAAGATGCAAAAACAGTCTGTGATGCTGGAAACCTAGGAACCACTGTTTTAATAGCAACTAGCTATGTGCCCGGCTTCGCTCGGATGTGTGTGTGTGGGGTGCTGGTTTGCCTCTCTTGGTGTGGGGTGCCCTCCGCCCTTCCAGCCTCCCCCTTCTCTCCCCCCCACAACTGCCCCCCGGCACACCTGGGTCCCCCCCAGTGTCCCCTGTGCCTCCCGGCCCACGGCAGCTGTCTGTCTCTCTCTTGCATGCACACACACACACTCCTCCCTCTCTCTCTCTCTCTCACACACACACACACTCCTCTTCCTCCTGCCACCCCCTTCTCTCCCTCCTGGGACTCAGACACACACGTGTTCACACACACACACCGACACACACAGACACATACCTCGTCGCTGATGCGGCTGCCTCTCTTGGGGTGAGGTCCGGGAGGCCTGTGTTGGTCCGTTCTTGTGTGCCTTGCAATGCATGGTGGGGCGTGTAGTCCCTGTTGAAGCACCATTTGCAATTATGGCTTTCACAGGGACTACTATTCCCACCATGCATCGCGTGTTTCAGGAGGCCTCCTCCTCCTTCCAGCATGATGTGTGTTCAGGGAGCGTATCTCTCTCCCCCCCTCTCTCTCATACACACACACCCTGCCTCCTTCCCTCCCTCTTGCTCCCCCCCCCCCAATCTCTCTCTCACACACCCTCGGCACTTGAAGTGGGCCTGTCTTCTGTGCCCCCCCCCCCCCGGTCTTTTTTCTCTCATCCCCCATGGGCCCCTTCCTGGGCTTTGAAAAAGAGCCTCGGTGCCAGTGGGTCTTCCTGGAGTCTGCTCCATCACGCGAGCAATGTCCTGTCATGAGCTTGTGCCCCTCCCAGTGCCACTTCCCCTCTTTGAACGCACATGGACCATCACGTGCCAGAGGCACAGAGCAATGGTTCTGTGCGCAGCTATTCCTCACTGGGACCCATGCACATGTGCAGTTGTGTTGTTGTGGTTTGTGGGGCCTGTGCCCCGCCTCTGGGACACCAATGGGGCTCATTTGCCAGCAGAAAGGTGCTTGTGCATGGGCTGTGACGGGGATGGTGTTAGGGGTGCGGGAGGCTGTTCGGGACACAGGATCTGGTTCTTTGCCTTATAGCTATAGATAACACTTATATACAGCCCCATAGCTTTTAGAACAATCTGGATAGTTCACAAGGTAATTAGTATTTTTGCCCCAACATGTTGGGTACTCATTGACCTGAGAAGGTTGAAAAACTAAATCAACCTGGAGCCTGTCAGGATTAAACTCAAAGTAAGCAGTTTTGGTTTCAGTACTGCTGTTTAACCACTGCACCACAAGCCAACAAACATAGGGCAGGAATACAGGAAGCAGTTTAGAGCAGTGTTTCCCAACCTTTGGTTTTTGGACTTCAATTTTCAGAAGCCTAGGTCAATGTACTTGCTTAGGCTTCTGGGAATTGAAGTACCCCTATGGTGTGTGTGCCCCCTGTTGGGAACCACACTGGTTTAGATAAAGACTGCAGTGCTTAGTAAAGGTAAAGGTTTCCTTTGCTTGAAAGCCAGTCGTATCCGACTCTAGGGTTCAGTGCTCATCTCTGTTTCAAAGCCGAAGACCCAGCACAGTGCTTAGTTTGTTGATATTAATGGCTTACAATTTTACTTGGCTGATTGTTTTAAATGTATTTTACCTAATTATCATGCAAGTTGTTATTTTTTAAGAAATCAAAATGCTTCAAGCTGTTGTATGTAAATGTATTGTGCTCCTGCACCCAGCTTAAAACATGTGTCTTGCCTGTCTTCTGATGAGAGTAATGATGCTTTACTTTCTTACAGGATTCAATACAGATCCATACTAGTGTTTTGCAAGTTTCCATCCCTTCTTTTTCACCATCATTTGAATGTTCAGAAGAATCTACTGCCCAGTCTACGATGGAAAATGCTGGTGAAGTCAGGTAAGGATAATTTTGTGAAATAAGAATATTAATGGAGTTGAAAGAAAAGTGGGGATGAGGGAAGAGAAGCAGTTCTAATGTTAAAGAGTCCCAAGAGGTTGTAAGTTGGGCTTTATCTGTACAAACAGCATAGTATTTTGCCATCTTTATGTCTAACAAAAATATGGATTGACTTAAGGTACTGTGGACTGGAGATTGCATCATCAGATGCATTCATGGAGTTAATGTTAAAGATGTAGAAGGCATGTCCTGCCTTTTTGGTCTAGGGCAGTGTTTCCCAAGCTTTGGTTTTTGGACTTCAATGCCCAGAAGTCTAAGTCAATTCTCAAAAGCATTGAAGTCTCCCATGGGGTGTAGGCCTCACGTTGGGAACCACTAGTGTACTGTATAGCTGATCGATCCGGGGAAAGGTTGCCATATGTCAGATCTGACTTGAAACATTGCTGTTGTTGATTTAAAACATTGTATGTTGATACTGTTTTCAGTGAAAAGAGGAAACCTGTAGCTTCCCTAGAGACACGACTAGGTGATACAAAATTGTCAGTACCATGTATTATAAACATACATGTATTTTAAAATAGAAAACCGCTGCCTTGCTACATTATTTCCTTTCATGCTTTTACCATGCTGACTTCTTTGATTTTCTTTGTATTAATCTTCCCTAGCCTTTTTTTTCCTATTGCAGTCTGAAATGTCTTCAAGCAACTTACATAGCACCAGGGATTTACAGAATTCTGTAATATTTTCCCAAATGAATTTTGCTATCTATTGTTCTTAGGCAAGACAGAACTTGGCTGTTATTAATCGGTGCCGTCCACACTTAAACTAATGACGTGGTGAAATGCTTTGCTGAATTGAGGTGTCTTTAAAAATAACATAACCTCTAACCCAATAATTCATCTACACTTTAGATTTTAATATAATACATTTCCTTGTACTCTTAATGGAGCTGAACTAGCAAAGTGAGAAGAACATTTTCCTGATCATGTGGCTATACCTATTGTTAGTTTTGTGGTTACTAAGTACACTTCAGTGGCATTGAGTGGAGACATTCTGGCAGAAGATGGAGAGATAAAATGATAACATCTTAATCTTGATGTTTGCTGACTTTATCCTTGATGCTTGCAGTTGGATGGGAGAGCATCATTTTGCTTTGGCCCATTAATTAGAGGAGTTTGTGATCATGCACACTTGCCTTCTATGTTCACACAGGGTTGGAATGTCAGTAGTATGTTCTTGTGTGTGTAAGGCTCAGTTCCATCTCTGAGTCTGAATGTTTAAGAATCAACATAATGCATTCCTGAGGTACCCCATTTGTGCAGCGAACCAGAGAGAGCTCTTAGGTATCCTTTAAATCAGTCCAGAGTAATATATAATTCCATTAGTCAAAAAATTAGATTCAGGCATAATACTCATCCATAGATGAAGCTTAATATATCTTTCTGCCAGATTTAAGGCTTGGAAGGTTAGTACATAAAGCCTGATTGTGTAAGATTTTAATCAAAGAAGCCCTACATCTAATTTAATTTAGATTAACATTAGGAAATAAAATTCTTCATTAATCGAGTTAAAGATGAGGACCAATAGCCCATTTGAATTACTACACATACGATGGAAATCACAGAATATTATTTTGTGAATTAGTGAGATGTCAGATATGATAAGGAGAGAGCATGGCAGGAAAAAGGCAATATCTGAGCAGTTTCTCATACGCAGTCAGGTAAGCAGATAGTAGGGATGGGATTTTTAGATTTTCTGAACTGCACATATCATAATTCTTCATTCTGGGAGTTTTGCCTGATTTACAGGAACCTTGCAAATACATGAATGTTGATATACCTGGGAGAAAGCGCTAAATTAGAAGGCTTTGAGGCTTAGCTAGGCCAAGCTCTGCTTAAATATTCTGCTCGGAAAGAAAGCTCCTAGTTAGTGCTGGGGCAGGAACAAAACTTCAACAGAGCTTAGCCTAACTAAGACTTGTAAGGTTAGTTGAACTCATAGAATGGAGAATTGTGATATTTGTAGTGAGAAAAATCTAAAAATTCCACCCATAGCAATATTTTGAGTTTTAAGCAGCAATTGTAGTCAGAAGTTACTGGTTTAGGTGGGGATTGACAACTTAAGTAGTAATGAAGAGCTCGGTCATGTACATATTTATTCAGAAATAACCCCCACTCATCACTGGCACTCACTTGCAGGTTAGTTTTCTAGGATGATTTCAGCCTAGAAAACATATTGCACAAATTGTAAAGGAGCAACTGAAACAATTTACATTAGATAAATGTATCATTTTTGTATCATTTAAAGAATGTGCATTATGCTTTTTTGATGATTACTGAAGTAGCTCTTTTCCTCTGCCTCAGTAATCAACAAGGCAGTGATTTGCTTTTTGAATTATTCTTTCTTGGGCTTAGTAGACTATTATTTCTAAAATTAAATCTGAAATTAAATGCAGAACAATAAGAACATATTTATTAGCTGCACTGCTGAAATATTAAAGAGCTGCTATCACTGCATGCCTTCAGTTTAAGCCTGGGATGGCCAAACTTTTTGTGTCACGGGCCAGACCCCCTCAGTCAACTGAAGGGCTGGAGGTGTGGTTCCTCTGGCGACGGCAGCGTGTGCATTCATGCCATGTTTCTGCTGCCTCTGCTGCTTCCCAGAGAAAGGGTGGCACATTTTTGCAGTGTTTTTGACTTTTTTGCAGCATTTTTGCCACAGTTTGTCACTTCTGGCAGCGGCAGGGCACTTCTGGTATTGGCGGCAATCCATTTTTGGGTGTTTTTGCAGCCTCATCCGCTTCCTGTGGCATTTTCGCTGCATTTTTTAAAAAAAAATCGCAGCGTTTTTGCCGCTTTTTTGGCACTTCAGCACACTGGATGAATTGGCTTTGTGGGTCAGATCCGGCCCATGGGCCGTAGTTTGGGCACCCCTGGTTTAAGCCATTAAGATATGGCTTGCAACTTGATGTTCTGGATGTGTAATTACAAGCATGTAGTTTGAGAATTTGAAGAAGGGATGAATTTCAGAATTAACAATCACTTATGTTTATCTGTGTTGTCAACTTGACTATAATATTAATTTTCATTGGACTTTGAAGTGTTCAGTAAACTTTATGGAGTTACTCTGAAAATTCTTAAAACAGCTCAATAATATAGATCACTGTTGCAGTGGAATTAAGCATGTTTCTCAAACTGCTAAGAAAGCATACTTTAGAATTGGTTGGCTTGGCTCCTCTTCTAAATTGCAGCGGCTAAATTAACCAGAAACATAATAGAGTGTAAAAGCTTAGCATTATGTCCAAACCTTGACTTACATTCAGCATGTGACTAGTAAGAATCCCTTATATGAGCCAAAAACTTCGTACCCTAGTCCTCTAAGAAGCTAGTTTGTATAAAACAGTTGCAATCTCTTACTTCAAATTCTGGCTTGTTAAATGATAAGCAATGCAGGATTCCAAATTTGCATATAATGGTAAACATTTATGTTCGGATTAGTTTAGCTGCTCCTGCCTTCAGGTGGTGGCACACATAGTAGCAATTAATTTTCACTGCTCAGTTCTAATAATCCAGGATTCTGAATGATAAGACACAATTAGGAATCCAGAGAATCTTGGTTTAGCATTTTGTGTGGATATTTCATAAGCACATTCCCAAACCCACTTGTAAAAAATGAATCTGGTTGTGTGCACATGCACTAAGATGTGATCATTGAAGAGAGCATATCTCACCTTCAAATGCCTCGTGAAACCAGATTTGTTTCCAGTGTAAAATCCATTTGCAGAACATGATTAAAAACTGTTGGGAGGAAATCATTTGCAGGAGGTAACACATGTTTGAGGGAAAACTTTTAATTCTCATCAAAATCTACTTCTGATCATGCCTTTCCTTGGATATCTTGGAGTCATTATTCATTGGGGAGTCCCTGAAATCTACTCATCACTGCAACAACATTCCACACAACTTGTGGTTTTTTTTTAACCATTTGGATATCACATCACCTGCTGGTTAGGCAGACCATGATTTGTGGTCTCTGCTTTCACTTGGTCCAAGGAAACTGACAGAGGGCATTTTTGTGAATTTTAGTCCTAGCCTAACATCATTGACGAGAGATGGGCATTACCACCTGCTTAGACCACTCAAGGCTCTCGCTTAGCCAGGGGAGGGGGGGGGTTCTGAGCATCTGCTTCTTATATTAAGATTTTTTTTAAATGCAGTAGGTGATATTTGCTGCATGTTAAGTTTGGAGCTAGGGTACGTTTCCTACTTAAAAGTTCAGTCTTCTTTCCAGGTCTATTATTCCCACTAAAACAGACAGCATCCACTCCTATCCACTCCTAGAGTGAAAATGGGAGACAGTAAAATATCTGAAAATCAGTTTAACTCAGTATTTCGTGTCCTTCACCAGTCCAAAGTATGCTGCAAATATGTTTTAGTATGCATTAAAATTCACAGATAAACATTTAAGGTTGAAGATTGAGTTATGTTGTCTTTCCTCTCTCCATTTCTCTTCTCTGTTCAATTCTAGAACTTCAGCCCTGCAAAAATCCAGCAGCCTGGGAAACCTAAAAAAAGAGACATCTGATGTGGGTAGTCCTTTTTCTTATGTTAACTATTTTATTTATAAAAAATGCAGACCCATACTGTTGTGAACCGATACAGTTTTATTTTAATGGGCTACAACTGAATCCCAGCAAGGCTGAGTGGCTATGGATAAGAGGTCCTGTGTTATTCCGGGAGCTACCATCTTTGGTCCTGGATGGGGTTATTCTGCCCCAGACAGACCCAGTGCGCAACTTGGGGGTCCTCCTGGACTCGCGGCTGCTGTTAGAAGAACAGGTGGCGGCCGTGGCCAGGAGGGCTTTTGCCCAACTTTGGGTGATTTGCCAGTTGCGCCTGCTCCTGGACCGGGACTCCTTGCTCATGGTCACTCACGCTCTGGTGACCTACAGACTATATTATTGTCATGCACTCTACATGGGGCTGCCCTTGACGACCATTCGGAGACTACAGCTGATCCAGAACGCGGCAGCCCGGGTGGTGATGGGATGTGGGTGCTATGCCCATGCCACACCACTGCTTTGGGAGCTGCACTGGTTGCCGGTATGTCTCTGGGTGCAATTCAAGATGCTGGTTTTGACCTTTAAAGCCCTATATGGTAGTGGGCCAGAATACCTAAGAGACCGCATCACCCTGAGGACGTCTGTCCGTCCAACCAGAGCAGACCGGAGGGGCTCTCTAATTGTTCCATCAGCCAGGCTCGCCTTTCTGGCACAAGGAGGGGGGCCTTCTCTGTGTCCACCCTGAGCCTCTGGAACCTCCTGCCGACAGAATTATGTCTCCGGACTGAATTGCTGCCTTTCAGAAAAGAACTTAAAACCTGGCTGGTGGGCCAAGTATGGGGTGCAGGTGGAAGGGTAACCTCCATTGGGTGGCTGATATAGAAGAGAATGCCTTCCCCCATGGTCCCTTCGGTCCCTGCACCCTTTTTTAGGGGGTGAGTAGTTTTAAGTAATTTTAACCTGTTTTTATCTGGAATTGTTAATCGCCCCGAGTCGGCCTTGGCCAAGTGGGCGGTATATAAATCTAACAATTAAATTAAATTTAAGAAAGATACCTTCAGTCTCTAGTCTAGAAGATGCTAATATAGACTATCCTTTATACTAGTTTGACTATTTTACTTGATTAAACATCAGAAATAACTTGTCCTAGGCAGGTTTTACTTGCAATTAGTAGAACAGTTAAATGGAATGTACATTTACCTGAATATTTAGTACTTTGATTTATTTTCAAACAGGACAAAGAGTCTGGACAGAACCAAGAGGAGGTAACTTGGAATATATATATATTTTCTTTTGCTTTCTGTAATGTTCATTTTTTCCATGCACATGCTTAGCCTTTATACATCTTACCTAAGTTGTTTAACAACCAACATACCTATCTGCATTTTTGTATGCACAGAAACTCTATACATTTTAGTATAGAATGTACTATAAGATATGCATTTTGGCAAGCAGTTTCTCCTGAAATTTCCCTTTCTATATGCGATTTCCTTTCAAATACACATATATTTCCTTATATTTTCCCATATGTATTCATTTTTTTGTACTTCTTTATTTTACTGGAGAACTGTATTTTAAAATCCAGGGAAGTGCAAACATCAACAGATAATAAGTCTCTGCTTAGCATATTAGTTCGGGAAGTGCAAATTTGGTCAGTTCTTGTTAAAATGCAAACTAAACAAACTTCTCCTTGCTCTCAAGAGGGAATCTATTTCTGTAAAAATTAGGGAACATAATAAAAAGTAGAGACATCACCCTGCCAAAAAAGGTCTGCATAGTCAAAGCAATGGTATCCCCAGTAGTAACGTATGGTTGTGAGAGCTGGATCATAAGAAAGGCTGGGGGCTGAAAAATAGATGGCTTTGTAATGTGGTGATGGAGGAGAATTTTGAGAGTACAATACCCTGGACAACAAAGGGATCAAATAAGTTGATCCTGAAGGAAATCAACCCTGACTTCTCCTTGGAAGGGCAAATATTGAAGGTGAAACTCAAGTACTTTGGCCACCAAATGAGAAGAGAGGACTCACTCGAGAAGGCCTTGATGCTGGGAAAGATGGAAGGCAAAAGAAGGGGGTGGCAGAGGATGAGGTGGCTAGATGGCATTGTTGACAAAATGGGCATAGAGCTGAGCGGGCTGCAGAGTATGGTGGAGGATAGGGGTGCCTGGCATGCAGTGGTCCATGGATTCAACTATGTGACTGAACAACAACAATAATAAAATCTATATAACTAAAATCAAGGTTTGGTGCTGTATGTTCCTTATACAAATTCACACCTCTGCACCGATCGCGCTGAAACTCGTACGTACCTTGGGCCAAAGAGATGGTCACTGCGGGGGTGTCAAGCCCCATGGGGAGGGATACGCCCCTAAATCAATCCGCAAATGGGACGCTCTCACCGACAGAAAAAGCAAGGGGGAAAAGCCAACCAGGGGGGATTGTGATGTCATTGCCACAGCTCAACCAATTCCCAGCTGACCAGAACTGGAGCTCATTGACATCACAGGGTTCCCTCATACAAAGCGATACCCCTGTACAAATTGCGCTGGAAACTGCGTGCATGCCTACCTTCAACATCTGGAGTAGCCAGCATGGGTAACCGGCAGCCCGCCTTAGGGTCCTTGCCCCCGAAAAGGGGCTGCAACACACACACACCCCGGCCGGCAGAAACAACCAGGGGAGGTGACTGCGCATGCGTGAGAATCCATGCAAGCACCTAAACCTGCCTGGTGGTACAGGCTGTGGTGCATGTGCAAAATTCCACGCATGCACCAAAGTCTGCCCGGCATTCCAGGTGGCGCACGGCCTAGCCACCAGTACGGACGGTGACAATTACAGCCGCCCCCACCCCAGTGACTACTGTCAGCGGGCGGCCACAGCGGCATGGCTCCTCTGCACTCCTGAGGTATGCCTCGGGGGGGGGGGGGAGAGAACCCACAGCCGGGGGGCGGGTGGAGGATGGGTAGGGTACCCCCGGGCAATGCCGGGTCCTCTGCTAGTTGTCTCTTATTAAAGAAGTTGCAATTGGACTTCAGGAAATCATAAAAATACTTAAGGCCCAGTAAAATCAATATTAAGGAGTGGTCCCTGTGTGACATGTGTTTTCTCATTTGCCAATTGGCATAACTGCATAGTTTCTGTTTCTAAAGTACCCGGGAGCCCTGGCAAGCCAGGATTTTCATGTTGAAGTTAGCATGCTTTGATGGGGAGGCCATAAGGTCACACTGCCAATGTATTCCTCAGTGGCTTCATAAACCATTTGCTAGAGTCATTGGTACTAATCATGTTATTATCCAAAACACTGTCATCCAGGTGTAACAATTAAGTCTAATTGTACTGTGTTGTAGTAAGTAACCTCCTTGTGGATTCCAACTATTTTTCTGGCTTACTAGTTAAAACGCACATGCTAAAACTCAACAGTTTTTAATTTCCTTTTCTTCCTTGAAGTATTTACCACTGAAGATGTTTTCAGAACATAACTTGTCAAGGTGGTTTATTTAAAACCTGATCCCTATATTATGAAGCATTGGGGGAAATAATTTATTTACCAGATTTTAAAAAGATAATTTTAAGAAGCAAGTCCCCCTTTAAAGCTCTTCAGA
Source organism: Bradypodion ventrale (assembly GCA_035047345.1). Taxonomy (NCBI): domain Eukaryota; kingdom Metazoa; phylum Chordata; class Lepidosauria; order Squamata; family Chamaeleonidae; genus Bradypodion; species Bradypodion ventrale. The sequence goes on along the minus strand of JAWDJE010000005.1, from coordinate 161,862,368 downwards.
CTATTTTAACAGACAATAATAATTATGTGCTGTCAAATCAATTCTGACTTATGGTGGCTCTTTCTAGGGTTTTCTAGGTAGAGAAATACTCAGAAGTAGTCCACCATTCCCTTCTTCTGGGAATGCCTTGAGATTGTGCAGTTTCCCCATGACTACATAGGCTTATTCTTCTCCTGCAGGTACAGTGGGGAATTGAACTCGCATACCTAATCCACTTAGCTATCCAGCCTATTACATCTTAATTCATTTTCCAGTACTGTATATGGACACTTGGATTCTAACTAATTGTGAGCATATCGTCCAGAAGAATCCTATTGGTTAGTGATACCAGTGTTAATGCAGTAGTGTGAATCACATTGGTAAACTGTTGCCAGTAAAAGAATTGCTGTTTGTATACCTTATCTTGTGTTAAGCCACACTTCTGGTATGTGGTGAGGAATACAAGTGGCAACTCGTTATTCAGGTATGTCAGCACAATTATTAGGATTCTGGCCAGAATTGTAAAGTTTATTTTGTCTTTCTTAACTTATTGTATGGTAATATCACATTTTAAATCCCACCCCTCTTCAACCAACCAGGGCAAATTATCTCCAGATTCTGGCAAATATGGAACTCTTCCTCCTAAATCTCCTTGTGAAGAAGACGCCTTTGGAACTCGTAAAGCCAGATCTTCATTTGGACGAGGCTTTTTCAAGATTAAAAGTAACAAAAGAACAGCAAGTGCACCTAACTTGGGTAAGGTTCAAAAAAGCCTAATGTGTAATCTCTCTACTTTAGCTACCTGCAGTGAGAGCAATAGGGAAGATACTGTCCAACATAACAATGATACTGTAGCTGTCATTGAAAGAAATACAGCAAGCTGAAGTAGGCATATGGAAACACAAAACACTTATGGACAAGAAAATCTCTTTTGGATTCTGATACTTTCACTGAAGTATGTGCCATTAACATGTACTGTGTTGTTTTTGTCAATCACATGTGAATCTGGATAATAATTGCAACACACTGTTCAAATAGAATCTGTGTCATAATACAAGGTATGAGTATTTTTGTATGGGTTGTGTACACTGAAATGTGTACCCTACCGCATGCTGGCCATGCAGCTTTTTGCAGTGCACAAATGAAGATATATCACACAGTAGGGTATACCTTTAGGATGATCAAAGTGCGACCGAAGGGCCCTTCTAGCCTCCATGGGACTTTCCAGGCCCACTCAATAGAACATTTTGCCCGAAGGTGAGGTTCTTTCCCCCTGTGATTGGAGTCATCCAGGGACATTAATTTGTATGCCCCCCCCCCCCCCCCGGGCCACCAAACAAAACAGAGTCATAAGTAGAAGTAGAACTCCTAAACTCACATATTTTTCTACTCTGTGTCTAACCATATAATCTCCCTTAAGTATAGTAGAATGAAATATGTACAAGTGAGTCCTTTGGTTTTGCTTCTATTTATAAAGCCTGTCTGCTCCTAAAGCAATACATTCAATACATTTGAAGTCTTACCCTACTCCCTCAAATGTTTTCTTTCTCATACCTGACACAGGGTGCCAGAAGAGAATTAAGCCTTCTCCAGATTTGAAGTATAAGACCTTTATTTTTGTATGTGAAAGAAAGTTATGCACAGTGGGCTGACATTTGCAAGAGCACTACCGCAATTCTATTACAGTAGAACCCTGCATAACAAAAAAACTCCATTCCATGGAGATCTTTGCTATGCATTTTTTCGTTATGCGGTTCCCTATGGGAGATGCCCCGCTTAACAAAAAAAAAAGTTCATTAACCAGGGTTCCCATTAAGCGAGTATAACCCGGTTACCAAAAACCCCACATAATGGGGGGGGGGGGAGAATCGTTATGCAGGGTATCGCCATTGCATAACGAACACTTCGTTGTGTGAATTTTTCGCTATACATTGCATTTATTATGTGAGGTACCACTGTATAACCTTTTGCTGTGATAGGAAAACTGAATTCACTGTGAAAAGAACAGATTCTTTTTGATTTGGTCAGATTTTCCCCAGAACCTTGCATTTTGTGGATATCTTAATTGTATGAACAGTTGAAAACAATTTCATTTTGTTGCTATCTGCCTAACGCGATCCCTGAATACAGAGAGAGAGAAAGCAAAGCTGATGTAAGACTTGTAGAGACAGAGAAAGACATTTTCATCTCTCTTCCCCCCGCCCCACACACACACTTAATATCTCTTTCCTTTTGTTGGAAAATCACAATAACCTAATCTGATTGGATAAGCAATGTCACAATCTTCTAATAATCCATTAACATTTTGTTAATTTAGTAGATTTTCATGAGGTCGCTCTGGACGTAACATGCTCCATCTTACAAACCATATTACTGCTTATATCTGTCCCGTAGGAAATTAATCTTTCATCTCTATAAATGTGGGGCCTAAATATTGTTTGTTATAACCTTTGAACTCATTGCCATATATGTTCTTTACTATCAAGCAAAAAGACAAATATGTTCTTTACTATCAAGCAAAAAGACAAATTGCAAATCTGTTCTTACTCCTTTGGTTGGTAGTGATGAAGATGACAATAATATAAAATAGGCTTGGCGAATGTGAACTAATATTGTTTATAACATTCTTAGTCAATGGCTGATTAGGGCTCATGGGGGTTGCAGTCCGATTGCATGTGTGTGCATGTAGAGAAACACACACACACACACACACACACACACACACACACACAAGTATTTGGTAAGTGAGAAGAACATAGTCTAAATGGTTGGGAATGGTGGGGATTGCAATACATGGCTGTGGGTAGTGAAATGACAGAAGTTGCCAGCACATGAGGGAAGATTTATTTGCATTTGACGGAAAGGACTTGACAGGGTTGACAGGGTGTTTTTTCTTGTATAGCCTGCAGGATTTGGAGTTTGTAGCATAAAATCTCATGTAGTTAGTCTCTGTTAGGATACAGGCCTTTTTTTTTACAATTACACTACATGCTAAGGCAGTATTTCCCAACCTTTGGTTTTTGGACTTCAATTCCCAGAAGCCTGTCAGTTCCCTAAAGCACTGATCAGCCTTAATTCAATTCCCCCTGTGGGGCGTGGGCCCCATGTTGTGATCCTCTGCTCTAAGCTGAAGGTTGTGCATTTGTATAACAGACCCTAATTTCATGACTGGACTGTAGTAACTCCCCTCCCCCTGGTTTTCTGAGATCTGTACAGAAAACACAAGCATGCTGAAACATACTTGGTCCAGAAAACACATGCTGACTATTCACCCATGCTGTTGGATGGCATTGAGTGTACCGCTGTTTCCTTGCCCCAGTTAAAATATGGGGCGGTTCTCAGTATTTCTAAGATACTGAAAGCATTCTGAGCATATGTAGCTTTAATCTATAAGTGACAAGTAGAACAAAAGTAAGTGTGTGTTTTACGTTTTTGTTATTTATGTAGATCCAAAACAGTTTTTAATATTTGGTGTGCGGAATTCTGTGTTAGATCATTCTTGGGCGGCCCATTTGTATGTAACCTCTATGTGTCATGCATGCATCTTTCTTGGTATTGTTTTCCTCTTGTCTTACCACCATTAAGTCTTCATATGTTTTGTTTTGTTGTCCTGGGTATGTTCCTCCCTCTTTTGCTGCGTGTGGTATTGTGTAATTATTTGGATGTCTTGAAGATCGCAGTCGAAGTGCAAGTGCACCTACTTTAGGTATAGTAGACCTGTATGTGTTATTTATGTCACTGAATGCTGGACTGTAGCCTGCAGTCCACCACCAGCAGGACATCTGGACTGGAATGTTCATTCATCCCTTTGCCATATTAATGCATGCCTGCTGCTCCAAACAGACTCCGGTACACTGTAGTCATCATAACTGTACTAATAAGAAACATCACAGATTCCTTGATATTCCGTATGCAGACACTGAAGTTCAAAAAAGTGAGTGTCTGTGCCTCTGTCCCTGGGATGAACAAGGGCAAGGTGCATTTTTGTCCAAGGTCAGCCTGGGTATAAGGAAGCCTGAGCCAGTTGAAAGCATAAGGCTCAGGGGAAAGCCATGTATTGTAAACAAAAATATTTGTTCCCACTTGTATGCCGCCCTACTCGCAGAGCGACTCAGGGCAGCTGACAAAGTATCGCAGAGCGACTCAGGGCAGCTGACAAAGTATCGTCACAAAATATAAATTCAAATGATAAAACAAATTGTCCTCTATAAACAATTATAAACAATAAAGAACAAGTTCTATGTCCAGATATTCAATGATTCTGAACCATAGTACATCCCAATTTATTTGCTTCTCTTTCCCAGTGGAACAAAATAACTGAGCAATGGAATGCGGGGAAGGATCAATAGACTTCCATGCAACATATTTATGGTGAGAGTGTAAAACAGGGGTTCTCAACCTTTGAAAGCCGTGGGCTGGACCACACCCCCTCAGCTAAATAGTTCCCCCTGCCGTAAACACTGCCATAAAATGTGTCCGTGGCTGTGCTAAACGCGTTTGCAACAGCTGCGGGCACATTTATGGCTGTCATAAATGCATCTGCTTCTGCTTCCGGTGGCGGCAGTGTGGGCCACGTGAAATGGTGCTATGGGCCATAGGTTGAGAACCCCTGGTTCTGGGAATTAGAGCCATTTTGGGGAATCCCTAGAAATTCCTCTCCCCTGCCTAGAGAGACAATCAGAATAGCAAATAATGCAGAAATGCATGTGTGCGTGCATGCTCTTCTCTCTCTCTCTCTCTCTCTCTCTCTCTCTCTCTCTCTCTCTCTCTCTCTCACACACACACACACACACACACACACACACACACACACACACACACGGCATTACTTGGCATAACCTGAGAAACTGTTGTGACTTTTGCTGTATATTTTCTTTTACTGTTTTTTTTAAACACCCTACATGTACAGGTATATACTTTGAGGTTTCTTTCATGCTTTGGCTAACATTTATTTTTACCACTGCTATATGCTTTTTAAAAATAGTTTAATATAGAAGCTTTTTTTATTACTTTTGCCCATTCTTTTCCATTTGTGTGTGGGGGGGTGGGGGTGGGGAATCTACATTTTTATATATAGGTATCTCCACCTTTATTTAACTGAAGCAATATCACAGCTGTAATTTATTGAGGGATATCTCCTGCTTTTGCTGTGTAACTTTTTTTAGCCAGTTTTATTGTTACAGGATGTGCTAGACAATTCTGGTTAAGTGTATTTTATATCACAGGCTAGTAACTTGTACCAGTAAATCTCCTTACAAACATTTAAATATCTATTTCAGTTATTTACAGAAATTGTAACTGTAACAGTAAATAACTATACTTTGAGGTCTCAGGACTGTACTTTTGAGTAAATATTTTATACAAAGAACTGAAATTCTGGGCTAATTGTATTATACTTTGTTAAGAGCTTAAAGAGAAACAACCATGACCAAAACAACATAGCATTAGTATCATAGTAAAGGTTTTTTTTATTAGCTGAATACTGCTGTGTAACTATTTGCTCCAAATTAGTACACAGATGCTGAGAATGTGATGAGAGACTCTTCTTATCTTCCTTACAAACCATCTTTGACTTGAAGATATTACAGTGTGAGTTTGAGAAGCAAAGATTGTTAACAGTTACATGAGAATATTGTTAGCCCCTTAGACATTGGGAGTAGCAATAAGTGACTTAAGGTGACAGCCTACACTCACTGTATTTTAGGACATTTGTTGGATCCATATGTGACTTTCTAGTCAGCTAGACCATTTTTTTAAACCACAAATTTGGCTTTAGACTATATTAATTTCATTCCGTGCACCAAAAAGTGTTGAATAAAGTGTTGATAAACTAATGCAGTTCATCTGTTATTGCTTTATTAATAAAGTCTTTAATTGAATATTTTCTATGTGCCCAGTGCAAAAAACAAACAAACACTTTTATATCTCACTTTCAGTCTGTTTAACATCAGTGAACTGATTTCTAGTCTATATAACATCGCAAGTTAGAAATGGATGCTTAAAATAAATCCAATTTAAGTGTTACAGATTCTTGTTATTAATTGAGGTTTCCCTTTATTTGAAAGCTGAGACAGAAAAAGATGCTGCAGACCACCTGGATCTAGCTGGCTTGCCTCCTCGACCCAAAGGTAGAGAAGGTGGACCTCTTACTCCACCATCTCCTGACTCCAAAAAGAAAGCAAGAGGAATCAAGAAGCTGTTTGGAAGGTAACTAGAATATAACACCACTGAGCATTATGATGGGTTGAGTTACTGGAAGATCTGTCATGGCCAAGTTTTTCTTTTGAGAAAAAGTCTGCTGAACTTTTTCGAATGCGGGGCTTTGTAGGATGGCGGGGACAGAAGGGATCTGTCCTCCCAACCCTTCTGGAGCCTGTGGACCCAGCGGACGGGCCAGTGACAGCGCCAGAAACAGCCACGGGGGCTTTTTTTACAATGCCGCCATGGCTGTTTCTGTCACTGTTGCTGGCCCCCTCCTTCCCAAGCGAGCCAGGAGGGTCCCGGCTTGCTTGCAAAGGAGGGAGGCAGGCACGTGGGTGGCCCCCCTCCTTCCCAGTGGTGCCCTTGCTGTTTTGAGGCAAGCCTCGAAACAGCAAGGGCACCACTGGAGATCCAAGCCAGCAGGGCTGGTCTCCACCTGGGAACTGCCTTCCCAGGCAGAGACCAGCCTTGCAGGTTTGGCGGCTTGGATCTCCAGGCTTGCCTCAAAACAGCGAGGGCACCACTGGAGATCCAAGCCGGCAGGGCTGGTCTCCACCTGGGAACTGCCTTCCCAGGCGGAGACCAGCCTTGCAGGCTTGGCGGCTTGGATCTCCAGGCTTGCCTCAAAACAGCGAGGGCACCACTGGAGATCCAAGTGTGTGATCCCCCTCCTTCCTAAGCAAGCTGGAGAGTCCCGGCTTGCTTGGGAAGGAGGGAGGCAGGCGAGTGAGTGGCCCCCCTCCTTCGCATCAAGACACCCTCTGGCTTGCTTGGGAAGGAGGGAGCCACCCGCTTTGATCTCCAATGATGCCCTCGCTATTTCCAGGCAAGCCTCAAAACAGCAAGGGCACCACTGGGGATCCAAGCCGGCAGGGCTGGTCACCACCTGGGAACTGCCTTCCCAGGCAGAGACCAGCCTTGCTGGCTTGGCGGCTTGGATCCGCCTGCGGGTTCAGACCGCACAAACCAGTGGTCCAAAACTCAGACCACCGGTTTGTTTTGGGTTTGAATGCGCAGTGCCACGTTCTCACCCAAAACACAGACACCTGCCATCCCTCTGCAAAGGGAAGTGGCCAAGCGAGCGCCTGGCCGGTTCCCTTCACAGAGGGGCATCGGGTGTGTCTGCACAAGGCAACGATGCATTGGATAACACTAAAATAGCATTATCCGATGCAATTCCCCCCCAAATATCAGGTCATTATCCGATTTTAGCGTTATGCAATACGGTCGTTATCCGAGGTTTTACTATGTTAATTTTAGCTTTATACGTTATCTTCTGGCGCTGCCTCTGAAACAAATAAAGAAAGAAGACTGCCCCATAACATTTAGTGCACTCTCAGGGCAGTTCACAACGTAATTAGCATTTCCTCCCCAACATGCTGAGTCCTTATCTTACTGACCTTGGAAGGATGGAAAGCTGAGTCAACTGTGAGCCGTCAGGCTCAAACTCACAACGTCAGCAGTTTTGGTTTCAGTCCTAATGGAATGGGGAAAGGACCATGCAGTTGCATGCTCCCTCTCCTGTCTGTCCCCTATTAGAATATCCTGTTTGCCCGTCAAATTTGGTGTTGTGTTACCTAAGCTTTTTTTAGTAGTGGACACACTTCATCTTAATCAGGCCATGCAAATCATTTTCAAACTATGTTAGCCTTGGATAACACTGGGTTCTTAGGTGGCAGTAGGTTGGTTCAGAGGAGGAAGAGTTTGGAGACAGAAGGTAAGCAGACCCTTAGCCCACAAGAAATTCCCAGTCCTAAATGCCATTGCCCAGTCCTAAATGTTTCTTAGAAAACAATGCATAAAGGTCTCAAGGGACAATGGTAATAGCTCATTTGCTAATGAATAGGTCATGTCAGTGATTGAAGTAAGTCTGTTTTGCTGACATTCTAAAATGTATGTCCAACCTATAGAATATTTAAGTTATATTGTTATGTTTAAGTTATATTGTTTTCTTAATGACTGCTTTGCTATTTTTCCTCTGTTGCACACCCTCTGGGTCTTCCCTTTCCAGATGTTCATGCTTATGATACATTGCTCAGCATCTGCAGGTGTTTTTTAAGTTCCCGTGAAAGAATGGTGGATTTGAGACAGTTTTTGAGGTATATTGGTTCATTAGTTGCCAGCAAAATGTGTAAATGTTCCTTTTTTGGATTATAGCCCCTAGAATCCTTATTCACCATGATAAGTAGACACCCTGGCTAGAGGATTCTAGAAATTATAGTTCAAATAAGCAACTTTTCCAAGTTTTGCTCTCCAACTGCTATCTTTTCTTTGCCATTAACTTCAGTACCAAAGATAATGCTATTGTTTTTGTGGCCTACCTGCTTTTAAAAAAAACATCTGGTTGGCTGTTGCATGAAACATCATACAGTGGAACCCATTATAACAAATGCTTCGTATAACGAAAAATCCGTACAACGAAGTGTTTTTGTGCTATTGCTGATGCACCGTATACCGAGAAAAAAATGTTCATTATACAAATCGCTATTGGCAATACCCCGTACAACAACAAAAAATTTGTGCGGGGTATCGGCAATAGTGATTTGTATAACGAACATTTTTTCCCCATTATACGGTGCGTCAGCAATAGCATATATTGATATATGGTACATCACCCATAGGGATCCATATAACGGGAAAAAACGCACAGCGATGAGCTCCGTGGAGCTGAGATTTTTCATTATACAGGGTTCTACTGTACTGCTGTAACTCATCACTCAGTCTGAATCCAGAAGGGAGCTTCTTAAATTCTTCTGGTCTCTTCATTGTTTACTTTTCTCTCCCTTCTTTCTTTGCATGCCTCTCCGTAGACTCCGAAGAAGCCAGTCTACCACCTTTAATCCAGATGATATGACAGAGACTGAGTTCAAGAGGGGAGGAACAAGAGCAACTGCAGGACCAAGATTAGGCTGGTCAAGAGATTTTGGACAATCCAATAAGTAAGACACAAGTCAATGATCTAACATGGGGAATACTTTTCCAAGTCTGAGCTTAGGTTTAGTAGGACAACAATTTTGTCAAAGTGAAATAACCTCTGCGTGCATCTGTAGATTGAGGTGTTTTATATAAAGTGTGAGCCCAGGATCTTCTCCCAAACATGTTTGATGTATTTCAGAAGACATGTAGAAATAAAATATGGTTGCTGATCTAGTTTGTTTAGCATTTATCGGCTATAGAGGTGAAAATGATATTCTGGTTTTCTTTTTCTAGTGAACTTTTATCCCAGTTGCTTTGGATAAACTGTGACCACCTTCATTTTGTCTGTGCTGAATTTTCAGTTGCACCTTAGGGCTCCATATTTCAATTTTCATTTTATGCAAATTTGATTGGAGAAGACATCATGTCAGAAAAGCCACTAAGCTGAAAGCTACAATGTGATGAATCTCATTTCACATTATTTTCATAAGAATAGTGCCGGAAAGTATGATCACAAGTATCGTCTTGTGATCATATTAAACCACATGTAATGAGAGTTAGGCTCATTTGATTTGTCTGTTAACAATTCTTCATGATCCCTGCCTCTATCACAGTTGAATCTTATTTACATTGCCCAGTGTATCTTTAGTTTCAGTTTGATTTTTTTTTACCCCCAATTTTAGTGATTTGGACATGCCATTTGCTAAATGGACAAAGGAACAAGTTTGCAGTTGGCTTCAGGAACAAGGCTTGGGTTCTTACATAGGTAGTGGAAAACACTGGATACTTTCTGGTCAGACTCTCTTGCAAGCTTCTCAGTCTGATCTGGAAAAGGTAAGAATCTAAAGCATATAATAATTGCTATTATTTGATGACAACAACAATGGATAGTGTGTTAAGTTGACTTACAGTGATTCTTAGGGTTTGAGAGAGAGATTGATTGAATAAAGTTATTTGGTGATACTTTTGTAGGAACTTGGAATAAAGCATCTATTACATCGAAAAAAGCTCCGGCTTGCCCTTCAAGCATTAGGATCAGAAGAGGAGAACAATCATGGGAAGTTGGATTACAATTGGGTTACAAGTAAGTGTTGTCCGTCCCCCCCCCCCCCCCCCGCTTCACCTTAATGCAATGAGAAATTAATACGTATATCCTGCCCTGCATGTATACCACATCAGGATGTTGCAGATTCTTGTTTTATAGTCAGGCATTCAAGTACATTCCATTGCAAAAAGGTTTGCAATCCTATGCTTTTAATTTGAAAGATTTGGGCCAGGACATGCTGAATTCTAGAGTTGGTATAAACGTTTAAATTGATATACAGTGGTACCTCACTTAAAGAGCATAATGTATTCCACAGGATTACTCTTTAAGTGAGTTTGCTCTTTAAGCGAAACACCATTGTAAGCGATTAATTATGACTTCTGGTGGTGGTGGAGATTACGAACCCCGATTTAGTTGTTAAGCAAGTTTTGGTGGGTTTTAGTTGTTAAGCGAGGTGACCATTCAGAGAAAATTCTGTTCTTTAAGCGAGTTACTCTCTAAGCGAGGCGCTCTATATGTGAGGTTTCACTGTAGTTGTATTTTAGTAACTGATGCACCTTGTTGCATTGACATTAATGTGGCAGTTCTGTGGCATTAAATGCTGGAATGATTGACAAATGAGTGATATAATTTTGGATACAAAGCTGGTTGCTGATTAGTTGAAGCATTTAGAATGTGATGTGTGGTGCAATTAGGCTTCTCTAAGTTGTCTATCTATGAAACTGTTGCACCTCTCTTTTGATTTTTCAGGCATAATTGCTATCCTTCTTTTTATTTTCAGGATGGCTGGATGATATTGGGTTGCCCCAGTATAAGACACAGTTTGATGAAGGAAAGGTCGATGGACGAATGCTTCATTACATGACAATTGTAAGCAGATGTCATTTCTTTCCCCAGTTTTCTTGTTCTCAGTACTGAACGTGCCTCTCTCCCTTCCCAAACCTTTGTGTCCCTTTTTTCCATGCATGAGGCCTTGACATTTCTGTTTCCTCTCCTTAGAGTTAATGTACTATCATAAATGAACTTTTCATATTCTTCCTTGCTGCCTATTACAACACTTTGATACAACTAAATTTTGCGCAGTGTCATCTTTACTCTCTCCCTCCAAAAGCCTACCTTTTCCATGGATGCTTTAACCTAATATACTTACTTGGTTGATCCATGTTTCACACATCAGTTTGACATGGCGGATCGAAGCATTGTCTCCCATTGTTTTGAGATTTTCCATCGGGAGGTCCTACCGCTACTGTAGCAGGGTCCGATGGCATGCGGAGTACTGAGGCCTGTGTTTTTGATGCTCCTTTAGCCATTTTAAATACAATGACATGGCTGGCTATATACCTAATACAGAAGACTTTATTTGCAACTACACCAAGCTCTTGAATACATCCCTTCTCCTTCGTATAGTTTGTGAATCCCCACTCATGGGTTATGCACCTGCGCAGAACGTCCATCGGAGGCTTTAAAGCTGATTGGCTAAAAGTTTTGGCGGTAGGACCGCCAACCGCACTGCCCACCCTTTGGCGCCATTTCGCCATTTTACCTCAGTTCTCTTCTTTCCGCTTTAGCAGCAGGAACGTTCTTGGAGAGCTCGCAAAATTAAATTTTTTCTTGGCCCGTCGATCCTTCGGGAAAGACTAGCTTTTCTTCAGAAATTTTTTCTAGGGCGATCTTGGCTTTCGCCAGGATTTCCCCTCGGGACTCCTTCCACTAGGGAACCAGTCTCCATCGTCTGCTTGGGTCACCGGTACCCCCCTCAAGGGGGTCGCGGCTGACCGGCCCTTCGGGGTTGCTAGGATCTTCTAATTTCTCGTCCTGAAGAGGAAAATTTTTCATGGCGGCTGCATTCAAACAGTGCACTGCCTGTTCAAAGAAGTTCCCCGCTTCGGACAGACACGACCTGTGCCTCTTCTGCCTAGGGGAAGTTCATCAGACTCAGTCTTGCCCGCATTTCCGAAATTTCACCCGGTTGGCCATGCAAAAGTGCAAAACCGTACAAACCAGTTAAAAGCGCACTTAATGAAGCTTGCACTTGCCCCGGCCTCTGGACCTTCGACCTCGGGCATGGCGACATCTTCTCCGTCCAAGACCAGCGACTCCTTGTCTTCCCTCACCGTATGGAAGAAAAAGAAAAAGGAGAAAAGTGGGGAGAAGAAGAGACGGCACAGACCGGAGGAGCGTCGGTCCTTGCCTCCGACGCCCCACCAACACGTGCCAAGGAGGCTCTCTCCTCCCTTCTCCACCAGATGCCCATCGCCAGGTTCCTCTCCGTGGGGCGGTAGGTCACCTTCCGGTTCCCCAACAAAGGGTCAGAGGGTTGGGGATCCGACTCGCCACGTGCAACTTCCGTCTCCACCAGGCGAGAGAGGTCGCGTCAGGCAGGCTTCGGTCTCGCCGAGACCACGGTCTCCCACCATCGAGGAGCAGGAAACCACCGTTTCGGGAGCCACCATTTCGGACACCATTCTGCCGGGCCCCACAATTTCGTCAAGCGGTGTCGACGCGGCCCACATGGACATGTTCAAGGGTATGTGTGAGGCCTTGGCGAAGATGTTCGCCGAACAGTTTAAGGCCTTCATCCCTGCGGCCTCTGTGGCTCCGGGACCGACCACCGCAAGCCCCATGGGTGTGGGCCCTGCTGTCGCTCCCCTGCCCTCGAGAGAGTCGAGCAGTTGCTCCGTCGGCCCGTCCTCACCACCGAGGCACGATCTGGACATTGAGGCGACCAGCACTCACCCCGTCGACTCGCCCAGGCCATACTGGCGCGGTCCTGACGTGGGTTCGAGAGTTCCTCTCTCATCCTCCAATGATTCCAGCACGTCTTCGGAGGAGGAGGAGGAGGAGGGAGACATCGACACGGACAGGACGCCGGATCAGGCGATCGGTTCCGCTGAACCACCGCGTGGTGACGACCAGAGGTCCCTCACTGCCATGCTTACCCGTTTGGGCAGGGCGCTCAACTTACGGGTCGACCAGCTGCCACTGGAAGGGGAAAACCAGATGACGGCTAAGCTGGACAAGAAGACCATCAGGCCAGTCCATATCACCATGCTTCCCTCCATGCTGACGTCAGCGAAGACAACATGGAAGAAACCGGTCTCGGCCCATTCCGTCTCGGCCAGGCTCGACAGGTTGTACCGAGTCCTGGATGAGGACGTGGAGTTCCTCCAAGCTCACCCACTACCAAACTCCTTGGTTGTGAAGGCTTTCCAACACAAGACGGCAGTTAGTGGGTTTCCGGTTCCTTCAACTCCGGAGGGGAAGAAGCTCGACTCGGTGGGCCGCAAGTTCTATGCCACTGGGTCTCTCTTCCTCAGAGCTGCCAACTATTCGGCCGCATGGGCTTATACCAGTCACACCTCTGGGAGGAGGTCAAGGCCATCACCGCTACACTGCCAGCTGAAGCCCAGAAGAAACTTGAGGCTCTAGCTTCCTGTCGGAGCAACAGATGAGGACGGCGAGGCATATCAATGACTATGCTGCAAAAGATATGTCCTCTGCCATCCTGCTCAGACGACACGCGTGGCTCAGGGGGACCTCACTCGATGATTCCATGAAGAAACTCATCGAGGAGTTCCCCTTTGATGGCCAGGGCCTGTTCGGACAGGATACTGATAAGGTCCTCAACGAAATGCGCCAGACCAGCTCAACCGCCAAGTTCCTGGAACTCACCACACCGTCCCAAGCCACGAAACCAAGGTTCCAGCCCTTCACCCAACAGTACCGAGGGAACCCACAGCAGCAGGGGGGCTCAGGTGACCAGCCCAGGAACACCTACTTCAAACAGAAACGCCAACACAAACAGCGTTACCAGCCCTACGGACAGGACAAATGGAACAACCCCAAGCCCAAGTCCAGGGTTTGAGGACGCGCAGGCCAAGGCTCTCTCACTCCATCTACCATACCTCCCCCTCCGGAACTTCCTCCAGGTGTGGTCCAGCGGCACGAATTACCGGTGGGTGTTGAAGATCTTGTCTGCTGGCTACACCATCAAGTTTGACCGAATGCCCCGAGTAGGAAAACACCACTTCACCAGTCCATCCTTCCATCGGGAGGAGGAGATATCAACTCTTCTATCCAAGAGAGTCGTCGAGTTGGTACCACCCACAAATGGTACACATTACTCCCTCCCTCCAGACCTTTAAAAAGCTCCTTAAAAGCAAGCTATTCAGAAAGGCTTATGTAGAGCTTCTCTGCCAACAAAACAGTGAGCCTTGATCTCCCCCCCCCCCCTTTTCCACACTGTGAACCACTGCCATCACCACGTGATGTTTAGTTTTATTAAGTTGTTTAATGTTTATTATTTTGTTGGTATTAGTTAGATTATTTTACTTATTGCTTTGTATGTCTTTTAGCTATAAACAGCCTAGAGTAGTACAGTATATTTACTAGATGGGCAGTAAATAAATTATATAACAGTAAAAATACAGCCATCTGTTTTTAAGAATCCCCCGGAAAAAGCCTGCCTCAAGAGAAAGGCTCTAGAGACTAGAATTCATGTTAATTTTTTTGTTTATCATAATGTTACCTGGTGGTGGTATGTGTACGTGTTTTGCTACATTTATCCCACCACCACCATTCCTTAATGCTATAGCTTCCCTGGTTGTTTACATTTCCTTATTTGTAAAAAAGTCTTATGGGAGTTCTTTTAGCTTTAATTGAAGTACAGTAAACTGGAAATAGGTAATTGTTTTGCTTGCTAGCTGCTGCAGATAATTGAACAGTGAAAAACAAGATGTTCACACATACCTCTTGGCAGTTGAATGGTACATGGTTTGCATCTATGAGAATTTCTCTGAACGTTCTCCTCTGAATTATTTTTGGAGGTCATATCTTTCAAATTGAATGAGAATGGTCAATATTTACATATGTACCAGAACACTACTTTGAATTGCAGGCTTGCTCTCAATACTAAGGCTGCAGTTCACAAGAATGTAAGTTAGCACTATTACCTACTGTTTCCTGTTGAGGGTTATTTCTGTACCCTTTATGTGCATTTATAGTGGAAGATGTATAACACTGGTTTTATCTGAGGCTTGCATTCGGTGCAGTCATACAAACATATCCCAGAATTATTTTGGCTATATTTCCACGAGTAGAAAGGAAGAACAGTGTTATTGAACAGAGGGAGCGAGCCTGTTCCATTCTTACATAGATTCATAAATTTGAGCAAAGGAAGCAGTAAATCTGTTTTGCACCATGGAGTATTAATCCTTTGTTACAATGCAAACAAGTGCATCAGAAATGTCATTGTACTACAAAAACAGAAGATAGGAAGTTATCAAATTTCTCATCCCACTACCGAATTAAGCTTGCCCCATGCTCCCCAAACATATTCACTGGCTGCATTCATTCTCTGCACCTTAAACAGTTTGCCACTTTCAGCACTATACCTATTTCCCATTTACTTTCCAAGCACCTTTTATGCTCAAGGGTGTCTGCCGTCTTCTGGTTTCCTGCCATGGTAACTCTAGAAGTACACAGAGAGATAAAATTAATTTTTAGTCCACCCATTTTAGTGTCTTCATTCAGATCAGATAGATTTATTGTTTATGAGTATAATAGTAATAGTATAGTATTAGTATAATGTTGGCCAAGTTGGTTTTTTAAAAGGTAGGCACATGGCTGACTTAACTAGAAGGGTATTAGATCTAATTGATAATGTTAATCAAACGAAGGAAAAGGTGGGTTTATTATCATTAGACATTTTTAAGGCATTCAACTCATTACAATGGTCTTCAATCAAGGCAATAGTCAGAAATTATGGATTTTGGGATAGATTTAGAAGGGGAATTGATCTATTATACCAAAAAGGGAGTGCTAGGATTAGAGTAAACGAGGAGGTTACGGATGTGGTAAAGCTTGAGGCAGGTACCAGGCAGGGTTGTCCACTATCTCCTATCCTGTTTATTATGGCAATGGAAATATTAGCTAAAAATATAAGGGACGATCCAAACATAGAAGGGATATTGGGTAATAAAGTGAGTATGTATGCAGACGATACGCTGTTAATGGTGAAACATCAAGAGGTGGTAATGGATAGGATTAAAGACCAACTTCAGGAATTTGAGGCTATAACTGGATTGATGATAAATTGGGATAAATCAGAATTGATGCTGTGTAACATGGGGGTAAAGGAGATGGGAAAGATAGTGGGGACATTTAATATACAAATTAAAGAAAAGTTGAAATATCTGGGGATAACTATTTCAAACAAACTGGAAGAACTTAAAAGATTGAATTATGACAGTTTGAAAGTAGAATTTAAGAACAAATTACAAGAGTTTCAAAAGTTGAATCTGTCATGGCTTGGGAGGATTGCAATTTGCAAAATGATATTGCTGCCGAAGATTAATTTTTTATTTGACGCACTTGCGATCCATTTGAAGGAGAAGGAAATCAATGAGTTTCAAAAGATGTTCAATAATTTTTGTAATGGAGGTAAAAAATCTAGACTTCCAAAGAAGCTTTGGTACTTATCTCAGAAAGAAGGGGGTTTGGGTATGCCAAATTTGTTAGCATACTATCAAGCATTCCAAATTAAGAATGTTGTGAAGATCTTGGCAAGAGAAAAGGCAATTTGGGAGGAATTGGAGATGAAAGAATACAGGAATATTGGCAAAATGATCTTTTTGGGAATTAAGGATAAACTGATAAAGACAAACAATACTATGATGAGAGGTCTCATGGAGGTGTGGAAAAGAGTAAAGAAAGATATGGTCCCAAATCTCTCTCCAATTTTAGAATTGACTGATATGGTGTGTTTTCTGATAAAAATAGATAAGGAAAAAAGGGAAACACTGGATAAAAATGAAATGTCTTTACTGAAGGACTGGTTAAAAGTTTGTGATGATGAAACCAAGAGGAAAAAATATTTGAAAAGTTAAAATTGGACTGGTTTCAGAAATTGAAGGTTGATAATTGGAATAAAAAATATAGAAGAGAAGTAGGGATAGATAGAACAAAGACCGAATTTGAAGAATTGGTATTAAAGATCAGAAAAGGGGAAAAGAACATTAAGGGTCTAGTAAGCAAACTTTACATTATACTGAATAAGGGTAAAGATTCACAGGACGACATGAAACAGAAGTGGGAACATAATTTGAACATAAAAATAGGAGATGTTGAATGGAGAAATAAATGGAAAAAGAGGATAATGAGAACAATGTCAGTAAGAATTAAGGAACATAATTTTAAAATGTTGTGGCAATGGTACTTGACACCACTGAGGCTCCATCAGATGGATAATAAAAGGGATAATCTATGCTGGAGATGCAAAGAAATGGTTGGAACTTATGAACATATGTGGTGGAGTTGCAAAAAAATAAATGAATTTTGGAGAAGAATAGAAGGAGAGATTGGGGAAATAATGGGTAAAAGAATTAAGTTGGTGTCAGGTACCATTCTATTAACAGATGTGGAAGGTATGGGTTTGAATAAGGAGGAAAAAGAATTATTGGAAATTATGTTAACTACAGGTAGACAACGCATTGCCAGAAATTGGAAAAATGATGTATTTATACAGACTGGAGAGTGGTATAAGGAAATGTGGAGTCTAGCATTGAATGACAAACTGACATGGGAGATAAAAGTAAAAAGGGATAAATTAAAAGAAAACAGGTTTTGGAGTATTTGGAAGCCGTTTGTGGATCACTCTCTTATGGCTAGGGACAGTTTTGGACCTGTACCATCTCAAAGTGGGTTTTGGAGATGATATAGATACTAAACTCTCCGGGCATTGTAAATATTCACTGGGTGTTGTGTAACTAGTAAAGAAATAAAAAATAGTTGTAATACTGAAAGCTCTTATGAATGTTATGGTTATAGTAATAACCTATAATGTGGGTATTTAATATTGTGGGTTATATTGCAAACAACTAGCTTAATTAATATTATGTGCTATTTTCTACGAGCTTGATGTAACATTGTATTGTTATTGGTTTTTTTCCCTGTATGTTAGTTTTATCTTTTGCTTTTTGGAAATAAATAAAAATTATAAAAAAATAATAATAATAGTAACTCATAATCAATAATAGCTTATTTAATTAAATTCTCTCTTCTAGTTTAAAATCTCTGAAATAGCACTGAATCTTTTCCTTAATGTTTTAATAAGGTTCTCTCCCACCCACCTAATACTAAATACATGCATTATGAAACTGTGCTAGTAGGAATTCCTACTTGTTTCTGTTAATAGTTAACAGTTAGCTTTGTTGCTCGGTTCAGTCCTGTTTCTTCATCGGTGTCTGAATTGTTAACTTAAAATAGCAGGAAAATTGCAGCTAAAGTTCAGAAAAGAGTAAATAACAAAGATTAGCTATATCCCAACCTCTGCCGGGGGTGGCTGACTGAACAATATCTTGATGCATTATAGCTGCAATATGTCATTTGTATTTGCTAGATATCTTTGAGGACTAGGTAGGTCTGGCTCTACCTAAGTTTTCTTTTTCTGCCCTGGTGTTAGTTTGGAGCCCCCCACCCAAAAAAGAAAAAGAAAAGAAAAGGTTAGGCAGAGCTAGTCCTAGCCAGAGCTCAGCCTTCCAGTTTAAGCCTTTCTCCAAGTTAGCCACATTTGGGTGTCTGCCTAATAAAGGAAAATTATGAGATTTGTAGTAAAAAAAACCATCCCAAAATCTCATTCCTATTGTTAGTTTTTAAGATACCATGAGATTCGTTCTATGTCTTGTAGCAGGAAACTCACATGGCTATCCCCGTTTGTTGGTGACATAACCACTTTTTTTTATATATCTTTATTCTTGGTCTCAGTCATATCTTTTTCTTTTCCACATTTCCCTTTCCAGGATGACTTACTGTCTTTGAAAGTTGTGAGTGTCCTCCACCATCTTAGCATCAAACGTGCCATCCAAGTCCTAAGAATAAACAGCTTTGAACCAAACTGTCTGCGTAGGAGACCATCAGATGAGGTAATCTTTTCTAATACTGTCAGTAAATGTAATGCCTGATGATGCTAAAGTGTGCTTTCTTCCAAAATTCCACTTGAGAATTTTGGGCTGTCTTGTGAATCTTGAGCCTTCCTTTCCATTCTGGACTCTTACATTTGTTGTGTGGATTCCTCTATTTATTTTAAGTGCCTGACTCTTCTTCACTACTTTCTCCCATCTCCTCACCAATGAATCTTTGCCACAATGATATACTTTTATATTATATTGATTTCTTTTATATTATATTGATTTCCTTTATATTCAGTATTTCCTGCAAAATGTTTGCTTGTCAGGAATTGTATGAAAATCAGAATGGAAACTAATAATCTCATTATATGGACCGGGGTGCCCAAACTTTTTGCATCGGAATCCTGACCACACTCCTGAAACATCTGAGCAGGTCTGACCATGGCCCCAGAAGTGGGCACGTTTGCACATGCTCTTCAGGAACCATTCCAGGAAGTGGTTCTGGACATTTCTGCACATATGCAAAAGCATCCCTGCTACTCCCGGAAGTAGTTTTGCTACTTCTGGAAGTGATTCAGGACGCACATGCGCATTGGCAGGCGTGTCCCCCATCCACTTCCGGGCGAAGGCATGGGAGGTGGGTGGATGAATTATGTTTGTTTATGTTTATTGGATTTATACCCCGCCCTATTCAGCACAGGCCAACTCAGGGCGGCTAACAACATATAAATAACTCCAAGGTAACCCAAGGGGTTTACATACAGGATATAAGATACAAAGCAATTTACATACAAGATATAAAATACAATAAGATACATAGATATACAATAATGCAGTACAGGCTGGCACAGGTGCTCCCACTCCCCCCATCCAACAGGAGCGGCATCGGGGGCCTGATATGGCCCACGGGCCATAGTTTGGGCACCCCGATACAGACTTTTTGTTTTTGATATACTAGGTGAGAGGGAATAACCAGTTTGATGAATCTCTTGTTTTTGCTTATTCTGATTTAACTTGTACTGTATGGTTCCTGACTTTGTTTTTTCTTCCCCCATTGTATTTATGCATTATGTTTTACTGTAATTGATATGTTGTATCATTGACATTTTGCATCTTATTTGTATATTGCTTTGTATTATTTGTATCGTATTTTGTATTGTTTAGCATTATTATTGTAAACCGCTTCGAGTTCCCTTTTCGGGGAGTAAAGCGGTATAGAAATCTAAACAATCAATCAATCAATCAATAAATAAATAAATAAATAAATAAATCTCCTGCATTAGGAACCATTTCTTATGGAAAGCTAGTACAGTATATCATGTTCCAATTTACAGTGCAGTAGAATCCCGCATAACGAAAAAGCTCTGTTCCACGGAGCTCTTCGCTATGCGGTTTTTCCCCCACTATGCGGATCCAATTGGTAATACCCCAAATAATGAAAAAAAATGTTTGTTATATGGGGTTTCCGTTAACCGGGGTATACCCCGGTTAGCGGAAATCCTGTATAATGATTTTTTTTCGTTATGTGGGGTACCACTATTGCCGCACAAATGCTTCATTGTACGAAATTTTCGTTATACGAAGTGTTCGTTATGTAGGGTACCATTGTAATCTATCTTAAGCTTCCCCATAATGTGCTACAAGTCTCCTGTATGTTCAAAGATTTGTTGGTTTAGTATTGAGGAACAATTTAACACTCACTTCAATTATAGAATAATTAAAATTGGAAGATAACTTAGAATTGATAGATTCTAAAGCTAGGAATCTGCAAATAGGGCACGCTTGACAGATTGCTGTCTAGCATTTCTCTGCTTGAATACTTCCAGGGGAGAAAAGGTCTCCATCTCTCACAGTGTGTTTTGCTATTGATAATGCCTTATTATTAGGAAGTTTCCTCTAATGTTGAGTCCAAATCTGTTACTTTCCTGTTAATTCTGGACTTGCCCTTTGGTCTTCTAAACTAGGGTAAGATTATTCTGGAAACGTATGTTTTTATACTCTTATTGGAAGTTGGGGAAAAGAAAGTGAGTGCATTTTAAATCTCCTATTTACTTTTCCCTTCCCAAATACATGATTCCCTAGCAGTTGTAAAAGAGGCATAGCCAAATATTAACCTGAGACAAATATTAGTATGTTTGAGTTGGAGGTGGATAAGACGGTAAGCAGAATGAACAAACAAAGATATGAATTACAGTTTTATATTAATTTCAACTTGGAATTATATTCCCATTAGTTTCAACCTGGCATACTGAGTGGAGTTGTCCCACTAGCCTTCAACAGCCTTTATTGATCTATTTATGTACCATTCTAGGGCCATGTAAACAAGGTTTTGCAAAACATGTCCCCTTTGAATGAGAATTCTCTTTTGAATGGAGTAGGCTTTCAGTTTTCAGAAACATGTGCATGAGGACACCTAATGGATAGAGAATATTATGAAGTAATGTTCAGTAAAGTTTCAAGCCAAGTAACCTAACATAATGAAGGCTTATTGCTAGATTTTGATTTGCAGGGTTGGGTACGTTACAGCCTTTTATTCAACTAGATTTATTTGAGTACTTTCTGCACATAAATATATTTAAAATATTCAGCCCAAAATTACTAAACTAAGGGCCACATTTTGCCTTTAGGTCGCGTGAGTCTGATGAACAAATAGTTTGGTAATAAATAATAAATTCGTGTCAGAAATTATCCTGGGTTGAAAGTATTTTTAAAGAAGAAACCCCACTCAGGAAACACCCAAATGAGGCTCCTATCATGTCCCCAAGAGCTGAGACAGGCACTCAATCCATCATGCAGTACCCGGGTCTCGAACTGCCGACTGGCCAGCCTACTTCGAAAGAGAAAGGTTAATCACTTAATATTAATAAATATGGGATCAAGTTAATTGCAGAACTGAAATGTAGAGTGTTCCTGAAGTAATGTGTAATATCTGATGTTCTCATTGGTAGAATAACATCACTCCGTCAGAAGTTTCACAGTGGACGAATCACCGAGTGATGGAGTGGTTGCGTTCTGTTGATCTTGCAGAATATGCTCCGAATTTGAGGGGAAGTGGCGTTCATGGTGGACTAATGGTAAGAGTCTTTTTATAGTCTCAGGTAGGCATTTTAAAAAGTTTGCCTCTATAAATCACAATACGTTTTGGCTATTTTTGTAAATTCTGGGTGATGCAGATCTTTAGAAGGTTATGAAAAGTTTCCTTATTTGGAGGCAATGCAAATCTGCCTTGAGATCTTAAATCTCAATTATTATTATTTTGTCTTTCAGGTTTTGGAACCGCGTTTCAATGTAGAGACTATGGCCCAACTGCTTAATATCCCACCTAACAAGACACTGCTCAGGCGACACTTGGCAACCCATTTTAATTTGCTAATTGGTCAAGAGGCTCAAAAGCAAAAGTGTGAAGCTATGGAATCTCCAGATTATGTCCTCTTAACAGCTACTGCAAAAGTGAAGGTACAGTATTTGTCAGTGTTTTAGAGGGGTTTATTACACAGCTCAGGATATAATTATATGAGGTTGAATATTATTCCAATTGCAGTGTATTTTTGTGATGCTCCAGAAAGTTCTTTCATTTTATTCTTTTAAAGAAGTACTGGAAAATACTGGATGTTAAAGTAGCAGATATGAAAATCTTTCACTATTTCATTGAATAAAGATTGTGTATACAATGGAGATTGCAGCCAAGAATCCAGGCGGAGATTGAGTCTTGGAAGAACAGTAATGAATGAATTAGAAAAGATTGTCAAGTGTAAGGATGTGTCATTAGAGATCATCCTAGCTAATCCACACTAGTGTGTCCCTGGTCACTGTGAAAAATGGGCAGTAAAGAAAGCTGACAAGAAAAAAATGTTTTAAGCATAGTACAGGAGAAGAGCTTTGTTGATATTCTGGACTGCCAGAAAAGCAAACAAGTGGGCCCTGGAGCAAGTCAAACCTGAATTATCTCTGGAGGCAAAAATGACAAAACTGAGTTTGTCATACTTTCCGATGTAAACAGGCAGGATTGTAGAAAAGATAATAACGCTGAGAAAAGTGGAATGCAGCAGAGAAAGAGTAAGGCTAAATATGAGAATTACTGACTCCCTGAATGAACCTATAGCAGTGGTGGCGAACCTATGGAACATGTGCCAGTGGTGGCACTCAGAGCTCTCTCCGTGGGCACCTGTGCGGTTGCTCCAGAACAGAGTTTGTCTTCCCCTTCTACCCAGCTTCCTCCCACCCCCCCAGCACAGAGTTCACCCCACCCCTCTGCCCAATGGGAGCATTTCCTCCCTCCCCTGTTGCTGTGTTGGCACTTTGTGATAAATAAGTGGGTTTGGGTTTGCAGTTTGGTCACTCGGTCTCTAAAAGGTTTTGCCATCACTGGCCTATAGGCTTTTGTTTAAAGAGCTTAAAATGGATGTTGTAGACTGAACATTTTGGAGATAAGACATTCATAGGGTCACCAAAAAGTGGAGGCAACTTGCCAGCGCATAGCAATAACAAAGTATTAGGTCTATTTTGGTTTAGTTTGTGGTTTAGGTGATTTTGTGTGTAGTTTAGACATAAGAGACTGTGGTGGCTTAGTGGTTAAGATACTGAATGTGATAACTGGAAGGTCAGCAGCTCAAGACCTGAGTACTGCATGATGGAGTGAGCTCCCGTCTTTGTCCCAGCTCCTGCCAACCTAGCAGTTTGAAAACAAGAAATTGAAAGTAGATAAATAAATACCACTTTGGTGGGAAGGTAAACAGTGTTCTGTGCACTCCAGTGTCTAGTCATGCCTGCCACATGTCCACGGAAACGTCTGCAAACACAGACAATGCTGGCTCTATGGCTATGAAACAAAGATGAGCATTGAACCCTAGAGTCAGATATGACTGGCATTTTGAACAAGGGCAACCTTTACCTTACCTTACACTTGCTTTCCCCTAGATATTGTTGGACTCCGTTTCCCATTCTTTTTAGCTCTTGTATAATGTAAGGCATTATTTGGGGTTGTAGTTCATATGTAGCTGATGGACTGAATGGTTCGTGTTCCTGCTCTAGTAAGTTTCCTTGCTTTTGTAGAAGAAAGGTGATTGATAAAAGGTAACCAGAATATGAGAGATAACATCACATATAAGTGTAGAGAAAACATATTTTGGGTTTTACTTTTAGGGTTTTCATCTACATATTAATCTACCTATTGTGATATCAGCAATGTCTATTTGTTTAAAAAATCTACACAATTTAATGTATGCCATGGTAGTATAATGTTGCCAGATTGATGACCACTTTCCGTTTCATTTTTGTTTCTTTCAGCCAAAGAAACTTGCTTTTAGTAATTTTGGAAATTTAAGGAAGAAGAAGCAGGATGATGGGGAAGAGTATGTGTGTCCAATGGACTTGGGACAGGCATCGGGAATTGGGTCAAAGAAGGGGTATAAGCCAGGTTTAGATATCAGATTGTATGATGACGATGATCTGGACAGATTGGAGCAGGTAATGTAGTCGCACGTCAAACGTATTTTCTATTAAATTGCAAAAACTGCATACAGTGGTGCCTCATACGATTTTAATCCGTTCCATGGGGCTCGTTGTTGTACGAAACAATTGCTATATGATACATGTATCGTATAGCGTTTTTTTCTATGGGATGCATCATACAAAAAAAAAAATTTTTTTTTGCTACGTGGTTTTCTTCATTGAAAAATTGTTGTATGATTTTTCCATAGGGAAAATTGTTATGTGGGACACCATTTCTCCCCCAAAACCTAATTGTTATGCGATTTTGTTGCTATATGGGGTGATTGTTGTATGAGGTTTCACTGTATTTTGTTTGTGCATGCATATATAGGAGCTTTTCCTTGCCATGGTAGTGAAGTTCAACTTGCCTTTTTCTCTCTGATCTAGGCTATGCTTTCCCACATTAATAAGAATTGGAAGTCCAATAAATGTGAAGAGCCATGAGCGTCTCACTCTGATTTTAAGAAGTTCAAACTGCTATATATGGGATCTTTCCATTGTATTCTCACAACAACCTGAAGCGACAGTGAGAGCTCCAGTATTACCCCATAAAGAGTGTCTGGCTTGCAATCTATCACACTCCTTTATTTATTTATATTATTTATTTATTTTAGAGTAGAAGACATTAATGTGCTTTTGGGTTCCCTTGTCTATTCAGTGGGCTCCTATGAAGATGTTTTGTGCAACATCTTTATTAATTAATTAAATTAAATTCTATACCACCCATCTGAGAGATTTTCCTACTCTGGATGGTTTCCAAATAAACTATAAACATAAGATAGCATTAGAATGACATTGCAAACATAACAAAAAGTCAACCTCCGCCCCCCCACAGCAACGTGATTAAATTGATTAGTGGCTGTTACTCAGCCCACAACATGTCCAGTAAACAAAAAATAACATAAATTAAATTAAGCTAAGTTGCTGTCTGAAGATGGTATATGAAAGTCTTGCTAAAGAGTAAGATTTTGAAATGCTTCTTAAATATGACCAGGTATGGGGCTTGGCACAGCTCCATAGATAAGCTGTTCCACATTGTGGGTGCCACCACCAAGAAGGCTAATTTCCTCATCAAACCTTTCCCTCACCCCGCCCCACCCACTCTCTGTGTTTGGCCCCTGGAGCTATGCAGTCTGAAGACTGGGTGATGTGGGCAGATAATTTTGAGAGAGATGCTCCTCCAAATCACAAGATCCCAAACCATTTATGCTTTGAATGTCATTGTTGACAGATTATGCTTTTCTATCCTTTATACGGGGACTATGGTGGCTTAGTGGTTAAGATGCAGAACTTGACGACTAGAAGGTTGGCAGGTCAGCAATTCCAGACCTGAGCACTGCATGACGGAATGAGCTCCCGTCTCTGTCCCAGCTCCTGCCAGTTCGAAAGCAAGAAATTGCAAGTAGATAAATAGGTATCACTTCAGCGGGAACGGTAACAGCATTCTGTGTGTTCTGGCATCTAGTCATGCCTGCCACAAGACCACAGAAATGTCTGCAGACGGTGCTGGCTCTTTGGCTATAAGTGGAGATGAGCACCACACCCTAGAGTTGGATACGACTGGCTTTTGAGTAAGGGAGACCTGTTCTTTATATAAAGCTCCAGAATTGATCGCTTGATTCTTTGGGTTAAGTACAACCATTGTTGGTTCTTCTTCCTAGTCTCTAGTTTCTTGGCTTGCCACGATGCTCTATGTTTTGAATTTGCTACTTATCTTGATTTCTGAGATGGGGCAACAAGCCACAAGAGACACAGCCAGATACCTCTATTCATCTTTCTGGTTTTTTGCAGTAGGGGCAGACACTGTGAAGTTGACTTGAAAAACAGCCCTCAATCTGGCTGGTTCAAAAGAGCACCTCTACACTCTATTGCATCTTCACGAAACCTTTCCTTCTTCATTTAGGCTATAAAAGAACATTTGACATTGTAGATAAGAGGTTCTCAACCTTTTCAAGCCGTGGGCTGGACCAAGCCCCCTCAGACAGCTGAGCAGGTCAGACTGGTGGTTCCCTCCACCATAAACACTGCCATAAAACGCATCCGCGGCTGTCATAAACACATCTACAGCAGCCACAGGCACCTTTACAACAGCTGCGGGTGCATTTGCAGCTGTTGTAAACATGTCAGCTTCCACTTGTGGCGGCGACATGGGCCACGTGAAATGGTTCTGTGGGCCAGGGCCAGCCCACGGGGCATAGGTTGAGAACCCCTGTTGTAGAAGTTCTTTCTAGCCCAAGATATGCTACCAATGTATTGTTTTCTGTTTAACATAGCAAAATGAAGAATTGGTGGAATTAGGTGAATACTGAATTATTATAGCAACTCTTTCTTTCAGATGGAAGATTCAGAAGGTACCGTGAGGCAAATAGGGGCATTTTCTGAAGGCATCAACAACTTGACTGTAAGCTCTTAACTCAGTTCATCCATTTACTCTTTAAGATGTGGCTAGTCTTCAAGAGCAGTCATCTTTTGATGGCAACCCAGGAGAGTGTTGAGAATCCATTTGTGTCAAGCAGAATCTCTTGGCAGATGTCCAGTTCGCCCACTTGCTGCTTCTCAGTTAGTGAAGTTCCTGTTTCTCACTAAGTTGAATCTGCACCCAAATTAGTATTACTTCCGCGCATCCCATATGTGACTGTGCAGGCAGAGGCAAGCTGTTGTTTAGTCTAGCTTCTAAAGCACTGGAAGATGTCACATTTGTACGCACAGACAGATAGATGACACACAGACTCCTCAGTAGAGAAAGACCAGTGTGGAAAAAGGTAAATATAAAGTCTGTGAAAAGGAAAGTGCAATTTGGGGGCATTTCCCAATTCTGCCTCATACAGAATGGGATCACTGGAATGCTTGGTTCATTGTCTATTCTGAGGGAGTCACCACAGGTGTAAAACTTTCCAATCCTTCTGATGTGAGATCTTTTAACAAGACTAGATAGGGTCTGAACCTGGATTATTTTGCATACAAAATGTCTTCTTTGCCACTACATTTATTACCCTCTCCATGTTTCAGCTGAGCAGGGCCTCTGATCCATCTAGTCCAGGATCTTTCCTTGACTTGGCAGGAGCCCTCCCTTTGCCTTCCAGCTATGTGCCATCAGATGGGAGAGTGGGGCAACAGGCAAGACAACTCGCTTCTGTTTTTCGTCTGCTTGGTAACAGCAAACTTTCAAATTCTTCTCTTTCTTCTGCTTCCAGCACATGCTGAAAGAAGATGAAATGTTCAAAGACTTTGCAACATGTTCTCCTAGCACGAGTGTAACAGATGAGGATTCCAATGTGTGACAGTGTCGATGCTGGACCCCTCTGTTTCTTTGTCCTGCTCAGACTGCCATTTTGGGAGGTGATGGAGACAGTGCATTATGTAACGTAGGGTCACTGTTGCTTCTGTTTGCTGGAAGTGATCATTTTCAGAGGACTGTTCCAATGTTGCCATAACATGGGGGTATGGGGAAAGGGAGGGGGGAGGGATGGGACAAAGGGGTGGGACAAAGAAACCAGACATACACTAAAAGGGGTGGGGGAGAGAATCCCCCACCCCCTGTACTATAGAACTTGCGACATGTTTCATTACATCATATATAATATGACTGTATTGCCATATTGTTCCTGCACATAGTTGTGCCATATATCAGGGCTATTTCTTTCTCCGAGTTCAAGTATATTTAAAAAAAATGCTCGGCTGCAGACCTGGACTTTACTGTAAATACTTGAGCAGTAAACAAAACAAATCTAAAAATTCTAATTTCCAGTTTAAGTGAACTGATCAGACTTCTATACCAATCACAAATCCTCCAAATTGAAATCCTGTTTGTCTTATTTTTTTGTATGCCATTTTTATTAAGAAAAAGAAAATTTTATTGAGTACATACAAATCAAAAGTTTTATATTGTGATGTAAGGTGATAACTTTTTTAACATAGAGGGTTCCAGTTTGAAAACCAGCTGGTTACTGGAGAAATCAGACTGACATTAGTGGCTTATACCTCCCCATCCCCCCAAAATGTTGTCTATATTCTTACGTTAAGATGAACTTTATGAAATCCTGGTTCTCCTTTACAACATTAAACCATCTGTGAGTTATCTTTTTTTCTAAGTTTAAGATTTTAAGAACTTTTTAAAAAGTCATTGCAAATATGATGTTGAAAATCATTTGGCAGCTGAGAAACATTCTGTATACATTTTTTTTCCTGCATCCTGGTACAGAGGTCTCTTAAAATTTATACTGAACATTACATTAGTTGTGTTATTTTGCAGTATTACATTCAAATGCGAAATCTTGTCTTTGAAGTACAATAACTGATAACATGCTGACATTTATGCTTTATTTTTATAAAATACATTGCTGACTTTTTTTAATTATTGAACTTGGGAAATTCAGATTAGCCAACAAAAAGAAGTTTATCAAGTTTTCAGCTGAATATATTTCAATTTTTCTCTCTTCCCACTCCACCATTGTTTCGAAAACTAATTTGCATCATATAGAGAATGATAGTGAAAATATTTAGAAATGTACTGTTGGAAGTAGCTCCTTACATTGAAGATGTCAGTTTCTGTGCTCCATTCATTTTACATTGGAATCGGGAATAGTAGTCTTAAGTAAGAGTGCTAAACAGAACTTCTTGCATGTACTGTACTCAGATACTGCTTAGTGGTGAATGTCAGTTTGTAGTCATATACTAATTTAGCTCAATCTTGTGGCATAGCATTCTAGGGAGTGTCCATCTCAGAGCACATTTGGAGAAAGCACACATAAAAGTGTTCTACTCATGAAAGACTCATTTGTTAGGCATTTGAAATCCTCCCTTCTTCCTAACATGATAATTTACTGTTTGCAGTGCAAGAGGGAAACATTGGATATCTTCCACTTGTAATCTGAAGTGGAATTCTCTATTTATTGATTTGCTTGCATAGATTGGCTTTCAGGCTGACTTCACAATCTTGCCTTTAAATGTCCTGTTTTGCACACATTTACATGTTTTACAGCTGTGATGAAATGAATTGCAATAAGTTGACTGCCAATTATAGGCTTCCTTATCCTTAACATTTAACTAAAAGACCTTTGCCAATATAAATATAATTGTCTCTGTGCCCATCAGTGTTCTTTTGCCTTATCTGCATATATACTGAAAAGGATTTTCTAATACAGTAGAACCCCGGACAACGACGCGATCGGCCGTCAAAACCGCATAATGACGCTATATTTTTTTAAAAGTCATGTACCGGATCATGACATTGTGTTGTTATCTGATGCATCGTGTTCGATCTACTTTTCCACGCTGGGTGGGGATGGGAAAAAATCGCCATTTTTGGGTCCCTGTTCCCAGCTCTCTATCTCCCCAGGAGGGTCTAGGAGGCTGGGAGGAGCTATTTTGCACTATTCCCGCCTTCCTAGGACCTTCCTGTGCTGCAAAACGGCTGATAATAGTTGCGGCCACCATTTTGATTTTTTTGTTTTGGACTACAATTTCCAGAAGCCCAAGCAAAACAAAATCAAAATGGTGGCCACAATTATTATCAGCTGTTGATTGGCACAGGAAGGGTCCTAGGAAGGCAGGAATAGCATGGAATAGCTTCTCTCAGCCTCCCAGACCCTCCTGGGGAGGCAGAGAGCTGGAAACAGGGACCCCAAAAAATCGCCATTTTTTTTCATTCCCAACCAGTGTGGAAAGGTAGATCACATTGTCCTTTTTGTAAGGGTGGGCAGAGGTGCGGAATGGCTCCCCCTCCCCTCATGGAGGCAGTCGGGCTTTTTTTTTTTAGCGTTAGCCAATGCATTCCACGGATGACGACAAAAACCAGACGACACGACTTGTGGAACCAAGTTTTGTCATTATCTGGGGTTCCACTGTACACTGAAACTGATTTTTAAGATACATCTGGCTGCATAGGGAAAGAGGATTGCCCCCCTCTTCCCATTCTACTGGTGGAAGTAGTTTTATAATTGGATCCACCCAATGTATTCAGTCTTTAATAACATGGACATTACAGACTTGTTCATGACTCCTTCATTTTGTTTGTTGTTTGAGCTAATTTAAATAAATGCACATGACAGTCACTGTAGAATTGTTACTTTGTCATTAACTGTGAATACATTTATTTATAAATTAAGTAATTCACATCTTGTGCCTATAAAAAACCTACCAGTAGCCTCATAAAGTCACTACATTAAAAAAACCTGTGTATATAAGGCTAAATTCAATGTTAGATCTATCTTGAGCAGACATATGGAAGTCAGTGGGGCAGAAACTGATTCTGACAGGTTTCATTTATTTCAGTTGGTTTACCCTAGATAGAACTAAGGTTGAATTGGACCATTAAGCAATAATGGCCCAAATCCTCTTGTGTTACTACAAATGTAGTAACATTTAGAGGCAAATTGTTGTTAGTAAAGAAATCATAATAGACATTATCAATTGCATGATGAGACATGCAATTCAATAAGCAAGTAATGTATGTGATGATATTTTTAATTTAAGGCAGTGTCTATGATGATTTCTTAACTTGAGGCAGTTTGCCTCCAAAAGTTATGCTTATCGTGTTATGCCAACATAATTAAGGAAAAGGATTTCAGCAAATATATCTCAGCTTTCTCCTAAAAGCTGACTTTACTGTACTGGCAAATATTGTTTATGTATAATCTAAATATAGCATCAAATATTGTTCTTTTTCAGACAACATTGGACATCTCATATATATTTTTAAATGATGTAAACTTGAGTTAAGTTTAACCTTGCTCATTATTTTCCAGGTTGGAAGAAATGTTCTTACTTTCTTGTTTCTAGGAGTTTGGGAAGGAGAAGAGTAATATAAAACACCCAGAATGAAAGCCAAGTGATTAACATAAGTGTGCAGACATAAAATACAGTATCATTCTGGTATTTTATTGGATTGCATGAGTACAAAGAAGTCAGCATAAACATATGTGTATTGCCATATTTAAATAAATACTGATTGAGAGAAATGAAATGTTTCTAAACTTTTATATCTTCTTTGAAAAACAGCATGGAAATACTATTTTCTACACACATTTTCTCTTATAAAAAGCAGTAATTT
The DNA here is from genome assembly GCA_035047345.1 of Bradypodion ventrale. Taxonomy (NCBI): domain Eukaryota; kingdom Metazoa; phylum Chordata; class Lepidosauria; order Squamata; family Chamaeleonidae; genus Bradypodion; species Bradypodion ventrale. Next base: position 161,830,780 of record JAWDJE010000005.1, on the reverse strand, counting down.
AGAACTTTTGTCCTCCATAGCATCAATCTCAGTTGTGGATGTGGGGGAGAGAGTAGACTGGCCATGTTTGGCCTGCAGGAATAAACTTGCTTCAATCTCACTTGTCGACAGAGACATAGTCATCATCATCATCCAAGAATGCCATGATGGGAGTTTAAATTGATTCTCCTTTGCTTTTTGGCTGACTTGCGGTAGTCAGCTGAGGCATGAGGATAAGCCCAGCCCACTCATCCTTCCACTTTCTGATGGGGAGATATAAAAGTTTACAGGAAATGTTAGGAGGATGTGTGGGAATTTACATATTCACCAACATCATGTACCTGTGCAGAATTAAAAGTATGGTCAAAATGGTAAGAAACAATGACAATGCAGTGCTATGGATAGATATGGCCTTTTGTGCTAATTTTGTGCGAGGGTGGCATAATTGTAGTTGAAATTATTATGGATTTTTGTGTTCTTGTTAGACTGTCATCTCCTAATTTAAATATGGTGGATCACATTTTCTAGACAGATTATTGCCTTCTTGTCACTTGATGGAATCACCATGCCTCCCGCATCCTTGGCATATATTATTGCCTTTCATTGATTTTCATGAGACTTTAATCTCCAAGATACTTACCGTATTTATTCGTGTATAACGCGCACTCGTGTATAACGCGCACCCCTAATTTTCCATGAAACCTCGGTATAAAATTTTGTTTCACACCACGCATTGTAATTGAATGCGTGGTGAAAAAGCTTGTTCATAAGAGCTACCTCCGGGCCACGCCTCATCTCCCGCGCCACCCAATCAGATCCTGTCAATTTCTTCAAAGCCACGCCCCCGCCTCCCCTTCACCCGCCGCAGCAATAGACAGCCGACCCAATTCTAAAAAGGAAGTAAAAGAGGCTCGCGACGGGGGTGGGACTCCGGGAGTGAGGAGGCGTATGGCGGGAAATGGCTGGAGGCGGAGGCCACGCCCCGTTCTGCTGGAGAAAACCACGCCGGCGCCGTCCTTGTAGGGTGGGTGACGTCATGCGCTCACTGAGTCTCCCGTGTGGGCGAGGAAATGAAGCGGCACAACCCTATTTGTGACGCACACTGTACACGACAAGGTGACGTGAACTCGCGGGAACTCACCATTCGCTCCCTCAAGGGACCGGCCGCCACTGCTACACCAGTCCTCATTTATAACGCACACCCCAACTTTGATTTCTTTTTTTGGTATAAAATTTTGCGCGTTATACACGAATAAATACGGTAATCATATTCCATCTTTGAGGCTTCCTCTGAAAGAAATTATAGAACATCTGTGGATTAAGACAAATTCAAGGAGAATCATTATGGAAGCGATTCTATGAACACTTAAAAGACTGAAACTTCCTAGTTTGGGTAAAATACATACATACCTATCTGAGTATGAGTCCCCATGAGATTTGGTTAACGTTTTCTCTCAATAATCCTAGATCAGTTATAACGAACCATGGCACTCCAGCTGTTCTTGAACTTTAAATCCCAGAAGCCCTGATCCACAGGAGTGCTGACTTGGGCTTTTAGTAATTGAAGTCCAAGAACACCCAGAGTGCCAAGGTTCACCATCAAAGTCCTAGATCATGGCTGCTTTGAAATTTATTTCCCTTCCCTTTTTTGGTTACAATGTCTAGAACTACAATTATGTGATAGGTTTGGCACTGCCAGTGTTAACAATAAATGAAGTGGAGAGTGCCAAGAATACATAAAGGAAGTCTTAATATTGTAAAAGGAGGGAGCCAGTTAAACTAGTTTCTTCGCTGAAACAGAACACACCCAGAGTATCTGTGCCTACAATCAGGAAATTGACTAATTTGCATCTCGTGTCTTTGCTCTGGGTGAGAATATTTTCCCTCCGTTAATTCATGGATAATTCCTGTTTATTGGGACAGCTTCATGTCCCAGATATTTAACCTGTATGAGAAGACATTAGTTCGGAGGGCATTTTGCATGAAAACTCCACCCATGACAAGAAGATGGGCCAGAAAGTATCACAGGAAGTGAACCAAGAGAGTAATGCTGACATCCTGATTATATGTGATGTTTTCAGCCAAGGAGTGGTTTATGCCTCACAGAAGCTGAAAGAGTATCTTGGATTTCAGGATCCCCAAGGTAAATTCTATCCAGCCACTGATACGTTAAATGAGATTTTTCTCGTCAACTTCATTAGCTTCTGTGTTGAGAAAGGTATTGAAGAACGTATTACAACCAGCAAGATGACCGAGCAACAATCCTTGCTTTTTGGAGTTGACTGGATCTGGACTTTATTTGGAGCCGACAAGCAGATTCGACTTCAGATTGCTGTGCAGTCTCTACAGATGGCTGATCTTCCCAACGGAAGCCCACATTTTGAAATCACAGACAGCAACAAGGAGGCAATGTTAGTGGATGAGCTTTTCCAGAGCAAGAGCCGGTTTCAAAAATTGGAAGAATTCTGCATGCTGGTAGGACATGACTGCCTTGGTTTGTTCATAATGTTTGGAGTTCCTGGAAAGCCCAAAGATATCAGAGGAGTTCTTCTAGAGAGCATCAAAAAAGAAAAGCAGAAAAATATATCGTCTGGTGAGGATGCACTGCGACAATTTATTTTGACCACTGACAGTTTTCTCGCTACTAGAGAAATGTTAGAAAAATGCCTCACTAAGAAAAATGGGTTGAGGGAGGTGGGTAAAGTTTACATTAATTTTCTTTAATCTCCTAATTACAGATTTTGGAAGCTTTGAGTCTTGATATGGTAGAATGATTTTTCCAATCACTGGTATTTCACCAACCCTTTTCAATACCTGTTCACAAAAATCAAGTTGGCTCGTTTTTGTTATCACGGTTAACTTTGCAGGGATCAAATATTACTATGTTTCCATTCCTAAAACATTCCAGTTCAGTTGCAGATGTCAACAATGTTTTCCAAGTACTGTAACATACCTCTGTTAAAAAAAATATGGAATAAGGGTGTCCTTCAAAACATGATCTGTTCAGCAGACTGTCAGTGTATTATTCAACATTGACTTCACTCTACTTTGCAAGAGAAAGTAAGAACTTTTAACTGCAGTCATTGTATAATTCAAGAACATGTAATCAGTTATTACCATCACAGATTTCATCATTGGGAAACAGTGTAGTCATTTAGTAAACATTTGCTGCTCTTTAGTATAGAGAATGAGTTGTTGCTTTTAGTAAGTCTTATTTTAGACAACTTTGCAACCTTCTACGACAGCTTCTTTGCTCAGTGTCCATGATTATGTCCAAGTGGCATGTTTTAACTAAAATTTAAGTTGTTTACTATTCTGTCATTTTCATTCTGCATCTCTAAATAAGCCAACGAGGTTTCCTGTTTGATACATTGTTCAAGACAGATGTTTCCCTTGCCAGCTAAACTATTCCTGACATATAAGTAGTAATCAAGTGCTATGTTGCCTGTGAAAATGCAAATGCCTTGTACATCCTTCTTCACACAGAATTGGTTGGGGTGAGCAAAGTGTAGCCCCTCCAGTTCTTGAACTGCAGTTCCCATCAGCCCTCACTTTGGATAACATCAGAGGGCTGAGTCTATCGCTAGAACAGCAGTGGCAAGAGTGGAGCAGTCAGTAAGTCACAGAGATTTCTTGCAATTCCTTGCAATGAATAATTTTATGATATTGTATGCAGAATGTAAGACTGGTAGATTAATTTAACTTTGGAGATTGGTGGGGTAGAGCCTATGGATGGAGATGATTGATGCATCTCCCATCATTCCTAACTTCTGGCTATACTGGCTGGAGCTAATCATGGTTGGAATCCAGTGACATTTGATAAGCTGCAGACTCTCCACCCCTTTGTCATGGTTTTCAAATGAAGTAAGATTTAGTTTTAACTTTAACACCAACCCACTTTGTACACACCAGTATCTATGGCTTCAGGCGTCAGTCAACAGTTGTCCACAGGGATCAGCCAAGACAGTAAAGTTTTAACACCTGCCACTCACATGCTTTATATTTGCCTAGAAATATAAAGTTACCAGTTCAAAAGCTATTTTTGCCAATATGGCATGCATCCTGAAAACACTTCCTCTAGTTTGCAAACTGTAAAATAAGAGAGGGGGCAGGGCTGGGAAGTTATAACTTGGATGAGTCTGCAGCTGACCAAGTGAGCTGGTTAAGTGTGTGCTAATCACAAAAAAGCAAAGTTTGGGGAAGATACCTTTGCAGAATATAAATGCCAGGATCATGCAGCCAACATGGGACATTGGGGAGTTGTATTCCAAAAAAGTATTTCCCAAACTTTGCAACAGAGGCTAGGTCCAGTTGAAGATGACATTTTAATTTATTCCTCTTAACAAAATTCAGCGTAGAACCTGCTGTTGTAAGAATGGAAGTAGAGGGTCAGAAAAACAAGATTTCCCATGCAATGCATTGCAAAGGATATTTTGTCATTTTTCATACACTCGCAGTTTACACTTAACCACTCCCAATACAGTGGTTGCCTTATATATAGAAAATCCTGGATTTTCAAGCATGATGTTCATTTTGTGTGATTCTGTCTTGACATTGGAGCAAGCCATGTCAGTGCTTTGTTCACTAATTTCTAAAGAAAAGCTACCTACTTAAGTACTCGGCTGCTTTACTTCCAAATTCAATAGAATGTTTTAAAACTTTGTTTTATTGCTGGTCATTTTTCTTTCATGCTTCATGTATTTGAAATGAGGTATCGTCTGGTTTTTCTTTCCCTTTCTGAACCCCCTTTGAGAATTGTTTTTTTTTTTAAAAGTAGATTCAGCCATACGACAAGAAAAAAATCCACTGAAATAAATGATAAGCAAAACTGATTTTATTTCTACCACAAGTAGTTAGAAAAAAGCCCAGCTGAATAGGCAAAATAAGGAATACAAAACAGTTTGAGTGAACTCTCAAGCAGACTCAATATTGATATTACACTTAATAAAAGTAAAGGCATTTCTGCCCACAGTGATATAAACAGTAAGCAAAAGAGACAGTTACATTAACTTGGCTTAATTTCTGCTACTAGAGCATATTCAACCAAGGAATTTAATGCACACAATTGTAGAACATTTCCAAAGTTTCCTTTTCTTAACTTTCTGCTGCTTCTATAGCATTAGTTCAAAGGCCAAACTAGAAGTGTTATTGAAACGTGACATTTGAATAAACAAGTCGCTCTTATCCAGTTCCTCCACTCCCCCACCCACGCAACCCCTGCATTCATGCCATTCACTTTTAAATAATGTACAATTTAATTTGGACCTGCAATTTCCATAGTCATGTTTCAGAGGTCCAGGCTGCAGTCTTGCATGTAACTTTTTTGCAGGACTTTAGCATAGTTGCTTTTGCTCATAAGAATCATTTTGCCTCTTCCTCACAAATTCTGCCTACAATACATGATGGTCTTGGAAAGGCCAGGGAATGACAGCGCACTTGGATGCTTCAAGGTGAGTCAGAGGAGAGCACTTTTTCAGGAAAGAAGGGCCCTAGCATACACATTTAGGGAGAGAATTATGCTGAAGTTTGTTTGTGTTTTTTTTAAACTGCACGTGGAGATAAAAAGCTGCCACCATCCTATGCTGTTAAACAGGCACAAAGGGACCCTCACTTTCAGATGATACAATCTGTTATAAAATACATTTGTACATAGAATATTAGATGACTTGAGAAATCAAGGAGCAACCAGAATAGGTAAATCTATGAATCCACCTTTTTATTCTCAAATTCATTGGCTTGTTTGTTAAATTTGGTTGTTTCTTGTATCCAAACCTGCTGCCATAAGCAAACTGTGGTTTATTAACTGCGCCTCAACAACAAGAAACCATGTTCTTTTGCAGGTTTATGAACTCTGGTTTCTTGTTATGTTAAAATCTCGAACTGTAGCTTGCTTCCTCAATTTTAAGAGGCAATGTCAAAAGGACATGAGAGAAACAGACCAGGTATAGGAAAAATAAGCTGCAGCTGTAGTTAGATTATCTGCAAGATAACATGGGTCTAAACAAGTTTTAGCACCACAATTATTTGTAAAATAAGTGTTGACTAAAGACAAATATTGTTTGTTGGAAGGTTGGGGAGATTATCAAGAACATTTGTTTTGTATACTGCTCTCAATGCTGCTTACACAGCCACTTTTAAGCTAAAATTCTTTTTTAAAAAAGTTTTGAAAATATTATAGCTGCTGCGAATTGGAGAATATGAGGTTTCAACATATACTTAAGCAAAGATACTGAATTTCACTTTTGTGGAAATCCTGCCACAAAATGGCTTGCATTTTAAACAAACAGTATTCAGTGCCCCACTAGTTTAGCCCACAAAAGAAAAGACAAATTATTTTATGAAAAAGGGCTAATTTTAAAAAGCACAAAACTTCCTGCAGATATGATACACTGCATTTCTGGAAACAACCTTCTGACAATTGCGCTTTCTGTAGAAAATGATACAGAAATATAGTGGAACCTGGGGTTTGTTTTTAAGTACAAAATCCTTTCAAACAACAACAAAAGTTACTACATTGAAATTCAGAAATTTCCTTTAAATTATTTTCAACTCACTGTTCTCTATTATTATAGTAATGATACATACAGACTTAAAAGAACTGTATTTTAAACACATAAGGACGTTTTCCCCTCTAAACAGTGTTTAGTATTGCAGTGTCCAACATTATTTTCAATCCAAAAAATTAAGGATTAGAAATACAGTGGTACCTCGCATAACAAACGCATTACATAGCGAAAAATGCGCATAACGAAGCGTTTGTTATGCAAGGGCGATACCCCGCATAACACAAAAAAGTTCATTATGCTAACCGGGATATACCCGCTCAATGGGGACAACGGTTAACAAACATTTTCCCCCGTTATGCGGGGTATCTCCCATAGGGAACCGCATAATGAAAAAAGCCACATAGCGAAGAGCTCCGTGGAACAGAGTTTTTTTCGTTATGCGGGGTTCTATACTTGCATATAAAGCTTGCTTGGGAATGGTAAAAAAGAGAAACACAAAATACTATTCTGTAATGAAACTGAAATAACTATCTCAACATATGCATTGTTTATAAATTTTCATCAGATAGTTTCCCCCAAATTATAACACAAATCTTAAAAGTAATCATGGTGTTTTGGTTAATGGAAAGGGGGGGGTGTAATAGAGCCTCCCTTAATTCTCCCACTTTAAAACATCTTGCAGAAAGGTACAAAGTATTCCCTGTTATCTTAAAACTTGGAAGAGTTACCATCCATGTTTTTTCAAATCTTGCTTGAAGAAACTCTTTGGCATTTCAATCAACTGGCTACATTTCTTGATCGATCATAGAAAAGTTAAACAGACCCCAGTGCCTTATGACTGGTTTGACAAGCACAGCAAAGCTAAAATGCCGTATACATTGTGGTTAATATGTCTACAGAATTTTCAGCATGGCGCTAATAGAAAAACACCAAACTTCAAAAGACAATTTGGCTGCTGCTTTGAATGCATCTCCATGGCTCTGCCACTTTCTCTGCTTCTAGTCTTGTTCCCTGTTCCAAAGTTCCTCCTTCTACATTCCTTCCCCTCCCCACATACTCATTTGACTTTATTTTACTACTCGTCCAATTTAGTAGGCAAACCGCATCTCCTTGGAATAGCCCAGTTTATCAAGGTTGGGAAGGCAAGCGTATTGAATCATGGGAGGAGGACCACACATCAGGATGAGAACATCGTCCTGGGGTGGGGGCATGTGATCTTTAAGCATGTCTTGATTCACAAATCCTTGGCTGTAATCCCAATCTGAAATCAAGAAGAACAGAGTTTTAAGTGATATCTAGACACATACAGAATCATTAAGTTTAGATGTGCATGCCTCAGGTACTTCTATCTTCCCTTTTGCAGCAAAGGCAAATCTCTATATTGTCATCTTCCCATTGAGCTTTGCCAAAAATCATGTAATATTTGCAAGATTATGGGTTCAATCAGATTGACATTTGTCATGCTATTTATAGAGTGCTACAGGGGTCCTCTTCTTTCTGGTGATCATACAATGTTATCACATGTGCAGGCCATTCTGCCCCCAGAGAGCACCTACTGTCACCTTTTTGAGATCTACTTTTGTGGTGAAGGAAGGTACATCACTGATGTGCTGAATCACTTCGACCAGGAGTTCCCAACCTAAAGCCCATGGCCTAGATCCAGCCCCCGGCACCATTTCATGTGCCCCCCACCCGTCCAAGGGCATTCAGTGGAAGCTCTATCCACTATACATACTCCTCCCTAGCTACCAAAAATGACAAAAACTCACTCATTGCCATGAATGCTCTGTATTGACCACATGTAATCAGACCACACTTGGGTAACAGGAAATGGTATGGAACCTGCACAACAAACAGGGCAATTCCACTGACAGGCAGTCATCCACTACACTCGGGGCGTTGTACAGGCTGTTTTCTTCAGTACAGGGTATGGAACTTGCACAAACGGGGCAGTCCACCGGCAGTCGGACACCACTCTTGGGGCGCTGAACAGGTTACTTCGTTACACACACGGGTAACAAATCACTCCACACTCCTCCAGGTCCTTCAGCGTAGGTTCATAGATCACGGCGCTGCGACCGTGTAAGACAGGTTATGGGGTGGTAGCGTTGCCAAGGGCCGGCTGCCCTTCCCCCAGTCTTTTGATCTAAACAGACACGAAACCAGGCAGGATACAGCATCTTCAGTAGTCCGAATGTTTTATTTAAGATGGAAAGTCACACAGAGCATTCAAAGGCAAATAGTGCCAAAATAATAAACCTAACTAGAAAGCCAAGAGGGCTTTTGCCCTAACCCCCAGAACTCCCGTGCCCACCAGGCGTGGTTGGATACGAGCTCCTTCCCCCATAGAAAAAGAAAGCCAAACCAGTAAAAAGCCCGCCACCAAGGCGTTACATTGAATATATGTTGTTACATCATTCCAGAACCCATTCTCCACCTCCCTCATGCCTCTGACAGATGTCACCCAATCCCCAGCCCCTTTAGGGGTAATTAGTTGCCTCACTCATCCAGCTGCATCTCCGCCCATCTTTCCCACTCTCTCTCTGGCCTACCCCTTCCGATGGAATTTCTTTCTGATAGTCTTGGGAAGGCCAGGGCACATTCCCAACTCCCTTCCAACGGCCACCTGGGTTCCCATGGGAACGGAGACGGGGGGACCCTTTCCTATGGGCAGGGCGACTCACTCCTATCCTTACAGTTTACATCAGGGGTTCTCAAACTATGGCGGGCCAGATCCGCCCCTGACCTTGCTCCAGCTGCCACCAGAATCAGTTGCAGACTCATTTATGGCTGTCGCAAACATGATTACGACAGCCATAAATGAATCTGTGGCTGTCATAAATGCATTTAACAGCAGCGTTCACAGTAAGGGGACCACCAGTCCTGCCCACTCAGCTGTCTTGAGGGGGCGTGATCCGGCCCACGGTTGAAAAATGATACATATTCAGAGATTGAAGAAACATTATTACCAGCAGAGGGGAGAGCACACAAAGAAGTAAAATACAGTAACATAAACCATTGTAACACATCACTGAATTAAGTACTTACTTTCAGGTGCTCTATCCAAGGTGTACCATAGTTTAAAACGGGCTGAATGCTGAGCCTGGACTTCTTCCAGTTCTGGGCGCAAGAGGATATCATCTTCAGTCTGTTCAAGAAAGAAGAAAAAAATTACATCTTATACTTCTCTGCTGAGCCCTCTCCGAACCCCTTAAAAGGTTAAACCAGTGACACACCATTTTCTAGTAATTCAGAAAAGAGAGGAGGTAATAAATTGGAACATTGAAATAGCAGGCATAAAGTTTTCCTGTTAATTTCTGCCTCTCTCAAATCTCAAAAAAGAGCTATCTGTTAACTCATCTCACTTTTCACATCAAAAACTTTTTACCTGGCACATTTCTAAGCAAAGAAATAATTCAGGCCATCTGCTTGCCACATCATTCGCTGTGCAGTTTATATATAAACACACATATCATGAAATATATATGAAAGATCATATTAAAATAAAGTGATGACTAATAAAAACACAAAATCAGGTGGCATTTAGTTAGTTGCCTCTGGGACAAGTCATCCCACTGCTGGTAGACAGTGCAACTAAATGTTAACATGTACAAATCACAACTTCTAGAACGGGGTCCTAACCTTTTTATGCCACAGGCCTGACCACACCCCCGGACAGCTGAATGGACCTGACCATGCCTCTGGAAGCATGACAGCTGTAAATGTGCTCATTTACGCATACGTGAGCACGTTTTACAGCTGACGTAAACACATCCGCTTCCACATCTGAGTGCCATGGGATAGATCCAGCCCATGGTCCGTAGCTTGGGAACCCCTATTCTAGAACATCAGCAAAGCCTACAAAACAACAGGCTGAAGGACCTACTACGACCTCATATGAGTATCTGAGTCAACTGTTGGGATTGGATCCAGTGAGAGAACATACAAACTACTTCAAGCAGTAGTAAAAGAATAGAGCCACAATGCTCAGCACCTTCACCTCAAGAGTAAGAGTCAATGAAATGCTTATGGATGTACAGTATTAAAAACAACCGCCAATTTGTTCTTTCTTCACTCAGACAAAGGCTACCATTTGTTCACTTTCACACTACAAGTAAAATTAAGGACATCTATTTACCTGGTTAGCAAACAGCAAGTGACAAATTGTGGGATCATCTTTGTCCTTCACAATAGCTCGAATCAACTGCAACATAGGGGTAATACCTTCCAGGAAACAAAAATAACCACAGTCAAACAAACCTTGACAAGATTACAAGAAGGCCACAAGCAAGAAAAAAGTCAAACAAGCTGCTCCTCTACCTGTTCCACCTGCTATCATCCCAACATATTTCACATGCTTGAGAACCGGTTCTGATTTTTTGTCAGGGCGAATGGCAAATACCCCTGTGGAAACAACAAAGAATGGATATAAGGAGGGAATTGCCGTGCATCTGTGAATAGATTCAGAACATGGAGAAGGAACTGGAAAACAACAGATACACACTTTTAAAAAATCTGAATATTAAACTGGACAGCAACTGGAGAAAAATCCCTAGCATGTCTTTTCTCCAGCAGAATAAGAACATGCCCTATGTTATCTTAATGGAGCATGAAAGTATAAATGGCTAGTTATGTTTGTCTCTGTTTCAATGAGGGCATGCATTTCTAAACAGGGAGAACATGCTAAGGAGTGTTCTTGGATTCCCATGGATAGTGGGATGATGCCTGTGGGAACATCATGCTGAACTTGATTGGCTTTTGGCCTGATTTAACATGGAAGAATTCATCTAGAGCAGGGGTGGCCAAACTATGGCCCTTGCCGCTACCAGAAGCGGGCGTGTTTATGACAGCTGTAAAACACACCCACGCCTGCTGTAAACACTGCCATAAATTCACCCGCAGGTATTGTAACTGTGTTTACAACAGCCACAGACGCGTTTTATGGCAGCGTTTATGACAGGAGGAACCACGTGACCGGCCCACTCAACCACATGACTGCCCCACAGTGTGAAAAATTTGGCCACCCTGATCTAGAGAGTTGTGCACAGAGGGAACTAAACCTCCTCATAGAGAAGGCAGGACAATATGAAGAAATCATTTCAGTTATAATCACTGTTGGGAGCTTTCATGTTCTATGGCTAACATGCTGCAAAAGATAGAGACAATTTTAAGAAGGACCTTTAGTTGCTGAACTCACCTATATGTTAATACTGTACCATTTTCTAATGTGAAGCCATGATGGCATTACCCCTAAAGGCAGCTTTCAGAGGTAGGCCCATCAAGGTTTCACCTTAAGAGAACGTGCTGCAGGAAATACAAAGATTCATGTAATTCCCCCTTTTTTTTCGTCCTGCACGATCAAGGGAGGAAACATATCATGGTTTTTAATGGATTTGTTTCTCTTCCAGAACAAAAATCTGTAGATTGTTAGAAACTTTGACTATACAGCATATTTCCTCCCACTGCAGACCAGAGTACATTTTCATAACACAACTGAATATGGCCAGAGCGCCTATGCCTTCTTGGCTTGATTTAGAAAGTACAAGTTAAAATTCTTCATATTATCTAAGAATGAGAGAATATAATTCCATAAAGCTGTCCTGTTACAAGCCCAATTTAGATGATTAAACAAACAGACTCATATAGTATATACTCAGTTTAATGAGAAAGAGAGGTCTGTCACCTTTAAGATACTGCTATTCTGGGGACTATCTCCATTTTGTGGCTAACAAGGTTATGGCCCTTCCTTTAACAAGACTATTAAAAAAATGAACAGCTTTTTCTCTGAGTGGTGAGTTCTATGTCTTACTCTTGTCATGTATTCTTTCAGTATTATTATGGAGGCCTGCCATCTTCAGCACCTGTCCACATGAGACAATTCCAGTTTCTCTGCTTGCCAAATGTCCCGACCAATTTCTGCACATCTGCTCAACTCCTTTTGCCTCTGAATAAACTACCTCAAGTCCTTGTAGAGCAGGGCTGGAGAGACTATGGCCCACAGGAAGCCCTCTGGCGTTCCCCAACCCCCTCAACAGGAAGGAATATGCATATTTTGATTTTAAAAATGCCTGCTGCCTGAAACCACCTCCGATAGCAATTTTGTAGCCATATATCTCTAATCACAGTTGTGGCCATCTAAGTAAGGATGGGGGTTCTTTCCTTCTCTTTACAACAAGAATTCTCAACCTTTTAAAGCCGGGGGCTGGGTCATGCTCCCTCAGACAGCTCCACGGGCCGGATGACCATTTTGCCCTTCTTCCACCACATGGCACCTCCTGGCACAACATGAAATGGTGTCGTGGGTTGCATTCAGCCTACAGGCTGCAGGTTGAGAATCCCTGCTTTACAATCTGCCTTTGTCTCTTTTGGTGACAATGCAGATTGGTAGCAGATCTGGGGGTAAAAAACCTCTCCTGACCCTGCCCAGGTTCTAGAGACCTTTACTAAGTTTCAAGATGGCAGCATGTTTTTTAAAACAAAATTAATGTTCATTGTCCTTTGGATAGAGACGGGATTCATAAAAGATTAATGGCAAAGCAAAGTAGAACTCTTCTCTGGCACATAGAAATATATCTCATGTATAAAATCCATTCTTGCCTTTCCCCTTGTAGACAAGCAGTCCGTTGGGTCCACGGAAATCGATAGTGTCCCCCATTTTAAGGCTTTCAAGGTACTGTGACATTTTGCCTCCCTCAGGGAATTTGGGGTGGACATCTTTGAAATATATCTATTTTAAAAAGAGAAACAGACATAATATATATATATAACTTTAAAAAGCATGCACTAGTTTATAAACACCCAGAGGTTGCAAAGGTCTGTACGATAACACAAGTAGAAAAATGACTCGGGGTATGACCATATAGGCCAGTGATGGCAAACCTTGGCACTCCAGCTGTTCTTGGACTTCAATTCCTAGAAGCCCAAGTCTCTTGAGTCCACAGAGTACATGCAATAAACCAATTCATGTGGATTCACAGAGACTTGGGCTTCTGGAAATTGAAGTCCAAGAACAGCTGGAGTGCCAAGGTTCGCCACTAATGATACAGGCTTTTGGTCCAGCAGCAGGGCTGCTACTCTTTGGGGCTAGGCTGCAGTAAATCCCCAAAAGACAGAAAGCTCTTAGCAAAGTAACGCTTTCTGATCAGATGCATGCCTTTCTAGCCATCTGATTGCACATTCATTTATGCACACTATAAATCCAGATCAAAAGAACTTTACCACAAGGAAGAGACATGCACTGTGTATGTACATGAGGGTTACAAAGTAGACCAAAGACAAGACAGAAATGATTGTCAAGGCTATACTTCTAGTTGCTACTGATCTCAATGGATAGTGCTCAGTAACTGACATTTACCTTTACAACAAGATCCACATAACCTTTGTCATCATCACTGCTGACTGGTGTGTAGGGTCTGATTACTAGATTCCCATTAATTCTTGCAGAGAGGTAAATGTGCTGCCCTATAGGTAAATCAAGATATTACATGTTGGTCATATATTTATAAGCTTTCAGTTATAAAGAAGTTTAAACATATTCTGCTTCCAGTGATTTATCTTTATTATTCCACATCTTGCTCCCAAGGCTCAGGAGCCAGTGTCTTGTTTAGGTCACTATGCAATGATCCTAAGTTGTGGAAGCAGTTACAGCATTTCCACAACTTCCACTCTGCACACAATAATCTGAAAAGGATATTAGCCAGCATGCACTAAATCAGGCATTCCCAACCTTTTCAAGGCGAGGTCCTGTTCATGCTCTCTCAGTCAGCTTCCAGGACTGGACAGCCATTTCACCCTGCCTGGACAATGGGGTGGCCATTTTCTCCCAACAGCTTCAAAGTGGGTGGCCATTTTGTTTCGCAAATGCCCTTGGAGAGGTAGGGGTCCACATGAAATGGCACCGCAGTCTGGATTCAGCCCACAGGCCTTAGGTAGGGAACCCCTGTGCTAAATACTTAAAAACCTGACACTAATATCCCTTGGCTTGTTCTGTCTTAATACGAATTTAATTTTTATACAAAGCAGAGACAGGAAACATATAACCCTCTCAACCCACGTCAGCATGGCCAAAAGTGAGGCATGATTTTATTCATGTCCATACTACAAAGATCTTGCACTGACCTCTTGCCTATCCTTTGTGAAAGGTGATTTGAATACTAAGGAATGGGACTAGAACTTTATCATGTGAGATATTTCTGTTTCTCCTGCATGTTAAGATCTCAGCACTTGCTCAGATAGTGAAAAAGGTGGGTTGGCAACGTAAGTGCAACTGCACACTCTCAACCAGCCACTGACGGAATGAACTAATCAAAATGAGCCCTGCACTAAAGAAGCAGAATTTCATTGCCTTGTAGAAAAAAGGTGGTTCTGTGGCACCGTAACGGTAAATCATACAGCACAATCTACTAGACCAGCTTATTCTATTGTGGAACACCTAAAATTTTGCCGGAACACTTTGGGTTTTGTAATAGAAAGGTAGATATGGACTTTTCAGTTACATTAGAGAGTAAACAACAACAACAACAACAACACAGTTGTGGCATCTTAAAGACTTGACTACAGAACACATAGTTTGGGGAAACGCTGTACCAGACAATGTTTCCAAGTCCTACAATTTCATCCAGTTCATGTGTAAAACTTTCCTCTAGCAATAACCAGCTCAAGCTAATGAGATGATACCTAACCTGAGCATTAAAAAAAAAATAAAAACCATGGGTTACAGGTGCCTGTAGGATGAAGTGGCAAGGTTAACCAAAATGTTGCCGTGTTAAAAAGCATGGGCACTGCTTAATAGTGAGGACAATAACAAGACAAAGTCTGTTGTTGTAGTTAAAACGCTGCTTATCTAAAAAGGAGTGTGCGAATAAGCCACTCTGATTCTACCACTTATGGGCATGCTATGTACTATGTGGGTGATCAGAGCAACTGTGGACAGCCCACAGCATTTCCTTAACTGCATGTAAAACAAATGGTGTCAACACGTAAAAAGAAAAATAATCTAAACATTTATGCCACTCCTGTTCCAATTAATTTCACTGCAAGTATCATACAGTTATCTATTCCACCAATGACCTCTTGTATATCCATAGTATTTTTTTTAAAAAATAGCATGCCACCATTTTAGTTTAACTGTCTAAGGATGTTTTTAATAAGGTGTATTTCAGCTGTTTAGTTTACTGACTTTAGTTATAGTGTTGTGATTTGATTTTGTATTGAAATTGTTGTTTTTGTTGACAGTAAGCCGCCGGCGATATAAGTCTAAATAATAAATAAACAAACAAATTAGTGCTCTAACCACTGTCCATTTCCTTTGAAAAATCTAAATAAAAAAAGAAAGAGAGCAACACCTGTTTCCTGCCCTGGTGTCTGCAGAAGATGAAGGCAGCAGCTGTTGCCTTTAACTGTAGATTAAGTTATTACTCAGCTACCAAAAAAATAAAAATAAACTGCTGAAACCAAGGTCACGGCTACCAATTGCACTGAGTCCTGGCTCTGACTAGTTTTGTAGCAAAAGGCTCCATAGAGAAAGCAAAGAAGGCTGTACTGTACTGTCATTCTGCTATAAGCCCCGCACAGCCACTTGTATCCAGAGCTGAGATGGGCAGAAGTCAAAGAGACAAAGAATATTTGCCTACAATGGGAGTTCAGGGAGGCTGTCTCCTGAAAGTCATGGTCAAAATCCTACTGGTTATTTATGCAAGTATTAAACACAATGTGCATGGCATTCTGGCCAGTATTAGTCAAATTCAGAAAAAGAAAAATTCCCTATGATTAGCTAACTATACAAAATATATAGTTTCCCATGAGGTAGAACAGTGATGGCGAACCTATGGCACTTGTGCCAGAGGGGGCACTCAGAGCCCTCTCTGTGGGCACATGCACCATCACCCCAGCACAGAGTTTGCTCTGCCCAGCAGCCCAATGGGAGCGCTTCCTCCCACCTACCCCAGCACTGAGTTTATTTATAATTCAAATTTATATGGCTGCCCCCTCACCTAAGCGACTCCGAGCAGCTCACAAAGATTATAAACACTAAAACTTGGAACTTTAAAAATACAAAGATTGAACTCAAAACCATTTACAACCTAATGATTGCTATAAGATAAATATTAAAATGGCCATCAATGTATAAGCCAGTAAAGGGGGGGGGGGCTATTGTGTCACCAGTGCCCCACACCTGCTTTGCCAGCCATGTTTTGAGGTCTTTCCTGAAGGGCAGCAGCACAGTCTGGAGACGTAATTCTGTTGGCAGGAGGCAGTGGACGGCAGCCAGTTGAGCTTGGGCGCTCGGTATCTAAAAGGGTTGCCATCACTAAGGTAGAACATGAAACTGCCATGGATGTTGAAGACAAGTTTTACAATTCCTTCAAAATGGAAAATGGGCAGAAACAGGATTTAGGTGGAACCTGGCCTAGTTAAGCCTCCTAATTTAGGCCTTTCTCCCAGGTAAATCACATTCAGGAATTTTCCAAGATGCTTGTAAGATAGGTAAAATTCCCAGACTGGGGAATTATTTACTTGTCTCATTTATAGGCTGCCTTTCTCCCGATGGGGAAAAGTTATGGTATCTGTAGTTCAGAAAATCTGAAAATCCCATTCTTAGGAAACTCATTTTCTGAATTTCACTTCTTTCAACAATGGAGCAAAGCAGTCACAGCATTGGAAATGTAGTGGAAAGGATGAATCTGCTTCCCAGAGAATTCTTTTCCTTTCAAGCCAAGTTGCTTAGGTCTACTAAATAAAATGGATGACATTTTCCTTCACTGCCTTCTCTCTGTCACTTAAAAATATACATGAAGTATACATTTTCTGGTATACAGACAACATGTAAGCAGCGTGGCCATAAAGACCGGCCCACCGCCACCGCAAATACTCTTTCCCCCGGTCTAGCCAGCCGGGGGGAGTGGGAGCACAACTGAGGGGAACCAAGGCAGCGTGGCCATAAAGACCGGCCTGCCTCATCCCCACCGCGGTGGCGAATTCTCCTTCCCCTGGTCTAGCCAGCCGGGGGGAGTGGGAGCACAGCTGAGGAGAATCTAGGCAGTGTGGCCATAAAGACCGGCCCACCTCGTTCCCGCCGCAACCGCGAAGCTGAGAAAGCCGTCCCTGCCATCACCAGTTCCACCCACTCCCTCCCTGGCCTGGCCGGCCATGGGAGGTGGGAGCTCAACCGTGGCGAGGCTCAAACCACACCCACCCATCCGACGACGCTGTGATCAACGCCAGTTCCATCGATGGACCTCTGTCCTCGGTGAGAGTTGGGGGGGGGGAGACTATGAGATTTCCCTTGTGATTTTGAAATGTTTTATGATTGTCTACTATGATGTTTTTTTACCCCTTGTAATTTATATTGTAACGATTGATTTTGACATTTTGTTATTGGGGTTGTATGTGGTAATGTTGTTTTTTATTATTTATTTGATATTTGCTAGTACAGTAAGTGTATTATTATATCATTGTAACTTATATGTATATTAATCCTGTTGTAGCCGCTCTGAGTCAGCCTTTGGCTTGAGTAGAGCGGGGTAGAAATCCAATAAATAATAATAAATAATAACATACCAATAGGAAGGCCTAGAATGTGTTCTGGGGTTGGCAGTGCAAACCGAAATTTTCTGGTATCATGACTGATAATCTGAAAAAGAAAGATCAGTCAAGTCAATCCTTTAGATGGCTCTAACCAACTTACATTTTTCTTTAAGCATTTTATAACTAGAATATTAACAAAGGACTGTTTATTTAGGAAATAAACATGCTTATTCATACAGAAGCAAAACAAAGCTACTCCTTTCCTTTCGAAATGGGTGAGCAGTACTCACCAGAGAATTACCAAGATTTATGAACAGGAAACTCAACTGGGAAAAAAGTGTTTTTCTGACAATCCAACATAAGGGCTAAAGTAAAATGGCCTGCATATTTTAAAAACGTGATCACAGCCCTATAATTCATAATGTAAAAGTGATTTGGTTTTTTTATTCTGTGATTACACCAAAACTATATTCCATCAAGAATAGAGAAATATGGTGTATTTATTAAACCACACACAGTCTTTCTTACACTTGCATGTGTTAAAATTAATAAACCTCTTAGAATTGAGTGGGCATGTTTTTCCATCCCAGGTGTCCATGTGTTTATGCAAAGAAGAACTGGAGCTACTATTATTATTTTTTACCCTCTTACCTCTTTGTCAATCAATCTTAATGCGTATTTCACATCTGGATTCTCCAAGGTAATGGCAGGCCGAGGCTTCAAGAAGAGCCTCATGATCAAGTGGAATATACAATATACAGGGGACATGGCAACTCTTCCCAGCTGCAACATAAAAAAGGAAGATTTTCAACACACAGAAATTAGCCAGCCTCAATAAAAAGCTGTGTGTAGTGTACGAAGGGAAATAAACAGGGTATACAAGGAATCCCAAAGAGTAGAAAGCATCTCATTAGCAGCATTGAGTGGAAAGACACAATATATTCCACATATCTATATAAATAAAACTGAAGTGTGCATCCGTGGGTCCCAAATGCGTTTCAACACCCCTGCACGGATCCCCCCAACAGCTGGCACACACCTACCTTGGTCGTCACAGATTGCTGTGGACGGTGTGTGGGGACGGCAGGGGGCCCCCATGCCCCACAAAGCTGGAAAAATGCGCTGCGCAGCCGCACAAGACTGACCACGCCTCCCCAGATGAGTGAGAGCAGAACCCCGGGATAAGCCCTACGCATGCGCGTACAGCAAGCACAAGATTCAACTAGTGCAAAGCCCTTACCCTCACGCGAATGGCCAACGGCGCTCCAAAACAGCCGACAGACACTCAGGAGCACATGCAGCCCCGTCAGATGCCACAGTGAGTTCACAAGCAAGGAGAGAAGGCGACAGTGGGGGCGGCACCAGAAATAGGGAGAGATACAGAGGAAGCAGGGACGTGAAGCGAACACAGGAGATGAGGCCGAACAGACATAGAGGACAGATGACTGACAGGGCCGCACACATGAGACTGGAGCAGCGCACCACGAACTACAAGATCAGCGTGGGAAAGTGTTCCCTAACATACACAAAACAAGGGTGGTAGGTCAGCACAGAAATCGCCAGCCCCTTAATGCACAATGCCCAATCATGAGTAGGGGGCGCGGGGAAATCACTGAGCAGACCTAGCATTAAGTCTCATAAAATAACCATGCATAAACACAACGGGGGGGGGGACGAACTCGTGGGGGAGAGGGCACAAAAACTCAGAAACAAATGTATGGCCGAGGTGCATAGACCCAAGGCCAACCCTGGGATACACTTATACACGCGGGGTAGGGGGTTTCCACGCAAACCACAAACACCAACATGATGGGAGTTATGGACAATGGCCCCCACAGGAAAAAAAATGCCTCACAGAAAGACATAATACAGGGCACTTTAGTGTCTTGCATGGAAGACAAAGAAGGAGTCGCAGTGAGGACTAACACAGGTTTATTGGGTGATGATCAGGATGAACATGTGGTAATGGCGGAGGTACATCACATTATATACAGCAGTACAATACATTTGAATCTTGTTGCACGGTAGCTCATTGGCTGCTACCGGCGTGACGTCGTTCCAAGTCACGCCCCTCTTCTGTAGTTAGTGATAGTGCGGGAGAGTTCCCGCGGCTGCCGGTGATTTGAGGAATGTGAACCATGTGAGTTGAACGCTCGCAGCTGCCCTCTATGGGCAGCTTACTCGCGTTCCTTAACAGCTGAGCTACATTGTAATTCTGGTCAGGTTACATTCATACATTTCTTAAAGCAACATTGTACATACATAACAGGCACACAACAGCAAGGACAGTCACCATCATTTGCTTCCGCAGACCCGAGGACAATGAACTCGTGGGAGATGGGGTACAAAAACATCACATAATAATACGCACAGGCGTGGCGGGGACTGAGGTACATAGACCAAAACAAACCAACAGGACACACTTACACTCATGGGGTAGGGGGTGTCCTCGCAACCAAAAAACACAGATATGACGGGAGCTTCGGGAAACAGCCCCCAAGTCCAGCAAAGAAGCAAAGAAACATCACAAAAAAACCCAAAAACTTCACACCACTTTCTCCATGCCAACATCCCCCACCCAAACACACACACCCAGGTGCAGCCGGGCACCAAGCTAGTATTTACTATATAAAAGCAACAAAGACTGTGTTAAACATATTTATTTATTCTTCTTAGAGTGACAAGGGCAGGCAATAATTTGCTGGGCATTGTTAATATAAAGAGGGAAGGATGGAGTAAGAAATACATTTCTATATAGCTAATTAGCATTTTCAAAGCACTTATTGTTTACCTCAGTAATCCTTCTAAGAATCAGGTAAACAAGATCATATTATTATCTCCATATTTCCTGGGTATGAATTAACGCTCAGAGACAGAGGCTTACTCTATATTTGTGGCTGAGATGGTACCTGAACTGGAAACTTTGCCCGAGACAGACCTGGTGCACAACTTGGGGATCCTCCTGGACTCACAGCTGCTGCTGGAAGAGCAGGTGGCGACCATGGCCAGGAGGGCTTTTGCTCAACTTCGAGTAATCCGCCAGTTGCGCCCGCTCCTGGACCGTGACTCCTTACTCATGGTCACTCATGCTCTGATCACCTCCAGACTAGATTACTGTAATGCACTCTACATGGGGCTGCCCTTGACGACCATTTGGAGGCTACAGCTGGTCCAGAATGCGGCTGCCCAGGTGGTGATGGGGTGTGGACGTTATGCGCACGCCTCCCCACTACTCCAGGAGTTGCACTAGTTACCAGTTTGCCTCTAGGTGCAATTCAAGGTGCTGGTTTTGACCTTTAAAGCCCTATATGGCAGTGGCCTGGATACCTGAGAGACTGCATCGCCCCAAGATGCAGTGTCATTTCTTTAACAATTTTGCAATTTAGGCATCACAGAATCATAAGAGGTGGGATCCTCTAATACAGGAGTGCCCAAACTTTTCAGGCCACAGGTCGGTCACATGATACAGCGGGCCAGTCACATGGTTCCTCCCACTGGAAGTGGAAGTAAAACATGCCCACGCAGGCATAGAACGCTGTCGTAAATGCACCCGTTGCTGATATAAACACATTTATGACAGCCACGGGTGCAGTTACGGCAGCATTTTGCGCATGTGCGGGCGTGTTTTGCTCCTGCTTCCGGGAGTGGTGAGAGCTGGATGAATTGGCATCGGGGACCGGATCCAGCCCGTGGGCTGTAGTTTGGGCACCCCTGCTCTAATGGCTAACCATTGAGATTACTAAAGTAAGTAAAAAATACCCCAATCAATGTGAAATGCAAAAAGGTGACTCCAGGAGGTAAATACAGTATCAAAATCTTCCTTGTCCATTTAAAATTATTTAAAACAAGCCAGACATTCTTGATGTAAACAAAAGCTGTAACTTATCCTTAATAATTAAGTTAAATGAAGCAACATGAACTGCAATTTTTAAATGTCATCAAAGCGATTGGGAAACTGTTACCAAGCTGCACAATAAAGAACAGAAAAATTAAAGCTTGCAATGGCAAGTCTCAGCTTATTTATTTTTGTAGAGACTCCTAGTGGGTGGGTGGGATTGCATTCGACCCACCCCAACATAAAGGACTGCACTGTCAACAAATTAACAACAAAACAAATATTTATGCCCCATTTCTAATCAATTATCATAAAACCACTAAGAGATTCACATATCTCAAACAACATCAGAACATATTTTGGTTTTTGTGTGTGTGGAAAAAAGACATTCTGAGTTGTCTTAGTTTGTATGCAAGCTAATGGTGCCCAAACAATCAAGAATATGGACCTCCTCTGCCAACAATAATATCAGCTATTCTCAGAGCTGGCGAGAATGTTCTTTAATCACTAATGCAGGAAGCTTTCTTTTCTCAAGCAGAACATTTAGCCCCTCCTACCCTCAAAGTCCCAATGAAGAAAAGAGTAGTTCAAAGCTTCTTGTCAATATGTTGACCACAAATCTGTTGAAATAAGTGAAAGCAAAACAGTAATGGAGCATTGCTAATATCCTAACCATGTGCAGAGGCTCATTAGTGCCTGACCCCCATGCACCAGAAAACCTTGACAGAATTTAATTTTCTTTCATTTTTAGATCTGCCTCCAAGGAACCATTCAACAGATCAAGTACCCCATTTAGAAATCAGAACTCATGTTTCTCCCCCCACCCGCCCTCAAAGATCACCTAATTGTTGAATAGCCCCTTATACCAATGGATACATTATATTTCTAAACTTTGTGCAGCTGGCTCAACTTGCCATAAGACTGGCTGGGGAATTTAAGTTGGGCCACAGAGCAACAGACAGGCTTGTGTGATTAGCACTGTAGCCTAGACTAGAAACATAGCAGAAATCTAAGGAGGAAATGTATATAAACATATTTGAGGGTGTAACTAAATGTTACATGTCACGCATGCCTACCAGCAATGACACTGGTCCAATACCTTCCAAGCTACTCTGACTCATTCTACTGGATGTTGCTTATGGTGATTCTGGTTTGGATCCAATGCTGGCAGAACCTTTATGCAACTCTTCACTGTGTTGAAGTGACTGTCCATATACTATGCTCATAAAAGGAGCCATCCCAGACCTCCTTCTACAAGTGGTTCCCACCCCTGAATAGAGATCAGCTGCTACAAGAGAGCCAGCTAACTACTGAACAAGGTCTCAAGCATAGGTCTGGCTTCCTTGAGCTGCCACCAAATGGAGGCAGTCTGCTGTGTCAGCTGGATGTTTGCTTCCTCCACCCCACTGGGATCTCGTGGAATGACTCTAACAGGTCCTATTACTCTTCCAGAGCATGGCCCCAAACCCCACAGATAAATAAACAAGGGGGGGGGGGAGATAAACATCTTAGAAACATAGTCTTCAGGGCGGCTCACAATAGTCATGACACAGATCCAGAATGTAACAAATAAGACATAAAAACACATATAAAACTGTTGTAAAACATTAAGACACTCTCATTATAAACATTAAAATCCACCCACCCCATGAAAAAAAAACTAAAAAACAAGAGAGGGGGGATTCTGATTGTCTATATAAGCCAGCAGCAAGGGTCACCCTTCCATCGGTGCCCCACACCTTCACAGCCAGCCAGGTTTCGAGTGCTTTTCTGAAGATTTGGTATATGGGACCAAAGACAATGAACAGCCGAAAGGTTGGCTTAACACAGGTTTATTGCATGATGATCCAGGGGAACATGAGGTAATGGCGGATGGGTAGCTCAATATATACTGTGGCTATACATTTTGAATGTGGCTCCTCGACAGTCTATTGGTTACTGTCCGCGTGACGTCACGGACGGTCACGCCCTTCTTGTCCAGGTGTAGGTGATGGCGGGAATCTTCCCGCGCTGTTGTTTGCTGGTGAGTCCCGCGGGATATCTATGAGATCGGCTTCCCTTCTCTCTGCTGACCGATCCCGCAGGATGTCTAGGAGGACAGATTCCCTTTCCTCCCCCCTTGGTGGGGACCCATGGCCCCCCTTTCCTCCCCCTTGGGCTGAACGGGTGGGGGAGAACCCTAACGCTGAATCCTGTTTCCCGCGGTCTGCGCCCTGCTCGTCGGGGACTCTGCGCCGGAGCTGGTCTACGTGCCGCCTCCAGAGTAGACCTGTGCCGGTTTCGACGCGGTACGAGACGGGACTGGTCTGCTCTAAGATGACGCCTGGTACCCAGGCCGGGCCCGCGCTGGCGTAATTCCTGCAATACACGGGGGCACCCACGTCGAAACTCTTTGTGTCCTCTATCCCAATGTTCTTCCCCTTGTCCTCTACTCTCGTGGGGTCTAGCCTAGTTAGTATGGTGGTCAGCTTCCTGCGCATCAGCAGCTCTGCGGGGGAGTATCCTGACGCTAGGGGAGTCACTCGGTAACCTAGCAGAAACTGGCACACTTGATGGTTTAGGTCCCCAGGCCCCATGCGCCGCAGCGCGTCCTTGGTGGTGCGCACAAGGCGCTCTACTTGGCCGTTTGTGGCAGGGTGAAAAGGAGCAGAGGTGATGTGCCGAATGGCGTTGATTTCTGTGAATGCCCTGAACTCAGAGGACGTGAAGCAACTTGCGTTGTCGCTTACGAGGGTGTCGGGTAAACCGAACGTGGAAAAAAACCCTCCGCAAATGCTTTATGGTTGTGGCCGTGGACGTGCTTGTAACCGGAATGACCTCCAACCACTTGGAGAAGGCATCCACCACAAGGAGAAACAGCGTCCCACGGAACGGGCCAGCAAAGTCTACATGAACTCGGGACCACGGCCCCTTCGCCGCGTCCCACTCCCTGTGAGGCAGGCGGGCTTCTTCTGGCCTGGAACTTTGGCAGGGCTCACAAGTGCCGACCATGTGCTCGATGTCGGCGTCTAGCTGGGGCCACCAGAAATAGCTCCGTGCCAGGGCTTTGGAGCGCACAATCCCAGGGTGACTGACGTGCAGGAGTTTGAGTACCCTCGGCCGTAAGGACGCCGGGATCACTACTCGCTGGCCCCACAGAAGGCACCCCCTCTCAAGGGACAACTCTAACTTCTTTCGGAAAAATGGGTCGAACTCCGCTGCCGGGGAGGACGCTGGCCACCCTTTCTGCACCCAGGAGCTAACCTTTGCTAAAATGTTGTCCTTGCCGGTCGCCTTGGCGATGTCGGCGGGCAGTATTGGGGGCGAGTCGAGGACTTCTATCATCAGCACCTGATGGCCTGGCTCCTTCCCGCCCACATGGCTGTTCTCCTGGGGAAGGGGGGACCTCGATAGAGCGTCCGCATGGCTGATCTCCCTCCCGGGCCTGTACACTAACGCGTGCTGATACGCGTTGAGAAAAATGGCCCACCTAAGCATCCTTGGGGACAGGATCTGTGGCGTGGGCTTATCTGCGGTAAAGATGCCTAGCAGGGGCTTGTGATCGGTTACGATTGTGAAGGGGCGGCCATACAGGAAGTCGTGGAACTTTTTTGTTCCCGCAATTATCGCTAATGCTTCCCTGTCTGTCTGGGCGTAGTTTCTCTCCGCTTGGGACAGGGACCTGGAATAGAACGCTATCGGGGCCTCCCTCCCGTTTTCCAGCACGTGGCACAGCACCGCCCCCACCCCCACCGGGGATGCATCACAGATCAGGACCACTGGCCGCTTGGGGTTGAAATGGGTGAGGATGGCGTCAGACGCCAGGAGCTGCTTTAGCTCACTAAATGCCCTCTCTTGCTGGTCGCTCCACTTCCATGCCTCGTCCTTTTTAAGCAGTCTGTGCAACGGCTCGGCCACGGCTGCTTTCCGGGGAAGGAAGGAGTGATAAAAGTTCAGCAGCCCTAGGAACGACTGCAACTCGGGCTTGGAGGTGGGGCGAGGGGCTTGCTTGATGGCGGCTACCTTAGACTTGGACGGCCTTATTCCCTCAGGAGTGACACGGAACCCTAGGAATTCGACCTCGGTCGCGAAGAAGACGCATTTGTCTTTTCGCAGTCTCAACCCCGCCTTTTCGAATATCGCCAGGACCTTGCCCAACCTCTTTGCCAATTCGGCCTGACTCCCCCCCCCCGTTATCAATACGTCATCAAAATAAGGCAACACCCCCTCGAGCCCCTTCAGGAGGCGTTCCACGAGTGACTGGAAAATCCCAGGCCCCGAGTTTACGCCGAATTGAAGGCGCGTCACCTGGAACGCCCCCTTATGGGTGACTATAGTTTGGGCGGCAGCAGCAGCTGGGGTCACCGAGAGCTGCTGGTAGGCTTGTGCTAAGTCGAGCTTAGCGAAACACTTTCCCCCATGTAACCTGGCCAGCAAATGGCTGACTACCGGCACCGGATACGCATTAGTGCGAATGGCCTTGTTGATGGTGCACTTGTAATCAGCGCATATGCGCACCTCCCCGTTGGCCTTTAGTGCTGTTACAATTGGAGTTTCCCACTCCGCAGAATCAACAGGAACAAGGATCCCCTGGCCCACCAATTTGTCCAGTTCCGCCTCTATTTTGTCCTTGAGCGCGAATGGCACCCGGCGCGGTTTGAGTCTTATTGGGCGGACCTCAGGGTCTAGGTCAAAGGCTACTGGGGGTCCCTTAAATTTCCCAAGTCCCTTTTTGAAGACTTCGGGGTGCGCGTCGCACACCTCCTGAATCGGGTCAGTCCCAACGGCAACGGCGTGCACCCCCCCCCCAATGAACAAACCCAGGGGCTGGAACCATTGAGTCCCGAGGAGGCTGCAATTCCCCCCTTTGAGAACAACTAGGGGGAGAGTCGCGGCGTGTTTCTTAAATTGAACCTGAAACTTCCCAACCCCCAACACCAGAATGCAGTTCCCTTGCACGTCCCGTAGCGTGGACCTCAAAGCTTTGAGTTTGGGCCGCACGTGGGGGGCAATTTTCAGAAACTCCTTCTGGGGAATGATGGAATATGAGGAACCCGAGTCAATTTCCATCCTAATGGGGGCCCCTTGTACTAGTACCTCAACAAAGTAACGGGGGTGTCCCACGGACACGCTGAACACCGATGCGTCGTCCTCACTGTCGTCGGCGATGCGGCCCACGCCGTCTCGCTTCCTCGTGGCCTGGGTGCCGTCCTTGGGTCTCGACGCGCGGTCTCTCGAGCTCTTCCGGGCCTCACGCCGTTTCCTGCAGACCTTGGCGATGTGCCCGCGGCGGCCGCAGTTGTGGCACTCGGCCTTTCTGAAGGGGCATCTGGCGCGGTCGTGGTTCGCTCCGCAGCCGTTGCAACGCCGGCCTTCCTTCCGGACCTTCCGGACGTCCTCGTCGTCGCTGCTCTCCGCGGACGACTTCAAAACTCACCGGGCCGCGTGCACCGGAACATGCACCGAAGTCTCTGCCTTGCCTGTCTTTGGCCGCCAGTCCTGGAGCTCCTGAACCCCGGCCTTCGTAGCTTCTGCGGCTTGTGCCTCCTTCAGGACCTCCTGCAACGTGGGGGGTGGCTCCCGGTTCATCAATGTGCGCTGAATTTTGGCGTCATTCAGGCCGCACAGCACGCAGTCTCTTAGTGTGATTTCTGCGTTCTCCCATTTGCATGGGCCAGCCGCCAGTCGCAGGGCCGCTGCGAAGTCAGCGACCGTCTCCCCGGGCGCTTGGACTCGCCTCCAAAACGCGCTCTGAGCGGGGAACATCGCCGTCGAGGGCCGGAAGTACTCACGCAGCATGTGCATGAGCTCTTTCACCTTGAATTCACTCGCCCTCCTCGGCGCGATCAGGTCCACCAAGACCCTCTTGGTGTCTGGCCCCAGCATCCGGGTGAAGATGGCCCTTTTCTTTGCCTCATCTGTGACTTCGGATTCCACCAGGGCTCCCTGGAAGTCCATCTCGAAGATGTCCCAGTCTGCCGGTCTCCTGATTTCGAAACCGGCGCATGTCTTGGTCCCATGGGCAGCCATATCCCATCCTCGTCGCCAATTTGGTATATGGGACCAAAGACAATGAACAGCCGAAAGGTTGGCTTAACACAGGTTTATTGCATGATGATCCAGGGGAACATGAGGTAATGGCGGATGGGTAGCTCAATATATACTGTGGCTATACATTTTGAATGTGGCTCCTCGACAGTCTATTGGTTACTGTCCGCGTGACGTCACGGACGGTCACGCCCTTCTTGTCCAGGTGTAGGTGATGGCGGGAATCTTCCCGCGCTGTTGTTTGCTGGTGAGTCTGGGCCAGGAGAGCTTGAACGCTCGCTATTGCCACCAGGTGGTCATTAGCTCGCATCCTATTGTAAGGGCTACAGTTAAGCAGCTGCTGGTTATAATGTTACACAAGCATGGTTACATTGGATACACGTGAATGGATACATTGTAAAAGGTACAGTAATGGAACACAACAGAAGGGCAGCAATTCCATCTGGAGCCGTAACTCTGTTGGCAGGAGGTTCCAAAGGGCCGGTGCAGACACAGAGAAGGCCCTCCTCCTTGTGCTAGAGAGATGACCCCCTCTAGCTGATGGTACAATTACAAAGCCTCTCCAGTCCGCTC
The DNA here is from genome assembly GCA_035047345.1 of Bradypodion ventrale. Lineage (NCBI taxonomy): Eukaryota > Metazoa > Chordata > Lepidosauria > Squamata > Chamaeleonidae > Bradypodion > Bradypodion ventrale. The sequence goes on along the minus strand of JAWDJE010000005.1, from coordinate 161,802,334 downwards.
TGGTTGGATGGACAGATGTTCTCGGGGTGACGCAGTCTCTTAGGTATCCTGGGGAGCCATTCATCTCTTGTGCCCACAGCATAGAGGGACACAACAACAGAGAGGCAGGAGTGGCATCATTTTACTGGCCACAGCTAATAGTTTAATGCAGGATGGGGCAAGCATCCAGGCATCAGGGAATCTAACAGTTGACTGATACCATCACCTAGCTCGCATGTTAGGGAGAAACTGATGGGGAAGAAGGAATCTCAAAATATCAATATAATGAGCCAAAATTTCCCTTTCTGCAATCTAGATGTGTTAACAGACATGCCAGTCCTAGAACTAGGCTGGGCTTTCAAGATTTCTTAAAGGCACCTCATAGTATGTAGCCCAATGACACTTGCCAACCAAGGTGGCGCCTTGTTGGTATGCAAAAGTGGAGACCCTCTACTCGCTATGAGAAATGCACAAAAGGGGGGTGGTGACTTGGTAAACAGTAATCTGGTACAATTTGATTTACAAAACACAACTGAACCAATGTTAAACAGTGCCACTAAAATATGCCTTTTATAAATGGCACAACAAAATTTTACTTTTATTATTTAAAAAATCCCAATAAATTGAAGACATTTATTAAGTTAATTTAAAAGGGGGAGTACAAGTTTTCCCAAAGCATAAAGTTACTGCAATCTAGTAATCCCCACCCCCACTAAGGGAAAATATAGAGTGGACATGATTTAAATCAGAATTTAAATCCCTAGTCAGTAAGACTTGATTTAAATCATGGTTTTCTACCTAAAGATTTATTAAAACTCAATAGGTATCATCTTAATTTTCACTGCTTTTCCCCACTTCCACACACTTAGCTTCTTTTGCATCTCTATTCCACTCCAAACTATCTTCTTCTATTCATTTAAATTTTGAAACTTATCACTTCTGAAGTAAGGGGTTGAATCCACATAGATTTGTAAAGGAACAAGTCTTTTTCTCAACTCTGTATATTTTATAACATTTTATAACATTTTTGCTGTGAAGAAGAGGAACGTGATCTCTGCAGACTCAACTACAGTTTTAAGAACTGTAAAACGGAGCATGTGTAATATCATCCAGTCAAAACAAGTGAATGGATTAATGGAGTTCATTTACTAAAAAGTTTAAACATTGCATGAATATGCTGTGTTATGTTACATAATTAAATAAATCCTTATTTCATGGTAAATAACTTTTGATGTAACCTATACTAAATAAAACTATCTTTATATAGATTTTTCTTCAAAAACATTTATATTAAAAATTAAATGTAAATGCTAAAAAAAACTAATTTCAATGGATTTTTATGAACGTAACAGCATTCTGGATACAGGTATCTATATTAAGTAGTTACACATTCACAATTTCAGAGGACTTCACCATCTCCAGACCACAGATTTTAAATGCATACATTACTAATAGGAAACACAAAACCATAGAATTATTTTTGCCTTATTCCTTTATCACAGTGGAGATGCAAAGCAGTAAACATCTATTCTTACAGCTTACAGTATTGTACAGGATTCTTGGCTCAAGCTTAAGTGCTGAGCAGAATGCAGCTATTTCAAATTTAGCACTTGGAGAAGGCCACAGAGAAGGATTACCATCACCACTATCCTAAGCTAAGAACCTGCTTCATCCTTTTAATTTGACAGAAAACAAACATACCGTATTTTCCGGCGTATAAGACGACTGGGCGTATAAGACGACCCCCAACTTTTCCAGTTAAAATATAGAGTTTGGAATACACTTGCCATATAAGACTACCTCTCTTCTAATGCACACCAAATAAAAATTAACCCACACTCAATCCGAAGACGCGCAGCCCTCTGAGTCGAATGGGCAGGTTCTGGTGGAGAGCCAATCCACGCTCACGTTCTCCTCCCTCGAGGTACACGAAGATGTGTGCAGCTTGCTTCCCCTTGCTTCATATTCCCCGCACAGAGCAGGGACTCGGCCGCGGCACCCCCCACCATATGCGCCGGACATATGAAGCAAGGGGAAACAAGCTGCAGTTAAGTACCTGTCCTATAAGACGACCCCCGACTTTGGCACAGATTTTTCGGGGTTAAAAAGTAGTCTTATACGCCAGAAAACACAGTATTTATTTTTTGCTGAATATATATATAGATAGATAGATATAGAGATAGAGATAGATATAAATATAGATAGAGAGATAGTGTTATATATATATATATAACTTCATCTATATAATGCAACTGTGTTTACAGCCAGAGTAAGATAAACAGCCAAGGCAAAGCAAGCCAAAGAAGAAAGTGCTGATCTAGGTGAAGGACTGTCACTAAGGCTAGAGGCAGAATTCAGGGGCACACTGCAACCAGGAATGCATAGAAACTTCAAGGTACAACTTTAGTGTCTGAGGATATCAAGGATTTCTGCCATTTATCTACCAAGGCCATGTATTCTTTTTCACAACTAAATGTGAAAACAGATAAAGACCAAGAAAGATAAAAGTTATATTAGTGCGCTGAGAGACCGCTCAGAACAGCTGGCAGAAACCTTTATGAAGATTTTTAGTCTTTGGCCCAAGCCACTGTCCCACCTTGTCTGAAATCCTCTACTATTATACCTCTGCCTAAAAAGCCTAACATAGATAGTCTGAATGACTTCCGCCCTGTGGCGCTTACACCTGTCATAATGAAATGCTTTGAAAAGTTGGTGCGGAACCATATTATGGCTTCTTTACCAGTTGGACTTGACCCTTGTCAATTTGCATATAAGAGAAAGAGATCCACGGAGGATGCTGTGGCTACGGCCCTACATGCTGTTCTGACCCATTTGGAGAAACAAGAAACTTATGCAAGACTGTTATTTGTAGATTTTAGTTCTGCTTTTAATACTATTCTTCCGCATAGACTGGTGCCCAAATTATTAGATCTGGGGCTTCCGCCATGCTTATGCAGGTGGATACTAGATTTTCTATCAGATCGTTCCCAACAGGTCAGGATCTCAGTATAAGTACGGGGACACCGCAGGGGTGTGTGCTGAGCCCGCTTCTGTACACGCTTTACACATATGATTGTGTTCCCAGTTACCCCAGCAATAAGATCATCAAGTCTGCAGACGACACAACGGTGGTGGGTCTGATTACTGCTAGGGAGGGGGAGTCGGCTTACAGGAAGGAGGTTGAGATGCTGACGGGGTGGTGTAGGGAAAAGAATTTATTCTTCAATGTAAAAAAGACAAAAGAGATCATAGTGGACTTTAGAAAATGCAAACTGAACATCCAGCCACTTATTATTGAAGGGAATTGTGTGGAACAGGTATCGGTGTTTCGATTTCTGGGAATGGAGCTGAGGGATGATCTAACATGGGGAGCAAACACCAAAGATCTGATGAAGAGAGCCCAGCAGAGGTTATACTTCTTGATTATCCTCAGGAAGAACAATCTTTCAAAGGACCTGCTGTTGGCATTCTACCACTGTACCATAGAGAATGTGTTAACCTATGGTCTGTGTGTATGGTTTGGGAGTTGTACAGCTAGGGAAAGAACAATGCTGTCCAGGGTCGTAAAGACTGCAGACGGAATAATCGGGTGTACTCTTCCCACTCTAGATCAAATCTATGCCACCAGGTGTTATAAGAAAGCTGTAGAGATTGAGCAAGATAGTACGCACCCCGGAATTGATCTCTTTCAGCTTCTGCCTTCTAGAAGAAGGTATAGGGTCATAAAGACCAGGAGCAGCCGCTTGAGAAATAGTTTCTACCCAAAAGCGGTTCTGGCTTTGAATGCAGTGCAATGAAGTCTAGAAGGGAGCTTCTGTATAGAGTTTTTAGAGTTTTAGAGCTTTTTAGGAGTTAAATGTGTATATGTGGGGGTGGTAGTATGTTGATAATTTTGTATAGTTGTATTTTGTTTAGATTTTGTTGGCTTGATAAGTGTTTTTTTAAAATCTCATTGTTCTGTGCAGGACAATGACAATAAAGATTTATCATATCATATACAGTGATACCTCATACAACGTCTAAACTTGGTTCCACAAGTTTGGACTTTATACGGATTTGGACTTTGTATGAGGCATGCAAAATCCTAGCCGTGATGCCTCATACAACGTCCAAATCCTTGCCGCGATGCCTCATTTCCATAGAGATACATTGTACTGTAACAGCACAGACTTCAGGGCAAAGTCAAGGAAACAGACAGGAAACTAACTGACTGAACTTTAAGAAATCATTGTCTAAAGGCTAAAAACATTACAAAAACATGTCAAACAACCCTGATTGTCCAAGAACCTGAAGAATGCTGCAAAAATCCCAGGAATGCTTCTAAAAATTCTGACGAAAAAATTCGAAAAAATCCAAAATCGTGCTCAAAACCACTCCTAAACACTCTTTGCCTCGTGCAAAACCCACAAGAGCAATGCACGCATGTGTCCTGCCTTTTATACTGCCTAGGCACAAGGCAACCTGGGAAAACCCCAATGCCTCATACAAAGTCGCACGACTTTGTATGAGGCAACAGTTTTCAAGGAATTAGGCGATGTTGTATGAATCCGATGTTGTATGAAGCGGACTTTGTATGAGGTATTACTGTATCATATATAATACACCTGCATACTCTTCTTGATGTTTGCCTGGGGGTTACAAGACACCAGCAATGGCAACATCTCATTGAAGTTTCTTATATTCAACCATTCCCTCAGTGCATGTGATTGCCCCAAGAGCCTTGTAAAACAGTACTGTAAAGTTGATCCTAATGCACTGCAATATAAAATATTCTAGCTAGAGGACTCAGAAGAGGTCTATCAGTCCCTTTTTCTGGTGTCACTCTGGGACCATGCAATTTGGGCAAGAGTGCACAGATTACATAGCATGTAGCCACATCATCCACCTATGCAGCAGATGACTTCACCTGGCGTATCTCCTGGGAAGCACAGAGGGTATTCCAACTCAGGTTCCTGACCTCTAACCTCCACAGTTAAATTAGGCTCATAAATCATGGCTTGCACAAAGACATCAATGGCTGGCACGGAGGTATAGAATATACTTCCTTTGATTTTAGTGCGGAGAAGGCTTGGTCTGGTTCTTCAACATGTATACGTATCTACAGCCACCATTTCCTCATTTCCCCTGAAGTCAGCCAGGAGGCATGCCACATCTGGGCTCTGCTGCTGTTGGTGTTCTGGCTGCCCACCCTTTCGCCTGCCATCGCCGCCATAGTTGTGCCTCTGGAGTCCAGCCACCCTAGTAATGGAAGCTTCAGTGCCCAGCTAGCAATCACAATGCTGCTGTAAGGGGAATTCTTTCATTTCCCCCCCCTCCCCCGGGCAAAGTTTCTAGATGGTAGCTGCAATGTGACATCATCTAAGAGCTTGAGAAAAAAAAATCTTCATCTAGTATGGGGGTTCTCAAACTCTGCTCTCCAGATGTTCTTGAACTTCAATTACCATAAGCCCAAGTCAGCACACCTGCTGATCAGGGCTTCTGAGAACTGAAGTCTAAGAACATCTGGAGAGCCAGGTTTGAGGACCCCTGGTCTAGCAGACCTGCAAAGTTCAAACCTGTGTTGTTGAAAGGTCAAGTGTACTAGATTCTTCATGGAACAATGCAATTGCCTATACTTTGGACTCCTCCTTGAAGTGTGGTGATGAGCACCAGAACTTTAGCATCTACCACTGCACCATGGTGTTATTCCTCCATACTTGAAAACAATGGAATATATGAACAAGCAGCATGTTCAAGAGATAAAGAAATGTCACTTTGCTACATTAGGTCTGTGATGGGTCTTTTGCAGGCCACCATTTAACACTGTAATGACTCGGTGACAAACAGATGTAAAAGAAGCAGGCTAAAGTGAGCTTCATAGGCAAAAAGAGGCTTGAATCTGGTTTCCCATATGAACGTCTCTAGCCAAAATGGATGTTACAGCAAAGAGCTACACTGAGCAGGATTCAACTATGTGGTGCTGCTAGCTGAAAAGCCAGCCACCACTTTGATAATGGAAGCATTACATTGTTCTGAATTTCAAATATTTCACATTTCAAGAAGCAAACAAGATAAATTCAAAAGAATCTAATTTTAGTCTTAAGAAAAAGGTGATAAAAGTAGGATGTGCTGACTGTTTTCAAATACTTCAACATACCATCTCTTTTTTTTAATAGAATGCAATTTTTTGCATCATGTGCAACAGGAAGAGGAAAAGAATAAAGAATTTAAACTTTCAGAATACACATACAGTACAGCCTTAAAGGTGATCATCTTTATAATCCGGGTTCAGCAATGACAATAGCTATCTAGAAACATATTAATTCCCTTTTCTCACAGATTGTTATGTATCAGGTCGATCAAAATTTGACAGGATTTGGTGTGGGGATTAGGAGTGGAAAAGCAAGGTCATAATTCCCTTTACTCAAAGATTGTTGTGTATCAGGTGGATCAAAATTTGACAGGATTTGGTGCGGGAATTAGGAGTGGAAAAGTAAGATCAAGATTTCTCTTCAACCACATATGCATGCCATGTATTATGCCATATTTCTCCCCACAAGGGACCCCATAGGAGCCTTACATGTATCCTTATACATACAGTATAGGACTGTTCATATCCATAACAAAATGTTGCAGACACAAACATGTGCTAGGAATCTAAGCAAAGAAGAAATATCCACTTCAAATGCATTTCAAGAAGAGTCATCTGCTCCTCAGGTATCTCCTATATTAATAAGTTTTATGGGTGTGTGTGTGTGTGTTAAGTTTCATTTTGTTCACATCAGTCTGATAAAGGTGTTGTGAAAAAACTGAAGGGAACATGCAATTCATCGACAAAAAACAGTCTTCTCCATGGAAAAGCTGGTTGAGAATATGAAACAGTGTCCGCCTAGTAACAAAAAGCAAGCACAACCTGGAGTTTTTCTCTTGTGAGAAGAGGACCGAGAGCCAAGTCTGCTTGTTCCTGGAGTAGTGCAGCACTAATGGGTGTATGATTTCAGCTATGTGATGGAGAGAAGGGAGGGAAGTGCCCTTATATTCAAGAGAAATTTAGATGTGACAGCAAATTGTTACTAATCAGTGAGTTGCCAACTGGCTGGCAGATGTATGCCAAATGTCACTTACACATTCATAACTCTGAGTGGGATTCTGGCCAACAGCCTCTAAAATTCAATTGAGTCATGCAGCTGACTCACAGGAGAAACAAAGCCTGGCACAACATCTTACCATGAACTTTTGGGACATCAGTTGATAATTTTCCTGCATGATCCATAATAAATTGTTGCATGCCCAAAAAAGTGATCTTATTTATTTTTATTTATTTATTTATTTATTCAATTTATATCCCGCCCACTCAACACAAGGCCGACTCCGGTCATGTCATGTTCAATTTTTAAAAAACTGATCCAATAAAGGTAATGCCTTCCTCCTGCACATGTTTTGTGTATGGATCACATGGCTGTCTTTGTTTATGCAGCTGGACGTTATACATACTTATCACTTCTTGGCCTTTTGGCTAAGATCAAGTGTGTAGTCAGAGGTCAAGTATGCATGTATTTATTAAATTTCTATACTACCCATTGGGGATATTTTCCCACTCTGGGCGGCGTACAATAGTTAAAACCAGAAATATACAAACAATAAAAAAAGATGGTATCTAATAGTCCATCCAAATAATAATATAAATAATGTATATATTTAGACTACAATTGCTAGGCACAGTTGAAAGCAAGACTCTTGGGGTCCACCAAGATGTATCCAAATAAACTCTCATTAGATTGTACTGATAGGGGCTGTGGTGGCTCAGTGGTTAAGAAGCTTGCCTTGTTAGCTGGAAGACTGTCAATTTGGCAGTTTGAGACCCCAGAACTGCATTATGGATGGAGTGCTTGCCTCATTTGGGTGTTCCCTGAGTGGGGTTTCTTCAGCAAAAATCCTTTCAACCCAGAATACTTTCTGACATGAAATTATTATTATTATTATTATTATTATTAATTATTATTATTATTATTATTATTATTATTATTATTATTATTATTATTATTATTATTATTATTATTATTATTATTATTATTATTATTATTATTATTATTATTATTATTATTATTATTATTATATAGTACAGTTACTCCCTAGCATCACCAAGTACAGTGATACTTCATACAACATCCAAACTTGGTTCCACAAGTTTGGACTTTATACAGATTTGGACTTTGTATGCGGCATGCAAAATCCTAGCCACGATGCCTCATACGACGTCGTTTCCATAGAGATACATTGTACTGTAACAGCACAGACTTCAGGGCAAAGTCAAGGAAACAGACAGGAAACTGACAGAACTTTAAGAAATCATTGTCTAAAAGCTAAAAACATTACAAAAACATGTCAAACAACACTGATTGTCCAAGAACCTGAAGAATGCTGAAAAAAATCCCAGGAATGCTTCTACAAAGTCTGACAAAAAAATTCAAAAAAATATCCAAGATTGCGCTGAAAACTACTCCTAAACACTCTTTGCCTCGTGCAAAAACCACAAGAGCAATGCACGCATGTGTCCGGCCTTTTATACTGCCCAGGCACAATGCAACCTGGGGAAAACCCCAATGCCTCATACAAAGAAAGTCGCAGCGACTTTGTATGAGGCAACTTTTTTCAAGGAATTAGGTGATGTTGTATGAATCCGATGTTGTACGAAGCGGACTTTGTACGAGGTATTACTCTATTAGGGACTGTACACACTTGCTACTAGATTCCTGGCCATAAAATATGGCAAAGTCTGCCTCTTATAGGATGATCTGCCCCAATCCAGTTGCATTCTCCCTTCTCCGCTCCCAAAAAGGCACCACCCATGAGAGATGGGGCAGCAACAAGGAGTTGGTTCGGCAGCAGTGTTGAGGGCCAAGCAAGTCTGGAATATTTTCCCCATGAGTCGTCCAAGCTTGCCATGTGAGTCACCGACCAAGGCCTCCCCAGGCTAGCCGCTCAATCGTCAGGCCTCTCTGCATGCCAACCCCCCTTCCACCCTTCACCAGCTCTACCTTTTGCATCCAAATGTGCAGGCATCCCACATGCACAAAATGCACATAGCAAAGCACACGCACACACACCCAGCACTGAACAGATCGGGACCCATGAATGCAAAGCCACCCGATCCTGCGCAGAGGTCGGAGAAAGACAAAATGGCATATTTCTCCCGCGTTTGGAAACTTCCAGCGAGCTGCGCAAGAACACGCCGCGCGCAAAAACACGCCTGTCGCCCCCCACCCGGGGATGTGCGTGCGCCTTTCTAGCAAGGGCTGATGTATAAGGTAAGAAAGGAGGAGAGCAAATCAAGTGTCCCCCTTTCGAGCCGACACTGGGGGAGCGTCTATACCACGACTTACGGTACTCAGGTACGCCCCCATGGCTGCTTGCGAGGTTCTTGTCCTGTGTCGCCGAACCAGACAAAAGCGCAGCAACCCCCGAACGAAGATTTCAACCCGTCCCCACCCCAAGCAAGGAAGTCTGTCCTTCCGGGCTCCGCCCCTCTCTGCTCTGACACATCCCCGCCTTCTCTTCCCGAAGTGGAGCCGCCATTTGTCCCCGGGACCCGCCAGTCTCGATGATTGGCACAAAGGCGGACAAGTCGCCGCCGCCGAGGGCCCCGCTCCGGGCGAATCAACGGCTCGGAGAGGAGCTTAGGCGGGAACTGGGTGTACTTTCTGACAAGAGAGGGCGGGTTTGCGTCAAGGGGTGGGGAGGAATGGGGATGGAGGCTGCTGGGATTTGGAGTCATTCCCTTTGCTCTCCTTATGTTTAGGAAGGATTGGCTTCTACTAGTCTAGTTCAGGGGTGCCCAAACTACGCCCCGATGACCGGATCCAGCCCCCCCCACACTCACAAACACCAGCCGGGAAGCCCTCGTCGCTCCTGGAAGTGGAAGTAAAATGCACCCTTACGGGCGCGTTTTACTTCCACTTCCAGGAGCAATGAGGGCTTTGGGGGCCGGATGAATTGGTGTCGGGGGCCAGATCCGGCCCCTGAACCACGTGACTGGCCCACAGCCTGAAAGGTTTTGGCACCCGTGTTCTAAAGGTTTCCCTTGCTCGAAAGCCAGTCGTATCCGACTCTAGGGTGCAGTGCTCATCTCTGTTTCTAAGCCGAAGAGCCAGCGCTGTCTGCTTCTGCAGACGTTTCCGTGGTCATGTGGCAGGCATGACTAGACACCAGAGCGCACGGAACACTGTTACCTTCCCACCGAAGTGGTCCCTATTTATCTACTTGCAATTTCTTTGCTTTCGAACTGCTAGGTTGGCAGGAGCTGGGACAAAGACGGGAGCTCATTTCCGTCCTGCAGTACTCGGGAATCGAACTGCTGACCTTCCGCCCCCCCCAGTCAGCGTCTCAGCCACTTGAGCCATTGCAGTATGCAGTGTATGCGGGTACAAAGTATTAAATTGCAAACACTACTTTATGTTGTTGCATTTATTAAATCTTATTAGACAAAGAAAAGTCATGATTTCTGCACTAATCATACTTTCAAATCAACATATCAGAGAGTAAACAAAACAAAACAAAAAATGGTGTGGTGCTTTAAAGACTAAGTGCTGTAAGTGCCACAACGTGGGGTTTTATTTGTCTTTTTCTTTTGTTTACTCTCTGATATGCTTGAACAGACTAACACAGCTACCATTTCAAGAATAATAATAAATTAACACTATTCATTTTGCACTACTTTATCCATTGATTTATTTTGATGGGTAAAGTGCCCATGGATGTTCTTACTATCATAATCTCCTTTGTCTTTAATGGTGACACTAGACTAGACTCTGATTGTTTTTCTCTAAACATGATCACTCCTGGGGAAAATAGAGGCAACTTGGTGCAGGTATGTTTTACTTATTTCAGCACTTTGGTCAGCAGGTGTATTATCCTATCAAACTAGGACATCCAAAACATGGAGGAATTGGCTTCACATATACAGTCCCTTTCCTGCATAAACATATTGAAATACTACTCAAGTGTTTTCAACCTTTGGGTTTTGGACTTCAATTCCCAGAAACTAAATCAATTCCCCAAAGCACTGATCAGCCAATGTACTGACTTGGGCTTCTGACAATAGAAGTCCCCTTGTGGGGCATGGGCATACCTGTCAGGTTCCCTGATTGGCCGGGAAATCCCGTATTTCTGCACCTGTTCCTCCCCTTTCCCGCCGCTGTCCCATATTTCAACAGCCCATGTTGGGAACCACTAAACCAATGTGGATAGGGCCTTATTCTCCTTTGTGGAAACAGCTGTTCCTGTCTTGCAAGCTGACTATATGGGCATACAGGAGTCAGGGAAGGTAAGGCTATTGTTTTTGGGTAGCTCTAAGTATGATTGTGACATGATTGTTGGGCAATCAAGGGAGGTGTTTCTTGTTATTCCAGGATGATTTTGGAAGAAAAGGCATTGTCCTTGGGAAAGAGGTTTTGGCATTAGTGGTGTTGATAGACCACACTGTCCACATGATCAAACATTTTCTACTAAATTGGTGTCTGTGTGACAAAGTGTTAGTGTTATCATATAAAGTCCTATATGGCTTGGGACCATATTGGCCACATCCCTGGACATTTAAAAAAAACCAACTTAAAACTTTCCACTTCAAGGAAGCCTTTAAGAACATAAAGCCTTTGACAGTAAGTTAGCTTGTGAGTTTTGAGCTTGCTTGCCCCCAGACACCATCAGGTTTTTATTTTGCTGGTGGTGCAGTGGTTAAACTACTGTACTGAAACAAAAAGATTGTGAGTTCAATCTTGACCAGAGCTAAAGGTTGACTCATCTTTCCATCCTTCCATGGTCAGTAAAATGAATACCCAGCATGTTGGGGGCAAAATGCTAATTAACTTGTGAACCACCCAAAGAGTGCACTAAGCACTATGGGACAGTATAGAAGTGTTATTGTTTTGCTTTGCTTTTTGTTTATATTGTCGCCAATCCCCAGTCGTTAGCACCTGGTAAAGTGAGGCTTAGTAAGTACGGTAGCTGCTCCTTTAATTTGTTTCAGCACGCCATTCCCTCATGCAGCAATACCAAACCTCACAGTGCCTGCACCAGCTCCGGGTGGGATCTCCTTCCTTCAGGGAATGTGCGATTTCCAAGTGTTGGTAGCTTATTTTAGGCAGAGAGCTTGTAAAAGACTGAGTTCCACTCAGATCTGCAGCAACAAAGTTTTATTTCTGAAAGCATCTTTAAAAAAGAAAGTACAAAAGACATACACACACAAAGACAGAATTATTCAAAGTCTCTTTCTCTCAGACATTTCCTCTGGCAGGAAAATGCTCCCATTAGATAAGGAGGCGATGCTTAATGAAACTAGGGAGTAAAGATCGCTCATTAAACAAGTGTCAGGCTCCCTTATTTATACTCTTTCCAAAGGACTGCCCCTTGATGATTCAGCAGTCTGTGAGAGTGTCTCTTGCCTCCTCCTGTGGGAAAGAAATCTTGCTGACTAGCATGAGAAAGATATCTTGCTGACTAGTGTGGGAAAGTAATCTTGCATGTACTGCATGTACTGAAGAGATCAACCTGTTCTCTAAGAGACAAAACATGGGATCAGTTTAAGAAACACATTAGCGATAAACATGCTCTCTTGGCAGGCTTCCACTAGCTTAAAGATAACACAGCTGGCTGACATAGCGTTCCTGCCTAGCTGAGCCGTGGAGGGTTATCTCAGTAGAAATATGCAAGCAAGTAGAAATATGTTAACAATGAAAAGGCTGTCTTTAACTCCTGCCTGCCAGTTCAGTCAGAGCAGAAGGATTAGAGCAGAAATTTGCCTGGTTAATCAGGGCATCACGACATATATGTCTATATACTGCTCAGAGTGGAAAATATCCCAGATGAGTGGTATAAAATGTAATAAATAAATAAGAGGGATGAGTGTTCCAGGTTATCTTGCACGTGATCACAAATGAAAAGTTTTTGTAATGATTAGAAGACAGAAATTAGCCCTACCCATAACTTCAAAGACTGAAGAACCATGACTATGAAGATATCAATGAACATTTTTGATGGTATAAAACTGTAAATTGTGAGGACCCTTCCAATCTTTTTAATTAATTAAAAGGAACAATAGTGTTTTTAAGCAATTGATTGGTGTACTACTACAGGTTTGAAAAGAGGAATGAAAGTGTCGATTCTGCAGGAGGCAGAGAAAGAATTGCAGAAACTGTGCTTTGCTGATGGGGACAATGGCCAATTAGCAAAATCAGTGAAGCAATCCCAATTGTACATGTAAGATTATATTGTGGGCACCTTACAAGACAACTGATATTTAAATATGATGGGAGCATTGCATCCTGTCTGAGACCTTGAAGGAGTCAAGAGATATATAGAGCCAAGGCATTTTGGATGGTGACATTGATGTACACCACTGCTGGGGGAAATGACTGGTGTGTGTGTAGTAATCAATCTGAAGGACTTGAGTTTTCACATGACAGTTTGACTGTGTAATTGTTCCATGCTGGGTGCAGCAGGACCTGCAGAAAGCTTACTGAAGCAGACATTCAGATAGCATAAACTGAGGTTGTAGTCCAAGAAGCAGCCCAAATGGTCAAAGGTCAAGGCAATTTGGAGCAAGAGATTCAGACACACAAAACCAAGGCAGAAGCTGCCAAATAAGTTCTTTCCAGCAGCTTGCAGAATCCACTGAAATCTGTTTTCTAGCTATGTTGCTGGATCCCATATCACATAGCTGCAGGTGTTCACATATGAAGCGGGGGAAGGGGCAGCTGTGGAGTTTGCCACTTCATTCTCTCTTAAGAGAAGGAGACCACTCATGAGGAGATCTCTCTTGCAACCTCTACTTGAGGCTTCAAACCAAGTTTGTCACTTCAGCCTTCTTTGCTCTTGCAGACAGAGAGGTTGTGCCACCTCCTTCTCAGACTCATCTTCTGAGTCCCCATCATCCAGGATCTCCAGGCTCAAGCAGGCAGGTCACCACCGAGTTGAAATGAAGCCTGTGGATCTGTCCACTCCATAAATAAGGATGGAAACTTCATTCATTCTCTCTTAAGAGAAGGAGACCACTCATGAGGAGATCTCTCTTGCAACCTCTACTTGAGGCTTCAAACCAAGTTTGTCACTTCAGCCTTCTTTGCTCTCACAGACAGAGAGGTTGTGCCACCTCCTTCTCAGACTCATCTTCTGAGTCCCCATCATCCAGGATCTCCAGACTCAAGCAGGTAGGTCACACTGAGTTGAAATGAAGCCTGTGGATCTGTCCATAAATAAGGATGGAAACTTCATTCATTCTCTCTTAAGAGAAGGAGACCACTCATGAGGAGATCTCTCTTGCAACCTCTACTTGAGGCTTCAAACCAAGTTTGTCACTTCAGCCTTCTTTGCTCTCGCAGACAGAGAGGTTGTCCCACCTCCTTCTCAGACTCATCTTCTGAGTCCCCATCATCCAGGATCTCCAGGCTCAAGCAGACAGGTCACCACTGAGTTGAAATGAAGCCTGTGGATCTGTCCACTCCATAAATAAGGATGGAAATTTCCAGGTACTTTAACAGTGAGCCTAAATGGAGCCATGACTGGTCAGGAATTTCAACTTGCACTAGATTTGAGGTTGCTCCCTGGTCATTCTGCTATGTCACAAGTTCAAATGGGGGGGGGGGGATAATTAATTTTATTCTCCCCAACAGAATAAATTGATGTCATGAGGCTTCACTCTTATGTCTGTTGAAGTGGACTTGGCCCACAAAAGTTCACAGTTAAATACAGGAGTTAGTCTTTAAGGTGTACCAACAGTTTTTGTCTTTTTTTGCTGTTCTGTTTTATTTCCTCTCAAAAGTCTTTACTGAGTATGTGTTTGTGTGGTAGTTAAGTGAGCTTAATCACTGTAGAAACAGGCATTGTCGTGGTTTTTCTAATGGTGGTGAAGGCATTCGAAAGCCTTGTTCAGCTGACAAAGGCAGAAACTGGTCAACAGTAGAAGAGCTGCTAAAAACTAACTACAGTATGTCCATCTGGTATGTGGGGAAATTTAGCCTACAAGAGAATATTCCACTACAGTAACTTCTTAAACTGTGCTTTGAAAGGGTACTTTTTTTGCATGGACTATAAATCTCAGAATCCTCTGTCCATACTATATATGCAATTTTAAAAGTTATGGTTAAAAAACAAACAAAAAGCAACTTTATGGGATAGGCACTTTCCTCCTAAGGTCTGCTTCACAATTTGACATATTAATGCAGAAATTCAAAGGTTTGGTGGAGGTAGAAAATGCACTTGATTCTGAGGCATGAGACAGACACCAGTTCTTTACAGAGAATTAAGTGGCAGGGTGGATTTATCACTTTTCAAGGTGTACAACAGTCATTTCTTTTTTGCCCCAGTGTCATAACATGCCAAGCAGGGTTTGCAGAGTTTGTGTGTAAATGAAAAACAATAACTGTACCTCATATCTATCCTTCAGTTTTCTGAAAAACTTTTGTCTTTCCCTGGCCTTTGTATTAAAGATGCAAAATATCAGAAAACTATGGGATAAAGCTGAAGAATTTAAATGGAACTGTGCTGGATCTGCTCAACATCTAACTATGCTTGATCAGGTGAAATTTATCAATAATTTTGATCATAAAATGGCCAGCCAGAAAGCTAAGAGAAACCTTTGGGCGGGGGACTCACATGCATAATTGTACCATGCATCCACAAATAGTGTTGAGAAGTGAAAAGTTCATAGCTTTTAAAAATTTATTTATAGGTATAACTGAACTGAAGAAGAATGCAGCCACATTTGCACAAGCAGTGTGTGCAAATAACTTGCACACATGGAGAAGTTTAAGATACCTTGGTGTGTTCCTTCTTTATTTGTCTGTTCTGTTGCTTCCCTTGCTAATAGATAAAAATGAACATTCAGGAGAATGCATATTTTCTGAACATTTTCCTCTAGCAACATGATCTTTGTGATGTGTAGCTCAGCAAACAGACATGCAGAGTAACTTGGTATCAATATTCCAATGATAAATTGTGTTTCTGCTTTTATAATTGGACATCTTTTGTCATTTGACAGAGTACCATTTGTTTGTCTGGTTTATCTTTACTTATAAGGAGGGACGTGGGCCATTGGTGTCCAGCATACATGCCCGCACCTGTCCCTACTATCCCGTACCGAGCCGCCCGCACTTACCTTAACACCGTCCAAGCATCGCCGCAAGGGTCCGCCAGAAGCAAGTGGGGCAACTGCCCCATGAACTCAAACAAAAAAATAAAAACTACAAGGCCCAGCATCCTCCGCAGTGCGCCACCCCTCAGCCAATGAGGCTGAAGGGCGCGAGAGTGGAGGAGGCAGGGCAGCCGGCGCGCCGGCTTAAAAAAAACTATGCTGGGGGGGGAATACCCAGCCAGCAAAAGGTAAGTGTGTGTGTGGGGAGGTTAGGGGGAGGGAAGGCATGGCCCCGGTAAGTACGCCGGCCAACCACCTCACCACCTTGCTCCCCCACTCCCTAACCCCCACCGCACTTACCTTTTGCCAGCTGGGTCTCCCACCCCGCCGAGGCCTTCTGCATTGGGAGGTGCACTGGCCTTTTCTTTCATCCCTGCAGGCATCGAGGCCTCCACGTCTGCAGGGACGAAAGAAAAGGCCGGTGCGCCTCCCAATGCAGAAGGCTGTGCCGGGGGGGGGGGGGGGAGAGAGAGACCCAGCCTGCAAAAGGTAAGTGAAATGGGGGATTAGGGAGGGGGAGGAGGCATGGCCCTGGTAAATATGCCACCCACCCGCCCCACCACCTTGCCCCCCCCAACCCCCAACACACTTACCTTTTGCCGGCTGGCCATTTCCCCCCGGCATGGCCTTCTGGGAGTCATTGCTGAGGATTGGGGGAGGAGGGAGATCCCCTCCACCCCACTTCCACAAGATTGTGTGTGTGTGTGTGTGTGTGTGTGTGTGTGTGTGTGTGTGTGTGTGTGTGTGTGTGTGTGTGTGAGAGAGAGAGAGAGAGAGAGAGAGAGTGTGTGTGTATGTGTATGTGTGTGTGTGTGTGTGTGTGTGTGTGTGTGTGGTCACTGAGGCTTCCAGGGGGAGGAGGGAGAGCCCCTCCTCTCCCCGCAGAGCTATGGCATGTGTGTGTGCATTGTGTGTGTGTGTAATTGTGTTGTTTGTGTGTTTGTATTGTTTGTGTGTGTGTGATACCTGTCAACTTTTGGATTTGAAAATAAGGGAAATTTTGGCCACACCACTCTGTGGGTGTGGCCAAATCTGTGGGCATGGCCAAATATAGCCATGTGACTTGCTGGGCTCTAGTCATGCCTGCCACATGTCCATGAAAATGTCTGCAAACACAGACAGCACTGGCTCTTTGGCTGTAAATGGAGATGAGCACTGCACCCTAGAGTTGGCTACGACTGGCAGATTTTACTTTCTTAGGATCAAAGATCTGATGCTTGGGAAACAAGCTATGAGAAACCTGCGGAATATAGTGAAAAGTAGAGGCATCACCTTGCAAACAAAAATTTGAATAATCAAAGCAATGGTATTCCCGGTGGTAATGTATGGGTGTGAGAGCTGGACCATTAGGAAAGTTGAACGCAGAAGAATAGATGCCTTTGAAATGTAGTGTTAGAAATAGCTTGATCCTAGAAGAAATCAACCCTGACTGCTCATTAAAGGTCAAATAGTAAAAATGATGCTAAAGTACTTTGGACATCAAATGAGAAGAGAGGATTCACTTGAGAAAGCCTTGATGCTGGGAAAGGTGGAGGACAAAAGAAGGGGGTGGCCAAAAATAAGATGGCTAGATGGTACTGTAGATGCAATGGGCACAAAGCTGTGTGGGCCAAAGAACCCTTTCCCCATTTTCTTGGGGGACTTTTGTTTTGTTTTCTTTCTTGTTTGCTCAGTGGCTTAAGTGACTAAGAAGCTGACTGGGAGGTAGAAGGACAACAGTTCGATTTCCGAGTACTGCAGGACGGAATGAGCTCCCGTCTTTGTCCCAGCTCCTGCCATCCTAGCAGTTTGAAAGCAAGAAATTGCAAGTAGATAAATAGGGACCACTTTGGTGGGAAGGTAACAGCGTTCCATGCGCTCTGGTGTCTAGTTATGCCTGCCACATGACCACAGAAATGTCTGCAGATGCAGACAACGCTGGTTCTTTGGCTTTGAAACAGAGATGAGCACTGAACCCTAGAGTTGGATACGATTGGCTTTTGAGCAAGGGCGACCCTTTACCTTTACCTAACTCAGATCCCCTTACACAACCAGTGTAAGCACACACACCACTCCTCCCAAGTTAACTCTAGAACAGAAACAGAACACACACACCCTCTCTCTCTCATATAGTGTAGGAATCTCTGACTGTGATGGCGAACCTTAGCACTCTAGAAACGACTGTCTTTCGAGCAAGGGAAACCTTTACCTTTAGCATATAGTGATCAAGCAAGTTCCCCTCACTCTCCACCCCCTCCCAAGTTAACTCTAGAACAGAAACGAACACACACACCCTCTCTCTCTCTCATATAGTGTAGGAATCTCTGACTGTGATGATGAACCTTGGCACTCTAGAAACGACTGTCTTTCGAGCAAGGGAAACCTTTACCTTTAGCATATAGTGATCAAGCACTTCCCCCCCATCCCTCCACCCCCTCCCAAGTTAACTCTAGAACAGAAACGGAACACGCACACCCTCTCTCTCTCATATAGTGTAGGAATCTCTGACTGTGATGGTGAACCTTGGCACTCTAGAAATGACTGTCTTTCGAGCAAGGGAAACCTTTACCGTTAGCATATAGTGATCAAGCACTATCCCCCCTCCCCCTCCCAAGTTAACTCTAGAACAGAAACGGAACACACACACCCTCTCTCATATAGTGGAGGAATCTCTGACTGTGATGGCAAACCTTGGCACTCTAGAAACAACTGTCTTTCGAGCAAGGGAAACCTTTACCTTTAGCATATAGTGATCAAGCACTTCCCCCACCCCCCTCCCAAGTTAACTCTAGAACAGAAACGGAACACACACACCCTCTCATATAGTGTAGGAATATCTGACTGTGATGGTGAACCTTGGCACTCTAGAAACAACTGTGTTTCGAGCAAGGGAAACCTTTACCTTTAGCATATAGTGAGTAAGCACCATCCCCCACCCACCCCTCCCAAGTTAACTCTAGAACTCTAGAAACGGAATCCTCCAGCCAGGGGGCAGAAACAGCTCAATAAAGCATGAGAGTGAGAGATGTGGTATCCGTGGACACAATTGGCATACTGTCCCTGACAGAACCATGGTTCGGGAGAACGCTCCCTTGAGCCTTGGTTCCGAAGGGACAGGAATTGGGGGAGCGGAATATTAGATTGGGTTTAATTCACCTACAGCTGACCTGACAAGCAGCTCGGACAATAGGAAGCTGAATGACTAACTCGCTAGTCATGTAATAGGTAATATCGCACCCACAGATTACCCTAAATCCTGAACCAATAACAGCCACATGTTTACTCCAAGATAGTTTGGAACAATGGATTTTCCCTGTCAGTGTTTAAGTTGGTTAATTAACTTCCCCTGAAGAGTTTCCCAATTAACTCGTGTAAACATGGCATGTGGATCTTATCAGATCGCAGTTCTTTCGGACGCAGCCTGAACATGATATAGACTGATGATTTTCCCTCATTAAATCACTGGTCTTCGCTCCATCTTGCCTCGTGTCTCATTGCTTGACCAGTCTCCTCCGTGCCCCAATGGCCGCTCCGCTGCCCCGATCCAACAGAGAGAGAAGTCTCTGCTCCCAGACCAAGAGCTGATTTGCCCCTGCATATATGAAATATTGCTCACCTCTAGAGTAGACTCCCGTCCCTCCCAGCATGAAACAAAGCACCATATTGGCCATGTGGCTGGCAGGAAAATGAAAGAGAAGCTAACTACAGCACGCCACCCCCCACCTTCTCTCTCCCCTTCCACAAACGAAAAGCCACACAGTGACCTCTGGTGGCCGAAAAAAAATACTGCAGCTTCGCCTGTGAGGGCTCCGGTCAGGATATTTCTTTTTTAAAAATAAGGGAAAATATGGGGAAATTAATAAAACGGGAGGGGGGGAAGAGGGGTAAAATTAAGGGGTTTTCCTGGGTAAAACGGGATGGTTGACAGGTATGGTGTGTGTAATAAGTGTGTGTTTGGTTGTGTTGTGTGTGCAGTCTGTGTATGTATTGTGTGTGTGTACTTGTGTTGTGTGTGTGTAACCACTATCACCAAAAACACACACACACACAAAGTCTCTAATAAATTCCAACCATGATATTCACAGGTCTGACTTTACTTTTGCTTACACCTCCTCCTAAGCCTTCTACTTTTTCATCTATGTTGTTATAGCCTCCTCCTCTTCTTCTTCCTCCTCCTCCTCCTCCTCCGCCACCACCGCCACCACCACCACCACCGCCGCCACCGCTGCCACCGCTGCTGCTGCTGCTGCTGCTACTACTTACATGTCTACAATCCTGTGAGATAAGACATTTCTGTATTAACTGTAATACCTTTTTCACTATGTCAGGGCCGTAACCAGAGGTGGGGCAGGGGAGGGGACAAAACCCTCCTGAGCTAACAGCCCCCCCACCCCGGATGCCAATGTTATATATGTATGTGTGACGTTGTTGCCCCTCTTGACCCACCTCCCTCAAATCTAGAATCCTGGCTTTGGCCCTGCCTAATGTAGTCTCTGACATCTTATCCAAGAATAACCTTACATATAAATGAGGGGGGAACAACCAATATTTGGACATTTCTGTAGGTATGGGATTTTTAAAAATGAGATTTAAAATCATGAATAAGCTGGAAAGTGAAACTGACATTTTTATTTATCCAGGTTCAAGAGTTCCAGTGCTGAACTCTTCAATGTTGCGGCTTGATTAATTGCTGTATTTGCAATCAAAGTAGGATTGCCACTTCCTCTTTCCAGAAGACATAATGTTTGATGCAAACCAATCCATCTAAGATTGGTCCAGGGTTGGAGCCTACTGTTTATTGGGAATGGTTAATGATTGTCCCAGATGAACACATTTTATTGATGTGTCAATTTCTCAGTACGTATTGGGAAGTGGCTTAATAAACAAGTCACATCTAAATACTGGCAAATTAATTACTTATCCCTTTAGGCAGAGGTCCGGGGAAGTTATCTTTTTCTGTTTAAGATTTTTGCTGATGCAATGTGTCAGTTATTTATTTTAAAAATTAAAATATCTTTTTTACACCTCACCATACCTGTCAAGTATTCCGGTTTGGCCGGGAAATCCCATATTTTGGCGCACGTTCCTCCCCTTTCCCAGTGACGTCCCGTATTTAGAATGGTGGGGAAAGGGGTTACTGTGCATGCACACAACCCATCTATGCATGCACAAACATGTTCTGCACATGTGCAAAGGGGTTCTGTGACTGCAAATGGAGTTTTTCCTGCGGATGCACACCCAAGCCAGAGCAGTTCCCGTATTTTCCAGAGCGGCGCTTGACAGGTATGCACCTCACTGGTTAAGAAAGTTGGCAAGGCCAACAAAACATTCTTTTTGAAACTGACATTTCACATTGGTGATGGCCTTAAACATATTTTCCCCCACATTTCTCTTGTCCTCTGAAAAAAAAGGAAGTACATTGATACCTCATACAACGTCCAAACTTGATTCCACAAGTTTGGACTTTATGCGGATTTGGACTTTGTATCAGGCATGCAAAATCCTAGCCGCGATGCCTCATACAACGTCCAAATCCTTGCTGCGATGCCTCGTACAACGTCGTTTCCATAGAGATACATTGTACTGTAACAGCACAGACTTCAGGGCAAAGCCAAGGAAACAGACAGGAAACTGACAGAACTTTAAGAAATCATTGTCTAAAGGCTAAATACATTACAAAAACATGTCAAACAACCCTGATTGTCCAAGAACCTGAAGAATGCTGCAAAAATTCCAGGAATGCTTCTAAAAATTCTGATGAATTTTTTAAAAAAAATCCAAAATCACGCTCAAAACGACTCCTAAACACTCTTCACCTTTTGCAAAAACCACAAGAGCAATGCACGCATGTGTCCTGCCTTTTATACTGCCCAGGCACAATGCAACCTGGGAAAAACCCAATGCCTCATACCAAGTCGAGCGACTTTGTATGAAGTAACTTTTTTCAAGAAATTAGGTGATGTGTGAATTCGATGTTGTACGAAGTGGACTTTATATCAGGTATTACTGTAATTAATTTGCCTCTATCCAGAGCAGCTTGCTTATTAACCTACTATGTTGAGCATCATGTGTGAAATTGCAGGCCACTTCACATGTCTATATGAATCTGTTTCTGAAATGGATCTGCAATTTGTGGTGAAACATGAATATTTGCATTTCTCAGCTTTATAGATATAGGAAAAGCCATTTTCCCAATCAATGACAATGTAGACTTCCTTCCTCCCTTCTATGTTTGGTTCTTATGGAAGCGATGGAGAGGAGTCAAGTAGAGAGAAAATACACATGAGAGATATATTAGGGAAGGAATTTAAAGATGGAATCATTAGAGGGTGAGTGGTTTATGCCTTAAAAATGGATTTGTAAAAATAAAAGATTTCCAGCACTTCCAAGAGAACAGAAGAGAGCTAACTGGACTTTGGTTAATTGGCTAATTGGTAAAAACAGAGGTCACATAGCCTCTCATTTTAATAACTGAAGAGCATGAAACTGACAGCTTTCATCAGTTGTTTGTGCGTAGCAACAGAAATTCAAAAGTACACTGCTTTGGAACCTGAAGGTTCCATGCAACTGCTCTAACTGATGAGGATGGCTTCAGTTGGCTTAGTGACCTAGGCAAGAGAGGTGGCATTTACTGAACCTCAATAAAGATGGGTTTCTTTCACCGATGGGCAAAGTGCATAAGAACGATAGCAGCTGCTTTCAGACATCCCAGAAATGTTAGAAACCAACCAGTGGTTAAACCTCCCCAAAAATCAAGAGTAAGTAAAGCTGGCAATATTGAACAGTTCTGTCTCTTTGTATATTAACCATCTTTTCTAAACCAATTTCTCCATACAAATCTTTTCAAGTAGTTCAAAAGGACTTATCTGATGTCTTTTGAGATCAGGCCCTTCATTCAGTGTCACAATATATGGCATAAGAAAATACAGCACATCTCTGGGCATTTTCCTAAAGTTTAAACAACAAAAACAAAAACCAATTGCTTTCTTTAAAAATAAGCTAGTGAAAATAAACTTTGGCAGACCTTTTTTGGGGCAGGAGTGCCACAATACTGAAGCCCTGGCTGGACTACAATAAGCCACATCTACTAGGCAGCATCTTTCAAAATGTTCTCTGGTACAGAATGATTAAACTCAATGTTATTAAATGGTACTCTCAGATATTGTAGTTCTCTCTTGAGAGACTTAAATTCATTTTGCCTCAATATGAATGTAAAAGTTACTTTGTATTTAATTGCAGCAAATTTCTGATAATCATATTGCAGCAAATTTCTGATACTCATATTTGCACCGCAAATCTTTTTGCAGGTAACATAACCCCAGGCAAGAAACTCTTTTCTTCCCCTTTTCTTGGTAATCTATTATCCGCTTTGTCCCAACACCACAATGGTGCAAATAACGCTCAATTCCCCCTTCCTCTCTAGCTTATTAAGAGGGATAAAAACTCTTTTCAGGACTTGAAAAGAGGAATCCTGAAGGCTCAATAAAATGTAGCACATTTCTCCCAGCATCACTTTTGTCCACTAGAGTCTGTTTTGCAGTTTTCCTTCCAATCGCTGATGGGGTTTAAATTTAAAAATAAAATAAAAATCTTGTGATTCTTCTTCTTCCTTGTCTAGGCAAGATGTGAAACTGCCAAAATGAAGGCACCTTTTGGTGAGTTCATTCTGCAGTTCCTTTCGCCTGACCTATTTATTTATACTTATTTATTTATTACGTTTATATCCCATCTGGGAATATTTTCCCACTCTTGGGCAGTTTACAAGAGATTTATTAAAAAAATCTTTACAATAGACAATCTTAACCTATAAAATTGAGGGTTAACCATTGGAACTTTGCATAGGCTCCTTAGCCAGGCCCTACTAGCCCGCACTCACCATTCGTGCACACGCCCTAACTGGGTACGCAGGTAAACACAAGATTGAGAAATGCGCCAGTGGGGCAAGAGCCCCACAAACGCAAAAAAAGGGAAACTTCATTTCCCAATGTTCTTTGCATCGCGCCGCGCCACAGCCAATCAGGCTGAGAGGCGTGACCACAAAGAACATTGAGAAACGCGCCGCGGCCAATCAAAATCGAGCCGCAGGAAAAAAACGCACCACAACCACAAATCACAAACCCATAACTACAAGCCCCAGAGTCCTGCGTGACATGAGCGCGCAGAACGCTGAGGAAGCCGGCACCCGTTTTTTTTTTAAAAAAACTCACCACCTCACAGTCACGCAAACACCAACTGCCCTTCTTTCCCTCACCAACGGTGCCTGAAGGTCCCGACTGGAGTTTCCCCTTTAATATCAGTAGGTGGGGGGTTGCGATCCCCCTCTCCTCTGGCTCCCCTAGGGTTGGGAGGTTTGTGGGGACAAAAGGGGTATGTCCCTCCAACCCTTCTGGACCCAGGAGACCAGGGAAAGGGGTTCGATTCCACCCCAAAAAACCCTCTGTCTTTAAAGAGAAGAAACCAAGCGGTTTCTTCTCTTTAAAAATGGAGTTGTTTTAGGGAGGGTGGAATCGATCCACTCTCCCTGGTCTCCTGGGTCCAGAAGGGTTGGGGGGAACATACCCATTTTGTCCCCCCAACCCTCACGGACCCACGGGACCCGAGAGAGGAGATTGATTCCAACCCAACCCCCTGATATTAAATGGGAAAATCCGATTGGAGTTTCCCCTTTAATATCAGTAAGTAGGGGGTGGCCATCCCCCTTTCCGCTGGCTCACCTGGGGTTGGGAGGTTTGTGGAGACAAAAGGGATCAGTCCCCCCAACCCTTCTGGACCCAGTAGACCAGGGAGAGGGGATCGAATACACCACCCCCACCCCAAAAAAACCCCTCTGTCTTTAAAAAGAAGAAAAAAATGGAGGTTTTTTTATTTGGAGGGGTGGTGGAATCGATCCCCTCTCCCTGGTCTCCTGGGTCCAGAAGGGTTGGGGGGGACATACCCCTTTTGTCCCCCCAAACCTTCCAACCCCAGGGGAGCCAGTGGAGAGGGGGTCGCAACCCCCCACCCACTGATATTAAAGGGGAAACCCCGATCTACTTTCACAACTCCACACAATCAAAGCACCATAACACAATAAAGCCCCCTCCCCACCACCTAGCCCACCCTTCCTAACCCCCAATGACCACGCCCCTCCCCATCACCTAGCCCACCCTTCCTAGCCCCCACAACCACACCCCCTCCCCACCACCTAGCCCACCCTTCCTAACCCCCACCGACCACGCTCCCCTCCCCACCACCTAGCCCACCCTTCCTAACCCCCAACAAACACGCCCCTCCCCACCACCTAGCCCACCCTTCCTAACCCCCACTGACCACGCCTCCTCCCCACCACCTAGCCCATCCTTCCTAACCCCCAACGACCACTCCCCCTCCCCACCACCAAATAAATAAATAATTTTTAAAAAATTACTAAAAACACAGTCAAAAACATCCAAAAATACACAAAAACAAACAAAAACAACACCAAAAAACAATACAAAGTAAACAAAAACACAATCAAAAATAAAACAAACAGACAAAAATACAAATTCCAACACCCCCCCCCCACACACACACACACACACAAAATAAAGAAAACAAGCAAACTTACCAAAAGATGTCCTACCTCCACGAGGACCGGAAAAGAAATGAATAAAGAAAGAGACTACTTACCAGAAGAAGCTCCACCCAGAGGCCAGGAGATAAAAAACAGTCAAAATACAATAACCCCTACCAGCACCACCTGCTGGCCACAATAGTAAAAACAATTCAAAAACACACAACAGCCCCAAACAAAAGGCCACAAGAGTAAAAAGAAATCAAAAACATAACACAAATTCACTATTTTACACAAAAGGTCACACCAATAAAAACAAGTCAAAAAAATTACACTAAAACACACTTTAACACAAATCACAAACATAGGTCAATAAAATACAATAGAAACTTTTTAAAATCCTGTGCTGAGTTTTAACTCAAATTAAAACCCAAAACATCTAAATACATTTTAAAAACATTGAATGTAAAAACATTTACTTTTACATTATTAAAATTATTACCTATGGTAAAACTAATTTAAAAAATTCAAAAAACTAAAACATTATTTGCTTACAATTTGAAAAAATTATATCATACTTTGTTCTTTTTTTAATCCTCAAAAAAAAACCAAAAAAGCAGGTCACAGTTAATAACAGCCAAGCCAAAAATTTTTTTTACATAAATAAACATTTTAAAAATTAAAATTACAGACAAAGCAATTTTTAAAAAACATTAACACAATTTAACCTTCCAACATAATTGCTGCCTTTCAAAAATCCCACCTGATCCTCATTTACATAGCTATCCATAAAATTATTCAATCTTTTGGCCAATATCGCTGTGAAGATCTTAGCATCTTGATGTATAAAAGAGATTGGTCTATATGATTCAACTCTTTCCAGATCCTTTCCAGGTTTTGGCAATAGTACGATTATGGTCCTATACATGAAGTCGAAATTTGCCCCCCTTCTAATATATAGTTATCGCCCGCACCATCTTTGGCCCCCTCCTCTGGCCCTGACTGTCAGGGGAGGGAAGAGGAGCCCAGCTGAGCCTCGTCTCTGCAGCGAGGCTTGAAAAAGCCACCGCCAGCGCACCAGAGATGCCTGCACCATCTTTGGCCCCCTCCTCTGGCCCGGACTGTCAGGGGAGGGAAGAGGAGCCCAGCTGAGCCTTGTCTCTGCAGCGAGGCTTGAAAAAACCCCTGCCAGCGCACCAGTGATGCCCGCACCATCTTTGGCCCCCTCCTTCGGCCCGGACTGTCAGGGGAGGGAAGAGGAGCCCAGCTGAGCCTCGTCTCTGCAGCAAGGCTTGAAAAAGCCACCGCCAGCGCACCAGAGACGCCCGCACCATCTTTGGCCCCCTCCTCTGGCCCGGACTGTCAGGGGAGGGAAGAGGAGCCCAGCTGAGCCTTTCTCCTTGGCCCGCCAGGCAGGGAGTATAAAGGACCATGATTCCACTGTCAGCTCCCTCCCCCACCCAGCCCTGCGGGGGAGGTGGGAGTGCAGCTGACCAGCATTGCTGTGGCGGGACTTTTCCACCAAAGTCATACCACCAGAGTTGCCGGTCCATTTCCTGGCCTTAAAGGCCAGGTCATCCTCTTCTTTGGCTCCGTCAGGGACGTGCAAGCCATGGGGTTCTGTTTTGGGGATGTTGGTGGCCGAGGGATTGTGTAATTATTTTTGCTATGTTAGAACCTAAATGTTTTTTGAGACTGATATGTTTTCTTTTCTGATTTCATTAGTGTATTGTATAATTATTGTGTTGTTGTTCGATTCATGACTTATGTATTCATGCTCTGATTATTGTATTTATGATGTATCTTTGCCTGATTGCTTTATTTTTGTTACTGTGTTTCAGGGTTTGCTGATACTCTGTTTATATGCTGGTTTTTTATAGGAATTGTGTTCATTGCATTTTTGTTCTGATTGTATGATATTTATTTTTATTGACATTTTGTATGTTTATTATATTTTGTTTTGTTGTATTTTTGATTATGTTGGAAGCCGCCCTGAGTTGGCCTACAAGCTGAGTAGGGCGGGATACAAATTAAAAATTGAATTGAATTGAATAATTATATAATTTCGCAAGTTTTGGCACAACTACATCCTTAAACTCCTTATAAAACTCAGCAGGTAACCCATCTTCTCCAGGTGCTTTATCCGTTTTTTAAACTGGCTATAACCTCTTTTATTTCCTTTTCAGTTATTTGTTCTACCATCCTGTTCTTATGTTCCTGTGTTATCTTATTATTTATTTGTTTCTCTAATTGTTTTTTTTAATTTCAACAAATCTACATTCTTTTTTGCATATAAAACCTGATAAAAATCTTTCACAATTTTGCATTTATCTCTAACCTTATTACATCTTACTCCATCCTTATTGATCAAAATTCCAATTTCTCTTTTTTCTCTCTTTTCTTTTGCAGCCCTTGCTAATAATTTTCAATTCTTATTACTATATTCAAAATATTCTCTTTTTAAATATACCAAATCTCGTTTTACCTTTTCTATATCTTTTCCTATCAATTCAGTCTTCAATCTTTGCATTTTATCAAACACTTTCTTATCCTTGGTTCTTGCATGCTGTTCTTGCAACTGCTTTATCTCATTCTCCATTTTATCTTGAGCTTCCTTAAATTGTTTATTTCTAAGGCTAGCCAATTTAATACTCTCATCTCTAAAAACCAACTCCATGGCATCCCAAACCATATTAAAGCTCACCTCATCTGTTTCATTCCAATACCAACTCTCTTTCCAGTTCTCCATTATTTGTTCTTTACATTTATTGTCTTTATATAATTTAGAATCGTATCTCCAATTCCTTCTCATTTTCCTCGTACCCTCTATCCTCAATTCCATCAACACTTTTGCATGATCTGATTCTTTGAAAATTCCCACTTCTACCTCATCTATGTTTCTAATCATATTCTCTGTTACAAATATATAATCTATTCTAGAGTATGAATTATGCACATGTGAAAAATAAGTGTATACCCTTTCTGGCCCCTTACACTCTCTCCAAGTATCCTTCAATCCTAAAGTTTCCATCCGTTTATCTAAAATTTGTTTTTTAACCCCTTTTCCACATCTTAATATATTTGTACAATCTAAATTTGACCTTACTAAATTGAAATCCCCAGCCACTATCATTTTCATCATCTTTTCTTTTACCAATATTTTGTACATTTTCTCCAGAAAAGCCTCTTGATGTTCATTCGGGGCATATATATTCTCAAAGGTCACTTCCTCATCATTAATCTTTCCTTTTACAATCAAATATCTTCCCTCCGGATCAGAAATACTGCTTGTCATTTCAAAACCCAGCCTAGTCGAGATCAAAATTGCTACCCCTCTTGCCTTTGAAGTACCAAATGATTTTTCATAATATTGCATCTGTCTTTAAAAAATCTTATTTGTGTCTTGAGATTTTTGATGGGTCTCTTGCAAAAAGACTAAATCCGACCTATCCTTCCTTAAAACTGATTCAATTCTTCTTCTCTTAACTTGGGAGCCTGTACCTTTCACATTCCATGTTAAAACCTTAATATTCTTCATAACTTAAACAACAGCGATCTTCTATCATCTCCGATTTCTCCATTGGGCATGCACTCTTCCTTCCCATGACTAAAACTAAACCTATTACATTAAACATTCAACTCTATCCTCCCCACCCTTTTCTTCAAAAAAGAAGTTGCCTTTGCCAGCCAAAGAGGGGAGGGGAGGAACGTGTAAGATGAACCTACTGAACTCCAAAAGCTCCAGCGCTTATTTTTTACATTTATACATTTCCATTTTTTATCCTTCTTATATAAAAAATAAAAACAAAACCTCTCTTTACCCCAGTTTTCTGTCATAAATTCTTTCTTCCAAATGTTTCACCCTTTACTAGCCCCATTCTCATTTTTGGACCCCTCTTCCTTCCCTCCAGCTGCACCCTCCTGTTCTGGACCACCGTATTCTCTTCTTATGCCACCAGATTCTAACAAATCTTTTCTTAATGCAAGCCACTCTCTTGAAGACACTTCAATCAATTCAACTGAACTCAAATAACTCAGTGCATCAGTTTCAGTATCAATTATATGCATTTTTCTATCATGAAAGAATCTTAGCTGTTGTGGAAATCTCCAATTATATTTTATCCCACGTGACATCAAAAGCTTAGTTATTGGCTTCATTTTGTAGCGCCAAACACGTTCATTCACTGCAATATCGTTGTACTCCTCCACATCATTCCCATCAAATTTCAAAGCACCAGACCCAGCTTGTTTTAAGAAAGCCATCACCTTCAGTTTGTCCCCCCAATTTGCAAATTTAACCAAGACATTTCTTTGAACGCTCCTTCCTCTTCTTGACCCCAGTCTATAGACACTTGCAATATCCTCATTAACAAAGTCTTTCCCCAATTTCAAATTGTTCAGCCAATTAATTATTCTGTCTTTCAGCTGGTCTGGCATTTTCTCCGTAAGATTACGTATCACAATATTCTGCTTTCTCATCATCTCTTCCACCATATCTATCCTTTTCTTTTGCGCTACACCTTTAATTTAGTTTCTTTATCTTCCTCATGCAACCCTTTCATATCAGCCTGCATCAATTTCATATCTCTTTGCAACAGATTAACATTTGTTTCCAACTTTTGAAAAGTAAAATCCACCTTGTGAGCAAAATCCTGAAACATTGTTTGCATTTTATCTTGTTTTCCCATAATTTCATTTTTATCTTTCTTTCTTAATTCTTTCATTTCTCGAAAACCTTTAACATTCGCCTCCTCTATCCGCTCAAATTTTTAAAACAATTTACCCATCTCAACCAATAATTGTGTTTGGTCCACTGCTACAGGTTCCGGTGATGATGATGGAGGAGATGTGTCCTCAGTTGCAGCTTTATCCTTCTTCTTAGGTCTCACCACCTCCTCTTCCTTTCCCTTTCCCCTCCCAATTTTATCCATTGTGATGTCAAATAACAATTTCAATGCAGCCCCAGCTTGATTTCTGCCAATTGCAAATTCTTGATCTGATTCCAGGGTCAATTAAATAAATGGCAAACACAGCTCCTGGTTTTCCCCTCACTTTATATTCAAACCAAAGGAAAAAAAAGGAAAAAACAACTTCTTTGTTATAATCCAGTAAAGCAGAATTTTTTTTTTTAAAAAAAAAATTGGAGTCCAAAAACAATTTTTTTAAAATATTCCAAATACTTTTCCAAGACTCTTCCAAGACTCTTCCAAGACTGAATTGCACTCCTTGAAGACCAAACACACAAATCAACTGCTTTACTGTAATCCAATTGACAAAATAACCACATGATATAAAAATTCAGGACTTGATTGAAGATTTTCTCCTTTTACTTCTACAAAGATTGGTAAGTATTTATTATAATCCAAATTGTAACTGTGTTTCAAAAACAAAAATCCCCAGTGCTGTTGTGTAATCCAGTAACTATGTATCCAGGATCTTGAAGAGGAAAGGAAAAAAAAGAGGGGGGAAGCAATCACACAGGGGAAAAATGTAATTGTAATCCACCACGACAGTCCGAAGGGTCCAAAAAATAATGTTCAATAGTTCAAAAAAGAAGAAGAAGAAACCTCATGGGCATATAAGTTTTATATTACTCAGTACTTAACTGTTTGATCCACGAAGAAAAATTGCCTCTGCGCCATTGATCTCCAGCCTCTGCCGCGGCTTCATGGGGTGCCCCTCCTCCCTTCCTCTCCAGACACTCCGACCACCAAAATCTATTCTCCGTTCTTATTCTTCCAACTCCTTCCAATCTTCCAATCTTCCCACTCTTCTCCTTCTTCTCCTTCCTCTTCACTTCCTCTCCTTTCCTTCCAATCTCTCCATGACTCTCCAAAACCCTCAACCGTTGTTTCTCTTCTGACTTTAACTTTCAATTTTATCCTCCACCGCCACCATTAACTCTCATTTCCCACTTTTCTTTCCTTCTTTCTCCTCCTCATTCCTTCTCACACTTGCCTTTCCTTCTATTCCACTCTCCTACCCACCCCATCCGCCACACAGCCACAGCTTTAAAGTTCAAATTTTTATATTTTTGGCTGACTCACGCTTTCTTCGTTCCAAACTCCTTGTAGATCCCGTTCGCTGCGAATCAGCTGGTAAAGCCGCTTTTGCCACTTGCCTCCCCAGTCGAAACCGCTCCCGAACTCCGATCTCCGGATCAAGTTTTAAACGCCAAATCTGTAAGCTTTCTTCGTACCAATCTTTAAGGTTTTGTTTATCACTTTAATTATTTTCACATTGATTTTCTCATTAAGAAGCGTGGGCTCACGAGAAAGTGAGTTAACCCATTGCCATCTTGGCCACGCCTCCCCAACCCCTTTTAAAAAAAAGCTTTTATAACAAAGCTGGGAAGTACCTGTTTGGAGCTGCTCTCGCTTATGCTGAGAATTTTGAGAGGAGTACAGGAGGTACCAGGTATAAAAGAGTTGATTTGGACAGGATTCTGTGCCCTTCTACATGGTAAGTTGAAGGTGCATTCATAAAGGTAAGGAGGTCTCAGCACAATCAGAATCTGCATTAGGAACTTCACGTAATCAGAACCGAGTCTTTCTCTAAGAAGAAAGAATACAGGTTTATGCTATACATTTTTAATTGGTTTGGTATGGTTTAAAATGATTGTGGCTTCATTGCTATATACATTGATGAAGTAAGTTCTACTGAAAAATTATTTCTTAGTTATCTCCATGTTAACCATTTTTGCATCCCTGGAACTAGAAGCATCTTCCTCCCCTGCATTAATGATGGAAAGAAGACTCCTTAGCTGAGGTAATATAATTGTAAGGCCTGCCAAGATCAGAAAATCCTTGTGAGTTAAAGCATTCTTCTCCTTCTCCATCAATAAATGAGTTGATACATAAATGCCAAATTCCTGAGCTGTTGTTTTAGCTACAGACATTGTTCTCCATTTTACTCTTTCTCATTTCTTCCCCAGTCCCCCCCCCCCCAGGTGTTAGTTTTATAGTGTCATTATGTCAGATCTTGTGGAGATTTCTGGTTCTACATCCAGAAGTATCAAATGAATAAAATTATTTTTCTCCCATCATTTAAATAATTAATATTCAGGAGAAAAATTCAAGTTATATGCCCCCCTGTTTTCTTTTAAAGGCCACATCCATTTATAGGAGTACTCATTTTTATATATGGTCTTAATGTTTTCCATTATAGCAGTGAAGACTGGCCTCCCAAATATGGCCACTAAGATTAGTTGTAAATGAGCATTTCCCTCAGTTTGATTTATTGTGCAAAATTTGATCAAGCATAAATTGGAAATAGATCCAAATGCTTGACCTGATATCCTCACCCCCCCCAAAAAAAACAACTGTTCAAAGCCCCTCTTTAATATGTTTGTCCAGCAGTGTATAGAAATACATCTCCTTGAGTTCAGTTGAGCTCAATTGAAAGTGAGTGGATAAGGACTTGCAGCATGGGCCCATCAGAATTCCATAAAAGAAGTATTCAGGAGACTAAAAGAGTGTTAGTTCAAAGAACTAGGAACAGTGATGCACCGCAAAAAAATGTACTACCCCAACATGGGTGTTGCTAACTGTGGGCCATGCCCACTTGGCCTCCCTACTCCATGGCCTGGGGTAGAGAGGTGGGCATGGCCGGCAAGTGGGCGTGACCTGGAGGAACTTCCGCTACCGGTGCCCAGGCATCTGAGGGCACCTGGAGCAGTTCAACACTGATTAGGAACTAATATTACTGGAAATATCGTCTGCAAGGCCTGTCTTAACAAGGCTTGCTTGCTCTTCGTCATCCCGATTGCTGGAACCTGGCCTAGCTCTCAAACTCCATCTAGCCTGGATTAGCCCTGAGGGACCAGGGCCCGGTCCGGAAGAGACTGCGCACAGGTGCTGCTTCCTCCTGTGCACCTTCGGGCTTCGGCCCTGAGCGAGTGAGGCACATGTGGGGGCATTGCCGAAGGCCGTGCGCAGGAAGGAAGTACAGATGAGCCTAAAGAAGCGTGCCCGGCAAGTTCCCCCTAGCCACACCCACACCGCTTTGGGTTGAGGCGGTGGCGGGGCATTCACAGTGGCACTGCGTGGCATGCTAAAAAAAGTAAAAATATATTTTTTTACAAAAATAAATAAATAAATATATTTTAAAAATTAACACAGCGCCGTCGAGCCCTTGCCAGCTCTGGGCCCAAGACAGCAGTCCCCCTTGTCCCCCCCTGATGGCAGCCTTGGGGCTGGTGCCAGATCCATGTCCATCCTGATCTGGGCCGGCCGTGGCCTGAGGGACTGGCAACAGGCCCTCCTCAGGCTCAGGCTACAGATCAGAGCCGGCAGCAGGCAACTGGGCTGGCTGACTGTCCTTCTCCTCCTCGCACCCGGGATCTCAGGTCCCAACACTATTCCAAGAGAGAATGGGAATAAACCTGAGGAGAAAGTAGATATTTGCAAATGTCTTGAATGAGTTTTTCTCTCCTGGGAAGAGCTAGTATCATAATTCTTCTTAAATTAGTGCTGCCAGCATATTCCTTGAAAATGAAGGCAGCTTTACTATTAGGCAGTGACTGCTTCAGGCAGCACATTATGACTTGGTGTTTACTTTGTCATTATTAAAATAGGGAGGAGGAACCTGAGAGGTTTTCTGCTCTTGGACTAAACTAATTTGACTGGCTTTGGCACCAGTGACTTTGAGCTGGGTGGGAGGCAAAATTTACTATTCTGCCTTAAAAAATAAAAAGGGGGAGTCTTGAGGCAACTTGTCTAATTGACATTTCTTTTAATTTGCCAAGGGAATGATTCTGAAGGCTTAGAAATCTAGGAATATTTGGGCTCACTCAAAATCTAGGTAATTTCCAAAAAAGCCTTGTATCTGCCGCCATCTGTTGGCTCCTTCTTCTCAGTGCAGAAAGGAAGACTAATGGCTGTATATCAGAGACTAAACAAACTTTTTTAAAAAAAATGCTGTAGCACTTTAAAGACTAATTTTATTTTAATGTGAGCTTTCGTGAATCAAGTCTACTTCATCAGACATGTGTCTCATGAGCGGAGTTTCTCCAGCAAAAACCCTTTCAACCCAGAGAAATCTTTGACACAAAATTAATATTATCAGACGCATGGACTTGATCCACGAAAGCTCACATTAAAATATACAGTAACAGTAAACAAAATCCAATCGTGTGACCCATCCATAAATTCAAACAAATGCAGGAGTGAGATGATACCTCTTCTAGGTCACTTTAAACATTCCAAACTATGCAAGCTTTTGTAACTCATGGTTACTTCTTAGGCTATATCATGGCATTGACTATGTAGTCCCAGCCAGGCTTTATTATTAGATGTTGAATGGGAAAACAGACAACAGCTACATCCTTTTTCAATCTCTAGGCAGGAAGCAAGGAATTTGTATATACCCTTCCCACAAGAAGAGGTATCGTCTCACTCCTGCATTTGTTTAAAATATAACAGTCTTTAAGGTGCTTCAGCATTTTTACATTTTGTTTTGTTTATTCTCTGATATGCCTGAAACACAGACTAACATGGCTACTATTAAAAAAAATCAGCTATAATGGCTGTATATTTGTCCTTACTACCCACAAATTATGGTTATTGGGACTTTTATATGTTTTTTTTTAATGAGGGCTGTCACCAGGAGCTGTATAGGAATAATGCTGTATAGGAATAAAAGTTCAGTGACCCCGTGTGCCTTTGACTTAAATCCCAGTATTCTGTTTCACTAAGTAGTAGAGGAAATGGTGACAACATCTAGAAACTGGGGTTAATTAAAGGACTTGTTCTTCACAAAGAGTAAATTATTACCATAGTCCTGCTTGAATATTCTTAATAATCCCCATGGCACAATGGTTAAGATGCAGCATTGCGGCCAAAATCCTGCTCACAATCTGAGTTCGATCCCAATAGGCTCCAGGTTGACTCAGCTTTCTGGGGTCATGGAAGTGAATATCCATTTGTTGAGGGCAAATTGTAGTTTAAATAATTATCTGGTACTCCACCCAGAGAGTGTCATAGCACTATAGGCAAGGCTGCCATTGGGGGGGTGGGGGTGGGGCACCATCAGGACTGCCGTCCTGGGCCCGGAAATGACAGGGGCCCGGCGCTGCTGGGAAACCACTGATGTGCACATGCGCAAACAAACCATGCATGCGCAGAAAACCACAGAGGTGTGGCCAAAATATATGTGTGTGTGTGTGAAGGGGGGGGGCGTACTGGGCCTGGAAATTTCTGATGCCAGCCCTGACTATAGGACAATACTGTATATAAGCTGCTGAATTTGCATTGGCATTTGTACATGTTTAAAGGGGAAAATAATAAGTCTCTCCTTAAAAGGGAAATAGAAAGAAACATGTAGACAAGCTGAAAACAGTGTGGAATATCAAAAAACAAAAGCCTAGGTGGCCCTATTTTCATTGGGAGGGGGGGGGGTCATCTAATTAGCTAAAATAAAATAGACAATCCATCCATACCAGCTTCACTATAATTAATAATCTGGTCCTAATTTGTTTTTGGGTTTTTTTCTGTTTCAGACAGAGGAATTGTCAACAGCCTGCTCTTCTATAACTTCTGGTCCTGCCCTCCCTCAACCTCTGGCCCACCCTCCCCATGTCTGCCCTGTATACAACAGGCAGAATGGGGAGGCCTGTGTGATCCGGGTCAGCGTGGAGGGGAGCGAGGGAAATATCTACAAGAGCCTGATAGTAAGAAGGACAAAGGAGATATCTTAATAATATCTTATTTCTAG
The DNA here is from genome assembly GCA_035047345.1 of Bradypodion ventrale. Lineage (NCBI taxonomy): Eukaryota > Metazoa > Chordata > Lepidosauria > Squamata > Chamaeleonidae > Bradypodion > Bradypodion ventrale. The sequence continues at coordinate 161,765,966 of JAWDJE010000005.1, read as the reverse complement.
GTTGCCATTGACATTGTTAGGATACAAACACAATGTACCGTTTTTTGCAATATCTGAAAGGTTACAAAACACATGTCTGTTACAATATTATATGTTCAAACCAGCTGCAAGCCCCCATGCTCATTATCCAGTCCAAGCTTACCACTCTTGTGTTTCGCGTCCTCTCTGTCTCTTCTGTAATTTCTCTATGGTTGCTAAGGACGTTGCATACCATTAGAGTCCTATCTCTTAAATACAACTTGCTGCCTGCTCCTGAGTGAATCTGCAAGCTCACATTGCCACCTGTATACTGACTGTTTTACTTACAAGGAGCACCATGGTTCTGATTCCATGGTTCTGATTATTGTAACAGACATGTGTTTTGTAACCTTTCAGATATTGCAAAAACTCCCCTGATGAAATTTATTGAATGAAATGTCTAATTAACCGGATAGATGTCGAGAGTTTGGGGCCAATTTATATGGGAGTTTGACTTCCCAACTGAATACGAGTTTATGAGCTGTTTTGGACGAGAGATAGAAAGTGTAATAGAGGAATGAATCATTGTTTCATATTGTTACAAAGGACATAGTGAAGAAGTTGAAGAGAAGTTGAACAGAACATATTTGAATTTGGTTACTATTGTCAAGATTACAAAAGGAACTTGAAGACTTTTTGTGCAGAGAAGTATCTGAGTTTGGTTTCTGTTTGATGACATTACAAGTGAATATACATCAGTTTATTATCAGAGTTTGCAAAATAAAAAATAAAAATAACATTAAGAATACAAAGACCTTATAAGAAGATTAGTTTATCATTATCTTCATCATTTTTGGGCATACACAAACGGTACATTGTGTTTGTATCCTTTTCTCCGTTTGGCCATTTTTTGCTGTGCTTGGAAATGGACATTGTTAGGGCACCAGATGATGCTGGGAGAGAGCTGTGGCTCAGTCTTAAGTCCAGTCATGTTGACAGTCTTAATCTACATAGCTCTGCCTGAGTGCCAGGCCTGTGGTCCTTCTGTCTGTGCTTATTTTAAACACAGCAACTTACTGTTCATTTGTTTTACGTGTATTTTTCGCTTTGCAGATTCCCCCCCCCCAAATTTACAGTGCAAGTTGTTTAACCCAATTGGTTGAGACAGTATTTTTCTAGAAGATGACATGGGTTTAGTTTATACAGTAGGTCATAGACATGACAGCTTAAAAAGAGGAGTCTCTACAGTAGCTGTGAAAGAAGGCTTGCCTTTGGAAGCGACATTTGCATACATATTTCCTCCATTAGCACTCAGGAAAAGTGGCTAGATATCCTCTTTACTGGCATAGCACAGCCTACTTAAACTTGCATCCCAATATTTGATCTTCCCTTTGTTCAGTGTGCTTGACTTAGGGAATGGATGGCACTTTCTGCTGTATTGTAATATCTATACAATGCAGAGGATGTGATAACTGGAGCAGGGAATTCAGTAAAGTAAAGGTAAAGGTCACCCTTGCCCAAAATCCAGTCATATCTGACTCTAGAGTTCAGTGCTCATCTCTATTTATAGCCAAAGAGTCAGCACTGTCTGCTTCTGCAGATGTTTCCATGGACATGTGGAAGGCATGCCTAGACACTGGAGTGCAAGGAACACTGTTTACCTTTCCACTGAAGTGGTCCCTATTAATCAACTTGCAATTTCTTGCTTTCAAACTGCTAGGTTGGCAGGAGCTGGGACAGAGGCATGAGCTCACTCCATTGTGCAGTACTAGGGTATCAAACTTCGACATTCCAGTCTTTTAAGTTCAGTGTCTTAACCACTTAAGCACCCACGGTACATTGGCTTAAATTTTAAAGTATATCCATCTCTTCTCATGTTCTGCGTGTCAGTACTAGATGATGAATAGTGGAAGGCGAGCAAGGAACTACCAGGTGACTGGGCAGAACCACGTGACTCTCTAACATCTGGCCAAGAACAACCATGGCATGTTTGGAAAGCTTTAAATAGACTGTATGCAGGGTTAGGAAGATCAAGGGCAAATATGAGAAAGTGTGGTTTTCCTGTAGATGACAACATGTGTGACTGCGGAGAAGTACAAACTATCTCCCATATGACTCAATGCACACGATGCCCCTCAATGTGCACTGAGGAGGACCTTGTGTTGGCAAGAGGCCGCCTTTACCGGACGCTCCCTCTGCAAACCGGCCTCTAGGGAACAGCAGCTGTGTGGCTTGGGTGGCTACAAAACCACCACTGCTGCCATTATTGGACGTTGTGTTTTTGTATGGTTTAATTATCTCAGTTTATTATTGAAGTGTTTTTGTATTGTGACGGTTTGATATTTCGTAATTGTAATTGCAATATTTGGTTTTTTGAAATGTTTCTGAAATGTTTTTGATGTTATGTAATTGTAATTGTTTTTGATACCAAGTAATTGTGATATTTTGTTTCTTTGTTAGCCGTCCAGAGTTGCTCTGCGAGTGGGGCAGCATACAGGTTGAACAATTAAAATTAAAAGGAAATGCTGCTGATGTGGCCCGATATTGGGCATATGTCATCTAGCCCTTTTAAATTCTATTTTGTTTTTAGATGTGTTAATTTTTTTCATTGTATGTTATTAAATGCCTGTGGATTTTCTGACACGAATAAAGAAAAGAATGCCCATTTAAAATTTGGGCTTAGAAAACAAGTACTCACTACAAACTTATCTTTCCAGTTAACCACCGAGGACAAGACCAAATCCGTCATCCAGAGGGCAATAGACAAATTTTATATTGCCAGTGATGCTGATATGTTGGAGCTTGTACAGCTCCTCCCCGAGGGCAAAGGTAAGAGAAACAGGGATTTTACCCATTGCTTGGGAAACCTGAGGGCAGAGAGTCCCACTATCAGAGAGTACAGTTAGGCGGAGCTGTTTTACTATAGTTACACAGCACTCAGAAAGGAGAGGGCAAGAACGTTAATCTTTTGAATAACAGCAGTGAGGCGGAGATAGTTGTGGTTATCTCTCTCTTGTAGATGTTGATGTGAAGCATACTGGAAAGGGTTAGTGTTCATTCAATTATGCCATCACCAGTCTCTATGGTTTGCCTTGGGTCAACACTTGGTTATTAGTGTAAAATACTGACCCTTCTCAGTAAAAAAAGGTGTATGAGGCTAGAAGAACGAGAACGTTAGCAATAGCTCTAATCCACACAATTCTTTCACTTTGAAATTATAGGAGGAAGGAGTAGAGGACATCACCATTTTTATTTACTAGTGTTTCCTTTTCTTGCAGAACTTATTCTCCCAGAAAACAGCAACACGTATTACTCAATGAAGAGTGCAGCTGACTTCAACTTTATCCTGAGGATGACGCTAACGCCATTAGTCCCCAATTGGCGTCCCCTCCCCAAGTTTGCTTTCTGAGCCATATCAGGTAAGTCGGCTTGAAACAGTGTTGGTTTCCTGTCTTTGTCATCAATTGACAAACTTTTTAAGGGATTTTAGAAATACAGTAATTTGGTGTTCAGGGAATCAAGACAATGGAAGCAGCCGTACAAGGCTTAACACATCTTTATTGCATGGCATACAGTACGAACACGAGGTAATGGCGGTGATACAGCTCCTTTTACATGGTGACTATACATTTTGAATGTGGCTAAACGGTAGCCTATTGGCTACTGTCGGTGTGACATCATCCAGAGTCATGCCCTTCTTGTCCAGGTGTGTCATGGCGGGAATGTTTCCCGCGGCTGGAGATGGTTGGGGATTTTGTACCATGTGAGCTGAATGCTCGCTGCTCCCCTCTCTGGTAGCAAGCTCGCATTCTCATACAGCTGCGATACATTGTGTTCTATTACAGATTGTTAAAGGATACATTCTTTTCCTGAAGTAGTTACATTCATCTTAAAGGTATAATGCAGCAGTTACATTCCATACACAACAAGTAATGATCATTCTCCCATGGTAATTTTGAGTGGATATGTTTAAGTATTAAATAAGGAGTTAGAGCAATCAGCAAGCTCAGCTTTTATGAGACTACTTCTTATTTAATACTTGGATACATCAGCCCATGAAGACCAACATTGAAGAAAAGGCATTTAAATGAAAGACACCCTTTGCTCTGTGTATTGTCCTTCAGGCACTTGGAGCTGCACAGGGATTATGTATAGTAACAGGAATCTTCTGTGCTCAGTGCCACTTCCAGCTCTTCCTTGGGTGTCTCCCCATGCACCTCCGTCATCTCTCTCTAAGGTGTTCTGTTTCCTGCCCAGATGGGACTAGGTGACATCCTTCTCCCCCTGGTCCAACTTTGTCTCTTCCAGGTGTTTCTTTAGGGCCCTCCTTGTGATAGAACATAGTCCCCTTCCATACCTGTCAAGTATCCTGGATAGGCCGGGATTTCCAGTAATTCAGCGCTGCAAACTCTACTTTCCCGCCGACATCCCGTAATTTGACAGTGGGGGAAAGTAGTTACTGCGTATCCCCTTCTGCACAGAATCCTTCTACGCATGCATAGAAGCCTTCTACGCATGCATAGAAGGGTTCTGCGCAGTAGCCTGCACAGAAGTGTTGCTATGATGCCTTCAAAGCATTCTACACATGCGTAGAAGGGTTCTACGCATGAGTAGAAGCGTTCTGCACAGAAGGCTAATATGCAGGTCCTGTATTCTCCAGAACCGCACTTGACAGGTATGTCCCCTTCCCTTTCTCTCTGGGGCCTTCTCTAATTGCTGGGCCAGCACCACCTGCCCAGAGCCTGCCTTGGTTGGTATCTGCCTCAGACCCAGCAGTAGCTCAGCTAGAGAGATCAAACAGGGTGCATGAGGTGAGGGGAGTTGGTCCTCTAGGTCAATGAAATGGAAGGTAGAGAGAGAGGAAATACAGGGAGAGTTTTAAAATGCACATAATGCAATAACATTTAATCATAATTACAAGGCTGATCTATTTTTCTTCATTTTTATTTGATTTGCATTTCTCCCCTGGGTATCTTACATTCAAATGGGATAATCTTGAATGGTTTCTCTCCCCCCCCCCCCCCCCCGCTCATCTTTCTCCTAAAGGTTTGCTGTGGAATTATTTACAAAAGGTCGCTTTGGAGAAGTCCTTGTAGACATTCATCTCTTCAAACCCTGCTGTACTAATAAGAAGTCCACAGTTGAGAAACCTGAACTGCAAGGCACTCCATTCATGTGGCCAAGTAGGCTTCTATAGTTCCAATTTTTTTAAACATGGTTTTAATGTCTGGGCTGAGAAAAAGAAAAAAATGTTTTCTGAGAGTCACTAAAGTAATGGCTCTAGGATTGAATAAGGGGCTCATGAGGCATTTTTTTCCTGGAACACAGCAAACTTTGTTTTTAAATTTTGTCCAATGAAAACTTCTGCAAGGTATGGCACATGTGTGCCTGCTCCTAGGGGCAATATAATGGCTTCTTCAAGCTCTCTGCTGCTTTATAGTTTATTTATTATTTATTTATTTTCTGGACTTATAGGCCACCTTTCTCGCCTCGGGGACCCAAGGAGGCTCACAAAAGTTAAAACCATCTCATACATTAAAAACCAACTACTAAAACATTAAAATGATTAAAAATACTTTATATCAATAAAGTGATAAAAAGTTCATATACTTTTTATCACTTTACTGTAAAAGGATGAGAATTTCTACTTCTTTCTGCAGGGCACTTCTATAAACTTCTCTGTGGGGTCTTAAAACATTTTTTTGGTTGAAATGCTAGTTGATGTATCTTGAAAAATGTAAAATTGAAATACTGTCTTCCTGTATTTTTAGGGTTCTTTTATTATCCCCTTTTCTGGAAAGAGAAGAAGTATTCTAAAAGAAAGAAAAATATATCTTTATTTGTAACTGACTAGTTACTTGGCAGTTTTGCTGAGTTGATAATCTTCGAAGGATATATGTAAGAGTTAGGAACATTATTGTTTGTCTCCTTGTAGTAGACACTTGTACTAGGGTTTTTGTTCTTAAATGGTAAATGATTCTACAGCCATTATATTAAAACTTGTGCAGACCCCAAAGGATCTACAGGTGAAACTCGGAAAATTAGAATATCGTGCAAATGTTTATTCAGTTCAGTAATGCAACTTAAAAGGTGAAACAAATATGTGAGATAGACTCATTACATGCAAAGCAAGAAAGTTCAAGCCTTACTTTGTTATAATGATGCTTATGGCTTACAGCTTATGAAAACCCCAACCCCCAATCTCATGTACCGCATAATCATCACATAATATCATGTACGCTGTACGCCATGATCATCACAATTATAATGAACATAAGAACATAAGAACAGCCTTGCTGGAACAGGCCACATCCCATCCAGTCCAGCATTCTGTCTCACACAGTGGCTCACCATTTCCTTCAGGGTATTCCCAAGCAGATGCCTTCACCTGCTTAGGATTCCCTGGAAATGGCATTGAGAGATATCCTGCCTATCTCTCCAACCCGGAGGTTGTCCTTAAGTATCCATAATTATAGCCATTGATACCCTTGTCCTCCATGAATTTGTCTAATCCTTTCTCAAATCTGTCAAGACTGACAGCTGTCACCACTTCTTCTGGCAGGGAGTTCCATAGACCAGTAATCCTCTGGGTGAAAAAGTACTTTCTCTTATTTGTTTGAGAACTAGTACCCAAAAGTTTCATGGCGTGTCCCCTAGTTCTAGTGTTATGCGATACTTTGTCCACACCGTGCATGATTTTATAAACTTCAATCAGGTCACCCCTTAGACGTCGTCGTTCAAGAGTGAAGAGGCCCAACCGTTGCAGCCTCAGATGGTAAGGAAGGTGTTCCAGTCCCCTAATCATTCTGGTTGCCCTCCTCTGCACTTTTTCCAGCTCCATAATATCCTTCTGGAGGTATGGCAACCAGAACTGTACACAGTATTCCAGATGGGGCCTCACCATAGATTTATAAAGAGGCAAAATGACACTTGCTGACTTATTTTCTATACCCTTCCTAATGATCCCTAGCATTGAGTTTGCTTTTTTCACTGCTGAGGCACACTGGGTTGACACCTTCATTGAGTTGTCCACCAGGACACCAAGGTCCCTTTCCTGGTTTGTCGCAGAGAGTTCAGACCCCATCAGTTTATAAATGTAATTGGGGTTCTTTGCCCCAACATGCATCACTCTGCACTTACTAATGTTTTGCCCACTCTCCCAGTGTCAAGAGATCCCTCTGGAGCTCCTCATAATCTCTCACAGTTTTCACTACCCTGTATAATTTAGTGTCGTCAGCAAATTTGGCTACCTTGCTTTTTACTCCTACCTCTAGATCATTTATGAAGAGGTTGAAAAGCAGGGGTCCCAGTACTGAACCTTGGGGGACCCCACTCTTTACTTCCCTCCACTTGGAGAAGTGTCCATTTAGTGCTACCCTCTGTTTCCTGTCCCTTAGCCAGTTGCTGATCCAGGACAAGACCTGTCCCTTTATTCCATGACTGGTAAGTTTATTCAAGAGCCTTTGGTGTGGGACCTTGTCAAAAGCCTTCTGAAAGTCCAGATAAACAATGTCAACTGGATCCCCCTTATCCACATGCTTGTTGACACTCTCAAAAAAATTCCAACAGATTAGTGAGACATGATTTGCCCTTGTAAAAGCCATGTTGGCTCTCCTTTAGCAGCGCCTTCTCTTCTATGTGCCTATTAATTCTATCTTTTAGGATGGTTTCCATCACTTTACCTGGGACACATGTCAAACTGACAGGTCGGTAATTTCCTGGATCACCCCTGGATCCTTTTTTGAAAATTGGTGTTACATTCGCTACCTTCCAGTCATCAGGCACAAAGCCTGATTTGAGGGAAATATTATATATTTTGGCTAGGAGATCAGCAATTTCATCTTTAAGTTCCCTGAGAACTCGTGGATGGATGAATTAAGGCATGACATCTCGCTTTGCATGTAGCAAGTCTATCTCATACATAGCTGTCAAGTATCCCTTATTGGCCAGGAAAACCCCTTTTTTTACCCTCTTTCCCACTGTCATCTCTTAGTAATTAGACTGCAGTGCCCTATTGCCACCATTGGAGGGCAGCACAGGATAAGCATAGCTGTCAAGTATTCCGTATTTGCCGGGAAATGTCCCTTATTTCCAAATCACAAACTTGACAGGTATGATCTCATATATTTGTTTCACCTTTTAAATGAAATAAATGAACATTTGCACGATATTCTAATTTTCCGAGTTTCACCTGTAATCTAATAAATGTGCTTTGACTCAGTGCTGAAATGATGCCTGTGTCTGTACCAATCAAGCCTCCAAGGCATTACACAGTTGAGGTGCTATATGGCAGAATTTTTCTAAAATGCTTTAAAACTCAGAAGGAACCACAATTCCTCAATGTTACAAAATATGTACTGGAGAGTTAACATTATTTTTAAAATCCTAAAATGTTTTTTTTAATTTAATATATTTTGGATCAATGAGCCACTAAGACAGGAAACCCTGCGCTGCTTGAAGCTGAGCTACTTTCCCCCTTATGCAGATCTATGTAAAATGTAAAGTATGTTTACTAATCAACAAACTAGGATGTGCATCAAGTGGAAATTATTTGGAACTTAAAGTGAAGCAAGAGTATTTGTTTCTGAACTGATCTGAAGCAAGGCTGTAGCTAGCCCCCCACCCCCAAGGGCTAAAAAACCCCTGAGCTAGCAACCTGCGCCCCCAACCAAGGTGTAGCGTGTGATCGCCCAGCTCCGGTCTTCTTCCATCTGAGGGGGGAAAGACTGGAAAGTCTCCCTTTCAGCATCTCGCGGCTTCCTTTTCCTCCACCTTTCTCCAATTGCTTGCGGTGTGTGTGTGTGTGTGTGTGGGGGGGGGCAGGGATGGCACCAGAAATTTCTGGGCCCGGTACACGCCCCCCATTTTGGCCACGTCCTGAGGTTTCCTGCGCATGCGTCATTTGTTTGCGCATGTGCAGGTCAGTGGTTTCCTGGTGCTGCCAGGCCCCCGTCATCTCCGGGCCTGGGACGGGAGTCCTGATGGTCCCCCCTGATGGCGGCCCTGGTGTATGGGGAGGATGAGAGGAGGGCGGCCAGGTGAGGATGAACCCTCCAGGGTGTGGAAGGAGCTGGGGATCGAACCTGTGGCCCTAGGGGAGGGTGGATACAGAGGAAGCCCAGGGAGGGGCTTGCCAGTGATGCCATACTGCAAGCTCTGCACTGAGGCACCAGACAGGGTGCAAGAGCTCCTGTCGTCTGTCCCACTTACAATAGCAAGTAGATAAATAGGGACGAGGGACCACTTCGTGTGTGTGCATGTGTGCGTGCATGTTTGAGTGTGCGCACACATGCCATTGTTGCCCCTCATGAAAAAATATTCATGCCCCCCCTCTATCTAGAATCCTAGCTACGGCCCTGATCTGAAGTAAAGGAACCCTAAAATGATTCTTCTTCTTTGTGGTCTCTGTAAATCATACTATTTGGTGACTTATTTGCTCAGTTTTTGGAGGAGAGCTGTCACATCAAGTTGCAGGAAGTGATGACAGGATGGAACAGGTCACAAATTAGTCAAATGAAACAAGTCTTTGAGCTTGAAGTATAGCCGATAGTGCTTTATGAAATCATCAGCTGATATGAAGTAGCCATTATGCAAGTATCTTAAAGCTGGACTCTTAAGTGCAATGTTGTAGAATTTATTACCATTAGATATAGAAATGACTGCTGCCAATCTGAATGTCTTTCAAAGGGGCCTGGATATATCAATAGAAACCAACTCGAGCAAGCGACTCTGGGCGACATTACAACAAAGCATAAAACATTACAATCTTAAAACAATTTAACATATTTAAACCCTTGATAGGTATTAAAATTCCGTTCCTACCCCATTTAAAAACTCATCCCCAATTAAAATCCCACCCACCCAACCCATCAGTGGGAAATAGGGAGAAGTTACTTATATCTTAGACTAGCTATTTTGCCCAGCCTTGCGGGGCAGGTATGGATTCTGTGTTGGTGGTGGGGTGGTTTTGGGGGTGGCTTATTTGAGAAGAGGTAATACAAAGGCGGCAGCCAGCGATCCATCAGGGGAGGCACTCTCCCTGATGGATCACTGGCTGCCGCCTTTGTATTACCCCCTCCGCTGTTTCGAGAGCTGATACGAAACAGCGGAGGGGGTAATACAAAGGCGGCAGCCAGCAATCCGCCAGGGAGAGCACTTCTCCTGACGGATCATTGGCTGCCGTCTTTGTATTACCCCCTCTACTGTTTTGTGTCACCTCTCGAAACAGCGGTGGGGGGAATACAAAGATGGCAGCCAGCGATCCGCCAGGGAGAGCGCCTCTCCTGACAGATCGCTGGCTGCCACCTTTGCATTTTCCCCTCAACTGTTTCGAAGGTTGACACAAAACAGCTGAGGGAGAAATGCAAAGGCGCCAGCCAGTGATCCATCAGGGAGAGCGCCACCCCTGATGGATTGCTGGCTGCCGTCTTTGTATTACCCCCTCTGCTGTTTTGTGTCAGCCCTCAAAACAGCTGAGAGGGAAATGCAAAGGTGGCAGTCAGCAATCTGTCAGGGGAGGTGCTCTCCCTGGAGGATTGCTGGCTGCCACCTGTGAATTTTCCCTCTGCTGCTTCGTGGGCTGGTTCGAAACAGTGGAGGGGAAATTGTGAGGGCGAGAGCCATCAGGCATGGTTGAGGATGGGAGGGGTGGCAGGGCAGAGGCAGCGCCTATGGTGCCGCCTCGACCGGCCATGTCCTCAGGTGGCGTGGCTGAGGGTAGGAGGGCTGGCAGGGCAGAGGCAGTGCCTATGGCAGCGCCTCACCTAGCCATGTCCTCAGGCAGACTGTTCCCTCAGCCCGGGCTATGTCTGCCTCGGTAAGGCAGGGCCTTGGGCTGAGGTGTTTTGAGTGCGCATCGGCCTTTTTTTACGTGTGCGCTGGCTGTCCTGCCTCCTCCACGCTCACGTCCTCCTGCTTGATTGGCTGAGGGGTGCCGCGGAGCAGAGGACGCTGGGACACATAGGGTTTTTTCTCGAGTTCTTGGGCCGTTGGCCCCACTCTCGGCTTCCGGACCATTGCGGGGGTGATGTTCAGGAATTAAGGTAAGTGTGGCCGGCTTATTACGGGATTGGCTGGATGTGTGCAGACACGCATTCTGGACACGCACAGCCACATCCCATTCTTATAGGTAAAGATGAACCAACGGGTTCCATCCGCGCCCCATACCTGCCCTGCCAGCCAGGTTTTAAGTTGTTTCCTAAAGGCTAGCAATTCTGTCTGCAACCTCAATTCTGTTGGCAGGAGGTTCCATAGGGTCGGAGCGGACACGGAGAAGGCCCTCCTCCTGGTGATAGAGAGGCGAGCCTCTCTAGGTGATGGTACAGTTAGAGAGCCTCTCCGGTCCGCTCTAGTTGGATGGACAGTCAATCTTGGGGAGAAGCAGTCTCTTAGGTATCCTGGCTCACTACCATGTAGGGCTTTAAAGGTCAACACCAGCACCTTGAATTGCACCCGGAGGCAAACTGGTAACCAGTGCAGCTCTTGGAGCAGAGGCGAGGCACTGGCATAGCGCCCACACCCCATCATCACCTGGGAAGCTGTGTTCTGGACCAGCTACAGCCTCTGAATAGTCGCCAAGGGCAGTCCCATGTAGAGCGCATTACAGTAATCCAGTCTGGAGGTGAACAGAGCATGCAGGACCATGATCAAGGAGTCCCGGTCCAGGAGCGGGCACAACTGGCACATTACACAAAGTTGTGCTAAAGCCATACCTGTCAAGTATCCCATACTGGCCGGGAAATCCTGTATTTTACCCCTCTTTCCCCCTCTGTCCTGCCGTCATCCCGAATTTGGAGCAGCCAGAGGGGGGTTACTGCACATCCACACCCATCAAAGGTGGAGGTGTGCATGCATGAGAGGTTTCTGTGCATGCATGAGGGGTTTCTGTGCATGCATGAAGGGGCTACTGCACATACACGCCCATCAGAGGTGGAGATGCACATGCATGAGGGGTTTCTGCGCATGTGTGCCCATCAGAGGCAGCGGTGCTTCCCGTATTTTCTCAACTGCATCTTGACAGGTATGGCAAAAGCCCTCCTGGCCATGACTGCCACCTGCTCTTCGAGCAGTAGTCATGAGTCCAGGAGGACCCCAAAGTTGCACACAGGTTCTGTCTGGGGCAAAATAGCCCGTTCCAGGACCAAGATGGTAGCTCCTGAGATAACGCAGGACCCCTTATCCATAGTATCTCCATCTTGCCGGGATTTAGCTGTAGCCTGTTGTCCCTCATCCAGACTGCCACAGCCTCCAGACACCTGGATAGGTGTCTGGCTTCTTCAAGCATTCTGTTGATTTATAGTTCATATACTTTTTGTTACTTTACTGTAAAAGGATGAGAATTTCTACTTATTTCTGCAGAGCACTTCTATAAACTTGTCTGTGGGGTTTTAAAACATTTTTTGGTTGAATTGCTAGTTGATGTATCAGGAAAAAAATGTTAAATTTAAATACTGTCTTCCTGTATTTTTAGGGTTCTTTTTATTATCCCCTTTTCTGTAAAGAGAAGAAATATTCTAAAAGGAGGATAAAATATATCTTTATTTGTAACTGACTTCTTACTTGGCAGTATTTCATAACTTGTTCCCCCTCCCCGGTAAATCGGGACCCCGGTTTACAAAAAAATCATTTCGTAACGCAAAAATTTCGTATTGTGGGGCATTCATAAGTCGGGGTTTTACTGCACTATACATAATCCCTGTGCAGCTCCAAGTTCCTGAAGGACAATACACAGAGCAAAGGGTGTCTTTCATTTAAATGCCTTTTCTTCAATGTTGGTCTTCATGGGCTGATGTATCCAAGTATTAAATAAGAAGTAGTCTCATAAAAGCTGAGCTTGCTGATTGCTCTAACTCCTTACTTAATATTTAAACATATCCACTCAAAATTACCACGGGAGAATGATCATTACTGTATTTCTAAAATCCCTTAAAAGTTTGTCAATTGATGACAAAGACAGGAAACCAAGACTGTTTGAAGCTGACTTACCTGATATGGCTCAGAAAGCAAACTTGGGGAGGGGATGCCAATCGGGGACTGATGGCATTAGTTTCATCCTCAGGATAAAGTTGAAGTCAGCTGCACTCTTCATTGCATAATAGGTGTTGCTGTTATCTGGGAGAATAGGTTCTGCAAGAAAAGGAACACTGTTAATTAAAAATCATGATGTTCTCTACTCCTTGCTCCTATAATTTCACAGAGAAAAAATTGTGTGGGTTGGAGCTATTGCTAATGTTCTCGTTCTTCTAGCCTCATACACCTTTTTTTACTGAGAAGGGTCAGTATTTTACATTAATAACCAAGTGTTGACCCAAGGCAAAACATAGAGACTGGTGATGGCATAATTAAATGAACACTAATCCTTTCCAGTATGCTTCACATCAACATCTACAAGAGAGAGATACCCACAACTATCTCTGCCTCACTGCTGTTATTCAAAAGATTAACGTTCTTGCCCTCTCCTTTCTGAGTGCTGTGTAACACCTGTGCCCATACTATAGTAAAACAGCTCCGCCTAACTGTACTCTCTGATAGTGGGACTCTCTGCCCTCAGGTTTCCCAAGCAGTGGAAAAAGGCCTTGTTTTTCTTACCTTTGCCCTTGAGAAGGAGCTGTACAAGCTCCAATATATCTGCGTCATTGGCAATATAAAATTTGTCTCTTGCCCTCTGGGTGATGGCTTTGGACTTGTCCTCGGTGGTTACCTGGAAAAATAAGTTTGTAGTGAGTACTTGTTTTCTAAGTCCAAATTGAAAATGGCCATTCTTTTCTTTATTCATGTCAGAAGAGCCACCAGCATTTAATTTAATTTAATTTAATTTAATTTTCGTACTTATATGCCGCCCACTCAGGAAACCTGCCTCAGGGTTGCTCACATAGCAGTCAGGCAAAAACACAATAAATATACAATCACAAATAACAAATAACAATAAACTCAACACAAGTTGATAAAAACTTAAAATATATAAAAACAGATAAAAGTCACCCCCATTAACACCCACCCACCCCACTCCATTCATAAAAAGAGGGAGGATCTTGATTATTGTGCCAACCAGTAGGCGGGGGCCACATTTTGATCAGGGCCCCACACCTGCCCCGCCAGCCAGGTTTTAAGACCTTTCCTAAAGGGCAGCAATTCCATCTGGAGCCGTAGCTCTATTGGCAGGACGTTCCAAAGGGCCAGTGCGGACACGGAGAAGGCCCTCTTTCTTGTGCTACAGAGACGAGCCCCTCTAGCCAATGGTACAGTTAGAGATCCCCTCTGGTCCACTCTGGTTGTTCATTGTAATAACATACAATGAAAAAATTAACACATCTAAAAACAAAATAGAATTTAAAAGGCTAGATGACATCTGCCCAATATTGGGCCACATCAGCAGCATTTCCTCTTAATTTTAATTTTTTCAACTTGTATGATGCCATACTCACAGAGGAACTCTGGACGGCTAACAAAGAAACAAAATATCACAATTACATGGTATCAAAAACAATTACAATTACATCAAAAACATTCCAGAAACATTAAAAAAACAAATATTGCAATTACAATTACGAAATATCAAAATGTCACAATACAAAAACACTTCAATAATAAACAGATATTTAAACCATACAAAAACACAACGTCTGATAATGGCAGCGGTGGTGGTTTTGTAGCCGCCCGGGCCGCACAGCTGCTGTTACCTCCAGGCCGGCTGGCTGAGGGTGCATCTGGTAAAGGTGCGGCAGCGGTGGTGTTCTTATAGCCACCTGAGCCACACAGCTGCTGTTCCCTCCAGGCTGGCTGGCTGGTAAGAGTGTCCAACATATGTTCCTCCTCAGTGCACATTGAGGGGCATTGTGTGTATTCTATCATATGGGAGATAGTCTGTACTTCTCTGCAGTCACACACATTGTCATATACAGGAAAACCACACTTTTTCAGATTACCCCTTGATCTTCCTACCCCTGCACACAGCCTATTTAAAGCTTTCCAAACAGGCCATGGTTGTTAGAGAGTCACGTGGTTCTGCTCATTTACCTGGTAGTTCCTTGCTCACCTTCCACTATTCATCATCTAGTACTGATACACAGAACATGAGAAGAGATGGATATACTTTAAAATTTAAGCCAGTGTACTGCGGTGGCTCAAGTGGTTAAGACACTGAACTTAAAAGACTGGAAGGTCAGAGTTTGATACCAGATTACTGCACGATGGAGTGAGCTCATGCCTCTGTCTCAGCTCCTGCCAACCAAGCAGTTTGAAAGCAAGAAATTGCAAGTTGATAAATAGGGCCCACTTCAGTGGGAAAGTAAACAGTGTTCCTTGCACTCCGGTGTCTAGGCATGCCTTCCACATGTCCATGGAAACGTCTGCAGAAGCAGACAGTGCTGGCTCTTTGGCTATAAATAGAGATGAGCACTGAACTCTAGAGTCAGATATGACTGGCTTTTGAGCAAGGGTGACCTTTACCTTGACTTTAGTGAATTCTCTGCTGGAGGCTCTCTCCAGTTATCACATCCTCTGTACAGTACAATACAGTAAGGAGGCAGCAGAAAGTGCCATCCATCCCCTAAGTCAAGCTCACTGAGCAAAGGAAAGATCAAATATTGGGATGCAATTTTGAGTAGGCTGTTCTATGCCAGTAAAAAGGATACCTAGCCCCTTTTCCTGGGTGCTAATGGAGGAAATAGGTATGCAAATGTCGCTTCCATTTTTAAACTGGGTCTGAGAAGTCAATGAGTGATTCCAATTTCTGATTGCTGTTCAGAGATCACCTGTTCAACTGACAGCTCCAACTTACAGCTTGTTTCCATATTATTCTGGAGAAATGGCTTTGATTACCCACAAGCCTCACAGATACGAAGAAGGCAAGCCTTCTTTCACAGCTACTGTAGAGACTCCTCTTTTTAAGCTGTCATGTCTATGACCTATAAGCTACACCCATGTCATCTTCTAGAAAAATACTGTCTCAACCATTCGGGTTAAACAACTTGAACTGTAAATGGAAAAAAACCTCTGCAAAGCGGAAAATACACATAATTTTTGATTTCAATTTTTGATTTCGATTTTTATTTATATCCCGCCCTCCTCAGCTTACACCGACTCAGAGCAGCTATAACATATTAATAATACAAATAATTAGTACAGCAAGAAATTCAAAAACAAACATCTACAGTATACCCAATAAATACATAACGTTACAATATAAAACTCAGATACAAAGTATCCAACAGTACAATATACAAAATACAATATTCAAATCAATAATGAGATATACAAATCACCAGCCCAGCAACAAACAGAGCAACAAAGTCCTCCTCTGGGCAGGTAGAGCCCGGGGCAGGGCGGGCGAGAATGTCCCCAGGCCGCTAAATGGTCACAGCTTCCTCATCTTTCTCCTAACAGAGAGCAGGCGAGCAAGAGCAGGTGAGTCAAGAGAGGAAGGTGTACAATGCCTCGAGGCAGTGATGAGAAACATCTTTCTCCTCTTCAACTGCCCCAAGCTTCGGAGGCCTCGTCCTCCTCTCTCCGGCGGTGACGGGGCTGGGGAGATGCAGGCAGGAGTGCTCACCGCCTTTATCCTTCCCAAGCAGGCAGAGCCCGGAAAGGAAGGTGCGGGCAGCTTCACCACCAAGACATGCCACAGCTGGGTCCGGTCCGGTCCTCTTCCTCTCTCCGGCGGTGACAGGGCCGGGGAGATGTGGGCGGGAGCGCTCATCACCTTTATCTTTCCTGGGCAGGTGGAGCCCAGAAAGGAAGGCGGGGGCAGCTTCACTGCTGAGACATGCTACAGTTGGGTCCGGTCCGGTCCTCTTCCTCTCTCTGGCAGTGACAGGGCCAGGAAGATGCAGGTGGGAGCGCTCACTGCCTTTATCCTTCCCGGGCAGGTGGAGCCCAGAAAGGAAGGCGGGAGCAGCTTCACTGCCGAGACATGCTACAGTTGGGTCCGGTCTGGTCCTCTCCCTCTCACCGGCGGTGATGGGGCCAGGGATACCATAATATGGAATATGGTAAAACAAATGAACACTAAGTTGTTGTGTTTAAATTAAACACAGACAGCAGGACTACAGGCCTGGCGCTCAGGCAGAGCCATGTAGATTAAGACTGTCAACATGACTAGCAGTAGCTCTACAGTGTTTCAGATAGGGGTCTTTCCCAGTTCTACCTGGAAATAGCAGGGATTGCACAAGCTACAAAGAAAACAAGGTACTTAAGACTGAGCCACAGCTCTCCCCCAGCATCATCTGGTGCCCCAGCAATGTCAATGGCAACCTATAAATAAGTCTCCTTTGTCCTTCTTACTTACTATCAGGCTCTTGTAGATATTTCCCTCGCTTCCCTCCACACTGACCCGGATCACACAGGCCTCCCCATTCTGCCTGTTGTAAACAGGGCAGACATGGGGAGGGTCAGCCAGGGGTGGAGGGAGGGCAGGACCAGAAGTTATAGAAGAGCAAGCTGTACAGAAAAAATCCAAAAACAAATTAAAATCAGACTATTAATTTTAGTGAAGCTGGTATGGATGGGTTGTCTATTTTATTTTAGCAAATTAGACACTCCCCGAAAATAGGGCAACTATCCCACAACTTTTGTTCTTTGATATTCCACACTGTTTTCAGCTTGCCTACATTTTTTTCTATTTCCCTTTTAAGGAGTGACTTATTATTTTCCCCTTTAAACATTTACAAACGCCAATGCAAATTCAGCTGCTTATATACTGTCCTATAGTGCTACGACAATCTCTGGGTGGATTATCAGATAATTATTCAAACTACAATTTGCCCTCAACAAGTGGATATTCACTTTCAGGACCTCAGAAAGCTGAGTCAACCTGGAGCCTATTGGGATCGAACTCAGATTGTGAGCAGGGTTTGGCTGCAATGCTGCATCTTAACCACTGTGCCATGGGGATTATTAAGAATATTCAAGCAGGACTATGGTAATAGTTTACCCTTTGTGAAGAACAAGTCCTTTAATTAATCCCAGTTTCTAGATGTTGTCACCATTTCCTCTGCTACTTAGTGAAACAGAACACTGGGGTTTAAGTCAAAGGCACAAGGGGGTCACTGAACTTTTATTCCTATACAGCATTATTTCTATACAGCTCCTGGTGACTGTCCTTATAAAAACAACAACCATATTTCCTTCACTCCATCCACGCTGACCCAGATCACACAGGCCAGACAGATCTTTGTAAAATGTAAAGTACAGTAGACCCTCGTATAATGATGTTACTTGGTTCCCCAAGTAGCATTGCTAAGCGATTTTTGTTATGTGGGTTTCTATGGAGTTTCCCACATACCAACATTTTTAGCATTGTTGTCCAGATAATAACAGTTATTTTAGCATCGTTGTCCAGACAACGATACTAAAAACGTTGTTATGCGGGGGAACACGTGGTGCATAACGATGCGTTGTTAAGCGAAAATGATGCTATCCGAACACGTTGTTATGTGAGGGTTGGCTGTATATTTCTTTGGAGTGTGCAATTGTACTGCCAGGGGTAGAGCTGTTCTTTTGTATTTAGCCACACTGGCATTAGAGAAAACATTATTTTCAGATTAATGAGAAGCTAATAGAATAGTTGGGCTTTGTGGGATTGTTGGTGAGGCCCGTGCTGGGGAGCAAATTTACTAGGACGGGCGGCCATGCACCTCTGCTCAAAACCTATAACTTGCTTCACTTCAACGTCCAAATACTTTCCACTTGATGCACATCCCTGTTAGTTAATTTGTTTGTTTGTTGGTTGGGTTCATGGATGGGTTGGGTGGGAGAGAATGTTGTACCATATTGTTAAAACCGTAATTGTTCAGTTGTTTATTAATTTATTTGTTCCCATTTCTATTGAAATTTTGAATTTTCTTCTGCTGAAATGACTGTTAATTCCTGAAGATAATGGGTGTGTCATTATCCTGTGTTCCAGGTTTGACCATTCTAGTCACACTTCCTTGACACACTTTTAACCCTCTGTTCATGTTAAACTGAGGTTAAGCTGTGCATCCAAAAGGTGGTACAGTACATATGTGTAAAATAATAAATCGAAAATATGTTCATTGTTAAAATAATATTATGTTATTATGTTATGTTTATTATGTTATGTTTATTATATTAAAATATGTTAATTGTTAAAATATTTGTTTAATGTTTGGTGTCTTGTTTTAGAGTTTGTACAGAAATTATCTGTGGGAATGCACTGCAACTGTTTGTACCCAAAGCAAATAAAACCCAGTATGTTTCATGTATGTTTTTGTATCTTGTCTTGTGTTAATTCTCGTCTTATATCTCTTAGTACATGTAGTTTTTTGTGATTTTGGTGGACACTACATGTTACTAATTATTCCAGTCTCTCTGGAATGTAGAGATTTACTAACATGTTTATTAACATGTCCCTCAGATTGCCGTGTTAGTCTTGATTAAAGTCTTTGCCATAGCTGATAAAGCAAGGATATACATCCATCTACATTTCCCAGTAGCCTGCCTCAGATACTTTTACTCCACATGCATATATTGTATTGGGTATTTTTTGTACCTTGTAAAAAAATGCCACATATTATTTAAGGGAAAAAATTACGTCAGTGACTCATAAACCTGTGGTCTACAAGTTCTGGCATTTTACTTTTGGGTAAACAACTCATAAGTGTGAATTCACAGGGGACCGTGAAGAAGAATCGGAATGAATGCTGTCAATAGACTTCTGACCCATATTTTTTGCCCCCAAACATCACTGCAGATGCAACATTTTTGAGAATGGCGAGTAAAAGAAAAGGAAAGAAGGGGAAAAAAGAAGTGGCCTGATTTTATTTTTAGGTCTCTTCAAATCCTCAATACAAAATCTCCTCCTGGAGGACATCAGGAGTTGAAAAGTTTATTAAAAAAGTTTATAAAAAGTTTATAAAAAAGTTTAGAAAAAAATTTATACTGTATATAAATTTATGCCATGAAGTCTCCCTCCCATGTTCAAAATGCTTCTTGAAGTCAAAGTTTTTTTAGCAGATTTCTTTAATTTCTAACAGTAGAGATTACTGTAATAAGAACTCACTTTAGTGTTTCCAGATCGATCATGGAATACCTAAACACACCATTAACAATTAACTATAATTAAATACTGTTGCGGGAGGAAAATTCCTGATACCATGAAAATGCTCAAGCAGATATGGTCCAGCCAACTGCTTGAGGAGAGCTCTGCCGGAACCATCCTCAAGCAGTATATTTTATTGCCAAAATTTCAGTAGCAGATAAAAGTACAGGAACAATAGTGCATTCAATAGCAGAACTGGTAGCATAGGGAACAATAGAGAATATTCAGCCGTAGGTTACATTCGGCATACATTGTATCTAACATTAGGGTACCGTATGAGAATCATGCAACCTACAGTACGTGATTAGAGTCCTGATTGGTTAGAGCAGCGGAACAGCATACTAGCCTCGTGAAACCTGCGTGATCAGCCTCTCTGTAGCAGAAGATAAAGACCTTGATTTCATGTGTGCTGACGTTCTTTCAGGGAGATATTGAAACATAGTAAAAGGATGCTGGGCATTTCTCGAGAAGAACTCATAAAACAAGCAGGTGTGTGTGCACCCTCGATGAACTTGGCTTATGGTCCATCCCTATCACATCCCCACATGCCCCCACCATCTTCCAACAAAATACCATCACAAGACATGTAGC
The DNA here is from genome assembly GCA_035047345.1 of Bradypodion ventrale. Taxonomy (NCBI): domain Eukaryota; kingdom Metazoa; phylum Chordata; class Lepidosauria; order Squamata; family Chamaeleonidae; genus Bradypodion; species Bradypodion ventrale. The sequence goes on along the minus strand of JAWDJE010000005.1, from coordinate 161,745,361 downwards.
TTGCAGCTATCTTTACCTATAAGAAGGGACGTTAACCATTGGACTCTGGCATACACGCACGCAACCGTCCATACTATCCCATACCGAGCCGCCCGCACTTGCCTTTACCCGGCCCACACATCACCGCAAGGGTCCGGCAGTCACCAGTGGGGCAACCGCCCCACGAATGCAGACAAAACAACTTCAAGTCCCAACGTCCTCCGTGCCACACCACCTCTCAGCCAATCAAGCTGACAGGCAAGAGCAAGAAGAATGTTGGGAAAGCCGGTGCACCCAATACAAAATGAGCCACAGAAAAAAAACCACCACACGAACGCAAACAAAAGAAACAAAACTTCAAGTCCCAGGGTCCTCCGCACCGTGAACACTTCAGCCAATCAGGCTGAAGGGTGCGAGTGCACAGAACGCTGAAAAAGCTGGCATGCGAAAAATAAAATAAAATAATGCCTCCTGCAACGGGAATGCAAGGCCGCCGCAGGCAAATGCAGCGCCTCCCGCAACGGGAACGTAAGGCATTCGCAGGCGGATGCAGCACCTCATGGCCTTGCTAACCCAAACCCGCAAAAAAACATGGCAAGACAACCACTGGCCTTCTTTCCCGGAGCAACGGGGAGAAGAGGGACTCCCTTTCCTCCATGTTACACCGCCGAAGACACGGCGAGACCACCGCCAGCCTCAAGATAAGTTGATCCGGGGTGAAAAAAAAGCAGCAGGCAGCAATTTGTCAGGGGAAGCACCCTCCCTGGCGAATGACTGGATGCTGCCATTGTACTACCCACACCACTGTTTTGAGAACTAGCACAAAACAGTAGTGGAGGTAATAGAAAAGCAGCAGCAAGCAATCCGCAAGGAAGAGCACCACCCCTTACGGATCATTGCCTGCCGATCTCCCGTTAGGTAAGCCAGGGAAAAAGGAGGCCAAGAGGAGAGAACTATCGTGAAGAAGATAGCTCTTATCTGCCTTGCGGATTCCGCATGCCCAATTGGCATAGAACCTTGGCAGAGGTTAAACCAGTCGAGCAAACTCCTGGCCACTGGCCCTTGCCAGTACGGAAAATGGGGGAGCGGATTAATAGTATAAATCATAAGGGTTTATTCACCCACACCTGACCTGACCAACGGTTCTGCTGAGAGAGCAGATCGCTAACCTCCCATTACCCATTAGGCAATCCCTCACTCGCAGTTAAGCCTAATCTTGGGTGCAAATAGAAGCCATATTTACTCTGGCGTAAGCCTCGGACAATGGTTTTCCCCTGTCAGTGTTTGCCCGAGTTAATTAACTTCCCCAAGAGAGATTTCCCATTAACCCGAGTAAATGGGTGATGTGATTTTCTGTCAGATGACGATTCTTTCCTGCATTGCCTTCTGATCTATATATGATGATGCTTTTCCCTCAATAAACCACTGATCTGATCTCGCTCCATATTGCCTCGTGTCGTTACTTGATCAGTCTCCTCCGGGACCCAATGGCCGTCCTAGCGGCCCCGATTCCTACACCTGGTGACCCCGACATGATCTACTCGAGAGTAAGCGACGTGATCTACTCGAGAGTAAGCGATCTACTCGAGAGTAAGCGATCACACGGTCCGGTTCTACACGAGAACCGCGTCCGATCGTCCCGGAGGACAGCGCGGCAGCCCGGCCGGTAAGCCAGCCGGTCGGGAAGACGGCCCTGTGGCGAGGCATTACAGAAGAGGCATCCTACAGCTTGCTCCCGACTTTCGCGGCGGCTTGCAGCACGGAAAAACGCGTTCCGCTCAGGGTCAGCTGTGAACCCCTGACAGCGCAGAGGCCACCGAGGGTCCATGGCAGCAGGCCACGCTCCGAGCTCTACCCAGAGAATCGTCGCCAAAACCTATTGCCTGACCACAGACGCGTCGACTCGTCCCGAGGAGGAATCTTCGGAGAACCCCGCAGGTAATATGGGGACTTGTCCTCAGCGGCAACGTCCGTCCACTAGCCAAAGAATTCATGAGGAAGAGTTCAAAATCCTGGCCAGGGTATTTCAGTTACGTTTTCACAGCGGAGAGCTACCGAGACTTTTGGTGTACCTAAGGGAACACTGCCTGCTTTACCCAGAAGTAGGTACGTTAACCCTTCAGCTTTGGGATCAGATAGGAGACTGCATTCAGCAACCCCCGAAAGCTCCAGAGGGCGTAATTCGTACATGGAGTAAATGTAGGAAGCTCTTAGCGGAGATAGAACCAGTCCGGGTAGAAGCCAAAGAACCCCCAGCACCAGTCGAGCCATCGGCGCACGGCGCTCTATCCGTCATTGCAGTTTAAGCAGAGTAGTGTAGGGAGCTTTCCCTTGGTGACAGCTGCAGACGTCACCGGCGGAATGCATGGAATGAGGAGCGCAGGCGCTTCTCTGACAGCTACAGGCTCCCAGACCAAGAGCGCCCTTCAGCACACAATTGAGGAAGAAATCAAGAAGGGGGAATTGCCAGCAGAAGAACTAGCTGAGCTTAGTCAGATTTGTCCAATTCGCTTGGAAATGGATGCCCTCACAGGGGCCCAGCAGGTAGTTCATTCACCAGTCCCGTATAAGCTTCTCATGGCTATACGGAAGGCCATTACAGAGACAGGACTCCAGAGTCGCTTCACTAGGGGCACGCTTCAGCAAGTGTGCGAGAATACCATGTTCATCCCGCACGACTGGAAAGCCGTCATGCGGATGATGCTCAACCCCAGCCAGTATTTGCTATGGGACAGCGAGTATCGCCTCGAGGCTCAGACAAGGGCTGCCAGGATGGGAGGCGCAGTACTTCCTGACCAGTTATATGGTTCAGGTGCCTTCGAATCCATCGATGCGCAGACCAACTTGCCACTAGCCACTCTTCAGATGTCAGGCGAGGCTGCCTTCAAGGCTTTTCTCAAGGTTCCAGCAACTGGCAAAGCGGCCAAAAATTACACAGCAGTCAAACAGGGAGCCCAGGAGCCCTACATAGACTTTATCAATCACTTAGAGGAAGCAATCAGTAGGCAGATCGATAATGAGTAAGCCCAACAAGAGCTCATGATGAAATTGGCCAAGGATAATGCCAATTTAGACTGCCGTAAAATCTTGCAGTCACTGGGTAATCGTCCCGACTTGACTCTCACGGACATGATTAGAGCTTGCACTGACGTTGGCACAGAATCCTATAAAATGGGTTTGCTAGCAGCAGCGGTGCAAGGGGGTAGAAGACCTAAGAATAAAAATCAAGGGGCATGTCACAATTGTGGAAAGGTCGGTCACTTCGCTAGGGAGTGCCGATCCAAGGGAGGTGGACAAAATTCCGGCCGTTCCAAGGCTCCAAACACCCCGTGTCCGAAGTGTAAGAAAGGCTACCATTGGTCCAGATACTGTCCGAATTCGGGAAACCGGAACACGGGCACGTCTCTGGCCCCGGTCCAAACAGAGGCTTCCCTTGCTCTGAGCGCGTCAGAGCTAGACTAGATTCCGATCACATTCCTAGCATTGCGAAGGCACAGGCCAGCCCCAAGGGTAGTACAGGGCTAGAATTGACTTGCCAGGCGGACGTTGCATGCGACCTGCCAGGCACAGTCTATCTGGTGGACTCCCAGTACATGGGACCCCTGCCCAAGGGCTTTATAGGTTTAGTTTTGCCTCGCAGTGTAGCAGGAGCACGCGGAATTCTTGTAATTCCGGGAGTCATTGACTCCAATTTTTCAGGCGTTCTCCAAGTTCAGCTTTGGACGCACTTACCCCAGACAATTCACAAAGGAGACACATTAGAGCAACTGATTATGGTTCCTTGTCACTCGCCAGCAGATAGCCAGGGAAGGCTCAGGGACAGCTCAGAGTCCGGGTCAGCAGACCGCTCGAGCGCAAGTGAGGCAGTGCAAGGATACCAGGTCTTAGCGACAGTGGAGACCAACATAGAGTGGAAACAGCGACCAGTTATTGAGGTATTTCTGAATAAAAGATCATTTTCAGGGTTATTAGATACCGGAGCTGATGTGAGTGTGGTCAGCCGAAGCCAGTGGCCACGGGAGTGGGCCATTGAGCCGGTCTCCGATGTGTGGGGGGTAGGCGGCATTCAAGAAGCGTTTAGGAGCCGGGAGTGGGTGGAAGTCATGATTCCAAAGGCTGACGGCACAGCGGTCATTCGGCCGCACATTCTGGACGTGCATATCAACCTTTGGGGGCGAGACATTTTACAGCAGTACGGTGCTACTCTTACCTTCGGGTAATGGCGTTGCCACTTAAATGGCTCACCAATACGCCAGTCTGGGTGGAACAATGGCCGGTAGTGGGAGAGAAATTAGTCGCCCTAAAGCAACTGGTTGAAGAACAGCTAGACGCAGGACACATAGAGCAGTCCACTAGTCCTTGGAATTCGTCTATTTTTGTCATCAAAAAGAAGTCGAGGAAGTGGCGACTCCTCCACGATCTCAGAGAGATCAATAAATGTATACAGCCAATGGGTCCGCTTCAATGCGGCATCCCAAATCCAAATATGATTCCCGAGGGGTGGGAGATCCTAGTTGTAGATCTCAAGGATTGCTTTTACACCATCCCCTTAGACCCCAGGGATAGGGAAAGGTTCGCCTTTACGGTGCCGGTTGTGAACCACAGCGAGCCCACGCAGCGTTACGCGTGGACATTTTTGCCACAGGGCATGCTCAATTCGCCCACCCTGTGCCAAATTTATGTTCACAACGCACTGGCAAAGTTTCAAAACCTTCATCCCACAGCTTTAGTTTGCCATTTCATGGATGATATCTTGGTCGCAGTGCCGCAACTCGGCAGCGAAATGTTTAAAGACCTCCAGGCCAGCCTGGGGGAGAAAGGGTTACTCATTGCCCCAGAGAAAGTGCAGAGAACCGAGCCCTTCTCATACTTGGGTCATCGGCTTCTCCGCTCTTTCGCAGCACCAGTTTTGCCCCAAATCAACTTGAAGGACTCAGTCACCCTGGTAGAATTGCAGCAGGTTTTAGGGAACATTAATTGGGCCAGACCGTATTTCCAATTGGATACGGATCTTTTGAAGCCGCTCTTCTCACTGCTCACATTAGGCAAGCAGCCGGCAGACCGGATACAAATTCCTCGAGAGGCACGCTTGTCTCTCGAGAAAGTCAACCAAATTCTCAGCCAAAGGTGGGTGGACAGGATTGCTCAGGGGCCATATGCTCCGATCCTGAACTTGTACATTGTTCGGGCAGGATCCATGTTCACCGGAGCCCTAGGAGTGGACTCCGAGAAAGGAGCGAGTATCATGGAATGGGTGTACTTGCTGAACACCTCTTCCCGAAACATCGTTCCTCCCCAAGAATTGGTCTCCGCGGTGGTTTACCGCGGAAGGCTGAGAGCTAGGGACATTTCAGGGCACGACTTAGCAAAGATCGTGGTCCCATTCACCAAAGAGCAGGTTCAGCAATTGATGCAGCTCGGTGACTCGCTTCCAATTGCTTTGGAGGGATTCACCGGATGCTTGGCATACCACTTGCCGAAAGACCCCAGACTTGTCTCGCTTCAAACACAGACAGTCAGCTTGTTCGAATTGCTCTCACTGGTTCCGCTTCAGGGGGCCAGGACAGTTTTTACTGATGGGGGTCGCACATATGGTGTCTTGACTTGGCAGGAGGGCCAGGCTTGGCGCACGCTGTTAACTCTTTCACAGAAGTCCGTGCAGCGGGCAGAGTTGGCAGCGGTGAACCTCGCTTTGCGCACCTTCGCCAAAGAGCGCCTAAACATCATTACGGACAGTCAGTATGTTAGGAATTTGCTTCACAGTCTACCGGGAGCATACATCACTCCCGCGATAGACAAAAATTTGCTGAGTTTGTTCCTCACAGCTCAATTTCATTTGCGAAACTGCACGGAAGCGCTCTATATTGCCCACATCCGAAGTCACCAAGACCTACCAGGTCCGATTCCCGCGGGCAATAGCAGAGCGGATGCGGCAGCAAAAGAAATTCAGCAACGTTCGGTGTTAGGTGTTTTCACTACTCCAATTCAGAGTCATGCATTCTTTCATCAGAATGCCAAAGCGCTCACCAGACAGTTCAATCTGCCACTTTCTCAAGCCCAAGGCATAGTTCGCTCTTGCCAGCATTGTGCAGGGGCACCGGGGGGGGGGGGGCCCTTATGAGGGGTCAACCCACGAGGGACAGAGGCTAACCAGGTGTGGCAAATGGATGTCACGCACATTCCGCAGTTTGGCAGATGGCAGTACATGCACGTTTGCATAGACACTTTTTCACAATTCGTTTGGGCAACGGCGCAGAAAGGGGAGACTGCTTCCCACGTGGAGCAGCACCTCCTTTCCTGCTTTGCGGCAATGGGCAAACCGTGGCACGTGAAAACCGATAACGCCCCGTCCTACAGCTCCAGGCAGCTGGCCGCCTTCATGGCCACCTGGGACATTAAGCATACTTTTGGCGTTCCTTACAATCCGCAGGGGCAAGCGATTGTGGAACGAGTCAATCGGACACTCAAGTCCTATATTGACAAACAAACAGAAAGGGGGGAGCCACCAGCCCTCCCCAAGTCACAGGGTCAGGCACAGCATTGTCTGAATAAGGTATTGTTCACATACAATCACCTTAATGTTTTTTCCGATTGCACACCGCAGGAGAAGCACTTCCACCGTTTGGAAGTTCTCCCGCGGCCGATGGTCCGATACCGGGTGCCACCGGACCCTTCCTGGAGGGGCCCGGCACCACTCGTAACCTGGGGAAGAGGGTATGCTGCAGTTATGTCTCCTACAGGTGTCATCTGGATTCCAGCTCGGTGTGTTAAGCCTCATTTGGAACCACATGGCGTGGACCCAGGCCGATCCGAGTCCGATCCCGGAGATGGAGGACCTCACCCTGACCGAGGGGACCCGGCGGGAGAAGCGGCGACTACGGACGACAGCGCCGAGGATCACCTGGGGGATGGTCAAGACTCTTTGCAGTGAGGCCCAGGACGCCCTCCAATGCGAGGAGAGGGAGCCGACACCGGAGAATTTCGTAGCTGCAGTCTTTGCCCAGATTAATGCCAACTCCATGGCAGTCACCATCATCCTGACCCTCTCCCTACTTGCGGGGGGAGGCGTTCAGGCTGCCTCACTAAAGGCCAACGATTTGATGCCAGGCGGAGACCTCTCTGCCAGGATGCATTACAACATATGGGAAAGGTTGGCGGGTCTCGTCAACCAGTCCGATTTTTGCCCGAAGCAGGACATTGGTTCTGCCTCAATTTTGAGCACCTGCCTCATCCCAGTGTGCTACACTCCAGGTGTGCACCCCAGGGATGGTGACTGGCTAGTGAAACGGATTTTCAGCCCGTACCAACCAGCAAGTTCCTCGGAATATGCCCGCTGGGAGATGTGGCTGACTATGACTTTGCCGGCTGATGCAGCCACTCTCCACACTCCGCGGGTGGCGGTCAGTCCGAACTCTACTTGTGCTCGAATGACCGGCTGCTCCGCAGTCGGCCGAACCCGACGTCGTTGCCTCGAAGTTGGCAGCGGCAACTGGACTTGTGACAAACCACAGACACTTGGTTCAATGTATGCCCATGTTACCCTACCTTCAGGATGGTTCTTAACATGTAATCAGTACACTTGGAACTACATACCCGCAAATGTATCAGATGCTATATGTTGTATCAGTCGTTTGACACTGTTTCTCCCCACTAAGGATATGATTGTTCCAAGCACAAATGTTTCAAATGTTTCCTCACCCATACGACACGCTCGTGCCACCCAGTTAGACAGCTCATGTGATAGCAACATTAGGGTTCTTAGTCCAGCTGAATACGTCTCGTTGGCAGTCAGCATACTTGGCGTGCCAGGCTTAGCCGTCGGCAACGCTCGGAGAATTGGTCAGTTGGCTTGCGGATTAGCAAAAGCCATTAACCATACCTCCTCAGCGATAGCGCTGCTCAACCAGGAGCAGGCAGAGCTTCGCCATGCCATTCTTGACAATCGAGCAGCTATAGACTATCTTTTGTTGTTACATCATTTGGGTTGCGAATCTGTCCACGGCATGTGTTGCTTTAATCTCACTGACAACTCACGCAAGGTCCAGAGCCAGCTCACGGACCTCCACACCCTAGTCAAGAACATTAAGCAGGGTTCAATATGGGATTGGTGGAGTTCGTTGTGGTCATGGCTCCCGTGGGGTGGCTCCAGACGACGCTCCAAGTGATTGTGGGGGTGATTGTACTAGGCATAGCAGGATGCTGTTTCATGCAATGTATTCCCTCACTGTTATCGAGATGTCCCTTGTGGGGGGAACCCCGAAGTGTCGTTCCCGTACATCAGCTGATGCCCCTCTTGCGCAGAGTCGCCTGTCAGGTCCCTAAACAATAGAAAAAGGAGAGATGCGGATTCTGCATGCCCAATTGGCATAGAACCTTGGCAGAGGTTAAACCAGTCGAGCAAACTCCTGGCCACTGGCCCTTGCCAGTACGGAAAATGGGGGAGCGGATTAATAGTATAAATCATAAGGGTTTATTCACCCACACCTGACCTGACCGACGGTTCTGCTGAGAGAGCAGATCGCTAACCTCCCGTTACCCATTAGGCAATCCCTCACTCGCAGTTAAGCCTAATCTTGGGTGCAAATAGAAGCCATATTTACTCTGGCGTAAGCCTCGGACAATGGTTTTCCCCTGTCAGTGTTTGCCCAAGTTAATTAACTTCCCGAAGAGAGATTTCCCATTAACCCGAGTAAATGGGTGATGTGATTTTCTGTCAGATGACGATTCTTTCCTGCATTGCCTTCTGATCTATATATGATGATGCTTTTCCCTCAATAAACCACTGATCTGATCTCGCTCCATATTGCCTCGTGTCGTTACTTGATCAGTCTCCTCCGGGACCCAACGGCCGTCCTAGCGGCCCCGATTCCTACACTGCCTCCTTTTCACCCGACTGACCTAACAAACCTTACCGGACAAAGAGCGAGCTGACTGCCAGCTCTTCCTTTTCCCCATCGCTGCATCAAAACCTAATTTTGAAACAGCAATGGGAAAAAGAGGAAATGACAAACAGGCTGTTCTTCACCCCACAAAACACAACAACAAAACTAAACAGTTAACCAAAACACCAAGCATCAAAAATAATAAAACACAAATAAATAAACAAATGATTAAAATAAAACCAATAAACAACACAACAATAAACCACAAACTCAATGAAAAACACCCAAAATACGAAAGGCTACCGAAAAACAAAAAAAAAACTCACTAAAAGCACCTATCTACAACACGAAAATACCTAACTCAACAAACAATAATATCACAAATTAAACAAAATAAATACGGAAGAAATCAGAAAAATAAATAACCAGAAATAATCAAAACAACTAAACACATCTCAAACCCAAAATAAAAACAAAAGAACAAGCAGAAACACTTTGGAGGGTTTAAGTAGAAACTCTCTACTTAAACCCCCCAGCCCAACATCCCAAAATCAAAACAAAATCAAAACAGAATAAACAAGAGCACTCACGAAACACGTCCTCCCTCCATGCCTCCAGGACAGAATTGAACAAAGAAAGAAAATCACAGTACTCTTACAAACAGCCCCACGTAGAGGCCGGAAGAGTAAAAAACAGTCAAAAATATTTTAAAAATCAAAATAATAAATAAATAAATAAGATAAATCAAATAAATTCAAAAACCACAAATTCAAAACACCACCACCCAAACCACCCCTAACCATAAAAACACAAAGAAAAACTGCCCAGCAAGGCCGCACAAACTATGCTAGTAGCTTTATATTATCAGACCAGCTGATAAGGAGACCACATCCTCCTTAAAGGTAAAGGTTCCCCTTGCTAGAAAGCCAGTCATATCCGACTCTAGGGTTCAGTGCTCAACTCTGTTTCAAAGCTGAAGAACCAGTGCTGTCTGCTTCTGTAGACATTTCCATGGGCATGTGGCAGGCATGTCTAGACACTGGAGTGTTTGTTCACCTTGCTCTAAACTTAATAAAAAATTTAGATACAGTAATAGATAGAAGAAAAAAGAAAGACCAACTGTTATATTTTAATGTTAGCTTTCATGGATCAAGGGACTGCAGTGTCTCAAGTAGCTAAGGCACTGAACTTGAAGACTGGAAGGACAGAGTTCGATACCCAAGTACTGCATGACAGAGTGAGCTCCCTTCTCTGTCCCAGGCTCCTGCCAATCTAGCAGTTTGAAAGCAAGAAATTGCAAATAGATAAATAGGGACCACTTCAGTGGGAAGGTAAACAGCATTCTGTTCACTCCGGTGTCTAGGCATACCTGCCACATCTTCACAGAAATGTCTACAGACGCAGACAGCACTGGCTCCTTGGCTTTAAACAGAGATGAACACTGATACGACTGGCTTTTGAGCAATGGCAACCTTTACTTTTACCTTCATAGATCAAGTCTACTTCTTCAGACCTAAGAGTGAGGTTTGATGGAATTAATTTATACATGACCCCATGATCAGGTGGGGATACATAGGTACACAATGGTAGGTTAGTCTAACAGACCCAGTCCCAAATCACTGTTGCTTTTTACACTTCATGATGAACAAAGATCCCTGATTGATATTCAGATTTATTTCTTTGAAGTTTGGTTCCGTGAAGTGGTAAATGCTTAGTAAATCGACTCAGTTGCAATAATAAGACTTACCACTGGATGTCACTCTATTCCCAGTGCAAGACTCAATAGCAACAAAACTACAAGAAATTTTTTAAAGTAAATTTGCTTAAAAACGTTATAATGGAAGCCAGTTTGTTTCCTGGGTTAGTTCTTAAAAATAAAGCTGCACTTGCAATATTATTTAATCTTAACCTAAATTTTAAAATAATTTACAAAGACAGCATAGGCAGAAAAGCTAAGCCCATAAATGGAAACAATACCAACAAATTACTTTTTGCAGATGATCAGGCATTGATAGCAAGTACAGCTAAGGAATTACAGCAATACCTTATGTCCATGAACCAAGTATACAAGAGAAATAATATGAGGATCAAGAAAGAGAAGACTGAGGCAATGGCAATTGGAAAGAAACAGCATACTTTAAATATCAAAATAGAGGGAACAAGTATAAAACAAATGGCAGAGTTCAAATGCCTAGGAACAATATTAACTGAAGATGGCAAAATGGACAAAGAGATTAACATATGGTGTAGTAAGGCAAACCAAATATTGAGACAATTAGCTCCGCACTTACAACATAAGGCAATACTGACTAACACAAAGAAATACCTCATACAAAGCATATTCATTCCCACCTTACTTTACCAGTGCCAAACGTGGACACTTACAACAAAACATAAACAAAAGTTAGTCACCATGTGAATAAGATATCTGAGGAAGGATTCTGGAATGACTAGAAAAGTTAATATCAGGAATGAGGCTATAAGGGAAAGAATCAGAACAGAACCAATCTTGCAATACATACAGAGACAAGTGGTTTGCCCATCTGGAGAGAATGTTGTGGAATTCCATACCTTACAAGGCATATTTGGAATGAGTAGAAGAACAAAGACCACAAGGCAGACTCAGAGGAAGGTAGAGAGACAACATCAAAGAAACATTACAAAAACACCAAATAGTGCCCGGGGGAGGCCACTAAAAGTGCCACAGTAAGAAATTTGTATCTTCTTCGACTCCCAAAGGGGTAAAAGAGGAAGCAAAGAAGAATCAGAAGTCTAAATCAGGACAATATCAACTTTATTATACCTAAATATTTTTATTTATTTATTTTGCACATTTATATCCCATCCTCCTGGTGGGTACACCACTTAGGGCGGCTAACAACAGAAGGGGGAAGGGGAGAGGGAGAAAATACAATAAGTAAAAATTACAATATAAATCAATTTAACAACAACAGCTAAAAAACATGAACCCCCCCCCCGCTAAAATCAGCATTAAAACACAACAACAAACAAATCATCATTAAAAAACAACCCTCCCCACCCTCACCCACATTAAAACAGAGTAACCAAACCAGGGGACGGTCCCTCACATAGGCTAAACCAGCCAGCGGCCTTGACTAGTGGAGTCAAGCATGCCCCACACCCGCTGACAGAGCCATGTCTTCAGCATCTTTCTAAAAGGGAGTACTGTAGTTCCGTCTGGAGACGCAGCTCAGGTGGTAGGAAGTTCCACAGGGCTAGGGCAGACACAGAAAAGGCTCTCTTCCTGGTCCCAATAAGATGTACTTCTTTCACTGATGGGACCACCAGTGTGGCCCTCCTGTCTGCCCTAGTAGGACGGGCAAATATTGGCAACAACAACTTTTAAAAATGAATTAAATGTGATTTAAAATAATTGATAGAGAAGTAGAGATTTGATGCTACAGAAATTCAAATAATGTACTGTATTAGGTTCTAAGTAAGAACACTTTATTCTCAACAAGAATTAATCACCAAACTGGAATTTTTAAACGTTCAAGACAAAAAAAAGTGTAAAATACTGTGGGGTTTTGGAACCAGTACATAATCTTATTTAGAGAATAATCCAGGGTTGCTGTGTATATGATTGCAGTCAAAACCTGAACTTCTAGTTTCAGTGAGCAACAAAAAACTCTATGTATGCATGGTATATGTTGTATGAGAGCAAGCGAGCAAGAGAAAAATATAGAATTCACACGTGTTTATCCTAATTACAGTGAGGATTCTGAACACACATTAATTGGGTATTCATTACACACTAGTTTATTGGACAAGTTAAATGTCACTATGGTAACAATGGTAGCTTTCACAGCATTTCTCATCTGACTCTTACTGCTTCATTTTCCTCAAGATTTTTCCAATTAATAAACCAGAACGAGAGCTCTAACACTTCACCTCAGCTAATCAAAAATGGGAAACAACATGCAGTGCTAGCCCAAGACATTTTGCAGCCCAAAGCAGAGCAAGAAAATAATATGCCAGCAACAAAATCAAGGCTTATAGTACCCAAGGCCAAATGGAGAATTCCTTGCTGTGAAATACAGTAATAATAAATTAGCTAAGAATTTGCTGGATTCTTATTATACAGTATTCAAAATTCTGCTGGGGACAGTTGCTTCATTCTGCCACATGGCAGGACTGGGAGTAGTACATACCTCAGGTTTATGAGGGCCTTTTGCTTACTCTGAGGCATCCAAGTCAACTTGCACAAACTTAGCATGTGCAGTTATGGAGAAATGCATCCTGCCGACCAGTGATGAGCTACAATTTTTTTTACTATCCACACCCTGGGCATGGCTAACTCTGTGGGCGTGGCTAACTCTGTGGGCCACGCCCACTTGGCCAGCCACACCATGGCCTGGGCTATGGAGGTGGGCATGGCCAACCTGGGGGAATTTCCACTACCAGTTCCCGGGATCAGGTGGGAACCTGGAGCAGCACATCACTGCTGCTGACATTCTCAAATGCTCTACATGGGGAATACCTAATGATTCAATGCTGCTTCCTGAAGGGAGAGGCAGGAGTTATAGAAACACAAACTTAGAGGATAATTGAAGCAATGTAAATTTCTTATTACAGTCTGCTGTCAGTCTAGGAAGCGCTGCAGGTTATATATCTAAAATGTATGAGTACTTATTAATTTCCTTAATATTGATTAATAATTACAGCCAACAAGCTGATAATTATTGAATTCTGACATGAAGTGGAATTGTTGAAACATTGGCTTTCCAACATACTTTCATGCCCCATCTGCAAAACTGTGCAGTGCAAGGATTTGCAACTTTCATACCTACATTGCTGGTGGCCCCTTGAGCTGCATCAAGCTCACTATTTAAGACTAGTGTATCACAGAAACCAGATTTGGTAATATCTGTAAAGAAAGAGGATGTATAAATTCAGCATTCCAGCCCATTCATATATTGAAGAGATTTCAAATTTGGTTATAGATGGTCATGCTTTCTGCATGTTTTGATTCACCTGCACTATTTCTGCTATTCTTCCTGGTAATAAATCTCTGCGGATTATCTATTCCTCATTCTCTCCTATTCCCATCAGATGCTTTGTCCTGTGAGGATGGGTCAGTGCCTCCAGAACCCAACAAAGGTGAAGGGTTCCAGGTTCCAGTGAATCCTGAACTCTCAAAGAATTGGAAGGCCACATTTCCTAGATCCCAGGTGAAGGTGGTTCTGGAGCAGAGAGAAGGCAAGCTAGGTCCCTTTCCAACTGACATAAATGTCATAGGTCAGTGATGGTGAACCTTGGCACTCCATGTGTTCTTGAACGATTTCCAGAAGCCCTGACCAGCAGCAGTGCTGACTTGGGCTTCTGCGAATTGAAATCCAAGAAGATCTGGAGTGCCAAGGTTCACCATCATTGTCATAGGTTAAAGGCACAAGCCTCAAGAGGCTACAAAAGTGCTTGACTGGATGAAAATTCTTCATGGGGCATGAGGCTTCCTCAAGAGCAGAGTCTCCTTTCCTCTGGGGGAGAACTAGTGGTGCAAATTTTATAACTCAGGTCTCCTAATTTGTGACCAAATAGCTACAGGTGAGCTCAGGGAGGGACTAAGGCAGCCCACCTAGAGCAAAACCTTCAGTTTGAACTGTAAGCCATGGGGAACCTTGTCTTTGTTGGTTCCTGATCCTGTTTGATATGTATCTGGCTGCTAACTCCTTTCCATGCCTGATCTTCTGTACTGCCTTGATTAGCTTGACTTGGCCTGTGTTGGACTCGCTTGCACTTTATATTCCTTTTATTCTGATAAGCCTCTGTCTACTACCACTGGAACTAACATTACCCTGAGAACAGGACTGATTCAAAGCATGCTTCCAACCCATGGCCATCTTATTTCTGTCCAAGGACTAGAACTTAGGGAAAAAATTTATTGTGGCCTTGGTATAGAACACGCTGAGAAATGAAGTTCAAAAAAGCAATTCTTTCAGTGTTTATCATGGACCATAACTAATCATGAGCAAAATATTTAGTTATGAAATGCACCTGAATGCCAGGGAAATATCTATTTTCTCAGACCAGCTTTTTATAGATTTTAATGCTTTTCAGTAAAGACTGAACACAAAGATGATGGATAGAATTTAATCGTGTTGACCTTCTGCCGCTTCACTTTTGCAATGAACTTTTAAAAACTCTTAGCCAATAAAACAGTGAAGCTACTCTTGAGTTTTCTATTTTTAATACTTCCAAATAATATATTGTTTTAATAAATTTTGTATTTAATGTTGGCAATTACTATACAAAGTGAAAACAAAAATACTTTGCAGAGTTATCTACATTTTCCAGAATATATTAAATGCTTTCACTTTGCATTCATTCATTAAATTGTTATAGAACTGACTTGTGTAAATAAAGTTATTAAATCATTGCAACCTATTGTTGGGCTTTTTAATGTCATTGTTAAATACACACTGATTAAGTAGAACAACTTGCACTCAAATATGTTAAGAACAAAGTTGGAGCCGTACTTTTAGATGGGAACAATTTCAGTATTATGAAATAGGCAAATGGCACTTTATGATATGACAGTTCTTTACATATGAATGATTGTTATTAGGAATGTATACAGTGAAAGCATTCATTTTTGTTTCATTTTAGATTCTTTCGGGGAAGGTGCCTCTCATTTTTATGCCTTTCGTGCAACAATCCTTTAATTAAACATGAAAGAGGCTGCCTCTTCCTTGTTTTTTTTGTTTCTTTTCTTCCTCATTTTTGTTTTCCCTGGCACTTGTGCAAAAACTCAAAAGAACCCCTAAAATCTAACCCCAAAAAAGCAGAGAGGAAAGGTAACAGAGAACCAATCTACTGTAAAAGCAGGCAACATTGCATGAGAAAGAAACTCCCCCACCAAAATATACACTTTAACAGTGTAATTAACACACTTAAATTAACCAAGCAGCTGTAAGGGCAGGATTTGTGCCCTGGTTCAGCGTCATCCAAGATGGAGATTTCCACATGAGGGAGAACCTTTAGCATATAGAGGGATTGGAATGTGTAAATATGCTGGCCTCATGGGTTGGAAGAAATGAAACCTAATATATGATGGACATGTTATACTGTATGATCATTGGCTGGATTCCTTTAGGGCAGTGGTTCCCAAAGTGGGCCCTACGCCCCACAGGAGACTTCAATTCCCAGAAGCCTAAGTCAGTATATTGGCTGATCAGTGTTTTGAGGAATTGACTTAGGCTTCTGGGAAATGGAGTCCAAGAACCAAAGTTTGGAAAACACTGCTTTAGGGGAATGGCAAGGGGGTGGACTGTGTGTGATGAGATAAAACCCAGAAGGTGGAGCCAAGATGTTATCTTGATGATCTGATGCATCAAGCTAAGGGTGAACTGCAAACATGTAGGTGCTTAAACTAGAAGGGGGCTCTTGGGCTTCCTCAATTAGAGAATGTGGTATCCGCGAGCACAATTGGCATACTGTCCCTGACAGAGGCCATGCCTTGTGAGAACGCTCCAGGCCTCTGGGCTCCGAGGGGACAGAAATTGGGGAGCGGATTAATAGTCATAAGATTGATTCACCCATATCTGACCTGACAGGCAGTCCAAGCAGGAGGAAATTGAATGTCTAACTAAGCGGTTAGGTAATAGGTAATATCGCACCTGCGGATGACCCCAAGCCCTAACGTCAATAGTGGCCATATTTACTCTTGTGTAAGCTAGGAACAACGGACTTCCCCTGCCAGTGTTTAACTTAGTTAATTAACTTTCCCGAGAGAGATTCCCAATTAACCCGGGTAAACATGTGATGTGATTTTCTGTCAGATGACGATTCTATCACATGCTGCCTTGAATTCCTATATATGATGATGATTTTCCCTCAATAAACCACTGGTCTTCGCTCCATCTTGTCTCGTGTCGTTACTTGACCAGTCTCCTCCGGGACCCCACGGCCGCTCCACGGCCCCGATCCAACAAGAGAAGCTTTCTTTGCTATGATATGCTTTCTGAACTTTTGATAAACATTCTTCTGTAACTTACTCTGAATACAATCTACCTTTACATTACCCAAAGATTACCGGAGTGTTTATTTGGCTATGTACTACCTTATCTACACTAATCTAGTATCCTAGGTTGCTTAGCTAAGAAGGCAGCAGCTCAGAAGCAGGAATCAACCACTGGTGGGCAAGATGTCCTACTCATGAGTAAATTTGTTTCCTGAATAAAAAGCATCATCTAATAGAAAAAGTGTGCGTGCGTGTGACACGGATTTTTTTTTTAAAAAAAGCACGTAGAACCCCTTCCCCAAACAAATAAAAGTAAATACAGTAGTACCTCATACAATGATTTTAATCTTTTCCACGGGGTTCGTTGTTGTACAAAACAATTGCTATATGATTCATGCATCATATAGCGATTTCCCCTATGGCATGCATCGTACAACGATTTTTTTTTTTGCCAAGTAGTTTTCCCATTGAAAATTTTTTGTATGATTTTTTTCCATAGGGAAAATTGTTATGCGGGACACCATTCCCCGCCCACCCCCCAAAAAAACCTAATTGTTATGCAATTTTGTTGCTATACGGGGCAATTGTTGTATGAGGTTCCACTGTAATTAAATAGAGGCAAAATTTACAATCCATGCCTCTACAAAACTAAATGGCTAGAATATGGTGAAATTTCTTTCTTTCTACCATTGATGCAGTTTCTTCTGAGTTCAGCTACTAGCTAGGCAGGCAGGTAGAGGCAGCACTATATAAGATGGAGGGCAACATGCCCAGATGAAAAAAGGGCAATTTCCCAAGCAATTTGACAGACAAAGGGTAAATGAAAGCAGGAAACACAAAATAGCATGAAACATGTTTGTACTCTTCTTTTGTTTAAATGAAACATTTATTATTAAGAGGTTTTTCTTTGGAAATCAATGAAAGAATACAACACAAAGAGAGAGCCTCTTTCTTGTTCTTCTGTGTTCATAGGAAAGTGCCATCCCTAGTTGTTATGCATACTTGGCACATATTAAAATGTCATAGCTATCTTTGAGAATAAAAACCTCTGCTTTTATCAATGAAATGTGCTGGAATAGATTCTGCCATTATTCCTTTTAAGCCAACAACAATGACAGGCCTGGTCAATACATGAAACAGCTATACTGTACTATAAAATTATCAATTTTACACAACTTTAGGGTATGACTAAATTGGAAGGCCAAATCAGGGCAATTCATAACCTCAACTATGATTGAAATCACAGTGAATGCTCACATTGGGCTTGCAGATTGAACTGGAATTTGATGCCCATAATAGCAATGTGATTGGCATTCCAATCCAACCCAAAGCCCCCTTCTTTTCTTCCTTCTTATGATCCTGTCTCTGTCCATCTTTCCTTCGTGTGATCCCTGCTTTTTTATTTTTTAATTAAATAGATGAGAATAGTGTTATAACATCACATCACCTTATTGCTCAGTCTTTGTTCTATTTCCTGTATTTACCTCCCTACCTGTTCCCCAGGCAACATGGTAGAAGAAGTAATCAAGATGAAATGAAATGAAATGTTACACCCCCCCCCCCTTAAAAGGGTTACATAGTGCTTGAAAAAGATGGGACCATTCCAAACACATCACAAGAATGTTCATTTCATAGTTCTATTCTCATATGGTAAGAGTTTTAAAAGGAGGATGACTGGGATGGAGGAAACACCTCAGGGGCCTCTTACAACATCACCAAAACACCACTTTCAGGACTTACCTGTTGCCTCCCTACATAGTTCATCCAAGGCATCTGCACAGAAAGAAAAGCTAATCAAAATATACCAATATACATTCTGTGCCGGCAGTACAGGGGAAAAACACTTTGGATTAAAATAAAAACCCATGGATGAATTTGATCCAGCCTTTGCATCATGCAGGCAGCAAAAAACACCTTTGACTTCACCTATGGTACAAGAGGAGAAAATCCAGATTTAATGGTATAGTTGTCTGCTTAGTTCACATAATTTACTCCTAATTTGGTGAGAGTGCTGTGCATTATCAGGTGAAAGGCCTAACCCAGTGGATCCCAATGTGGGGCCCAGGCCCCGTAGGGGGGCGTCTATTGCTAGTAGCCTAATTCAGAACATTGGCTGGTCAGTGGTTTGGGGAATTGACTTAGGCTTCTGGGAATTGAAGTCCAAAAGCCAAAGGTTGGGAAACACTGGCTAATCTGTTACAATAGTCACTAGAGCTTCAGGACAGGGCTATGCACAAATGACATTCAAAATGCTTCACCTTCTTTGTGGACAGAGAAATAGCAGAAGTCACTTCACCAAGTTTTCCCCCAATGGAAGAGAAATTCTCCAATCTATGCCTATAAAAGTCAAATGTCCCCATGTGGGTCCCTAAAATGAACCCACATCCCTTAACTGTCCCCGTCCACATTGTGCACACACTTACCTGGCATGGGAGAAACGGTCAACATCGAGGTCCAGACTGTGGTTGGAGGCCCTGCGCCCTACTAAAACAGAAAAAACCAATAAAATAAAATAAAAACCTCTACAACCCCCAGCAGCCAGTGCGATGCACCATGGCCAATCAGAGAGGCCAGCCACAGCACATGGGAGAGGTGGGAGAAAGGCCACACCTACACAAGCCAAATGGCTGCCACGCACACAGAGTGCTGCGGCCCACCCGGCCTCCCACACAGCACCACAAATCGCTGCAATGGATGGGGACGCAAGGCTGCCAGAGGCGGCCGCTGCACCCCTCATGACACTGCCGCCAGACTGACCTTCACCCTCACAAAAAATGAGGGGGGAAAACCCAAGCTGCCTTACCTTGCGGAGACCTGACTCTCGCCCTTGCCAATCCCCCTCGCTGTTTTGAGGCTGCCCTCTGAACAGCAAGGGGGAGATCCCTAGGTGGCAGGCATGTATCCACCAGGGAAGGTGACTTCCCAGGCAGGTGCCTGATGCCTTGGGAACTCCCCCTTATAGTTTCGAGGCTGGCCTCGAAAAAATGAGGGAGGGAACCCAAGACGGCAGGCAGGTATCTTCCAGGGAAGGTGCCTTCCCTTGCAGAGACCTGCCTCTCGCTCTTGCCAATCCCCCTCACTGCTTCGAGGCTGGCCTCAAAACAGTGTGTGTGTGTGTGGGGGGGGGGGTGGAATGCAAAGGTGGCACTCACCTAGACAGCCCCCAACACCCACACGGTGAGCCAGTGCCCCCCCCAAAAACCCGGGCAAAGCCGGGGAAAAATAGCTAGTAGTTTAGATAACTGCAATTTGGCTCTTCTGTCCTTATCCAAAGGATAGTTGTTATTGATTGCTCTTCAGCAAGTAGCCACTGTAGTAAATATGGAGAAAGGAAAGAACCATCACAAAATATGTCACTGGGCTTCCCCTCCTATTTGCATGAGAAAAAGCAACTTATCATGACTATTTTTAGGTGGAAAAAATCTTTGAGGAAAAAAAATCAGTTTGGCTGTCTCCATAGGAGAATTCAATAACCATGAAATCAACTTGTCTGAAAAATGCATGTGCCTACTGTGTTTTTATGTTGATCAGAATGGAATTGTCAGTGCTAGAGCACTGATGATCTAATCTTTTTTTTTATTTTAAAAATTCCATAGCGAGAGTGGAATAAAGTGGGTTTTCCAGCCATTTTGTAACATTGGTAGAAAAAAGAAACAATAAGCGAAGCTGCTTTGTTTGATTCCGCTACCAGGAAAATTGTCATCAGTATAGCCAGAGCCAGCCAAAGGCATTTTGCTGTCAGATGCAGAACAGCAAATGGCTCTTTCTCACCCAAGTCAAAATTAGCTAGTTGGATTTATATCACACCTTTCCTCCAATGAGGTCCAAATGGCATACAAAGCTTTCCTCCACCCTGCAACCCTGTGAGCTAGTTCAGGCTTAGAAAGGCTGGCTCTGGGTCATTCAATGGCTTTCATGGTTTACCTCAGACTTCAATTCAGATTGCCCACATCTAGAGTCTAGTATTCTAGCCACTGTTATTGCCACTCTCCCAGAAATGTTTAATTATCCTAGGAAGCTGTATTTCAACTGGATCATTTGTGCCCTTTTCCTGTCTCACCATCCAGTCCCCTCCTCCTTTTTCTGGCCCCTTATAGTAGTAGAAGAGAGGATTCACTTGATGCTGGGAAAGATCAAGGGCAAAAAAAAAGAAGGGCGTGGCAGAGAATGAGATGGCTAGATGGTATTGTTGAAGCAATGGGCATAGAGCTGGGCGGGTTGAGGAGGATGGTGGAGGATTGGGGTGCCTGGCGTGCAATGGTCCATGGGGTCGCAAAGGGTCAGACTCAACTAAGTGACTGAACAACAACAACAACTGTAGGAATCGGGGCCGCTGGGCGGCCGTTAGGTCCCGGAGGAGACTGATCAAGAAACGATATGAGGCAGTATGGAGCGAGATCAGATCAGTGCTTTATTGAGGAAAAGACATCATCATTTATAGATCAGAAGGCAAGGCAGGAAAAAACCGTCATCTGACAGAAAATCACATCACCTATTTACTCGGGTTAATTAGGAATCTCTCTTGGGGAAGTTAATTAACGTGGGCAAACATTGACAGGGGAAACACCATTGTCTAGAGCTTAGACCGGGGTAAACATGGCTTCTATTTGTGCCAGGGATAAGGCTTGACTCGGAGATGAGTGATTACCTTAATGGATAGCAGAGTCTGGAGAAATGCCCTCTCAGCGGAACCGTCGGTCAGGTCATTAATTGGGTGAATCAAACCCTATCATTAATCCACCCCCCTTAATTTCCGTACTGGCAAGGGCCAGCGGCCAGGAGTTTGCTCAACTGGTTTAACCTCTGCCAAGGTCCCGTGCCAATTGGGCATGGGGAATCCACATCTCCCCTTTCTGTTTTATTTAAGAGCCTGACCGGCGACTCTGCGCAAGAGGGGCATCAGCTGATGATCGGGAATGACGCTTCGGGGTTTCCTCTTGGGGCGGCACTTGGATATCAGTGAGGGAATACATTGCGCGAAGCAGCACACCGCTATGCCTAGTATAATCACCCCCACAATCACTTTGAGTACCGTCTGGAGCCACCCCCACGGGATCCACGACCACATCCAGTTCCACAATGAACTCCACCAAGTTCCCCATGCAGAACCCTCTCTGATGCCTTCGACTATGGTGTGGAGGTCCGTGAGCTGACTCTGTACCTTGTGGGAATTGTCAGTAAGATTAAAACAACACATACCATGAAAGGATTCGCAACCCAGATGATGAAGCAATAAGAGATAGTCTATAGCCGCTCGATTGTCAAGTATGGCATGGCGAAGTTCCGCCTGCTCCTGGTTGAGCAGCGCTATCACAGAGGAGGTGTGGTTGATGGCTTTGGCTAATCCGCAAGCCAGTCGACCAATTCTCTGAGCGTTGCCGACGGCTAGGCCTGGCACGCCAAAAATGCTGACTGCCAACGAGAGATATTCGGCTGAACTCATTACTCTAAAGCTGCTCTCACATGAGCTGTCTAACTGGGTCGTGCGAGTGTGTCGTATGGGTGCTGAAACATTTGTAACATTTGTGCTTGGGGTAACCATATCCTTAGTAGGGAGTAACAGTGTCAAACGACTGATACAACAAGTAGCATCTGATACATTTGCGGGAATGTAGTTCCAAGTGTACTGATTACATGTAAAGAACCAACCAGATGGTAACGTAACGTGAGCATACATAGAGCCAAGTTTCACTGGGTTATCACAAGTCCAATTGCCACTGCCAACGTTGCATAACCTCTCACCTAGACTATTTAAGCCAGGTTTCGACTACCTATTATAACGCGAGAACACAATAAGAATAAACCCATGAGGTTCACGCGCCAGGAAGATGATTCTGATAGGTATGTCTTTGCCTGTTTCCCTATCCATGTTCTATCGAATGGTCCATGGCCAAGTAGGGGCAGCGGCGCCGGGCTCGACCGACTGCAGAGCAGCCGGTCATTCGACCACAAGTAGAGTTCGGGCTGACCGCCACTCGAGGAGTGTGGAGAGTGGCTGCATCAGCCGGCAAAGTCATGGTGAGCCGCATTTCCCAACGGGCGTATTCTGAAGAAGCCGCTGGGATGTATGGGCTGAAAATCCATTTCACAAGCCAGTCCCCATCCCTGGGGTGCGCGCCTGGAGAGTGGCACACTGGGATGAGGCAGGTGCTCAAGATTGAGGCAGAACCAATGTCCTGTCTCAGGCAAAAATCGGACTGGTTGACGAGACCCGCCAACCTTTCCCTTATGTTGTACTGCATCCTGGCAGAGAGGTCTCCACCGGGCATCAAATCGCTGGCCTTCAATGAGGCAGCCTGAATGCCTCCCCCAGCAAGTAGGGAGAGGGTCAGGATGATGGTGAATGCCACGGAGTTGGCATCGATCTGGGCAAAGACTGCAGCTACAAAATTCTCTGGTGTCGGCTCCTTCTCCTCGCGTTGGAGGGCGTCCCGGGCCTCACTGCAAAGGGTCTTGACCATCCCCCAGGTGATCCTCGGTGCTGGCGTCCGCAGCTGTCGCCTCTCCCGCCGGGTCCCCTCGGTCAGGGTGAGGTCCTCCATCTCCGGGATCGGACTCGGGTCGGACTGGGTCCACGCCCTGTGGTTCCAAGTGAGGTCTGACACACCGGGCTGGAATCCAAACGACACCTGTAGGAGACATAACTGCAGCATACCCTCTTCCCCAGGTTACGAGTGGCGCCGGGCCCCTCCATGAAGGGTCCGGTGGCACCCGGTATCGGACCATCGGTCGCGGGAGAGCTTCCGAACGGCGGAAGTGCTTCTCCTGCGGCGTGCAATCCGAAAAAACATTAAGGTGATTGTATGTGAACAATACCTTATTCAGACAATGCTGTGCCTGAGCGTGTGACTTGGGGAGGGCTGGTGGCTCCCCCCTTTCTGTTTGTTTGTCAATATAGGACTTGAGTGTCCGATTGACTCGTTCCACAATCGCTTGCCCCTGCGGATTGTAAGGAACGCCAAAAGTATGCTTAATGTCCCAGGTGGCCATGAAGGCGGCCAACTGCCTAGAGCAGTAGGCCGGGCCGTTATCGGTTTTCACGTGCCGTGGTTTGCCCATTGCCGCAATGCAGGAAAGGAGGTGCTGCTCCACGTGGGAAGCAGTCTCCCCTTTCTGCGCCGTTGCCCAAACGAATTGAGAAAAAGTATCAATGAAACGTGCATGAACTGCCATCTGCCAAACTGCGGAACATGCGTGACATCCATCTGCCACACCTGGTTAGCCTCTGTCCCTCGTGGGTTGACCCCCCACGAGGGCCCCCCCGGTGCCCCTGCACAATGCTGGCAAGAGCGAACAATGCCTTGGGCTTGAGAAAGTGGCAGATTGAACTGTCTGGCAAGCGCTTTGGCATTTTGGTGAAAGAATGCATGACTCTGAATTGGCATAGTAAAAACACCCAAAACTGAACGTTGCTGAATTTCCTTTGCCGCCGCATCCGCTCTGCTATTGCCCGCAGAAATCGGACCCGGTAGGTCTTGATGACTTCGGATGTGGGCAATATAGAGCGGCTCCGTGCGGTTTCGTAAATGAAATTGAGCGGTGAGAAACAGACTAAGCAAATTCTTGTCTATCGCGGGAGTGATGTACGCTCCCGGTAGATTGTGAAGCAAATTCCTGACATACTGACTATCAGTAATGATGTTTAGGCGCTCTTTGGCGAAGGTGTGCAAGGCAAGGTTCACCGCTGCCAACTCTGCCCGCTGCGCGGACTTCTGTGGAAGAGTTAACAGCGTGCGCCAAGCCTGGCCCTCCTGCCAAGTTAAGACACCATATGTGCGACCCCCATCGGTAAAAACTGTCCTGGCTCCCTGAAGCGGAACCAGCGAGAGCAATTCGAACAAGCTGACTGTCTGCGTTTGAAGTGAGACAAGTCTGGGGTCTTTTGGCAAATGGTATGCCAAGCATCCGGTGAATCCCTCCAACGCTATTGGAAGCGAGTCACCGAGCTGCATCAACTGCTGTATTTGTTCCTTGGTGAACGGGACTACAATTTTGGCTAAGTCGTGCCCTGAAATGTCCCTAGCTCTCAGCCTTCCGCGGTAGACCACCGCGGAGACCAATTCTTGGGGAGGAACGATGTTTCGGGAAGAGGTGTTCGGCAAGTACACCCATTCCACGATACTCGCTCCTTTCTCGGAGTCTACTCCTAGGGCCCCGGTGAACATGGATCCTGCTCGAACGATGTACAAATTCAGGATCAGAGCATATGGCCCTGGGGTGATCCTATCTACCCACCTCTGGCTGAGAACTTGGTTGACTTTCTCGAGAGCCAAGCGCGCTTCTCGAGAAATTTGTATCCGGTCTGCTGGCTGCTTACCTAATGTGAGCAGCGAGAAGAGTGGTTTTAAGAGATCCGTATCCAATCGGAAATACGGTCTGGCCCAATTAATGTTTCCTAAAACCTGATGCAATTCTACTAAGGTGACTGAATCCTTCAAGTTGATTTGGGGCAAAACTGGTGCTGCGAAAGAGCGGAGAAGCCGATGACCCAAGTATGAGAAGGGCTCGGTTCTCTGCACTTTCTCTGGGGCAATGAGTAACCCTTTCTCCCCCAGGCTGGCCTGGAGGTCTGAAAACATTTCACTGCCGAGTTGTGGCACCGCGACCAAGATGTCGTCCATGAAATGACAAACTAACGCTTTGGGGTGAAGGTTTCGGAACTTTGCCAGTGCGTTGTGAACATAAATTTGGCACAGGGCGGGCGAATTGAGCATGCCCTGTGGCAAAAATTTCCACGCGTAACGCTGCGTGGGCTCACTGTGGTTCACAACTGGCACCGTAAAGGCAAACCTTTCCCGGTCCCTTGGGTCTAAGGGAATCGTGTAAAAACAATCCTTGAGATCTACAACTAGGATCTCCCACCCCTCGGGAATCATATTAGGATTTGGGATGCCGCATTGAAGCGGACCCATTGGCTGTATGCATTTATTGATCTCTCTGAGATCGTGGAGGAGTCGCCACTTCCCCGACTTCTTTTTGATGACAAAAATTGGCGAATTCCAGGGACTAGTGGACTGCTCTATATGTCCTGCGTCTAGCTGCTCTTTAATCAGCTGCTTAAGGGCGACTAATTTCTCTCCCACTACCGGCCATTGTTCTACCCAGACCGGCGTATCGGTGAGCCATTTAAGTGGCAACGCCATTACCCGAAGGTAAGCGTAGCACCGTACTGCTGTAAAATGTCTCGCCCCAAAGATTGATGTGCACGTCAAGAATGTGCGGCCGAATTACCGCTGTGCCATCAGCCTTTGGAATGGTGACTGTCACCCACTCCCGGCTCCTAAACACTTCCTGAATGCCGCCTACTCCCCACACATCGGAGACCGGCTCAATGGTCCACTCCCGCGGCCACTGGCTTCTGCTTATCACGGACACATCCGCTCCGGTATCGAGTAGCCCTGAGAACGATCTATTATTCAGAAATACCTCAATAACTGGGCGCTGTTTCCACTCAATGTTGGTCTCCACTGTCGCTAAGACCTGGTATCCTTGTACTGCCTCACTGGCGCTCGAGCGGTCCTCTGACCGGGACTCTGAGCTGTCCCTGAGCCTTCCCTGGCTATCTGCTGGCGAGTGACAAGGAACCATAATCAGTTGCGCTAATGTGTCTCCTTTGTGAATTGTCTGGGGTAAGTGCGTCCAAAGCTGAACTTGGAGAACGCCTGAAAATTTGGAGTCAACAACTCCTGGAATTACAAGAATTCCGCGTGCTCCAGCTACACTGCGGGGCAAAACTAAGCCTATAAAACCCTTGGGCAGTGGACCCATGTACTGGGAGTCCACCAGATAGACCGTGCCTGGCAGGTCGCATGTAACGTCCGCCTGACAAGTCAAATCTAGCCCTGAACTACCCTTGGGGCTGGCCTGCGCCCTCGCAGTGCCTGGGATGTGACCTGAATCTAGTCTAGCTCTGGCGAGCTCTGAGCGAAGGAAGCCTCTGTTTGGACCGGGGCCAGAGACATGCCCGCGTGCCGGTTTCCCGAATTCGGACAGTTTCTGGCCCAATGGTAGCCTTTCTTGCACTTCGGACACAAGGTGTTTGGAGCCTTGGAACGGCCGGAATTTTGTCCGCCTCCCTTGGATCGGCACTCCCTAGCGAAGTGACCAACCTTGCCACAATTGTGACAAGCCCCTTGATTTTTACCTTTGGGTCTTTTACCCCCTTGCACCGCTGCCGCTAGCAAACCCATTTTATAGGATTCTGTGCCAACGTCGGCGCAAGCTCTAATCATGTCCGTGAGAGTCAAGTCGGGACGATTGCCCAGTGACTGCAAGATTTTACGGCAGTCTAAATTGGCATTGTCCTTGGCTAACTTCATCATGAGCTCTTGTTGGGCTTGCTCATTATCTATCTGCCTACTGATCGCTTCCTCCAAGCAATTGATGAAGTCCATGTAGGGTTCCTGGGCTCCCTGCTTAATTGCGGTATAATTCTTAGCCGCTTTGCCAGTTGCTGGAACCTTGAAAAAAGCCCTAAAGGCAGCCTCGGCTGACATCTGAAGAGTGGCTAGTGGCAAGTTGATCTGCGCATCGATGGCTTCGAAGGCACCTGAACCATATAATTGGTCAGGAATTACTGCGCCTCCCATCCTGGCAGCCCTAGTCTGAGCCTCAAGACGAAACTCGCTGTCCCAAATCAAGTACTGGCTAGGGTTGAGCATCATCCGCATGACGGCTTTCCAGTCATGTGGAATGAACATGGTGTTCTCGCACGCTTGCTGAAGCGTGCCCCTAGTAAACCGACTTTGAAGCCCTGTCTCTGAAATGGCCTTCCGTATAGCCATGAGAAGCTTATACGGGACTGGTGAATGAACTATCTGCTGGGCCCCCATGAGGGCATCCATCTCCATGCGAATTGGACAAATCTGACTAAGCTCAGCTAGTTCTTCCGCTGGCAAATCCCCCTTCCTCAGTTCTTCCTCAACTGTGCGCTGAAGGGCACTCTTGTTAGCTAGGGAACCTGGAGCTGTCAGAGAAGCACCTGCGCTCCTCATTCCTTGCATTCCGTCGGTGACGTCTGCAGCTGTCACCGAGGGAAAGCTCCCTACGCTACTCTGCTTGAACTGTAATGACGGATAGAGCGCCGTGGGCGCCGATGGTTCGGCTGGCGCTGGGGGTTCTTTGGCCTCTACCCGGACTGGTTCTATCTCCGCTAAGAGTTTCCTACATTTACCCCATGTGCGAATTACGCCTCCTGGAGCTTTCGGGGGTTGCTGAATGCAGTCTCCTATCTGATCCCAAAGCTTAAGGGTTAACGTACCTACTTCTGAGTAAAGCAGGCAGTGTTCCCTTAGGTACGCCAAAAGTCTCGGTAGCTCTCGGCTGTGAAACCTTAACTGAAACACCCTGGCCAGGATTCTGAACTCCTCTTCATGAGTTCTTTGGCTAGCGGACGGACCTTGCCGCTGAGGACAAGTCCCCATATTACCTGCATGGGTCCTCCGAAGTTTCCTCCTCGGGATGAGTCGACGCGTCTTTGGGCAAGGTAATAGGCTCTGGCGACGATTCTTTGGGTAGAGCTCGGAGCGTGGTCCCCTACCACGGGCCCTCGGTGGCCTCTGCGCTGTCAGGGGTTCACAGCTGACCCTGAGCGGAACGCGTTTTTCCGTAACCTGCAAGCTGCCGCGAAAGTTGGGAGCAAACTGTAGGAAACCTCTCGGTAATGCCTCGCCGCTTAGGCCGTTCTCCCGACCGGCTGGTTTACCGGCCGGGCTGCCGCGCTGTCCTCCGGGACGAGTGGACATGGTTCAAGCGCAGAACTGGACCGTGTGATCGCTTACTCATGGGTAAGATCACGTCTCGGGGTCACCAGATGTAGGAATCGGGGCCGCTGGGCGGCCGTTAGGTCCCGGAGGAGACTGATCAAGAAACGATACGAGGCAGTATGGAGCGAGATCAGATCAGTGCTTTGTTGAGGAAAAGACATCATCATTTATAGATCAGAAGGCAAGGCAGGAAAAAACCGTCATCTGACAGAAAATCACATCACCTATTTACTCGGGTTAATTAGGAATCTCTCTTGGGGAAGTTAATTAACGTGGGCAAACATTGACAGGGGAAACACCATTGTCTAGAGCTTAGACCGGGGTAAACATGGCTTCTATTTGCGCCAGGGATAAGGCTTGACTCGGAGATGAGTGATTACCTTAATGGATAGCAGAGTCTGGAGAAATGCCCTCTCAGTGGAACCGTCGGTCAGGTCATTAATTGGGTGAATTAAACCCTATCATTAATCCACCCCCCTTAATTTCCGTACTGGCAAGGGCCAGCGGCCAGGAGTTTGCTCAACTGGTTTAACCTCTGCCAAGGTCCCGTGCCAATTGGGCATGGGGAATCCACAAACAACAACAAACAACAACAGTAGTTACTGCTGCTGAGCCATTCAGTGTCATTTTTGGGTAACATAAACAAAATATGCAGCAAAATTGTTGTCCCTGCAGCTTATAGCTAAGCACTCAAATTCCTTCCTTTTCTTATGTGTAGCAAGTGACAGATCACTGAATCTACATCTAAAACCACACTGAGCCGGCAGTCAAGCAACATGGGCTAGTTCAGGGGTTCTCAAACTTTTCAAGTCAGGGGCCAGGTCACACTCCCTCAGACAGTTGAGGGGGGATGGACTGGTGGTCCCCCTGCCATTTACAGCTATCATAAATGCATGATTCTGGCAGCAGTGGCCACTGGAGTGAGGGTGGGGGCTGAATTATTTGGTGTCATGGGCCAGAATCTGGCCCACAGGGTATAGGTTGAGAACCCTTGGGCTAGTTATTAGCAGGGGAAAGGAAGAGAAAAGAAAGGGAGACAGTGAGAAGGAGGAGAGCAAAGGAGGAAAGGGAGAGAGGGCTAGCTAATTATAAATAGAAATAAAGTGAAGAGGATAAGGAAGAGGGGATAATTACATGAAAGAGAAGGAGAAACAGAGAATGACTAGCTAATTAATAAAAGACACAGATAAGGGGAAGACCCTACATGAATGAGAAGGAGAGAAGTGGGGGTTGATTTTGTTTGTTTCATTTATATATTGTTGGATTTAGTGCCAAAGCTTGACTCATCATGGTGAACAATAAATAAACATCATTATACAAAATATTATTTGCCAAATACAATAATATAATGGCATTAAAACATATAACGTGTCTGGAAACCATTGTGTTGGGAAACGTTGCTTCTTGAAAGCATGGGATCCAATTTTACCACCTTCTTCAATCATGCTTTGGCAGTGACCTGCAATGTTCTTCTTTCTTCCCACTCCACCCATGCCCAACCCACTGTATCTCTTTGTTCCATTGTGATTCATAATGCATCACTTGCATGGAATTGGAAACTGCATTTTCAAAAAATAAATAATGGGCACAACATTATTCTGTACATGGTGGTCTGGGGGTACAAAGGATACTTCAGAGAGCTAAAGAATTACCTACTGGATCAGGCAAAAATGGACTTAATGGAAATGAAGATTAAAATCTGACATTGTTGTATCAACACTGAGCACTATATATTAAAAACAATAACGAATGAATTCTGCCCTCCCCCCCAATTAACCTTTCCAGTCTTCTTGACTTTTTTGAATCCAGAATCAGAATGAGTCAGTCTTCACCAGGCTATCCCTCCCTCCTTTTCTAATGGACATGAAGACTGGCCAGGTCAAATTTTCTTAAACAATGATGTGGAAACTGCTTACCTCATGGCTTCTTTAGCTAAGGAGGACATTGTAATCATTAATGATGATTAATGTTCCTCATAACATCCAGTTAAGTTAAAATGTTAATGTGCTGAGAATTAGGCTTAAAATTAATGGATTAAATTTCAATGAACTAAAATCAACAAATTATTTCCAAGCTTCCTTAAAAACAAGAAGGATGCTCCCTGTGCATCTTGTTTTAAAGTTAAAGTAGGATTGAAAGCTGCTGAAATTTGGTGGCTTGCCAACACATTCAGCAGTGCAGTAGCAGTGAAGATAGGATGGAGCAAGGTGCCCCCTGTCAGAAATTGTCCATCTCTGGATTAGACCAGAAACTACATCTGTTCTGACCACAAGCAAGTTACAACCTGCTATTAATGGCCAACCTTTTTGATTTGTTCCCAGCATCAGGGGTACAGTATTTTGCTGCTCCCTGGTGACCTATCACAGTATCTATTCTTTTTCCCCCATTTCCCCTTACTAGTAATTTTGCAATAGCAATGCACAAGTACAGGCCACCGTTGTGATCTATCTCATCAGATTGTTGCTAGCCCCTGCAATGGAACCAGCAAGGGACTATAACAGTTTTGTTACAGATTATTATGTTGAGGGAGGGGGGACCATGGATGGTGCAAAAATGACTACTCCAAGCACCTGCAAATGACAAAGACCAGAGAGCTCTACAGTGATAATGTTCACTTGACGGTATTTACAAGGTTCAGGTTGTTCTGGTTTTTTATGTTACAGGGTAGCTGGCAGAGTAGATGCCTTTTTATGTGAAGTAAAATCTAAGTTGTGAAGTTCAGGTTGATTTAACTTTGAAACCTATAAAAAGCAAAGAAGCATCATAATTGGAAACTTTCCCCTTTACATGTTGATGACAATTAATGCTTAAAAATGAGTACATATACAGTCTATTCCAGTGCATTTTTCTAGGATGGTGAGAAACAACTGTCAAAGCCATCTCTTGAGATCAGTAGCTTTCTTCCTCAGGCCTTACAATTCAACTTGAGCTGAACTCACTCCAGCAACTGTGAACAGCAGCTTGACATTGACTCCATAAACCTCTGTTTAGCCTAGGACTCAAAAACAAGGGGTTGTCAAACAGCAGGTTGACCTGTTATATATAAGAACCTTCAAAACAAAGTCAGATCTTACATCCTCAGTGGTACCCTCATGTAATAGTTAATTATATCTAAACTTATGCACACAGATCCATCTAAATCAGGGGTTCTAAACCTTTTTAAACTATAGGTTGGACCTCGCCCCCTCAGACAGCTGAGTGGGCTGGACTGGTGATTCCCCACCATAAACACTGCCATAAAATGTGTCAGTGGCTGTGGTAAACACATTTATGACAGCCACAGGTGCATTTATGGCTGTCATAAATGTGTCCGCTTCTGCTTTTGGTGGTGGTGGTGGCGGCGGCAACATGGGCCATATGAAATGTTGCTGTTGGCCATTGGTTGAGAATCCCTGATCTAAAGGTACTAAGACAACTGACATAGGTTTTTCTATACTGTATATCTTTACTTGCACAGAGAACCACAGATACTATTTTCTTGATAAAGTATTTTTTTTAATCTTCACCCATTTTATACTGCTCTCCACACTGCAACATTCATTCAAACAGTGCATAGCAGTGGTGGAATACTTGGGGGTATCAGAAATCCAACTTCCACTTTCCACTCAAGTGCAAAACTCACCAGGCGATAGAGGGGTAGTGACGTACTCTTGGTCTACATTGATAGTACTGTACTTTTTTCCTTGGTTTTCTTTCTGCCCAGATCACAGTGAGAAGTATAGCAACAAAGCAGACTTGTTTTCTCTCAAAACTGTAGCCCCTTTGCTCTTTTTTTCTGAGACAAAAAAATCAAACACTGTGCATAGAACACAAGGATGGCTTTGGATCAGACTAGAGGCTTTACTAGAAAATTTCCAAGATTAAGCAAAGCTAATGTCTCCCACCCAAAATGCAGATCAGGGATTGAAGCCTCAAAGGGATCGTTCTGTGTTGAACATCCAGATCCGGAAGAGGGAAGAGAAATAATCAGACCATGGAAGAAGAGTAATTTTCAAGCCAAAGCAGCAGTATCAGAAGGTCTGGCTGACAATCAGCTAATCTGTCTGCAATAGAGATTTTGGGGCATTAGAAAAATCCTATGGATTTGTCAGTTCTAAATTGTAAATAATCTGGATAAAAGAAATGGTAAAGTTAGGGTTCGATTTTTTAAAAATAGATTGTAAGAAACATGTGCATGCTTTGGTTATTAAATTTTATAATTTGAAGCCAATCAGACTTGACATAAATGATCACCAAAAAAAATGGAATTGCTTATAAGAATACTAGAAGATAAATTTGTTACTTTTAGCTCTTTCTCTGATGGAGTGGGGAGGAGATAAGCTTTAAACAAGCATTGAGCTTTCAGGAATATATTTGTCCTCCCCCAGAGACTGCTATATCAGTGATAGTTGTAAAAAAGTTGAACCCCCAAAATAAAGGCAATAACTGATCCTAAGCAGAAGCCATTAAAGGCTAAAATTCAGTAAATCTCCAAGGCATAATGCTGATGTGGCTAATTATTACATACAGAAATAAAATGATTGGATTGTTGATACTGGGTGCACTATCCCCGTTTAGTAATACAGACAGAGCAGTTCCCCCTTAGTGGTTAAGGCGCTTAGCTTGGAGACTGGAAAGACGGGTTCAATACCTGAGAGCTGCACGATGGGGGACATGAAAGGAGCCTCATTCAGGCATCCCCTGCAAAAATCCTTTCTATCCAGAGTAATCTCTGACACGAAAACAAATATAGACAGAAAAGCTGCTGGAAAAAATCCAGCCAGCTCATGGTGGTTCTATGGACATACAGGGAATTGGAAGGCACAAATTAAAATGTAAATTGCCCTGTGAAATTATTGTTACCCAAGGTAAATAATGATGTACTCGATTTACACCAGATCTGAGCTACAATATAAGGACTATCTCAGCTGTGGACAAGAAAGATTTCACAATATACTTTCAGAATGGAAAGGGCATACTAAGCAAAGACAGTGAAATTCTCTTCCCAAGCCCATGAGTGCATTTGTACTTCTTGTAACCAGTCCACAATCACAATGTATCTCAGCTGTTAAGGAACGCGAGCAAGCCGCCCATAGAGGGCAGCTGCGAGCGTTCAACCTCACATGGTTCACATTCCCCAAATCATGAACAGCCGCGGGAACTTCCCCGCATGATCAAGAACTACAGAAGAAGAACTACAGAAGAACTACAGAAGAGAGGCGTGACCTGGGTGATGTCATGCCGGTAGCGGCCAATGAGCTACCGTGCAGCAAGATTCAAATGTATTGTGCTACTGTATATAATGAGATGTACCTCCGCCATTGCCACATGTTCATGCTGACCATCAATGAATAAACCTGTGTTAGTCCTTCCTGCGACTCCTTTTTTGTCTTCCGTGCAAGACGCTAAATTGGTGACGAAGGTGGGATCGATGGCGAATCCCAAGGTCAAGCCGTACCAGTTCGATGTCAGCGAGCCCGAGCAATGGGAGCTCTACGAGTGCCAGTTTCGGCATGCCATGGAAGCTGCAGGCGTCGACGACGACGCGAAGGTGCGCTCCCACTTCCTGGCCCAGGTGGGGCCGGCCACGCTGCGGATCCTGATGACCCTGGTGGCCCCCCAGAAGGTGGAGGAGGTGCCCATCGACCGTATCCTGGAGAGACTGCGTGAGCATTTCCAGCCGCCCGTCTCGATCTTCCCAGCCCGGGTCGCGTTCCACAGGCGAGACCAGCGCCCGGGCGAATCCGTGTCCGCCTACGCGGCGGCCCTCAGGCTTGCAGCGGTGCATTGCCAGTGGGACGACCTAGACCAGGCCCTCCGTGACCGCATGCTGTGTGGTTTGAGGGACGAGGAGCTTCAGAGGAGGCTCATGACCCGCGACCATCGCCTCACGTTCAACGAGGTACTGCGGGAGGCCCAAGCAGCCGAGGAGGCCAGGAGCGGAGTCCGGCTGTTCAAGTCCCGAGGGGCCACGTCCGAGAGGGCCAAGTCACCAGTACAGGCGGCCCGGCGGACACCAGCGAAGATGGCCTGGCGGGCCCCCAAGCCGCCCGCCAGCGCACCAACGTCGTCCGAGGAGTCGTCCACTACCGCGGACCCCTACTCCAGTGAAGACGATGACGTCCAGAGGATCAAGAAGCGAGGTGAGAAGCGGCAGACCCGTGAATGGCAGGACCGCCGCTGCGACGGTTGTGGGGCGGCCCACGACCGCACGAGGTGCCCATTCCGAAAGGCCGAGTACCACAACTGCGGCCGAAAGGGACACATCGCCCGAGTATGCAGGCGCGGGCGAGTCGAGGACAAGGACAGTTCCAGCCATCCCCAGACGCACCAACGAAAGGCGGCCGGCACCAGGAAGGTCTCAGCCGGCTACAGCGAGGAAGGCGTGAACCACGTGGGCCTGGAGCACCGGCGGTTTTTCATAGAGGTACTGTTGCAGGGGGTCCCAGTGAGGATGGAGATAGACTCGGGGTCATCTTACTCCATCCTGTCCCAAAAAGAGTTTATGCGCATTCCCCCAGAGAAGCGGCCCAAACTGCGGGCCATGAGATCCAATCTACGGGACGTGCAGGGAAATGGGATCCCGGTGTTGGGGGTGGGGAACTTATTTATTTATTTATTTATTTATTAGTCAAATTTGTATATGCCGCCCACTCAGGCAAACCCGACTCAGGGCGGCATCACAACAATACACAAAATACATAAAAACATTATAAAAACCCCCAACCCACCCCCTTTAAAAACCCCTATATCCCACCCACCCATCCCATCCACTATAAAAAGGAAGAAGAGAGAGTTCTTCAAGGTGAAGTTCAAGAACTATTCCGAGAAACTGCCCCTAGTAGTCCTCAAGGGGGGGAGGTGCTGCCTTTTGGGAACGCAGTGGTTTGCTCCCCTGGGGATCGAACTGTCTGGCATTAACGCCATCGAGACTGACCCAATGCGGGACGTGTGTGACGCACATCCGGACGTTTTCAAGAAGGGGCTCGGGAAATACAAGGGGCCCCCGGTTTCCTTTGAGCTGGACCCAGAAATCCGGCCCATCCGCCTCAAGCCAAGGAGAGTGCCCTTCGCCCTCAAGGACAAGATTGAGGCGGAACTGGACAAATTGGTGGGGCAGGGGATTTTGGTTCCAGTTGACTCGGCGGAGTGGGAAACGCCGATTGTTACAGCCCTCAAGTCAAATGGGGAGGTCAGGATTTGTGCGGACTATAAATGTACGATAAATAAGGCCATTCGGCCAAATGCATACCCGGTGCCAGTGGTCAGCCACTTGCTGGCCACGTTACATGGGGGGAGGTGTTTCGCCAAGCTAGATCTGGCCCAGGCGTATCAGCAGCTCTCTGTAACCCCGGCTGCTGCCGCCGTGCAAACGATCGTAACGCACAAGGGGGCGTTTAAGGTAACGCGCCTTCAGTTTGGCGTGAATTCGGCCCCCGGAATCTTCCAGTCCCTCGTGGAACGCCTTTTAAAGGGGCTTCCAGGTGTCCTCCCATACTTCGACGATGTGTTGATAACAGCGGGGAGCGAATCAGAGTTAGCCAAGAGGCTAGATGGGGTTCTCTCAGTGTTCGAGAGGGCAGGACTTCGATTGAGGAGGGACAAGTGCGTATTCTTCACGAGGGAGGTTGAGTTTCTAGGGTTTAGGGTAACCCCGGACGGAATCAAACCCTCCGAGTCCAAGGTTGCGGCCGTGAGGGACACCCCTCGCCCCACCGCAAAACCGGAGCTGCAGTCATTTCTAGGGCTCCTAAATTTCTATCACTCCTTCCTGCCTCGGAAGGCATCAGTCGCGGAGCCACTGCACGCGTTACTTAAGAAGGATGCGGTTTGGCGGTGGGGGGACAAGCAGGAGAGAGCATTCAAAGAGCTCAAATCACTCCTGTCTTCGGGTGCTGTCCTGACCCACTTCGATCTGAAAAAACCAGTGGTGCTAGTCTGTGATGCGTCCCCGGTGGGGGTGGGGGCGGTCCTGTGCCACGTGTTGGAAAGCAGGAGGGAAGCCCCGGTAGCGTACTACTCAAGGTCCCTCTCGAAGGCAGAGCGCAATTACGCGCAAACAGATAGGGAGGCCCTAGCCATAATCGCGGGAACAAAGAAGTTCCACGATTTCCTATACGGCCGTGAGTTTACGGTGGTGACGGATCACAAGCCGCTTTTGGGGATCTTCACTACCGGCAAACCCACCCCGCAAATATTATCCCCCAGGATGCTGCGTTGGGCCATTTTCCTCAATGCCTACCAGTATGAGCTGGTCTATCGCCCAGGGAAGGAGATCTCCCATGCGGACGCCCTGTCCCGATCCCCCCTCCCTAGTTTAGGAGACCCTGCATGCGAGGTGGAGCAGGAACACCAAGTCCTGCTGATCGAGTCTCTCGACTCACCCCCAATTGTCCCGGCCGACCTCGCCAAGGCCACGGCGGCCGACAAGATGCTGGCCCATGTTAGTTCCTGGGTTAGGAAAGGGTGGCCCACTTCTCCCCCCGAGGAACAGTTCAAGCCATTTTTCAGGCGCAGAGTAGAGCTTTCCCTGGAAAGGGGCTGCTTACTCTGGGGCCAGCGGGTAGTTATCCCAGAGAAGCTGAGGGCCAAGGTGCTGAGGCTACTGCATACCAGCCACCCCGGGATCGTGCGCTCCAAGGCCCTGGCCAGGAGTTTCTTTTGGTGGCCCCAGATAGATGGGGACATAGAACGCTTAGTGGGCACGTGTGAGAGCTGCCAGAGCTCTCGGCCCGAGGAGTCCCGGTTACCCCATAGGGAATGGGATACGGCCCGCGGGCCATGGTCCCGGATTCATGTCGACTTCGCTGGCCCTTTTCGCAGGTCCATGTTCCTCCTGGTAGTCGACTCCTACTCCAAGTGGTTGGAGGTAATCCCCATGAACAGCACTTCCTCTGCCGCAACCATTAAACAGTTGCGCAAGCTTTTTGCCTGCTTCGGCCTGCCAGACGTCCTTGTTAGCGATAACGCGAGTACCTTCACATCGGCAGAGTTCAAGACTTTTATGGAGAGAAACGCCATCAGGCACATTACCGCTGCCCCGTTTCACCCCGCCACAAACGGTCAGGTAGAGCGCCAAGTGCGCACTACGAAAGACGCACTGCGGCGCATGGGTCCCGGTGAGTTGAACCTGCATCTGTGCCAGTTCCTCATCTGCTACAGGACAGCCCCCCTAGCGTCAGGCTTTTCCCCAGCCGAACTCCTCATGAGGAGGCGTCCGGTAACACTTTTTGACCGGATGGATCCGTCCAGGGTGGAGGATGAAGGGAGAAATATAAGCATAGGGGGAGAGAGCTCCAAGAGTTTTTTCGGTAGGGGACCCAGTTCACTGCAGGAACTACGCGGCCTCGGGGCCAGCGTGGGTACCAGGGACAATTGTTGAGCAAACGGGGCCGGTATCCTACAGGGTCAAGACTAGTTCAGGTCTACTCTGGAGAAGGCACGCCGACCAACTCAGAAGGCGAGTCACCGATGAGGGGGAATCAGCATTAGGGTCCTCCCCACCCGCATTACCCAAGGGGGAGACACAGAGGAGGATACTTTGAAAGAGAGGGATCAGTTTGACAATGATTTTGAGTTGCAGTACCAGGGGGGTGTAGCGGAGTGGTCCCCCACCCGTCCTAGCGAGAAGAGGGGTTTCAGTTTAGCCCCTGGTACCTCCAGTCCCCCTAGCCCTTTTGTTTTAGAGTATACCATAGCTCCAGCTCCCCGGAGACCAACACCCCCAAGACAGGCAACAGGGGCGAGTCCGCCCACCACAGTCTCTAGAACTCCCGGACAGGCAGCGGGGGGTGGCGAGGCCACGAGGGCCTCTTCGTCGGTCCCGAGATTCGTACTGGGGGGTCCCCAAACTCCTCAAACGGTAGGCAGGGATTCACTTCCCAACTATTCATTCCATTCCCATCCCCCAATGCAAGGTTACCACAGACGCCATACCGAGCCGCTAATGAGTCCCCCCTTTCAATTGCAGGACAGGACTCCACGGAACCAGGAGCCGCCGGCTCCCCTGTGTTAAGTCAAGCGGCCGCACGCCCAAGGCGCACATGCGGCAAGCCACAATGGTTGAGGGACTTCGTCCCATCCTAGGGGGGAGGGGTGTTATGTATGCATGCACAATGTTACTTTAAATATATGAATGTAACCAGTCCACAATCACAATGTATCTCAGCTGTTAAGGAACGCGAGCAAGCCGCCCATAGAGGGCAGCTGCGAGCGTTCAACCTCACATGGTTCACATTCCCCAAATCACGAACAGCCGCGGGAACTTCCCCGCATGATCAAGAACTACAGAAGAAGAACTACAGAAGAAGAACTACAGAAGAGAGGCGTGACCTGGGTGATGTCACGCCGGTAGCGGCCAATGAGCTACCCTGCAGCAAGATTCAAATGTATTGTGCTACTGTATATAATGAGATGTACCTCCGCCATTGCCACATGTTCATGCTGACCATCAATGAATAAACCTGTGTTAGTCCTTCCTGCGACTCCTTCTTTGTCTTCCGTGCAAGACGCTAAAAGTCTTTTAGCTCATCAAGCATATGTAACACAAGCACAGAAAGAATGGAACAGCGTTTGCTGCTGGCCCAGGCACCTGCAACATTACGTCCCAAAGGCGATCCTTTAGCTATAGCATGAGAACCTTGCTATTGGTCTTCAGATAACCCTGCATGATCCAAACAGGCAGCATAAAATGCATCAAGGGAAAAGCTTTAGACCTTCATCCCAACTAATAACTGAGAGGAGAAGCATCAGGGTATCAAATCTAATGCAAAGTGACTGCTTATTGTGCTATCATTAGGGAAAGATATGTATTCTAATCTTTGCAGATGATTACTCAAGGTATTATTGCTCAAGTTACTTTGTTAAAGGCATTATGTCTACTGAAAGAGAAGAGCAGGGTGCACATGACATTCATGATGTCTATAGCCATGGTGATCAAACTTTTTGAAAGAAAGCCCAAAGCCCTTCAAAGAGACAATGGTCAACCTCTTAGAGCAGGGTTCCTCAAACTTGGCTCTCCAGGTGTTCTTGGACTTCAATTACCAGAAACCCAAGTCAGCACACCTGGTGATCAGGGCTTTTGGGAACTGAAGTCCAAGAACATCTGGAGAGCCAAGTTTGAGGAACCCTGTCCTAGAGGATCAGGGCATTTTGCACAGAATGAGTACAGTATATACTCCTGAGCAGATTGGGATGGCTTACTTTCTTTGTATCAGGGTGTTGCACAATTTAAAATATTAGGATGGCTGTAAGAAAACCTGAATTTTGGTAGGGTAAAATGAAGCATGCTTGCAGATGCAGAGTGTTCAAATAACTTCTTGCCTGAAATAGAACCATTGACACAAAATTAATGCCATTTCCCCCCAGGCCAAATGGAAGACGCTGGCTGATTGTCCAGAGTTATTTCTTGTAGTGATGATAATTAGTGTGTACTCAAGAACACTCAAATATTATATCATATTATTTAAAATTAAAGGTTCCAAACTGGAGCTACAGTCTGATGATATGCCCTCGGACTCACTAATGCAACAGGGCTGAATCCTTTAACTAATTAAGCAGGGCAAATAGACCTGTGAACTTTTGACTAGAGTGTGACTTTTTGACTTGGGTCACCCTAATATCTATTGTTTCACTTGTGTAATCAGTAAATGACTATGTTCTGTACGTTTGCTTACCGGAACCTTGGTAAGGTAATCCTTTAGTCAATATCAGCCAACTAATTGACTTCTGTTACCTATTAATCATGTCCGCAGGGTAATTCTGCTCTTATTCAGCAGTTTAGCTATTTTGTTAGCCTATGCTTTTTTTGCTTATAAAATGCTGTAGAAAATAAAGTTTTTTGGCTGTAACTCTTTATGCAAGAAGTCCGTCTGCCAGATATTTCTATCTGCTGGAAAGGCTCATAGCAACAATTTCTTGTTTGGTAAATTGTTGTTCTAACATTATTACTTTTATTGTTTTTCAGGTTTCATTTTGAATTATTGGTGCTGTTTTTTTAAATTAAAACACACACCTTTGTAACCATTTTGAGCCTAGGAAAGACTTTCCTACAGGTAAAATGCAAACACATAACAACAGAATCTATTTGACATACAGTAAAACCCCTACTTACAAAAAAAAGGTCAATTCCGTAGGCTTTTGCTAAATTGAATTTTTTTGTAACTCGAAACAAACCGATAGGAAAAATTATTTTTTTGCATAAAACCCATAGGAAAAATGAAATGTTTATGTCAATCGAAGCAAACCCA
The DNA here is from genome assembly GCA_035047345.1 of Bradypodion ventrale. Classification (NCBI taxonomy): domain Eukaryota; kingdom Metazoa; phylum Chordata; class Lepidosauria; order Squamata; family Chamaeleonidae; genus Bradypodion; species Bradypodion ventrale. The sequence continues at coordinate 161,704,527 of JAWDJE010000005.1, read as the reverse complement.
TAGGGAAATGAATCTTTATGTAACTCGAAGCAAACCCATAGGAAATGGTGTAAATCAGGACATGGTTTTAGCATAAAATCTTTATGTAAGTCAAATTTTATGTAACTCGAGGCATTTGTAAGTCAGGGTTTTACTATATTATTAACAGATCCAATAAAAAACAAATTTCAGCCACTTTCTATGACAAAATAGTGTACTGCAGGAAAGCACGCCAACACCCACCCACTTCTAGCTGATGCACAGTAACAAAACTGATGAACAAAGAAATGTTTTTGCCTTACTAAAAATAAATTCTTCCTGAACATTGGCCAGAAATATTCTGATGGTCAAGCTGTCAATCTAATAGACCAGGGTTCCTCAAACTTGGCTCTCCAGGTATTCTTGGACTTCAGTTCCCAGAAGCCCAAGTCAGCACACCCGCTGATCAGGGCTTCTGGAAATTGAAGTCCAAGAACACCTGGAGAGCCAAGTTTGAGGAACCCTGTAATAGACAATTCTGTTCTTCTCCCTTGCTGCCCATTACATCTGGAACCGTAGCATGGTAGTGCCTTTCCATCCTCACTTTTTATCCCTCTCAAAGGGCTGTAACAAGGGCTGGCAACTGTGGCTTTCGCACAGGGCCTCAATTTTTCCTCTGCTGAGCTCAAGGAACCATAATGTTCTCCTCCTTATCACTCTACTTTTACAACAATCCTATGGGGTAAGTCACAGTAATACAAGATCATCCAGTAAATTTCATGGTACAGTGGAGATTACAACCCAGTTCAGTATGTTAGTGTCAGGATTGAGGCAGTTCAGTATTTGCAGGATGAGTTCCGTGCAGGTAACTTGATGCTTACAGGATTGGATCTCCATCCTGGGTGGCAGCTCTATTCTTTGTAGGGTTGGATCCTCACTCTGTTACAGCTGGTAAATCACACTTGAGAGCCCTGGGAAAGATTTTGGACCATCATAAGCTCCACCTGGAAGGTTTTGGTGGCTTAGCTATATAAAAGCTGGCCTTTGTTCAGAAGCTGCTCCTGTCAGAAAGGTCAGCAAATTTGTTGCTGCTTGGTTTTAATGACTTCTGTTGTGCTTTGAATGGATTCTTGATTTTTTAAAAAATATTTTTATTAAGTTTTTCCCAAAAAAATACAAATGATATATTTAAAAAATACAACAAATACAAGAAATTACAAATCAGAAAAAAGAAAATCACATTACATTAATTTGTTGTATTACAAATTATAACACCCAGTGATATTTACAAACCATGAGGATCGAATCTCTAATTTAATTTCCCCAGAAACTCATATGTTGAGGTACCGGCTTATCCCCTTTATCACTCACAAGGACAAATTCCACAAATGGTTTCCATTTTCCCCAAAATTTGTTTTCTTTTAAAATACCTTTCTTCACATTCAATTCACATGTCAATTTATCATTTAATGCAATTTCCTACATTTCTTTATACCATTCATCAATTTTTAACCTTAAATCACTTTTCCATTTTCTTGCTATACACAGTCTTGCAGCCGTTAACATTATTGACACCAGTTCTTTTTTGTTTGTACTCATATTTATATCATCCAATCCCGTCAGCAAGGCGATACCTGGCTCCAGTTTTATATCAACTTTAGTAATCGCTGAAATTTCTTTCTCAATTAATTTCCAAAAATTCTTAACCACTTTACAACTCCACCATATGTGTTCATATGTTCCAAGCTCACTTTTACATCTCCAGCAATCTCTTGTTTTACTATTATCCATTCAATACAATTTAACTGGAGTCAGGTACCACCTCCGCAATATTTTATAATTATGTTCTTTTAATCTTACAGAAAGATTTTTCATAATTCTTCTCCTCCATTTACTCTTCCACTGTGATTCTGAAATTCTTATATTTAAATCTTCTTCCCATAGTATTCTCAACACATTTTGTGAGCTTTCATCCTTATTCAAAATTCTATATATTTTACTTACTAAACCTTTTATCTCCATTTCTCCTTTTCTTATTTTACAAATCATCTCCTCAAATTCTGTTTTCCCTCTCTGTAAACTGAGCTCCTCTTTATATCTCTTCCCCCATTTTTTACCAAAAATTATTTGTAACCAGTTCAATTTCATCTGTTTAAACACTTCAGCTCTTAATTCCAAGTTATCCATCATTTTTATCCAATCTTTTAACAGAAACACATCATTTCTCAGAAGTATATCCTTCATTCTTTTGTCTACTTTCAAAGGGAAAGTCTTAACATCTTCCAGATCCATTATTGGGGAAATTCCTGGCACTATTTTCTCTTTAATATTTTTCCAAACCTCCATCATTGCTTTTGTTAATGGATTATTTACCTTTATTTTCATCCCCTTATCCAAAAAAATTGCCTTCCCAAATTGTTGTAATTCTTTTATTTCTATCTCGTCCCAAATAACATCAGGTTTTGTTATAATTTTTACAAAATTTTTAAACTGAAATGCTCTATAATAGTGTTTAATATTTGGAATACCCAATCCACCTTCTTTTTGAGATATATACCATAAACTTTTTGTAATTCTCGGTCTTTCCCCCCGTTACAAAAAGTATTTATCATGTTCTGAAAAATCTTTATATCTTTTTCTTTTAAGTGAATTGGTAGGGCATCAAACAAAAAAATAATCTTTGGCAATAATTTCATTTTACACAAAGCTATCCTACTAAACCAAGACAAATTTAACTTATTATATTGCTTTATTTTCCCCTTTATTTCTACTCTTTGTTTATCATAATTTAGTCTCTTAAGTTCTTCTATTTTATTTGCAATATTAATTCCCAAATATTTCACACTATCTTTAATTTGTATATTATATCTTTCCTTTATTTTTTTTGATCTTCTTCATTTCCATTACAAATAATCATTTCAGATTTATCCCAATTCACTTTTAAACCCGTCATTTCCTCAAATTCCCTCAAATGTACCTGGATTTATTCCATTGTTTTCACAGGGTTTTTCATTATGACCATTGTATCATCAGCATATAAACTAATTTTTACTCCTTCTCTTCCCTCAATCTTTCTATCTTCTCTTATAAGTGTCGCTAATAATTCCATGGCCATCATGAAAAGTATAGGCGACAATGGACAACCTTGCCTAGTACCCGCTTCTAATTTTATATCTTCTGTAAATGTTTCATTCACTTTTACTGTAGTTATTCCTTTCTGATATAGTTGATCAATTAAATTTATAAATTTCATACCAAACCCAAACTTTCTTATAATTTCTTTAATCGTAATCCATTGCAAAGAATCAAAGGCTTTAAAAATATCTAAAGATAATAATCCAATCTTTTCCTTTTTTTTGTTCTGCTATATTCACCAAATCAATTACCCTTCTAGTAAGATCTGCCATATATCTACCCTTCAGAAAACCAGCCTGATGCTTATTTATATATTCCTTCATAAATTCATTTAGTCTATTCGCCAATATTGCAGTAAAAATTTTTGCATCTTGATTAATCAATGAGATTGGCCTATAAGACTCTATCTTATTCAAATCTTTCCCTGGTTTAGGAATCAAAGCAATTACTGATCTATACCATGAAGTCGGTAATAAACCTCCATCCAATATATAATTAAACAGCTTCAGGAGTCTTGGTATTACCAATTCTTTAAATTGTTTATAAAATTCCACTGAGAATCCATCCTCGCCAGGTGCCTTACCACTTTTCAATCTCTGTATCACCCCTCTTATCTCTTTTTCTGTTATTGGTGTTTCCATTCTATCTTTATGCTCCTCCCTTATTCTGATTCCCTTCCATTTATCCAAACAATCCCTTAATTTTCCTACTCTTATATTTTTTTTAGAATATAAATCTTATTATTTCCACCTTCTCCTTTGTTTTGTTACATCTCACTCCTTGTTGGTTTAATAAAATGCCAATTTCTCTTCTAACACTCTTTTCTTTCACAGCTCTAGCTAATAATTTTGAATTCTTGTTGCTATATTCAAAATAGTTTCTTTTTAAGTATATCAAATCTTTTCTAACTTTTTCAATGTCCTTGCCGATCTGTTCTTTTCTCAATTTCTGGATATTTAAAAATGTTTCTTTCTTCCCTGTTCTTATATGTTCCTCCTGAAGTTGTCCAATTTCTCTTTCAATTTTCTCATATTTATCCTTTAAATGTTTATTTCTTATACTATTTAGTTTAATACATTCTCCCATAAAAACCGACTTCAGAGCATCCCACACTACGTTATATGTTACTTCGCCTGTATCGTTCCATATTTTCCCATATTTTCCTTATTTACAGGCTCATTAAACAATTCTGAATCATATCTCCAACTACTTTTTCCCCTCTTTGATTTCCCAATTCCCAATTGCATTAAAAGTTTAGCGTGGTCTGATTCTTTGAAAATTCCAATATCTATTTCTTCTATATTCTTAAATATATCTTCAGTAACAAAAAAATAGTCTCTTCTAGAATATGAATTGTATACATGTGAAAAATATGTATATTTTCTTTCTGTTCCTTTAAATTCTCTCCACACATCTTTTAACCCTAAAGGTTTTATCCAATTATCTAATATCTTCGTTTTTGATCCCATTTTGTCCCTATCTACGTTAGTGCAATCCATACTAGACCGAATTAAATTAAAATCACCTACTATCATTTTAACCGTCTTTTCTTTTTCCAAAATTTGATATACCTTGTCTAAAAACTTATCCTGATGTTCATTTGGAGCATATATATTCACCAAGGTCACTTCTTCATCGTCTATTATACCCTTTACAATCAAAAACCTACCTTCCGGATCAGAAATACTCTTAGTCAAAACAAAATCCAATCTGGTTGAAATCAGTGTTGCCACCCCTCTTGCTTTAGAAGTTCCATATGCTTTTTCATATATCTGTATCCAACCCAGAAATAATTTGTTAGTATCTTCTGATTTTTTATGTGTTTCCTGTAAAAAAATTATATCTGGATGATTTTTTCTAAGAGCTGCTTGTAATCTTTTATGTTTAACTTGGGAACCCGTACCTTTCACATTCCATGTCAACATCTTAATAAACTTCATGGGAAATTTTTACCTCAATCCTTCCATTTCTAACATGATCCTCATGGGTAGTGCATTTAACTAAGCCTCTTACCCTAGACATTAATGAAACGATAATTTTCAAACAAGAACAAGCAATAACAAAAAACAAGAAAAAAATAAAAATAAAATTTTTACCCTCCCCACTTTTCCAAAAAAAAGAGGCCTTTGATAACGAAAGAGGAGATGGGGGGGGGGGGGAAGCGTGTCAATGGGAGCTGAAGATCACTAAGTCCCTCTCTCTGCTCCCTCAGGCACATTATCAATCTCCTGTCCACCAAAATGTAAGCCACTGGATGTTAACAGTTCTTGCTTCAATAATTCCCATTCTTGAGTATCGTTCTCCAGTAATTTAGCCTCAAGAAGTATATCCAATACAAAAGCATTCTCCCTCACAACATATCTCCTACCTAGGTGCCAAAAAGTCAACATTTTTGGAAATTTCCAATTATATTTAACACCTTTACCAATCAAATATTTTGTAATAGGTTTCATAGTTTGACACCAAATTCTTTCCTCCTGTGCAATGTCATTGTAAACTTCAACATCTGCTCCATCAATTTTCAAAACTGTTTAACCCATTTGTTTAATATGGGCCATTAATCTCATCTTATCTACTGCACAAGCAAATTTTAACAACACATTCCTTGGAGCGGTTCTCCCTCTCTTCTGTCTGAGATGATACGATACAGACTTACAATGTCTTCTGAAGAATAACTGTACTCCATCGCCATGCCATTTAACCACTCCAAAATCCTATCTCTTAACATGTCTGGATTTTTCTCCTGTAAGTTACGGATCACTATGTTCGGATGTCTCATCTGCTCCTCCATTGTTGCAACACGTTTCTCCAGAAGATCCACTTTAGTTTCTCTCATCTTCTCTCTCTTTTTCAACATCTTAACCTCCAATTTAATTTCCTTCTGTTGTTTTTTGATTTCTTCTTGATCTTTCTTTAAGGTAACTTGTCCTTTTTCTATATAATCAAATCTTTTATTAAATTTATCAGACATTGCTCCCATTTGCTTCTGTCCATCTTTAATTAATGACTCCATTCCTACTAACTTTTCAAAAAGCAATTCATATTCGCTCTTAGGCCCCATAGGGCTTTTCCTTATGGCACCAGATGCTACTGTACCACCTGCCATAGTTGCTGTGATTGGGGTCATTGCTACTAATGTTGTAGTTACTGCTGTTACTGCTACTGTAGACATTGCTGTTGTAGTAATTGTAGTCATTGTTGCTGCTACTGTTGATGTTGATGTCATCTTTGTTACTGACACTGTTGTTGTTGTCACCGGTGGTGTAGGTACTGTTGTCTTTATTGTCTTTATTACTGGAGCTGTTGTTGTTGTCACTGGTACCATAGATGCTGTTGTCGGTGATGTTAGTATAGTTGTCACTAATTTCTTTGCTGGTGTTACTGTTGCTTCAACAAGCGAACCTCATATTAACTTTTGTTGCTGCTGTTGTTGTAACATATTTTTCACTTTATCCTGTTCCTCTGCATCTTTTACCTCTTGAGCTAATGTCTTCTTCATATCTTTAGAGTCCTCTTGTAACCGAACCAGCCTTTTATAACTTCTATCAGATGATGTCTCCCTGTCTCTTGACCAGGCTATTTTCTTCTCTTTATCTTTACCATGACCACGCCAACTCATCCACTTAAAAATCTAATTACAACTCATATACAAACTCAAAAAACTTCATTAAAATAATATCAAACCTCTAAACACTTTATATTGAGCTACATCAATGAAAAGAAAGATAGGAAAATAATACCAACTGTACTTTTATATTTAAAAAGGGGAAAAAATAGAAAAAGAAGAAAGAAAGGAAAAAGAAAAAGAGAAAAAAGGGGAGAAAAAAAGGAAAGGAAGGGGGAAAGGGAAAGGGAAAAGAAAAAAGTGAAAAAATGGAGAAAAAAGGAAAAAAGAAAAGAAAAAATATATAAATAATAATAATAAAAAAATAAAAAATAAAAAATGAAATAATAATATTTGCTTTAACCACCAAAAATTATATCAATAGGCCAATTCCATCTGAAAAAAGTAAAAAAGTAAAAAAAAAGTCCTACAGTCGAAACTTGGGTGTTCTCTTGATTATTCTCTATTTGATGAAGTCCTTTCCCTTACAAATGAGCCAATTCAGTAACGGCCAAAAATGAGAATTCTATCAATGAAAATAAAAACAAAATAACTTGACTCAACCACATAGAGATAGAATATCTTCTTTCTTATAGTGTCCGTTCTCACTCCACTCACTCCAGCCGTAGCTACCAGGAAAAAATTCCCTTCCAAAAAGTAAGTGAAAGGAAAGAAAAAATCACGTGCACATATAGGCTCCCCTTTTAAGTAAATCCACTCCGTCTATGTCACTTTACAATCTTCGCGGTTAAAGCAAAAACAAAAAAAAAACTTACAAAAAACAAAACTTAGTCCAGTCGGCTATCTTCCAGCTGTTCCCAGTCTCAATTAATAAGGTCAGGCAAAGAGAACTTTTCTTAACTGTGTCACAAGCTCAAATTCCATTCCGTTCCACTCTCAATCTTGCAGCGCCATTTTAACTGCAAACCACAGCACAGCAGCATCTGAATTCACCACAATCATTGAGGTTTTACACCCTTCTTCAATCCATTTTAACCAACAGAACTCAACTCAAGCTGTTAGGTAGTAACAGCAGTAACTCAGACAGAATGCAAGGTCCACAATCTCTGCTTTATTCTCCTCCCTCCTTACTCCATTCCACTCTGTTCCAGAGAGAGACCAAAATCCACTTCAGTGCCAGCCAACTATGACTCTCGCTCCCGCTTGACTTACCATTGCCAGTTGTCTCCTTTTTCCTTCAATCACTTGCTTCTGTCTCCACAACCAGTATCTTGCCTCTGTCTCCTCCTCTGTCCAAATTCAAGGCTTGGGGAACATGCTCCTTTGTTTCTCGAATTAAAGAGAGGAGCAGAATTTCCACTCTCTCTCCCTCTTCAAGCCCCCCCCCCGCTGCCTTCTAATCACAGTACAGCGTCTCCGCTCCAGTTGTTTACCTTGCTATCCTCCAGTAATCCGACCTGCTGCTTCTCCAAAAAATTATTTTTTGAGATTGTCTCACATCAGGTAACTTTCACCTTGCTTTTTAAAACATTTTTTGAAGGATTTATTCATTTAAATCCACCTTTAGTGGCCCACCTTTGAGAGAGAACAGAAGGTGCCTTCTGCTCAGCCCGACATTATGTCACTTCCCTCTGGATTCTTGATTTTTGTCATTGCTTTGCTCCAGCTCCTGAAGGTACTCTGCCTTATCTGCTCTATTTGGTTGCCTGGCTTTCTTGGACTACTCTTTTTGTCATCTGGATGAATCCTTTATTTCGGTCTACCTCAGACTTGATCTTGGACTATGGCTCCTGTCTATCCTGTTACCTGGTTGTCCTAGACCCTGGTGTTCATGTTGCCTGCCAGCTGTTTATGCCCTGTTCTCTGACAGCTAGCCTCAAGACAACATTTGCTCTATATTCCAAGGCTTATCTATACAACTGGGCTGTTGCAGGCTCAATAGGAGTGTTAGGAGGTCCATTATGCCATCTGGATGGGACTCTCTCATCCAAAATGGCATATGGATAGCAGCTGCTTTTTAAAAGAAAGTTTTGGTATGTGTAATACAAGGGATCTTTCAGAAATCAATGCATTTCTTTTGAAGGTCTAGTTGGGAGTGGCTCAAGTGGCTAAGATGTTGACTGAAAGGCGGGAGGTCAACAGTTTGATTCCTGACTACTGCAGTACGGAATGAGCTCCCGTCTTTGTCCCAGCTCCTGCCAACCTAGCAGTTCAAAAGCAAGAAATTGCAAGTAGATAAATAGGCACCACTTTGGTGTGAAGGTAAACAGTGTTCTGTGCACTCCGGTGTCTAGTCATGCTTGCCACATGACCACAGAAACATCTGGCAAAGCAGATAGCATTGGCTCTTCATCTTTGAAACAGAGATGAGCACTGAACCCTAGAGTTGGATATGACTGGCTTTCAAGCAAGGAAAACCTTTACTTTTACTTAACTAGTTAGGAGTCTTTTACAAATAAATTTATTTTTCTTGATTTCAAGAGCCAGTTGAGAAACTGTCATGGTGGGAGATTTAGCTGCTGACAGTTTATTGACCAGCTCTTTAAGATGAGGGAAAGAAAAGAATTTAAATAAACAATGCAGGGCATTTTTAGTGCTCTAATTGTTGATGTAATGGGTGTAGATCTGTGTGGGCCGCAGAGGATGATGGAGGACAGAGGAGCCTGGCATATATTGGTCCATGGGGTTACAAAGGGTCAGACTTGACTGTGTGACTGTGCAACAACAACAAAATGGAGGTTTTAAAATTCCCTTCCTCTGCCTCTCCACTGAGGAGCACAGGAAGTGTTTGATGAGACAGCATCCTGAAGTGGCTCTGTTAAGCCACATCATGATATTGCCATATCAAAAAAGGAAAGCTTTGGATTGTTCCCAGTGATCACATATGCTGGAAAGAGACCAAAAGAGAGTGGTCCTCCCTGCACTTAAAAACAGTAGAAGACCATGACAGAGTCCAGAAAGGTACAATAGGACTGCTCTGGAGGTGGGCAGATTCATTCCAGCAAAGATGTTATCTAATAGTTATCTTTATGAGCAAACCAGCTTATCACTTCAGTGGCTTAAACTGAACACAGTTTCAATGGCATCTATCAAGCAAACATGAAAAAGTCACTAAGCAATCTTAAGTGTTTCCAATCAGAGCACTTTATACAAGTTGTTTTGACAGAATAAAATGGATCAAACCAAGAAGCAATCCTACTGTTGCAGACCTTAACTATATTTTGAAATTGCACTGTTGATGTTTTACACCTAATTTTTTGTCTGCAAACACACCCTTCTCAAATGAATGGCTTTTAAATAAAAGGACCTGTACTTTTCCACTGGAAGTTGGAATGCATAAATTGCACATTAAGCATAAATTCTTCCTACTTGCTTAATCACCATATGCTGCTGTGCACTTTTAGTGTTAGGGAATCAAGACAATGGAAACGGCTGTAAGCTAGCCTAGCACATCTTTATTGCATGGAGTACAGTATGAACATGTGGTAATGGCAGACAAACAGCTCCTTTTATGCGGTGGCTATACAATTGAATATGGCTCTTCGACAGGCATTGGCTACTGTCCAAGTGACGTCATCCTTGGTCACGCCTTTCTTGTCCAGGTGAGGTGAGCGCGGGAATCTTTCCCGCGCAGCTGAAGGCATTTGAGGAATGTGTACCATGTGAGCTGGACGTTCGCTACTGCCCCCGGTGGCCACTAGCTTGCGTCCTCATACAGAAGGTTACAGTGTTACAATTAGAGATTGTTACATTCACTCATTCGTGTGGTTACAATTACATTCAATACACAACAGCACTGCTGAAAGATAATCTCTTTATTTGTTGACAGAGCCCTTTAAAATAAATATCCAGTGGATCTGAGGTTGTTTTGCTAAATATTTTCTGCCTCAGATGTTAGGGATGTGGACCTGTCTGGCTGGACATCCTGCTGCAGTAATGGAGTAGACCGTACAGTCAGCGACTCAACGCCAAGTGTCAGGTGGCAGTTAACTAACCTGACTCCTTAAAGGGGCCAATGGTTACAGGCAGATGAGCTCTTTAGGTGCAGTGATGGTCCTCCTCAGTGGAGGAAATGCCCCTGGAACCCCTCATATTGGACCCAATGGCAAAATGAGCAGAGGAGGAACCACATCACTATTCTAATTCCCAATGGCCATGTACTAGGCAGAAGAGACCATGCCAGATGGACTGGCTGTGAAGGCACACCTTATCCATATCCTCAAGGCTGTGGCAGTCCATTGCAGTCCCCATGTTAAATCCTGCATGTCTCATTTCATATGTGCTGCAGGAGATGGCTCCATGATCATAGTGTGTGGGTCACTTCATGGCAAGCTGGGATCCACCTTAAACAAATTCACTCGAATGACATTTTTCCTGTCTAAGGAAAAAATGCTTTCTGAGATACGAGTTGCAGTTGTTGTCGTTGGACAAAAACAATATAACACAGTATATTTTTCTTTGTTGTTGTAAACAGTTGGCTTAGAAGACAATACCTTTAACAAATGTCTACAGCATTGAAGTGAAATAAGTTTCAGAGGCTAGAAAATACTAGAAACAGAGCCTTCTCAGTATTGACTCATCTTCTCTTAAATTCACTCCAAACATATACATGTTTGATCATATTTGTGGCTGTGCTTTTGAAAGCTCATCTGTTTCCATCTGGCTTTAACTGAATTTTAAAAAATAGTATTCACTGCTGATGAATATTTTGAATAGAACAGGTTTTATTTAAAACAGTCTATACTTAACACAGTTTCAAGCATTATGCATACCTGACTGTTTCTGTTCTGTAAGCCACCTCAGCAGCTCTGTGACATGGAAAGGTAGTCAAGAAATGCACAAGCTAAATATTGATAAAATTATTTTTGGCAGAATTGTTGTCTGTTCCAACTACTATTGGCTCTGTAATATCATAGGTGAATAATTTTTTCTGCTGCTGGGCTGCACAGGACTATTTGCTTGGAAATGCTGGGACAATACATGTGCTCTGTCACTGAGATATATGTGCCAAACTACCATCAGGATATATACTGCAATGATTAGTTCTCCTTGACAAGATTCCTATACTCAGGGAAGTCCACAATCATTCCCAAGCAATTAATGGGATTGATGGTTCCTTTCCCATGATGCAGCAGGGGATGTCTCAGTGATTAAGAAGCTCATCTTGTTAGTTGGAAGGCCAGCAAGTCAGAAGTTTGAGACCTGGGTACTGCATGATGGTTTGAGTGTCCGTTTCTGTCCTAGCTCTTGGGGACATGAAAGGAGCCTCATTCAGGCCTCCCCTTAGCGGAGATTCTGAAGCACAAATCCTTTTAACCCAGAATAATTTCTGACATGAAATTATTATAATGCAACAGCAACCACATTTCATAAAAGGCATTTCCTTTATTTTCTAAAAATCTCATCTCAAAACCCACATTTTCTGGTAAGCCTTTGGATTGTTCTTTTGGTAGTCCCAATAAATTACATAATTTGAAATTATGTGGACCTTATGTTATGCCTTATTATTCTCCTGTTTACATCGCCCTGTTCCATTTTCTTTGTTCAATTCTTCACCTGCATAATTTGAAAGGCTATTGAGTCTCTGTCAAAACTATTGGGTCTGTTATTTTAAAGGAACCAGACCAGTGGTGGGCATCAGCAGGTTCACACCAGTTTGCCAGAACTGGTAGCAGAAATTCTGGCTGGCCACACCCATCCAGGTTTTGAAATAAAGTAGTCCTAATTTGGGTGCAACGCAGGGCTTCCCCCCTGGTCACACCCACCATACCACACCCACAGTGTGGTAGTAAATTTTTTTGGGGCCCACCACTGAACCAGACAGACCAATTCTTGTCAATTGTCAGATAAACAAATAATACCATATAACATGTATAAGTAGTATTGACAAGCTGTCTAAAATGTAATCAGGGACAAAAGGCTTATGATCCTTCCTCAAAAAGGACCACAACATTGGCAGTATCCTTGTCTCTGGGAAGATGGTATGGTACCATCTTTCTGGAAATGGCTTAAGCTTCCAGCAACATTGAAAAGGAGATCTGTAGGATGCCTTCCAGTTGAACATTTGGTTCCAGGAAAGGTTGAAATGTTATTTTCTTCTAATTTTTCTTTGATTCCAGATCAGAGTCACTAAACCTATTGAACAGTTCAGTGCAGAAAGAAGTCAGTGACATTTGAGAAGACTAAACTAGTGCAGGCCAGAAAATATTCCTTGGGCTCTTGGTATACTCAGTCCAGCTAGCAAAATGGCTGCTGCTTTGTTTTATGTGGTTAGAGCAGAAGGTCCTGTATTTGATTCTGTGTGCGACTTGTTTGAGCAGTAAGGTCTATGACTCGGGTGTTTGTGTTTTTGTTAGCCACTGATGCATTACACACTTTAATTAAAAAGATCAGAGCAGAATGGTTTTCTCATGCAAATAAGTGTTCTTACGAAACCTTGTGAATTAAGCATGCATAAAAGAGCATTCCCAGCTGTTTGAAGCAACATTTTAAGGAACATACACTTTTCAGAGTAATATTACTGGAAGTTTCTGCTCTATTCACTGTAAAAAAAAATAATCCACTTAGCAATAATCTATCCCCTTCTGCTAACCGAAAATAAGATGATATAGCTGCCAGCATTTCTTCAGTTTTATTTAGAACATGACCAAAAGCAGCAGCAGCAGCAAACATTCCAATGTATTAGTATTCCCAATCATACCTGTCAACCTGCGGCTCCGGAAAAACGGGACCTGCGCACATCGCTTGTGCGCAGGTCGCGTTCCATGCATGCGTGGAAAGGTTTTACCCCTTCCACACATGCGCGGAAGTGCTACGCCGCTTGCACAGCCCTTATGTAAGCGACGTAGTGCTTCCGCGCATGCGTGGAAGGGGTAAAACCCTTCTGCGCATGCACGGAAAGCGTTTCCCCCGCTGCCAAATTACGGGGCTTTGGCAGCGGGGGCCGGGTTATGGTCAATTGATGTCAATTTACAGGGTAATCCCGGCCAAATCGGGAAGGTTGACAGGTATGTTCCCAATCCTTTAAGGCTTGAGAGCACATTTGGAATTGATACCTGTGCTGCTGTCATGCACAGCATGTCTGTTCACAAAATGGCTGGTGGAATGGATATAATCAGCCCCGAAACAGTATGGCACTGAAAGCCAATTGGTGAACCAAAAGGTCCAATATCTTTCTCAAGAAACAAAGTCTAAGTCTGAACCTCAAAATACAAAACCATGCCTCTAAATTCTGTCTTCTTGCTCCAAGATAACACCCATTGCATTAAGGCAAGTCAGTACAGTACAGTATATATCTCCACATCAATTCTAAATAATTCCTTCTGAAATTAATCCATCTTCTGAGCTCCTGCTGAGGTCCAGATGCATTCTGGGGAAATGAAGTTGGTATGTGGGTGAACGCTGAATCTTTCCTTTGAAATACACCTGACTGCTGCTTTTTCTAAAACAAAATCCTTTCTTCTTTTAATAATGGAAAGAACATCTTACTTCATGGGTGCCAAGAGGAGAGATAGCTATGGGCTAAATTCAGTGTGAGTCTCCGTTTAGAACAGACCTCTTTGGAACAATGGCCAGAATCATAATACCTATTTTTGCTTCTGTAAGGGAAATATTTTAAGAATTAGACTAGACTGCAATTTACCCTGATGTTTGTACCAACCTTTGTACAGTGAAGTCCAATGTACACTCTGACAATTACATGGTGTACATTGGGGTGCCCAAACTTTTTGGGCCATGGGCAGGTCACATGGTTCCTCCCACCAGAAGCAGAAGTAAAACATACCCACGCATGTGCAAAATGCTGTTGTAAATGCACCTGTGGCTGTTGTAAATGTGTTTACAACAGCCATGGGTGCTTTACTGCAGTGTTTTGTGCATGTGCAGGTGCATTTAACTTCCACTTCTGGGAGCAGCGTGGGTCGGATTACTAGGTGCCATAGGCTGGATCCAGCCCACAGGTGTAGTTTGGGCATGCCTGGTGTACAGCTAGTCATGATACAGGTGAGTCTATACCCATAGTCATTGGGCCTTTTTGCTCCATTCAAATGACCGATTAATGGTGTGTGTGTGTGTACTATTGCTGGAGAAATAAATGGAGCTGCAGACTAAGAGACAGATTCTTGGATGAGCAGTGTACCCACATATGTTTCCTCAGAGATGATCAATCACTTAACATATTATTGTACCTACATTGCATGTACACTATCTTGAGACTTGAAATTTTCTGCTCAGTGATACCTCATACAACGTGCAAACTTGGTTCCACAAGTTTGGACTTTATATGGATTTGGACTTTGTATGAGGCATGCAAAATCCTAGCCGTGATGCCTCATACAAGGTCCAAATCCTTGCCACGATGCCTCGTACAACCTCGTTTACGTAGACATACATTGTACTGTAACAGCACAGACTTCAGGGCAAAGTCAAGGAAACAGACAGAAAACTGACAGAACTTTAAGAAATCATTGTCTAAAGGCTAAATACATTACAAAAACATGTCAAACAACCCTGATTGTCCAAGAATCTGAAGAATGCTGCAAAAATTCCAGGAATGCTTCTAAAAATTCTGACGAAAAAATCCAAAATTGCGCTCAAAACCACTCCTAAACACTCTTCGCCTCGTGCAAACACACAAGAGCAATACTTGCATGTGTCCTGCCTTTTATACCGCCCAGGCACAATGCAACCTGGGAAAAACCCCAATGCCTCATACAAAGTCGCAGCGACTTTGTATGAGGCAATTTCCCCCCCCAAGGAATTAGGTGATGTTGTATGAATTCGATGTTGTACGAAGCGGACTTTGTATGAGGTATTACTGTATGTCAGTTCAATCATCAAGTTAACTTGAGATTGCAATCAAGAAATCAAAAGAAGACTGAGACTTAGAAGGGCAACGCTGCAGGAACTAGAAAAGATTCCTAAGTAGGTATGGGATGCCTCTGGCAGCACATCTCAGCCTTGCTGGCTCATTTAGCCCTGTTGAGTTTTAATTAAGGGGTTATGTTTTTTGTTTTTTTTACAGATTTTAACTTTTTATCAGTGGGTTTTTAATTGTATAAGTTGTTTTATTTGATGTAAGCCGCCTTGGATTGCTGAGGCAAGGAAGGCAGCCTATAAATTGAATAAATAAATAAATAAATAAATATAAAGTTGGGTTGCTGGAGAGAAATGCTGGGCTTATCCATACGTTGACATTTCCAGTTAATATGTAGGAATATAAAAAATAGATGACCAAATATAAAACATTTTACTCCATAAAGGAAACCATGGTCTTGAGTTTGCAAGAGCTGAGCAGGGCTGCTAATGACAGAACAATTAGGAGGGCATTTATTTATTTATTTGAATTTTTTATTGCCGTCTGCTCACCAAGGTGACTCCGGGTGGCTCACAAATATTAAAAAACATCACATAGCTATAAAATAATAAAAACCTTATTTAAAAACCGTTTGTTGGCAGGGTTAAGTTTGCAAGAGATGAGCAAGGCTGCTAATGACAGGACATTTAGGACACTCATTGGCAGGATTCTGAACAGCATAGAACAGAAGTAACAACAAGCAATGGTAGAGAATAATGTTATATTGACTGTTAAGTGAAGACATGATGTCTCTCTATGTAGCTTCTTGTGGCATCTCATGTTCATCTCATACATGGTATATACAGTGGTACCTCGGATAAAGTCCAATTTGGATAAAGTCACGGTTTTCATGCACACGTGATGCATTGCATAAAGTTCCAAACCGCTTAAAATGGATGTTATCTGAGGTATTTGGTATAGGAACCTAGGATAACATCTATTTTTGGACGTTATCCAATGCATCGCCCATTTGATTCGGATTAAGTCTAAAATAGGATAAAACGGAGTTTGGACATTATCCAAGGCTCTACTGCAACTTGTACTGGATATATTACCATATGAAACTAACTAACAGTACAGTAAAACCCTGAGTTACAAGAAAAAAAATCTGTTCCCTGTCCTATTTCGTAACTCAAACTTTTTTGTAACTCGAGGCATGCATAAAAAATAAATTTAAAAAAGGAGAGATTTCCTATCTTCTGGCTGCTGATGCTTCCTTTTCTTATACTTCTGGCTTGTGTTGGGAGTGGCTGGGAGTGATTTTTAGTGCAGAAAATGGCGCCGGTGCCATTTTGGGTGCTAAAAAGCTGGATTTTTGAGTTAAATTTTTTTTGTATACCGGGGTATTTTGTAACTTGGGTTTTTTGTAAGTTGGGACCCCGGTTTACAAAAAAACCTTCATAAGTCAAAAAATTGTATCTCAAGGTGTTCATAAGTCGGGGTTTTACTGTATATATACTTATACAGTTGCATATATAACTATATATACATAGATAATTGTAGTCATTTTCCCAATTCTATTCTCTTGCTAAAATAATTGTACTGAAACTAATGTGGGAGTAACATAACTTTCTTCTGAAGTAAAACCCTTTGTCTCCAATCAGGACTTCTGTGCTTTTTCTCATCTTGAGTAACACCTTACAAAATTAAACATGGTATGATTTAAATATTGATTTATTTTATTTTCTTCATCTGACCTAGATTACTGTTAGCAGGTTTTTAAATTGGAAATCAGAGCTCTCCATCTGGAATCTAATTTAAACACTGCTGGAGGCAAATTAGACAATTCTCATTCCTCTATCTCTAAGTGTTAACTACATGATATAAGTCAGCGTCATTCTTAACCTCCCTTTTTCAATGTACTTGGGGGGGGGATCTAATGAAGAAACACAAATAACAGAGCTCTGTAAACATCAAGAAGAACTGAAAGTTCTTCTTACAGCATCTGTAAAGCTTCAGAGTCTCACAAAATGAGCAGCTGGTTTATATGTTCTGGAGAGATTTTGAATGAATATATTAAAGATGGTGTATGGAAGATATGGCCAACTGGCATTTGGTAGATTGTGATCTGGCGCATTTCATGTTGTAGAGGGAAAGAAAATTAATTCCAAAAATTGTGTGAGAGAAGGAAATGTCAACCTTCAATAATAAAATCTTGTTTGAGTTTTGCATACACAGTTCTTACCATGGCAATGTATTTGTCCCATAGTTAGGGGCTATCACAGTGATGCTAGAATATTTGTACGTGCATCATGTCTATGATGTCTGTTCTGACTGGCACTATCTCTCAATGGTTATGTGGGATATGTGGAAAATAAATTGTGGACCACTGAAATATCCATGAGAATACAGAAATTGGCTAGTTTGGGTTTTTAGTTGATTATATTAAATTTTTGAGTAGTAAAGGATCACTTTTGGGTTGATTCAGGCATAATGAACTATTGGTATGTTTGTGTTTTAAAACATGCTAATTAAATGAGGTTCTATGGATCTATTTCTCTTAG
Organism: Bradypodion ventrale; assembly: GCA_035047345.1. Lineage (NCBI taxonomy): Eukaryota > Metazoa > Chordata > Lepidosauria > Squamata > Chamaeleonidae > Bradypodion > Bradypodion ventrale. The sequence continues at coordinate 161,686,511 of JAWDJE010000005.1, read as the reverse complement.
GACCTTGCGACAGACTCTATAGGTTTTGTTTGATTATACAGTAATCATAGGACTCTATTAAATTGTAGGAGAGCAACATACTGTAATGGCATTTCTTTAAGTGATTTCTCATCTTAACATTATTTTATAATGTTTGATATACTTCAACAGATGCTATTTTCATCAAAGGTTCTTCTTGGCTCCATATTTATTATTGCATTATTAAATTAGGACTACTTTATTTCAAAACTTGGATGGGCAGGGCCAGCCAGAATTTCTTCTACCTGTTCTGGCGAACTGGTGTGAACCTGCTGATGCCCACCACTGTTTATATTTCCACCCCAATCCATTGTCTGGATTAACTGGGGAAATGGCTGCTGGATTTCAACCTGGGCAGTCACAACATTGGTCAGAAACAGATTTTTGGCAGTCACTGGTAGTTGTTTTCTTTTTTGGTGGTTGCTTACATCCTTCAAGAATACCAGACTGCAAGATAAAATGTGAGAATAATATGTATTCAACAAAACATCTTGCAGTAGAGAGCCTCACAATCAGCGAAGCTTGAAATATTTCTCATTTGATGTAGAAAGAGAGAACTGTTATCTAACCGGCTTATGAACTTGGCAGAAGTTTCTAGTACTGTATAAGATTAATATATATGATAATTTCTATAATCCTTCATGGTATGGTTCCTTCTTTGTTTCTTATTACTGAGGGAAAATCCTAAACATCTTTCAGATTTGAACAAAAAAGCAACAGTAAATAAGCCCTTGAGGGAATAAAGTGATACATAACACATCAGGAATTCATTGAATAGTCTTGATTTCCCTTGATTCCTTTGCATTTGTTCAACCCATAACCAAATTGATCAAATGTATTGCCTGTGTAAATCTACTTTCTACTAGAATCAAGCCAAGTTAAATCCTAGTTGCATTTTGCCCTCATGATTTTCCTACTGAAAATGAGTTGTCAGCATTTTTAGCAAAGTAATAATAATAATTCCATAAACTCAAGAGAATCCTATTCTGGCCTTTAAAGATAACTATTCTTACAGATACATTGACAAGTTAATTGTTCATAGGATTTATATTACTAAGGGCAATATAATAAGGATTCTTACAAGCCATGTGAGGTGTCAGTTCTTACATATGGTTCAGAGTTTTGCAGAGTTCTAAACCAATACTGGAGATTGTTTTTTCATGTAAGAGATTACTATGGATTAAAAGGATTTTTGCATAAGAGATTACTATGGGTTGAAAGGATTTTTGCAGGAGATGCCCGAATAAGGCTCCTTTCATGTCCCTATCATGCAGTTCTCGTGGAATTGAATCCCGTCCTTTCAGTGTCCAAGCACAGTGGTTTTACCCACTGAGCCACCGGGGAGTTGCTATACTGGAGATGCACATTACTCTTACATCCCAGGGAGGTTTACCTTCAGAGTACAGTGTATTCACTTAGATTTCCTTCATACCCATTTCCACAAACAACATGTGGTTACCTGTAGTCTGGAAGGTACTTCAATTTTTGCCTGTCTTGACTCTGTATCAGCACAAGAGCCAGCCTCTGCACCATCATAAAGGCTGAGCTTTTGGTCCTGAATTCTTCAGAGGGAGGAAACTGCTGACCTGGCAACCCTGTGGACAATTGATCATTGTCATTGTCTGCAACTCCTATCGGAGAATGCATTTTTTTCCTGAAGTAGGAAAAATGCAATTGGAATGAAGTTGTTTAAGGTGGATCACAGCTTGCCATGAAGTGACCTACATACACACTATGATCCTGGAGCCATCTCCTGTGGCACACATGAAATGAGACATGCAGGATTTAATACCCGGACCACAATGGACTGTCACAGCTTTGAGGATGTGGACAAGGCTCACCTTCACAGCCAGTCCATCTGGCATGGCCTCTTCTGTCTCCATGACCATTGGGAATCAGAGTTCCTCCTCCACTCATTTTGCAATTGGGCCCAATATGATGGTTTCCAGTGGCATTTCCTTCACTGAGGGGACCATAACCCCACCTTAACTATTGAACCCTTAAGGGAGCTAGGTTATTTACCAGCACCCAACACTTGGCACTGAGTCACTTGCTGTACGGTCTACTCCATTACCATAGCGGGATGTCCAGCCAGACTTTTAGGCAATTGATACAACCAAATGAAAATGATACCATCATGCGAAGAGATCTTGTGTGCTTCTCTGTCACTGCTTCTCTTTTGGCTCGGACCTGGGGAGAAGCTCAGAAACTTTTTACTTCAACTTTTCAGTAAATGGAAGTACAATGCTGTGTCTGAAGCGTGAACTGTAGTTAACCTTGCCTATTGATTATCATTTGAAATTGGCTTTTTGCAGTAAACAAGACTAGGAATCTGCCTTATATCAAGTTGTTATCAATAAGTTTATTGCACCTGTCAATTGATCATGCCAAAGTACAAGATGTGAAGCAATAAAAACAAGGACATAGTATGCACATAACAATTAAAATTTACACAATAAAATTAGTGCATATTGAGATTGGATATATAATAGGTACAACTTGACATATAAAACAATTGCCTTATATCAAGTCAGACCATCACTCCAATTGTTGATGAGCCATTGTGTAGAAAAACATAGGATACATTCCAGGTTAGTAATACAGAATATCACGGTTGTATTCATCATTTGATTTTAGGCACAGATATATGTCCTTTCAACATCAGTTTCCATCCTAAAAATGTGTGTTTTAATTTGCTTCCTCATCAACTGCAAGCAAGATCTCTTGTTACCTTGAGTGGGAATGCTGTTGTGGTGTCATCAATGAGGATGGCAGCAAAAGCATGCTGCAGAAAGAAAAAACTAAAGGGAGCAGTGTTAGGGTCCGGGGAGTAGATTGCTGGCAGGTGACACAAACACTATGACCCAGAGGAACCAGGTAACAGGTCAAACAGTAACCAAATCTAAGACCAGAATCCAAGAGGAGCCAGAGATGCAGGATTGGTCCAGATGACAAAAGCGTAGTTGAAACAAGCCAGACATCAGGTGACTGGGTGAACAGACACAGCAGAGAATCCTCAGGGGCTAGAGTAAGACAATGACAGAATTTCAGGAGCAAGAATCCAGGCAAGGCACAACAATTCACAGGCAATAAGAACTGGACAGAAGTCTTCATATACAGGACAGGAGCAAGGTAGAGATCTTCAACAGCAGAGATCAGGAACAAGGCAACTGAAGGCAGAGTACCTTCACTGCTGAAAGCAGAGTATCTTCAAGGGCAGGAACAAGGCAAAGACAGAATCCAAGAATCCAGACAAGGCACAACAATGGTACACAGAAATCAGGAACTGGGTAGAATTCTTCAGAAGTGGGAACCAGGAGATCTTCTACAAACTATGAATGAGGCAAGAGATCCAGGAGCCCAGCAACTTTATGTCTACTGGTCTCCATTGCTATGGTATCCTCTGGGAGGAAGGGCTGGTTCTTAAACAGCTAAGCCACACAGGGTCTCCAGGTAGAGCCTATGAAGGTTTGGAACCATCCACAGGACTCTCAGGTGGGGCTTACCTGTTACAGCAAGGTGAGGGTCCAGTCCTGCAGGATGTAGAGCAGCTGCAAATCCTGCCAAGCAGCAAGAGGGCCCCTATTTCACCACTCCCCATACAACATCTGGCTATGAGAAATCCTAGAAGCCAAGGCACTGTGGGAGAGCTGGCTCAACAGTACTCCACATGAAGAGGGTAAGAGTTCATAATAATTAAAAGTTGTAAAAAGTTAAAGAACTGATGTCACTGGCAATGAAAGGATTCTAAGTGCCTGAATAGCCATAAGGAATAAGATGACAATTTGGGATTGTCTAGCCAACTAAAAGCAACTGATTGTCACTATGTTTCATGATTACTCTTTGTATTACCTCTTTGTATTGTTTGTTATATTAAATATACCCAGTAACTATAGTCTAGGAAATATCTAGTGTAGTTATAAAATAAATTAGGATGAGGTCACAGGTAAATATACTGTATTTTTTGGACCATAAGATGCACTCCCCCTCCAAAGTGGGGGGACGGGCAGATGAGGGTGCATCTTATAGTCCGAATACTGTTCAGCATGGCCTGTGCGCATTCCGCCAAGCCAAGCCGGGGATCAGATGCTGTCAGCATCTGATCCCCGGCTTGGTTTGGGGGAATGTGCATGGGCACGTCCATGTAGTTTCCACCAAACCAAGCTGGGGATCACAGCGTCTGATCCCTGGCTTGGTTTGGGGGTATGTGCTTGGGTGTGCCCACACAGTTTCCCCCAAAACAAGCCGGGGTTCACAGTGTCTGATTCATCGCTTGGTTTGGGGGAATACGCACAGGTGTGCCCATGCGCATTCCCCCAAACCAAGCCAGGGAACAGGTGTATCTTATGGTCCGGTGCGTCTTATGGTCCAAAAAATACGGTAATTAGATTATGACTTTGTAAAAGTTCATCTTTGATATCAGTGGAAATACTTATGCTATGAAAGTATTCTGAGTTACCTCTACATTACCTGTATTGTAGAAGCTTCCTTTACTAATTCCTGCATTTCTACTTCTGTAAATCACAATTAAACAATGATCTAACCTGGTTGTGTTCCAGAAAGTATCGTATAAGAAGAGCCATAGAAAGCTTTGATTTTCATTCAGATCTTTGGAAGCAAATTCTATCTGAATCCTTCTAGCATTACAAGTCATGCTAGGAGTAATAAAGGCCTTAGCTGTTATTTTTCACCGATCATTTGTCTGCTTATTTCCTTGAAGCAAAAAGTGCCACTTCACACGCACACATTTACAGTATTATTTTCACCCATCTCTTGTTCAGTATCTTGGATTCAAGGATCCCTTCTTGCCAGGATGTATAAAAAAGGTTGGCTGGCTTATGGAGACAGTGGAACAATGTTGAGCAGAATAGGGAAAAAGTAGAGGATGATTTGCAAAGGCATGTTTAGGACCCCTGTATTCTACAACCTTAGGCAACCTCCTCATTTTAGTCAGTGGTAAACTTGATCCTGGTTTTTAGCAAGGTTCCCCCCTTTTTTGCCATGTTTAAAAGGGGTAAATAAAATGCCAGTCTCCAATGCCCATGGTTTCTTTTAGTTTTTCCTGTTCCACTCAGTTTTTTCCCATTGTTGTTCTACCAATCCTACCACTGTGTTGGTTCACATTGGCTCTGACTGAAAACATTCTTGCTAAAATCACTGAAGCCACCATGACTTTTGTTCAGGTCTTATCAACCTATTTCCACTTGCAGCATATTCTGTTCTGGTAGTCTGAGTCCCACTTCTGACCAGGCAAGGACCTGAAAGAGAACAATAGAAAGGCTAACCTAAGTACAGTACTCATCTCCATGTAAGGCCCAGGAGTTTCTCTATGGTTTCAGATAAGTCTCAACCTGCTCCCTGTATCCTAGGCCAGACATGACACCATGAATGGCCAGAGTCTATTTGGCATTAATGAAAAACCAAGAACATTTCTCATTATATGCCTACATTTGACTGGGCATGCAGCTAGGAATGCAACCAGTACTTTGTTAATTAGCAACAATCTGCCTCCACAACCTAGATTATTTTATTTACAGACAGGCATATCACTGATATGATTTTCATCCTTCTCACATGGAAAAGGTTCCATTTTTAAGAGTACAATTTAGCACAGGGGTGCCCAAACATTTTGGGCCATCAGCTGTTCATGTGGTTCAGTGGGGTGGTCATGTAGTACGATGGTCCAGTCACATGGTTCAGTGGGCCACATGATTCCTCCCACCGGAAGCCGAAGTAAAATGCACCTTGCAATCTGTTTTGCAACAGGATGAGATAGATTTTAAGATGCCATTTTCTCTGCTTAAACCAGAGGTGCCAAACTATGGCCCTTGGGCTGGATCTGGGCCCCAATGTGAATTCATCTGGCCCATGCCACCCTTGTCACTCCTGGAAGCGGAAGTAAAATGTGCCATATGGGGTGTGTTTTACTTCTGTTTCCGGGAGTGACGAGGGTGGCGCGGGCTGGATGAATTGGTGCTGGAGGCTGGACCCAGCCCACGGGCCATAGTTTGGGCACCCCTGGTTTAGCGGATACACAGCATACTTAGTAATTTGCACAAAACATATTCATAATAATAACAACAACAACAACAACAACAACAACAACAACAACAACAACAACAACAACAACAACAACAACAACAGTTGTGTGCCATCAAGGCAATTTTGTCTTATGGTGGCTCATTCCAGGGATTTTATAAGTAAAGAACACACTGAAGTGGTTTACTATTCTCTTCTTCTGCAGCATCCTGGGACTGTGCAGCTTTTCTACAGCCCACAGTTTGGCTGTTCTCCCATGAGAGACAGTGGGAAATTACCCAGAGTAGTATGACATCTCAGATGGTTAGTGTGTGTGTGTGTGTGTGTGTGTGTAACCTCCCAAATTCTGACTCTGCAGCCAGATACTGTATTTTTCGCCATATAAGACGCTCCGGCATATAAGACGCACCCAATTTTAAAGGAGGAAAATCTAGGAAAAAAAGATTCTGAACCAAATACTGTACTGTACCTGTCTCTCCCCAATGGGGCCAGTGGCATGGGCTGCCGGGGTGGGACAGGGAGCTGCTCGAGGCGGCTGGCATCATCGTCCCTTTTCTGCTTCCCATTCCCGGGCCAAGCAGCGAGGGCCCCGGGAGAGGCAATGCGGCGGCGATGGCGGGGCTCCGGCGGCATCTCCTTTTAAGCCCTCCCGGCAGGCAGGGCTTAAAAGATGGATCACCTGGAAAGATGGATCACTCCGCTTTCCTCCCACGGAAAGAGGGGGAAGGAAGAGCCGCGGAGCGCGCGGGGGGGGGGGATATAATAAGCCGCGGATTCCTGTGCATGGGGAAGAGCGCGCAATTGGCAACTCTGTACATTTGTTGTTGTTCAGTGGCACAGTCGATTCCGACCCTTTGCGACCCCATGGACCATTGTCCTCCAGGCACCTCTATCCTCCACCATTCTCCTCAGCCCACCAAGCTCTGTGCCCATTGTGTTTACAATACCATCTATCAACCTCATCTTTAGATGCCCCCTTCTTCTTTTGCCCCCCCACCTTTCCCAGCATCACGGCTTTCTCAAGTGAATCCTCTCTTCTCATTTGATGTTCAAAGTACTTTAGCTTCATCTTCACTATTTGTCCCTCCAATGGACAGTCAGGCTTGATTTCTTCTAATATCGACCTATTTCTTCTCTTTGCCGTCGAGGGGACTCTCAGGACTCTCTTCTAATACCACATCTCAAAGGCATCTATTCTCCTGCACTCAGCTTTCCTAATGGTCCAGCTATGCCACCTCCCTCGGCGCCCGCCTCTCCCCGCGACCCTCGCCCCCCTCCCCACTTTCTCCTTGACTCAGTCAGGAGCATTTAATCGCCCGTGGCTTTTGCCTGCCTCGGCTCGCTCTTTTTGGGCGGGGGAGGAGGTTGCGAGCCAAAGAAGCATGCTCGGCTCGCTCCTCCAGCCGCCGCCCCCTCCTTCCCTCCTGCCTGGCTCCCTCAGTAACCCGACCTCTTCTTTTTCTCCACACAAGTAGGCGCTGGTCGGGAGTCCGAGCAGGGGGCAAAAAGACCCCTCCAGGCAGCTGGTGGAGGAGGGCGAACCCGCCTGGGCTTGAGGGAGAATACGTGTGTGGGGGGGGGCGTACAACGGCAGAAAGGGGTGTGTGTGTGAGAGAGAGAGGAGGTCCGGTATCTTCCTAAACCTCCTTCGGAGGAATGTTGAGAGCCCTCAAGGAGCCACGAAGACGGAGAAGCCTTTCTCTCTCTCCTCCCCCACCATTTTCTGACTAAAACAACCACTCCTCTGACAGTCTATGGGGCGGGTATGCTCGCGCCAACGGGGGGGGGGAATGCTGTGTGCGGACGGGGTAAGGTGGCAAATGAATGCCCGCCGGCGAGCAGAGTCAGCTGGAGTGGAGGCCGCCCCGCGCGTTTGTTCCGTTTGCTGCCTCACTCAGCCAAGCAGCGAGGGCCCCGGGAAGAGGCAATGCGGCGGCGGCGATGGCGGGGCTCCGGCGGCGTCTCCTTTTAAGCCCTCCCGGCAGGCAGGGCTCGGAGGGCGGGGAGACGCGCCTGCCTCCCATTCCCGGGCCAAGCAGCGAGGGCCCGGGAATGGGAGGCAGGCGCGTCTCCCCGCCCTCCGAGCCCTGCCTGCCGGGAGGGCTTAAAAGGAGACGCCGCCGGAGCCGCGCCATCGCCGCCGCCGCGTTGCCTCTTCCCGGGGCCCTCGCTACTTGGCCCGGGAATGGGAGGCAGGCGCGTCTCCCCGCCCTCCGAGCCCTGCCTGCCGGGAGGGCTTAAAAGGAGACGCCGCCGGAGCCCCGCCATCGCCTGCCTCCCATTCCCGGGCCGAATGGCGAGGACCCCGGGAAGAGGTATTTGCCATATAAGACGCACCAACTTTCCCCCCCCAGTTTTGGGGAAGAAAAAGTGCGTCTTATATGGCGAAAAATACGGTACTTAAGCCACTGAGCTATTTAGCCAGCATTGCTATCATTATTCATAAGCTTACTGACAGCTCTGCTTGGAGTTGTTAAAGGTCATCAGGTAATGATTGATCCAGGCCAGTCTACATGTATTGAAGAGCTGTCTGTAGAAGCTTTCTCCCTCAAAGAACATTCAGGAATGGAGCCTAACTTTGGTTGGCACTATTGCTTGAGGAGACAGTGGCTATCTTGTCCCTCGAGGGAAGCAGATAATGCTTCCCAGTTTGTGGTGGAGTGGATATTCTTTCTGAACAACGAAAGCTAGTTGAGGTAGTGTTGTGTCCGACCCAAGAGAGTGAGTTACTCAGACATAGTCGGATTAAACAACAACAGGTTTATTGCAAGGAGCAAACCAGACTGGGGGAAAGGTTCAGGGATGCTCACTTTTATAAAGAACTCGAACTCAACAGTTATAGAACAGATACATTTACTCAGGCTCCCAAAGGAGCAGGAAAACATTGATGAATCAGATTTTACAATAATCTTATGAATGACGCTTTTTTGCAAGGCACGCTATAGCATAACCAAATGCTAATACACAACATCCCCCCCCCCCAGCGAGGGACCCAATCTCCATATCTTTGTGGTGAACCACAGGTCCATTTTGGGCGCTCCACCTGAGTGGGACTCTGAAAGATGGGTACGGAACTCCCTGAGTAATCCTTGTCACTGGTGGTCCCAGTGGATGGCCTCTGAGCTGCCTGTGTCGGTATCAACACTGTCCCCAAAGAGCGCGGGACTGTGTCACCGTCAGCCCTGGCGACCCCCAGTTTGGGTGGGTGGGCTACCAGGAGAAGCATGTGTAGGCAACAAATCCAATGGAAGTGGCTAGCTAAAGAAATCTGAGCCTAAGTCAAAATCTGGGGGCACCACCTCTTCTTCCGATCGACTTGATCTAGGGGACTCATCATACTCTTCCTCTGAAGAGACATTTTGTCCAACAACACGGGGGCCCATTTTGTCTGCATGTCTCCTCCAAATTAGTTCATTATCCATGAGCACTTTATAGGATACTGGTCCCATTTGCTCTAGAACCTCTCCCCCCAACCATGGGAACCCTGGGGCATAATTCCGACAATGCACGGCTTGACCCACTAGAAACCCTTTTGAGTTGCACACATCTAAGTTTTGCCCCTTGTCCACTATGCAGTGCTGGTCTAGGTGGTCAAAGACCATAGGCAATCTCCTTTTCATTAACAGGTCAGCTGTCGAAAACCCAGAAACTAAAGGGATGCTACAGTAGGTGAACAGGAATTGACACAACTGTAACTCTAAATCACCAGAACCCATTTGTTTAAGGGCCTCTTTTACTGTTCAAACTTGCCTCTCAATCTGCCCATTAGTGGCTGGGTGGGAAGGGGCAGCAGTTATGCGTCAAACACCATTACGTTTAAGGAAATCCTGAAATTCCACAGGTATGAAGGTCGAAGTGTTGTTGGATATGACAATGTTGGGCAACCCAAAAGTGCAAAACAACCTTCTCAATTTACGAATTGTAACAGCTGCGGACGTGTTCAAAACTGGGATTACCTCTAACCATTTAGAAAAAGAATCAGCAATCAATAAGAATAGGGCACCATGGAACAGCCCGATGAAATCAATATGGACCCATGACCAGGGGCCCTTGGCCATATCCCATTCCAGGGTGGGCTGGGGGGGTCTCCTCTGGCCTAGATGACTAGCACTCTCGACGCTGCCCTACCTAATCTTCAATGTCCGAATCGAGTCTGGGCCACCAGAAGTAGCTTCTGGCAAGTGCCTTAGAGCGAACAATACCAGGGTGACTCACGTGTAACATACATAGAACCTTACTCCATAGTGCCGATGGGATAACCACTCTATCCCCCCATACTAGATATCCCTGTTCCAGTGACAGTTCATTTCTTTTTGTATAATAGACCCTAATTTCATCAGAGACTGGAGGTGATGGCCAGCCTTTTTGTACCCATGACATAACCTTGAGCAATAGGGGATCTTTCTTTGAAGCTGCTGCTATGTCCTCTGTGGACACAGGCGAGAAATCCAAAACTTCAATCATGAGGGCCTATCGGTCCAAAATAAACCTGCCACAGCCTCTATCGGAGACCTTGAGAGGGCATCTGCATTAGAAATAGAGGCACCCAGGCGATGATGCAAGGTGAACTGATATGCCGGCAAAAACATGGCCCTCCTAAGGATTCTGGGAGACAAAATCTGAGGGGTTGGCTTATCAGGGGCAAAAATGCCCAGGGGCAGCTTGTGATCTGTGACGATTGTAAAGGGCCGTCCATAAATGAAATCATGGAATTTCTTGGTTCCCTCAATAATAGCCAGAGCTTCCCTATCAAACTGAGCATACTTTTTCTCAGTATCTGAGAGAGACCTTGAAAAGTAGGCAATCACCACTTCTTTTCCCTCCCCCAGGTCATGACAGAGAACCACCCCAACCCCCACAGGGGATGCATCACAGACCAGAATAACAGGCTTACTTGGGTTGAAATGGGTGAGAATGGCATTGGAAGTAAGCAGTTTCTTTACCTCCCAGAAAGGCTGGTCCTGGGGAGGACCCCAACACCACACAGCCTGTTTCCTAATCAGATTGTGCAGAAGAGCTGCCACGGTTGCCTTTTGGGGAATGAATGAATGGTAAAAGTTCAAGAGTCCTAGAAAGAACTGCAGTTCAGTTTCAGAAGTCAGATGCAGTGCGTCTAACACAGCGGAGACATTAGAGTCAGCCAGTTTAACACCCTCGGGGATAATTTTGAACCAAAGGAAATCCACCTCCATAGCAAAGAAACAACATTTTTCCTTCCTAAGTTCAGAGACCAGCATTCTGAAAATGCTCAAGCACATTCCCCAGCTTGAGAGCAAAGTCCTCTCTATCCTTTCCTGATATTAAGACATCATCAAAGTAAGGCAAAACCCCTGGGAGACCCTTAAGCAACCTTTCCATCAACCTTTGGAAAATACCCAGTGCTGCATTGACACTGAACTGGAGGTGATGGACCTTAAAAGCACCCATGTGTGTCATGATGGTTTGGCACAATGCTGAAGCAGGGGTAACAGGCAGTTGCTGATAAGCTTGAGCCAAATCAAGTTTGGCAAAACACTTGCCCTCATGGAGCGAAGCAAGGAGGTGGCTGACCACCAGCACAGGATATGAATTTGGGCAAATGGCCTTATTAATAGTACATAAATGTGTATGTCTCCATTGGACTTGATAGCGGTGACGATCAGAATTTCTCACTTGGCGGAATCCACCAGCTCCAAAATGCCCTGCACAACCAGTCTATCAAGTTCAGCCTCAATATGGTCCTTAAGCGCAAAGGGTACCCAGTGGGGCTTCATTCTGATGGGGACAACATGAGGGTCTAAATCAAAGTGAACCAGGGGGCCCTAGTAGGTACCTAACCCTGAGCGGAAAACCTCCGGAAACTTATCACAAGTAGACTGAATGGAGTCAGACCCCCCCGAGATGGCAATCCCTAGGGGCCCAAACCACTGAGTACCCAGAAGGTTGCTCTTACCCATTTTGACCACAACAAGAGGCAGGAGTGCAGAGATGCCATGGAAACACACATGACAATTGCTTATGCCAAGCACAGAAATGTGGCCACACTCATGTCACTCAACCTAACCTTCAGGGCCCGCAGCTTGGGACGGGCAGACGGGGACAGATGAAAAAATTCCCTCTGTGTGATGATAAAGAAGTTGCAGAGTCAATTTTCATAGTAACTGGACAACCTTGGATGTTTATGTCGACAAAAAACTTATCTGAAACTGGCCGGACACTGGAGCTGGAACTGCGACCCGCGAAGCCCTTGGAAATCAGGTATTCCCTGTCCTTGTGAGATCCTTTCAAAGTCTGGCAGCAAACCTTGGAAATGTGCCCCTTCTTGCCATACCGGTGACACTCAGCATTTTAAAAAGGGCAATCAGTATGGAGGTGTCATCTCTTGCACCCCTGGCATGGTGTGATGTCATTTTTGGGCAAAGTTGATGGTACAGCGCTCCGCCTCTGGACCTGGCTGACATCGTCCCCCTCTTCTGAGCCATTGGAAGATGTGGACGGACTTGAAACTCGGTGCTTGTGAACAGCTCAGCCTTTCTGAACAGGAATACTAGGCCTCGATTGGAGGAACTGAACTCTCGCATTTGCCATCTCAGCAGCCTGAGCCTCCTCGAGCGCTGCCACAAAATTCAGGACATCACTTTTCATCAGGCGGCGCTGCGTGGCCTCGTCCCTAATGCCAACTATAAGCCTGTCCCACAGAGCAATATCAAGATTTTCCCACTGACAAGGGATGGCTGCATGTTGAAGTGCAGCAACGTACTCGGCAACGGATTCCCCAGCATTCTGGTCACGTCTGTAAAATGCCACGTGTGCAGGGATCACAGTAACCCTGGGCCTGAAGTGGTTCCAGAGGACAGTCAAAATGTCTTTGAGTGAGGTGTCCTTTAGCAACCTCAGCAGCACAAGGTCATTAAGGAGATCGAGGGTTGGCAACCTGTAAAAAGCGAGAAATGTTGACTTCTTTAGTGCCGGGTCGATCCTCTGAGAAGTACAGTAATTCTTGAACTGGAACTCATACATCATCCAGGAATCCGGTTTTGAGATGTTGAAAGGCCCCATCGACACGGGGGCAGCTGCCGCCTTTGTGATCCCACCTTCATCATCAATTGTTGTGTCTGACCCCAAAGAGTGAGTTACTCAGACATAGTCGGAGTAAACAACAACAGGTTTATTGCAAGGAGCAAACCAGACTGGGGAAAAGGTTCAGGGATGCTCGCTTTTATACAGAACTCAACAGTTATAGAACAGATAAATTTACCCAGGCTCCCAAAGAAGTGAGAAAACATTGACGAATCAGTTTTTACAATACTCTTACGAATGGTGCCTTTTTTGCAAGGTGCACTATAGCATAACCAAATGCTAATACACAACAGATAGATAAGTCAAAACTGTTGCCTTTGTAACCCAGCTACATATATGGCTGTATGTGGTGGGTATTTAGCAGGTCAATGGGTACACAGAAAGCACCTCCTTCAAGATTGTGGTACTTTTTAAAACCACAATTGGGCATATCTCAGGCAACGGCCACCATGTACTGGCTAATCTTTCCCACACCAGGTCAGGCGAAAAGAGCTACAGAATGAATTCACCAAAAGGTGGCTTCATTTTGGCAGTTTTGCATCTGACCTAGACATGGAACAGTTCTCTTGTAGCATGGAAGAAAAGTTGGAAGTTAGTAACTGATCTGGCTCGTACATGTCAACGCGACTCCGGACAATACGGGACCTGTGCAGAACAGTTCTGCGCAGGTCCATTTTACGCATGCATAAAAGCCGTTTATGCATGCATAGAACGGACATGCTCAGAACGGTTTTGTGCAGGTCCATTGTACGCATGCGTAGAAGGCTTTTACGCATGCATGCAATGGACCTGCACATAACTGTTCTGTGCAGGTCGCTTCTACGCATGTGTAGAAGGGTTCTACGCATCCCCTTCTGCACAGAACCCTTCGACACATGCATAGAAGGGTTCTATGCATGCGTAGAAAAGTTCTACGCATGCGTAGAAAGGACATGCACAGAAGGGATGCGCAGTAACTCCTTTCCCCCCACTGCCAAGATCTGGGATAGCGGCAGCTCCGGGCAGGAAAGGATGAAAATTGGTGCTGAAATACAGGAAATCCCGGCCAATCCGGGATACTTGACAGTTATGATCTGGCTGTAAGACGCCAGGAGTTAGGTCTGCTGAGTTTCCAAGTGATGTGATATCACATCTTTCTCTCAGACAGCAATTCTAAGTGCAAAACTTTGACTTTGCTTTACTTCAAAAGCAGTGTTATCTATTTTTATGATTTTTGAAGGCAAACATTCCCAGACTTTGGCTTTTCTACATGCCAGATACTTTTCCGGTGGAGACATGGACAGAACAATAAAAACCTACCTGATAATAGCATGGAACAGAGAACTATAGGCTGCAGGACATTTTTGCCTTGATGTAACTTATATTTATTAGATTTCTCCTTGCAGCAGCCATTTTGCTCTATTGCATTCATTAAACTGTCATGCTAAATACATAAAGAGCTGTTTTGTTTTGTTAACTGCCTTCTTGTTTGTTCTCTGTTTTATGGCTTTATCATATCATCATAAAAATGATTCAGTGTGATAACAGTTTCACCACAGTCTTGCACAGTTTATTTTAAAGCCTATCCTTGATTGGAGTGGAGTTTATAAGGATTGGATATTTCCCTGCTTTCTCTCCCCCTCCCTGAAAATTTTAAAGCATGAAATATTCTATTTAATGTTAAAAGCATTGATGGCTGTTTTCCATCATTGAGTACTGACAGATGCCTGAACACTATTATGGGAAACTTGCTAGTCTTTATTTTACCTACAACAGGGGTGCCCAAACTATGGCCTGTGGGCTGGATCCTGCCTGCAGCACCAATTAATCTGGCCCACAACATTCCTGGAGTGGAAGTAATTGACCTGCAGTTGCTGTAAATGCGTTTATGACAGCTGTAGGTAATTTATGGTAGCGTTCTGCACATGCATGGGTATGTTTTATTTCTACTTCTAAGTGGGAGGATGTGGGTTGCCCATGGGAATAATTGGCCAAACCTTTCCCCAGGGATTCGCCCGGCCTTCAACAGATCCGGGGACCAACCAGGCTTTGCAGGAAAGGCAATTGGGGTACGGGCTAGCTAGTTAGTTTGGGGGGCAAATCATAAAGCCTTGGCTGATGACTACAATAGAAACAGGGCAAAAACCAGAGATGATGACTCTAATGGAAATACACAATCCTCCGCTTCTGGCTACAGATTAAGTTGGGCAAATAAGCCGCGCCAGACAGCAGAACAAACTAGGCACCCGGAGTCAATACACATAAGGCTCCGAGATAGGGTAGGAACAATGGGTTTCGCCAGCCCAGACCTTAATTAGTTGTGGGTTGTCTATTAACCACAGGGCAATGTCCAAGAGCAGGCATTGTCTTGACCACTGGAAAATGCCACGTATGCAAGCCTTCTGTATTAGGGGGTCATGCACATCCTACACGCACATCACCCCAAGGCAGGGTAATAAATACATACCACCCAACCGAGATCGGGGCTGGACTTCACCGCATGATTGTCTCGCATGTCTTCCTTGCAGCCAGCCACTCCTACATCTGGTAGCCACTGCAACATAATGGTGACCCTGACGTGATTCTTATCTGAAGCCACAACGCGATCCCAAGGCTAGGCCAACGTGGTCCCCAGCAGAGGCCGCGACGATCTGGAAGCAAGGAAGCCAACATGACCACAAGCCCGGCAGACCCCATGCATAGGAATGGATGCGTTCCAAAGCCGGGGGAGAGCCGTAATCCTGAAACAGCAGAGACAGAGCAGCAGAAGCCCGCAGCAGAGAGCCATAGCCACGATCCTGATCCACTGACCAGACCCGAGGGACATCGTCCTGTGCATCACTCACCCTGCTGCACTACCTCAAAAGGTGCACCGATTCATCCTGCAGAAGCAAATTTGGGTAACCCCCGATCAGGCAGTAATGGGGGCTTGCTTGGGGGGGCAAAACTCATCCATCAGGCAAAGAGCTCAGGTGGAGGAGCTCAAGGGCCTGGCCTTGGGTACGGAGGAGCAGCCTGACGGAACTCGTGATGCATCTGGGGGAACACTGTCTGTTCTACCTAGAAGCAGGCACAATGGATCCAGAGATTTGGGACAGAGTAGGGAAATACCTCAAAGAAGAACCCCGAGCTCCCGCTAAAATCATAGGGGCTTGGAGCAAATGTAGGCAGATAATTGCAGCCGTAAGTCCAGCCCGGGTAGAGACCGAGAAACCCCCAGAATATGTAGAACCATCAGCCCCAGCGCATCTCTACCTGACCATCAAATTCCAGCATGGGGGCTTTGAGGACTTAGGAAGCGCAGGCACTTCCCGGGCAGTCAGGAGCCCTTCCCAACATATGATAGAGGAAGAATTATGCCAGGGGGAATTGTCGGCAGTAGAACTGGCCGAAATTCAGTTATTGTGTCCAGTCTGCCCAGAAGCAGACTCACTTTCGGGCAAATAGACCACCGTCCACATGCCCGTCCCACGCAGGCTGCTTGCGGAGATCCGCAAAGCCACTACGGACACAGGGCTCCAGAGCCGATTCACTAGGGAACTCAGGAAGAGAGCAGAAACAGGAGGGGCAGAAGGAGTTGGGTAGGAACCCCCAGAAGCTAAGTCCAAAAGTTTAGATCAGATATGAAGGTAACTGAACTGGAAAGGAAACTAACTTCTAAGCAAAAAAGCCCAGAGTGGTTGTAAAAAACCACCTGAGAACAGCCTAAAAAATCTGGCAGAAAGAACCATTTCCTCATGAGCAGAGCGAAGCATTGCAGACCTGGGGAGGGGGAATGTCCCCAGGAAGGAATGTGGATATCTAAGATTTGAATGTGTGATGTGTGAATGAATGTTGCACCAGTGTGACTGCTACATTGTTGAGAGTTGTTATGTGTTTGCATGGCTGTGTTATAATGTTGCAACATTAAACGTGAGATGCCAGGAATTGTGTTCTAGAAGTCATAAGGAAGGTGACAGTTAACTCAGTTTTGACTTATCTATCTGTTCATGGGTTGGATACATTGCTTTCAGTGAGAGGAAGAAAGTTGCCCCAGCCCTGATTCATTCAAGCAGCGGGCTAAAGAAAGTATGAGAAAGAGTGGTGGGCAAAAACTTCTTTGTTTCCTGGCTGCCTGCCTAGCAGCATAGGTACCAGGGACGAAAGAGGAGGAAGGAGGGGGAAAATTCTAGCCCACAAAAGGGGCAAAAGTGACCCCCCTTCATCTCAGCCAAGCCTGGTTTTAAATGTGCAAGGGAGGTTTTTTTCTGGTTGCTGATCTCTTCACAGAATTAAGCCACAACTTCCACATTCTTAAGCCTGCTTAGCAATTAGTGCTGTTACAAAGCAGACAGCTAATTGGAGAGTGAAAAATAGGGAAGAAATTGATTCATTTACATTAAAGAGAGTTGCCCTGGAAGAGACAATTTTTACGGCCTCGCGAACCTGAAAAATTGTCTCTGAGTTTCTCACCCGGCAAGAGTGCTCTAAAAAAAGGGGAAGAGAAAAAATCCCCTTTATCTTCACAAAATGGGGCCCCTATTTTCAAATGACATGACTCATAACTGGTTAAATAATAGGTAATGAATAGTAAGTCTTGTCTAGTCTTGTCTAAATGTTTTAAGAATATAGTAAAGTCAGATCGCCTGAAATTGAGGCTCTGAGCATGTAAAAATTACAGGTTCACATTTTGCATTAGGTATGGCACTGGCACTTGAAGTTAAATAGAATCTTGATCAAGGTAAAATGTCACTAACCCATTACATTATGAACAAGACTAACGACTTGGATTTATTCCCACAGCTCTGCTATAACTATGCCTAACCCCTTTACATTACATAAATAACGCTTCAGCTTTTGCAAACTTCTCTCCTAGTGCCACATTTCAAAGGCAATTTGCTTTTCTGCAGTCATAACATGCCTGGAACTAAGTTCCAACCTCTTTGTGAATTGTATAGTGTTTTTCCACAGCCTCCTTAGTTAATTAACTCTTCATTGACAAGATTGCTATCTCTTTCCACAGAAACAGGAACTCAAGGGTATGTTACATTCTCCTTAACTGATAAGAAGTTAACCTCTGACTTTTTCATCCTCTGACTCTCTCATTTGCTGCAGGCTCTTTATCATTAGAGTAACACTGTATGAAATTTTTAACTCGTTGCTTCATTTTGATGTCTTTTCCACCACAGCATTGCACATTAAGACTGTCTTTTTAGCTTGTTTGCCCTTCTATTCTGTTTGCTGATTTTTTCAACATTCACAGCTTCCCCTCAAGACATGCAGTATTTCACTAGAATCCCTTCTTTCTCGATCTAACAATCTTTGTTTTCTGGCAGACCTTCCTAGCAGGAATCAGGAAGTTCTGCATCTAAATGGCACCTTTTACAATTCCAGGTCAAGCAATTGTGGAATGAATTAACCTACACTGTCTTTTCTTTCAGTTAAAATAAGGGGGGAGGCCCCTCTGGATCCTCAGCTAAGGCGATATTTACCTATAATCACAAAAACTAACTCTCTCAGACTCCGCCCCCCAGGATTTCCAAGGCTGCTTCCGCAGCCAGCTTTTATCCCCTCTGCAGGTCCATTTCTGGAGGCTCAGATGCCAGAACCAGGCCCCAATTCTAGAAGTCCAGGAGATGCTAGAAGCCAGCAGGCCCCAGCCAACAGCCAAAATGCAGCAAGCGCAGACATCAGCCAAAGATGACACCAGCCATCCATTTTTCGATGATTTTGGCATGCTTTTACCCCAAGGGGGGAAGGATTTGGGGCACATACACATACACACAAGCCACTCAATGTTACACACCACACCAATTGGGACTTCAAAGGACATCATGCTCAGTTAAACACACAACCTTGCTTTACCTTTATGCCAACTTAGACTGCCACAAATACAGACTCTTCAAGTTACCAATGGACAGATTGGGTTATACAATAAAATCCACACCAAGGGGCAATGGGGACAATTTATGGCTTCACCACATGTAACCCCACTTCAGGAGAAGCAGCTGAATGTTTGTGTATATGTTTCACTATTTGCTATTGCTTGTATTGTCTTTGCATATCTTTGAATTCTTCGCCTCTATACAATGCTCAAGGTAGGATTTTCAAGGGACATATGAACTAGATTGTGAATTTTGCACACACCCCATTGCATATTACCTTCACATCTGCCACCCCGATGCCACCCCTTGCTAGGAGGTCAGGTCTTCACCATGGGTGGGAGAAAGGGACCAGACTGGGCCACCTCTACACAAAGGTTGATTATCCCACAGCCAAAGAAATCCTTGACTATGGTAATCCTTCAATTACTTTGTGTTTGCTTATATCCATGCCAATCACACCTCCCTATGAGTGAGGAAGTGTTTGCATAATGGTCAGAGAAGCCCTTTTGCAGGGTAGTCAAGGATTACCTTAGGGAAACCATTTCTATCACTGGGGGAAAAAGTTAGCTCCCCCAGCGAAGGCCATCAATTACACCTCATCAGCCATTGCCATGTTAAACAGAGAGCAGGCTGAATTGAGACATGCAGTCTTAGATAGCCACGCAGCAATTGACTATTTGCTGCTTTGACACCATTTGGGTTGCGAATCTGTCTGGGACATGTGCTGTCTCAACCTGATGGACACCTCTCGCAAAATCCAGGACCAGGTAACCAAACCTGACACCTCAGTCAAGAAGATAGAATTGGGCTAGCACTGTAGTCATGGGTCCCCTGGAGGTGGGTGCAGACTGCGCCCCATACCATAATCATCATCATATCAGTGGGGAATATGCTTTGCTGCTTTGCGCAATGCATTCTTTCACTCTTGCCAATGTGTACCTCATGGCGGAGACCCCGGGAAATAGTTACGCCCAAGCAGATCATGCCTTATATCTACCGTGCCCTCAGCCAGGCTGATTTAACTAATAAAGGAAGGGGGAATGTGGGTTGCCCATGGGAATAATTGACCAAACCTTTCCCCAGGGGTTCGCCCGGCCTTAAACAGATCCAGGGACTAACCAAGTTTTGCAGGAAAGGCAATTGGGGTACGGGCTAGCTAGTTAGTTTGGGGGGCAAATCATAAAGCCTTGGCTGATGACTATGATAGAAACAGGGCAAAAACCAGAGATGATGACTCTAATGGAAATACACAATCCTCCGCTTCTGGCTACAGATTAAGTTGGGCAAATAAGCCGCACCAGACAGCAGAACAAACTAGGCACCTGGAGTCAATACACATAAGGCTCCGAGATAGGGCCGGAACAATGGGTTTCACCAGCCCAGACCTTAATTAGTTGTGGGTTGTCTATTAACCACAGGGCAATGTCCAAGAGCAGGTATCATCTTGACCACCGGAAAATGCCATGTATGCAAGGCTTCTGTATCAGGGGGTCGCGCACATCCTACATGCACATCACCCCAAGGCAGGGTAATAAATGCGTACCACCCAACCGAGATCGGGGCTGGACTTCACCGCACGATTGTCTCGCATGTCTTCCTTGCAGCCAGCCACTCCTACATCTGGTAGTCATTGCAACAGGAGGAACCACACATGACTAGCCCACAGCCCAAAAGGTTTGGGCACCCCTGACCTATACTATTGTTTTGGGAACCAGAGGGTTCTGTAGACAGTCTTTAATATGGGATGGGTGCTATATCTTGGGGAAAAATTACTTTTGGGGGGAATTTCAGACTCTTTTAATCAGCATGAAGCTATGCATGTTCCTAAATAGCTCTATTTATGCTCCAGGTTGGAAAAAGACTGAATGCTCAAGTGCTTTGTAACTAATATCAGATATCTGAGAGGTAGATTAGATAGATAGATAGATAAATCTTTATTGTCATTGTCCTGCACAGAACAACGAAATTGGGGGGAAAAACACTTATCAACCCAACAAAACCTGAACCAAACACAACTATACAAAATTATCAACATACTCCCACCCCGCATATACACATTTAACCCCTAAAAAACTCTAAAACTAAAAACTCTAAAACTCTAAAATCTATATACAGAAGCTCCCTCATTGACTGCATTGCACTGCATTCAAAGCCAGAACCACTATTTCTCAAGTAGCTGGTCCTGGTCTTTATGACCCTATACCTTCTTCTAGAAGGCATAAACTGATAGAGATCATTTCCGGGGTGCGTACTATCTTGTGCAATCTCTACAGCTTTCTTATAACACCTGTTGGCATAGATTTGATCTAGAGTGGGAAGAGTACGCCCGATTATCCCCTCCGCAGACTTTACGACCCTGGACAGCATTGTTATTTCCCTAGCTGTACAACTCCCAAACCATACACACAGACCATAGATTAACACACTCTCTATGGTACAGTGGTAGAATGCCAACAGCAGGTCCTTTGAAAGATTGTTCTTCCTGAGGATTCTCAAGAAGTATATCCTCTGCTGTGCTCTCTTCATCAGATCTTTGGTGTTTGCTCCCCATATTAGATCATTCCTCAGCTCCATTCCCAGAAATCAAAATACGGAAACCTGTTCCACACAATTCCCTTCAATAATAAGTGGCTGGATGTTCAATTTGCATTTTCTAAAGTCCACGATGATCTCTTTTGTCTTTTTTACATTGAGGGATAAATTGTTTTCCCTACACCACTCCATCAGCATCTCAACATCCTTCCTGTAAGCCGACTCCCCCTCCCCAGCAGTAATCAGACCAACCACCATTGTGTTGTCTGCAAACTTGATGATCTTATTGCTGGGGTAACTGGGAACACAATCATATATGTAAAGCGTGTACAGAAGCGGGCTCAGCACACACACCTGCGGCCTCCCCATACTTATACTGAGATCCGCAGAGACATGAGAGCCCATCTTGACCCGTTGGGAATGATCTGATAGAAAATCTAGTATCCACCTGCATAAGCATGGCGGAAGCTCTAGATCTAATAATTTGGGCACCAGTCTATGCGGAAGAATAGTATTAAAAAACAGAACTAAAATCTACAAATAACAGTCTCGCATAAGTCCCTTGTTTCTCCAAATGGGTCAGAACAGCATGTAGGGCCGTAGCCACAGCATCCTCCATGGATCTCTTTCTCTTATATGCAAATTGACAAGGGTCAAGTCCAACTGGTAAACAAGCCATCATACGGTTCTGCACCAACTTTTCAAAGCATTTCATTATGACAGGTGTAAGCGCCACAGGGCGGATGTCATTCAGACTATCTATGTTAGGTTTTTTAGGCAGAGGTATAATAGTAGAGGATTTCAGACAAGGTGGGACAGTGGCTTGGGCCAAAGACTGATTAAAAATCTTCATAAAAGTTTCTGCCAGCTGTTCTGAGCAGTCTCTCAGTGCCCTACCAGCCACTCCATCAGGACCCACAGACTTGCTCGCGTTTATCCCTTATAATATTCACCTCACTTCTCCCTCTTCCACCCTGGCAACATTCCCTATTGGGAGCAATGACGATGACTCTGGCAACACTGCTGGATCCACTGCTGGTGTCACCTCAAATCGGGTGAAAAAGGTATTCAGCTCCTCCACCAGAGAAGCACTGCTCTCTACAGGCGATGAATTACTGGGTTTGTAATCAGGAAGGTGCTGGATCCCCTGCCACACTTGCCTGGTGTCGTGACGACTCAGGTGATCTTCAATTTTCTCTCTATACACAGCTTTTGCCTTCCTTATACCCTTCTTCAGGTTTGCCCTTTCTATACTATACAATACCCAGTCTCCATTTCTAAAAGCAAAGTTTCTGGCCTTCAACAGTCTCTGAAATTCACTTGTTATCCAGGGCTTCCTGTTCAGATACATCTTTACATGCTTTTCCCTGGTGACATTGGCTGTGCAGAATCTAATATAATCCAGGACCATTGATGTGTAGGTCTCCAGATCTTGATGGTCAAAAACATTCTAATCGGTCTCCTGGAAACAGTCCTGCAGCTGTTGAGAGGCTCCCTCAGTCCATATAGTAACAGTCCGTGTTTGTATCGGGGCTTGTTTCCTAAGGGGTGTGTATGCTGGTGTCAAAAGCAGGGACACATGATCTGACCTGCCAAGGTGTGCCAAGGGCTTAACCTCATATGCCCGTTTAATGTTTGTATACACCTCATCAAGAGTATTCTCCCCCCTAGTTGCACATTTAATGTGCTGATGAAATTTTGTGAATACTGCCTTCAAGTCTGTATGATTGAAGTCTCCTGCGATGATCAGCACAGCCTCTGGGTATTTGCTCAGTTTAGTATTGATGTTTCCATACAAAATGTCCATGGCCATGTGTGCATTTGCAGTTGATGCCACATACACCACCATTAGTACTACTGCTGTAAATTCCCGGGGGAGATAAAAAGGTCTACATTTAATCATTAAAAACTCTACCTCCAGGGAACAGTGGCTATCCAACCTGACAGAGTCTGTGCACCAGTCTGTGCACTCCCCCACTTTGTTTCTTGCCAGAATCCTTTGTCCTGTCCAACCGGTGTGTAGTATAGCCTTGTAATTCAATAGCTGTGTTGGGAATGAAAGAGTTAAGCCATTTCTCTGTGAGTAGCAATGCACAGCAATCCCGAAAATCTCCCTCAGCTCCAACATGCAGCCTCCACTCGTCATGTTTGTTCACCAAAGACCTCACATTGGAATAGAAAATACTTGGGAGAGGTAATTTATAGCTTAGTGCAGAAATGAGAAAATGCCTGATTGCCTAAATGGTTTCCATCTGCAGTTATTTTCCCAGGCCACAGTGGGTTTGTCAGTTAGCACCAATTTGTTCTCTGGGATTTTAGGAACCCATTTTAAGACCTATGAATAAACCCTTGTGATGTTACAGAGGGTTAACATTTGTGCTGTAAAAAGGGTGGGCCCTTCATTGTAACATACCAACAATGATGAACATAGCAGACCGGAGAGGCTCTTTCATTGTACCATCTGCTAGATGGGCGCATCTCTCTAGCACCAGAAAGAGGGCCTTCTCAGTACAGTATCTGCTCCGGCCTTATGGAACCTCCTGCCAATTGAGTTGCGTCTCCAGACAGAGTTACTGCCCTTTAGGAAAGGGTTAAAAATCTGGCTGGCAAGGCAGGTGTGTGAGGCACCAGTGACATGGTAACCCTGCTGTGCTGGCTAATTTAGTAGAACACACACGTTCTCTCTTTTAAGTTTTTAAATCTTTTTAAAAAAAATTTCAGTAGATTTTTAATGCAGTTTTTATTGCTTTTAAAAAAAACTGCCATTGGTTTTATTTTCTGTGAGCTGCCCAGAGTCTTCAGAGTTGGGCGGCAATACAAATTAGAAATAAATAAATAAATAAATTTAAAGGCCAACAAATGAACACTATTGAAAGTTTGTGACTTAAAATTCTGTGGAAGAGCTGTGCCAGCTGAAGGCTACACTACAACACACAGTGGGAAGTAAACTTTTTGCTAAAAGGAAAACAAATATTGTTTTCTAAGCCAGGTGTGAGCTGAAGAGTAAATATGGATTTACTGTCAGAATTCTGTGGGATCGGCAGTAAGTTGGAATGGATTCTGGGATCCCAAGTGTGACTTTTTACCAATAGTGGGAATATAATTAGACATAAGGCTTCCTGTCTCTAATTAAAATTGCTGAAATGAAGAACATTTGAGGTAAACAGAAGTGGATTGTGGTGTGGAAAGATTGTCTGGCCCACTGAGTTTTGGCACTGAAAATAAATTCTAGGTTGAGAATTTAAAAAAAATTCTAACTGTATGGTTTAAACACCTAAAACTTCACACTGGTGGACAGAAGCTATTAAATATGAGATGCTGGTTGAAAAGGTCAAATAGAAGAACTTTCCAGATAACAGGAGAACTGTTAAAAGGGAAGACATATAATAATTTTGTGTCAGAAATTATTCTGGGTTGAAAGGATTTTTGCTGGAGAAACTCTACTCAGGGGATGCTTGAATGAGGCTCCTCTCAGGGGAAGAGATAGAAAAAGGCGAGAGAAAAGTGCAGGAAGGGGAAAGTATACAACAGGGTGTTGAGGATATGGTGGATGGCCAATTAGAGGAAGAATGGGCTAGTGGCAACATGTTCTTGGAGGACTGGCAAGAGGGAAAAGGAACTGGTGGTTGGAAGGTGAAGGAGGATACCAATGAGTGTGGTACAGATGCAGCCCTAGAAGAAACCTCCAGTGTGAGAAACTGGATAGAGCTGACAAAGGAGGAACCTTGGACTGGAGCCTGTAAGGTTTTGCATACCTGTGGAAATGCCACTTTGTGTAGCAATTACTTCCAAAGCCCACAAGACCTCTTACTTGTGAGAATGAGTCCACCGGGTACATCTCCATTGCCAGAGAGCAAGGGAAAAGTCTTGGACCCCTGAACAAAAGCAGCAGAGAAAAAGGCAAAGAGGTTGACAATGCCAGGTAAGAGAATTGGAGATGGCCCAAAAGACTTTACTACCGACTTTAAGGATAGGGAAAGTTCCTAGAGCCTGTTTGGGAAAGTACTACAAGGCAAGAGTTACTGGTCTTCCTTGCGATTCAACAAGGAGAAAAAGGATGCTCGAACTGTCAAGAGGTAGTGAGGCAACTGCCTCTAAAGCAGTGTTTCCCAACATTTGGGTTTTGGGTTTCAATTCTCAGAAGCCTAAGCCAATTCCCAAAAACACTGATCAGCCAATGTAGTGACTTAGGCTTCTGGGAACTGAAGTCCCGCTATGGGGCCTGGGCCTCATATTATGAACCACTGCTCTAAGGAATGCATATATAGTTCTACATTAACAAAAGAGTTAGTTTTTAGCAAAACATAAGTATTGTATTACTTTTTCCTAATGCAGCAGACAGGGTTGACTGGCTCCACCAGTGCTGGACCATTCACAGCCACCTTTCAAAAGTGTTTCAATTAATGATATTAAATCTAGCCCCTAAAAATGAACCCTTTCTCATTCCAGAACAGGTCTCAGATCTGGCAAGATCTATACAGCTCAAATTTTAAATCTAACTCAATTCTATATCGTTCCCAAAGATCAGGGGCTAAGAGAGATGGTTGCTGCTCTACTTCAAAACTGAAAATTATTCATTGAATTTTGAGGAATGGTCTTCCTCAGGACAGTCACCTAGCACCATTATATTTAACAGTTACACAACAGGGTTACACTCCTCCTCTCTTACACAACAGAGTTACATTCCCCCTCAGGAGTTTATCTTGCAGTGTGACCAATGTAGTTTTGGTACCATATTGTGGCCTAAATTCCAATTGAAATAGGTTCAGACTATCAGTTTCTTCCAAGAATGCCTGTTACTGGTCAGCTACCACCTTCTCAATTAACTCATCCAAAAATTGAATATTTGTGAGAGGTGTAACGAATTTATGCATTCATTTAAATAGAAACAAGCTAAATGAGTTGATTTTGCCAAAGAAAATTAAATACTTAAAATTAGACTTCCTCTCTCCTCTGGGAACTTAATCTAACAAAATATTTGATGCATCTTCAGTAATCGGAGGAATTACAATTCATGTCAGCAATTCAGTAGGAATGCTAAACTCATTCAACTACATTAAACAGTAGCCCATTATTTTTATTTCTTTAAAATAATGACGAATGTCACCAATTATGTGTAGGGATGTTTGCAAAAGTCTATTAATTAAATTCAGCGTTGTTATTTTTCTTCACTGCAGCTTTCTGCAGTCGAAATGTCAGGCAACCTCTCAAAGTTTGAACATTTATGAACTTCAGAAGGTCAGTTTATCCACCCTCACTTGCTTGACCTTAAAATCTATGAAGTGTACAAACGGCTACGTTTCCACCCATCTTATTTTGATCTGTTTTCCTCTGCCATCAGCAAACTGAACATTCAGCAGTTTCTCTGAAGAAATAAAGATGTCCTTTCCTGGAAGCCAGGCTACTACCATGAGTGTTTAGGTTTCTGCTTGTTCATTTCTATTATATCATGCCGCAATCATGGGTTAAAGTTCAAAATTCACTTTATAAGGGTCTGCCTAGAGGGGGGGAATGCGTAGTGGAAATCTGCATTGTTTGTCAATTTTTAAATTAATAAATCTTTGAGGTGTATGTGTCACAACAAATACATTAATTAAATCAAACCAATGACCAGAACCTGAAACAGGTAGAATGAGAACATGAACATGTGCACCTGAGATTTTCATTTCTGCCCATTCATTCTGCTGATGACTTTTGCGATGGGACTTGCCTCTCACCAAAGGAGAGCAGAATTAATTTTGGGGACTTCACCTAGAAGACATATTTTTCTTCTCTTCTTTGCTTCCTCTTTTACCACATCGGGTGTTGAGGGAGATGCAAGGTTCTTGTTCTGACACTTCTATCAGCCTCCACCAGTGTTATTTGGTGTTCTTGTAATGTTTCTTGCATGCTAACTCTCCACCTTCCCCTGGGTCTGCCTTGTGGTCTTTGTCCTTCTCTTCTTTCCACACAAGCCTTGTATGGTATAGAATTCCAAGACATTCTCTCCAAATGGGCAAACCACTTTATTTGTTGTCTCTGTATGTAATTTAAGATTGGTTCCATTCCAGTTCTTTCCCTTATACTTTCATTCCTTATTTTATCCCTTCTAGTCGCTCCAGCAGCATTCCTCAGTCATCTCATTTCCATGGTTACCAACTTTTGTTTATGTTTTGTTGTAAGTGTCCATGTTTGGCACTGGTAACATGTGGGTAGGAATGAATTTGCTTTGTATGAGATGGGACAGGACATATTATCTACCCCAAATGCACTGGGCATTATAGTGTTCTTGCACCTTGTAGGGCAGTGGTGATGAACATTGGTACTCCAGCTGTTTTGGGACTTCAAGTACCAAAAGCTGAAGTCAGTACACCTGCTGATCAGGACTTCTGGAAATTGAAGTCCAAGAACAGCTGGAGTGCCAACGTTCATCACCACTGCCCTACAAGGTGCAAGAACACTATATTGCCCAGTGCATTTGGGGTAGATAATATGTCCTGACTCATCTCATACAAAGCATATTCATTCCCACCCATATGTTACCAGTGCCAAAGATGGACACTTACAACACTTGCCACTGTGGTTGTAGGGGATGAAATACTGGCTGCCAGTAGCAGAGGCTGCAGAAATGAGTTGCATTATGATGGTGCAGAAATAAATTGTTGTTGTTTCTTAAAGTGTTTTTAGAACTGCTTTTAAATATTGGCTTTAATATTAAATAACAAATAATTGCATTCTGCCAAGTCAATTCTGACTTATGGCAATCCATTCCAGGTTTTCTAGGTAGAGAATACACAGATGTGGTTTACCATGTTGCCTTACCGGAAATCCTGCTACAGTAATGGAGTAGATAATACAGCCAGTGACTCAACGCCGAGTGTTGAGCGGTGGTGAATAACCTGACTCCTTAAAGGGGCCAATGGCTATGGTTGGATGAGCCCCTTTAAGTGGGGTGATGGTCCCCTCAGTGGAGGAAATGCCACTGGAAACCATCATATTGGGCCCAACGGCAAAATGAGTGGAGGAGAAGCCACTTCACTATTCTGATTCCCAACAGTCTTTGAGGCGGAAGAGGCCATTTCAGATGGCTGTGAAGGCGCACCTTGTTAATATCCTCAAGGCTGTGGCAGTCCATTGCAGACCCAGTGTTAAATCCTGCATGTCTCATTTCATACATCCCGCAGGAGATGGCTCCATGATCACAGAGTGTGTGGGTTACTTCATGGCAAGCTGTGACCCACCTTAAGCAAATTTGTGCTAATGGAATTTTTCCTCTTTGTCGTTCTTCTGTGAAAACGATTTGGGGAGGGGGGGAAAGTATACTCAGATACAAGTAGCAATTGATGACGTTTTACAATATCCTTCTTCTGGGGGCACCCTGGGACTATGCAGCCCACCCAAGGCTACGCAGGCTGGCTCTTCTCCCCAGAGACTTCATGTGGAAATCAAATTCACAGCTTCTGGCTTGACGGCCAGATAACTATACCACTCATCTATCCAGGTCTGTTCCAGGATCTGAGGCAGTTCCAGTTTTAATGTTATATCAGTTTAATTATTTTTAATCCTGTACTAATTTATAAGATTATTTTAGCTTTAAATACTGTTTGTTTTAATGTTGTAGCTACCTTGGGTTCTCTTGAGGACAAAAGAGTGGCCTTGGGAATAACTAATCATCATCCCTAAAATATGCATGGAGAGAACCTGATGGGACTTTGTTAAAAGAGCCATCTAACTGGACATGCCAAGGAATAAAGCAGAAGGATGCTTGGAGGACACAGGGTGGACTGGCATATCCAAAAAAGAGCCCTCTGCAAATGAGAGAAAACACAGATTAAAAGACAGCTCCACCTCTAAGAGATGTTACACAAATAGAAAATAAGAAAGAAATTACCTCTTGTAAAGGTAAAGGTCAACCTTGCTTGAAAGCCAGTTGTATCCAACTCTAGGGTTCAATGCTCATCTCTGTTTTATAGCTGAAGAACCAGCACTGTCTGCATTTGCAGATGTTTCCATGGGCATGTGGCAGGCATAACTAGACACCGAATTGCACAGAATGCTGTTTACTTTCCCATCAAAGTAGTCACTATTTATCCACTTGCAATTTCTTGCTTTCAAACTACTAGTTTGGCAGAAGCTGGGACAGAGACAGGAGCCCATTCCATCATGCAGTACTCGGGCTTTGAACTGCTGACCTTCCGCCTCCCAGTCAGTGCCTTAACCACTTGAGCCACTGCAGTCTCATGACTCTTGAAACATTACTAAATAGGAGAAAAAGAAAACATTGTAACTCAAGTTCCTAAAAGGGCCATAACCAGGATGCTAGATGTGGGTGGGCAAATTTTTTCAGGGTGGGCAACAAAGCCTATATTCAATGCATTCCTATGGGAAAATATGCTTTGCCAGGGTGGGCAAAATGCTAGCTCAGGTTGCGCCAAGCTCACCCTGGGCCCCCCCTGGCTACAGCCCTGGTTCCTAACTTAGTAAAAGCCTATAAGTAGGACTTCACAGCAGCTGAAATTCTTTTTCTCAGTGTAGTAAGTCACACTAGAGTAGGCCCACTCTATCACTGAAGATTTGGTGAATCAACTTCTTCATAAATTCAATTAATTCAGTGGGTCTACTCTAGTATTTACTGAGGGCTTGACATATGGCTGCTGGTGCAGGCTAAATAGATTCACTAGGAGGTCCCATATGACATTTGGTACAAACCTCATGTGCAAAAGGCCTGCAGACATCAAGCAACTCTCTTTAGCCTGCAGCAGTGTGTTGTCAATTTGGTGATGATGTGAAGCAGCTTAAGCAGAAAGCCACTTCAGGGTATTGGCAAATTAACCATATTATTGGCTCTGTGGAGTGGCTGAGGAAGTGATTTTTCTAAAAGTGTGTATTAAGACAGCGATTATTCACTGCATTGTTTTAAAGGCCTAAAAGACTAATGGAAAGCAAATGTGTATTAGGGTAGCAGCACAGTCTGCTATCAGCTTACCTGTTGTCAAAAATACACATTTGCTTTCCTAATACACCTCCATTTTTCATTAGTTGCTTACATCTTTAAAGTGATGCAGCAAATATTCCCTGCCTTAATGTACACTTCTTTTTCTTTTTATTTATTTTAAAAAACCATTTCTTCATCCCCTTCACAGAGCTGAGGATGTGATTAATTTGCCAATATAGTGAAGCCGTTCTCTTTTCCAGCTGTTTCACCATACAGTGGAACCTTGCTTAACAAATTTAATGTGTTCTCCAGGACATTTTGTACTACGAAAAATTTGTAAAGCAAATTTCCCATAGGAATGCATTGAATGCAGTTTCCCATAGGAATGCATTGAAAAGTAAAATTTGTTAACCAAAACATGGTTTCCCATAGGGATGCATTGAAAACCAATTAATCTATTCCAGAGAAAAAAAATGTTAACCGAGCCACTATTTTCTATGGATTTCCTTTTGTTATATGATTTTTGTGTTAAACGAGCCGTTTGTTAAGCAAGATTCCACTGTATTGACAAATTAGAAGAAGTCTCTCTTTTGGTCTATATCCAGCAAACACATGAACTGGAAACAGACCAAACTGCAGTGATTCTACCTACACCAAAAAGTAGAAGCCCCTGAGGGGCTGGAAAGTTGTGGGTATGAATGCTCTGGGGAAGGTTTGGTCTGCTCCAGTGATTAATAGGAGTGAACCAACCTCTCCCTGCTGTGGTGGAGAGACTGATCACATCCTTACTATGTTAAAACTAGCCTACCACCCTGCTGTGCATTCTTCTCCTCATTAATAATAAATATTAAATGGTACAAAACAATATGCAAAAAAATTGTTCTTTAGGAGAATACATAAAAACAGGGAGCAAGAATTCTTAGAATCTACCTGAACAAAGAATAAAGTTTTGAAATGGTAGCCATGTTAGTCTGTGCAAGCATATCAGAGAGCAAACAACACTCACACTCTCTCACACACACACACACTCTCTCACTCTCTCTCTCTCTGTCTCACAGACAAACCTTGTGGCACCTTAAAGACTAACTGCTATATTTTAATGTTAGCTTTCATGAATCAAGTCCACTTCATAATACAGTTTATTTCTATGTGGACTGCTGCTCTATATTCACAGCAGTATATGGTTTCTGTAGCAGGCTTACAGATCGAATTTTAATATTAAGCTTCAAATTTTCCTGCTATGTCTGAGGACCAGAAGTTAATAAACTTTTGTATAATCAACCAAGATTCAGAAAAACAGATCTCGAGTATTGAGCCAAAAAGAATCTTAAGTGGCCTAGATAGATTAGACAGGGGAAGTAAATAAAATATTTTAGTGCTAATTAAACCTTGTAGGTCAGGCTTGTGTTTCATCCAGCCCTGCATTACACATGATGTACTGTGCATATAAGTTAAATAAGCAGGGAGACAAAATACAGCATTGCTGTTCTCCTTTTCATATTCTAAACCAACCAGTTGCTCCATATCTGGTCCTAACTGTTGCTTCTTGACCTGCATACAGGTTTCTCAGAAGACAGGTGAGGTGGTCTGGTACTCCCATCTCTTTAAGGATTTGCCATGGTTTGTTGTGATCCACACAATCAAAGGCTTTGGTGTAATCAGTGAAACAGAAGTAGACATTTTTCTGGTACTCCCTACTGTCTGATAAGTAGGAAGACAGAATCTAACAAACAGTCACCAGGAGTGGAATTTGAAACCTGTAGTCCTGACTGGTGTTTGCAGCCTGCTCTATGGAATTCACTTTTAAAAACAGACCTGGTATGGGCCATCATTTTTGGAACTTTCATTATCTACATGCTTTGGTGCGCCCCTTCCTGAAGAAAATATACCTTGACCCAGCTGTCCTTAACAACTACAGGCCAGTTTCCAACCTTCCCTTTCTGGGTAAGGTATTGAAGAAGGCGGTGGCGCGCCAGCTGCAGAGTGTCCTGGAGGAAGTGGATTATCTAGACCCCTTTCAATCAGGATTCAGGCCAGGGTATGGTGCAGAGACAGCATTGGTCGCACTGATGGATGATCTCTGGCGGGAGCGCGACGGGGGTTATCCATCCATCCCTGCTCTTCTTGACCTTTCAGTGGCTTTCAATACCGTCGACCACGGTATCCTTCTGGAATGGCTCAAAGGACTGGGGTTCCAGGGCACTGTGTTGTCCTGGTTTTCCTCTTTTCTGGAGGGCCGTACCCAGTCGGTGTGGTTGGAGAGTGAGAGGTCCAGCCCTAGGCTTCTCAAGTATGGGGTGCCTCAGGGTTCGGTGCTCTCTCCTCTCCTATTTAACATCTACATGAAGCCACTGGGTGAGATCATTCGTTCCCACGGGGTGCAGTACCATCAGTACGCGGATGACACTCATTTGTACATCTCGGCCTGTGGGGACCCCAGTGATGCTGTTGAAATCCTATCCAGATGCCTGGAGGCCGTTGGGGTCTGGATGGGAGCCAATGGACTTCAGCTGAATCCCAACAAGACAGAGTGGCTATGGATAAGGGGCCCCATGTTATCCAGGGAGCTACCATCTTTGGTACTGGATGGGGCTGTTTTGTCCCAGACAGACCCGGTGTACAACCTGGGGGTCCTTCTGGACTCGCGGCTGCTGCTAGAAGAACAGGTAGCGGCTGTGGCCAGGAGGGCTTCTGCCCAACTTCGGGTGATTCGCCAGTTGCGTACGCTCCTGGACCAAGACTCCTTGCTTATGGTCACTCATGCTCTGGTCACTTCCCGACTATATTACTGTAATGCGCTCTACATGGGGCTGCCCTTGACGACCATTCGGAGGCTGCAGTTGGTCCAGAATGCGGCGGCCCAGGTGGTGATGGGGTGCGGACGATATGCCCATGCCTCACTGCTACTTCGGGAGCTGCACTGGTTACCAGTTTGTCTCCGGGTGCAATTCAAGGTGCTGGTTTTGACCTTTAAAGCCCTATATGGCAGTGGGCCAGGATACCTTAGAGACCGCATCATCTCAAGAGTGTCTGCCCATCCAACCAGAGTGGACCGGAGGGGCTCTCTAATAGTGCCATCAACTAGGGGTGCACATCTATCCAGGACCCGAAGGAGGGCCTTCTCCGTGTCTGCACCAACCCTATGGAACCTCCTGCCAACAGATCTAAGACTTCAAAGAGAATTGCTGCCCTTCAGGAAAGGATTGAAGACCTGGCTGGCAGGGCAGGTGTGGGACCCTAATGGGAACACAGTCCCTGCCTCCTGGCTTATGTAAACAATTAAGAACTCTCTCTTCTTTTTTATAGTGGGTGGGATGGGTGGGTGGGATATGGGTCTTTTAAAGTGGGTGGGATATGGGTCTTTTAAAGTATTTTTATGTGTTTTTAGAACTTGTTGTAATGCCGCCCTGAGTCAGGTTCTACCTGAGTGGGCGGCATATATAAACATGAGTATTAAATTAAATTAAATTAATATTAATGCACAACCTGATGAATACTACTTCAGGCAAAAAGCTAGGCTTTTTTGTGGCCTAACAAAGGCACAACAAGTCCTCACTTTTCTACTGTTTAAAGACCACATGGCTTTTCTTATTACTTTACTGAATTATTCTCTTGAAGCAAAGATTATTTTATAAGCCTACTGCTATTCATGGCAGTGGTTTTTGAGCAGAATTCTGTTTGCTTGTCTCTAAATCCAACATTCTGTTCTCATTTTTCTTACTGCTTTTAGACTGTCCCCAGAATACCTGATTGGTACATCTGAAACAGGTTACTGGAATGAACATCTGTTGGAAATCTGACCTACAAGGTTTAATTAGTTAATGGAAACTGGGATTTTTAATTGCCTAATCAAAAGTTGAATCTATCTCTTTTTTCTCTGCCATGAATCTCAGAACACTTCATCTTTTCAAATACTCCATATATTTCTATGTGACTTGATAAATTTAATAAACATTGCATTATTTTATGCTTTTATAGACCTTTTTTATGTGATGATTTATGGGGCACACTTTAAACTTGCATTGCTGGCTTATTTATTTGGATACTTTGAGGTTCTGATTTCATCCTTCTCTCTTTGTTGTAGAGGAATGAGCAAACAAACCAACAGCATGATACGAGAGCTTAGACCTTGCATCAACAAAAGATTGTCCTTCTACAGTAAGATGTGTTTGTTTGCTAGGCTTGGTGCAAATTCTGAACTGAAACAACGTGAAATCTAAGTACTGTACATCCATAACTTAAATTACACTAACAGAAAGAGAACTACTTCACCAATAGTGAAAAGCACTAAAATCTTTATTTACTTCCCCTGTCTAATCTATCTAGGCTACTTGAGATTATTTTTGGCTCAATACTTGAGATCTGTTTTTCTGCTGGGAGAAACATTAACCTGAGATGCACAGATGACACTACTCTAATGGCAGAAAGTGAAAAATATCTAAAGAGCCTCTTGATGAGGGTGAAAGAGGAGAGAGCAAAAACTGACTTGAAACTCAATATATATTTTAAAAAACCAAGATCACGGAATCCGGTCCTATTACTCCCTGGCAAATCCAAGGGGAAGAAATCAAAGTAGTGGCA
This sequence comes from Bradypodion ventrale, assembly GCA_035047345.1. Classification (NCBI taxonomy): domain Eukaryota; kingdom Metazoa; phylum Chordata; class Lepidosauria; order Squamata; family Chamaeleonidae; genus Bradypodion; species Bradypodion ventrale. The sequence continues at coordinate 161,651,525 of JAWDJE010000005.1, read as the reverse complement.
GACTTTATCTTCTTGGGATCTAATATTACTGAAGATGGTGACTGCAACCATGAAATAAAGAGAGGCTTACTATTTGGAAAGGAAGCTATGGCAAAGCTAGGTAGCATAATAAAAAGTAAAGACATCACTCTGACAACAAAAGTCGGCATCATTAAACCAATGATTTCCCCAGTAGTAATGTATGACTGTGAGAGCTGGACCATAAGAAAGGCTGAGCACAGAAGAATAGATGCATTTGAACTGTGGTGTTGGGGAAGACTTTGAGAGTCCCTTGGACTGCAAGATCAAATCAGTCCATCCTGAAGGAAATCAACCCTGACTGCTTCTTAGAGGGATAAATACTGGAGCTGAAGCTCAAGTATTTTGGCCACCAAATGAGAAGATAAGGCTCACTGGAGAAGTTTGTAATAATTTATTTGTGTGTGTACTCGATGTAGGGTTATATGGTGTTTGAGTTGATGTGCATGTCAATCATGAAATCAATACATTGGACTACACTGGCTTCTCAATTGTTGCCTTCAAATCAAGATAGCAACTATGTTTGGTGTGCAGAATTTCAGTATGTTGTACCGAAGTCATCACTCCTGGTTTAAAATATGATTTTTGAATTTTTAAAAATATCCTAAGTGCTATTGGACTATAATGGTGAAATAGTAAATGAACAGGAATACATCTGCATGCCATACTAAGCACTGAAGTGTTATAGTGCTATAACTTAACAAAAAAGTCTGTTTTATGGGGGAAACCCAAAAGACACAATATATACCAACACAATGTTCACACCTTAAATCTAAGAAGAATATAGCAATTTGGCAATTTATGCAAAATAAATTACCCCCAATAAGTGATTTAGAATAACTTGTATTTCAGGAAGATAACAAATGCTACCGCTGTGTATTGTGTATTCTTAGACCTTTGGATTATTTTCAATCCTGGCAAAACTGTCACAAATGTGGGACTTTTTAACTGATGCAGACATGCCCTGTAGTAAGATTCTAGAAGACTCAGTACAGCTCCCCCCCCCAAGTGTTATTTTTCCCTCTCAGTCACTTTGCTAAATCAATAAATAAGAACTATACTGAATCTGTGGGTATATTTCATCTATCTATTTAAATAGCAAGCTGAAGAACTTCTTAAACAGACACCAGAGTCACAGGTGCTGGTTGCCATATTCATTCCCTCCCTGCGGAGAGTGTTGGCTTGATTTAGCATAGACACTGCTGAGCCAGCTGGCCACAGAGGAGCACCAGTTGCCCTGGCAGACAGATGAATGAATGTTGTTGTGTATAGGTCACTCTCTCCGAAACAGAGTGAGTGGGAGGAGAAGAGCGATTCAGCAATTTGACAGCAAGCCATATCATCATTCCATCTGTTCGTTGCACTTGCTTTAAGTAATATCGGTACAATAGCAGAGGATTTATAGAAAGCAGAGTCTTCATAGAAGAATCACTAAGGAATGAAGGGCACACATTTCTTTCTCTAGGATTACTTACTTGAATTCCTCCCCAGAATAGTCCAATATGACATACAATTAATTTCTACTCACTTTGCTCAAGTCTTTTCATTAAATGGATGCTCAATCAGAAATAAAGGTTTTGATCTATTAGCCAAACAGTCAAATAGTTGCACTGCTGGGTGTGGAGTAACCGGGGATTCATTCCTCTTATCTCTGTTTTGGCTGGAGAAAAATGCACTGAATTCATTGAATTAATTCCTCATTGCCAATGATTGAATGAATTAAAGTTTGTTCTTGTGTTACCACTGGGCATGTTGGCTGGATAATCAGAGCTGTAGCTATTCTCCCCACCCCACCCCCCAAGTTCTAGTCTGGACTTGGCTTCCAAGCCACATTGGTTAGCTGACAGCATGTCTACTATCAGCCTCAGCTGGTTCATCATCTACTGCCTTTCCTAGAGAATACACATATTTTAATGTCCAGTTGCTTCAAAGCGAGATTACAGCAATGCTCCCTGCATGATGCTAGCTTTAAAGCCGGCTCAGAGATTTCAGTTAGTTCAATATGTGTCACCCAGATCATTATATGTGAATAAAGGATTCAATAATATTGCCATGGAATTGATTGCTTATTATTCTCCAGATTCAACTTAAAATAGTAGTTTCACCCTTTAAAGACTTCAGCAATTTAAAGCCCCTGATGCCTCTGAGATTATCTACTACTATATGTGTTGACTTCTTCAACTTCGTCCTTTTATTGTACTTGTTATTTCTTTTGATGCAGCCCATTATACCATTGGCAAACACTGTTACTATTAATTATTATTTTGTTGTTTGACTTACATCCACTGCATCCCAGGAGTTCAGAACAGCTGACAATACAAGTAGTTTTTTCCTAAACTTTAATAGTCATATGTCCCTCGGAACCTCATAGTCTTTCAGGCAATCAAGAGGGCTGAGAAATATGAGGTCAGATGAAATGTAAATGATGTGTTAGACATAAAACACATATATATATATATGTTTATATATATAAAAACATTCATAATACATCATAAGAATAAATCTAATAAGCCATCAAAGGACCATGGTTTTTGCAGGCAGCCATTTTCTAAATGCTACTTTCAGTTTCTCTAAGGGGTGCCAGAGGATGAGGTGGCTAGATGGCATTGTCGATGAAATGGGTGCAGATCTAAGTGGGCTGAGGAGGATGGTGGAAGACAGAGGATGGTGGAGGACAGATGGCTCTTCAATCTCAGGATCTGGGATGATCCCCCCCAGCAACATCAATCACTGGTGGTAATAACTGGGGGAAATGCTGCAGAGTTAGATACGTTTAGTGTCTTGCACGGAAGACAAAGAAGGAGTCGCAGTGAGGACTAACACAGGTTTATTGGTTGATGATCAGGATGAACATGTGGTAATGGCGGAGGTACATCTCATTATATACAGTAGCACAATACATTTGAATCTTGCTGCACGGTAGCTCATTGGCTGCTACCGGCGTGACCTCGCCCAGGTCACGCCTCTCTTCTGTAGTTCTTCTTCTGTAGTTCTTGATCATGCGGGGAAGTTCCCGCGGCTGTTCGTGATTTGGGGAATGTGAACCATGTGAGACTGAACGCTCGCAGCTGCCCTCTATGGGCGGCTTGCTCGCGTTCCTTAACAGCTGAGATACATTGTGATTGTGGACTGGTTACATTCATATATTTAAAGTAACATTGTACATGCATACATAACAATACGATAGGTAACAAGTGGAATTCATTCCCAGGTCATATGTGAGTTAATACAAAAATTATAAGGAGACAAGTGGACTCTGCAGTATAGGTGCTTTCTATCAGGAACTAGCAAAGAGCAAATGCCAGATAAAGCAGATGAAAAGTCAGTGTGCCATGGAATTCAACAGGGCTGATCCAGCCTTTCTCCTGCAATCCCCAGCTCCATTTCTCTGCCCAATTGGCTTTGCCCCAGCTCTCTTTTCTTTTATTATTCCTCAATACAATGCCCCATACAACAAATCAGAAGTATCTATCTGATTTTCTTGACATTAGATTAAGTTTTTTTATACGATCCCATCCTGGAGACCCGAGAATAGTCTGGAACCCTGGGCCATTCATCCCATTTCCTAGCTGCTACATTCACACTGGAATTCATGCTATCTCTGTTTATGTATTTCTAAACTTTGAAGGTGTTGCCATGCTTTCTATTCAGTACACAAATGGTACAGAAAAGATCCAAGCAACTAAATGGAGGGATTTTCTCTAATACAGTACATAAAAATGGCAGGTGAAAAGAATCAGGCTTTTGCTGAAATCGTCTAATTGCATTCCTCAACCACTTTACCTTTTTTAAGTATTCTGCCACTTCACTGACCTTTGCAAAACAATAGGTAGTTGCTGCATACCAAAACCAAAAGTGAATGTTACAAACAACAAGACCCACATCATAGTTACGCCTGTCTGGACGTCAGAGAGCAAATCTCCGGGCGAGCCGTTCAGAAGGAAGGAAGGAAAAAGCAGCTTGATTGTTATGTATGAGCTGCCTTTAAAACCACCCACCTCCACCCTTTCCCAGATGATGGCAGGGCTCGCAGGCTAGCCTTACGTAACATCAGCACACCAAAACGTAAATGGGATTGGGCTAGGGAGAGAAAAGCAATGGTTCCATAGAGCAAGGCAGAGAGATACCATTTTGACTCAGGCACAAGCTCTGGCGACAGCAACCCAAGGCCTGGGGCAGATCTCTAGGAAGGCTGGTTGAGCCCTAGCCATACCTGTCAACCCGTGGCTCTGGAAAAATGGGACCTTCGCAGATCGCTTGTGCGCAGGTCGCTTTCCACGCATGCGTGGAAGTGCTATGCCACTTGCGCAGCCCCTACGCAAGCGGCGTAGCGCTTCTGCACATGTGTGGAAGGGTTTTATCCCTTCCACGCATGTGCGGAAGCGCTACGCCGCTTGCGTAGGGGCTGCGCAAGCATTGTAGCGCTTCCACGCATGCGTGGAAAGTGTTTTCCCCGCTGCCAAATTATAGGGTTTTGGCAGCGCGGGGCGGGTTATGACATCAATCGACGTCAAATTACGGGGTAATCCCGGCCAAATCGGGATGGTTGACAGGTATGGCCCTAGCTGCAGCACACAACCTGGGGAACTCCCCCCCCCCTTTATCCAGTTTGCTATGGGCTGAGGCTGTACAGGATACAAGTCCTAGCAGGAATGACAATTAGTGCTGTGGCTGTTTGGAGCATTTTGCTACCTGCACAGCCCTCTCGCAGCTCTTTCTTATGGTATTACCTGGTAACCAGAATTTTACTGGCATTCTAGGCCCATTTGCTCAGATTCTGCCTATGTCTTTTACCACAATCAGCTGGCCCTGAAGCAGTTCGGGGGGGGGGGGGGGCAAATTTTGTCCACTCCACCATAGCTGGAAAAAAAACATTTTGAACTTTACGTGAACTTAGAGTAAGAAGAGTTATGCCTGGCCATATGCTGCTATGGAAATAAAGTAGGCCATACTGCCAGCAACTCAATGCTGGTCATCAAGTGGCAGTTAACTAACCTGACAACCCTGAGGACTAATGGTCTTGGGCATACCTGTCAGGTATCCCATATTAGCTGGGATTTCCTGTAATTCAGTGCTGCTTTTTCTACTTTCCCGCCCGGAGCCACTGCCATCCCGTAATTTGACGGTGGGGGAAAGTAGTTACTGTGCATCCCCTTCTGAGCAGAACCCTTCTACGCATGTGCAGAACCCTTCTATGTATGCGCAGAAGGGTTCTGCGCAGAAGCCTTCTGTGCATGCATAGAAGCCTTCTGCGCATGCATAGAAGGGTTCTGCGCAGAAGCCTTCTGTGCAGGTCCTGTATTGTCCGGAGCCACGCTTGACAGGTATGGTCTTGGGTGGCAAAGTCCACAGGGAATGGTGATGGTCCTCAAGTAGATTAAATCTCACTTGAATCCATCTTGATGGAGGGAAGCAGCTTCATCCATACTGGCCTCGGTCCAATGAGGACTTTGTATGCCGAAAGGGCTCAGAACCAGAAAGTGACTTGTGGAACTAGATCAATGGTATGCGGGATCATGCTGGGATGCAGAAGGCAAATGGAAAACTACTGCAATATATTGTTCCCAGGACAATCTTCATGGCTGATCGCCATGATGATAGCTAATATTTGGAATTGGTTACAGCACTTAAAGAAAAAGAGTAAGATGTCCCCCCCTCCCCATGCCTCTGTGTATGTGCCAGGAAGCAGCAAATAAAACAAGTTGTTATGCAAAAGAATATAGTACAAGATAAGTGAGTCAGGTCAGACTAGGTAAAGGTCTTCCTTGCTTGAAAGCCAGTCATATCCAACTAGAGTGCAGTGTTCATCTCTGTTTACAGCCAAAGAGTCTCTGTCTGCAGACATTTATGTGGTCATGTGGCAGGCATGGCTAGACACTGGAGTGCATGGAATGCTATTACCTTTCCCATTGAAGAGATACCTATTTTTCTACTTGCAATATCTTGCTTTTTGAACTACTAGGTTGGCAGTTGCAGGGACAGATGATGGGAGCTCATTCCACCTTTGCAGCACTTGGGCCTTGAACTGCTGACCTGCTGACCTTCCAGTTATCAAGCTAACCATTAAGCCACCACGGCCCCGTGTCAGACTAGTCCTGGCCTGTTGTGAATTCTGTGTATTGGGGTGTCTGATGTCTGTCTCAACCTTCTTTATAAAAAGTCCTTTGTCTCTTTAGCTCTTTGCTGTAAGGTGGAGAGCCCAAATGCATATCTAGAATAAAGCCTTTCTCTCTCTTTTACTTTTGGTGCATGTATTCCTTTTGGTACCCACAGCCACACAAGCAATACCACCAATGGAAAGATGCCTGCCCTTGTGCCCTCATGATGGTACATGCTTAGTCTCCTGTTTCAACTGTTGATGTCTCAAGGGATTGGAGTCCATTGACCAACCAACCCTAAAACGTATTACTGTGGCTTTAACAATTTATCTTGACAATAAGCATTGTTTCTCTTGAACCTCGAGATTTATTCGAAATGTCCTGGAGCCCTGCCTCGTTTCAATGAGGCTGCTTGACGATTTCTCTTCTTTTTCTTATCCCCATTCAGCTAATAAATCATATTACACTTAATTAGGTAATATTTGTAAAGGACTACTATCCCAATTTGCTTTGAAGTATAGTAGAAAACCCATACTTCTGCATTTTGTCATATACAGTCAAACCTCAAGATAAGAATGGCTCGACTTAAGAAAAACTTGAGATACATCCAGAAATCTCAGGAAAAAATCAGATTCAAGATAAGAATTTTTAATAGGATTTTTTTGAGATAAAAAAATCAATGCATTCCTATGGGAAATTGCATTCAATGCATTCCTATGGGAAATTCAAGAGAAGAATTTTTCAAGATACAACCAACCTAAAGGAATGAATTAAATTTGTATGTAGAGGTCTGACTGTATCCTAATAGTTATTATGAGTAATCACTGAGCTATTCACATTTCCTAATCCATAGGGTACTGAGTGTAGTCTAGTGGACAGAGGCCTGGGTTCAAATCCCCTCTCAGCAGTAGAAACACTTTGAGGGTGAGAAACTAGTAAAACTACTCCTTAACTATTTCACTTACTAGTTTTAAAGCCTTACCGGAGTGACGTACATTGGTTCTGACTTGACAATACATAATAGAAAATAATGCAGAGTAAACAGTGTGTGTGTGTGAGGGGGGTGGAGGAGGTAGGACTTCCAGGGCAGAGGTCACTTTTAGGTCTCTGTTTAAGACTATTGTGGAGTCTTTTGTTTAACAGTAACTAGAATAGTTTTCCCTAGAAAAACTGAGAGAGAAAGAACCATGTGTTATTGGTTGGTAGAGTGGTAGTTGGTAGAGGGAAAGTGTTGTGTCCAAATGTATATTGCTTTAAGTTGCATTCACCATTAAGTCTTTGCTGTAAATGCACACCCTTTCTGCAAAGCACCTCTTTCATATGTTATCAATGCAATCTGATTGATTTACACAGGTTTCCCAGGTTAGCAAAAGCCCAGGCAAATGTATCATTGTAACTGCTGTTCTGCCTTTATATAAGTTGCTACCTCGCCCCTGTTTTCCCCAGTCTGAACTGAGCTGTAATAAATGACTTGTTGGTTAACCCCCGATCTGCTGTTGCATTGCTAATTACTCTCGGACTCAACAGAAAGTAAATGTGATTTAAGCCAAACAAAGATCTCACAACCAAAGTGAATGACTTCCAGTGGCAACATCACCACCTTGAGTTGAGATTGGCTTTTCCAACCAATAATGGAGAGTAATTTACACCCTTAAACCTAATTTGCACACATACTTTAAACTCCATCGACATGTACTACCTTTCTCCAGTGACTAAAGGATTAAATAGGAGAACTTGAGACATATTAATCAGAATTTCTAACAAGAGCAATCTCTTGCTGAAACATACAGAACACATGTACCCACTTTTTCCCAGAGCCATCAACCACTAAGCCCAATTGATATACCACAACACTGTGATCTCTCAAAGCCTGCTGTTCAAGTATCAAGAGAGAACACTTTGGTTTCTGAAGCTCTCAAGTGAGAATGAAATGTCTGTGTCTGAGATTTGTTCTTCCCTAGCAACAGTGAAAGCATCATAGGTAATAAAAAATGCAAGTGGTAAGAACTAGGTGAACCCATTGTAGTTATAAATGTACACAACTATTCCTTTTTGAAAGGGAAGCAGCAAGAGGCTCCTTCTCCCTTGGTACACTTGAATTGTCTAAGGGACAAGGCTTCTCAAGATGAAATGATGAACTGTAAAAATAAAATAAAAATAAAAAATCCTGCACCCTAAAGGAGCTCCTGTTATTTAGTCGAAACCCTTGCAGAAGATGAATGTGTCCTCCCATAATGACAGTCATTGACAGGCTGCTACACTAGTCATAAATATTTACTGTTTCTTTCTTTTTCTTTCATTGTTAGAAATGTAACTCAGTCATTAAAATTTCAAAAATTTCTTCTAAATCAAGTTTGTAAATCGAGAAGCTTGAACAAAGTGGGCATGCAGTGGCTTAGAGCCATCCATTACAGGTTTTTCCAAGGGAATGGATGTCTCTCAGCAAAAAGGCACTGGATTATTATCAAGAAAGTCTTCTATGAAATGAATGTGTATACATTCCCATGTCATGCTAATATCTATGTCTGTGTCTAGAGATCCACCATCTGTTATGTAGTTGGTAAGCCCTAATTGTTCATGTGTATACAGATTCTCAATGTGACTAAAATATATATATTAAAACCCCTACTTACGAAAAAAAAGTCTGTTCCGTAGGCTTTTGCTTAAATCAGTTTTTTTATGTAACTTGAAACAAACCCACAGGAATTTTCTTTACGTAACTTGAAGCAAACCCATAGGAAAAATGAAATTTTTATGTAAATCAAAGCAAACCCATATGGAAATGAATTTTTACATGTCTCGAAGCAAACCCATAGGAAAAAGAATCTTTATGTAACTCAAAGCAAACCCATAGCAAATTGTGTAAATCGGGACATGGTACAAAATCATTATGTAAGTCAAATTTTATGTAACTCGAGGCATATGTAAGATGGGGTTTTACTGTACTGTATATGAATCCATGTTCTGTCAGCATTTTCTACAACACCAGGTTGTTTTTAAATTAAACAAGGTGAAGATGAGAACCCTATAGGCCACTTTGAGGTTTTTTTTTAGAGAAGAAAGGTGAGATGAAAAGAGAGTGTTTAGAAGCAATTTGATGTATGCATATTTGGCACATCCGTTTTTGTTCTCTACAGGTTCTTAATTAGTTCTTCTTCTTATGTTTGCTGTGTAGAGGATTTAGCAGGCAAGAAAATTTGTGACACTGCACATGATCATTACTGATGTGTGCAAGGGTGGGGGTGGGGGTGGGGGAGTGTAATCCCAACAATGATGATCAGGGGACTATAAACCAACCTCTATGAGGAAAGACTGAAAAACTGGGCATGTTTTAACCTTACTTTAAATTCTACCAATTGATACTGCTTGGAACTCATTGTATCCATTCTATGCATTTTTATGTAGATACTTAATATTTCATCCATGTAAACAAACCGTTTATGCACATGTTTCCAACAATAACTTTTAAACATTTAAACTCATGAAACTCATGTCAGATTTTAGAGATGCTTGGTGTCTTAACTGTGTAAATGTGTTCAGTTCTTATTTTTTAAAACTAGATTCAAAGAAGTGCCGTTGCATCACCTGGTTCAAATGTAGTACCAGTTATCGTATCACAGATCTTAAGAACTGATTTTATTTTAACTTAACTCAAATAGATACATTTGTTTTTATTTAATAATTTTTTATTGATTTTCAAACAAAATTACAACAAATAATATAACATATATAAACATAAAAGAAAAATAGGAAATGCATTTTGCCGATACATACACAAAGTATAATTTTACCTTCTGACACCAATATCTTTTTAAGATAATACATTACCACATTAATAACATATTAACTAATCTATATAACTGGTGATTTAAGCTTTATATCTCGACTAACGTGCATAATATACCCTTTAATTCACGAATTTATTATTTATGCTAATACATTACTGTATACATATATGTGCACCAGCGCATACATGCACTTGCGCACAAATACGCACACATACAAACATACATACATGCATACCCATATAAAAATATATGGGCATGCTCACCCCGTGATATTTACAATGTCCAGAGAGATCAGTGATTCTTAATACTTTCCATCCAAAAAAAACAATTGATCAGGTACAGGTTTGCTTACTTACTTCTTCCCCTCTAAGAGAGTGATCCACAAAAGCATGCCAAATATTCCAGAATCTATTTTCTTTGATAATGCCCTTTTTCTTATTTATTTCCCAAGTTAATTTATCGTTCAATGCTAAATTCCACATCTCCTTATACCACACTTCAATCTTTATGTTTATATCGTTTTTCCAATTTCTAGCTATACATTGTCTAGCCGTTGTAAGTATTATTTCTAGCAATTCTTTTTCATCTTTGTTTAAATTAAAACCTTCTACATCTGTTAACATGGTGGAACCCGACCCCAGTTTGATTCTCTTACCCATTATATCTTTGATCTCCTTTTCCACCTTTCTCCAAAATTCTTTAACCACAGTGCAACTCCACCACATATGTTCATATGTTCCAATTTCCTTTCTACATCTCCAACACAGTTTATCTTTTTATTATCAATTTGATGCAACCTCACTGGGGTCAGGTACCACCTCCACAACATTTTAAAATTATGCTCCTTTATTCTAACTGATAATGTTCTCATTATCCTCTTTTTCCATTTATGTTTCCATATATCTTTTTCAATCTTTATATTCAATTCCTGCTCCCAATTTAACATTAAGGCCTCATGTGGATCATCCTCGATATTCAGCATTTTATACAATTTACTAACTACACCCTTAATAGATCCATCTCCTTTTCTTAATTTTGAAATCAGCACCTCAAATTCAGTCATTTCTCTATACAATTCTGGTTTACTCCAGTATTTACCATTCCATTTATTTACCATCACAATCTGAAACCAATTCAAATTCATTTCTGCAAACAAATCATTTCTTCTGTCATTGACTTTACATGTCTGTATCCAATCTTTAAGCAGGATTACTCCATTTTTTACCAATATCTCTTTCATCCTTTTATTTATTTTTACCGGAATATCTGCCATGTCTTCCAATTCTATAATTGGTGAGATATTTGGGGCCAAAACCTTCTTTACTTTTTCCAAGTGTATACCAATCCCTTCATCATAGTATTTTTAGTTATTAATTTTCCCGAACTAGCCCCTAAAAAAAGGATTTTGCCTATATGATTATAATCTTTCATTTCAATGTCTTCCCATAATGCTTTTCCCTCATCCAAAATCTTTGCCACATTCTTAATTTGAAACGCTCGATAGTAAGACAGCAAATTCGGCATCCCTAGTCCTCCTTCTTTCTGAAATAAATACCATAGGTTTTTTTGACAATCTTTGACCTCTTTCCACCATTACAAAAATCATTAAATAATTTTTGAAATTCCTTAATTTCCTTCTCTTCCATTTGAATTGCCAAAGCATCAAATAGAAAATTTAACCTAGGCAAAAGCATCATTTTGGTAATAGCAATTCTTCCAAACCATGACAATTTTAGTTTTTGAAGATTCTTAATTCTAGCTTTAATTTCTACTTTCAAATTATTGTAATTCAATCTCTTCAAATCTTCTAAATTATATGAAATATTTACCCCTAAGTATTTCAATTTATCCTTAATTTGAATATTACCCATCCCTTTCATCCTCTTCTGATCTTCCTTACTTATATTACATAACATCATTTCCGATTTATCCCAGTTTATCCTCAAGCCTGTAATGTCTTCAATTTTTTTAAATTGAATTTGAATCCAATCTAAAGCCTCTCTGGATGCTTAGCAATTATCAGAGTATCATCGGCATACAAACTTATCTTAGTTCCCATGACTCCTTCTATTCCTTTATCATCCCTAATAGCCTTAGCTAACAACTCCATGGCCAGAAAAAAAAATTGGAGATAACGGGCAACCCTGTCTCGTTCCTGCTTCTAATTTTACCTCGTCAGTAACCTCGTCATTCACTCTGACAGTAGCTGTACCTTGTTGATATAGTTGATCAATTATTCTTCTAAATTTGTCACCAAAACCATAGCTTTTAATTATTTCCTTTATTGCCAAAAACTACAAAGAATCAAATGCTTTAAATATATCCAAGGATATCAAACCTACTTTTTCCTTTGTTTGCCTCACTATATCCAATAAATCTAATGTTCTTCTTGTCAGATCTGCCATATGTCTTCCTTTCAAAAAACCAACTTGGTCTACTTCTATATAATTGCCCATAAAATTATTTAACCTATTTGCCAGTATTGCTGTAAAAATTTTGCCATCTTGGTTGATCAATGAAATAGGTCTATAAGATTCCACTTTTTCTAAATCCTTTCCAGGTTTTGGCAACAATACAATCGTGGTCCTATACCATGAAGTCGGAATTTCTCCCCCGTCAAGAATATAATTATACAATTTTACCAACTTCGGAACGACTATATCTTTAAATTCCTTATAAAAGTCAGCCGGTAACCCATCTTCCCCTGGTGCTTTACCCGTTTTCAATCCAGCTATTACCTCTTTTATCTCTTTTTCTGTAATTCGTTCTTCCATTTTTTCCTTATGTTCCTGCTTTATACTAGTATATTTTTGTTTCTCTAATTGAATTTTAAGTTTATCTATATCTATCTCTTTTTTTGCATATAAAGCTTGATAAAATTCTTTCACAATTTTACACTTATCTCTAGTTTTATTACATCTCACCCCTTGTTCATTTATCAAGACTCCAATTTCTCTCTTTTCCCTCTTTTCTTTAGCTGCTCTTGCTAATAACCTTGAATTTTTATTACTAAATTGAAAATATTCTCTTTTTAAATACACCAAATCTCTCTTCACTTTTTCTATATCCTTACTGATCAGTTCCGCCTTTAATCTTTGCAAATCCTCAAAGACCTTCCTATCCTTTGTCCTTGCGTGTTCCTGCTGCAATCTCTTTATATCCTTTTCATTTTTGTCTTGTAGAATCTTAAATTTTTTATATTTAATGCTAGCTAATCTAATACTTTCACCTCTAAAAACCGACTTCATGGTATCCCAGACCACGTTAAAGTTTACCTCATCATTGTCATTCCATTGCCAATTTTCTTCCTACCTCTCCCTAATTTGCTCTTTACATTTTTGATCCCTAAATAGTCTGTCATCATATCTCCACACCCTTCTCGTCCTCTTTTTACCGTCCATCCTAATTTCCATCACAACTTTCGAATGATCTGACTCCTTAAAAATCCCAACTTCTATTTCCTCCAGATTTCTAATCATATTCTCTGTTACAAATATATAGTCAATTCTGGAATACGAGTAATGGACCTGTGAAAAATAAGTATAGACTCTTTCTGACCCCTTAAGTTCCCTCCAAGTATCTTTCAGTCCCAAAGATATCATCCAATTATCCAGTGTTTGTCCTTTAATTCCTTTTCCACATCTTAATATATTTGTACAATCTAAATTAGATTTTATCAGATTAAAATCCCCAGCCACAATCATCCTCGTTGTTTTCTCTCTTACCAATATTTTATGATTTTTTTCTAGGAATTCAGTCTGATGATCGTTTGGGACGTATACATTCACCAATGTTATTTCCTCCTCATCTATCTTCCCTTTCACAATCAAATATCTACCCTCGGGGTCCGATATCCTATTGACTATCTCAAACCCCAGTCTAGTCGATATCAAAATTGCCACCCCTCTTGACTTTGATGTGCCGTATGACCTCTCATAATGCTGCATCCAGCCTAAAAAAAATTATTCGTGTCCTGAGATTTTTGATGAGTTTCCTGAAGAAAAACTATATCCGACCTATCCCTCTTCAACGCTGATCCAATTCTTCTCCTCTTAATCGGTGAACCTGTACCTTTCACATTCCACGTTAATATTTTAATAGACCTCATAATATCCCTCATAATAACCCACCTTCTTCTACCATCTCTGATTTCTCCCTTGGACATGGTGCCATCTAACCTACAATAACTAAAAAAGCAAAAAACACAAAAAACATTCACTAATACCCTCCCCGCTTCTTGAGCCAAAAAGAACGCCTCCGTCATCCAAAAAGGGGAGGGGGGAACATGGAAGATGATGTTACAATGAAAGCTCAAGCGCTAATATACCTCTTAAACAAAATCTGATTTAACTCGCAATCTTACTTTAACTCATCTCCCCTACCAACATCCCACCTATTTTCCCTCCTGCTGACCCTCACTTCCCCCCATTTCAGTCACCATCAACACCTGCAACTCTGGCTCTTCTGTATCCTCTCCTCCTGCTGCCCCCTCCTCCCTTGCTCCACCATAGTCCCTTTTTATCGCCCCAGATTCCAACAAAGCCTTCCTCAATGCCAACCATTCCCTTGAAGATGCCTTAACCAAATCATTCATACACATATATTCCAACGCATCCATCTCTGCATCAATCACATGCAACCTCCTTTCATGAAAGGATCTCAACTGTTGTGGATATCGCCAATTGTATTTTATCCCCCTTTCTGTCAAAAATCTTGTTACTGGCTTAATCTTATACCTCCAACCACGTTCCTTCATTGAAATATCATTGTATATTTCCACATCATTTCCATCCATTTTTAAAGCACCGGATCCAGCTTGTTTTAAAAAGGCCATCACCTTCAATTTGTCTCCCCAGTTTGCAAATTTAACCGGTAGATTCCTCTGTACCACCTTTCCCTTCCTCGGTCCCACTCTGTACACACTTGCAATATCCTCATGAACAAAAACTTTTCCCATATTCAAATTATTTAACCAATCAATTTTTCTATCTTTTAGCTTATCTGGCATTTGTTCCACCATTTTACGTATCACAATATTCTGCTTTCTCATCATCTCTTCCATAACATCAATTCTTTTTTTCCTGCACATCCACTTTCATCTTAATTTCCTTTTTCTCCTCATGTAATCCTTTAATATACCCTTGCATCAATTTCATATCATTCTGCATTAATTTTACATTAGCATCCATCCTTTGAAAATTAAGATCCACTTTTTTTGAAAAATCTGTGAACATTGTAGCCAATTTGTCTTGTTTTCCCATAATTTCAATTTTGTCTTTCACTCTTGACTCCTCCATCTTTTCAATTTTCTTGAATAACTTCCCAAATTCTACCATTATCTGTGTTTGATCAAGTGGTGGTGGTTCCGGAGATGATGTCGGAGGAGATGGGTCTTCTCATAAAAGGTTACCTTTTTTTTGGCTTCACAACTTCTTCTTCCTTGCCCTTTCCCCTTGCAACTTTATCCATTGTGATATCAAAAAGCAACTTCAACCCAGCAACTTTTCTTACACCCTCTTGTCTCTCAGCTTGGTGCTGCTGCAGAATTATAATCCAAGTATGTTAAGTCACTCAACAAACCAAGAATCAGACCATAAAAGAGTTAATATATCCACTACAGGCAAGGAAGTGTTTGTTGATATTATGTCTCCCGTATGAAGGTCAAACAGACCAAGCAAGATAACGTAACTGTAATCCAATAGCAAGGAAGGGATACTCCAACAGTCAAACTTGCAATACTGAGGCAAAATGATTCCAAGCCAATACAATCCAAATGTACAAAAGGGATCTTGCTGAAATAAGCCAAATTTGTATTCCACCTGGTAATCCAGTAGCTTGATTGAAGACTTTCTCCAAAAATTGGCAACAGTTTATTGTAATCCACCTTATAACAATGTTCCGATAAGCAAATCCCCTAGTGCTATCCAGGGACTAATATCCAAACTCTTGCAAGGAAGAAGGAAGGATACGGAGAAGGAGTGGCAAAACAGGGGCTCAGGCAGTCAAGAAAAAGGAATATTTAGATTGCATTAAAAAAAAGAGATCCAGCACATATCTATTTAGTCCTCTGGCGCAAACGCCAGCCACATCTTCTGCACCGGCTGCGGCTTCGCGGGGTGTCCCTCCTCCCCTCTTCTCCAAAGCTTCCAAAACCTCCAAAATCTCCAACCGCCCCTTTAAACTCCATCCCTTCAACCACACACACACTCCAGAATCTTCACCTTCTTGTCCCCCTTCCTTCCTTTCTCTCCCTTCCGTCCATAAGACTCCAAAAACTTCTACCATTGTTTTCCCTCTTTAAGTTTCGCTTTCTGCCACCACCACCGCCATTGTCCCTCCTTTCCCACCGTCTTACTTTCTTTCACGTCCTCGATCCTTCGATCACTTGCCTTCCTTCGTTCCGCTTTCCAGTTCACCCCTGTCCGCAATGCATCTGGCAATCTTAATTTCAGCCTTTATATTTTCAGCAAATTTACAGCTTCTTACTCCAGTCTCCTTGATCCCGTTCGCCGCGGAACCGCTGGGAAAGCCGTGGCTTTCGCCGCTTGCCCCCCCAGCCAAATCCGCTCTCAAACTTCGATCTTCAATTCAAGTTTTTACTTGCCGGATCTTTACGCTTTCCTCATGTAGAATCTTTTAAAATTATTTGTATTCAGATTTATTTTCTCATTTAATTCCTCATTGAGAAGCGCGAGCCCACGCCCCAAAATAGATACATTTGTGGTTAGTACATTTTAACTCTATCTTGTGCATTTAAATTTTTAAAAAGTCCCCTTATTTTACTATGCTGGTAGTTGGCCCTAATAAAGTGATTAACTGGGCATGTTTAGCCCTGAGAAAAGAAGGCTGAGAGGACGTATAGCAGTTACTTATAAACTGCCCCATAGCATTTGTGTACTCTCTGGGCAGTTCACAAGGTAATTTGCATTTTGCCCCCAACATTCTGGGGACATTTTACCAACCTGAGAAGGATGGAGGGCTAAATCAAGCTTGATCCCTGTCTGACTCAAACTCACATCAGTAGTTTTGGTTGCAGTACAGCAGTACAGTACTTCTGTCCCATGAGGGTATGAAAGCACTTTTCAAATATTTGAAAGGTAGTTGTAACTAGGAGGGGGAGAATCTATTCTTGATCATCCCAGAGCACAGAACACACAATAAGAGAGTCAAACTATGGGAGGCTTGATATAGGCTGAATATGAAGAAAAACATGTTAATTCCTAGAGCAATATGACAATGGAACCAATTACCTTAGGAGGTGGTGAGCAACTGCAGAATGAACTCACCAAACGGTGCCTTCATTTTGGCAGTTTCATGGCTGGTCTAGACATGGGAGGGAGAGTGCTGAAGTGATACTCTGCAAGTCTGCAAAATTGTTTACTACCCCCACCATGGGCATGGCTAATGCTGTGGGTGTGGCTAACTCTGTGGGCCATGCCCACTTGGCCTCCCTACACCATGGTCTGGGGTAGGGGGGTGGGCGTGGCTGGCCAAGTGGACATGGCCTGGGGGAATTTCCGCTACCGGTGCCCGGGCACCTGTGGGCACTGGGAGCAGCTCAACACTGGAGTGCTGTAATGCTGGAGGTATTCCGGAGAAAATTGGATAAATATCTTTCAAATCTTTGATTTGGATCCCTGCAATGAATAGTGGGTTGGACCCAATGGCCTCCTAGGCCCCTTCCAACTCACTTATTTAATGAGTCTGTGAATTCCATTAAGGCATCAACCTTGCTTTCCAATTTCTTTGTTTGTACTGCTAGAACTGAGATGTGTTAACCTTAACTCTGGTCTTAAACCAGCAGGTTTTCAATTATTTAACGAACTATGCTGTTAACTTTAGCTTTGTAGTATCAATATGTTAACATATGCAAACTATGCACATAGATGCTCAGGGCAACATGAAATAAAACTGAATAGTTGTATATTTTTGTTAAGGCAAAACGAGATGTGCTTACTTAGTTAGACCTAACCCACATGCGTAGGCCCGTAAAAGGGAGAAAAGAGAGGCTCATAGACATTGCTTCTGACTTGAACCTACAAGGGAAATTCCTTTAGGTTAATGGATATTGTGATCAGGTTTTTATAAGCAGAAGCTGCACAAAAGAATTAGGGCAGGGAAATACAAATCCACATCACCCCATTGAAAACTGTGTGTTGACAAGTTAATTCTGCTTATGTCAATCTTTTTATAAATGTTTTTAAGTTTAAGAGTACTTAGATGTGGTTTACCAATAGCTATGGAAAATATTAACTGCTCTGTGTAGAGACTGTGGTGGCTTATAGGTTAAGATGTTGAACTTGATGACTGGAATCTCAGCAGGTCAGCAGTTCGAGACCTGAGTGTTGCATGATGGAGTGAACTCCTATCTCTCTCCCAGCTCTTGTCAGCTTAGGGGTTTGAAAGCAAGACATTGCAAGTACCTGTAGATAAATTGGTACCACTTTGGTGGTAAGGTAAACAGCGTGTCATCTAGTCATGCCTGCCACATGACCAACAAAACATCTGCTGACACAGACAGTGCTGTGAGCTCCAAACCCTAGAGTTGGATATGACTGGCTTTTGAGCAAGAGAGACCTTTACCTTTTTACCTATGTGCAGAGAACAGCAAAATATCTTCAACAATCTAAAATTGTTCTTTTAAGCTCAGTAGGTTATGAGCAACTTATAATGAGCTTACTTATAATGAGTAAACTGATGGTTCTAAAAACATTTGTTCTATTATTTCACAGCACCTTTGGCAATCAAATTGCCATCTGAGGTAACCTTGACATTCCCATTCAGCTTTAAAAGTTTCCCGCAAAGAGGTAATTAGATTCCTTTGGGGATGGGAAGAAGCATAAATATGGTAGCAGAAAGGGGATACAGAGGCTTATTCACTGTGCGTAAGGCCTTGATGAAAGCAAAAATATCTGAGCTACAGTCAACCCACACATTACAACGCGTTCGGATAGCATAATCTTCGCTTAACAATGCATCATTATGCACCACGTGTTCCCCCACATAACAACATTTTAAGTGTCGTTATCCGTACAACAACGCTAAAATAACCGTCATTATCTGGACAATGATGCTAAAAACGTCGTTAAGTGGGAAACTCCATAGAAACCTGCATAACAACAAAAATCGCTTAGCAACACTACTTGGGGAACCAAGTAATGCCGTTATGCGAGGGTCTACTGTAATTTGGTTAAAAGAGCATACATATACCACACACCATAGGAAAGATGTACTGTGTTACTATACCTCCTTCCCATTAAATGCTGTGAATTGTTACAGGGATCAGTGCAGTGCAGATCACAAACAACAATAATTTGTATGTACAAAACAAAGCCAGAACAAATTCTAGGATATACTCACATATTTTACTGGCTTTGATCTTCTGAATAGGAAAATCAAGACTATACAGTGTATGCCAGTTCTTTTTAAAAAAAATAAATTTATTGAATTTTTAACAGACATACAAAAAAGAAAAACAATAACAGTACAATATAATAATAAAACAAAAACAACATCAATACAATGTTAGCTCAAGTTCATAAGAGCTAGCACATAATAGTACTTGAACTAATTATTTACCATATAACCGCCAATATTAAATACCACATTGTAAATTATTACTATAATCATAACAATAATAAAAGCTTTCAGTGCTACCACTATTTTTATTTTTTAATAATTACACATCACCCTGTGAATATGTACAATGCCCAGAGAGTTTAGTTTCTGTTTCAACTCCAAAAACCTCTTTGAGATGGTACAGGTCCAAAACTATGATTTGCCATAAGAGAATGATCCACAAACGGTTTCCAAATACTCCAAAACCTATTCTCTTTTAATTTATCTCGTTTTACTTTGATCTCCCATGTCAATTTGTCGTTCAATGCTAAACTCCACATTTCTTTATACCACTCTCCAATCTGTATATCTACATCATTTTTCCAATTTCTAGCTATGCATTGTCTACCTGTAGTTAATACAATTTCCAATAATTCTTTTTCCTCCTTATTCAAACCCAAACCTTCCACATTTGTTAAAAGGATGGTACCTGACACCAACTTAACTCTTTTGCCCATTATTTCACCAATCTCCCCTTCTATTCTTCCCCAAAAATCCCTTATTTTTTTACAACTCCACCACGTGTTCATATGTTCCATCCGTTTCTTTGCATCTCCAACATAACTTATCCCTTTTATTATCCATCTGATGAAGTCTTAGTGGTGTCAAGTACCATTGCCACAACATTTTAAAATTGTGTTCCTTAATTCTTACAGACATTGTTCTTATAATCCTCTTTTTCCATTTATTCCTCCGTTCAACCTCCCCTATTTTTATATTCAAATTTTGTTCCCACTTCCATTTCAAATCTTCCTGTGGGTCTTTACCCTTATTCAGTATAATGTAGAGTTTGCTTACCAGACCCTTAATGCTCTTTCCCCCTTTTCTGATCTTTATTACCAATTCTTCAAATTCAGTCTTTGTTCTATCTATCCCTACTTCTCTTCTATATTTTTTGTTCCAATTATCCACCTTTAATTTCTGAAACCAATCCAATTTTAACTTTTCAAATATTTTTTTTCTCTTGGTATCATCATCGCAAACTTTTAACCAGTCCTTCAGTAAAAACATCTCATTTTTATCCAATATTTCCTTTTTTTCCTTATCTAATTTTATTGGAAAACACACCATATCAGTCAATTCCAAAATTGGAGAGAGATTTGGGACCATATCTTTCTTTACTTTTTTCCACACCTCCATGAGCCCTCTCATCATAGTATTATTTGACTTTTTCGGTTTGTCCTTTATTCCCAAGAAGATCATATTGCCAATATTTCTATACTCTTTCATCTCCAATTCCTCCCAAATTGCCTTTTCTCTTGCCAAGATCTTCACAACATTCTTGATTTGAAATGCTCGATAGTATGCTAACAAATTTGGCATACCCAAACCCCCTTCTTTCTGAGATAAGTACCAGAGCTTCTTTGAAAGTCTAGATTTTTTACCTCCATTACAAAAACTATTAAACATCTTTTGAAACTCATTAATTTCCTTCTCCTTCAAATGGATCGCTAGTGCATCAAATAAAAAATTAATCTTTGGCAGCAATATCATTTTGCAAATTGCAATCCTTCCGAACCATGACAGCTTCAACTTCTGAAACTCTTGTATTTTACTCTTAAATTCAGCTTTCAAACTGTCATAGTTCAATCGTTTAAGTTCTTCCAATTTATTTGAAATAATTATCCCCAGATATTTCAACTTTTCTTTAATTTGTATATTAAGTGTCCCCACTATCCTTCCCATCTCGCCTACCCCCATGTTACACAGCATCAGTTCTGATTTATCCCAATTTATCATTAATCCGGTTATAGCTTCAAATACCTGTAGGTGATCTTTAATCCTATCCATTACCAACTCCGGATGTTTCACCATTAGCAGTGTATCATCCGCGTACATACTCACTTTATTACCCATTACCCTTCTATATTTAAACCATCCCTTATATTTTTGGCTAATATTTCCATTGCCATGATAAACAGGATAGGAGATAGTGGACATCCCTGCCTGGTACCAGCCTCAAGCTTTACCACATCAGTAACCTCTTCATTTACTCTGATCCTAGCATTCCCTTTTTGATATAATAAATCAATTACCCTTCTAAATCTGTCCCCAAACCCGTAATTTTTAACTATTTCCTTAATTGAAGACCATTGTAATGAATCAAATGCCTTAAAAATATCTAATGATACTAAGCCCACCTTTTCCTTCATTTGATTAACATTATCAATTAAATCTAATACCCTTCTAGTCAAATCCGCCATGTGCCGACCTTTTAAAAACCCAACTTGATCGACATTTATGTATTCCCCCATAAAACCGTTTAGACGATTAGCCAATATTGCTGTGAAGATTTTGGCATCCTGATTTATAAGAGAAATTGGTCTGTACGATTCCACTCTTTCCAAGTTCTTACCCGGCTTTGGCAGTAGAATGATTGTAGTGTTATACCATGAAGTCGGGATTGGTCCTCCGTCTAAAATGTAGTTATATAGCTTCACTAATTTTGGAACCACCACTTCTTTAAATTCTTTATAAAACTCTGTCGATAATCCATCATCCCCCGGAGCTTTTCCCATCTTCAACCCACTAATTACCTCCTTTACCTCTTTATCAGTGATCCTTTCCTCCATTTTCTCTCTATGTTCTTGTTTTATTCCATTCCCTAACTGTCTCTCCAGTATCTTTTTGAGCCTCTCCAAATCTACCTCCTTTTTTGCATATAGTGCTTGATAAAATTCCCTCACAATTTTACATTTATCTCTGTTCTTATTACACCTTAAACCTTGTTTATTAACCAATACCCCAATTTCTCTTTTTTTCCCTTTTGGCCTTAGCTGCTCTTGCTAATAGTTTTGAACTTCTATTACTAAATTCAAAGTATTCTCTGTTTAAATAGATCAAGTCTCGTTTAACTTTGTCAATATCTTTACCCATTAATTCTGCTTTAAGTCTTTGCAGTTTCGTGAGGATTTTTTTATCTTTATTTTTTGAGTGGTCCTCCTGTAACTGCTTTATTTCTCTTTCTTTTTCTATCTGTTCTACCTTATGTCTTTTATATTTAAAACTCGCCAACTTTATGCTTTCCCCTCTGAAAACCGACTTCATGGTATCCCATACAACATTGAAATTAACCTCGTTATTATCGTTCCACTGCCAACTTTCTTTCCACCTTTCCATAATCTGCTCTTTACATTTTTGATCTTTAAATAAATTAGGATCATACCTCCAACTTCTTCCTCTTCGGGTATCTTTTTGTAAATTCAATTCCAAAAGTACTTTAGCATGATCTGATTCCTTAATGATCCCAATTTCCATTCCTTCTATATCTTTAATCAAATTTTCCGTAAGAAAGACATAATCTATTCTTGAGTAGGTCCCATGGACATGTGAAAAAAAAGGAATATGCCCTTTCAGAGCCCTTAAACTCTCTCCAAGAATCCTTCAAACCCATCACAGCCATCCATTTATCCAAAACCTTCCCTTTCAAGCCAATTCCACTTCTTGCTATGTTCGTACAATGTAACCCCGACCTTATCAAGTTAAAATCTCCCACCACAATAGTTTTTGCAACATTCTCTAATTCCACTATTTTCCAAACTTTTTCTAGAAAGTCCGCTTGATGATCGTTTGGAGCATAAATATTTACCAACATGATTTCCTCATCCTCTATTTTTCCTCTTACAATCAAATATCTGCCCTCTTGATCAACAACACTTTTTATAATCTCAAATCCTAATTTTTTAGAAATCATGATTGCCACCCCTCTCGCTTTTGAAGTTCCAAATGCCATCTTATAATGTTGAATCCATCCCCGAAAAAGTTTATTCGTGTCTTTTGACTTCTGGTGCGTTTCCTGTAAAAACACTATATCGGGTCTATCTTTTTTCAATGCCAGTTCCAACCTCCATCTCTTAAGAACAGAACCTGTACCCTTTACATTCCATGATAATATTTTAATATTTCCCATAACCTATCTCCTTTCTAAACTCTAAACTCTCCATCGGGCGTGCCACCACCAACCCCTTACCCCATAACACAAAAAACTACCTATAACACACACTATCTCTCTCCCCACCTTCTTCAAAAAAAAAAAAGCCGCCTGTGACAACCAAAGAGGGGAGAGGGGGGACATGTAAGATGTGCCTTCCTACCAGTGCTACGCGCTACTCACCCTTCTATATCAATTAAATGCTTTAAATTTTAATAATCAGATTCTCATTGCTCCTTACTTGTCTCCTCCTCCACCATGATCAACGACAGCTCCTCCTCCTCTTCCCTTCGCTGCGGTGTTCCACCTGTTGCCCCACCGGCCTCCGGCCTCTCATACTCCCTCCCCAAGGCTCCCGATTCCATCAATTCCTTCTTAAGATTTATCCACTCTTCCGAGTCTATTTTTACTAGATCCAACAAGCTCAAATACTCCAATGGATTGGCCCCTTCATCAATTACTTGCATTCTTTTGTCATAATAAAAGCGCAGTTGCTGTGGAAATCTCCAATTATACCTTATATTTTTACTCATCAGCAATTTAGTTACAGGCCTCATCTTATATCTCCACGCTCTTTCTTTCAATGAAATATCATTATAAACTTCTACATCAGAACCATCAAATTTCAAAGCATCAGGACCAGCTCGTTTCAGAAAGGCCATTACTCTTAACTTATCGGCCCAATTTGCAAATTTTACCAAAACATTTCTTTGAACCACCCTCCCTCTTCTTGGGCCCACCCTAAATACAAAATCTTCCTGAACAAATTCTTTTCCCATATTCAAACCATTTAACCACTGAACCACTCTTTCTCTTAACTGATCCGGTATCCGTTCAACCACCTGACGAATCACAATATTCTGCTTTCTCATCATATCTTCCACAGCATCGATCCTTCTCTCTTGCTCATCCAATTTCAGCTTATTCTCCCGCACCACCTCCTGAGTCCCTTTTATTTCCTTTTTTATGGCAATTACCTCACTTTGAACCAATGTCACATTTCCCTCTATTTTTTTCAAACTTAAGTCCACCTTTTTTGAAAAATCTGCAACAGATGATACCACCTTATCTTGCTTTTTCATCATTTCATTTCTATCTTTCACCCTTGATTCCTCATTCTTCTCCAATTTCTGAAACAGTTTGCCAATTTCCACCATAATTTGAGTTTGATCATAGGGCTCTGGGGGCGGTGATGAAGACTGAGGGGCTTCTTCCATTGGTGCTTTTTCCTTCCTCTTAGACTTCACGACTGGCTCTTCCTCTTTTGCTTTCCCTCTTGTGCCTTTATCCATAGTAAGACACAATAAAAGAGTCCAATGTTGCAGAACGTTGTAGAAATTTAGTCAATCAAACAGAACCTGTAACACTGCAACCACTGGTACCACGAATCCAAGCAAGACGGACAAAACTTGTAGGGAGGAAGAAATCCAACGAAGAGTTAGATACTATAATCCACAAAAAAAAAACAGAAGGAACCGAAGTGTACTCCCAGCAAACAACAGAAAAAGAAAAAAGAAAAAAAATAATAATCCACATCAGATCCGTTTCCCCAACTGATCGTCTTCCAAACCACGAAAGTAAAGGCTCCAAGGAAACAGTCACCCAGAAGTTCTCGTTTGAGTCCAAGCCGCCAAAAAGGGAGGAAGGAATGAAAGGGAAAAAAAGCCCAAAATCCAAGCAGGAAGGGAAAAAAACGTGAGAAGCAATGTGTTCAAAAAAGAGAAATGATATTTGTAATCCACACGGTGAAGGAACAAAATGAAAACCAATTAAGCCTTCTCTTGAGGCGGACAAATCAAAGTGCCATTTTCCAGCGGTTGCATTAACTTCAGGGTAGAAACCCCCCTTCTTCCTCTGTGGAACGGCAGACTTTCCCCACACGCTTTAAACTGGAAAACACACTGCAGCCTTCCAATACTAGAGCCCAGACAAGAACTTCTTAAGCCACTTTATTATCGCCAAAGCACGCCGCGGTTCTCCTGGGGCACAAGAAAACCATAGACCAAAACACGATCACTTTCGTTTTCCAGGACCGCCGCCATTAAGAGAACAACCGCTTGGTTTCATCTACTTCCACCCACTTCCAAGTCCAGGCTCTTCTAAACAAAGTCCCCAGTTAACTTTAACTTTAACTTTAACTTTTCCGTATATCCTTTCATGCACTTACATACGATTGTTTTCTTGCCAATTCCACTGCTGCCACAAATCTCCGTCGTCTCGCTGGTCCCGTTCTCGGCTCCTCGGCAGGAAAAGCCGCGACTGCCATCGCGAGCCTCGCCCGCCCAGAAAAGCCTCCCGAACTTCGACCGTCCAACCTCAAAACTTTCCAAAATTTTCCAGAAAGGCAAGCAGGAGTCTTATCAACAGAAATTACCACTTTAAAATTTTCCCATTTTGCTCAATCACATTGATTACCACTTTAATAAGCGCGAGCGTCTGGATCAAGATGTTACTCGTCAGCCATCTTGGCCACGCCCCCTGTATGCCAGTTCTTGACACAGCTGTATGAATAAGTAGAAGGTCTCTTAGGGGTGTTATGACAGAAGAACCTGGCATACTGTGGTCCATGGGTCGCAAAGGGTCGGACTCGACTGTGTGACTGAACAACAACAACACAGTCTAAGTAATGAAAGGCTGCAGTTTTTAGAAGAACCAAACCAGCCTTGCTGAGAAGAACTTTGAAAAAGAAAACAAAAACATAGAGATCGTAATGTGTTGAGCTTTCCTGGGAGCCATTACTCACATAGATTGTTATTGAACTCATTAGTAACGACAGAAGATAAGATAAGCATTAAATATAAGGATCTGTTTGTATTGAACATTGTAGAGTTCCCTTGTAAGGTCCACTAAACTGAAATAATAGTAAGTCAATTATCCCCTGCTGCATTACACTGAACCTGCTCACATGTCTATACCTGTTAACTGAGAGTCCTAGCACTGTCATTGTGCTAGCAATTATAGCAGGGGTTCCCAACCCAAGGCCCATGGGCTGGATCTGGCCCACAGCACCATGTCATGTGGCCCTCACCCCCCATGGTTATTCAAGAAACAAAATGGCCAACCCTTTGAAGCTGTTGGTACAAAATGGCCACCCCCATTGTGCAGGTTGGGCAAAATAGCCATCTGACCATCAAAACTGACTGAGAGATCATGAACTGGTCCCCGGCTTGAAAAGGTTGGGAACCCCTGAATTACAGTGTACTGGACAGCCATTCCATCTTTCTTTCCCTTAATCCCATTCAGCTCAATAAGAAAAGAAAAGAAAAGAAAAGAAAAAGACAGTTGAAAATCAAGTTGGAGTTATAAGTGGAGAATGGGTTAAAAGTGTGAAATTACCTAGAAATGCTGGATTTAAAAGCAGGACCTGCAACAAAATATTGCATCATATGCTTCATCTAAATGGCAGTTCTCTTCTGACTTCTGGCAAGCTGTTTTTATTTCATATCCATCTCACTTTTTTTTAGTTCTCTTCTCACCCCACATATTGAACGGAGGGTGCAATCAGATGGTGAGAGGATCACATATGGTTGCACCAGAAGAAGTTGCTTTGTTGTGAGTGACGTCCCTTAAAGCAACTCACCTATATGGGGATCACTCTAACCAGCCCCCCCCCCTAAAAGGGACTAGCCCTGCCACTGGATCAGAAAGATCCAGCTTGGGTAGGATCAAGGTGAGTTTGAGTCAAGATCTCCCATATGTCATGTGATTGTCAGGAAATAGCTTGCACCAGACTGTGCTGCAAGTACTCCAGAATACAAGCTCTTTTCCCATCTGACCACAATCTGTGTCACGGTTTTGGGGAATGGGCTTTGATACTTCTGGAAGCCTCAAGACCTTGATAAGAATGGTTTTGACTTCCTCTTAGGAATATAGGTAACTGCTGTATCCTAGTCCATATGGCCCAGTATGCTTGAGACTATTTGGCAGTGGCCTCCCAGGGTCTTAAACAGGATTATTTCTTGGCTGTACTTGAAGATTCATTATATTCCTTGCTTGTTTCTCACACAACTATTAAGTGGGCCCAGACCTGACTACCTTCTGAAATCAGGCAACATCAAATACATCCATAAGGGTATGGTGGTATGTTGTGTTCTGAGTAGATTTGTTAGCAGACCCATTTGGGCTAATGGAGCTTTTGGCACACACAGGTTGTATTGGCTATTAAGAAAAACATGATAGTTAATACAAACTCTGATGGCTGTAGAATCTTTGACAGTAGTAGTCATGCTTGTCACTTCTCACGCAAAGTAGTCAAAGCTAACTGTTTGTCTTGACCGTTATCCTATACAGTACTATTATAACCTAGCCAGGAGTCTATCTGAACAAAGTCAGGCTCTGTTTAGTCAGGTTATTGTGTGTGTTTGTTATATGTTGACTGTATTGTTGTTGTAACTCATCCAAAGTAGTGGTTTCACTAATTGGGGCAGGATATAAATCTAACCAATCGGTCAATTTGAGTGAAATTGCTAGGAAATTTCGTTTCACTTTCCTACATCATGCTAGACATGGACTAATAAAAAGTTCACCACAGCCAATTAACTCTGCAGGCTTCCATCTTCTTCTCACCCTCCTAACTTTGACTTGTCTGTTGCTCTGTGTCTTTTGTTCCAATATGTAGACATAAGAACATAAGAACAGCCTTGCTGGAACAGGCCACAGCCCATCCAGTCCAGCATTCTGATTCACACAGTGGCTCACCATTTGCTTCAGGGTATTCCCAAGCAGATGCCTTCACCTGCTTAGGATTCCCTGGAAATGGCATTGAGAAATATCCTGCCTATCTCTCCAACCCGGAGGTTGTCCTTAGGTATCCATAATTATAGCCATTGATACCCTTGTCTTCCATGAACTTGTCTAATCCTTTCTTAAAGCTGTCAAGACTGACAGCTGTCACCATTTCTGCTGGCAGGGAGTTCCATAGACCAGTGATCCTCTGGGTGAAAAAGTACTTTCTCTTATTTGTTTGAGAACTATTACCCAAAAGTTTCATTGAGTGCCCCCTAGTTCTAGTGTTGTGCATTAGGGAAAACAGTTTTTCCTTATCTACTTTGTCCACACCATGCATGATTTTATAAACTTCAATCAGGTCACCTCTTAGATGCCGTCGTTCAAGAGTGAAGAGGCCCAACCGTTGCAGCCTCAGATGGTAAGGAAGGTGTTCCAGTCCCCTAATCTTTCTGGTTGCCCTCCTCTGCACTTTTTCCAGCTCCATAATATTCTTCTGGAGGTATGGTGACCAGAACTGTACACAGTATTCCAGATGGGACCTCACCATAGATTTATAAAGAGGCAAAATGACACTTGCTGACTTATTTTCTATACCCTTCCTAATGATCCCTAGCATTGAGTTTGCTTTTTTCACTGCTGAGGCACACTGGGTTGACACCTTCATTGAGCTGTCCACCAGGACACCAAGGTCCCTTTCCTGGTTTGTCGCAGAGAGTTCAGACCCCATCAGTTTATAAATGTAATTTTTCTTTGCCCAATGTGCATCACTCTGCACTTACTAGTGTTGAAGCTCATTTGCCACTGTTTTGCCCACTCCCCCAGTGTCAAGAGATCTTCTGGAGCTCCTCACAATCTCTCACAGTTTTCACTACCCTGTATAATTTAGTGACATCAGCAAATTTGGCTACCTTGCTATTTACTCCTACTTCTAGATCATTTATGAAGAGGTTGAAAAGCAGGGGACCCAGTACTGAACCTTGGGGGACCCCACTCTTTACTTCCCTCCACTTGGAGAAGTGTCCATTTAGTGCTACCCTCTGTTTCCTGTCCCTAAGCCAGTTGCTGATCCAGGACAAGACCTGTCCCTTTATTGAGCTGTAGTTGCTTGGAGCAGGGCTTGCATGCGTTTGCTAAGCAATCCCCCTCCCAAGAGACAAGATCCCTAAGCTAACGCCTTGCTTTGGCATACATGCGGACATCCTCCCCTCATTTGCCTAATTTAAAATCAACTTGAGCTGAACAGAAATTTGATACAGATGTGTTAAAGAAGCCACTTATGCCATGTTTCATCTCATGGTTTAATGAAGCAGAATGCAGTATGCTTTGACCTTGTGAACAGCAAATCCAAGGAAAAAATTATGCTCCAATTGTTCTTGAATGTAGGAAGAGCTGAAAGCCAGCTGACATGCCAGTCTCTTCTCATTGCAAAGGAATTGCATCCAAGGAACAATATAGGGTGTTTTAGATAACACACAATAGACTAGAAGCTGCATTGTTAACATAGATTTACTTGAATTCTTTAAACATATTTCTTTAAATTTCCCCCCACTTATAATATATTTACTCATTTCACTGTGAAACACCATATCTGGGAGATATTCCTTTCCCTCGCAGCATCAAAAGAGCCACTGTTCAAATGGTCATGACTATAGTAATATGTTCTCATACCATTGTCACCATCTGAAGAACTATTCTCCCCATATGTCCCTGCCTGTGTTTTAAGATCTTCAGAGAGTCCTTTCTGTCAATAAAACCAACCCCACAGGCTTTTTTTTTTGTGAGGACGCAATGGATGGCCTTCTTGACAGCTGCGTTCAGATTATGGAACCCAACTCCAAGAGAGGTTGGTGTGGCCCCCTTCCTCTTGTTCTTCTGCCAGCATGGTAAAGGTCTATCAAATCAAATAGGCTTTTGGCAGCTGATTGGCTTGTAAGGAAGAGGTTTTTGGTGACAGATGTTATACAATGCCCACCCCACCGTGATGTGCATTTAAATTGTCATAAAATACATCAATGGCATTTAAACCATCAGGTACTAGAGCAAGTTCTCCATTACAGCTACTTAGGAGTGATAGTTATTTCAAGCTAATGGGTGCAGGAAGTTACATACAATGTATTTATCTTCTAAAGCAAAAGAAAGTGTGATTGCAATATAAAACTTCCTTCGGATGAAAGGTGGGAATAACGTAGTTCCGGCCCTGAGACTTTTTTCAGCAAAGCCGCTCGCTCAAATGTTGTATGGAGCTCCTTTGAATTTTGACTCAAACATAAATCCGCTTGAGGTCACACAATCAAAGTTTTTGAGGACAATTATGCAGTCCCCTTGCAGCATTTCCAATGCGGCTTTGAGATTAGAAACGGGAATGTACACTGTGCGAGCGAGACTGTTAGTAAATGCGGCCAACTATTGGATAAGAATTTTATTTGCCGCATCTAGTTTACTTAAACTTGTGATGTCCGACCCTTGGGTGCCACCATGGATTAGTTCTCTTGAAAGGACACTGACTACTTATGGCCTTTCAAAACCTTATGTTCTCTCCTTAGGACCTATTCATGCTAGAGAGTTAATAAGACAAAGAATTCTCGATATATATTGCCAAAATGATTTAAGCAAACTAGTTTCTCCTCTGTTTGACAGATCAACTTTCAATGTTGCTAGGCCCCTAGCATATTTGTCTTTAATAAGAAATCCGGATCATAGACGTTCCTTCACATTTATTCGGTATAACATGCTTCCCTCCTCCTACAGGGAGGGTTTCTTCAAGAAAGTCCCAGTGCTCAAGCGTCTATGCCCATGTCAGTCAAATATGATAGAAACCTCTGAGCATGTTCTGCTAGAGTGTCCTCTATATAATAAACCTAGGAGAGACCTTTTTAGTGTTTTTCCAAATTTGATGTCTAATAATAAAGACAGGGCACTGAGTATTCTTTTGTCGGGTGAAGGGCAAGATATGATGATAGCGGTGGCTAGATTTGCATGGTATGTAACTTGTATCTGTAAAGGCAAGATAAAACCACAGGCATAAGGAAAATGTACTCAGATTATCACTTGATTGTCATTGAATATGTTTGCAGGGCATAGAAATAATAACCCTTGAAATTCTGGTTGCATATTGCTACCTTATA
Source organism: Bradypodion ventrale (assembly GCA_035047345.1). NCBI lineage: Eukaryota > Metazoa > Chordata > Lepidosauria > Squamata > Chamaeleonidae > Bradypodion > Bradypodion ventrale. Next base: position 161,620,219 of record JAWDJE010000005.1, on the reverse strand, counting down.
AAATAATCTAGTGTTTGTGATTTTGTGATTGTTTTATTAGGTTGCCTCGCTTGTGTTAAGCTGCTTGAATTTGTGATTCTGTAATACTGGTCTTGGGCTGTAATAAATAATTTGTTTATTGTTATAAATTTTTCAATTGTATGGTTGTTGCAATGTGATAATCTTCTTGATCTTTTTTTACTATTACAATCAACTTTTTCTGTATCTACCTCTTTAATCATGTTGTTAGTTACCTTGGGACCCACCATGGGAGAAAGATGGGCTAGACATTAATTAATTAATTAATTAATTAAATCTGCCAAGAAGAGGGATGGCACCTTGTTTTGTGAGCTATTCATGTCCGCTCAGAAGTAGGTCCCACTGAATTCAATATGAGAGGGATAGTCTAACATGTACACATACCTAAAAGTGCCCTATTGAATTCAGTGAGAATTAATAATAAATATGTGCAATCAAAACAACTCCTACTTATGGAGCAGGGCTTGCACTTGGTTGCTAAGCAATCCCCCTCCCAAGAGACCAGATCCCTGGTACACAGAAGTGGTCCACCATTCCCTTCTGCTGGGGGATCTCTGGAGCTGCGCAGTTTGTCCATGGCTACACAGGCCGGCTCTTATCCAAGGAGGCACATCCTGATATCCAAAGCACTGAGCTATCCAGCCAGCTTCAGTTTGAATTTTCTATTAGTAACATACTACTTAATACCAGGACACACCCGGAAAATGGAATGGTAAACCACTTCTGTGTACTCTCTACCTAGAAAACCCTGGAAAGGGTAACCATAAGTCAGAATTTACTTTGACAGCACACAACCTAATAAATGGGCATAAGTATACATTGGAAGGGACTGTGGTGGCTTAATGGTTAAAATGCTGGACTTGATGACTGAAAGATTGGCAGATCAGCAGTTTGATCCATGAGTACTGCATGTTGGAGTGAGCTTCCCTCTCTGTCCGAGTTCCTGCAAGCCTAGCAGGGAAGGTAACAGTGTTCTGTGCACTTTGGTGTCTAGTCATCCCTGTCACATGTCCACGGAAATGTCTACAGGCACAGACTGTAAACTGAGATGAGCACCAAACTCTAGAGTTGGACATAATTGGCTTTCGAGCAAGGGCGACCTTTACTACGTTGGAAAGCCTATTGTATAGTAAACGAGATAAGCATAGCAAGCTAGTCAGCCACTTGACATGGAAAATGATGAAGCATAGGACACGAGTTAGCACTGTGTATACAGAGCATAGCACAGTGAAATCCCCATCATAGATGGCCAATCAAAAAGTAGCCTGAGGCTACCAACTTGCTTTAAAAGTGGGAACAAAGCCAGGTCTCTGTGTCTTTCCTTTGGGAACTATGTGCCCTTTCATCTTCTGTACTCAGGTAATATAACATTGCAGATTCATGTTAGCATTTAAATTAACACATCAGAGACAACCTAAATATCTAGGACAATCTTTTTGGTGAAATGTGGGTTGGTTGGTTTGGCAAATACAGTATATGCCCTGAGTGCAATACAGAAATATCAATGGGAATTAAAAGAGAGAGTCCCCCCCCCCCCAGGTCTGATTATTTCCTTCCACAACAACCAATATCATTAGTTTTGCAAAACAAACTCATGTTTATAATAAGCACAAGGATTCAAAGCAATTTATGGATTATTTGTATTAATTGATAAGTTATAGGTTAAATGTTTCCATGCCATTTTGGTCATACATACTTACAATATAAATAAAACATGCTGGCTAAAATCCTCTTTGTCTTCATGTAATGTTAAGTTACATCTGGAAAAATTTGCCAAGTATTTTTCTAATAAGGACTTCACAGTGTGATTGTGCAGTCAGTCACACATTTCCCATCATACTCATCTGGCTGCAGAGTCAGAGGTTAGTTCAGTTCTCCACTGTACCTCCTGGGAGAAAATCCAGCCTATATAAATATGGGATGGCTGCATAGTCCCAAGATCCCCCCAAAAGAAGGGAATTGACCACTTTTGTGAATTCTCTACCTAGAAAACACTAGAAACACACACACACACACACACACACACACACACACACACACACACACACACACACACACATGGTGCAATCAGACACTTTACTCAGCCTATAACTTGCTCATTTCCCCCCTGTGAATTTAATGGTTGGAGGTGGACTCAGATATGGGTCAAAATCCAGCTCATCGGCCACAGCACCATGGCCTTCAGTAAGAAAAAAATGTGGTACTCATGCAACATTTATTTGGGAGTTCTTGGTTTTGTGGAATATCTAAATATAAAAATGTATCACAGAGAATCAACTCCGCCTGTGAGAGATTGGTTTTTAACCTATCCATCAGACATGATGCCTAAAATAAAGTTATATGGTATTGTCACAGGTACCGTGTAGTAAACAATAGAACCCCACATAATGAATAAACTCCATTCCATGGAGCTCTTCACTATGCGGTTTCCCCCCACTATGCGGTTCCTTATGTGAGATACCCCGGATAACGGGGGAAAAAGTTAATTAACCGGGGTTCCCATTAAGCAGGTATACCCCGGTTACCGGGGTATACCTGCTTAATGGGAACCCCGGTTACCAAAATCCCTGCATAACAGGGGAAAAATTTGTTATGTGGGGTACCGCCATTGCATAACAAACACATCGTTGTGCGAATTTTTCACTATATAATGTGTCCGTTATGTGAGGTACCACTGTACTCACAAATGGGTGCACTGAATCACTGTAAGTGAAACAGGTTGCACTTTCAGCAGCAGTTTCATAATATTTTGCACATAGAGAGAAAGAGAATTAGTTTCTGATAGAAACTAATGTAACATAGAAACTATGTTAGGACATTCTAAAAACAGGGTCCTTAAAATAAGTGAAGTTTACCTGAAATTTACCAGTAAGGAGATGTTCTTTATTCTGCCATTTTCCAAAGGTAATGCTCAAAAAGGGTCTTTACATTGGTTGCAACCTCCCTTGAGAGGCATGGTTGGTCTCTATGTATGCATATTGTTTGTGGACCCTGTAGGGCAGGGGTTCCCAAGTTTTTCATGCCGTGGGCCAGATCATGCCCCCCCCAGACAGCTGAGTGGGCCAGTTATATGGTTCCTCCTGCCATAAACGTTGCTGTAAAATGCATCCGCGGATGTCGTAAACACGTTTATGACAGCTGCGGGTTCATTTATTGCAGCATTTATGGCAGGTGCAGGCATGTGTACGCATGCATGGGCATGTTTTATGGCTGTCATAAATGCATCCACTTCCACTTCCGGTAGCGGTGGTGGTGGTGGTGGTGGTGGGCCACATAAAATGGTTCCATGGGCTGGGGCTGGCCCACGGGCCATAGGTTGGTCACCCTTGCTGTAGGGGAACTGCCTCCTTCAAAATTTCAGGTGAGTCCTCCCTCTATGTCACTGGTGGCGAACCTTGGCACTCCACGTGTTCTTGGATTTCAATTACCAGAAGCCGAAGTGAGCACTCCTGCTCTCAGTCTATCAGCTGCTAATGTTGTCAGGCAAATATATTTTCATTCAGGTGGGGGTTTAGGACTGGTGTTGTAAAAAGGAATCAGTTAATCTCTATTAAAATGTTTTCTTTAATTACATCACATGGTGTTTTGCATATTTCAATTCATAGAATAGCAAAAAAAAAATCTTTAAAAAAATGAAGAAATACAAATAAAGTTAAATGGAATGCTGTGTCCTTTGGTGCATGGATGGTACCATATTGACTGTATAAGCTTGGAGAAATGAGTTCATTATGAGTGTATAGCAGGAGCAGGGAACAGGTATTCCCACCTGTCTTTTAGGAACCAGATACCTATGCAGTAAATAGTACCCTACAGTGGTTTAGGTATTTGGTTGCTGAGCCAGAGGTTGGAAGTTTTTGCAATGGCAAAAAGGAATAATTTATACCAGCCAGGCTTTTAAGTAGCCCTTAGATACATTTTAGTAAATATTTTGCCCTATATTTAACCATTCTCATAAGCAGCAGGTTGTTTGGCCTAGATACTGACCCTGAAATTTAGGGTCAAAATCAGTTGCCTTTTAAATCTATACGGTACATTTAAGAATGAGGTCGCCAGAGAAGGTTAAGTAGAAAATAATTAGCAGCATAACTGGCATTAATTGATATCCTCATTGAAAGCTTTAGCTTAAAATCTGAGAGTGGAGTGGACAGAATCAGTTGTCCGTTTTTACCTTGAGCAAAAGTCCTCCCTGGTTGACATTGGTTGACATGTTGTGTAGTGTGCAGTGAAAATATATCTACCATAGCCTCCATTTGCAACCTCATAACAAAGCATATTATTTCAACTTCTAATACTGAAGATCAGATATTAACTGCATGAGTCTATTCATGTTTAGTTGGAAGCAAACCATATTGAGTTCAGTGTGACCTAATTTTCTATATACCTGTCAGTATGCTTCATTATATTCAGTGGCAATTACATCTGTGGAGACAGTTGCTGGAGTGCACTCTTAGCACTCTTAGTCAATTAAAAATTCTCAATGAAGCTAGAACCCCACAGTCATTGATGACATTCGAATCCTTGTGCAAAATTCAGTGCGTCTTCAATGCTAAGGTTGTCGACTTTTTTTCCTCTTGCAGGATCTTTGTGCATTTGATAGGCGCAGGAAAGGTAAAAACAAAACAGGCAATTTTCCAGAGATGGAGAAAAACATTGAAACAGAGAGAGAGAGAGAGAGAGAGAGAGTTTTACCAGCTTTTGTGGTGTTGTACTACTGTTTTGTGTGTAAGCCAGAATGATAATGCTATAGGGTTTTGAAGGAATGACATATGCACATTAGAATTTCCCCCCCAAATACAGTAGTATTATTTCTATGTCATTAACATCATGGCTGAAATTGTAATCTGTAATTTATACCTGCATAAAGCTGGTGATATCGTTAGTGAGTGATTTTTCAAAAATCAAACTATCAAAATATTTTTGCCCCAAAACTACTGTGTAATCCCTTTGCCCATCCAATCTTAACCTATAAATCCAAGTGTTCACCATTGGAACTGGCTATAGGTTGCTATGCGTCGCCCTACTGACCCGCACCCACTCTTCGTGCGCACGGCCGAATTGCCTACGCAGGTCAACGAAGGATTAAAAAATCCGGCACGGGGGCCTCAGCCCCACAAATGGCAAGAAAGGGAAAGAACTTCACTTCCCAACATTCCTTGCGCCGTGCCGCGCCAGAACCAATCAGGCTGAGAAGCTCTCGCACGGCGCAGCGTTCGGAATCGCGCCGCAGCCAATCAAAACAAAACCATTTTAAAAAAACGCAGCACACACAGAAAGCACCAACCCATTACTACAATCCCCAGCGTCCTGCGCGCCATGAGCACGCAGAATGCTGAGGAAAACGGCGCCCAAAAAATTAAAAAGAAAAACAACTCACCGCGTCACAGCCAAACACACACCAGCCGGCTTTCTTTCCCTCACCCACGGCGCCTGGAGTTTCCCCTTTAATATCAGTGGGTGGGGGCTGTGACCCCCCTCTCCGCTGGCTTTTCTAGGGTTGGGAGGTTTGTGGGGAGAAAAGGGGAATGTTTCCAAAACCCTTCTGGACTCTGGACACCAGGGAGAGAGGATCGATTCCCACCCCCCTCCTTAAAAAAACTCCGTCTTTTCTACTCTTTAAAAACGGAGTTGTTTTAAGGAGGGGGGAGGGAATCGATCCACTGTGCTTGGTGTCCTGAGTCCAGAAGGGTTTTGGAAACATTCCCCTTTTCTCCCCACAAACCTCCCAACCCTAGAAAAGCCAGCGGAGAGGGGGGTCGCAAGCCCCACCCACTGATATTAAAGGGGAAACCCCGAACTACTTTCACAACTCCACACAAACAAAGCACCATAAAACAATAAAGCCCCCCTCCCTACCACCTAGCCCACCCTTCCTAACCCCCAACGACCATGCCCCCCTCCCCACCACCTAACCCACCCTTCCTAACCCCCAACGACCATGCCCCCCTCCCCACCACCTAGCCCACCCTTCCTAACCCCCAAAGACCATGCCCCCCTCCCCACCACCTAGCCCACCCATCCAAACCCCCAATGACCACGTACCTTCCCCACCACCAAATAAATAATTTTTTAAAAATTACTAACAACACTAAAACACAGCCAAAAATACACAAAAACAAAACACCAAAAACAATAAGAAGTAAACAAAGACACAATCAAAAACAAAACAAACAGACAAAAATACAAATTCCAACTCCCCCCCCCCGCCCACACACACACACAAAAGAAAGAAAACAAGCAAACGTACCAAAACAGGTGCTACCTCCACCAGGACTGGAAAAGAAATGAATACAGAAAGACCCTACTTACAAGAAGAAGCTCCACCCAGAGGCCAGGAGAGAAACAAAAATCAAAATACATAAACCCCTACCAGCACCACCTGCTGGCCACAATAGTACAAACAATTCAAAAACACACAACAGCCCCAAACAAAACACAAATTCACAATTATACACAAAAGGTCACACCAACAAAAACAAGTAAAAAAAATTACACTAAACACACTTTCACACAAATCACAAATATATGTCAATCAAATACAATAGAAACTTTAAAAAATCCTGTGCTGAGTTATTATATCAAACTTTCTTCTTTTATTAATCCTCAAAAAAACCCAAAAAACCAGATCACAGTTAATAACAGCCAAGCCAAACAAATTTAACATAAATAAACATTAAAAAAATTAAAATTACAGACTAAGCAATTTTTAAAAAACAACAACACAATTTAACCTTCCAACACAATGTAAAACAATTGCAAAAATAAAATTGGCTCATTTTTAATTAAAAAACACGGGGGGAAAAGCCCGGCAACGCCGGGCAACCCTTGCTAGTCCTGGAATAAAAAGGAGGTGAAACACAAGTGATGGTTTTAACTAGGGCTACAACTTTATTAAACAAACAGCTGTAACTTTTCACAGCTGGTGGTGGGGAAGCTTTTGTAGTATGGAAGTAACTGGGTCCTTTCCTGACCCAAGATGGTGAGCCCCATGTCCTGGAGTCCTGTTCTCTTCAGACAGCTTGACCCAAGCCAGCTAGAAATCCTTCTGGAGCCCACCTTCTGCCCAAGCCTAGGGACCTTAGGCAGAAAGTGGACGGGACTGGCTCCTCCATGAATCCCTCATTCTGGCCCTTGAAACAATAGTCTTTATTCAAAAGCAAGACCTTCAGTAGCAGCCACGAGTGGTTTTCAGCTTTTTTTGGAGTCCCATTTAGTGGCAAGCACTGGGGCAAGAGCCATATTACTGTAACATGACTCTGTTCTATTTTATCCCATTCTCATAGGCCATGGGAGCACTAAGCAAGGGGAAATTCCAGAAGCTGACTCCTTTATTTATGATCACACAGTCTAGAAGTATAGGATTCTAAATGTGATTATGAGGGAGTGGAGTGAAAAGAAAAGAAGGAAAAAGGGAACATTTTCAAAATAAATGAAAATTTTTATATCTCTTCCCCCATTTATTTACCAAAATCTCTTGTAACCAATTTAATTTCATTTGTTTGAATACTTCAGGTCTTAGCTCAGTTTTATCACACATTTGTATCCAATCTTTCAGCAGAAACACATCCTTTCTCAGAAGTATATCCTTTATTCTTTTATCTACTTTTACAGGAAACGACTTAATATCTTCCATATCTATTATTAGAGATACATCTGGTGCAAGTTTACCCTTATTTTTCCAAACGTCTAACATTGCTTTTGTTA